>OY728125.1:1357645881-1359008738 GCA_963277665.1 Viscum album | reverse complement strand
AAAATCGAATGATTATTATATTTTGAAAATGGTTTAATTTTCAAAATCATGTGAAGTGGTTTCAAAAATAGTTTAACATAGGAAAAAGTATGATTTGGAAAACAATGTTGTGATAGTTGATGTGATAGAATTTGAAATTCTAAGCCAATAGTTTCTAGAGATTGAGATTAACGAATTTTGTTGTCAGTTTAGAAAATTGCACCTGATAGGAATCATCGAAACAAACCTAATGAAGTTGTGGAGAATGTGGTTACAACTAAACCACATATTAACCAAGAGCTGGTTCGGAGTATTTTCCAAGCTTTTCAAGCTGTGGACATAGGGAACCGAAGGAATGATCCATGACATGTGGATAATACCATCCATTTCATGAAGCAGAATCCACCTAATTTCTGGGGTGATTTCGAACCCAAGAAGGTGGAGGTGTGCTTATGTAGGATGAATCGTATCTTCGACTTCATCAGCACACCAGTAGAGCTAAAGGTCAAACTGGCAACGTATATGCTTGAGGATCTTGCATGTTAGTGGTGGGATTTAGCGGTGCAGGCTAAATTGGATGGAGGACTTACACGGGAGGATTTTGAGGAATTGTTCAACAAAAAATTCTATCCTCACATGTTCAAGATCCATAAAATGACATACTTCTTCAACCTAAAACAAGAGAGTCTATCTATCACAGAGTATACGGCTAAGTTCATGAACTTAGTATGCTTTTCACCAAAAGTCGCGGAAAGTGCCTCTTTCAAGGTATGCATCTTCGAATCAGGGCTACGATAGGAGATTAGATCAAAGATTGCAGTACTTTGTATTACAGACTATACAAAGATGGTGAACGGAGCGACAATGGATGAATGTGATATCTCAGGATCTATGGGAGGAGGCATGATGATACCTACATGAAATAGTGGGAACTCAACTGCTGGGAACAAGAGGAAAAGGGGAACCTTTTTCCATTGTGCAAGTGGAAATTAGAACCCGACGACTGGATTAGTAAACCTTCCTCCATGACCCCAAATCAAAGTAGGTTGTTTTCAATGTGGTTTGCTTGACCATATAAAGCAAGATTGTACGACACAACCTAGAGCATATCATAATTATAACAAGATGGTACATCTTCAACGCTATTGTTGTAGTGATCAAAGGTCAGGTGCTCGAGACACTTCTCAGCCATCACAAGCATTGTATGCTTTGTCTGGACGAGGACAATAGAATCAGTCTCATCAGCAAAGAAGAGCTATCCATGGTGATTCTAGAAATACTATGACTCCTCAACTAGGGAAACCTCAGCAAGGAAACAAGGAGAACAATATAGTGAAGAAGCAATTGTATGGAGCTGAGAAGATGATTTTTGATGATCATGTTGGACCATATACAATGAGAGGTACATTTATTTTGAATTATAGTTTTATACAAGTGTTGTTTGATACTGGTTCATCACATTCCTTCATTGCTTCTCATGCTATTGACTTGATATGTTTAAAATTGTAAATGATGACTTATGTTTTGAAACTGCAAACTTCTCTTGGTGAAAGAGAATGTCAAGCCTTGCGTGTAGAGCATGTGCTATAATTGTTGATGGAGTTGAGCTAAAATGGGACTTCTCGATGCTGGATATGAATGTCTATGATGTAATACTGGTTATGGATTGGCTGACAACGTTCAAGGATCAAATCAACTGTTATAGGAGAACAATTAGTTTCATGACTGAGGATGACATCGAGTATCTCTTTAGGGGATAGAGGATTGTAAATAAAGGTGCAAGGAGCTTGTTGGCACCAATGGTGGGAACGATATATTACCAATTGGTAGCGTTGAATTTGTCATCAATTGAAGAGATCAAGGAAAATAGTTTTCTAGCTATTGTGGATCAATTTCCATATGTCTTTCCCAATAACTTCTCAGGGTTACCACCTCTAAGGGAAGTAGAGTTTACTATTGATCTCCTTCCGGGGACTAGTCCTATTTCCCTTCCATTTTATAGGATGGCACCAATAGAGTTATGGGAATTGAAAGTACATTTAGAGGATCTGGAAAGAATGGGTTTCATTCAACCAAGTATGTCTCAATGGGCAGCACTGGTTTTGTTCATGAAGAAGGCAGATGGAACTCTTCGGCTATGTGTTGATTATCGTAAGCTTAACCAAGTTACGATAAAGAATAGATATCCACTTCAACACACTGATGATCTATTTAATCAATTAAGGAGAGCTTAGTGGTTCTCCAATATTGACTTGCGATCATGATATCATCAATTGAAATTTCGGAAATAGGATATTCCAAAGACAGTTTTTAAAAGAAGATATGGACAATATGAATATGTAGTCATGCCTTTTGGTCTAACAAATGCACCGACAGTCTTTATGGCATTGATAAATCAGATATTTCAGAAATATCCGAATTATTTTGTTGTGGTGTTTGTGGATGACATTTTGGTCTATTCAAAGACAAGGGTTGATCATGAGGTGCAACTGGAAACAGTGTTACAAATCTCGAGAGATCATCGTTTGTATGAAAAATTATCAAAGTGTGATTTTTGGATATAGGAAGTACATTTCCTTGGCCATTTCATTTCTGATAAAGGTGTTTCTATTGATCCTGAAAAGATAGAAGCCATTATCTCTTGGAAACCACCGAATAATGTGTTTGAGATACGAAGTTTTCTTGGTCTAGCTGGTTGCTACCGACGCTTTGTGTGTGATTTCTCACGACTAGCTTCACCAATGAAAGCTCTGACAAAGAAGAATTCTCTATTCCAATGGATAGAGGAATGTCAGAAGTCTTTCTAGGAATTGAAAGTTCGGCTTACATTGGAACCCATCTTGATCTTGCTAGAACCAAGACATGGGTACGTGGTGTATTGTGATGCTTCATGATCAGGGTTGGGATGTGTTCTCATGCAAAGAGATCACGTGGTTGCTTATGGTTCAAGGTATTTGAGGGTGCATGAGAATAATTACCCAACACATGATTTTGAGTTAGCTTTAGTTGTCCATGATTTGAAAAAATGGAGACATTATCTCTTTGGTGAGAAATTTACTATGTTTATGGATCATAAAATCTTGAAACACATTTTCTCATAGCGAGATTTGAATATGAGGCAAAGGAGATGGGTGGAGTATCTCCAATGTTTGACTTTGACTTGATGTACACACCAGGTAAAGAAAATTCTATATCAGAAGCATTGAGTAGAAAGTCATATGCTCAGTTGGAAAAAGAAGATTAAGATGAATGGCAGTTGATGTTGGTCTTAACCGACATGCATCTGGAATGTGAAGACATATGTGATGTTGCAATTTTATTTTCTACTACGCTTGTTCCTAATTTAGTAAAAATGATCAAAGAGGCACAAAAATCGGATGCAGAATGTATGGTTTTAAGTTCAAAACTCAATCGTGGGGAGACCATTAAGGGCTGGAAACTTGAAGGGGGTTCAGTTTTGTGTTTCAGAGATTGGATGTTTGTACCTATGGTTTTTTAGGAACAAATCCTTCATACTTACCACCATTCAATATGGTCTATATATCTAGGTACAAAAAAGATGTATAAGGTGTTGAAGGCATAGTTTTGGTGGAGCGGCATGAAAAGGAAGGTGGCCGAGTTCGTCTCGCGGTGCTTAACTTGTCAGCAGGTTAAATTAGAGCATCAGAGACCAGCTGGTATGTTACAATCTTTTCCCATCCCAGTGTGGAAATGGGATCAAATGTAAATGAATTTTGTTACAGGTCTTCCAAGAATGGTCCAAAAACATGATGCCATTTGGGTGACAGTGGATCGTCTAACCAAGTCGTCCCATTTCATCCCTATTTGTGAAACTCATACGATGGAGGATCTTTCAAAAATATATATATGAGAAGTGGTAAAGAGGCATGGTGTACCAGTTTCAATAGTCTCAGATAGAGATTCGAGTTTCACATCTCATTTCTGGAAATCATTATAGCAAGACCTTGGAACTCAATTGACTAGGAGCACTGCATATCATCCTCAAACAGACGGGCAATACAAGCGGATGATACAAATGTTGGAAGACACGTTATGAGCCTGTGTAATGGATTTTGGTGGCTCATGGGAAGAGCATATACCCTGAGTGGAGTTATAATACAATAACAACTATGAAGCCTCGATATGCATGGCTTCGTTTGAAGCATTGTATGGGCGTCTTTGTCGTCCTCCACTATGTTGAGTGGAAACGAGTGAAACATCACTAGTCGGGCCAAGCCTTGTCCAAGAAACAATAGAGAAGATCCAGTTGATTAGAAAGAGGATGGAAATAGCTCAAAGTCACCAGAAATCTTATGCAGATCACTGTCAAAGACAATTGTCATTCGTTGTGGGTGATCATGTCTTCTTTAGGATCTCTCCAAGGCTTGGACATCGTTGTTTCGAGAAGCAGGGAAAGTTATCACCTAGATACATTGACCTTTTTGAGATACTGGAATGGTTTGGAGAGGTGGTATATCGGTTGGAATTACCACCACGGTTTAGTTCAGTGCATAATGTGTTCCATGTATCACAATTGAAAATGTATCACCCTGATCCTAACCATGTGATCAGATGGGATCACATTGAGCTAGAACTGGATGTGTCACTGGTACATATTCTATTACAGATCATGGATAGATAAGAGAAAGTCCTGTGTGGGAAAAGCATCGGCCTAGTGCGGGTTTTATGGAAACATGGTCAGATTCAGGAAGAGACTTGGGAACATGAGAAGGAAATGAAAGAGCAGTGGCCAAAACTCTTTTTGTACAGGAAGGGATTTCTACTTTCCGAGGAAGGAAAGACCAATGGTGGGGAAAATTTAGTACCCTCGGTTTTGGGTACATAACCCCCTTTCCTCACATTTTTTTAATTGGTGTGTCTTTGATTGGGTTTCTATAAAATATAGAGTTTCCATAAAATAGAGAGTTTCCATAAAATAGAGAGTTTCTAGAATATAGATAGTTTCCATAAAGTGGGGTGTTTCCATAAAGTGGGTTGTTTCCATAAAGTGGGGTGTTTCCATAAAGTGGGGTGTTTCCATAAAGTGGGGTGTTTCCATAAAGTGGGTTGTTTCCATAAAGTGGTGGTGTTTCCATAACTTGGGATGTTTCCATAAAAAGGATTAAAGGTAAAGGATGGAAGAATTTGGCATTTTTAAAGGAGTTTTGGGACCAAAAGGAAGGTTGCATGATCCATACATGGTTGACAAAAACCGTGTGGTCAAATCTTGCGTAGAGGTCAAATCTAGATCCTATTTTCTAGGAGCTTACTTGTTTTTGCTCTATTTATTTTTTTTGGATTCAAAACGTCCCTAATTCAAGATTACTCTTCTTATAAGGTTGTAGAACCCTCCCCACATGATTTAAAGCCATTCTGGAGCCTTCCCTTGGTGATTTCAAGTCCAATTCTTGAGGTATGTCACCATTCTTTACGATTTTTTCATGTTTTCTTAAATATGCTTAAATATACCTCTCTAATCTCCATTCATTCTCAGATCTAAACCTATAGTGGGTATATCTACGTTTTTTTATGCCAAATATTTTAATTTTGAGTCGTGATCTTTCTAGGATAAGAGATATAAGGCCGCTCTTAGAGAATCGACCCACTTTCTTGTGCGTTCTTCGTCTGTTGTTAAAGTTTCATAAAAAACATCAAGGTATGTGGCTTCTATCTGAAATCCTCTTGATAGAATTGATTTTCTTAGATTCAAATTGGTTTATTGATTGTTAAATTCAGGGAAAAATATTCATTTGTGATGATTTATGGTTTTTGTGAAATTGCGTGATCTTGGTGAATAATTGTGCAAAAGGGGGTTTAATTTAAAATGATGATTTTAAATTATGGATTTTATGGAATTGATAAATGGTTGATGAAAAAGGAGTTTTCAATAGATTTTTTTTTTTCAATAAAAGTATAGTTTTATTTAAATGGTTTGTAGTTGAAATGGTTTGGCATTGAAATGGTTTTTATGGAAATAGTTTTCAATAAAAAGGTGTTTTTATTGAAAGGTTTATTTTGTCTTGATCTTTGGGAATATGTGTTGTGTGTTCATATTTCATATATGGGGCTTGGTTGAAATATTAACTTGTGCTCGGTGCCAAAGGTTTAATGGAACATGGGAATTGAATATATGGGGCTTGGTTGAAATATGACCTTGTGCTCGGTGCCAAAGGATTAATGGAACATGGGAAACAATTACCTTGTGACGACTTGGTAGATCGATGAGAAACCACTCATGAGTATGGAACTGTCATAACGTATCATGCATGGTTAGTTTTACGGGTTTGAGTAATGGTTGAGTATGCTGATATAGGGATATTGGGAAATGGTTGTAAAGATTTTTTGGTTATTTCTTTGGAAAAATATCTTGTTGGAAAAATTGGTTTCAATTGCACTTGTATGGTTTTGGTAATGAATGGTTTTGGAAACTTGTTTATATTTAGTTATAAACTACTTTTGCAAATTTTTTTATAAACCATTTTATATAATTGTTACTAACTCTTCTATCATAGTGGCGTGAGTAGGTAAGTCATTGGGGAAATCCTACAGAGTTTTATACTCACCCCTGCTTTGGCACTTTGGTGATTTTGCAGATGCTATCTTTCGGGACAGGGGAAAAGGTAATGTTTCACACTTGTTTAGCACTTCCTCATGATGTTGGGCTGTTCGGAGATTTTGGAGCTTGGAACATGTGGATCATAGAGTCTTGAGATATTTGGAGAGTCTTTTGTAGTTTATCCACTGTGTACTATGATACTTGGTTATCCTTCCATTTTTGCTTACTTTGATGTGGTTTTGATTGCATGATGTTGTTGAGTTGTCTTTCATTTGTTCATGCATCATATAGTGATTGTTTGGTTATGGTTGGTAGGTTTATTGTTTTATTTACTAAAGGGAAAATCATCCCCCACTTGTATTTGAAACCCTTCGGCATTTATTGCCAACCTTTGGCATCTTGGGGATGTCGCTTAAGGCCTAGTAATGACTCATTGTACTCTCAAGACAATCAGAATTGGCAGGTCATTACACAATCTAAATCAAATGTGGTCCACATTATATGCTACTATATTTTATACATATTTGAATAAATATTTAAAATGGAGCTTTTATGAGTTGAGTTTCGAGGAAGATAATTAAATCTTACCAAAGATGATGGAAATGTTGTATTTTTATATGTTTTAAAATTAAAAAAATAAATTAACTAAAATATTCTTAATTGAGATTAAATATCATGAAAATTATTTTCACATGGGATCTTTTATTTTTAAGTGAAGAAGATATCATTGGAATGAAAAGAGTTTTTTTTATTATAATTCTTTTTATTGAAAAAATTGGATTAGATAATAAATATAGCCAAATGTGATATTGGGACATTGAGAAAGAAATAAAATAATAAAATGAGTTTCCTTTATAAGGATTGGTGTGACCATGAGTAATATGAGAGAAAAAATAAGACATTTCAAGGAGGAATAAGAAAAACTATAGAACCTATGAAAGACAGAAAATTAGTTCTATTTTGGGGAAGATGAGGAATAGGCCACTATATATTATAGTGAGGAAAAATATATAGCGTTGATCCTTTGTTGTGTCAAGAATATATTTGGCATTGAAAAAGAAAATGTATTTGAGTGTGTTCAACTATAAATCCGATCAAATACATTCATGTATGATTTTGAGCTTTAGGATGTCTAACTTACATATTCTAAAAAGTATTGGGAAGCTGAGGAAAAAATAGAGGATGATTCAGATGAGTATTTTTTAAATACATTCTGGAATTTGAAGTCATTCTCCATTGAAGAAGCATATCATAATGTGTGACATCACTGGATAGTCTACCAATCAACTTCAAGAAGAGGAAAGAAGCTGAGAATACTAGATGGTGTGATGCCATTTTGAAGACTGTGGGATATAGTATAAAGATCCCTTAACTTGGGTAATATAGTGGAATCTCTATCACTTGTGTAATATGTTGATCCCATGACTTTGTAATATAGATAGATGGGATTCTGTACAATCCATGATGAACACATCATAATTGATAACATGATTATTAGTAGAGAATCCATGTATTAACAAGAGATAAACAAGGAAAGGGGAGTGGGTATCCCATACCGGGGTTAAACCCTATAAAACCAATTACACCAACATTTTTTTTAGTATCTACATTTCATATTGGTGCATTATTGGATAAACTAAAATAGATCCATTTAAATCCTAATTGGTGATATAGGTTAAAAACCCATGAGGTTTAGTTATTACAAGAAGGAATTGGTTTTTGGTGAAATATTTTGATAACATATAATTCAACCCTCTCTGCAGTGTGTTTGCATAATCCTACTAGGACTCTCAAAAACCATTCAACCAAAATTAAATAATTTTTCTAAGTTTTAACCATGTGACCCTAAAATCATTTGTAACACTGAAAAAAAAATATAAAAATAGGGTTTCATAGATATACGTAAGTTTTTTCCTCTAGAAAATATTTTGTGCCACTCAAGCTATAATGTCGTCTAGATTGATCTTGATAAAATATACACATATATCTATATAAATATTCCTAGCACAAGTTGTTTCATATAAATCACATGTATACTTATATAATACCTTATTCTAGGAAATTGAGTGACCACTATATGTTGAACATGTTACTCTAGTATAATCAATATCATACATTCATTATTCTCTAAAAAATAATTACTAGGTCGGTGAATACATCACAAGTTATTCATCTAGATGATATAAAAATCATATTCCCATTATCTAAGTAATTGATAAAATCATAGGACACTTAATTAATAATTTCCATAAATTTCCTTAGTCTAATTCAATTGAGGTACCCAATTTCTTTTTCCATCATATAGTTAGACAAATTCCATCTCAGTTGATCTACAATCAACATTGTGATCAATAAAATACCCAAGAACCCTCTGATTAGCTAAGCCTCAAGGCTTGCATAAGAAATTTATCAAAGTATTAAGGGTCTCATTCAATTTATCTTTCCAACCTTAGGTAATGGGGATTTATAGTAAGTATACACCCCTAATTATATTAATCACTTTATGACCTTCCATGAGATATATTTTGGTTGTTCAGTCCAAATAAAAAGTCTAAACATATTATATCATGAGTTTATTGTTTTTATATCATATAAAACCCTTTAGATTGATTATAATATTCTACTAATGATATTATTAACATATCACCAAAACCTATAATACTCTTTGATGATCATCTATTAAGGATGACTCAATGTCATGCTTTGAGGGTACAATTATCATTTCATTTCATAAAAAATATGTAGTTAATGTGAAAGAATGATAAAGTGGAGATTATATTTTATACATCACAATACATATTATATTATTCAATTAATTTATGAATAATTTACAAAACAATACATAAGCATATTACTAACATATCATATATGATAAAATATTGAATTATCCTGACGTTTGCACCACTTTCATGGGTTTTGTTAAATTCATTACATCTCTATGTAATTCATACCACATATCTATGTGACCACCTAAAAAAACACCCCCACTAAACTCTTTAGCGAGTAAAATCAATAAATAAAACTAGTTTGAATAATTTTGAAATTTAATAATCATATTTTCAATGCTCAACTCCTTGATCATATTGAAACTCTTTAACTCCACATCATTAAATGTTAAGATGTATATAAATTCTATTCTCTATTTATAAATATTTCTAAGTTCATCATTATAATTAATGGAATAATTTACACCAATATTTTCCATTGAAATAACGAGACAACTAATGTAACTATTTACATCTATCTTGTACCAACACAACCTAAATATTTTAGGATATAAAGTTACCTTGAAATTATATTTAGTCTGGAATAATCTTATATTTGTAAACATTAAATTTTTTTAGTGGGACCCTACACCTACAAGCCTCTTAAATACTATATTCTCTTCATAATACCATGCTATGATACAAAAACACATTTGTGTTAGGAAACAAAACTTATTTCCTCTTAGAATGAATGTTTAACAAATAAACTATTATTTTCATATCATATATAGTATTTCCAGTGATTGGATAATTTTATTCTTAAAAAGAGATTTTATTCTTTGAAATATCACATTGAATGGTGGAAAGAACACCTTCCCTCATATTTTGATCAATATATGGATAAATGATATTATCTAAGATAAAAATGTTTTATCCTTATCTTCTTTTAAAACATGTTATAGAATCATATGAATCATAAAACATATGTATCATATCTTATTATTAGTAAAAAATAATTATTAGTAAATAAATTCTTTTATTATATAATAAAAATGAGATAATTATACACATAATTTATGCAAAATTTATTTGAAATATATATATATATTTTTATATTAAATTCCATGATTTAACAACCCTTTGGTTCATACTTGGAATGAAAACTAAATCTAAATCAATTCATAACTTTATTTTCAAATAATTTATATTTTCCACATTTCTAAAGCACACATTTGGTATAAAAAAATTTTAAACCAAAGAATTAATGTCAATAACAATACCTGATATGAACATTCCATGAAATTTTACAAAAAACTATTCATGAATATAGAAAATTCCATCATCTCAAATTATTACTCCTCCTCAATAAAACTTTTAGTTTTAATAACATATACTAACTTCTAGAAGAATCATTGTTGGACTATCCAACTAACTTTTCTTCTTCGTTTTTGAAATTTTAAAAGCTTGTTATGTCAAAACAATAATGTAACCTATACATAATTTGTCATAGTTCAACCATACTAAAGAATTGAGAATATTGGGTACACTTTTCTTGAACTCATTCACATTATTATAGAACTTCCATTGATGATATCATAATTTATTCTATAACAATTTATAGCCTTATTAAAACCTCTTGTATCACCTAGTCATTAGAATACATAATCATATTAAGTATATGAGAAGAAAATAAATATCCATAAGTAATTTTGTATCTAATACCTTTTAAACCATAAGTTAATAACTCTATACTTATCATAATAATCTAAATTCACCTTTTAAATAACATTAAAAGTTCATTTATCCATAAAAGGGTTTCTCTAATGCATAAAATTTCAATTTCTAAAGAACTTTTCTTATGTTACCAGTATTATGAGTTTCTTTCATTAAGATTCTATACCTTCATGATTAATATCAATGTTATGTTTGATGATGATGTTATTTATATATAAAAAAGTATTTTCTTAGATAAGTATCATGTTATACAAATTTTCATCAAGGAATCTTATTGGAAGTAATCCCACTAAAATGGAAACACCTTTTAAATTTAACACTTCTATTAGATGACCAAGATCTATTTTTCACTATGTAAATAGTATTATTCATTGAATCATTCATGAATTAGTTACTTAGGTAGGGAATCAACCCAATCATATTAGATATGATTACTAGATTAATAAACATGAAACCCTTTCCCTAGATTTATCATAAGGACAACTGAATCTTATTAGGGTCAAAAAAATTATGTAACCAAAATAAAATGTCAATAATAAGTACCTAATCCTACTAGGGTCACCCATTACTTACTTTAATTATTAATCATTATCATGAAAACCCTATTTGGATGATCGATTTCATGATAAGTTATTTTTCTAACACTTATTATTTTAATGATATTTAATTTTACCATATGATATCAAGTTATTCCATTTACATGTATTTATACTTATAATGAATTAGTTTGGAATCATTTTCCTTCCAATAAACAAATATATTCAAACCAAATAGATTTTTAAATCATTACACAACCCATATATTGTGTTACTCACCCAAAAATATAAACAAAATAGATTGATACATATCCAAATGCATCACATGGAAAAGGAATGCAGAATTTTGATATAAAAGTTTATAATTATATTAAATTATTAATCCCTATATGAGTAATCCTAAATCCACTACTATCAAACCCCCAACATTATAGAATAAGGCATAAGACCCATGCCAAAGGGAAGTTAAACCCAATGTACCTCTACATAGGGATTAATTACAGAATATTTATTATAATTCTTCATAAGTGTAATACCAAATATGTATAAACTATTTTCTATTAATAAATTCAAGAAAAAAACTTTATTTGAAATCCAAGTTTAAGGTATATGAAAACTAAATCATTTATAATATCTATCCTATATCTCCTTAAATGTATATATGGTAATATTAGAAGAAGTTTAAAAACTTAAAAAAATCATACATAACAATTTATAATATAATAAGTATATATATGAATAATGTATAGAAAAACCTTTAAATAAATGAAAATTTCCCATATTTAAACATGAGATAAGAATTTATAAACAATTCTTAAATAAAACACTTTATAATTTATCTAACATTTTGAAAAATACATAAATTTTAATATAAAAACATTATTTTCACTTCCTAATATGAAATAATTCCATATTATTCATTATATGTCATTTAATTTAAATATATTATATTACATTAAATATTAAAAATTCATATTACAATTTCTATAATGTAAAATATTTACATAATCCAAACATCATGTAATAATTTTTTTAAACATCAATGAAATCCATCATCAAAACTCCTTTTGTGTTGTTTTAATAATTTCATTAAATAATTCTTTCAATTTGAACAACTGAAACTAATAATTATTAAAAATTAATTATTTTAAATATAAACCATTTTATATTTGTCCTTATTTTTTAATTTATAAACACTCTATAAATTAAACTTATAATTTCAATATAATTTTTTGACTAAACTATAATTCATACCATATATGTTTTACAAAATTAATTTACATCAAATATATTTTAAATCCACAAATATTTCTTCATATGAAATCTTTATTTCCTCATGTATTATTCCTCTATAATTTCTTAAAAATTTATCAGTATCAACTTATATATTATCTTAGGCGATTAAAAATATTCCAATTATATTAACAACATATATAAATAAATATATAAAAAGAATGAATGAATAAACTAATATTTTATTTATTTTCCTAACATTAGATAATAATATGAACATATTATATTTTCTTTAGGCATGGAAATATAATATTTAGAATTCCTAACACGTATCTTCTATAAACATTTAGTAAGGTATAATCATTTTTAGATAAAATATCATTTCTCATCATTTTTGGAATGAATCATATTTAATAATTTATAAGGCGATTATCAATTATAGGATATGATTCAATCAACATAAACCATTGTATTTAATTTCTATGTAAAAGGATAAAAAATTACTTATAGGACAATCCTTATATAAAAAATTATAAAATATAATGGAAAAAAACCTATGTATAGAGTAACTCATATATAAGAGAATTGTTTATGAAAAGGAACAACCTCATGTATTGAGAAATATCTTAAATATGAGAAATTTATTGCAAAAGGGCCTATCATAATTGATCATATATATTATACCACTAATATGATCTGAAACTCTATTTTCACCCAATGGGATAAAACCTTACATATATAGTAACCCATAAGTAAGATAATTTTATCACATAAAGTAAATTTTTTTGGGAAAGTATCTCTTATATGGTCTAGTTTTCAATAAAAATATTTTCTATATTGTAACTATGACTTGATTATCTATTTTCTTCAAACCTAGTTTTTAGACACAACCTATGATATCATATATTGTAGTTTATGGTACAAAAATAAATAACGCATTTTATTTTATATAGTTCTCTAAGATACACACCATACATAACCTATGAACTTGAAAAAATAGAATTATGATATTATATATCATTAAACCATGTGATATTATAGTAACCAATAATTTTCCTAGTAAAAAATAGCTCAATTTTGATGTTTTAAGTCTCAAAACCATTTTATGGGTAAAATATAAAATATTACTTGGTGGATGACCTTGAAAAAATTATCTAATGGTTCAGTCAAATTCGAGGTATAGTGTTTAATCCTCGGTGAATCCAGTGTGGAATTTTGAGTGCATCAGGACCTCTATAAAAATATTTTTAGTATAAATAAATATTATTTTTAGCTTATGTGCATATAATTGTGATGAAATTGTTACATCCCCTGAATATAGTTTCATATGGGAAACCAGGAACAAATATACATTTAAGATGGCGTTATTATCACACATTGTCCTTATATTTTTTTGTTATTTCTGTTATTTATTGGTCTTTGATTTTGTTCTTGTGTTTCGTGTGGATCTGATGTGTAGTTGTAAATTTTTTGAATTGGTATAATAGGTGCACGGTTGGCACACAGTTAGTAATAACCATGTGGAATCCCTGAAAAAACACATAATTTTATAAAAATATCATTTTTATGGTCTGTGTATGGTTTTCCCAACCCTGTGGTCCAATCGTGCGAGTCTCCAGTTGAATATAGTAAAGGGACCACAGTTGGTGTATGGTTTGGTAAACCATGAAACAAAATTATAAAACCTATCTATGTATATTAAAATTATAAATTTTCAAATTTTATTCATATGAATAAATATCCCAAACGAGTTATATTCTAATCCATTTGAGCCTTATACCCATCCACATCTCTTTACCTCAAAATTTTACCCATATACGGTGAATATATGAAGTTTTTTCAATATTTTAGTGAGGTTATTAAAGTTTATGTATCCTTTTCCCAATTTATCTATTTTTTTCATTAAATTTATCCTTATTAACTTCCATTTAAATTATTAGTGAAAAACAAATTACATCGCTTCACGAGGTAGTAGTTCATCATACACATGATCAGCGTTATCATATCTCCCATGGAATAGAAAGTAAAAAGGTATATGTGATATGATAACTAGATAAGTCTAATTATTTTAAAAATATTATATATATATATGTATACTTTGAATCTTTCATTATAACAATATGTGAAATGCGATGACATAAAATGAATGACCTCAGTTCGCAAGGTGGTTGTTCGCCGTACATACGAATGATGATTTTATATCCCATTTGATGGAAGAGGATATGGATTTATATTATTACATTAAAATAATAAATTATTATTATATTTTATATACTTGTTTTATTATATAATCATAATTTATGAATGTTTTAAGGAGGTTAAAGAAGAAATAAAATAAAGACTCTTGGTTAAGCATGATACATCTTCTTCGGACAACCTCCTTAGTTAAGCACCAAAAATATTCTTAGGATGGATTTATAATCAAAATAAAGGATCTAGGTCATGGAGATAGAATTAAGGAAGATATTTTTGAATATTTTTTTTGATCCAAATGGTTTTAATGTGTGAATAGAATATGAGAGGGGAGGAATTTTATAAGTGAGGTAAGTGGTAGAATTATAATTCTGGATAAGAAAAAGGTATACCCATGTTTTTCACATGAACAAAGGATGAAATATGAACCATTATATAAAATTAAACATTATAATGCCGAAATATTTCCATAAAATATATTTTATACAAGTTTTTGGGTCATTTTAACCCTTAATATTTTACTTCAATGCCCTAGTAAATTCGTTTTGACCTTAACCGCGAAAAACTATTTTTTTCACAGTTTTCACTATTCTTTATGAAAAAAATAAATTTTAACTTTTAAGAAAATATAAACTATTTTGATTCCAAAAAATGAATCCATTTTACTGAATACAATTCACAAAAGTGGAAAATTTTTATTTAAAATTAAACCTACAGACGTGATGAAAAAGCAGGTTTTAAAGAAGTGTTTTTTCTTGAAAAGATGATTTTATATCAACTCTATGACTAGTAATAAGCATTATATGAATTTAAATTTAAATTTATTGTTATATAATATATAAATTTCATTTAAATAATTATGCATTATGGTTTTTCAAAATTAATTAATTTGGAGAAAAATTATTTACTTAAAAATAGTTCTTAGAAAAATCTTGTTTTTAGAGAAAAAACAAACATATACTAAAATATAATATGAATTTGATTAAAAATAAATTAATAGTACTAAATAAAAATAAATAATACTTATTTTACTTAAAATCATATTCAAAAAATTATGTGACTTTTAAATTATTTATTTTTTTGAAATGAAATGACATTTTTACAAAACAGATATTTTTCAATATTCAACAAACAATCAATATTTTATGAAAAATTACAAAAATAAAACTCTAAGTTAATTTTGATATAATTATTTCAAAAATAATATTTAATTTTTCAAATTAAAATTATAAATTTAAAAAATGAATATTTTAAATAAAACTTTATAATATAATATTTTTAATTAAAACTATTTCCATTTTTATTTAAAAAAACAACTTAATATTTTTATAATGAATATAAATATTTAATTCATATTAATAAACATAAAAATTAATTATTATATCATTAAATGGATTTTTAAATTCTTCCCTGTTTTTTGAAATTTCATCCTATAAATTTTATTCACTTATTAATCAAGTGGAGATATCTTTCACTAATAGTATTTTCTGATACCCATGTTGCATATTTAACCATATGATTTTTTTCATAAAACCTTATCTTAGTGAATTACCTTATTATAAAACACTTGATTTATATGGTGATGAATATGAATAGTATTTTTCTCAAAATAAATTCTCTCTTCCAACTAATATACTTTAGGGATCAAAACATGAGATGAATCTCTCGCATAGTCCTTAACATTGAAACATGAAATGAATTGTGTACCTGGGATAAACTTGGGGGGAAATTCACTCAGAAGGAAACTGATCCAACTTTCTCTAAGATCTCATATGGTCCAATGAATTTCCTACTTAACATTCCATTTTTACGTAAATCCATAACACTTTTACAAGAGGATACTTTGAGAAAGAAATGATCACCTAACTTGAAAGAAAAATATTTCATCATGTTATCCACATAAATTTTATGCCTTCTATGATCTATCCTCATATATTTATGAATCAATTACACCTTTAAATCCATTTACTCTGCTAAATATACTCCCATATACTTCATGTCTCCAAGTTCATCCCAAAAAGATATCATTTAATACCACATTTCATATAATTCCTCAAAAGGTGCTATCTTTATATTGAAATGAAAACCTTTGTTATTAGAAAACTCAAGAAAAGAAATATTTTAATCCCAACATACTTAGTAATTCATTGAACAATAGTGAAGCATATTTTCAAAGTTATTAATTGTTCACTATGCCTATCCATCAGATTGAGGATGAAAATCTATACTAAAATTTAATTTTGTACCGAAATATTTTTGAAGTCCATTACAAAAATTAGATGTGAACCCCATATTACAGTCTGATACAATGGAGAGAGGAACTCTATGAAACTTTATTATCTTCTTTAGATATAGTTAATAAATATAATCCAAAGACATAGTATCTCGAATGAAAGGAAAATCATAGATTTAGTTAATTGATCAACAATAACCCAAATTTATTTTTTTCCTAAAAATGTATTTGGAAGTACCACCATAAAATGAATTTATATATTTTCCTATTTCCACTCCAACATTGGAAAAGGATGAATTATTCCCTTTGGTAATTGTGATTTTTTTAACTGACCTAAAATTTAAAAAATTCACGGTAAATTCTTCAATATCTCTTTTACTTCCATCCCTCCTGTAATACTCCCAAAGGTCATGGTACATCTTAGTGTTTCTTAGATTAATAGAAAATAGAGAACTATTAAATTCACTAAAAAAATCTATCTTTTAATTGGAAATAACATGGCACACATAATATTTTTCCAAATCTGATAATACCTTCTTCATCAAAATTAAACTTTGAAAACATAAACTTCTTAATGGATTCTACCTTTTTATACAATGAAAGATCTTCCTTCTAAGCTTGTTTAATTCTTTTTGATAGAGTTAATTACACTAAAACATAAAAGAAAACACAGGATTTCCATGTATCCACAAATTCAATTCCAAAATTCATAAAATAATTAACTAAAGGTTAATATTAAAAATGTATCATGGTTAATGTAACATTATTTTTCTAACTCAAAGCATCAAACACTTTTTTTTTATTTTCTAAGATGTTAATGAATCATGAAATCAGAATCCTTTATTAGTTACAACCATATTCTCTGTCTCATTTTCAATTATTTTTGAGTGAATATATACTTCAAAATTTTGTGATCAGTATATATTTCACAATTCACTCCACATAAATGATTCCTCTAATTTTTTAAATAAAAAACCACAGTATCTTAGATCACGTGTTGGGTAATTTAACTAATTAGGCTTTAAATGACATAAAACATCAATATTGATGAAAATTTTCCTATTCTATAAAGTAGGGAAAAAATAGAGCATTCACCAATATTCTATTTAGTTAAATAATCATTAAATTATTTTTTACATATGAATTGAAATCTTTTTGAGTTAACTTATCCAATAGGATAGAAAACCATATTGAGTTTGTAATAAATCTATGGTAGTAACCAGCTAAACCAAGATAACTAAAAATCGCTATAACATTTTTTGGTCTTATTAAATCTTAAAAAACATTTGTTTTTGAAGGTTCAATAGTTATTAAATATTTATAAACAATATTTCCAAGGAAATAATTTTTTTTCAACAAAAATTAACACTTACTAAATTTCTTATACAGTTTATTTACTTTTAACGTTTTCAAAAAATCCTCAAGTGTCTTTCGTATTTGTCATGACTTTTAAAATATACCAAAATATCACCTATAAACATAACCACAAACACATCTAAGAACTTTTTAAAAAAAATATATTCATAAGGTCCATAAATACTTTAGGTACATTAGACAAATAAAAAATAATAACCAATAACTCATAATGCCCATATCTAGTCTGAAACACTATCTTTAACATGTCATCCTCGTTTACCTTAACAGATGATTCCCAAAACTCAGATCAACCTATGAAAAATATTTATGGCCTTTGTGCTTATAAAATAAATCATCAATATGAGGTAAATGATATTTTTTTCTTAATAGCAATATTATTCAATGCTCGATAATTAATGCAAAGTCTCATTGAACAATATTTATTTTTAACAAAGAAAACCAGACCATCCCATGGTGAAATTCTCAATCAAATGAGTCCTTTATTTAGCAACTCCTACAATTTATTTTTCAATTCTAAAATTTATGCTTAATAAATTCATTAATGGGGTTTAATAATAGGCTCCACACCATGCACTAAGTCAAAAGTAAACTCAACCTCTTGATCAGGATTAACACCAATAAAATCATTAGGAAATATGTCTATGTATTCATTCAATACTAGAACATAAATAATTTGAATAGTTTCTCTCTTTTCAAAAATATTATCTAAGTAACATTAAATACCATCTTGAATCAACTTCTCATATTATTGGTATGTTATCAAAGTAATGAAATCATTGAAAATAACTTTCATAGATCTATAATATATCACATCATGATAAATTGAAAGCTAATCCATATCAAGAATGATATCAAACTCTACTATGGGTAGTTCAAAAAGATGTGTAGGAAATATTATTCCACTAATAATAACAAATAGATTCCTATAAATATTAGTTTCATTAATATATCCACCTAGAGTTTTCACAAAAATTTATATCTTCTTTTATTATAGTAATATTCTCATTTTACATTCAAATTTCTCAGAATGAAATAATGTGAAAATCTAGAATCAAACAGGGAATTGGGATAATTCTAATAAACAAGGATCACACCTATCCCCAATTCATTCAATGGGGAAACATTAACAATAGTAGTATAAAATGACTTTTATACACATTTATATTTCCGATCATGATGATTTCCGTCTTATGAAATAATGTTTGGAAACATTTTATCATAATGACCTGATCATTGCAACTAAAATTCCTCATCGTTGGATAGTTATCTCTTACCCAATTATTATATTATTTAAGACTCTTTTCTTTATAGTCATGAGGCCTATGACCAAACTAACCACAATGAAAATACTTTCTAGATCCTACCAAATAATCTTTGAAATTTCATTGACAACACTTGGAAAATTTTGGGGGATTAACTCTTGACTTCTTAGCTAGTTTATTCTCAATTTCCTAGCACCTTGACCTTTTATTACTATTGTCATGTTAAGGAACATACATTTTGGAAAACTCTATCTCAAATTTCATAGCACAACAAACCAATTTATCACAACTTTTTAATTATCATCCAGCCAAATCTTTTTGTAAACATGGTTTCAACCCTGAGTAAAATTTATTAATTTTATTATCAGTGTACTGAATAAAATATTATGCATACCTAGCTAATATTATGAATATTTATTCTTACACAACCATAGAATATTCATATTTTAGACTCATTTAAAATAATTGTTTCTCCATCCTAAGAAAAATAACATTAGAGAATTATTTTTCTAGAAAAATATTCCTAACCATGCCCCATTCCAAGGAATCAAGATCATGTATTCATTAGTATTATTAACCAAAGACCAACATCATTAATATTCACCTTTAAAATGATAAATAGATAAGGTTCCCTTTTTACATTTCAAACATCCCAAGACTTTAAATATCTTCTCCATGACAATAATCCATCATTCAACTACCACATGGTCAAATGATCCACTGAATGATGGGTGATGTTATCTCATGAAATGCTCCACTAATGACATGTTCCTTTATGGGAGACCTGGTTACTCCCTATAATGGATACCAAAACAATTTTTAGAGTCTATCAACTGATACATCACTATAATAAACTATTATGTTCCAATTCTAACAATCTTGGGATGCTGTTTTGGAATGATATTTTCCTCAGAGTGCCTTCCCACTAAAAGTTACATATTTCCTCTATGATTTTTTTTCTAGATATAGTTTAGATTAAGAAACATGGTAATCTTAAAATTCTATATAATTTCAACTTTACCATAAAGTAAAATATTTCAAGGGAATGCTAATAACATTATATTAACCTCTAAAGTTATTTAAACCATGCTCTGATACAAACTCTAAGGACATAGATTTAAACATTTCATATTCTAGTGAATTTTAACTTGAACTCACATTTTTTACTTTCCCAAAGATGTTTTAGGTTTAGAGTTTTTGAGAGGAGTTCATAATTGTTACATTAAAACCCATATATATATAAAGTGTACACTTCTAATAAGTATCCATTTTCCGCACAATATAAAATTTTTAAACCAAAATAAGATTTATTTTCATGGAAAAATATCATGAATTTAAACATGAATTCATCTTTTCCCTTATCCATCCTGAAACCCCATGAAAAACATTTTAAAATGTAAGATGATCACAAAAAAAACTCATGAAGGGAAATAAAAAATAAATAAGAATGGTTAGTCTAGTTAAGGACATGAAAACTGATGAAATGATTTTCCCTTATATCATTGCTATTTTAGAAAAATAAATATATAATTTTCATATGAAAGACACAAACAATTGTTTCTCAAATAAAAAAACTAAAACCCATAGTAATAAAATAAAAACCATTTTCACATATTAGAGCATTGAATTCATATCATGTTTTAAACTAGTGTCATAAATAACTGAAGCCTAGTTAAATCCATAAGAGAAACGTACTGGCAACTCCTTCCTTATTTACTATGAATATAATGAACATTAACCAATGCATTAGAGTGCTATCTGGGAACACCCATCATATAATCTATATCATGATCACATGACACTATCTGGGAGCACCCATCATATAAGATGTACTGCGATAACCTATTTATTATATAATTCTCAAGTTCCATATCATGAATAAAAACTTTTATTCTTACACTTTTTCATCATGAAACATTTTAAAAACATTTTTAAACTCATATCCAAATCACTTTTGGATATCCAAATAAAATTTTCTTTTAAAAACCAATTTTTAATACCAAAATAAACTTTTGTATTATAAAAAAAATTTTAATACAAAAATAATTAGAAAAAAGATGATAGGGTTTTTATTTGAATAAAACATGAAATATTTTAATGAAATATAAACTTCAAATAATGGTTACAATAAAAAGAAATGTTTTTGTTTCCATATATATTAAAATAGAACATTCATTTTTTTTATTTTTAACGAACGTCAAACATTCCATACAAAGATTCCTTTTTTGAAAAAAATAAATAAATAGAAAATGTTCTTAATAAAACTCTAATTCCCATATAATTACATTCAAAAAATAATTTTAAAAACATGGACATGAAATATAAATAGAGTTTTAAGGAAAAATTTAAAATAGGATTTTTAAAAGAAAAATAACTTACCACTTTGGAAACATTTGAATTATAATATCCCTGAAATAATAACATTAAAAAACCCATAATTATAATGATAATAGGTAAATTCATGATATAAAATATCTAAGGGGCTGTATATACATATCATAAAAGAATATAGGCACGAAAGGTAATTGAGATGAAGTCCCTTACCTCATGTTTGATTCATCATGTATATTATTTTTCTTCCCAAATAATAAAATTATGTTAACTATTTAATTTCTTAAAAACAATTTTCACATTTATTATTCTTTTTATTTCAATTTTATACAATTAAGTAATCAATTAAGCTTATGTTATATATTTTGATTATATTTGGTTGATATGTAAAAAATGACTTTGGTAGGTTGAATTTGGTCAAAGAGGTCATTTTTCAACATATTCAGAATAATAATCATGAAATGATATTCATTTTTATAAATAAATTATACTTCTAAAACCAATCATAAATGATGGTTATGAAAAAATATTTACGTTATGATCATGGAGATGGTAGGCTGTATGTACGCATGAGTAACATTTCCATTTTACAATAATCATTATGAAAATAAGGTAAGTAATATTTTACCTTTCCAAAATGAAAATAAATTCATAAATGAAATATTATTTGTTTATATATATATATATATATATATATTTGTAATCCATGTTATTTAGTGATGAAAAAAGAGTCACATTTCTTTGTGGAGGCGGTAGTCCACACGTACGCACGAACGATGTTATCATTTTTTAGTATAATAATTAAAATAATATATTACCTATAGAGAATGATAAATATTTAATGAATATAACAATTATTTAATTTATATCACATATATTCATTAAATTTATCCTTATTACCATCCATTTATATGGTTAGTGAAAAATGAATCACATTACCTTGTGAGGCGGTAGTCCTCCGTACACACGAGAAACATTACCTTATCACCCACGGAATGGAAAGTAAGAAGGTATATGTGATATCAAAAATAAATAAGTATAAATTTTTACAAATATCATATATATATATATAATTTAAATCCATCATTATAATATTCTTAGAGAGGCGATCATGGAAAAATAATGACGCAAGTTCATGAGGCGGTAGTCCACCGTACACACGAATGATGATTTCGTATCCCATTTGATAGAAGATGAGATGGATTTAAGATATTTAATTAACATGATAACATCTTAGTACATGGGATATACTAGTGTTATTATATAATCACAATTAAATAATATTTTAAGGTGGTGGAATAATAAATTAAATATAGATGCTTGGTTAAACACGATACCTCTTCTTCATACAACCTTCCTAGGTAAGCACAAAAGGCTTATTAGGATGTATTTATGGAAAAATTAATGGATATAGGTCATAGGGAGTGAATTGAAGAATTTATTTGGGTAGTTATTGGTTTATACAAATGTATTTGATGGTGTGGAGAGGAGAAGAGAGGGGATGACCTTTTATAAGCAAGGTGAGTAGTACACTTGTAATTTTTTAAAAGAAAAGGTATAACTATGTTTTTTTACATGAAATAAGGATAAAAAATGAACCATTATAGATAATAATACTTTATAAGGTTGAAATATTTCCATAAAATAGTTTTTTTTATAATTTTTTGGCTCATTTTAACCCATATCATTTTAGCTTAACCCCCGGTAGATCTGATTTTACCTCAACCATAGTAATTTTTTTAGTGTTTCCACTTTTTATTTTAAACAAAAATAATGTTTAACTTATTAGATAATATATAAAATTTTTATTAAAAATATTAAATCTATTTTAATAAATTTAATTCATATAATTGGGAAATTTTAATATAAAATCTAACCCACAAGTGCGATGAGAAAGCATGTTTTCAAGAAGTTTAATTTTTAAGGAAAATATAATTTTATATTAACTATATGAATAGTAATATTAATTATATAAATTTTATTTAATATTTAATTATGTAACTTTAAATTATATTCAAAACACAATGACTCTGTTAAATTATATAATATATTGAAAAGAAAAAACATTTTTGCAAAAAATCAGTATTTTTGATAATTTAATGAAAAATCAATATTTTCTAAAACAATAAAAAAAATCACCATAATTTAATTTTTATTTAATGATAAAAAAAATAATATTTATTTTTTTTATATTTTAAATTATAAAATTTTGAAATTAATATTTAAAAAAAACTTTACAATAAAATATTTTTAATTATAGTTATTTCCTTTTTGAATTAAAAAAATTAATTATTATTTTTATAAGAAATATAATTATGTAATTCATATTAATAATAAAAAAATGATTTATTATATCATTACCTATGTTGTTACAAGTAGTCTTTAATAAAATGATATAATATGGTTTATGATATTTGATTGTGGTTTATTTTGGTTATTGCCGTTTTTAAGTTGTGATGGGTTTTCTTGTAAATTCTTATATCTCAAGGCGTTCCTTGAATTTTTTCCCTTTACTTGATCATTTTATATTCACTATTAATTCTTATATATATATATGTAAATTTCATAAAATTACTTTATTTTACACATAGGTTACAAAATTGTGCATTGGTTTCCAAAATTCATTCTAAAAGAGATTTCAAATGGCTGCTTTCTAAAACATAAATAGAGGCTAGCTTGACACTTTTGGAAAATTTTTTGATGCTTACTTTTGTTTTAAAGGGCATTTTAGAGGTGGTTATTTTTTCTAGAAAAATGATTAATAGTTGTATGTGCTATGGCTTGATTAAAACCTTGAAATTGTTTTCATATGTAACATGTACCTTCATGGTGGCTATCTTATATTTGTTATATAGAGATGATTTTGACTACTATTAAATAGTATTTCTTCCCGTGTTTGAGTGTAGGGTGGTCAGATGATCATTTTTATTAGATTATTTTGATTAGAGATTATTTTTTATATATATAGGATACCCCACCTCCCACTCAAATTATCATCATGGGATCCTAGGTGCCTTAGTGGGGGATGAAATGTGGTTATTTTGTAGTCCTGGACAGATAGAAAACATTCCCAATAGTGACAAATTTACCTATTTCCAAGGGGAGTTCTATTTATGAGGATAATATATGGCATCCATTTTCTAATAGACTTAGGAATGCATCGATATTCCTGTAGATTGTTCCAAACCAAGTATGTTTAGGTTATCCTCATGGGATGTTTAGGAATTTCCCATGATTAATTATATTTAATTAAATATTTTTTTATATGTCACACCCTGAACCTAATTTAATAATTAATTAACCATTTAATTTTTTTGGAGGTTCAAGTCCTTTTATTTGATTTCTTTTAAAATTTGGACATTTTTTTAATTTTTTATACAGTTGTCCAAACCATGAAGAATATGTGAGAGTGAATATCTCATTTCAGAAGAAAAATTTCACATGGTTAGCACATGGTTTATCAAACAGTGTGACCAACCCACGTGGGAACCCAGTATGACCAGTAAGGGAAAAATAGTTTGGAAGAATGTGCACTAAAACCATATGATTCCCCAATGATTTAAAAAAAATATTAAAAAAAACCCCTTTCCTTTCCCCCTTTAAAAAATATTTTAAATAATAATAATACTAATAATAATAGTAATAATTGTAATAATAATAATAATAATAATAATAATACCCAAACTAAACTCTCCTCTCTCCCACTAACCTCTTGTGTGTGATACCTCCTCATAACAAAGCCTCCCTAGGCACGTGTCTACCCCTCATACAGCTCCTCTAATCTCCATTATTTCTACCTTTGATTTAATGTACAATCATCATAGGCCAATGTTTATTCCACTCCAACTTCTTATTATTCCCTTTTCTGCCATCCTCTTTCATTCCCCATGGTTCATCATGCTTATATTGAACCCTATGGAATATGGATTCCTTATTTTTAATGGGTTTCTTGTGGTTACCATTCCCAAGGTATGTTTTGTCCTCTTGAGACCCTCTTAAAGCTGTTATTGACATATTTTCACCATATATACTTGTTCCAGGTAGGCTTAGCCCATGCATGACCATTTTATTTTAGAACCATTTATTTCTTAGCCTTTTCAATTATTATTTTTTATTCCTTATGATAGTAATGATTATAATAATTATATTTTTGAAAAATAATCTATCTTTCAACATGGACTTTCCATGAATTCTCTATTTAATTGATTCTTAATTTGAAAAATATATTTCACCTCTACCCGAAAAAAATATTTTTGGTGGGTTTTTATGTGAAATTGGGTGTTTTAATATCTCATAGGTTTCTTATAGTTTTTATATGAGTTATTAAAATGATTTAATTAAATTCACTTTCTTATTCTAATCTGTTTTAGTTTTAATTTATTTTAAAACCCCTTTGTGTAATTTCATTTCAATATATATATATATGTGTGTGTGTGTGTTCTTATAAATATATCCAAGATTTTTTAAAGTGTTTTAAGGGTGCTTTCAAATAAAATAAATTTGAGATTCTGAATATACTTTTATTGGTGTCTGATGGTTATGCATGTATACATGAGTACACACACACACACACACACTTATGTAACTATAAAAATTTACACTCCAACATGTCAATTTTTTCAATAACACACACACAAATATATATATTTGTGTGTATAATTTTATGTGGGTAAAGAAAGAAAGCGGCCTTGGGTATTTGGAGTTGGTTTTTAAACTAATTTTTAAATAAGTATTTAAGTGAATTTCCAAATAAATCATAGGGCCCAGCTGAAAAATTTACATAAGTTTTAAATCCTTTATTAAATTTTTACTATAAATCCATAGGTGTGATTTGAAATTCACTTTTAAGGGGTTGGACATGTGATCTAAAACTACCATGGGTGGATTAATGTATCTATATGATTATGGAATCTATGAAACTGCTTACAAATATTACACTGTATTTCTTATAGTTATTATTAATAAAACAATATGGGAATCCTAGGTGCATGGGTATAATAACCTAGTTATAGACAGGTTCCCTTCCACTAGATAGTCTTAGTGAAGTAACTGCGATTCTCTTTCAACTAGATAATGTCCTATTACTATTTCATCTAACTGAGGGTCTCCCTAATTAGGGGCACTAGTTTTAGGTTTCCCCTAGCCTCAATGAACATTATTTTGTTTATCCCATGAATCCTCTTCTAAAATACATGCTTGATTGAGTTTATTATTTTTGTTTTATTTTTTACTATCCCTGATTTTTGGTTATTTTTTAATTATTTAATGGGAATTATTTTATTATCTTCAAAAATATATTCAATAATGTATTGAAATTATAATTTCAAATAAATACATAAAATGAAAATTTTATTAAAAATGATCTCAGGGATAATAAAAGTTTTATAGTAGAATGTTTCCTTTTAAAAAAAATATAAAATATTTTTTGTAAAATGAGGTAAAAACCTATTTTTAATAATTTATTTTTAAACTACTATGCTACTGGATCATTAATTAAAGGTTAAACATATAGAAATGTTTGTGGTGGATTATTGGGGTTTTTTTTCTCATGCCTATATATATATATTCTCAATTTCAAGTTTATCTTCTAATCACTATCAGAGTGACTATTATTCTGGTTTGGTTGTAGAGGGACCTCAAGTCACATGGGATAGTCTATTCAGGTTTGTCTACTATTTTATTTATTCTGTACATTTTATCATATCATCTATGTATAATTTTTTATTTCTATATTGACCAATATTTTCATTCATAGATATTACATCATATTATATGAATATTAATTATATAACACAACAATCCATTCTATAATCACATAGGTCTACTGCCTTTGGAAACTTGGATACATAAATAACTTTTTCGTATGGGATCTACATCGTATCCTAATTAATTGTTCATAAATTTCACCCTTATTAAAAATATCACACTTAAATACATCCTTCATATCCTAGGGAAGGGAAACATAAGAAATTGTGAGCTCAGATGATTAGTGGTGGTTAAAAGGGGATATATTAAGAATCACATAAGTATAACATGATCATATAGGTGTGAAAACATGAGATTACCATTTTAAAACCAAAACATTCATATCATAGATCATAATCTTGAGTCATGAAATACATATTTTAAGTTTATAAGAAATTAATCATAAAGGAATTAAATAACATGAGACATGAGAGCATAAAATTGGCATAAGACATAGTTGTGTGGCATGCACATAAGAATATAAACTCATTTACTTAGTAGTCAAGGCTCAATTCCAATCCTATCATAGTGGATTTGGTTGTTGATAATTTCCATATTACCATTAAAGTTTCACTCCCTAAACTATCACTATAGACATATTTCCTTACAGAACCAGGTTTAACCCCTGTTCCAGTTATGTTTATCTCATGAGATATCCATCTTTACAAAATTAATTGGAGGCATATATAATTTTTGTCCCACCAATCAAATATTTAAAATAATAAATTTTTGTGCCATATAAGCATAAAAAATAATCATATAATAACCTATAAAAAATAAATAGTTTTCAAAATCATTTCATCATGACATAACCCATGGAAAAGAAATCAATTTCATATACATTTCATCAAATCATCATAGCATAACCCATAGAAAAGGTATGAGTTTCATAATCATATTTTCATAATAATAATAAAATATTAATTGAAAGAATAAGGATTGTATCATTGGATCATATCCCTTATAAATATTATATAACATCAAAGGATTTCACCTTAGATAAAAAATTCCCTTAAAATATCCCTTGGAAAATTTCTTGAAAAAAATACCATTTTCAATTTGAAATAACTTATTTAAAATCTAAAAATTTACAAAATATTAATGAAAACATTTTCATTGAAAATAACAAAGGAAACTTGTAAAGTAATATTTAAACCATTGAGCGGTCATGACTACAAGAAATAATATACAATCGTTGTATGATAAAACAAATATTTCTCTCACAATTTCGATAAAAAGTCAAAAGTATCTCCTTTAGAAAATGATAAGAAGATTCCATTTAATTTTAATTTAAAAATTAAATCATGGGTAAAAATGAATTTAAAAAATCATATGATAATAAAAATATTATTTAATACATTTTTAAAAAACATGGATATGAAAGAAAAAGGGTTTTCTTCCTAAGAGAAATAAATTCGGGTTTCATTAAAAGAATTCATTCAGAATATTGAGTTCATAAAGAGAGGAAAATGAAATAAAACCATGAAATCTTCATAAATAACCATAGGAAAATAAAATTCATGGTATTATTGAGAGATATATCATAAAATTTCATCATAAAAAACATGATTATAAATAATACTGACAAACAATGAGATTGTAACATAAATCCCTTACCTCAAGTATCATCTTTCTCCATACGCATTAAAAAATAATTATATAATAAATATAGATTAATTATAAATGTATTAAATAATAATTATCATATATATCATTCCAGGTATGATTTTATTATAACATATTATCACCCATTTATTAATGTTTTTAATAAAATCACAGTTTCAGATGATAACCGCTTAAATTTTCATGCATGTTTCTGTTCGATAGTCTCAATAATTATACATTGATGATGGTTACATACAATAAATAATATTAAAAAGATATTAATATCATATATATATATAATTTATAGTTATCCATGAAATTAAGAGATAGAAAAATTAATTTCATCATTCATGGAGACAATATGTCATACGTATGCATGAAAGTTGTTTCTATTTTTCGTTTGATGAAAGAAAGGAAAGGTAAAAAATAAATCACCATTACATAATCATAATAATATCATAAATAAAATATAATTTTATTAAATATTTTATTTTGACCATCCATATAGAGTGGTGATGAAAAATAAATCACAACACTACATGGAGATGACAAACCGTACGCATGCACAAGCGATGTATTCAAATTCCATAGGATGGAAAGAAGGTGGATAATGGTTGTTACACCATAATAATAACAATTAAATATATTTAACATACTTATTTAATAATTTTATAATGTATAAAATATATTTATAATATTTTTAAGAATAAATAATATTGAAAATGCTTGATTAAGAGGTAAACCTCTTCATCGAGAACCCTCTTTTGGATTACTTAATAAGTCTTGAAGAGATGATATTTATTAATACCATAATCTACAGGATGTGGTCAAAAAATCTAGGAAGTTATTATTGTAGATATTTTCTTAGATATAAGGCTAAAAAAACTTGAAGAAGAGAGGCGAAGAGGTGGCATTTTATAAGTGGGGGAGGGGTAATCCTGAAAATACAAAAAAAGTGACAATACAAATGAGTAATTCTAAAGAAAAATTCTTCAAAATTTCCAGATATTAGAAGAAAAAGAGGATTAGGTTGAAATATCATCAACTTATGAAATTTATATATGTTTTGGTGTCATTTTAAAACATATAATTTTGATTAACCCCTTGGTTAATTAATTTTAACATCAACCATGGTAACATATTTTCAAATATTAAAGGGCTATAATTTTACTTATAAGGTTATAATAGAATCATAAATGGACAAGGGATGAAATTATATAATACATATTATCCAACTTGTCCTCTTACAAAATTTTTATAATTTTTAAATAATTTAATAATATATTATTTTGATAATATATCATTAATAGCAATTTTGAATCTATTCATTTAATTTGTCTTTAAAGACAACAAGAAATCAATGAAATTCAAAGAAAAACATTTAAAAATTCTATAATTCCTTATATTAATATATAAAATTCATAGAACACAATCATTAACCCAAATTGTATTACTTTTAATATTTTTAAAAACTTTTATTTTATCTTTCAATTAATGGAATACATAATCTGTTGGTGTTGCCTAAAAATTTAGGGTAAATATTTGTTTAATAAAAGTTAAAAATAAATTTATATGATAATAAATTAATTTATATTTGAAATATAAATTTATAACCATAATTTTCATCTTTTTATCTGTATGTAAAATTTTTATAGATATTAAAGTCAATAGATTGAAATTTTGTATTTATTCTTTTCTAAAATTAATATAAAGGTGATTATCAATGAAATTGGCACTAAGTAACCATATATTCATGTAATGGATGCACATGGATAATAGTAACTCATAAAATAGGATAAATACATGTATTATAGAAAGTTAAAATCCTTATCCAAAAGTTTTTACCCTATTTTACCAGTGTGACCCTTCCCCGAGTGACAAAAAATTTACTATGATGACTATTCATATTGGAAAAAAAATAAAAGGACCTATTTACCTAAAATTATCCTTATAATTAAAAATAAGGAATATATTATTTAATATTCAATTTTTATAAGTGTTATAGATCCATTTTAAAATAATTGTGAAAAGTGCAATGAAAACTATTTTTAGAAAATTATATTTTTAAACTTAAAACACGATATATATTCTTATCTCATGACTTGAAAACCATTATATGAATGTTAGCACATTTGAATGGATATATAATATATAAATTTCAATAAAAATAATTCACCCGTAGTGATTTATATAATTTATAATGAAAAAACACATTGTGTGAATAAAAATAGTTTTTTAGAAAAAAAACCTCTTGTACTTTAAAATTATTTTCTTTTAATTTATAATAAATTGATAACTAATGAATTTATTGTAAAAAATATATTTTTATTAATTTATTCTTTCTAATTCATACCCACCGATTTAACATCTAGGATATAGTGGTATACTATGTTACGATTCATTTGAACTCAAGGTTGTGTGTATCACAAGCTATTGAAGACAATTTATTTGGTGAGATATAAATCCAAAAATCTTAGGGTGTTACATTATTTCCCCCTTAAAATAAATTCCACTATTGAATTTTTTTTCATTCCATTAAAAAAATTATGATATATCTATTTATTACATCCTCAGGTTTTTGAGTTGCTTCTTTGAATTTTTGATTCCTCCAAAGAACGTTAATAATGTGATGGGTCTTGTTTTGTAGAACCATATCTACACAATCCAAGATTTCTATTAGTTTTTTATCATAGGGACGATCATGATCTATTGGTACAACCTATTATTTTATCACATGTTACATATTGGGTATGTACTTCCTCAGGGGATATACATGGAACACGTCGTGAACTTGAGAGTAGTTTTGTGGAAGCACCAAGTGATAAGTTACCATCCCTACTCAATCAATAATCTTGAAGGGACCTATATACCTAGGGCATGAATATCCCTTCCATAAAAATTTCATTACCTTATTCTATAAAGATACTTAAAAAAATATTTTCCTACCAACTTTGAATTACAAATATCATCGATGTTGGCATACATAACTTTTCTATCAACTCTAAGCTTCCAGGAAGTTCTTTTAAAAAGATCTAGATTTCTCTATAATTTTGTAATCCACCTAAACTTACAATAGCTTTTTTTATCCAACTTCATCCCACAATGTTATATTTCTACACTTATTTCCATAGATGGATTCATAAAGAGCCATCTAAATTCTTTATTTCATGATATTATTGTAAGAAAACATGACTAGAGGAAGGTGTTGATGCCAACCACCTATAAAATCCATAGTATAAGACCTCAACATATCTTATAGGGATTGAATGGTTCTATCATATTGAACATATATATGAGGTTGATAAGTAGTACTAAATATCAACTTTGTATCCCGATCCCATTAAAGACTTTTCTAGAACATGGAAGTAATCCTTGGATCTTGATAATATATAACTAAATTGGATAATCCTTGAAAACTTACAACTTAGTTAATGTATATTCTAGAAATATGATAAAGAGAGAAATATTATCTGATAGAAATAAAGTGTGCTGACTTTGTATGGTGATCAAATATATACCAAATAGCATTATGGTCTTCTGAAATTTGGGAAATTATAATGAAAAAATATATGGTGATGTTTTCCTATTGTCATTTTAGTATGGGTAAGGGTTGTAACATACCCTTAGACTTCTGTCTCTAATCCTTAACTTTCTGACATATAAAGCACCAAGATACTTCATCTGTAATATATCTATTTATAATATCCCACAATAAATACTCTTTCATATCTCTATACATCTCCGTACTTCCAGGATGAATAGAGAATGATGAACTATATGACTCATCCAACTTCTCCTCCATAAATTGTGGCATGTAAGGAACACACAAATAGTTTCTAAACATTATTATTCCATCACAATCATGGTTACACTTAGAAACATTTCTCAACTTCTTCTGAAACTCCATATCTTCTTTCTATAACTCTTTACGCAATACTTGGACATATTTTTTGACACTCATTTGAGAGAGATAATATTTCTCCACATCCTTCAAAATCTCAAGATCTATACTTTGAAAATCCAAAAAATATTGGATCTTTTTTGATTCTCATATTAGATAAGATATAATTATCCTTTTGACTTAGAGCATATGACACCATGTTCACTTTTATTGGGAGGTAATGTATTGAACATTCATAATATTTAACCAACTCCAACCATATTCTCTATCACATATTGAACTATTTATGAGTGAATATATAATTTTATCATTTATGATCAATATATATATATCACAATTTTCTTCATAAAGAAAATTCCTCCATATCTTTAATACAAAAAAATATTGCAACAAACTCCAAATTTTGAGTTGAGTATTTTTTCTCATGAACCATCAATTATCAGGGGGAATAAGTTATAATTATATCATTCTATATGAGGAAAAATCCAAGTCCCTTATTCGATACAACACTGTAGACTAAAAACCCTTCTCTACCACAGGGCAGTGTAATCATATATGAGATAACTAACCTTTTAATTAGTTACTTAAAATTTTCCTCACATTCCTTATTATAATAGAACATGTCTCCCTTCTATGTTAACATGGTGTGTTGATTGAACAACAGTGAGAAATTCTTCCCAAAGCATTAAATAATATCTAACCAAACCAAGAAAACTATGGATCTTAGACACATTAGTTGGTCTGGCCCAACATTCAATAATATATGTCTTTGATGGCTCCACCTAAATACCTCCACTTGAGATTATATGTACCAGAAATGAATCCTTTTGTAACCAAAATTCACACTTGGTAAATGTTGTGAACTACTTTTCCTTCCTTATAGTATTTAGTAGTTTCCTTATGTGAACTTATTTCTCTTCCTTGATCTTTAAATATATAATATTTTCATCTATAAATAATATTTTAAAATGATCAAGGAAATATCTGATTACTATTCATTAAATTCATGAAGATAGTGGGGGAATTAGTAAGACCAAATGAAATCACTATAAATTCATAGTGTCCATACATTTTATGGAATGATTTTTGGGTATGTCTTCAATTTTGACCCTAAAATGATATTATCTAGATCAACCATCAATATTGGAATAATATTGAAGTCCACTTAATTGATTGAATAAATCATTAATATGGGGTAGAGTATAAATTTTCTTAATTGATATCTTGTTAATTTCCTGATAATTAATTCATAATCTCATCGATCTATCTTTCTTCTTAATAAAAAGTATAGGTACACCCCATGGTGATGAACTTGACCGAATGAGTCCCTTATTAAGATTATCCAATAGTTCCTTCTTCAATTATTGTAACTTAATAGGGGCTATTATATATAGAGTCTTTCAACTATGTTTAGCACCAAGTATGGGTTATATTGAAAAATCAACTTCACGATTCATTGGAATATGAGAAAACTCTTCAAGAAAAACATCAAAGCATTCTCGCATAATAGGAATATATATGATGTTGAGTTTCTCCCCAAACATTTACGATAAACACCACATTTCAATATGAAATAATAATAATAAAATGTATGAAATTTGTATTGGGAGTTTATATTTATAATCACACTGATAGAAAATCACAGGATAGCTCATAATATCAAATGTGGCTTCCCTTCCTTGGTAGTTGATGTGATATTTATGTAAAGAAATCTAATCCATGCCTATGATAACATCAAATTCAACTAGAGGGAGAAAAATGAGATTTTCAAGAAGAAAATTCCCACAAACTTCAATAAGAGAAGAATCATACACTTGAGATGTGATTTTCATTCCAATAAGATTTTTGACGGCTAATTAAACATCTAATCATTGAATAGTTATAATGATACCCTTATCAATTTTTTTAGATATAAAATAGTGGGTAGATATTGAATCAAAAGATAAATTAATAGTTCTATATTGGATGGTAAGTATACCATTAGACACTTAATTATCCACATAAGCAATAATGATTGAGTGATATTTTTCTTTGTCTTTAGGATTAAGAGGTTGGTGACATATATCCTCATTATTAACCTTCATATTTGATCACTAGTTAGCCTAATTCCTATACTCCATACATTTAAAAAACTACAGTATTGGTGGTGAATTTTGTGGTTCCCTATCTATATAATTAGCTAAAATATTCTTCCCATAACTTCAACATTAAATTTCCTGATGAACATCCTTTACACACTTAAATAATTTACTAACCCACTTAAGGAAATTTCCTCCACCTTTCCTTATACACTTCAAACACAAATTAAATCACATATTATTTTTGTCACAACCCCCTCCCCACAAAGTGTACCCCTCCTGGGCCGACAATGTGATAAGGGAGATAACGACCCCCGAGTCCCGCCTCTAGGAGGCCTCGAGTTGGAAACTAGCACCGAGGGTATAATAAACACACAAATGGGAGGCATTACCCTCTAATAGAACACATGCGGAAGAGATATATAAGATAGACACCAACCAACTCCAAATCAGAACTAAAGTATAAAAGAAAAACCAAGTGAACATATGTAATGTCATGAAAAAGTACTACAATTGAATGGAAAAACTGCAAGTACCCAAAAGAAAGTAAAAACAACAGCGACCATAATCCCGAACAGCTCCTGCAGCCATAAGCTAGTAGTAACCAGCCTAATCTCTAACCTACTCTAAGTGACTGAAAAAATAGTTTATATATATATAGGGTGAGTATAACAGTATACTCAGTAGGATCCTCCCCGAAGCCTCTCGTGCAAAGGTAAAGAAAGCATGCTAAAACACAGTGAACAACAAGTGAAACTAACACATCACCTAAACAGGTATAATAAGTTACCAAACTCACCATGACTACTCTCACCAAGTAATGCATACAAGAATATAGCATACAGTAAAGAATATCAAGGGTACCCCAATACTACTTCCCCACTGGTTTGTCGCTTTTCCCCAATGACATACGTCCTGTGCATTTCTCTCCAAAGACTTTCCCGTATACACTTGGGATAAGCTCCACAATCTGCACCACGGTCACCACAAAGGATTGCCCATAGACACCTAGGCGAAGCACCACAACATCCTCACAACCAAAAGTATCCAGTTAGTTTCTGGGATCCACCACAGCCCGCATAACGTGTATCATACGCCGAGTATTATACCTCAATCCATTACAGCCCATACACCGAGTAAGGATCCTCAGGACATCACAACCTATACACGTTACACCTTTAGTAGTCCATAGGATACTAGATCCAAAATATATATGTGTGAATAAACACAATCCATTACATCCCTCTACACACATATGTGGGAAAAACTAACCGTTGTGCCTAATGGCACTAGTATCTACCAAGAGAAGAGAGCAGGGTCAAAGGGGGTAGTCATCCACTCACCCTCCCATCAGAATGTTGGGGAAAACACCCCCAGGGCTCAGAATCCCCGGGGTGCCAGTTGCCCTTACTGACAGGGTGGAGTAGCGTATAGAAACATAAAAAGTACAGAATATACTATAACTCACAACCACTCTATGGGCATAACCTAGTCTTATACACAACTGCAGCTAACATCTCTCAGACTGCAGGCTGCTACTTCTAAGACTAGGTATCCTATAAGCACATAACCATTTAAGGGCTATATTAGATTACTTCATTCCCTTTTTATCAATTCCATTGTACATTAATTAATTCTTCAAACATTAATTAACTATGAACAAATTCACATTTAATTTCATTAACATCACATCCAAAAACCACTGTCCCTTCAAAAGTTCTCAACCTCATCATTAAGTTTCAACAACTCCCACCCCATGGGTTAACATCATTTATTCAAAAATTCATTATAGAATTAATTTCCCATATTCCCAGGAATTCTAGAAAATCATCCTATGCTACTAAACACAAGGGGCTCAACAAGGTGAGTAGATGTACTACCCGTCGAGTCTTTTCCGACTATAGTAGGAGCGTAGAACCATTCTCCCTTGAGAGGATAAATACAGAATGCACGTGGCATACCCTGCGTATCTTCTCCTCTTTCGAAAGAAGGGTAAGAAATACCAGCTGCCTTGAGCAGTGGAGAAAAGTAAAGTAGATAAACAACCAAACAAAGCACCAAGCATCCAACAATCACATCTATCCCATTCCATCATCCCTGGTGTCCTCCCTGACACCCATATGCATAAATCGATGCATCTCGCCACTCTAGGTGTCATCTGCTGCCATAACCACAAGGCCTCCATGCCCCCACATATCACAACACCCCTCTAGGGTCACATCTCAACACAAGAAGAAGGAAAGTAAACATCACATCAATTTGGGCCCTTGGCCCCTTAACAAGGCATCCAGCCCTCAAACAACAAGCACCAACAGATTTCAGGTTTACCAACCAATTGAATTAAACACATCATCGCCCTCAATTTGATTAACACAAAGTTAGAACGACATCCACAACAACAACAACCAGATTCATTTACATGCCTCTTTATCCTTAGCCAATTAATTATCAATTAATCCAGGCTTTACGTTCTTTATCAATTTCATCAAGTGAAACATGCTAATAATCATGGCATATATATCACACTATCTAGCAAATCAAGAGGCGAACCACTATCATGGCACAAAGCAACAACATGCGATCAAACCAATTATTTTAATCTGGTTCAAGTATTTAATTTGGTTAATTCCATTGTGATACAAAGGCCAAATCATGATAACTCTATGATTGCACATAAACAATTAGAGAAGCCAAGAATCCCCTACCTCAAAGGTTTTCGAGGAAAACCAAAAAGGTCGAAGAACGCCCAAGAAACCAGGTCGATTCTCCACGAATCCTCTTTAGATCTCCTCTCCTAACACAACCAAGACCAAAGCTCATCATATTCAACATCCACAGGCTTAGATCTACCCATAACGGGCGTAGATATAAGAAACCAAGATAAGAAGATGAGTAGATCTAAGTAGATATAATAAATCAAGAAAGAACGATCACATACCTCAAGAAACTGGCTTCGATTTGCCAATAAAATCCTCCAGATCGCCTCAAAAATTCTTGGGAGAGCTTCTTCTACTTCCAAGGAAGGGTAATCCTGTGTTATGGCCACTTAGAGGCTTAAACGAACCATTTAGAGGCAAAAGAGTTTAGATCCAAAATTTTAGGATCCAACTTTAAGTGCCCGCATGGTTAGTCCGCACGGTTTAAGAAACCGTGCGCTAACCGTGCATTAGCTTCTACCTCGCCAAACACTCCTCGCATAGTTAGTCCGCATGATTAGACAAACCGTGCGCTAACTGTGTGTTAGCCACTACCTCCAACACCTACCTTGCACGGTTTGGCCGCACGGTTTAGGCAAACCGTGCGCCTCCTGTGCGAAGGCTATTACACTTCATTTTCCCTTAAAGGTCCACCCAAATGCACCTCCAAGTCACCTTGACCTCTTGGAACACCTCCAGCACCACATTTTCACAAAGGAATAGACCGGGGTGGTCCGGGACATTACATCAGATACCTCTCAAAACATTCTCATCCTCGAGAATCCAAAACCCACCTAAAGAGAAACAAAACAGGATCTGAATAACCACCCATCGAGATACCTCTCAAAATAGAGCAATCCACCAAAGTCAAAAAGGGTGTCATCTCATAAACATGAAAGTTCCACAACCACATAAGTTACAACAATACATGAAAAGAGTTAAACATCAAACAACTCTAGGTACTGAGCACGTATCTGCGACTCACATTCCCAAGTACTCTCTTCCAAGCCGCCGTGTCGCCACAAGACGAAATCTAAAGGAATAGAATTCCCACACAACACCTTATCCCTACGTTTTTAGATCTCCACAGGTCGCTCCTCAAAGCTTGTATCATCAACAACATCGATCTCTCCCCAATTGATGATGTGAGAGTCATCATGAAGATAACGACGGAGCTGTGATACATGGAAAACATCATGTATTTGACTCATCTGAGGGGGAAGTGCTACTCGATACGCCACAGCTCCAACACGAGCTAACACCTCAAAAGTCCCAAAAAACCAGGGAGAAAGATTACTTCCACGTCAAAACCTTCACTGACCACGACGAGGAGTCACCTTCAGAAACACATGATCCCCAACATTAAACTCTAAGGGTCTCCTTCTTTGATCAGCATAAGATTTCTGACGATCTTGCACTGTATTAATCCTCTCACAAATCACCTGTACCATCTCTATTGTATTCTTCACTAGTTCCGGTCCGAGAATTGCTGACTCTCTGACCCCAATCCAGCACGATAGAGAACGGCAAGGCTGACCATACAAGGCTTCAAACGGTGCCATACCGATGGTGGATTGGAAACTATTATTGTAGTCAAACTCCACCAAGGGTAAGTGCCTCATACATGAACCTAAAAAATCAAGAACACAAGATCACAACATGTCTTCAAGAGTCTGGATGGTTTGCTCTGTCTGACCATCTGTTTGAGGGTGAAAAGCAGTTCTAAGGCATAGCTGAGAACCAAAAGAATGCTGGAGACCTCTACACACCCTGGAGGTAAAATGAGGATCTCAATCAGAAATGATCATCCTAGGGACTCCATGAAGTCTCACCACCTCCTCCAGATACTGCCTCGACAAAACTTCCACTGATCTTGACTCCTTGATTGCTATAAAGTGGGATGATTTCGTTAAATGATCCACTAATACCCAAATAGCATCATAACCTCCCCGAGCTAGAGGTAAACCAGTAAAAAAGTCTATTGAGATGTCCTACCACTTCCACTGAGGAATATATAATGGATAGAGAAGACCACCAAGAACATGATGTTCGACCTTCACCTTATGGCAGACTAAACATAGAGACACAAACTCCGCAACTGCACGCTTTAGACCAGGCCACCAAAACGGACTCCTGAAGGATCAGTACATCTTGGTCACACCAGGATGCACCGCTAAAGGAGAACCATGGAACTCTCTGAGGAACATCTCACGCATCGCCAAGGAAAAAAAAGCCTTCCATGATACAACACTCTATGTTGTTCATCCTCAGACTAACCATCAGGGGCCTCACAACAAACAACTCGGTCTCTCTAGACCTCCACCTAAAGATCCCCCAACTGGGACTCTTCCACCTTCTACACCAGGGATTACTGCACTATCATCTAAAAAAGACAACCTCTACCCCCAACTTCTCCCATATCAAGATGTAATGCTGATAGTTCTTCCATTACTCTTCAGGAATCACCAGATTCACGCACAACATCACTATGTGACTTTTGGCTCAGCGCATCAGCTACCACATTCCCATTTCCAGGTGTATACGATTTTTCAAAGTTGTATTATTGCAAGAACTCCATCCACCGACGCTGTCGCAAGTTCAGGTCACACTGGGAGAAGACATACCTCAAACTCTTATGATTCGTGAAAACCACAAAGCGCTCATCAATGAGGTAACGTCTCCACAACTTTAGAGAAAACACCACGACTACCAACTCAATATCATGGGTGGTATAGTTGCGTTCATGGGGATGCAACTCCCGAGACCCATAAGAAACAACTGACCTCCGCTGCATGAGAACATAGCCTAACCCCAGATGTGAAGCATCACAGAAAACATCAAACTGAACTCCCTCAGTTGGAAGAAAAAGGACTGGATCACTTAGCAACTTCTCCTTTAGATACTCAAAAGCTTCCTGACACTGATCAGTCCATATGAATGCCTGATCCTTCTTGGTCAAAGATATCAGAGGAGTTGCAACTCGGGAGAAATTGGCTACGAACCTCATGTAGTAGCCTGAGAGACCAAGGAAACTTCGAACCTATGACACTGTCTTGGGGTATTCCCAAGACAAAAATGCTTCTATCTTCGATGGGTCCATAGCTACTCCCTTTTGGGACACAACATTCCCCAAGAAACAGACTTCTCGATCCCAAAACTCACACTTCGACAACTTCCCAAATAGCTGCTATTGGCAAAGAACTCCCAAAACAGCTCGTAGATGATCTACATGCCCCTCTTCAGATGTGGAGTACACAAGGATGTCTTTGATGAAAACTACCACGAACTTGTCCAGGAACTCACGGAACACAGCATTTATCAAACCCATGAACGCAACTGGAGCATTAGTCACACTAAACAGAATTACAACGAACTCATAATGCCCATGACGACAACGGAAAGTAGTCTTCGGGATATCCTCATCCTTCACACGCATATGATGATATCTTGACCTCAATTCGATCTTTGAGAACCAACTTGAGCCCTTCAGTTGATCGAATAAATCATCAATCCACGGAAGAGGATATTGATTCTTTATTGTCACTTTGTTTAAGCAATGATAATCGACACACAACCGCAAACTTCTGTTGGCCTTATTCACGAACAGAACGGGTGCAACCCATGGGGACACACTTGGTCAAAAAAAACCACACTGCAATAGAACATCAAGCTATATACAAAGCTCTCATAACTTAGAAGGGGACATCCTATATGGAGACATAGAGATAGGAGAAGCTCCTGGATGTAGCTCGATCCCAAACTCGATCTCCCATCAAGGGGGTAATGCTACAACCTCTTCTGGGAAGACATCAGGATACTCCTCTATGACCCTAGGAAACGCCAACTACTGAACCTTTGAAGAACTCAACATCATCTCAGCCGCCATGTACGATAAGGATGGAACGCGCCTGTGACTCATCCGAGGATCTCGCTCCCCAACAAACACCACTGGATCTCAATCCGCACCAAAGAAAACAACCTTCTTCCTGAAGCAATCCACAATATCCTGCACCGAATACAACTAATCCATGCTGAGGATGACATCATATGGTTATATCCATAAACATAGGAAATCTCCCAAAGAGCGATGTTGCCCCAACACTAGCTCACAGTCTCTACATACTTCAAACAAGTCAGCTCGACCTCCAACTGGCGTAGTCAAAGGCAAGGGCACTGGAAGCCTCTGTACCTCAAGTCCCAAAGCATGGAAAAGGGTAGGGGATATGAAGGAGTGTGTCGCTCCTAAATCAAACAAGGCATACACCAAGGTAAAAAACAAGCAAAGGGTACCTATAACGACATCTAGCTCATCTGGTGTTGGAAACGATAGAGCATGAAGATGACCATGAACTCCTCCACGACCTCTATGACCCTGATGAAGACCACCACCATGGCCGCGCACTACTATCTGAGGACGGGGAGCATTATGGGGCTGTCCTCTGCCTGTCCCATCTCCCCTCTGGTGATCTAAAGCTGGTGCAACTGGCTGCTGATGCCTCGGCTGGAACTGCCTCAACAAAGGAACCTGGAGTGTTGCGCCTTGTGCACGATGACCGCTATGAAAGGTAGGGCACTCCCGATGATGATGTCCACTACCACCATAATAAAAAAAAGTGCCTGATCCCTTGGAATAGGCCTGAGAGTTGCTGCTTCCGGAGAAATGAGACGTGAAGGGCTGGGACCTACCCCCAGCTGAACGGAAACTCTTCTGACCTGAAAAATGGGAACCCTGGACCACAACTCTACTTCCTGAGGAATCATACCGATTCCCCTCTCGTGATGATCCAGTCCTGTACAAATTCCTCTCGACAACCTCTACCCTCGCCAGCACCTCAAGATATGTTTTCAGCATAAATGGGGTGACCTGATGTTGGATCTTTGGACACAAAACCTCCTCGAAGTGCCTCAAGGTTCCAAAAACAGATTCCAAACTCTCAAACACTAGAGCTCCCCTATTGAAGGGTAAGAATCTCCTGGAGACTGGACGCATTTGCAGTCGAGGAAAGAAACTCGACTCTAAACTTGTCTCGGAACTCCTCCCATGAGATCGTTGACTCCCCACGATCCTCAAGGAACAAGAACCACCACTGCCTTGCTGCTCCCCACAACATCGTCACAGCTAATGAAACCCAATGCTCCTTCTGAGCACGGATCAAAATGAAGCCTATCGTGACCTCCTCCAACCATTCCTCAATGACTGCATCCGAAACGGAGCCCTCGTACTTCTATATACTCTGGCGCTGAAACTCTCACAGTGTCTTCCTCCAAGTGTCGTCGTCGTCAACCTCTACCCTACGACGATCTGCTGGAATAGCCTGTTGGACATTTTCTGCGCAAACCTAACGAGGACGTCTACCTAGAGCCATAACTATAAAATAACAAACACTTAGAGCTCCTAAGCCTGTAATATGGAAGACTCAACATCAATTAATTAATTATTTTCTTTTAATCATTTTAGGTTAACCTATCCCAAGGTCTACCCATTCAAACACAGGAAAAAAGAAGAATGGTGCATGATACTTTCCTAGGTCTCTACCCTGCAACCAATATCACCTTGTTTAGTAGCCATTATAAACTTAAAGGTCTGTGAATCAGATCATAGGGGGACCTAAACGCCTATGTCTCATTCGGTCTCCAGTTTTTACCTCACTTGATAAACATAAATGGCACCGTTTCCCTACCAACCCATGAAACCTCACCTGTGCCTAACTCCAAACTCCATCCTATCCCTCAACCAGAGCCTCTGATACCACTCTGTCATGACCCCCTCCCCACAAAGTGTACCCCTCTTGTGATGGCAATGTGATAAGGGCAATAAAGACCCCCGAGTCCCGCCTCCAATAGGCCCCAGGTTGATGACTAGCAACGAGGGTATAATAAACACACAAATGGGAGGCATTACCCTCTAAGAGAACACATGCAGAAGAGAGAGATAAGATATTCACCAACCAACTCCAACTCAGAAATGAAGTATAAAAGAAAACCCAAGTGAACATATGTAATGTCATGAAAAAGTACTACAACTGAAAGGGAAAACTGTAAGTACCCAAAAGAAAGTAAAAACAGCAGCGACCACAAGCCCAAACAACTCCTGCAACCACAAGCTAGTAGTAACCAGCCTGATCTCCAACCTGCTCCAAGTGACCTGAAAAGTAGTTTATATATACGTAGGGTGAGTATAACAGTATACTCAGTAGGATCCTCCTTGAATCCTCTCGTGCAAAGGTAAAGAAAGCATGCTAAAGCACAATGAACAACAAGTGAAACTAACACATCACCTAAATAGGTATACTAAGTTCCCAACCTCACCATGGCTACTACCACCAAGTAACACATACAAGAATATAACATATAGTAAAGAATACCAAGGGTACCCTGCTACTACTTCCCCACTGGTTTGCTGCTTTTCCCTAGCGACATACGTCCTGTGCATCTCTCTCCAAAGGATTGGCCGTATACACTTGGGCTAAGCTCCACAATCTGCACCATGTGCACTACACATGCTTGCCCGTAGACACCTGGGCGAAGAACCACACCATCCTCACAACCAAAAGTAACCAGGTATTTTTTAGGAGCCAACACATCTCACATAACATGTATCATACGTCGGGTATTATACCTCAAGCAATTACAACCCATACACCGAGTAAGGATCCTCAAGCCATCAAAGCCTATACACATTACACCTATAGTAGTCCATAGGATACTAGATCCAGAATATATGTGTGTGAATAACCACAAGACATTAAAACCCTCTACACACATATATGGGGAAAACTAACCACTGTTCCTAATGGCACTAATATCTACCAAGAGAAGAGAGTGGGGTTAAAGGGGGTAGTCATCCATTCACCCTCCCATCAGAATGTTGGGGAAAACACCCCCCAGGGCTCAGAATCACCGGGGTGCCAGTTTCCCTTAATGATAGGGTGGAGTAGCGTATAGAAACACAAAAAGTAAAGAATATACTATAACTCACAACCACACTATGGACATAACCTAGTCTTAGACACAATTGCAGCTAATGTCTCTCAGACTCTGGGCTGCCACTTCTAAGACTAGGTATCCTATAAGCATACAACCATTTAAGGGATTTATTAGATTACTTCATTCCCTTTTTATAAATTCCACTGTACGTTAATTAATTCTTCAAACATTAATTAACTATGAACAATTTCACATTTAATTTTATTAACATCACATCCAAAAACCACTGTCCCTTCAAAAGTTCTCAACCTTATCATTAAGTTTCAACAACTCCAACCCCATGATTTAACATCATTTATTCAAAAATTCATTAAAGAATTACTTTCCCATATTCCCAAGAATTCTAGAAAAGCATCCTATGCTACTAAACACAAGGGGTTCAACACGGTGAGTAGATGTACTACCCGTCAAGTCTTTGCCGCCTATAGCAAGAGCATAGAACCATTATCCCTTGAGAGGATAAACACAGAAAGCACATGGCATACCCCACGTGTCTTCACCTCTTTCGGAAGAAGGATAAGAAATACCATATTCCTTGAGGAGTGGGGAAAAGTAAAGCAGATAAACAACCAAACAAAGCACCAAGCATCCCACAATCACATCCATCCCATTTCATCATCCCTGGTGTTCTCCCTGACACCCATATGCATAAACTGATGCATCTCACCACTCTAGGCGTCATCCACCGCCACAACCACAAGGCCTCCATGCCCCCACATATCAAAACACCCCTCTAGGGTCACATCACAACACAAGCAGCAGGAAAGTAAACATCACATCAATTTGGGATCTTGGCCCCTTAAAAAGGCATCCGACCTTCAAACAACAAGCACCAATATATTTCAGGTTTACCAACCAACTGAATTAAACACATCATCGACCTCAATTTGATTAACACAAAGTTGGAACAACATCCACAACAACAAAAACCAGATTCATTTACATGACTCTTTATCTTTAGCCAATTAATTATCAATTAATTCCAACTTTATGTTCTTTATCAATTTCATCAAGAGAAACATGCTAACAAGCAAGGAATATATATCACACTATCTAGAAAATCAAGAGGAAAACCGTTATCATGGAACAAAGAAACAACATGCAATCAAACTAATTATTTTAATCCGGTTCAAGTATTTAATTAGGTTAATTCCATTGTGATCCAAAGGCCAAATCATGATAACTCTATGATTGCACATAAACAATTAGAGAAGCCAAGAATCCCCTACCTCAAAGGTTTTTGAGGAAAACCACAACGGTCAAAGAACGCCCAAGAAACCGGGTCGATTCTCCACGAATCCTCCTTAGATATCCTCTACTAACACAACCAAGACCAAAGCTCATCATATTCGACATTCACATGCTTAGATCTACCCATAACGGGTGTAGATATAAGAAACCGAGAGAAGAGGAGGAGTATATCTAATTAGATCTAAAAAATCAAGAAAGAATGATCAGATACCTCAAGAAACCGGCTTCGATTCGCCAAGAAAAGCCTCCGAATCACCTCCAAAATGCTTGGGAGAGATTCTTCTACCTCCAAGGAAGGGTAATGCCGAGTTATGGCTGGTTAGAGGCTTAAACAAACCATTTAGAGACAAAAGAGTTCAGATCCACAATTTTAGGATCTAACTTTAAGTGCCCGCACAGTTAGTCCGTACGGTTTAAGAAACCATGCGCTAACTATGCATTAGCTTCTGCCTTGCCAAACACTCCTCGCACGGTTAGTCCGCACGGTTAGACAAACCATGCGCTAAACGTGTGTTAGCCAGTGCCTCCAACACCAAACTTGCACAGTTTGGCCGCATGGTTTAGGCAAACTGTGTGCCTCCTGTGTGAAGTCTATTACCCTTCATTTTCCCTTAAAGGTCCACCCAAACGCAACTCCAAGTCACCTTGACCTCCTGGAACACCTCCAACACCACATTTTCACAAAGGAATAGACCAGAGAGGTCTATGCCATTACAATTTTCTCCATGGTTTTTATAATTTCCTTTTAATTCCATATTTCTTTTTTATCAAAACCATGATATTGATGGATAACTCCAATATAGATTTTTTACTTTGAGATAAAATTAAGTAATTTTTTCATAGATTCTAAAGTCTCTTTTGAATAATGTACTTTAATGACTTGGTTTTAAACCACTGAAGAATAGATCAACTTACATTTTGGTTGCATGATAATACCCAAAGCATACCTTGCATGTATTGTAAAATTTTCCTCATAAGCACTAATGGATTCATCATACTAATAATTTAGATTAAGGAATTACTTATCTATTTTCATATCAAGAATATTAGTAATTAACTTATTGAAAAATAAGATCTTAAACTCATCCCAATTCATAGAGTCAATTTCATCCAAATGCCTTGGGTTATTTATAATATTCCACCATTAATATGCTTCACCTTCAAGATGATAAATAGCCAAAATAATTTTTCATGTCTCAAGAACTAGAGAATATTAAATATCTTACCAGTAGTACTGATCAATTTCTTAGTAACTAGTGGATCAATGGTCCCACTAAAAGGAGGTTGATGTTTCCTTATGAAGGACTCAAAAAAACATTGTTCCCTCAATTTTTCATTTGGGAGATAAAAATTATTCAGAGATTGATAAAGTTGAAAAAGAATATCAGTAATATGTTTCATTCCATCTCCTATAACATTTGGTTTCTTATGTGGAAAATCATTATTTTTTCCATCACATTCAGCATTAACAAGATTCCTTTTGGTTATAGCCATTGTCTAAAACCAAAAATCATAGAGTGATAAATAGTAATCATATCATGAAACCATACAATCATAAAAAAATATTTTATAGGATGTATAAATGAAGACACATTATTTTCAATCAATGAAACATTATTTTTAACCTATTTCATTCTAGGTCACCATCTATTCATATCCTTCATAATTATTAGTTAATAAAATGTGAATTAACTGAAGAATATCTCATAGGGGTGTCAAAATAGGTTCATAGGAAGGGAACAATCACCATTCACAAAATTTATATTTGAGATATATTTGACCAAATATTTTTGGGTTTATTGACCCTAGATGAATCTGTTTCAAAACAACGCCCACTTTTTGTATCCATACATGGACGTTTTTCTTAGAAAACCACACACCATTTATTACCATAATATAAGAAATTCTCTAATACATTGGATTACCTATGGGTTCTCACTAAAGTTTTATTATACTAGGTTCCAAAGGCAAATAAACCTTACTATGATAATGGCCATAATGACTCATACTTTTCATACATAAATATTACATCTTATTAGATGGATACTCATTACATAACAAAACAATCCATGCTAGAATTGTATAGGTCTAGTGCCTTTAGAAACATGGATACACAAACAACCTTTTAATATAATATTGACAATTTCTCCTACATTATTCATCATAGATTGATCTCTTATTATACATATAATACTTAAAAATTTACTTCAAAACCCATAGAAGGGAAACATAAGTAAGGGTGGGCTTAGATGCTTCGTAATGGTAAATGGGGGAGATATAAATGGTCACATAAACATAACATGAGCATAATGGTATGGAAACATGATATTATATTTTTAAAACCATACCCCACAAATCATTTATCAAAATATTGAGTTGTGGTATAAATAATATAAGTTCATAAGACATGATTCGTAATGAAATAAAAGAACTTAAGCCCTGAGAGCATAACATTAGCATATGACATAGATTTGTAGAATACCAATAAGTATAGAAAACCATTTCATTATTAGCGAGGGATCAATACTAAGACTATCATAGTGGATTAGGATCACTCCATATTCGATTGTATAACTCAAGGTTTTCTAGAAAGACCATCCTAGTGGAAAAAGTCCCTTATTGAACTGAGTTTACTCCCAATTCTAGTTCTTTTTATCTCAAGAGATATCCATATTTACCCAATGCATTAGAGGAATATCTAAATATAGGACCACCCATCACATAATGAAAATCATATAGTTGTGTGACAGATGATCATTAATCATTCATTATATCATAAGTCATGAAAAATAAATGGGTTTTATAAACATGTCACTATGGAATAACCCTTGTAAAAGAAATATGTTTATAAACATTTCATAAATTCATCATAGCATAACCCATAGAAAATAAAATAGTTCTGTAAATATATTTTCATAATAAACATAAACCATCAAATGAAATAATAAGGATGATATCATTGGATAATATCTCTATTAAATATTGGGTAACAACAAAGGATGTCGTATTAGATGAAAAATATATTTAAAATATAAATTGAAACATGTCATGAGGAAAATACCATTTTCACTTTGAAATCACTTATTTAAAATATAAAAATTTCCTTAATATAAAATAAAGTATTTTATTTGAAAAAAAACTTTGAAAATTTTAATGGATGCTTCAAATCATTGAGCAATCATGATGGTGGGATATTCTCTTCATGCTATGTAAGTTAAAACAAATATTCCATTCACATTTTTAGTAAAAATACAAAAAAGCCTCATTCAAAATATAACAAGAATATTCATTTTAAAACAATTTTTAAAACTTAAATCATGTATAAAAATTAATTTAAACAGTCACAGGAGAATAAATAAATTCTTTAAAATATTTTTGGAAAACATGGATATGAAAGAAAAAGGGTTTTCAACCAAGGAGATAAATAAATCCTGTTTTCCAAAAAAATTATCTTTTGATTTGTTTAGATAATAAGGAGATGAAAATGAAAGGAAAAAAATAAAGTCTCTAGAAATAACCATAGGAGAAGAAAATTCATGGTATTCTTGGGAGATATATCATAAAAATTTCATCATTGATCATAGAAAATATTGATAAACAATAAGATTGTAACATAAATCCTTTACCTAAAGTCCCTTTTTTCTTCATATGAATTTGAAAATAATGTGTAATAAATATTGATTTATCATAAATGTATTATAAAATATTAATCATATACATCATACTATATATAATTTTCATATAACATCTTATTAATAATTTATTATTATTTATTTATTAAAATAACTGTTCTGGGTGATAGTTGATTCTTTTTTCATTCTTGTTTTGGTTCGACAGTCTCAATATTTATACTTTGATCATGGTCCCATAGTCTATATAATGTTAACCATGATATTAATATCATATATATTCATTATATACATATTTAGAGTTATCCATAAATTGTATAGATAGAAAAATGAATTATATCGTTCATGTAGATGTTTGGTCGCATGTACACATGAACATTGTTTCCATTTTTTGATGGATGGAAAAGATGAAAGGTAAATAATAATTAAAATTTATAGAATAATAAATATTATAATTAAAATATATATTAATTAAATCAATTATTTCAACCATCTATCTATATTGGTGATGAAAAATAAATTACATCTCTATGTGGAGATAGTAATCCATACATACACACAAGCGATGATTTCACTTTACATAAATGGATAGAAGGTGGATAATATTTATTTAAATAACAATAATAAAATAAAGTATATTTAAGATACTTATTTAATTTTTTATACTAGATACCATAGATTTAGAAGAGTTTTAAGATGAAGTAAAATTTAAAAAGCTTGGTTATGAGTTATACCTCTTCGTTTAGAACCCCCTTTTTTCTGACACCTTATGCCTGGAAGGGATGATATTTTGGAAAGACCATAATATCTAAGATATTATTAATTAATCTTGTAAGGTATTATGGTTGGTATTTGATAAGATATAAGTATCAAAAGGTTTGAGGAGGAGAGGAGAAGAGGTTCCCTTTTATAAGTGAGGGGAGGGCTCTCTTGGAATTATGAAAAATATTAAAAATAATTGAGTCATTATCAAGAAACATTCTTCCATATTGTTATATATTTGAATTAAAATAGTATATGGTCAAAAAATAACCAGATAATGAAATTTATATAGGAATTAGTGTCATTTTACACATTATCTTTTTGATTAACCCCTATGTAAACAAAATTTAACCTTAACCACAGTAACATCTTTTTCAATATTAAAGGGTCATAATTTTACTCATATGGTGATAATTGGATCATAAACTGACAATGGGTGACATTTTAGACCACATCCTACCCAAATTTTCCTCCTTTAATATTTTTTTTATTTTAATTTATTTAATAAAAAATATTTTCATAAAATATCATTAATGTCATTATTCATTTTATTTGACTTTAAAGATAATAGTGAAAAAATAAAATTAAAATATAAACCTTTCAAAAATATATAATATTTTATGTTAATAAATAAAATTCATGGAATGTAATTATTCATTGAAATTTATTACTTTTAATATTTTTAAAATCAATTTTTTTTTCTATTAATTGGATACATATTATGTCAGTATTGCATAGGAATATAAGATAATTATTTCATTACTAAAAATTAGAAATAAATTACTATGATATAAATTTATCTTCCAAATAAACATTTATAACCAAAACTTTCATCTATTTATCCCAATGTAAAAATTTTAGAGACATTGTAACACCCCGAGCTTCCACGATACACTTCTCATTCAATAATGCAATAGCTTGCATTGTATGCAACTTTGAGTTCTAACACACCGCGACTAATCAAAGTAGCTGTTATGAATAGTAATACCCACATTTTAAATTTATAGAAATTTTATATTTCAAAATGGACTTCATTTTTTTATTCCTAATATCGAAATTATCCTAAGTTGAATTTTTTGTAACTTTCTGAGAACTTCCAATTTTTTATGAATAGTGAAAAATACTTAAAACAACTTTTTTAATCAAAATAATTTATTGTGATAAATTATACTATTTATTGGTTTTAAAGTATAATTAGAATATATTTTTACAATTTTATCCAATGGTGGTCATTAGAATTAATTTAACATTGAAATTGGGCATGAACAATTGTCAATCTTTTGACATAAATTATTTCTTAAAAACACGCTATTTGTTGTGACAGCGGGAATTAATTATAAAATTAATTAATGAAACTTATATGTTTGGAATTTTGTAAAATAGACATCATTTTTGAATTTGGAATATCAATTATAGCTTAGGGTGAAATTTTGGCATTATTCTGAAAAACTTCAATTTTTGATGAATAGTGAAACCACTAAGTGGTTGTTAAAAAACTGTTTTTTCGTTAAAATGAAACATTACCACTTCTGTGATTTGAATTTAAAAAATCTGACATACATGGTTGTCATTAGGAAGTAAAATGTGGTTCAATGGGATTAAAATAATTTTTTGGTGAATAGTAACTTTTAAGTTCTTAATCGCGATTAGAGGTAATTAGTGTAGTTTAAGGTAAAAATAATGTTTTAATAATATGAGATGAGCTTGAAACATGTCCTACCCTCATTGGATGTTCCATGGCCGACCAAGAAAATCCATGGGTCAACTTGGGGACCCCATGGAGCCACTTTAGTTGGAAAATGACATAAATACCTTTTATTTAATGTTAAAGTAAAAAATGACACAAACATGAAATGTTTTACTAAAACAATTTTTACATGGGGTTATACAATTCATATTTTTGACTATAAATATTCATTGTAAAGATAAAAAGATTTCCTACATCATAGTTTTTTTTATAATTTTTAGACATTAAATAAATTAAATTATTTATGACATTATGATGATGCAGCGATGACCTCATTATTTAACGATTTAAATAAAATGGAAAGATAATGTAATATCTAAGACCTACACTTGTCAAAAACCTATTGTATGAGTAGATTTCAAACCCTTATCACCTTATCCTCGAATTATATAAGTGTGGGACCTCTAAAATCCGAAACTCATTTTATAATAAAGTGACTTTTCTTACTTTCCAAGAGTGCCCCTCCTCTCCACTTATAAAAGGCCCCCACCTCTACCACCTCATTCACACTTTCAAGCCATTTGAATCGGACAAACTCTGCCCAAATACTCTCCCAACTTCCCTCCCTTACTCATAGAAGCCTCACATTGGGCATAATGCTTCCCAAGGAAGCCTTTGGCTCAAATCAAAAAGAGTTACCCGATTTTAAGGTAATGTCTTCTCTAATGTTGTTTTGTTTTATTTTTCTTCTCCAACCCCCTAAAAACTTTTTATTCATTTATTTTGTAACAACAACAGTATCCTAAATATACTAGTATGTTTTTATAATAAGTATTTTAGCTACACTTACACACACCTAAATCTAATGGTTAAAGAACATACTGTTTCTGTGGATGGCGGATTTTTGCCTCACGAAACGATGATTGTTCCACACTCATATAACACCTCTAATGGTGGCCATTATGATGAAAATATTTTTATATATGATATATATTATGTTTTTTTCTTTATGATTTTGTATTTTTCATTTATGGCATACCTTTATTGTTTCCATTATGGGTAAACGCGATATTTTCATTTTAGGAAGTGCGGACTACCGCCCCCTCAAAGTGATTTGAATCGTTAATGCCATATGTGGGATGTATAAAGGATGGAGTAAATGATATTATATATGATGTTATACTGGAATTATAATATACCTTTATATCATTATGATTTCATTAAATATGAAATAGAAATGAAAGTAGCGTTCATGCGTACGTACGGCTTACCGTTTCCATGAACGGTGCATTTCATTTCTTATCTCTAAACGTTATGGAATATTATAAATGCATGTATATACTGGATATATATGAGATATATGATATATATATCATGAATATAATTCTGGATATAATGGATATATCACCACATGAACAACTTGTATTTATAAGAATGTTATTTTTGACTCAAGTACCTAAGATCGACAAAATGACCGTTATAAACTTAAATAATTACATAATGTTCATAACATGGTAATAAGGGATATAAAAGGAATAATGAACATGAAAAAGGTTCTTAAGTAAATAGGAATTAACTGTAGTTTATTATTCAGGAGGTTAAAGAACGGTCGAGTCAGGACAGGACGCAAGGTAAGGATACTTTTTAACCCAGTTTCCATTCTTTGGGTTAATCTCCTACTTTCAAATTATGTGATGATATTATTATGTCCAATTTTGTATTTTTACTTTCTTTATGTGTACCTATAGTGAATAAACATAATAGATCTATTTTTTTTAAAAATGATCTTTTTAAGGACTTCGTCTCAATCTCCTTTCATTGAGGCATATTTGGTTTTATACACAACTTTCTTTTATACGGTGTATAAACCCCTTTGACTTTTACGTTTATTCAAAAGGAATATTTTTTTATACGAAGCGTTTTACTAAACGACAAAAAGGGAATTTTTTTCTTTCCGTACATATGCGGCGACAACGACTTGTCCTCCACCGTGACCATTATTCGAGTTTCGGCTTCCTCTACAAGCCATCACTTTTTTTTAATGAAAAATAAATACAAAGTTTTAACTTTCTTTTATTTTGGTATTGAAAATGGTTTTGAAAGAATTTTTATTATATCAATGTGTTGTATTGATATCTTGTGATTGAAATGTGGAAATGTTATGTTTCCTTTATGCATGTTTTATGTGATACGATTATGTTATGGTTTATGATATGTTTAGACATATTCATATGAGGAATGCATTGGACTTAATATGTGACGGGTGGAGCCCGCTATAGCTCCTCGATGCATCGGTAGGTCTCATGAGACAAACTAGTGTCTTGGCACGAGGCCTTGACAAAATCTTATTTGTGGTCTTGGCACGAGGCCTTGGCTATGTGGTTATGATAGTCTGGCATTATGCATTCCATCAATATGAAAGTGGTTATTGATATTGCATGTGATTATTCGACCAGTAGAATATCCATGTGAAGAAGTAAATGGCTTTATCTCATTTTACTTTTGCCATATTATGTTTTAGTTATACATTGCCTTAAATTATTATGTTTATTTATAAAAGCTTCCGCAATATTGTTATCCTTACTGAGCATCTGAGATCACCCCTTTCAATGTTTTAATATTTTCCAGGATGTGAAGAAGTATTTTATGAATGACCTGCAGGGATAGTCAGAAGAGGATATGAGTGTGGTCTATGAAGACTTTGTTATTAGTTTTTCACTTTATGATGTAATGTAATGTTTACGAATGTATCTAGTGTTTCCAAGGCTACTAAACTAACCGGTCTTTCGAGACTTGATCTTTTGTGATCATGCCAATGTTACGAAGTAATGCACTGACTCTGGGTAGCTGGGGTCGGGGCATTATAGTTGGTATCAGAGGCAGTTTAGCACTAACCTTGAAAGCTAGATTTAGATAAACTCTGATTAGAGCACATAGTCCAAAGATAGACTTTGAGGATTAGTATAGAAGAACTTCCTAGAATTTTGTTATTGTAGAGATTTTGTGAGTTTTCTGAGCAATACATCTCTATCTGGATACGAGCAGGTAGATGCGGATCTGGCACAGATGTACCTAGGGGTAAAACCCGAAAACACCGCTTTGAGCTAGACTCGAACGGGAACTGGTGCATGACAACGGGCATTACTGCGCTCTTGGTTACGACACTCCCGGGGGATATGCTTAGGATAATTCTAATTTTCTTTACAAACCACTATGAACAGTTATGAGTATATACTTCCTCAAAGAAAACCTTTTTATGATTATGGATTATATCCATAAATAGTTCAATTTATGTTAAGTATTTTATAAGTATGGAATTATGTATTTTGATTCATAAACTAATCTAGTTTATGCCATTGTATAGAAATGGCGCCTAGTGGAAGGAATGGAAACCGTATCAATGCACGCACTCCGTGTAGGGATTTCCCTCCTGCTCAAGATAATTATTATGGATCTGGAGATACAACTGGTGCTGATCAACTTATTACCATACTGGGACAACTCACTCAAGTTATGAATAATAACCTTACTCGTATGGATCACCCTGATCCACAACGTGGAGGATCAATGTTAGACCGCTTCATGAGGCAACAACCGCCAACATTTAATGGGGGTACAAATCCATTATTAGCTGAGATATGGATAAACTCCTTAGAGAAAATATTCCATGCCTTGGGGAGTAGCGAAAGGGAGAAGGTTGTCATGGCAGTTTACCACCTCACTAGAGATGCCGATCAGTGGTGGTCGCTGATTCAAAACACAAATGAAGATGATGACGTATCGAATATGGAATGGAGGGAGTTGAAAGAGCTTTTCTTAGAAAAATACTTTCCTCATGACCATCAAGCAGATATGGAAAGGTAATTTTTGAGTCTGAGACAAAAGGAGGATGAGAATGTCGCAAAGTATGAGGCCAACTTTACAAGGTTAGCGAGGCATGCTGCAGATTATATACGTAACCCAAGAAGTAAGATTGATCATTTCTTTGATGGGTTAAAACCATTTCTCCATCAAGCATTAGTCTCACAAACCTTCTCGTCATACGAAGATATTGTCTCGTGTTCTATCAAGACAGAAAAGGAATTATCTAAGTCTTATGACAAAAAAGTAAAGCAAGAGAAGAAGAGAAAGGTGGGACAAGAGACAGATAAAGGGAAAAAGGGAAAGAAGGATTTTCCATTATGCGATAATTGTGGGAAGAATCACCCTGGTACTTGCCTAAAAGGAATGGGAGTTTGTTATAAATGTGGGGAAAAAGGTCACCAGGCGTGTGATTGCAAGGGAAAGAAAGAGTCTATCAATGTTGAATGCTACAATTGTAGGTAAATGGGGCATTATGCAAATGAATGTCCTAAGAGTCAGGAAAAATTACCTTAGAAAAGGCCAAGGGATCAAGGAAAATCTTATGCTGTTACTACAGTTGAAGCGGAATAATTAATGTATTGGTGCTTTTGGACTCAAGGATTATATTCTGGTTATAAAGATAATGTGATTGTACAATAGTACTTTTTGTTTTCATTAAGGATTTAATATGATGAAGGTAATCATATTTTTAGTATGTGACAATAAGATAAACTTTACTTTGTTTGGGGAATCTGATGTTATAATTGATTTTGGAATTTAAAGACCTTTTAGAAAAATTCTGGACAGAGGTATTTTGGATAACTTTGGATAGTATTGTTTAAGGTTAAAACATTTATGAAGATTATTTTTGGAATATTATAGTTTTAGGAAAAGGACAACCTGAAGGGTGGGGCATAACCCGTTGCGTCGGACAAAGCTGCAGGAATCGAACCCACAACCATAGTGCGACAGGCCTTTATTACCTACCACTAGCCTACAGAAAGTCCCTGGTTATTACAAAATAGTTTTACTAATCTAAATGGTATGTGTTAATATTTGGAACCTTATAAAAGTAGAATAAATAGAATATTTTTGAGTTGTATTACCTTTTAGAGTGAAAGATGGGTTTGTGGTAAAAATTTATTAAAGAATGAAAGTCTACACGACAAGTATGTATATTCCCTTACGTTCTTAGTAAATCTCCTAAATAAATTCCTCAACTTTATAAAAGTTAACTCAAAACAAAAATGTTGTCGGTTAACTTTTCCTACTGGGGAATCAATGATCATTTAACAAATCACAAGTTTGTGATTTTCTTGTAGTTAAACTTTCTCCTAATCTTGTTTTCTATAACTCTCCATCAGACCTTGATGGTTTGTTTCTCCTCCATATCCATATTTTCATAGAATCCTAGAATGGGCTATCTCGGGTGACCTTTGTACTTATCTTGCTTTCTTTTAATGTTATATATTTATTAACCTTATTTCCGATGTGGGTTTTACACAAAGGTATTTTCTATTTTCAACCTTTTGTTTTCAAAGAAAAATTTCAAATTGCGAGGACGCAATTTATTGAAGGAGGGGAGAATGTAACACCCCGAGCTTCCACGATACACTTCTCATTCAATAATGCAATAGCTTGCATTGTACGCAACTTTGAGTTCTAACACACCGTGACTAATCAAAGTAGCCGTTATGAATAGTAATACCCACTTTTTAAATTTATAGAAATTTAATATTTCAAAATGGACTTCATTTTTGTATTCGTAATATCGAAATTATCCTAAGTTGAATTTTTTGTAACTTTTTGAGAACTTCCAATTTTTTTATAAATAGTGAAAAATACTTAAAACAACTTTTTTTTATCAAAATAATTTATTGTGATAAATTATACTATTTAGTGGTTTTAAAGTAATTAGAATATATTTTTACCATTTTATCCAATGGTGGTCATTAGAATTAATTTAACATTGAAATTGGGCATGAACAATTGTCAATCTTTTGATATAAATTGTTTCTTAAAAACACGCTATTTGTTGTGACAGCGGGAATTAATTATAAAATTAATTAATGCAACTTATATGTTTGGAATTTTGTAAAATAGACATCATTTTTGAATTCAGAATATCAATTATAGCTTAGGGTGAAATTTTGGCATTATTCTGAAAAACTTCAATTTTTGATGAATGGTGAAACCACTAAGTGGTTGTTAAAAAACTGATTTTTCGTTAAAATGAAACATTACCAATTCTGTGATTTGAATTTCAAAAATACGACATACATGGTTTTCATTAGGAAGTAAAATATGGTTCAATGGGATTAAAATATTTTTTTGGTGAATAGTAACTTTTAAGTTCTTAATCGCGATTAGAGGTAATTAGTGTAGTTTAAGGTAAAAATAATGTTTTAATAATATGAGATGAGATTGACACATGTCCTACCCTAATTGGATGTGACATGGCCGACCAAGACAATCCATGGGTCAACTTGGGGACCCCATGGAGCCACTTTAGTTGGAAAATGACATAAATACCTTTTATTTAATGTTAAAGTAAAAAATGACACAAACATGAAATGTTTTACTAAAACAATTTTTACATGGGGTTATACAAGTCATATTTTTGACTATAAATAGTCATTAGAAAGCTAAAAGGATTTCATACATCATAGTATTTTTTTTTATAATTTTTAGACATTAAATAAATTAAATTATTTATGACATCATGATGATGCAGCGATGACCTCATTATTTAACGATTTAAATAAAATGGAAAGATAATGTAATATCTAAGACTTACACTTGTCAAAAAACTATTGGATGAGTATATTTAGAACCCTTATCTCCTTATCCTCGAATTATATAAGTGTGGGACCTCTAAAATCCGAAACTCATTTTATAATAAAGTGACTTTTCTTTACTTTCCAAGAGTGCCCCTCCTCTCCACTTATAAAAGGCCCCCACCTCTACCACCTCATTCACACTTTCAAGCCATTTGGCTCGGCTAACCTCTGCCCAAATACTCTCCCAACTTCCCTCCCTTACTCCTAGAAGCCTCACATTGGGCAGAACGCTTCCCAAGGAAGCCTTTGTCTCAAATCAAAAAGAGTTACCCGATTTTAAGGTAATGTATTCTCTAATGTTGTTTTGTTTTATTTTTCTTCTCCAACCCCCTAAACACTTTTTATTCATTTATTTTGTAACAAAAAAATTATCCTAAATATACTAGGATGTTGTTATAATAAGGATTCTAGCTACACTTACACACACCTACATCTAATGGTTAAAGAACATACTGTTTCTGTGGATGGCGAATTTTTTCCTCACGAAATGATGATTGTTCAACACTCATATAACACCTCTAATGGTGGCCATTATGATGAAACTATTTTTATATATGATATATATTATGTTTTTGTTTTCCTTATGATTTTTTATTTTTCATTTATGACATACCTTTATTGTTTCCATTATGGGTAAACACGATATTTTCATTTTAGGAAGTGCGGACTACCGCCCCCTCAAAGTGATTTGAATCGTTAATGCCATATGTGGGATGTATAAAGGATGGAGTAAATGATATTATATATGATGTTATACTGGAATTATAATATACCTTTATATCATTATGATTTCATTAAATATTAAATAGAAATGAAAGTAGCGTTCATGCGTACGTACGGCTTACCGTCTCCATGAACGGTGCATTTCATTTCTTACCTCTAAACGTTATGGAATATTATAAATGCATGTATATACTGGATATATATGAGATATATGATATCTATATCATGAATATAATTCTGGATATAATGGATATATCACCACATGAACAACTTGTAATTATAAGAATGTTATTTTTGACTCAAGTACCTAAGATCGACAAAATGACCGTTATAAACTTAAATAATTACATAATGTTCATAACATGGTAATAAGGGATATAAAAGGAATAATGAACATGAAAAAGGTTCTTAAGTAAATAGGAATTAACTCTAGTTTATTATTCAGGAGGTTAAAGAACGGTCGAGTCAGGACATGACGCAAGGTAAGGGAACTTCTTAACCCAGTTTCCATTCTTTGGGTTAATCTCCTACTTTCAAATTATGTCATGATATTATTATGTCCTATTTTGTATTTTTACTTTCTTTATGTGTACCTATAGTGAATAAACATAATAGATCTATTTTATTTTAAAAATTATTTTTTAAGGACTTCGTCTCAATCTCCTTTCATTGAGGCATATTTGGTTTTATACACAACTTTCTTTTATACGGTGTATAAACCCCTTTGACTTTTACGTTTATTCAAAAGAAATCTTTTTTTATACGAAGCGTTTTACTAAACGACAAAAAGGGAATGTTTTTCTTTCCGTACATATGCGGTGACAACGAATTCTCCGCCACCGTGACCATTATTTGAGTTTCGGCTTCCTCTACAAGCCATCACTTTTTTTTAATGAAAAATAAATACAAAGTTTTAACTTTCTTTTATTTTGGTATTGAAAATGGTTTTAAAAGAATTTTTATTATATCAATGTGTTGTATTGATATCTTGTGATTGAAATGTGGAAATGTTATGTTTCCTTTTATGCATGTTTTATGTGATATGATTATGTTATGGTTTATGATATGTTTAGACCTATTCATATGAGGAATGCATTGGACTTAATATGTGACGGGTGGAGCCCGCTATAGCTCCTCGATGCATCAGTAGGTATCATGAGACAAACTAGTGTCTTGGCACGAGGCCTTGACAAAATCTTATTTGTGGTCTTGACACGAGGCCTTGGCTACGTGGTTATGATAGTCTGGCATTATGCATTCCATCAATATGAAAGTGGTTATTGATATTGCATGTGATTATTCGACCAGTAGAATATCCATGTGAAGAAGTAAATGGCATTATCTCATTTTACTTTTTCCATATTATGTTTTAGTTATACATTGCCTTAAATTTTTATGTTTATTTATGAAAGCTTCCGCAATATTGTTATCCTTACAGAGAATCTGAGCTCACCCCTTTCAATTATTTAATATTTTCCAGGATGTGAAGAAGTATTTTATGAATGACCTGCAGGGATAGTCAGAAGAGGATATGAGTGTGAACTATGAAGAATTTGTTATTAGTTTTTCACTTTATGATGTAATGTAACATTTACGAATGTATCTAGCGTTTCCAAGGCTACTAAACTAATCGGTCTTTCGAGACTTGATCTTTTGTGATCATGCCAATGTTACAAACTAATGCACTGACTCTGGGTAGCTGGGGTCAGGGCGTCATAGACATTAAAATCAAGAGAGTGAAATTGTGTATTTTTTATTTTCTTTAATTAACATAATGGTCATAATAAATGAATATATGGAACATAGTGGAAATATATTTGAGAATTGGATTAATATGGATGAACTAAACTCATAAAATTGGATAAAGGAAAGTTTTATAGAAATTTTAAAGCCTTATCCCAAAGTTTTAACCTTATTTTACCCATTTTACCTTTATCGAGGCGATTAAGATTTATTATGGTTACTATTAATATTGAAAAACATAAGAGACCTTTTTACCAAATTTGATCCTCCTAATTCATAACACAAAATCCATTATTCAAGATTAAATTTCTATAAGTGACAAAAATTCATTTCAAAATATGTTCACCAAATGTGGTGAAAACTTTTTTAAGAAAAATATATTTAAGCATAAAATTGGATATATATTCCTATATCATGCTTAGAAAAAAATTAAATGAATTTTAATGAATCTTATTGAATATATAATATATGAATTTCATTAAAATAATTCACTAATAATGATTAATTTAGTTTAGTAAGATAAAAATACATTTCATGCATAAAAACAATATTTTAGAAAAAAATCTCTTTTACTTTCAAATGATATAATTTTTATTTTTAATCAATTAATAACCAATGATTTTATCATAAATCATAAAATTTTAATATTTTTTTATTATTACTTATACCCACCAATTTAAGGGATTGGTTATATTGGTATATTATATTATAGATTATTTAGACTCTGGTTTTCTAGAATTGTAAGCTATTAAAGAAATTTTATTTTAAGATAAATATATCTTAAAATATCAGGGTGTTATAATTTATTTATATGGAAAGTGGGTATAAATATCTGTATGAGGCTAATAATGCACTAAATTTTTCTTTTTTTTATAGGGGAGGGAGCTAGGGGAATAAGAGAGTCTGTTTATTTAATTTTTTACTATTTTTTCAATTTATATGGTTTATTTATTTCTACTGCCTATCTGATTTGGCACATACATCCAATATTTTCATGGTTCATGTTAATTTTTTTTAGTTTCCATTACTTTTTAAATTTTATTTTATTTGGGAAACATTGTTCCCAAGAGGTGATTCCTCGATGCCTAGACACTTGTGACAGGCCGTGGGGATCAAGAACACCATTCAGACCTTATCAAAGGTTGGATCAGGCATCTCATGGAGGGATGACTTGGAATTATCTATGAAAAATGATCTCAAAGAAGTAAGTTAAAAATTAAACACTAGTTCTTAATATAGATCATTTTATTTGGGATGTCTATTAGATGAGAGATTAGATTTTTAGAGCTCGGAAGGTAGGTTATGAGTTGGTTCCTGATCACCACCACTCATGTTGAAACCTATGTAATCAGGGATGTGGGATTGGAATTTTTAATTTTGGCCTCCCTTTGACTCTTTTAATGGAGTTCAATTTTTAGATGAACTCGTAATTATATCTTTGGGTGTTTTATGAGGTTCTTTGAGATATTTTCAAAATTTGGGAAAAAAGGGAGTAGAATGAAAGGCACCAATAGCTCACAAGACATTAAAAACCATTTGTATCCCATGTGGATGGTTCTAAGATATTCTATGTGTTAGTTTCATGACTGGATCATGGTCCATAAAATTGTGTGGTCCAACCATTTATGACCACTATCCTCTTCAAATTGAGTAATTGTTCCAACTAGAATATTAATATTATTTTTTTATTTCTAATGAAGTTTTTTTAAAGGAAATTTGGTTATAAATGGTAAAAATAAGTCTGGAAATAATGGATGAATATATTATTTAAAGGGAAATAATTTTTGTGTGTGTTTAGATTCATGATGTGAATTTAAATTCATATTTCAAATTGGTCTGTTCTTAAATGAGAAAATAATTATATTGAATGTCTTTTAAAATGATTTTCACTTATTTTAAAATCATTATATATAATAAATTAAAATTTCTTTTGTTTGGTTTTTTATTTATTTAACATGTGATTTTTATTTTTTTCTTAATTTTTTTTATAGATATGAATTATTTTTGGTTGTAGTGTTTTAAATTGGGTTCTGATTTTGTAAAGGGGAATTAATAGTAAATTCTTATGGAAATAAATTTTATTTTTATTAAAAGATAATAAAATTTTAATGTAAGAACTTTGGTTTGTTTTTAAGATAAATTTTTATTTTTATTTTCATGACTTATTTGGAATTTTTTTTGGTGTTCTATCTCATGCTATTTGAATACGACTCCTATAAATTTATGGAGTTTTTTCTAAACTTGGTGATTTTCTATTATAGATTCTTGATAGATTGAGTTATTAAGGTATTCCTTTCTTGGGTATATTTCTTTGGTTCCCTATTCAATTGTTCATGAGGTTCAATATGATTTTAGGTCATGTTATTAACTCATTGGTGGGGAATGTGATTCCTAAGGATCTTTCATAATAAAGGATGTAGTGAGATATGATTGATTGAAAATATATTGGAAACCCTTAGTTTTTGTTTCGGATGACTAGGAAAGGCCCACACCATTTGAGTTTATGCTCATTCTCTTTTCAGTTTTATGATGATAGAGATCTCGATAATTGGTTATTTAGATTGGGCATCCTAGGTTACCCTTCATTTATTTTTGACACCATAGTGGATCTATTATTATTTGTAAAGAGGTATACACATGATTTATTCCACTTTCCCTTCTCTAATAGATTTAAATGTGGTGATGATTGTGTTGGTGGTCCTTATTTTTGGGAATAATCAGTGGTTTTAGGTCATTATAATCCATAAGAATGGTTTGATGGAACTTTTCAAGGTTATATATTCTTTTTTCTCTCCCATTATTTAGTTATCTTTCATTATCCTTCTTATTCCATTGGTGTTTGTATTTCTAACCCTATGGTTGATACATTATAGAATTAATATTTTTTAGTGGGGGTTTGGATGAACTTTTAGTTGTGGGTTCTTTTTGAGTCCCCTTGGATGGGAATTTTGGTTGTGATATATTGATATTATCATGTAGTGTATTTTCCTTATCAATCCATCAGTCTAGAGGAACCATTAAATGTCGGGGAGATAAAATTTGTGTCATTTTACCTTACCTTTTTTAATCGAAGTGGTCAGGTGTGACATGTAAATTTGGAGATATTTTTAGATTCCTTGAACTTCTTAGGTGCTTGAGTAGTTTAGAGTTGTTTGTGTGGTTTCTTTTTATGATTCGGGTTCCTTTGGTGTGTATTCCTTCATAAGAGTGACTAATTTTGGATGGTATACATGATCATAGTGGGGAGAATTATCTCACCCTGATAATAATTTAATAATTATTTTATTTATTTACATTTTATATTTGAATGTTCAGGTTTTTTGATTTAGAATTTTTTGAATTTTTTGAGAATTTATTTCCTATTTCTCAGTTTTACCGCATGGTTGTCCAAACCATGTGGAATTCATGTAAGTTATTCTCTCATTTTTATAAAATAGTTTCACGTGATTTACATACGGTTTGTCAAAACATGTAACCATCCAATGCGGGAACCCGATGTGGCTAGTATGGGAATCATAGTTGAGTTGTACCTCTACAAAACCAGGTTTTAACAGCACTAGTAAAATGTATTTAACAACACTTATAAAGCATAATCTACACAAGCAATGCTAAAGGGAAGGATTCGACATTTCTCATAAAAAGTTCTATTATAGGGGACCTTTAACAGTGCTACAAAAAAGTGATGTTAAATGGCCCCTTTAACAATATTTTTTTTATCAATATTAAAGGGAAAAAATTATATTTTTTATACTACTATGAGCTCAACCCCTTTATCAGTGCTTCCGTGACCCCTTTAACAATGATCCACCCCCAATATATCATCACTTTTTACCCCACCACCCCTTTAACAATGCTTTATAAATTTCCAACCTCCAACGCATGCCTGAATTTGAACTCTACACCTCCCCTTTGAAGATCAAATGCCTTTACCACTGCACGATATTATTTTATTGTCTATTTAATAATTTTTCTGTTTATTTATATATATATTTACAAATATATATTTTATTTATATATTTATATAATTATTTTTAAATACATTTATAAAATATATTTTTGTGTGTGTGTGATGTATAAATACTTATATTTATTTAAATATATTATATATTATATTCATATACTAGAATATAATGTGTATATATATATATCCATTTATTAATACACACACACACACATAAACATTATATATATATTTTTTATAACGTAAAAAATGGTTAGATATTGTTTTAAATATATTTTTAGAATAAGTATTTATTTACATTTATTAGAATATAAATATACATATATATTTTTTGTTGACACACACATGTCTATATATAATCATTACTTGTATAGGTATATATACACATATTAATACATTTGTATAATGTAAATAAAATGGATGATTTTTTAATTTTAAAAAATGAATAATTAATATTTAGTTTATATATTTATAAATAAATTTATACGTAAATATGTTGATATATGTATTTATACAAGTGATTTATTATAATAAAATATAATAAAATATGCATATATTTAACTATAAATAAAACTACATTATGAATAATGATAAAATTTCAAAACCATAATATTAATATGAATGTAATACCAAAGAGTAAATTCATTCCCCACTGAAAATGGACAAAAATTCTACCTTAAATGAGACTGAAATTCCATCGAATGTTAAAATATTAGGATAACCCAACTAAAAACTCAGTTTTGGATCAATTATGGGACAATTTTTTCCATATTTTTTTTTCAAGGGTTCCCCTAGGTTACAAGTGTGTATAACTCATCGTAGGGTTTGACTTGATATGTTGTAGAGCCCAAACAGACACTCAGATCAAAATTTATAGCTTTTTTAAGTTCAAGTCATGTTTTCAACTTATCTTACTATGTTAATTAATTAATTTAATTTTTATGTCATAAAACTATTATTAAATTACAATTACTTGATAATAATTAGAAAATTATTAATTAATAATATTTTTTATTATTTTATAATATTTTTCACTAAATATATTAAATAATAAATTTAAATGTCTATTTAGTCTTATGTAAAAAACATTTAAAAAATATATTCTATATTTATATTAATATATATATATATATATATTAATATATAATTTTTAATAAAATGCGTATTTTATGAAATATACCCATTATAAATATTTTTTTCTAGCGTTGATAGGGGATTTATCAATGCTTTTTTATAGCTACTGATAAAGGGATGCCTTTAACAATGATTTTTCATAGCATTATTAAAGAACCCCTTTAACAGTGATAATAAAAAGAACTATTAAATCCCCCTTTAACAATGTTTTTTCTATCACTAACAAAGGGGGTCTTTAACATTTCTTTTAACCATCACTACTAAAGCCTATGTGATGGATAAACCCAGTTTTGTATTAGAACCACAGTTTGGAAAATTGTGCACCAAAATTGTGCGAGTCCTCCAAGAATTAAAAAATAATTTCCCAAAAAACCCTTTTCATTTCCCACATTAAAAAATAGAGACGAAATGATGATAATAATATTAAAAATAATAATAACAATAAAAACAATAAAACCTTAATTAAACTCGCCCCTACCTCACACAACTATCACATGCGACACCCCCTCCCAGCTAGTCTACCCTAGTTTCATGCCTCCCCCTCTTCTGGCTCCTTCAATATCCATTATTTCTACCTATGATTCAGTGTTTGATCATCATAGGTTAGTTTGTTTTCCTTTCTATATTCTTATTTTCCATTTTCTTCCCTCCTCTTACTTTCCTCATTGGAGCATCGTGCATAGGCCAAACCCTAAGGTATAGGGTTGCTGAAATTTTGATGGGTCTCTTATGGGATTAAATCTTAGGGTGTGAAACTTACTCCCATGACCCTCCAATTTCCATTCTTGAAGGATTTCACCCATATTTTCTTATCCCAGGTTGGTTTTCCACATGCTTGAACTTCTGGTTTTAGAACCTTTGATTGAATGGTCTTTATAAAAATTATTTTGATGCCTTATGTTATTAATGTTATTATTAATTAAATTTATAAATAACAAACTATCATTAAAATTAGTATTTTCTTGGATTTTCCCTTTAAGGTCTTCTACCATTGAAAAATATGTTATTTCTTTTCCAAAAAAAATATTTTATATGGGTTTTAATGTAAAATTGAGTGTTTTAATATCTCATGAGTTTCTTATAAATTTTAAATTTTTTAAAGGGATTTAATTTAATTCAATTACTCTATTCCAATTTAGTTCGGTTTTATTTTTTTAATACATAATATTTTTATTTATTTTCAATTATTTTGTGTTTGTGTGTTTATATGTATATATATATCCAAGTATTTATAAAGTGTTTTAAGAGTTATTTCAAATAAAATAAATATGAGATTATTCATATTTATTTTTATATGTCTGATGATTATACATGAATATATAAGTATATGTATATATAATTTCAAAAATTCACATTATAACATGTGATTTTGTTCAATAATAGAGTGATATATATATATCTAAGTGTGTGTATCTATGTATGTGTAATTGTTTATGGGAAGAAAAAGAATAAGGCCTTATGAATTTAGAATTGGTTTTTAAATTGGGGTTCAAAAAAGTTTTTAAGTGAATTTAAAAATAAATTATAAGTCTTAGTTCACACATTTCAATAAGTGTCCAATCCTTTATTAAATTTAAACTATAAATCCTCAGGTGTGATTTTAAATTCACTTATAAGGGGTTCGATTTGTGATATAAAATTTCCCTAGGTGGATTATTGATTGTATATGGTTCTAGAATGTGGGAAATTTGTTTGTGATATTGCACAATATTTCTTATGATTATTAATATTAAAACTTCATGGGAAGATTGGGTGCTTTTTTTAGGAGAACCTAATTTAGGACAGATTCCCTTTCACTAGTTATTTTTATTGATGTAAAAGGTATTCTCTTTCCACATGCTAATAATGTGATACGTTTTCCACTAATTGAGGGTCACCCTAATCAGTGATGTTGGTTCTAGGTTTCCCTTAGCCTTATTTACCTTAAGGTGTTTATTCCATGATTCTTCATTTAAAATACAAGATTTATTGAGTTTTTTTATTCTTGTTTTATTTTAAACTATCTGAGAATTTTAGTTCCTTTTTAAATATTTCATGATACTTATTATATTATCTTCAAAAAGGTATTATATAATTTATTTAAAATACTCTTTCAAATAAATGAATAAAATGGTTGTTTTTTTAAATGATCTTGGGACTGATAATTTTTTTCTGAAGAGAATGTTTCTATTAAAAATGAATACAAAATAAATGTTATAAAATGAGACAAAAAACTATTTTTAATAGTGTATTTTCAAACTATCATAATAATGCATATTTAATGAAAGGTAAATAAAGTGGAAAGGAGGGTGGTGTCTTACTGGGTATTTTTATAATAACACCTATTTATATATTTTCATTTTCAGTTTCATCTCTTAATCACTTGAAAAGTGATTGATTTTCATGTTTGGCTAGAGAGTAACCTTGGGTCACATGGTATAGTCTGTTCAGGTATATCAATTTATTTATTTATTTTTTCCCTTCTCTCTTATAATCCGTTTAGACCATTTTTATTTCATTCTATAGATAGAGGGTATAAATTTCTATGGGATGCTTGGAGGGAACTAAAGGCATCTATAGTTTTCTTTACAGGGGAGGGAGCTAGGGGAAGTATATGGATTGTGTATTTAATTTGTTTATAATTTTTTTTTATTTTCAATAATTTATTTATTTCTACTGAATATCTAATTTGGAATGGATTTCTGTTATATGGATGGATCATGGAGGATTTTTTCTTGCTTATTCGATTTGTTTAATTTTATTTTATTTGGGGAAAATAATTACTTAGTGGTGATTCCTTGATTCTTAGGCACTTGTGTTAGACCAAAGGGACTGAGAACTCCCTTTGGCCCATGTTGTGGGATAGATCAGGTATTTGATGAAGGGAAGAATAATGTTATTTTGTAAAAAATAAATCCTTAATTAATTGTACCTCTTAAATTTTACTTCCAATACTATTTTTTGATATACACTGCTACTAATATTATATATTTATTTATTATTTTTATATTATTATATCATTTTCAATTATTTTATTTACTAGATAAGCCTTATTTTGGGACTGGTTTCAAGGGCTGTTTTCATAAAATGGGGATTTTCAAAGAATGATTTAAATGTTCATAAGGTGGATTTGAGAAAGAAATGTGTTCGTTTTATAAAATGATAAAAGATTTACTTTTGATAGTGTATTTTAAAACTAGTATCTATAGGTTGTTTTGTGAAAAAAATATAAGTATTCCATGGGGCTAACCTATTGAGCTATTTTATGATCACACATTATTTATTCCACTTATCATCGATAGAAACAAGTATATTTTATATGGTCTAGTTAATTTATGATCCAACATAGAGTGATTCAGTTCTATGGATGGATGGTGACCTTAGAGGTCACATGGAGATTTTTCTGCGTATTTTGATTTTGATTTTATCTAGAATATATAATTTATATTTGAACCTCTTATATTCAGATGTTATCTTTCCACTTTAGTTTTTTAGTTTTTTTGTGTTTGATGGATATGTTTTTTGATTATGTCAAGATGATTTGTGTCTTCTAGTTATTCCATGTTTGGTTTTATTTATATATCATTTTTTCTTATTTGTATGGCATAGAGGTCTAATTCTCGAATTCCTCATGACAAAATTCCATTAGAATTCCATGATAGAATATTATTTATTAAGTTTAATCATTTCCAATTATTTATTATTATTACACCGATGCTTGTTTCCATCATAAATAGATTAGGGAAACCTATTAGGTATGTCGTAGGTCAACTTGGGTACCCAATTTATGGGTTAGATAGGGTTAGTTCATAAAAAATGGTATCAAATCCCTATTTCGTAAGAGGGAACAGGTCTTAGAGTTTCCTTTTTTAATTGGGAAGCAATGGTATATTATAGTTATGGATGTCGAAACACAAGAGGTTAGTTAGAGGAGAGTTTTGTGAGCTATTTATCACCTTTATCCTTGAGTTTCCATGGGAAATTAAGTATTGAGTCTTGGATTGTGATTTCTTTTATTTTTTATTATGTGATGGTTTTATGTGTTTTTAGGGATGAAAATGGCAGTTTAACTAGTGTCACATGGTATGCTCACACAACCTTGAAAACCATATAGATCCTGAGTGAATGGTTTAGAAAGACATGTAGTGGCGGTTGAAAAATAGGAACATGTTCTACTAAAAAAAGTGGACAGGTTATGAACAACCACTGGTCCTTTATAATGAAAATTTATGTTCTATGTGCTGTTTTTGATTGAGTTTTGGTGGGTGTGAATTGGTTTTAAATAGGGAAATTATTTCAGTTTTAAAAATGGATAAGGGAGATTTTATGATAAAAGTTTCATTTTAAAGGGAAGGTGGATTTTAGGATTTATAAGGTTGTTTTGAATTTAGAAAGCAGTTTTGAAATGATATATGTATTTTGAAGTAGAACAGAGGGATTTTAAATTAGTTTATATATAGGTTTTTAGGGTTTAATGTTAAAATTACTAATTGTGAAATGATTTTAAATGTGGAATGTAATTTAACTTATGTTGTGACTGATTGGGTTGTGATTATGATTTATCCTATTTGATTATTGTTTTTAACTAATATTTATTTTTTAGATGGTTGTGATTTGGGATAATTCATTCATTGATTTGGTTTTGTTCTTATTTTTTTTATTTGGAGTATGTAACCCAACAAATTCCCAATGAATCAAGAGGGGTTTATCTCATAGTGTTTTGATTTCTTCTATTTAATAATCGAATATATCAAGACTCGGAGTAGAGTGAATTATCCAAACTATTATATGTTCTTACCAATATTTCATGGTTATCACAATTATCTAGAGGTTTAAGTGTGCTTAGAGGAAATTAACGAAGTCTTCAGGTCCCTTGGAACTCCAAAAACATTGAGGGTGAGTGATTTCTTAGGTTTCTTTTAAGGGACCAGGACTATATTTATGTAAAGTAGTCATTCCATTAACATTTCAAGATGGAATTATTTAGGAATTATTTATTTCCATCATCATTAAGTGGTTATTTAAAGAATAAGAAAAGGTAGGAAACGTTATGTATCTTATTAGATACCATCATGGTTAATATATAGTGAAGGAATATATTTACCACTTCATGGAACTTATTATATTTTATACTATGATAATATCAAGTGATTCACTAAAAGAACATATTTTCATAAGGGCCGTCCTTCTAGATCTCATTGATATAGTTTTTTCACCATGTATAGTTTTGATTAAGGAGTTAATATATGAGGATTATCTAGTGGAGTTGGTTCTCCTAGGGTGACCCATGATGGGTTCTAGCCTAATTTCTCTCAGTTCCAATGAAGGTTCCACATCCACTAAGAAGTAAAAACTAGAGTAAATAATTTTGGAATATTCTCCAAATTTTTTTGTAGATTCTTTTGAAAACAATAATTTTCTCATATACTTATAGCGTGGCCAATTCAAGCATTCTAGTACTTGAGGCTCTAATTATCCATGATCTATCACCCTTGTGGTTGGCTAGTACACCCTTAATAATTACACGTGTTGGATCCCAATAAAATAAAAAGAGGTCCTTTATAACCTTAGAGTATTTTTAGTAGTCTCATCGACTCATTTGAGGTAACCCTTAAAACCAGTTTTCCTATTTGTATCACCATTTTCTATTTTAATTAATGTCATTGATCTATGAGTTTCAATTTGGGGGTTTTAATATCATAGGCTCATTTTTAGAGTTAGATGTTTATATAGTTTTAGATCATGTCTTGATCGAGTAAAATATTTGAGTTCTTCTAGTTAGAAGTACTTATCATATTTAATAATGGAATTTTAGTGTGCTCTGTTTTATGAACCAAAATGATATCTTAATCCATAAATAGTAAGGATACTAACACTTGGTATTAGATTTCAAGATCTTTATTAGTATCATTGGGCATGAATTTTGAGTTTAATGGTTATTCTTAGTTTAGGAGTTCTATTTAGTTTTGGTTTGGTTTGGAGGCAATCACTTAGGATGCCCATTCTTTCTTGGCTAAGAGGTCTAGTTTCATTGCTACTTTGAATTAAATGAATTTCTTAGAGAAGAAAATTATATGATGGGAATAATTATCACACCCCAACAACTTCTCATATTATTTAATTTATTTATTGGTCTTTAATCTTATTTATTATTTTGAGTTTGACCTAATATGGAATTTTAAACTTTTAATGATATAGTATATGCACATAATTGGCATATAATTAGTAATAACCATGAGAAAACCCTACACATGATTATAATTTTTTAACAATTGTGTTTATCATATTTGAAACATGGTTTTTAGGACTATGAATTTCTCTAGGAGACTCCAGTTTAGGAAACATGGTTAGTGCATGGTTTGGTTAACCGTACAGAAAAATTATGCAATCTATCGAGGTGGAATAAAATTAGTGCTTTTATAAATTTTCCCTTACAAATTAAGAACCCATATGGGTTATATCCTTCTCTATTCAATCCCTACACATGTTCACACCATCTTTAATCAATTTCCCACCCTTACATAGTGAATCCATGATGATTCTTTGTGACTTGAATCTGGTTCTTCAATGTGAGGTATCTTTTCCCCTTTTATCTTATTTCCACTTATTTTTATTTTCATTAATAATTATGTATTTATTTTTCCAAAAAAGAATGGGTTTTTTTTCATCCTAATTTATTATCTCTATTGGTGTTAGGTTGTTTTTTTATTTTTTCAATTTTTTATCCTTCTTAATTTGAGTACTCTGTCATATCTGTACACATTCAATGTTGATTTTCCATTGATTTATTTTTCAAATGAAACTATGATATTTTTGATGATTTTTAAATTAATTTTATTGATTTTTTTTATATTTAAAATTCAATGGATTGGTTAAAAGAATATTATTCAAGTTTTTCAATATTTATACCGCAGTTCTAAATGTATACGCATTCTATATGTTTGTTAAAATGCCTAAAATCCACTTTCAAAGGATTTTCGTATATTAAATATTGAATAAACATTAATGAAATTAGAAAATATGGTTTATGAGATTTTATTTTGGGTTTTTTGTATTATTTCCATTTTTAAGGTTTTAATAGTTTTTCACATAAATTGTAATGTCTTGAAGTGGGTCTTGAATTATGTCACTTATCTCGATCTTTGGAATTTATTATGAATTCTTATATGTATATATATATTCATGTTATATAGACATATCTTTATGTACATTTAGGTGTTCATATAAATGTTTACATGTAAATATATATATATATATATGGAAATTTTATAAAATTCCTTTATTTTAAAAAAAATTACTCAGTTTTTCCCTTGGTTTCCAAATGACTATCTAAAATTGATTTCAAATGGGTGTTTTCTTAACCATGAATAGAGGTCTACTTGGAACTTTGAGAGAGTAGTTTGATTCTTACATTTTTTTAAATGAAATTTTAATGGAATATTTGTTTCTAGAAAAATAACTAATGGTTTTATGTTCTAAGTCCCTATTGGAACCTTTGAAATGGATTTAATATAAAACATGCACCTCCGTGGAAGCCCTCTCTTCCGTTTTATATTGAGATGAGTCTGGTTGTTATTAAATAGGGGTTCTTTGCATTTGTGAGTGTTAGATGATAATATGATCATTGTTATTATCATTAATTGATTAGTTATTGATGTGTTCTAAGTATAAGTTACCTTACCTCCCACTCTTATTATCATAATGGGATCCTAGGCCTCTTAGTGTGGGATGATAGATGGTTACTCTGTAGTCTCGATTAGATGGACTAGATTCCCCATGGAAATGGATGTTCCTAGTCCATAGGGGAGTTCCATCAATGAGGCTAAGTTGAGGGAATCTAGTTGGTTTTAGACTTATGAATGAATCGATAGGCTTGGAGATGGTTCTGAACTAAGTATATATAGTGTCTACTCATGGAATTTTTAGGAATTTCCCATGATTACTTATTTTTTATTTTCTATTGTGTACAATAAAATTATTTCAATGAATTTATTTAGTTTTAGTTAATATAATATGTTTTGATATACTTTGAGGCTTATTTCATATACTTTTTATTATTCCTTAGGTATTTATATGATTATTTCTTCCTTTAGTTATTGATTGAGTATTCTGTTGGGAATGTTTTCAAGAGTAGTTTTCAGAAAAAGATTATTTTAAAAGAATTCATAAAATGGGACTTATGGAGGATTTTAAAAAAATATTCTTATTTTTTAAATGAAAAAATATATACTTTTAATATTGTATTTTTAGACAAGATTGTGTGGGTTGTTTTGGTAAAGGAAATTAATGAATTTTGTGGTTCTTACCAACTGAGTTGTTATATGATCAAACCTTAATTGTTACACTCAACATCAGTATAATTGATTCCATTTTATATTTTATGGTTAATTTTAGGAAAATTCTTAGAGAGAGATGGTTCTATGGATAGGTGGTCACATTAGTATATCTGGATATTTTTTTTCCTTTACAATTGATTTTTCTATTTGAGATTTATTTGGATATTCCCTTTTTATTACACCGACCTTATTTATGTATTATGTTTATTCCCTATTTGGTTTTATTAATATTTCATTTCTTCTTAGTTTTATAGAATGGAGGTACAATTCCTAGAATCCTCATGCCATAATTTCATAAAATTCCATTGATGAGTTAAAAAATTTTATTGGGAGGAATCATCCATAATGATTTATTACGATTCCAATGATTCTTTTTGTTGGCCTGAGGTGATATAGGATTCCCCTAGAGTATGTCATAGACCATCTCGGGTGTTTTCTCTATGGTTTGAAATTTCATCATCGACCACACTATAAAAGGGGAAGAGTTACCACATTTTATATTCCTTCGACCACATTCCAAAATAAATTTTGGTGTCAAATTTTTTTCAAAGGATTTGAGATTATGTGAAGACTGGACAGATGACAAGGATTGAAACTGGACCATAAAGTGAAAACAAGTTATCTCAATCAACCATGAGACTAAATTTATGAATCTTCTATAATAATAATATCCATACAATAATTTAGAAAATTAAAAAGGGATCAACTGCATGTATAAGACAGATTGACCATGCCTACTAAAAATCGATCGATCATACCATGAAGATTGAAAACATGACATACTTTGAATCGATCACCCATGAATGATATGAATCCTCCATAAATGACTATGATCGAATATGAAGTCACAACATAGGGAAGAACATGATCCTACTTATTGTAAGGCTAAATTTGAACTGAGTTTGATCGGATGTGTCTTATTGAAGAAGAAAAATAGAATCTGACTAAGAAGATCAACCAATGACCAAAGCCAATAATGCCTTTTGTGAAGCTCAAAAATGATGGAAAAAGAATAATTGTGGATCATCATCACTTGAAGAACCCTGATCCACACCAGGATAATATCAAAATCAGTATTGAATGATGGTTCCAATTTAGATAAGAAAAACTGCACCTTGTGAAGAATGAGACTGAAATCAAGCGGGGGTTTTAGTGTCTTATTAAAAGAAGATCATACGAGTCATATTAAAGAATAAAAAAGTTGTAGGATGATGCTGAGTAATGTTTAACTTTTGATTCCAAATAATTTTAGTTAAATATTACCATCTCCCATTGGAAGATTTGAAATAATTAAAATAGAAAATATATCTTATTCACAAGATTGATTTACATGCATTGAGAAAGATGACGTTATCTGAGTCACCACTATTTGAAGATAGTGCCACCTCTTTTTGATGTTTATGAACCACACTGATGAATACAATATGAGTCATCGAAGATAAATCTACACAAATAAAGGGACTTTTTATGCCATTTTAAGGGCTCGAATGTCGATGACATCACTTTTTTAGGTTGGATCTGGTAATGAAAGAGGTTGATAAGCCTATTAAAAAGGAATAAAGATTAGTTTTACTGATCTTATGGATATAGAGATGATATTCTAAGGATGTTCATAGACTGGGATGACATAGGAAATTGATTTTCCTAACTTTGGATCAAATTTGTGTTGGATTGGGGAATTATGTTGTTGAGGAGCTACAAACTAGTTTTGAAATAATTGAGTTCAACATGGAAATAAGATGAATTTCTGGTCAAATGCATGTTTAATATTGGGAAATTGGTTATCTAAAGGGTGTAGTTTTGGGTCCCAAAGGATTTATTAATTGAAAGTAAAATTTACACTAGTTTTAATTTGCTTAATGGTTTAATAAGAGATGATATATTTGGAACTATGGCTATTCAAAATAAGCTTCGATGATTTTATAAGTTTACGAATGAATATTTTTTATTGAAACTAAGAGAGTCCGTACTATGATTTTTATGAGTGTTCCAGTTATAATTATCATGTTACTAATAAAAAGTCACATGTTGGGAAGATGTAGTTAAATAATGATAAATGAAAGAAGGTATAGATGCATCCAGATGAATTTTAAACAAATCACACACCATATTTTTGAGTTTTCTAGAGGAAGACTATATGGGTGACACATGTTTGGTGATTTGTCACAGACCAAATTTAATCCAATTTTAACAAATGTAACAAGGTGGATAAATAATATTAATAATCTATAATAAAATATGTAGGAACATTTTTTTTAATAAACACTTTTTGAGGATAATTTTTTCACTAGATATTTTAGATGACTTTAATGATTAGAAAAATGATGATAACACTCATCACAATAAATTATAGAGGGGATATTTTTCCCTCATTTTATTTTCTTTATTTTAATTTTAATCTGAGATGAATAATTTTGTACGAAATTGAATTGAAAATATTTTTCACCTATTTTTATTTTTAGGAAATTTAATCTGTCTATTTAATAATTTCACTTCTTTATGATATTTTACTTAAAAATTATACTTCCCCTATTCAATATTAATTTCAAAACATTAGAATCATTTATAGAAATTGATTCTGATGACATTTCTTCAATTTTTATCATTTTTGGATGATTCTTTGAAATGGTGAGCTATAAGAATCACCCTTCTATAAAACTGATCTCTTAGTTATGGATATTAATCTAATAATTTTTTAAGGATGCAATTTTAAGAAACATTCTGTGAAAGAAGAAATCATTTTAAACCGAGTAGTTATAATTCCCCTTACTTTTGTATCAATTTTAGTTCTTAACTATCATTCCCACTTTTTAGATCCTTTTTCTTTCCTCGACTTGTTTCAAAATAAAAATTTCATCATTAACCATTTTACAAAAAAAAAATATACACCATCGATTTATTTTTTGTGTTGTGGTTCTTCAAACTTTTAGTCTATATAAACACTTTTTCCCTTCACTGTATGTTTTGAACCCCATGTATTTCCATACAATAGTAAATATGAGTTATAAATAATTAATCCTACACATACTAAATGATTTAAATGTAATTTTTTGTATATTTGTTGGGTAAGGGCTTCAAGTGACCAAGTTTGAAAACATTAAAAGAAAATTTCATAAAAAAAGAAAAAAAACCTAAAATCTATTGAAAAAAATATGATCATTGATTATGTTTATATATTTTGTTTATGTGAGTTAGTTTACTGAAAAAAATTGTACTACTTTCTGTATGTAGATAAGAAAATATTTATATAGGATAGATCAATACATTCCTATGATTAATGGACATCTCTATACCTTGAAAAACAAAAATATGTTGAAAATAGAAAATATGGTAGATAGAGTTCCTATTAATAATGACCATAATATTCAACATGAACTCATTATAGAGGAAAATAAAAAGCCTAATATAATGGAGTTTTAACTTAATAAATTATAAAAAAACCCTTATTTAATTATAATGTATCCTAGATCATTAAACTATGATTTTCAATAGTAATACATCACACTGGTGACCATATTTAAGAGTCTATCTAATAAAGAATATTTTACTTTCATTAGAGACTTACACAACAAAGTAAAATAACTAAATTTTCAAGGGATCACTGAGAACAAAATTAGGATTATAGTGTTTTCCTTTTGACTTATGTGGAATGATATAAATTGTGTTTTAGGACATTATGAGAACATGTTTGAATCTTGGTAACGAATTTATAATTATATAGTCATAAAATTTTACCAAGGAAGATTAAAATTATAAATTAGGAATTAGATCACTAGTTTCAATCAAGAGTATAGAGAGGAATTTCATGAGGTCTGGGATAGATTTAGGGACATTATTATGTAGTAACTCTATCATTATATATCTTCCCATGTCCTCATGAATAATTTTTTTATAAAGAAATATCCACTTTAGGTCAGACTATAGTGGATGAATCAACTGGTGAGAATTAAAATCATAAAATTGATGAAGATCTTAGAAATATTTACAATAATTTAGCTCTTAATTAACAAAATAATAATTAAAGGGGGTTTATGGTGAATAAAATGGACAATAAAACTACTTTAGGGATTGGAATGAATTTCTGGTTAGGTAAAATTGAGTAAAAACTTCAATCATTAATGAATGAAAAATTGAAACAAAGTATCAATCAAGTGGGAATTCAAATTTAAGAAGAGTCACTTAGAGAATAGCATGTTCAAAGTATAATATATAGACACAATAATAATTTTTTCCCAAATTTTGATATTTCATCCCAACAAAAATAAAATATAAATTTTGTAGGATATGGTTCCAGGTTTCATGATAAGAATGATAAATTTTAAAATTACTAAAAATATGATTATAGAAATCATACAAACCTATCATGGAGAGAATACGGAATGTTTATACAAAAACATATTACACCATGTTTTTAAAATTAGAAAATAAAACATTTTCAAAATCAAACTGAGGCTGAAAGTCTAATTCTCAAGATGATGTAAAGGTGACATTTCAATAGTTTATTGTAAATTTTTATTAAAAAAAGAAAATAAAAGATTCATATAAGTCCCAAAATGATGTTATAATACACAATATTGAATTGAAAATGGGTCAATTAATAGGAGACAAAACATCTAGAGATAAAGGAAAATATCCTAGCACAACTGATTAAAAAATTGAGAAACTTTCATGTTTGTGGATGAATGAAGTGTTTTTAGAACTAAAAAAATATATAAAAGACCCTAGGATAACTCAAACTATAGAACTGGGGGAATCATGAAGTCCAAAACTATATAAAACTGAATTTGGAGATAAGGGAATAAATTTTTAAAATGAATAATAACTTACTGGTTCACATGAAACGTGATCTAATTTTTTTTCTCAAAAATAATAAAAACAAATGGAAGTATAAAATTATTAAGGAATTTGGGGAGATGAATTATATTCTAAAGAACTACTCCCCACCCATCCCATTCCCTAAAAAATTAAAACCTATGAATAATAATAATTTTAAACTACTCCAATTCATTATGATTTTAAATAAACACCATATGAATATTCCTTGAATCCAAGCCGTGATACAAATTTCATCAAATTTTATGTCACTTAAAAAAAATTTTCAAATAAAAAGAATCTACAATATATAGATTCACTAAAGATTGTAGTGATACCTAAAACCCATCTAAAACTTAAGGATCTTACTTTCTTTATCATTCCTTACACCTTAGGTAATAGTAAAAAAAAATCAAATGTATGTTTGATCTTGGTGCTATTATAAACCTTCTACCATTATAACTATTTTAATATTTGAGGTTGGGTGAAATGAAACCCACAATTTTGATTCTACAGTTTTCTGACTGTTCTTCCACACATCCCATAGGAAGAGTTGATGATTTTATAATTGGATTCGAAATCTGTTTTTGTCAGTTGAATTTATGTTGTGAAATATAGAATATAACCAGAAGGTTCCCAAAATTTTATGCAGGACTTTATTGGACACTGGAGGAGCTATTTTTGATATTTATAAGGGTTATTAAATCATTATATTTGGTGAGAAATATGAGTGGTTTAATGATTTTAAAAATTTCAAGGAACCTATTTTGATAAAAAAAAATTATAGGGTTGAGTTATTATAATCTAAGAACTCATAAAAACATTTATAAGAATCTAAAAAACAATCCTTGGTTGAAAAAAAATTATTGGGAACTTGAACATTTTATTTCACTCACTATTTGGTATACTCAGAGTGAGATTCTAGAAAACTTTATAGAATTGCATAGAAATTTTGTTCATGTTTTCAGGTGTGGTGTTGAAAATTAATTTTATATATCTGAAATTAAATAATTTTAATATAACTTAAGGTTGATTCACCTACTATATAAATTTTTGAACAAATTGATAAGTTTTACGGAGATTTTTTAGAAAAAAATTGATGATTTTTATTTGATAAATATTCTGAAATCTAATCTAAAAGTCATGAGAGTGCATTGTATACCTTGGATGGAAATGAATAAAAATATAAAAATAATTCTAAAATTCAAAAAAATTCATTTTTTCACACTTTTTATAAGAAATATATTGATAATATTCGACAATTTAGCCTAAGAGTCTGACATTGAGTGAAGAGAAGCCCATTTTGGAGATAAAACTTCTTCCTATATGACTAAAACCCTTATTTTAAGTAAAAATTCAACACTTCCCATCATTATTTCTTCTGAACATAATAAAAATCAAGAGAAAAAGTGCTGGATGCTCTAATATTATTTAAAACTACAATAGGATGGTCCATAGCTAACATAAAATGGATTAAGCCTTTATTCTACATGCATTGAATTCCTATAGAACCAAATCACATAAATGGATTTGAGTGTCAAAGGAGATTGAACCCAAACATGAATGAATTTTTGATAGAATGGGTTATTAAGCTATTATACGCCGGGATTATCTATCCCATTTTAGATAATTCTTGAGATATTCCAATCCAAGTAGTCCCAAAGAAAGCACGATTCACTATTTTCAAAAATGAAAAGAATGAACACATTCGGGTTTGGAAGGAAACCAAATAGAGAGTTTTTATAGATTATTGGATGCTCAATTCAGCCACTAGGAAAGATCATTTCTCTATGACATTATTAGATCAAATTCTCAAGAGGATTTCTAAGAATGATTTCTTTTGTTTTATGGATGGATATTCTATTTATAACCATATCCCTATAGCCCTAAAATACTAATAAAAAACTATATTCACATACACCTTTTAGACATTTTATTATCAATGAATTCCATTTGTCTTGTATGGTGTCCCATCCATCTTTTAAAAGTGCACTGTGGCTATATTTTCAGATATGATTGGGAAGATTATGGAGGTGTTTATGGCTTATTTTTACATTATTGTAAATACTTTCTAAAGCTGTTTATAGAATATAAAATTTGTTTTAGAGAGATTATTAGAGACCAATATAGTTCTAAAGTAGAAGAAATGCTAGTTTTTGGTCACTAGAAGTATATTTCTTGGACATAAAGTGTCTATAATGTGAATTGAGGTATATAATTGTAGGATTGAAGTATATTTAAAAATTTAACCCTCCTGTAAATGCTAAGGAATTAAGGAGTTTCTTTGGGCATGATGGATTTTACTGGGTGTTTATTAAAGTATGTTAACAAATTGTAAATACATTATTTTATTGTTAGTCAAAGATACATCCTTCTTGTTTGATGAAATGATTTTTAAATCTTTTAATTTACTTAAGGAAAAACCCACTCCTTCACCCATCATCACAGTAATTGATTTGAAATTTCCTTTTAAAGTTATGTATGATACTCATGATGTAGATTTTGGAGGTGTTATAATAAAAAATAGAGATAAATGATTCTATGTGGTGTATCATTCTAGTAAACTGTTAGAAGATATTTAAAGGAATTACACCACTATTAATAAATAATTTTTTATTTCTTTTTTAATATAAAATTTTTAGGTAGTTACCTATTGGGATCGAAGGACATAGTCATTAAAGACCACTTTGCCTTGAAGTATTTTATTTCAAATAATGAGGCCAAACCTACACTCATTAGGTGGATACTATTGTTAAAGGAGTTTGATTTGGAAATTATAGAAAAATATAGTGTTGAGACTATTGTTGTAAATCATCTGTATAGGTTATCCAATTCTTAGTGTGAATATCCCTGGGAGATTAATTATGCCTTTACTAATGAAAAATTACTCATTGTTTTAGCTAATCAGTCTTCTTTGTATGAATATTTTTATAATTTATTAGCATTTAGTGTAATTATTAAATATTTTTAAAATAATTATAGGAATAATATAATTTTTAAACTTAATTACAATCTATTGGGTGATCATTTTCTATTTAAAAGGTTTTCTGTTGGGATTGTAAGGAGTGTTCTAGAAGAAGAGATGTTTCCCATTCTGAAGAGTTTTTAATTTTCAACTTGGGGATGTTATAATTGTGTCAAAAGGACATCCCAAAATTACATCAAGATATATTTTATTGGAATTCAAAATTAAAGGATATTAGGTTTTTTATTGTGGGTAGTGATATGTTTTAGAGGTTAGGGAATATTGGAAGGAAGCTTGAGATACCATAGAATGGTATTTTAGAGTTTGATATTTTTTTATTTAGAGTTTGGATATTATGAGACCATTACCATCATCACATGGGATTGAGTATATTTTTGGTTATTGTAGACTATGTTTCCAAATGGGTTGAGGTAGTGGAAATACCCAATGATCAATCCAAAATTGTGATTAAATTCATAAAAGAGAACAAAATATAAAGTTTGGGGTACCAAAATCATTCATTACTGAAAATTGAACTCATTTTAAGAATTTTATATATAGAGAATTATGGGTCTTCCTATAAAATTGTAATTTAAAACCATCCACAATCAAGTGTACATGATGTAATTTTAAACACGGTGATTAGGAAATTTATAAAGAAAGTCATCTATAATTCTAGGAAGGACTGGTCTTTAAAACTAGGGGAAACATTATTGGACTAAAAAATTAAATTTAAAACCCCAATTGGAATGTCTCTATATGTGATGTTATTTGGTAATTAATTTCATTTTCCTATGGAGTTTTAACACAAATCATACTGGGGTGAGAAGGATTTGAATTTTTATTTCAGGACTACTAGATAAAAGAGGTTATTTGAGATGAGTGAGCTGTATAAAATTACCAGAGAGTCCTATGACAATGATAGGATTTACAAAGAATGGTAGAATGTTTTTAATGATTATGGAATTAAATATATGTAATTCAATGTAGGAGTTATGGTTATTATCTTTTATTCTAGATTTAATCTTTTTTTAGGAAAATTGTAATGTAAGTGGTCCAAACCTTTCACTATTTTTATAGTGGTTAAAATGGATCTATTGAAATCCTTAGGGAAGAAAATAAAAAACTGTTAGAAATGACCAAAGGGTCAAATATTACTTTGAATGGCATCCAAAGGGATTGAAAGATATTTTTGTGCATGAAAACTTATCATTCATTGAATTGTAAATTAATAATATAAATTCACTTCTTCATGGTTTTCAACCCATGACATTTCTTATGTGTCTAATTTTTCTTTTGTTAAGAATATAGTGTTGGTGTTATTTTTCTATTTCTCTCTATGTACTAATGGATTTAATTATTATCCTACCAGGTCCATTTTATAATAGAAGGATGATGGTGTGTTGTCAAAAGAACATAAGATATAAAATTATTTACAACTCAATGGGAAGCTACATACTGGAGCCACAATGGATAAAATATCCGTAAACTACACCTATGGATTTATTTTATTTAAGTTTATTTGTTGAAATCTAATGCTTATCTATTTAACTAATAGGCACTGAAATTTGAATAATCAAAGTATATTTCACTCAAAGTTAAGGGGGAGATATGTTTTTGGGATAAAATACAAGGAAAAGTCTTCATAAATTAGTGGAGTGTTTGTTTTAATTTCTAAATCTATATTATGATTTTATTTGAAACTATATTTTTGATAAAAATTGATCTTCAATGTTTTTAAATATGACCAGAGTGTGAACATAATTCTGGGGGATGAACCCATTATTATTTAATTCATACCAAAATTTTAACATTCTAATGTGTTTCACTATATTGAAAATTATTATGTTTGTACAAAAGAACATGCATGCACTTTTTTACATTCTTTTTGAATGAATAATATGAAATTTTGGCAAAAAACGTTTTTGAAATCTCTTATGACCCTTAAACATAAATTTGAACTAATTAATTTTAAATCTTCTTGAACATAAATAAATAATTTTTCCTTCACCATTGAATTAAAATTTAATGATGAATTTGGGTTTTATATTTCAGGGAGGATTCTCAATATGATCTAAATTGTACTTTATTGCAAACCCATAAAAATCCATAAAAATTTCAAAATTAGTTTTGTTTTCATGATTCAATTTTCTTATTTAGTGGATCAGTTTTTTTTAAATGTGTGAGATTTGGATATCCACCTTGAGGAGGTTAGAATTTTCTACCTTCACATGGATTAAATTGGTTTCATCAATTTCTTTCTTTCTTGGAAAAATTTTGGGTCAAGTTTTAGGAATAATACTTACAATAATCATTGATTTTGAACCTTTTGAATGAGTTTAAAAATTTTATTTTATGAATTTAAATCATATATGAAATAAAAATCCTAATCACATTTTTACTTTTCATTTATTCATTATTTCATTCTTTTATTCATAATGTTTTTGGAAAAAAATTTTATACTGTTTGTAATTATTAAACTTTCTTATCTAAATAGACAGTATGATTTTTATGCATTATATTTATGTGTTTCTATTCTATTGGAGGAAAAAAGAATTTTGGAAGTCCAAGTTAAATTCATGTTTATGATTGTTTAAACTTTTAAAAAAATTTAAATCTCAACCATTTTGGAAAAACAACAACAAAATTTTCATCAAACCTCATATTTTGTAAAGTGAAAATCCATTTTCCTACTTAAAATAGTTTATGAGAAAAAAAATATTTTTGAAAATTGATTCAAAGTTAAAACTTACTATTTCACTCTTTAAAATAATTTTCTTCCACTGAATTCATTAAACATTTTTCTCTAAGATAAACAATTCTTAAGTGTGGGGGAATTTGATGTGACCATCAAGTTCAGTGTTTTGCAACATCATTTTTGGTGTATTTTATATAATTTTAATCTCAAATAAGTCTTTAATTAGTTATTTGTAGATTATTTGTTATATTAAATGAAATTAAAAATTAATGATAATAATGAATGTTTTTTAATTTAATTTCAATATTATTGTATTTTTATTCTTTGAATTATTCACTTATTTCATTTTTTTATTTTCTAATTAAGTTTTAATTATTTTTTTGGTTAAATTATGTGCTCTAAAAGTTAAATAATTTTTTATTATTCTATTAATTAAATATTCAATAATTTTATGCCTTTTTAATTTTAATATTAATAATTAATTGAAATTTTTTAAAAATTTTAATTCATAATTTGATTTCATTTATGATATAGTAATGCATTTTTAATATTCTAGTTTTAAATGGTCTAATGTTTATAATTTCTATATTAATTTGTGTTAGTTAAAATTTCCATTTGTTCTAGAAATAACATAGATATTTTTGGCCATGTCGAGGATCGACCATAGAACAGAAGGAGTAGGGATACCACAATTAAAATTTCATTGACCACACACCAAAATAAATTAGTGTGTACAAAAATTGGTAAAGGAATCGAGCTGTCATAAAGTCCGAACCGATCGCAAGGATTAGAACTGGATAATGATTCTATCGCAAGTTATCTAAATAATAAGATTCATACAATAATTTGGAAAAGTATAATGGAATCAACCACATTTTTAACCCGTATCGACCATGCGTGCTAAAACTCAATCAATTGTGCCGGGAAGATTGACCACATAACAAATTCTGCATTGATCATCCCTGAATTGTATGAATCCATTGTTGAATCCTATTAACCAAGTTGATCATGACACATCGATAACACCTCAAGCCCACTTATTTGAATTTTGAATTTAAAATGAGCATGATTGACTGAGTATTATTGAAGAAGACTAATTGAATCTCACTGATAAGATGAACTGACCTCTTATTTTAGTTCCACCTTTTACGAAGCTAGGAATTAAGGGAAGAAGAATCATTGTGGACCTTAATCATGAAAATAACATCGACCAAGAAATTTTTCTGGTATAACCATTTTTTTAATTGGTTGAATAATAAACTATTTCCCAACATACCTATGAAATTGGGGGTCATTTGGATAGAAGGGTGGGTATTATCTCAAACAACACCCTCTTTCAAAATTTTATGAAGAATGACTGATTGAAAATTACTTTTTTATTATCATAATCCACTTTTAAGGGTAGGAGAACCCAAAATGACATCAAAGGCAATACCAATAATCATGTATCCAAGGACAAAATTAAAAGCCAAACAAACCATTCAAGACTACAGAGAAAAGCTCCTACCTAGCATCAAAAACATGAAGACCAGTTCCACCAACCCATCACTGCACGATAAGCTGTCAAGTGCAAAAATGCACTGGCCCAGTACCAATGACAGAGTCATACCCTCTCGAATGTCCAAATCCATATAGCAATGACCAAGTGAAACTCTCGCTCTGAACCTCATCTAGAGCAGTCCCAAGTAAATTAACAGGTTGCAAAGGGCCTTAAACCACGAACCGCAGGACCGAAAAAAACACCATAGAAAAACCATTTCAAGAAGACATAAATTCATCACCATAAATTATCAAACCTTCAAATCATTCACGAACTTCTGTGCCTCCACCAGAGATACCACCAAGCCCTGCTGTTTTCGGCCAGCAGGGAGCGATACCAGCATGTGATGCCACAAAACACATCCAAAAAACCACCAGATTCATCACCAATTCATAAAAACAACCAACAAACCTGCAATAGATGCGTAGAAACTGGAGGAAAAGGAACCCTCCCCCCTCTGAACCACTCGGAAGCCAGCGGCAAGACACCTCAGAAGACCAGGAAGGAGCCATCACTGGTTCGAGCTGTCACCCCACCCAATCCGCACTGGAAGCACACCGAGACCGCCGAACCACGCCGAGCCACACCGGATCCACACCGTCAAGACACGCTGGAGACAACCCGAGCAACACGGAAGGCCGAGGTCAATGATCTATGCCGAAGCTAACGACACCGCTGAGCCACCCCGAATCCACCACCGAGGTGCGCAAGAGACCTGAGTCACACCACCTCCGAAGCAGGATCTAGGATAAGCCGATGCTGAGCCGTCAAGAAACGCCGGAGGAGGGGGAAGGAGAAGGGCCCCCGCGAAGAAAACCCTAGAAGCAAGTCGCTCAAAGACCCCCGCCGCTCAGAGGCTCGTCTCGAATCAAAATTTTATGAAGAATGCGCTGTATCAAAAATCACTTTCTTCCTAAATTTTTTAAAGAGGGTGGTGTTTGAAATAGCACCTTCCCTTGTATTTTTTATTTAATTTTTTATATTATTTTTTATTATGTTATATATATATATATAATATAACACAATTTCAATAAATAATAATAATGAAAATAATAACAATCATGTATACTAAAATAATAAAAATAGAACAATAATAATAATATTATCAAATATAAAAAATAAAAAAATAAAAAAAATTCAAAATATTATTATTAACTATAAAAAATATTTTTTATTTATTAGAATATTTAATATTTTCTTTTTATAGTCAAATAAATTACAATTATATTATCTTTAAATATTATTATAATTAAACAATAATTATTCATATATAATCATTTTGACTTAATGATTACTTCTAATTAATAAAATTATTTTTGTATATGTTTGTTATTAAAATATTAATTATATTATTATTATGGTTATTTTAAATGATTTATAATTTTATTATAAATTTTTAATAATAACATTATTATTAAAAATTACATTTTAGATATTAAAATTTTAATTAATATTTATTCTTATTTATATTTTTAACTAATTTTTTAGTTACATTAAGAATTATATTATTCACATCATTATTTATTACTATTGTTGTAATTCATGTAAATATTTTAAAATATAATTCTTATTTATTAAAAATGGAAATCATAATATTTAAAAATAATAACATAATTAATATTAATTATTTATTATTTTTTTGATGTTCCTTTTATTTCGAATTATTTTTTATTTGTACAAAAAATGTTTTAAATTTCATTTATAATTTATTTGTACTATATTTTATGCACACAATTGTTTTGAAGGGTAAATGTTATGTTTTTAAACAATAAAGTTTGTGTCATGTAAATTATTTTTGGTTTGTTACATTTATTAAATTATTTTCATTTTCAACTATTTCTTTTGTGTTTAATCCATGATTTAAGTTTCATTTAGATTTCTCTTATAGTTTATATTTTATAGTCTTCCAAAGTCAGATACTAGAAACTTATAATGTTTCTTATAGTTGTTTTTGAAAGATTATTAATTATAAATTATAAATACAAAGTGAATCAAAGTTGAAACATTGACTAAACATATAAAAATTTATTGTAAATAAATACAATTTTGTAAAAAATATTGATGATAAATAACCTCAAAGGCACTAAATACATTGGTTTCAAAATATAAGATTTCTACTTATATATTATTTTTAAAGTAAAAATTTCATTTATTATTTTTGTTACATTCATTTTTTTTAATTAATTTTTATTTTCATAGTAAATGTTTTAAATTTCACATATATTTTATTCATACTATATTTTATACATAATTTTTTTTGGAAGTTTAATTATTGTATTTTTAATCGATGAAGTTTTTATCTTGTAAATTGTTTTATTTTGTTATATTTTTTTATTTAAATGTATTTATTATAAGTTTACTCCATTTTTTGGGTTTCATTTAGATTTTTCTTATAATTTATATTCTATAGGCTTTCAAAGTCACCTACTTAAGACACTATTATATTTCAAGTTAGTGAATTTGAAAGCCTATAAAATTTAAAATATATGACCAATCTAAATGAAATTTAGAACATAGATTAAATATATAAGAAATAATTGAAAATAAGAAGAATTTTTTAAAAAAATTGATGAAAAATAATTTCAATAGAACAAAATTGTTTTGCTTCAAAACATAACATTTGTACTTATAAATTATATTTACAGAAAATATTTTTTTTGTAGATTAATTTTTTTTGTTTATTATTTTTTTAACATTACTTTTTTTTAATTAATATTTATTTTCACTGTCAATGTTTTAATTTTTATATAGATTTTATTTATACTATATTTTATGGGCATAAATATTTTGAAGTGTAGATGTTATGTTTTTAATTAATATAGTTTTTCTCATGTAAATTATGTTTGGTTTGCTAATTTTTTTTTATTTTAAAATATTTCTTATATGTTTAATATATGTTTTAAGTTTCACTTATAATGGTATTATAGTTTATATTTTATGGGTTTTCAAAGTCACATACTTGAAACATTATTACGTTTGAATTAGGTGACTTTGAAAGCCTATAAATTACAAGCTATATGGCCAATCTAAATGAAACATAAAATATGGATTAAATATATAAGAGATAGTTTAAAATAAAAATAATTTTGTAAAAAATGATAACGAAAAATAATTTCAATGGAAAAAAATATTTTTGTTTCAAAACATAAAATTTACACTTTTAAAATTTTTTATAGAAATTTTATTATTATCACGAATTAATTAATAATGTCATGAATTTATTATAATGAATTTATTATAATGATTATATTATTAGGAATTTATTATAATAACTTCATTAACATCAATTTATTATTAACATGACTTTATTATGAAGTTTTTATTATTAGTGGTAAACATTCTAGATGCGCATAGTTATTATTCAATAAAAAATATTTAATAATATTATTATTATAATTTAGTTAAAAATAAAAATAAAATATTAATTATTTTACTAACTATAAAATATATTTTATTTTTAATAATAATAATATTTTTATTATTATATTTAATTTTTTTATTAAATAACCATAGTATTTAATACTATTATATACATCATCATCATTATTATTTTTCATAAATCTAATAAAAAAAATACAAGACATATAACATTATTTATTAATAATAATTCAAAAAAAATATTAATAATTATTAAAAATAACTTAAAAATATCAATTTAATTATATTATTAAATATATATTTTTATATTGTGCCTTGAAAATTATTTAGTATTTGTAATCCCCCTCTCCGACTGTTTATAAGTATTATAAGTTATTAATATTTTTTTTATTTTTAATTATATTATTAATTATAACTTATAAAAACATTATTATTATTAACTATAATTTTAACAATATTAAGGACATTATTAGTATTCATTACTACATTTTTATTGATTAATATTTTTTAATAAATATTTATTATTTTATTAAATAATTATTATTTATTAACAATATGTTATCATTAATCATTTTTATCAATAATATTAAATGATGAAAAATTTGTGTCTGAATCCCATAACAAAAATTTGGAAACGTTTTCAAGGATCAAAACCTTATAAAAGGTTAGGTTTGGTGGAATTTTATATAATAATTTCAGAATAATTTATTTAAAGTAATACCAAATATAAAAGTATTTAAATAATGTATAATTATATATATATATAAACAAAACATTTTTTTAAAAAAAAACTTCTATATGGGAATACACTGAACAAATCAGTGCCTTCTCCATAACAATTGTAAAGAAAGTGCTGAATGAATCAGTTCCTTCTACATAAAAATTTTATAGAAGGTGTTATCTTATATAGCAGCCACCCTTCTACTCCATGCAGCCCGAAACCATATTTCAATCAGGAAATAGTTTCCTAATATAATAATTTTTGAAAATAGTTTACTTTTTTCAATTGTATGTGGAAATTTTTCACCTGACCACACTAGGAGAAGACAACAACTGAGATTGAACAAAGCCACCAAGTTAGAGAAGAAAAAACCACACTAGGTGAAGACCGAGACTGAAATTGAGTAGGGGTTTTGGCATCTTGTTGAAGAAACATCAATCAAGACTTGTTGAAGAAGTTAATGTACTAGAGGCCAAAGACAATAAATATTTCACCATCTAAGACTAGTAATTTCCATTTGAGAACATCAATTCCATCTAAGAGATTTTCAAGAACCAAAAGTACACAGATAACTAACTTCAAAAGCATTCTTTCTATGGGTTAAAGAAGATTCCGCTATTTGAGACAACACCACTTGAAGACAACTCCTACTCTTACCAAAGTAAATGAAACACACAAATGAGATGAATTAAGTCATCAAATCCAAATTTTCACCAAATAAGAGACTTTGAATGTTTTTTGTGGGGATTGGATGTTGAAGACGTCGCTATTGTGGGTCAGATATAGTAATGAAGAAGGTTAATCCACTACCAAAAATCGTCTCTTTAAAAATGCACAAAATGGGATTTAACAATGCTAAGAAAATCACTATTGTCTTAAGTGACATTAAAATGGGACCCCTTCAACAATGATAAAAAAGCACGGATAAAGGGGGTCCTTTATTAGCATTGATAAAGTCCCTACTACTGTAGTGTTCTATTTGAATTACAACTCAATGCTACAACAACCTATATATGACATTTTCATTATAATTTAATTTAAATAAAAATTAAATCAAAAATACATAAAAAATACTATATTATAGATATTTCAAACAATTTTTTGGTCAATTAAATTATCAAGTGACATCACAAAAATTGAAAAACATAAACGTTTCATTGTCTTTAGCACCCAAACCCCTCTAAAAAAGCACGATGATGGTATTCATTGCAGAAAAAACTTCCCCAACTTGAGAAAAAGATTACAATTATATAAGAAAACAATTATTATACTATAAATACTATAATGAAATAATTTAAACATAATATGAAACAATACATGAATAAAATGTTAATTTTAATTAAAAGGACACACTTATAATCTTACTGGTCACACTGTTCATCAGATTGACGTTGGGATGATTCTTAATTATCACAAATTATGTATGGATTATTTTTCTAAATTATTTAAATAATCTAAACACATTTTATTAGTATTGAGTACATCACTTTTCTTTTTTAATAAAATGTCTTTTTAAACCAAAAACAAGCACTTTGAGTAACATCGGTCACATCATGTGTCGATTTGATGTGATACCAATTTATAAACATCATAAATAACTCATGAATCATTGCCTTAAAGTATCAATAAAATCCAAGTAGATTTTATCTATTGTTTGTGAGTGATACATGTTTTAAAATGAAATGTCAATTTTAGACTAATAATAGACACTTTGAGTCATATCCAGTACACCTTTTATCAGATTTAAGTGAGGCTAATTTCTATACATAAAAAATGACTCACAGATCATTTTATTAAACTATCAAAATAATACAACTGGGGTTTCTTAGTTTTGAGTATATCATTCATCTTTCTTACTAAAATGTCAATTTAAAAAAAAAGACACATTTAGAGTCATACTGGTCACACCATGCGTTGGATCAAAGTGTGGCTAATTTATACACATAAAAAATGAATTATGGATCCCATTACTAAAGTATAAAAACAATATAAATATATTTTATTTTTTTTGTGTATTTCACTTGTATTATTTACTAAAATTCAATTTTAAACTAAAAATATGTACATTGAGTCATAAAGGTCACATTGTGTGTTAGTTTGATATGATACTAATTACTATATACCATAAATGAATCATTAATGATTTTACTTAATTATCAAGAAAATTGGACTGTGTTTTCTCAGTTTTCAGTGAGTGACACACATTTTGAAGAAAAATGTCAATTTTAAACTTCTAACAAAAACTATGAGTCATACAAGGAACACCATGTATTGGATTGAGGTGTGACTGATTCATACACATAAAAAATGAATTATGGGTCATTTTAATTAATTATCAAAATAATACAATTGTGTTTTCTTGGTTTTGAGTATGTCACTTGTGTTTTTTTAATAAAATGTCAATTTTAAATAAAAAGGCACACTTGGAGTCATACCAGTCACAATATGAATCAGATTGAGGTGTGACTGATTCCTGCAAATAAAAAATTCCATATATATTGTTTTACTAAATTATTAAAACAATCAGAATGTGTTTGATTAGTTTTGAGTATGTCACTTTTATTTTTTTACAAAAAAAACATTTTAAACTAAAAAAACACACTTTGAGTCATACTGGTCACATCAAGTGTCAGTTTTATAAGATAATGATTCCTATATTTCAAAAATGGCGTATCAATCATTTTACTAAATTATCAAGACAATCAGAGTACACTTTATTTTTTTTTAGTGAGTGACACACATTTTGAACTATAATGTCATTTATAAACTGATAATAGACACATTGAGTCATACTAGGAATACCATGTATCAGATTGAGGTGTAGATGATTCTTATATATCAAAAATTAATTATTTTTCTTTTTCATAAAGTATCAAAATAATATAAATTTATTTTCTCTGTTTTAAGTATTTGACATGTCCTTTTTAATAAAATTAATGTCAATTTTAAATTAAAAGACACACTTTGAGTCACATCAGTCACACCATGAGTCAGATTGAGGTGAGGATAATTCAAAAACATAAAAAATTACTTACGAATCGTTGTCCTAAATTATAAAAATAATCCAAATGGTGTTTCATGGTTTTGTGTATGTCACTTGTTTTTTTACTAAATTGTCATTTTAAAATAGAGACACGCAATTTGAGTCATACCGGTCACATCGTGTGTCATTTTGATCTGAGACTTATTCCAATATGTTAAAAATGACTTATTAATAGTTTTAATAATGTATCAAGAAAATCTTACTGCATTTTCTTGGTTTTTAGTGAGTGACGCACATTTTGAACTAAAATATCAAATTAATCTAAAAATAACCACATTGAGTCATACTGGGAACAATGTGTATCGTATTGAGGTGAAGATAATTCCTACACATCAAAAATTACTTATGGATATTTTTACTAAAGTATTAAAAAAATTGATTTTTTTCTTGGTTTTGATTACATCGCTTTTATTTTTTTACTAAAATGTCAATTTTAAATAAAAAGACACAATTGGAGTCATATCAGTACCAACGTGTGTCAGATTTAGGTAGGGTTAATAATTACTTGTCATTAATGACTTATGAATCACTTTTTTAAAGTATCAAAACAATACAAATGCATTTTATGGGGTTTAAGTACATCACTTTTGTTTTTTTACTAAAATGTTAGTTTAAACTGAAAACATGAACTTTGAGTCATACTAGTCACATAATATATTGGTCTGATGTGAGGATGATTTCTACACATAATAAATGTATTATGGAAAAGTTTTTAAAATCATAATCATAATTAAATTTTGTTTTCTATGTTTTCAGTGAGTGACACATGTTTTGAACTAAAATGTCAATTTTAAAAACATAATGGAAACTTTGTGTCATACTAGTCACATTGTGTGTCAGTTTGATGTAACAACAATTCCATCACATAAAAAATCAGTTATGAATTGTTTTCAAAAATTATCATGAAAATATAAGCACATTTCTTTGTATTTTAGTGAGTGACAGATTTTTTGAACTAAAATGTAAATTTTAAACTGATAGTGGAAAATTTGTGCCATATCAGTCACACTATATATCAGATTGAGGTTTAAATGATTAATACACATCAAAAATTACTTATGGATTTTTTTACTAAAGTATCAAAACAATATGAATGTGTTTTCTCCATTTTGACTATGTCACTTGTGTTTTTTTACCAAAATGTCAATTTTAAATTAAAAGACAATCTTGGAGTAATACTGGTCTCACCATGAATCCTATTGAGGTTTGGATAATTCATACACATATTAAATGATTCATTGAATTCTTTCCTAAATTATCAAAATAATCCAAATGAATTTTATCAGTTTTGAGAATTCCACTTTTCATTTCTTACTAAAATGACATTTTAAATTAGAAACACACACCTTAAGTCATACCTATCATATCGTGTGTCATTTTGATGTGGGAATTATTACTATATGTCACAAATTTCTTATGAATAATTTTTCTAAATATCAACACAATATGAATTTGTTTTTGTTGTATTGAGTGAGTGACACAAATTTTATACTAAAATGTAAATTTTAGACTGATAATGGTCACTTTGAGTGATACAGGGCATACCATGTATCGGAATTATGTGTGGATTAATGTTACAGAACAAAAATTTCATATGGATCACTGACCCAAAGTATCAAAAAAAATATGAATGTACTTTATTTGTTTTGAGTATGTCCCTTATCATTTTTACTAAAATATCAATTTTAAATAAAAAGTAAAATTGGTAGTCATACTGATCACTTTTTATATCAGATTGAGGTGTAATTGATTCCTATATGTCACAAATTATATATGGATCATTCTAATAAATTATAAAAACAATCTAACAATGTTTAATCAGTTTTGAGTATCTGATGTGTGTTTTGAACTAAAATATAAATTATAAACTAAAAACATATAATTTGATTCATACTGATAAAAGTGTGTATCATATTAAGGTATAAATGATTGACCCATTTCCTTATTTCTATTATCTCATTTGCAACCTCAAAGTCTAGTATATCATGAACATGAGAAGTGTTGGACCCTTCATGGTATTGTATTTTTCATAATAAAAAATAATGTCAATATAAAAATTCATATCTTTCTTGACAATTTTAATATCTATATGTGAATCATGTTTTTCAAACAGGAGCATATAATTTACTATGTAAATTGCTTATAAGTCAGGAATCAATATGTTTACAAATGTATTTATACATATACTTTGATTAAAAATTCATCTTGTAATGGTATATGCAAGAAATACTCTTTAAAATCTCTCTTAAACTGAAGCCAATACACTGAAACTGAAGAATGATAGACCGAATTATGACTCACCGAAGTCAATAGACCGAAGCCGAAGTTAACACACCAAAACCGAAGTACGACAAATTGATGTTATCAGACTAAAGCCAACACACCGAAACCGAAGTACAACAGACTGAAGTATGACAGACCGAAGTCGACACATGGAAGATGACACACCAAAGATGAAAAACCGATGTTATAAAAACAAAGACAATAAACTGAATATTACTCACCAATTGATATAAATAAATTCTTCCATTTTATTAATTAAAATTTATTTCTAACGGTCATATATAGACAAATTAATGTTTTTGACATTAATTTAATGTTGTCTGTAGGAAAATCTGTAGACAAGTACGAGGTATGTGAACGTGCTAAGATCTTTATGTCTAGAATATCGTGGAGTATAAAATGACCTCATATTTTACGAAAAAGATGACGTGGAGATAATAGAAATACACACTGAGAGAGATATAACTGTGCGAATACAAAAAGAGAATAAAACACAAATAATTCAAAGAACACTTATACACATCAAGAAAAGAAGTTCAAAAAGAAGATTCAAGAGACATTTGGAATAATCTTGAATTCAAGATGAACACCTATACTGGAAGTGAAGAAACAAAATCACGACACTCTGTTTTCCAGAAAACTTCCAGAAGAGGACCCAAAACTTCGTCTGCTTCAATCCAAAGGAGTCCAGAGGTACTTTGACATCACACAAGATCATTCTAAACTCTTCTCTATATTCTTGATTTTCTATGATCATATTTTTCTGTACATTACGAGTAGTGTGTGATTCTATTTGTCTTGACACACACTATCTCTTGTGCTGAACTGAAGGATTTCTAAATCCTCACTCAATCTCTTCATTACAATTGTGTATCCCACTGTGGATAGTGGTAGAGGTCAAGTGTGACCTGGATAGCCTGTGTGGTATTGTTTTTTTATTTTCCCACCTAGAACTGTGGTAGAGGTGTGAGGACCTAGACAGTTTGTGTATTGTTGTAAAACCCCGATTCAGGGTGTGGATCATATTTTATATAGAACTATTTGAGAGGACTAAGTCTCTGCTTGAGACTGAACCACTTGTTTAAAAACTGTTGTGCATTTTTCCTTGGTAAAACTATTTTGAATATTCTGCTGCTAATTGCTTTAAATATAAATTTATTTTAGAGTAAATCTGATAGTTAAACTAGAAATTTTTTTTATTAATTGTAAACCAGTAGGTTAGTTTCAAAAGCTAATCTAATCCTCAGATTATATTAACTGAGAACTAATCAATATATTGAGAACCTATATGAACCTTTACTATGTTAAAAATTCACTACAGTTTAGCTTGTTATTTTAATTGGGGGATTTTTATAAAAATATTTTAAATAGAAATTTTTAATTGGAACTCAATTCACCCCCCTCTTGAGTATCCACTGTAACAACCCGAGCTTCCACGATACACTTCTCTTTCAATAATGCAATAGCTTGCATTGTACGCAAGTTCGAGATTCTAACACACCACGACCAATCAAAATAGCCATTATGAATAGTAATAACCACCTTTTGAAATTATATATATTCTATATTTTAAAATGGACTTAATTTTTAGATTCGGAATATCAAAATTATCCTAAGTTGATTTTTTGGTATTTTTCTGAGAACTTCCAATTTTTTATGAATAGTGAAAAATACTTTAAAACAACTTTTTTAATCAAAATAATTTATAGTGATAAATTATACTATTGAGTGGTTTTAAAGTATAATTATAATATATTTTTACCATTTTATCCAATGGTGTTCATTAGAATTAATTTCACTTTGAAATTGGACATAAACAATTGTCAATCTTTTGATATATATTGTTTCTTAAAAACGTGTTATTTGTTGTGACAGCGGGAATTAATTATAAAATTAATTAATGCAACTTATATGTTTGGAATTTTATAAATTATACATCATTTTTGAATTCAGAATATCAATTATAGCTTAGGGTGAAATTTTGGCATTGTTCTTAAAAACCTCATTTTTTGATGAATAGTGAAACCACTAAGTAGTAGTTAAAAAACTGATTTTTCGTTTAAATGAAACTTTACCTCTTCTATGAATTGAATTTCAAAAATCCAACATACATGGTTGTCATTAGGATGTAAAATTTGGTTCAATGGGTTTAAAATAATTTTTTGGTGAATAGTAACTTTTAAGTTTTATTAATCGCGATTAAAGGTAATTAGTGAAATTTAAGGTAAAAATGATATTATAAAAATATGAAAATATCTTTTCACTTGTCCTACCCTTATTGTATGAGTCATGTTCGACCTAGAAAATCCATTGGTCAACTTGGGGACCTCATGGAGCTACTTGGGTAAGAAAATGACATTAATAACTTTTTATTTAAAGTAAAAATAAAATTATCACAAACATGTGTAGTTTTACTAAAACAATTATTACATGGATTTATATAAGTTAAAATTTATAATATAAATATTAATTGGAAAGATAAAACTATTTCCTAAATAATGGTAATTTTTTTATAATTTTTAGACATTAAATAAATTAAATTTTGTATGACACCATGATGATGCATCGATTACCTCATTAATTAACGATTTAAATAAAATGGAAAGATAATGTAAAATAAAAGACTTACACTTGTAAAAAACCTATTTGATGAGTATATTTCAAACCATTATCACCTTATCATCGAAATATATAATTGTGGGACCTTTTAAATACGAAAAGCACTTCATAATAATGTAACATTTCATTACTTTCCAAGAGTGCCCCTCCTCTCCTCTTATAAAATGCCCCCACCTATACCACCTTATTCACACCATCAAAGACATTTGGATCAGCCAAACTCTACCCAAATACTCTATAAACTTCCCTCTCTTACTCATAGAAGCCTCACTTTGGGCAGAAGTATTCCCAAGGAAGCCTTTGGCTCAAATCAAAAAGAGTTACACGATTTTAAGGTAATGTCTTCTCTTATGTTCTTTTGTTTTATTTTGCTTCTCCAACCCCTTAAAATCTTTTTATTACTTTATTTTGTAACAAAACCAGTATCTAAAATATACTAGGATGTTTTTATGATAAAGATTTTATTTACACTTACGCACACCTTCGTCTAATGGTTAAATAACATACTGTTTCTGTGGGTGGCGAAATACTGCCTCACGAAACGATGATTGTTCAATATTCGTTCAAAACCTCTAATGGTGGCCATTTTGATGACACTATTTTAATATATGATATATATATATTATGTTTATTTTTTACTTATTCTTATTTATTTCTCATTTATGGAATACCTTTATGATTTCAATTATGGGTAAACGCGATAATTTCATTTTAGGAAGTGCGGACTACCGCCCCCTCAAAGTGATTTGAATCGTTAATGCCATATGTGGGATGTATAAAGGATGAAGTAAATGATATTATATATGATATTATACTGCAATTATAATAAATCTTTATATCATTATGATTTCATTCCATTAAATACTAAATAGAAATAAAAGTAGCGTTCATGCGTACGTACAGCTTACCGTCTCCATGAACGGTGCATTTCATTTCTTACCTCTAAATGTTACGTAATATTATAAATGAATGTATATAATGGATATATATTATATATATGATATCTACATCATGAATATAATTCTGGATATAATGGATATTTTACCACTTGAACAACTTGTAATTATAAGAAGTTTATTTTTGACTCAAGTACCAAAGATCGACAAAACGACCGTTATTTACATAAATAATTACATAATGTTCATAACATAGTAATAAGTGATATAAAAGAAATAATAAACTTGAAAAATGTTCTTAAGCAATTATAAATTAACTCTAGTTTATTATTCAGGAGGTTAAAGGACGGTCGAGTCAAGTCAGACACGAGGTAAGGGATCCAACCTCTCTCTTTATTTTTTAAGTACTCTCTTTTATGTCATTTATTTTAATCTCATCTTTATTATGTCTGGGGATGTTCTTTTATATTCCTCATACTGTAATTTTTATGTTCATATTATGAGAGACCCTATTTGATCTCAAAAATCCATTTTTGGAAGTTTTAAGTGGCGCCGTTAGGCTGCCGAGTTTTCGTAAGGGATTTTTCATCTCACTTTCATTCCCGTGACATTTATGCTACGTTTGACACTATTTACTTTGATTGGTGTATGTACTTCCCATTATTATACAATTTTTGTAGTATAATTTCATTTATGGGTATTTACATCTTCATTGTATGACCCTTCTTCCATGGGGTGTACGTTTCGAAAGTTACCCAACTCGGTAAGGGGACCTTTCACCCTCCTCTTTTTAAAAGACTTCTTTTTTTATGTCTTTTAATTCACATAATATTATGTTGGGATATGTTCTTATATATAATTATTTATGAAAATTTTATCTCCAAGTGATGAGATACCATTTTCTCTCTCATTAACTCATTTTCTGAATTTTAAAGTGACGCTGTTAGGCTGTCGGATTTCTGTAAGGGAACTTCTTAACCCAATTTCTGTTCTTTGGGTTAATCTCCTACTTTCAAATTATGTCATGATATTATTATTTCCTATCTTGTATTTGTACTTTCTTTATGTGTAATTATAGTGAATACACATAATAGATCTATTTTATATAAAAGAATGATCTTTGTAAGGGACTTCGTCTCAATCTCCTTTCATTGAGGAATATTTTGTTTTATACACAAATTTCTTTTATACAGGGTATAAACCCCTTCGACTTTTACTTTTATTCAAAAGGAATCTTTTTTATACGAAGCATTTTACTAAACGACAAAAAGGGAATGTTTTTTTTTTCGTACGTATGCGGCGACTGTAAAGACCCGTAAAATTCAAGGAAATTTTTTTCTTAATTTTCTATGGAATTTTACAAGAACGCAGTTTTTGACGACACCTGATTCTGAGGCCCGGTGTGCCCGGAATCATTTTCCGAAGTTTAGATCGGGTACGTTCAGTGAACGAACGAGCAGGTTTTTCTAACTTTTGAACCGGTGCTCGGAATCAAATTCCGAGGGCACCAATGGAATTGCAGCACCGGTATTTGCTTAGAAATGCCTTTTCTGGAGTTGCGTTTGCTCGGGTGTGGTTTTTAATTTTTGGGGTTAAGTTAAGAAATAAAATAAAGGTGGCGCGACACTTTATTTTATTTCACTTAAAGCCACTTAAGCTAAGTTAAGCGGATAAGGTGGAACCCCCAATATCCTACCCACTTGGTAGGATATTTGTGAGGTGGGGCCCGCATGAGCCCCACCATTTATTTCCCTCTAAGTAACACACCCGCACACCCCCTCTTTAATGAAAGTCAACCGTGCGTTTTTCTGGTTAAGAAACGCCCCATTAAATTGGGCAGTTAAATTGTTACAATTAATTCTTCAAATTAATTGTTCGTTTCTTATCTTTTGAATTTCAAAAGCTTAGGTTGATAATAAAATAAGTTTTGGACTTATTTTATTATGGTTGAGGGGTTTCTTGTTCAGAGGATTTGGAGAAAACTCTAAGGCTTGAAAATCTTCATCCTCCTTCGCTGAAGAACGCAAAGAACGCGAAGAACGCATCGTCGCCGACGAAGAACGCCGACCTCTAATGAAGGGCGACGAAGAATGCCGAACACTCAGAGATCGATGACACGACGTCGTGTACCACGACGTGACGATCCTCCTTCCGCGACGCTTCTTCAACGATGATACTTTTCTTCCGCAGTGACCCTATTCTTCCACGGCGGTTAATTCTGCGATGAACGCTCGTTCAACGACAGCGTTGAGGTAGGGGTTTATGTTTTTCTTGTGATTACTTCCATCGTTATCCCCCTTTCAATTGAACCTCCTGTTATCGCATTAACGGGAGGAGGTCAGACCACACGAACATGACCGACACTCCTCCCCTTTTTGTTTGTAGATTTTTGATGCGGCGAACAAGGCAACACGGTGCCGAAGCACCGCGCGGAAATTGTAAAAGGGAGAGCGGAGAAACGCGGTGCCGCTGCACCGCGCCGTGGGAAGCAATAAATCCGTGGCGCCGTCGCGCCGCGCCGTAGAAGATGAACAAAAGACACGGCGCCGCCGCGCCACACCAGAGGACTTCAGAGGCACCGCGGCCGGAGAGGGGCAGCGGCGGTGGGGCGCGGTGCCGTCGCGCCGGGCCAGACGGATGAAGGCCGCGGCCGGTTCCGGGCCGCGGCGTCGGAGCCAGGGGACCGTCCTTGCCGGTCCCGTGGCGACAGAGGCCGGACGGCCGGAGCGGGCCGGCCGGACCTTGGAGGAACCGGGGGTTCGAAACCCTCGGCTGGCTGGACGAAGCGGCCCCATTAAGGGGCCGCAGTTTCCATTACGCGGGGGCAGCGCCCCCGCCCTGTAACAGCTCAGCCGTTTGGCCGAGTCCCTGGCCAGCGCGCCAGCGCGCTGCACGCCGGGCGACTGCCCTGGCCGGTCCACCAGACCGGACCACCGGGCCGAGCCGGAACCGGGCCCAGTTCGGGCCGACCCTGGGGGTATCGGGCCGGGTCGGCCCGGGCCCGAACCCCTTAATACCAGACCGTCTTCGGTCTGTTGCCCATAACTTGAGCTACGGGCCTCCGATCGATGCACCGTTAGTTGAGATGTGATCCTTGGATCGAGACGGTCGTTTCGGTATATTGCACTCAAGGTTTCAGAGTACCTTGGGTTCAACCGGGTTGGTTCGTACACGAAATCAACCGGGCCCTCGGAGCAGAAATGCTCATATCTTGATCTCCGGACGTCCGATTGACGTGCCGTTGACTTTGATGGATTCCTATTAGTGAGACAGAACTTTTGGCATAATTCGCCTGAGTTTTGGATGTAGTTGAAGTATGGCAGGGTTGGATTGTACCCAAAATCCAACTGGCCCCCTGGAACGGAAAAGCTGATAACTTTCAGACTGGACGTCCATTTGACGAACCGTCAGCGACATTGGTGAAAACGTTGAGAAACAGTACCTATGATTATACCTATGTGAGTTCTGGGTACAGTTGAGATACGGTCTGGTTGGTTCGTACACGAAACCAACCGGGCCCCTGGGACAAAAAGGCTAATAACTCACAGACCGGGCGTCTGATTGACGCCCCATCTGCTACGTTGAGACCCCTATGACGGGGCGGTCCTTTGAGATACTTCTTCATGGGAATTTGTGATAATTGTAGTATCGACCAGTAGATCATGGAGCGGACCCTCCCAGAGACGAGCGTGCGGAGTACGGAGACCGTGTAGCCGGCTGAGACCTGACGACTACTTGACCGATCAACTCAGTGTGTTTCGGATAGCCCAGTGGGGAGCGCTTAGTTGTAGCGGCAGACCCACGGTGGAGGAGCGCTTGGTTGTAGAGGAAGACCCACGGTACTCAATAGAAGGAGTACCTCTGGAGGCTATGAGGGGGAGCGCTTGGTTGTAGCAGCATACCCACGGCGGAGGAGCACTTGGTTGTAGCGGCAGACCTGCGATACTCAAAAGAAGGAGTACCTCTGGAGGCTATAAGGGGGAGCACTTGGTTGTAACAGAAGACCCATGGTGGGAAGTGCTTGGTTGTAGCAGCAGGACCACAGTACTCGACAGGAGGAGTACCTCAACAGTCTTAGGGTAGTGAGCAGTACCTCGGAGTCGTGAAAGGACCACTGTACACTCCAGAGACGAGGCTCTTCAGCAGTTACGGTTTCGATAATGAAAATCCTATGTGAGCTGAATCTTGTTTTGCTTTCCTATGTGGATTGTGTTGTGCTATCCTGTGTGGATCTACTTTTTTCTTTCCTATGTGGATTGTGTTGTGCTATCCTGTGTGGATTTACGTTTTTCTTTCCTATGTGGATTGTGTTGTGCTATCCTGTGTGGATTTACGTTTTTCTTTCCTGTGTGGATCAGGTTGTACGTGGGCTAAGAAGTTGGAGCATACTGAAATTGATGACTTAGGTATATATATGGGCATATACCTAAGCAGTGTCGAATGTTACTTCGTGATTGTATCTTTCCTTTGTGGTTTATCCTTTGTGGATTCTGGGAGACCTTCGGGGGTCTCGGGGTCCCTACTGAGTAGCTTATACTCACCCCTGCATGGGCTATGCACGCACTACGTTGTGCTGGTTGCAGATGACAGACATCGCTGATCGTGGTTGAGGCTTGCGGAGCAGGATGGTACCTGGAGGTGGACCACTGGGCGGGACGTACTCGGAGCGGTCGGCTGGACCCGAGGAGCAGTGGAGGATACCTGTACCCATCCTTCAGGTGGGACTTCCAGTGGACGGCTCGACGCTGCGACTCTACATTACAGTTGCTGTTTTCCCTTTTCTAGTTGTAATTTACTTTTAGTTTGGGTTTGTATACTGGCCCACTTACTTTTCTGCACATACTGTTGTACCCAGTTTTTACTTAGTGTTTACTTCTACTGCTTGCTTTATCTATGGTGTTTGTTTACTTTACAAAGGCAATGAATTCCATTTTTACCGGGAATTATGCCTTGGTGCTAGTCTCCAGCCCCTGGCCTATGGAAGGCGGGCTTGGGGTAGTCACGACATGGGCCCTGAGGACGGGTCGTGACAGCGACAACGACTTCTCCGCCGCCGTGACCATTATTTGAGTTTCAGCTTCCTCTATAAGCCATAACCTTTTTAAAATGAAAAATAAATACCAAGTTTTAATTTTCTTTTATTTTGGTATTGAAAATGGGTTTGAATGTGTTTTTATTATATCAATGTGTTGTATTGATATCTTGTGATTGAAATGTGGAAATTTTATGTTTCCTTATGCATGTTTTATGTGATACGATTATGTTATGGTTTATTATATGCTTAAACATTTTCATATAAGGAATGCATTGGACTTAATAAGTGATGGGTAAAACCCGATATAGCTCCTCAATGCATCGGTAGGTCTCATGAGACAAACTAGTGTCTTGGCATGAGGCCTTGGAAAAATTTTATTTGTAGTCTTGGCACGAGGCCTTGGCTACGTGGTTATGATAGTCTGAAATTATGCATTCCATCATTATGAAAGTGGTTATTGATATTGCATGTGATTATTCGACTAGTAGAATATCCATGTGAATAAGTAAATGACATTATTTCATTTTATTTTTTCCATATTATACTGAAGTTCAAGTTTAAAAGGCTTTTTTTAGTTATACATTGCCTTAAATGTTAATGTTTATTTATGAAACCTTCCGCTATATTGTTATCCTTACTGAGCATCTGAGCTCACCCCTTCCAATGTTTTAATTTTTCCAGGATGTGAAGAAGTATATTATGAATGACCTGCAAGGATAGTCGGAAGGGGATATGAGTGTGGACTATGGAGACCATGTTATTGTAGTTTTTCACTTTATGATGTAATGTAACATTTATGAATGTATCTAGTGTTTCCAAGGTTACTAAACTAATCGGTCTTTCGAGACTTGATCTTCTGTGATCATGCCAATGCTACGTAATAATGCACCGACTCTGGGTAACTGGGGTCGGGGCGTTACATCCACTCTGACCAAAATTTTGTATCAGAGGATTTCAAAACACCATGTTTGTAAACAGATTTCAACTGTGATTTTAGTTTTATCTTAAAGATCTTAAAATTTATGTTATTTCTAAATTTTATCTCTTTAAATATATTTGCTAAAATCTAATTATGGATAACAGATTAGAAGGTGTAGCTACCAATAATCCACCCTTCTTTAATGGTGTAAATTATGCCCAGTGGAAAATCAAAATGAAAATTCATTTATAAAGTATGAGATTTGACATTTGGACTGCCATAGAGACTCAATATAAGATTCCAAAAACTGTTAGAACTACTTGGGATGAACCTACTAAAGCTGCTTACAATAATAATTTTAAAGCAATGAATGCCCTGTATTGTGCTTTAGGAGATGAAGAATTTAATCAAATAAGTGCTTGTAAGACTGCTTATGAAATATGGGATACTCTGGCTGTTTCCCTTGAGGGAACAACCAATGTTAAAGAAATGAGACTAAACACATACATTATTAAGTATGATAATTTTAAAATGAAGTCTGATGAACCTATTTCTGACATGTATCTCAGGTTCAACGAAATTGTAAATACAATGAGCTCACTTGGAAAGGCTATTCCAGCTAAGGAGCAGATTATGAGAATACTCATATGCCTACCAAAAATATAGAGAAGCACATCAGTTTCAATTAGAGAATCTTGTGACATTAGTGATTTTCCTGTCAAGGAACTCATTTGTAAGTTAATGATGTATGAGGAAGAACTTAAATTAAACAAGGAAGAAGATGATGAACCACGTAAGAATTCTATATCTTTCAAGACTTCTACTTCAAAAATTTAGGACAAAGGGAAAATTCAAAGTGAAAGTGATAGCTCAAGCTGTGAAGAAAGTTCATCAGACAGCGATGCTGAGATGGCTCAAATAGCCATACGATTTAAGAAATTTTATAAAAATAAGAAGTTTTTCATAAAATCCGATTATAAGGGAAAGTATGATTATAAAGGTCATTGGAAGAAATATTGGAAAAGGACTGATAAGAGTGATGAAATAGTCTACTACGAATGAAAAAGTAAAGGACATGTCAAAACTGACTATCAAAAGTTAAAGTTCAAGAAGAAATATGAGTATAAGGACAACAAATACAAGAAAGCTATGAATGAAACCTGGAGTGCTTTAGAAGACAGTTCAATTGATTTTGATTCCACTCAGGATGAAAAATCTCAAAAATCTAATATGTGTTTCATGACAAACAAATCTGAGGTAACATTGGATACTCTTGCTTTAAACCCTTATTATTACGGAGATGATTCTGATTCTGATTCTGAAAACATGTCTAGTGAAGAATTATTTGAATACTGTATCATGTTAGAGGAAAGATTCAATGAGATTAAAGACAAGTATAAATATTTAAAGAAGCCGCATGCTTTAACTAGCACTATTAAATATGCACTTGAAGTAGAAAAGGAAAAGAATGATTAACTGCTCAAAGAGAATACTGAACTGAAATTGTCTAATGAGAAACTCCGGAAATATTTAGAAAAATTTACAAGTGGAAAGAACACTCTTACACAAATTCTAGGAAAATAAGTAGCGCCAAAGTATACTACTAGTTTAGGCTATCAGCCTCAATAGAAATAGATTACAAAAAATAAATTTATTCCTAAATCTGGAAAGTATGCTGCTAGTTCCAGTTCTAGAAATTCCTATGTCTCAACTAGATACTTACATAGTTATAGATCAAAAAAAATTTATCCGACAAAATCCTTCAAATCTATTGATTATATGAAACCCATTAGACAAATATGGGTACCAAAAGTTCTACTTGCTAAACTGTCTAGACATAAGAAAATCTGGGTACCAAAATCATTTTCAATATAATTGTTTTGTAGGAAAATTGCTTGAAACGTTCCTATAGGAAGACATGGTATTTGGACAGTTGATGTTCAAGACACATGAAAGGATACTTTTCATGCTTCAAAATCTTAATCAAGGTTGATGGAGGATATGTCACCTTTGGTGATAAATCTAAAGGGAAAATCATCGGCCTAGGTCAAATTGGTAACACTGATTCAATTTTAATTTCTAATGTTTTATTTGTAGATGGATTAAAATATAACTTGTTAAGTATTTATCTGTTATGTGATGATGGTTTTAATGTTAAATTTGAAAATGATTCTTGTAGTGTTTTTAATTCTAATTTTTTTTTAGTATTTTATGCCTAAAGAAATGAAAATGTATATGCTATAGATCTGAATTATTTAGCTAAGAAAAATATTACTTGTTTAAATTCTTTTCATAAAGAATCTTGGCTTTGGAATAGAAGATTGGGACACTGTAATATAAACTCACTTAGAAAACTGACTAGAATGAACTTAGTTAGAGACCTACCTAAACTTGAATTCACAGCTGATAAAGTTTGTAATCCCTATCAAAAGAAAAAGCAACATAAAGTTTTTTTAAATCAAAGAAAGAAGTTTCAACTTCTCAACCTCCTGAGCTGGTTCACATGGATTTGTTTGGACAATCTAGAGTTTCTAGTTTAAATGGGAAGCACTATGTTTATGTTATAGTAGATGAATTTTCTAGATATACTTGGGTATACTTTTTAGTTCACAAAAGTAAAGCTTGCTCTTACTTTATCAAATACTCCAAGTCTGTGGAAAACCTTAGTGGACATAAAATTAAGACCATAAGAAGTGATCATGGCTGTGAGTTTGAAAATCAAGAGTTTGACTCTTATTGCTCACATAATGGCTATAGTCACAACTTCTCTACTCCAAGAACACCTCAACAGAATGGTGTATTAGAAATAAGAAATATGAATCTTCAAGATTTCTAGGAAAATTCTCAATGAATATGATTTACTAATTTACTTTTAGGCTGGATATGTTAATACAACTTGTTACATTATCAATAGAGTCTTGATTAAACCAATTCTGAAAAATACTCCTTATGAGATTTGGAACAATAGGAAGCCCAAGGTTAACTACTTTAGAGTTTTTGGTTGCAAAGCCTTTATCCTTAATACTAAAGATAATCTTGACAAATTTTCTTCCAAAAGTGATGAAGGAGTTTTCTTAGGTTACTCAATATCAAGTAAAGACTATAGAGTATTCAATAATAGAATCAAATGTGTGTAAGAATCTATACACATCAAATTTGATGAAACTGATCCATATGAACCAAAGAATCCTATTGAAAATATTGAAGAAGATATGTCCATTCTTGACCTTAATGACAAGAACAGTGAACACGTTGTTAAGACAAATAGTTCTGGAAATGTTCCAGAATCTACTACTTTTGAACCTGAACCTTATGAAATCTGTAGCCCTATCTTTTCTAGACCTACTAGGACCCTTAAAAACCATCCTTTAGATGTTGTAGTAGGATATTTAGATAGAGGGACACAAACTAGATCTTATCTAAGAAACCAAGTTGAACATCACTATTTTCTTTCACAGCTTAAACCCAAAAATATTAATGATGCTATAAATGATGAATTTTGGGTGATGGATATGCAAGTAGAATTAAATCAATTTGAAATAAATAGAGTCTGGGAACTAGTTTAAAGACCTAAAGACACTTTTACCATAGGCACTAAATGGGTTTTTATAAACAAAGTTGACGAGTCTGTAAATATAGTTAGAAACAAAGCTAGATTAGTTGCACAAGGTTATAGTCAAGAGGAAGGAATAGATTATGAGGAGACATTTGCACCTATATCTAGGTTAGAGGCCATTAGGATACTACTTGCTTATGCAGATCATATCAATTTTAAACTTTATCAAATGTATGTCAAAATTTCTTTTCTAAATTGGTATATAGTTGAGGATGTATTTGTTGAACAACCCCCTAACTTTAAAAATCCCCACTTTTCAAATTATGTTTTTAAAATTTCTAAAGCTTTATATGGTCTAAAGAAAGCTCTAAGAGATTGGTATGACAAACTTAGCTCCTTTCTTATTTCAAAAGGTTTTACTAAAGGAACAACAGATCCTACTTTGTTTATTAAATGGATTTCCAAAAATGCTTTGATAGTGAAAATTTATGTAGATGATATAATTTTTGGATCTTCTAAAAATTCTTTATGTACTGATTTTTCAAAAATAATGAAAAATGAATTTGAAATGAGATTAATGGGAGAACTTAAATTCTTCCTTGGATTTCAAAATTTTCAAAATAAAGATGGTATTATTTTAAATCAAAGTAAATATACTAAATATCTTTTAAAATGTTTTGGTTTGGATGGTAGTAAAGGTAGTGATACACCTATGAGTACCACTTGTAAGTTGGATGCTGATGAAGCTGGAGAATAAGTGGATCAAACTAACTACAGAGGAATGATAGGGAGTCTACTCTACCTTAGTTCTAGTAGACCTGATATTATGTTCAGTGTATGAATGTGTTCTCTCTTTCAAACTAATTCCAAAGAATATCATTTAAACGCTGTTAAAAGGATTTTCAAATATCTCAAATATACTCCCAACTTAGGACTATTTTATCCTAGAGGACAACCATTTGATTTAATAAGTTATTTAGATGCTTACTTTTCTGGTTGTAAGATAGATAAAAAAATCACCTCAGGGACATGTCATATGCTAGGCAAGTCACTAGTATCATGGTGCAGTAAAAAACAGAATTTTGTTGCATTATCTACTACCGAAGCAGAATACATTACTGCTAGTAGTTATTGTGCACAAATTTTTTGTATGAAACACACTTGACTAGACTATGGATATCAATTCAAACATGTCTCCATTAACTGTGATAACACTAGTGCTATTAACATTTCTAAAAATCCAATATCTCATTCTAGAACAAATAATATTGATGTAAGACATCACTTTTTGAGAGATCATTATCAAAAGGGTGATATAACTCTTGAATTTATTGGGACTGAACATCATCTTATAGATATATTCACTAAACCCTTAAATTTTGAGAGAATGAATTACATCAGACATGAACTAGGAATGATAAATTTGAAAAACCGATCTTTGTAAAACTGATCTTTGTAAAACCGATCTTTGTAAAACCAATCTTTGTAAAACCGGTCTTTGTAAAACTGATCTTTGTAAAACCTATCTTTGTAAAACCGATCTTTAAGAAACTGATTTTTATGTAACTGATCTGTTTGAAACTGATTTTTATGAAACCGATCTTTCTGAAACCGATTTTTGTGAAATCGATATTCTTAAAACCGATTTGTTGATACTGATACATTTAAGGGATCATGTGTAAATTCTATGTGCATTAATTGAAACAGAGTTATTTTATCTCTTTCACTTTTCCACATTTAAATTTTCTGTTTTACGATTTACAATCCCTAAATGATATATTAAATCCAATCTATCCCAACCTTTCACCTTCTCCATAGCCGTAAAGCCTCCTACATTTAGTCTCTCTCTCTCTCTCTCTCTCCCGACCTCTCAACCTAGTTAGAATCCGTAGCTTTGACCTGGAAAGGACTTAGTGCACAATGGAAGAGCCTAAAAAATCTCCTCCTTCCAAGCATCAGAAGGGTGAAACCACTGGGACTGGGAAACCAAGCGTAGAAAGTCAGGTTGTCACAGCTGAAAAGGAAGTGTCTACTAAGTGGCTTCTGTCAAGAAAATCTTTTCAGCTAAAGGTACTAGAATCTCAAGGGTGGCTAAGTTTTTTTATCAACAATGAAAGATATTATTATCCCTAGCTTGTACACGAATTCTATCAACATCTAAGCATATCACTGGATGAACCCGAGGCTGCAAAGATGAAGTCTATAGTAAAGGGAAAGGAAGTGATTTTCTCTTCGATGGAATGGGCTGAATGCTTAGAGGTACCTCATGAGAGTGTCTATGCCGACTATCCTGGTAATATTCCACCTTCATCAAATTTGTTTTCATATGAATATTCTCCGAAGGAGATCACTGGAAATGAAGAATCTAGGAGAACTGTTGCAAATGAATTTGAAGGAGAAGTGAGATTGCTTTTTAAATTCATTCAACATCAAATCTGCCCTAGGAAGGGAGATTTATCTGTGGTGAAATATCAGTATGTGTTCTTGATATTTTTGTTGAAACATGGAATAAAGGTGAATATGTGCAGATATCTTATGGTACATATTTATGATTTGATTAATCCATCTAAGTAAGCAACATGCTTATACTATCCAAGAATGATTTCTACTATGTTGAAGAAATTAGATTGTGTGGATGATGGAGATGAAATGATAACTGCATGTAGTGGTTTCTATCTTCAAAAGACATTTTTAAACGGATGAAGATCTTCTTGAACCCATGGAAGAGATTTTGGGTAAAATATGAAGAAAGATTTTATGAGGAGTTCAATTCGGTTGACCATCCCTCTAGACCAAAGAATCAAGTTGATCCAGGTCTCAAACCTGGAGAAGTTCTCGTCTATTCTGATGAGGAAGGTGAGGCTAAAGTGTTTAGGGATGAAGGATCTCCTTTTGATCATAGGAGTGATCCTGATATCGCTGAAAGTCCAAAGAATATGACTTTTGGACCTGCTAGTCCACCTTTGGAATTGCCTTCAAGAGAAACTATTCTAGGTGATGAAGAAGAGGAAGAAACTGAAGTTACTGGAGTTGAAGGTTATGTTAGAAAATCATATGAGGAATTTGATGATGATGATGATGATGATGGTGATAATGGTAATTATTGAGGAAGTATTGAGCATGTGAGTGACTCTCTTAAAGTGGGGCAACAAGTGGTTGACAGATCCAGTGAGGAATATATTCATGGAGATGGTGATGAAATAGAGCCTGCTGATCAATAGGTTGACGATCATAGAGATGCTGGACATAAGGACAGACCACTCCATCCCATTGCTGAAAATCAAGAAATCATTCAGGAATTTAATGATATTGTGGTTGCTGGCCCAGGAGAAGAAGATGTAGTTCCTCTACCCCAAATTAAGGAAGTACCTGGTGAAGCTGAGGAAGCTGGAGCTTAGGAAGAACCTGAAGTTCGGTTAGTTCCTGTCCATAGACAAGGTATTATGGCCAAGACCAGGATGAAGAAATTGGTAATATTGATGTTATTCCTGAGCCTCAGGGAAGAAGGGTAAGAATTGACACCGTTGAGCCAAGAGATTGGACATGTTCTAGAGAGTGGAATAATAATCCATGATATATTCTTTTCGGGTTAGAATATGATTCAGATGAGGAGATGGTACCTACTATTCCTGTTCCTCAAGTCCATACTAACCTAGAGCCTGCTACACCTGTTCCACCAGTTTCATCTTCAGCAGTATACCTAGTTGCTCAGTCAATGCCTAGTGACTATGTCACTAAGGCTGATATAGAAAAATTTAAGAATGAGATATGTGAGTCAATGCTAGTTTCAATGGGATCCCGAAATGAGGCCTCCACCTCTTTATGTATCTCAGATGGTGATGCAGTGAAAATTGAAAGAATTTTGATTCAGGAGATTCAATCGAATCTTATTACTACAGCAGAAAATATTATTAGACACAACACCTTACTGAGAGAAAAAGTAAGAAAAATGAGAAATGAGCTGAGTTCCTTGACATCTGAATTGAAAACGTATTTTAATGGTGTTATGGAAGTTCTTATGAACTTGGTAACTCATCTAATAATTGTTGATTTGAAAAATTTAAAAGAAGAGTTAGGAAAAATGTTGATTGGCCCATCTAGTTCTAGGTGGGGGAGAAGTACTATTGCTGATTTAGAGTCTCTCAAGACTGTGACGAGAGAGGATATTTAGAAACTCCAGATTGTTTCAGATAAGGAAACCCTTGAAAATGAACATTGGAATATAAATCTTGTGTACAATATGATAAAACAATGCACCAAAAAAGCCTCTACAGCTTAGAAGGAAATTTGGGAAAAGGTGGATAAGTATTTCACTAAGATGTATACCAAGCATGATCTCATCAACAGTTCCAAATTTCTGGCAGAAAGTCTTCGAATTCCCCCAGTCATAGAAGCTTTAAAAAATAAAGTTATCCACTTGAAAGAGTTTAAACCTTTACTGAATAAGTTTATGGAAAATAAGGATGACTTTGAGAAGGCAATGAAATATGGAGGAGAAGTCATTAATGACTTCATCAAACTGCTCAAACCATATCTGCATGTTTAGGCCAAGGCTATTGTGGTTCCTCCAGCTTCTTCAATTAGAACTGCCTCTCAACCTCCTGCTTCAATGACTGTCTCTCAAGCTCTTACACAGATTCGGCCGATCATTACTAATCAGTCTCCCAGTCATGTGCTCTCCGAGAGAAGGCCTACCCTTGAAACCACTATTCCTACCGGATTTTCCCTGTCTGGTGTTGTCATCTGATCACCTCCATCCTCTGCCACTCCCAAATCTTCTCTTGTGGATCCCTCAGACAAAGGCAAATCTCCTATTCATCCCAAACCCTAGTGATGGATTGTCTCTTTTTATAGGGTTTTTTTCTTTTTGATTGTTTTGTAATCTTATGAATTTGAATGCAAATTCATGTATTATCTCTCTTTTATCCTATTTTTCCTTTATTATTTTCACTTTTTGTTAATCCCAAACGGGGGAGAAAGTCAGAATGGCATATGAGAAAGGGGGAGAAACTAATGATGATGAGAAAACAAGGGTGTCATATACTCTTCTTAATCCATCTATTGAGGGGGAGATCTATTTTAAATTAATTATAGCAATGTCAAACTTTAATTATATTGGCCAAGTATATTCAACCATGTTTATTCTATATATTTTCATATATGACATAATTTGCGATTATCAAAAAGGGGGATATTGTTGGATCCTTCATGATATTGTATTTTTCATAATCACAAATAATGTCAATATACAGATTCATATCTTTCATGCCAATTTTAATATCTATATGTGAATCAAGTTTTTCAAATAGTAGAATATACTTTACTAAGTCAATTGATTATAAGTCATGAATCAGTATGTTTACAAATATATTTCTACATATAATTTGATTAAAAATTCATCTTGTAATGGTATATGCAAGACAGACTCTTTACAATCTTAAACTGAAGCCAACACACCGAAACCAAATAATGACAGACCGAAGTATGACTCACCGAAGTCGACAGACTGAAACCGAAGTTGACACACTAAAACAGAAGTATGACAAACCGATGTTATCAGAATGAAGCTGACACACCAAAACCAAAGTAGGACAGACCGAAGTATGACAGAACGAAGTTGACACACCGAAGATGACAGACCGATGTTATCAAACCAAAGACAACAGACTAAAGATTACTCACCGATGGATATAAATAACTACTTCAATTTTATTAATTCAAATTTATTTCTAAGGGTCATATGTAGACAAATTAATGTTTCTGACATTAATTTAATGTTGTCTGTAGGAAAATCCATAGACAAGTACGAGGTATATGTACATGCAAAGATCATTATGTCTAGAGGATTGTGGAGTATAAAAGGACCCCATCTTTTACGAAAAAGACGACGTGGAGATAATAATAATACACACTGAGACATATACAACTGTGGAAATACGAAAAGAAAAGAGCACACAAAGAAACCGAAGAACACTTATACAAATCATGAACAAAAGTTCAAAAAGGAGATTCAAGAGCCTTTTGGAATAATCTGGAATTCAAGTTGAACACCTATACTGGAAGTGAATAAACAAAATCATGACACTCTGTTTTCCAGACAACTTCCAGAAGATGACCCAAAACTTCATCTACTTCAATACAAAGAAGTCCAGAGCTACTTTGACATCACACAAGATCATTCTAAACACTTATCTATATTCTTTCTTTGTTGTGATCATATTTTTCTATACATTACAAGTAGTGTGTGATTCTGTCTATTTTGACATACACTGTCTCCTGTGATGAACTGAAGGATTTCTAAATCCTCACTCAATCTCTCCATTACAATTGTGTATCCCACTGTGGATAGTGGTAGAGGTTAAGTGTGACCTGGACAACCTGTGTGCTATTGTTTTTTTACCACGTGGAACTGTGGTAGAGGTGTGAGGACCTAGACAGTCTGTGCACTTTTGTAAAACCCTGATCCAGGGTGTAGATCATAGTTTATATAAAACTATTTGAGAGGACTAAGTCTCTTCTTGAGACTGAACCTCTTGTTTAAAAACTTTTGTGCATTTTGCCTTGGTAAAACTATTTTGAATATTTCCCTGCTAAGTTCTTTAAATATAAATTTATTTTAGAGTAACTCTGATAGTTAAACTAGAAAGTGTTTGTATTAATTGTAAACCAGTAGGTTAGTTTGAAAATCTAATGTAATCCTCAGATTAGATTAACTGAGAACTAATCAATCTCTTGAGAACCTAACTGAACCTTTACTATATTAAAAATTCACTACATTTTATCTTTTTATTTTAATTGGGGGATTTTTATACAAATATTTTAAATAGAAATTTTTAATTGGAACTCAATTCACACCCCCTCTTGAGTATCCACTCCGACCAACAAGATGCTTTGAACAAGCCACCCCAACTCGATAAAAAGAATCCACCTATATAAGATAACATTTCTTATGTTATTAATACTATAAAGAAATAAATTAAACACAAATACGAAACAATACAGGAATAAAATGCCAATTTTAAATAGAAACCACACAATTTGAGTCATGCCATGTACACCATGTATCAAACTGAGGTATGGATGACTCCTCAGTGTCTTTTTATCAAATAATTCATTCAACATTATAGGTTATCTAACAATATTATTTTTCGATAACCCAAAATATTGGATGTGTTGGAAACAAATTGCATTATCATGAGTGCATCATCATTATTGAGTGTACGATCATAGTACATAAGTGAATCATCCTTGTTGAGAAAGTCATTTCTTCAAGATCTTAATAAAAAATATAAAAAATAGAATTATATAAAAATGATAATGAAATTAATTAAAGAAAGATGAGAAATTATGATAAAATAAACTAAATAAGTAGTATGAAGTCACATCTTCATGATATGTGTACATTTTGACACTAGGTATGTTTCCCAGTTTTTTTAAACAAATATATTTCTTTATGTGAATATGATGACATTATACATTACTAGTAGTACTAAGAAAATATAAATAAAAAAATATTTATAAATATTTTAAATTAAATTGTAATTATATTTGAAAATACCTATTCAGGTATGATATTTTTTTTGATGGTATATGATATATTTCATAAAATTTTCAACATGATAACCACAATATTTGTAAGGACCCAACCCTAGTTTCCCGGAGCCGGTGTCTTATTTGATTACGTTGGCATACATACAAGGAATACAAATCCTGAAGGACCAATTAGCTTAGTAGATTTTGGAAACAAGATACAAAGATAAATTTAACATTACATCATGAAGGGAATTACAGCACTAATTTATTCCACTTACAACATCATGTCTTTTAGATTATGCTTACAAGTCATTCATAATTTAGTTCTTCATGTCCTGTGAAAAATGAAACATAAGAAAGGGGTGAGCTCAAAAACTCAGTAAGAGTAAGAAATACAATGGAAGATATCATAAACATATGACATGGTGCATAATTGAAAACACATGCCTTTAATAATAAACTTGCATACATTATGGCAGGAATATGAGCTGAGTAAATAATTCCACAAAGAAACACAATCATGGGTATTCTACTTGTCAAATAACCACATGAACCTTCAATTACTAGCTTCATAATGAGGTAAGTGCATATGTCGGACATTCTGAAACATTTTTTCAAGGCCTCGTCCAAGACGTCTAATGATTAATTCCTCATCCAAAATCCATATAACACATTGGGAAAGGCCTCATCCAATTCCATGTCTATTTGTCTCATGATACCTACCAATGCATCGAGGGGCTATAGTAGGCCCCACTCATTACATAATAATTCCAATGCATTCCTCATATGAGCAGGGCTAAACATAAACAACATATACATTCATATTGAAACTATTATATGAAATATAACTATCTTTCCCCAATCATTAAACATAAAACACTAACCATTCCAAATAATATGGTGAATGGTTTTAAGATATATCATCCACAATAGATTTACTAATAAACCATTAAATAAAATATTGTATATGACTTAATAAATTATTAAACCCAATAATACATAATAATCAACAAGAGTGTTGAATCAATCACAAATACTCTTATAAAATCATTAAGCATTCTTGAGATAAATACTCTTATTTTGAAAAGATGAGTTATTTTGAAAAAATCGTTTTATAAAACCAGAAGTGAATTAAGATATTATTTTTATAATAAAATTAGTGATTTTATAAAGATAATGGTTTACAAAAACATATTATAGAGTGCCCTTGAATAATGTTAAGAATTTGAGAAATTCCCTTGAATCAGGCTTGTATTTTGGAGACAATTTTGAAAGTTTCTTTTAAAACATGTAACAATCCATAAAATAGGGAAGGATTATGGTTGGTGTACATATATAGAATAACCATACAGATTATTTAAGGAGTAAATAATAATATATAAGAATTTCATTGAGGTAATTAGACAATGAAAGTAACCCGAATGAAAATGGAAGTTCGGGTGGAAAACCCTTACCTTAACTCCGAATGTGTTCCACTCTTGTAATTAAGCTCCTGTAATATAAAATTATACTTATAAATAACTTATTTCATAACCTATTAGACATGTATTTAGTTTATCATAATTCTTGTTAGTTCATTTTTGTCTTTATTGATAAGTCATTGTATTGAATTTTGTCGTTCTTGAGTGTTTGTTTTCCTTATTTTTAAAAATCGGTTCACTTGTTTTTAAGTAATGAATTGGTATGGATGTAAATATACCGAATTGAAATTAAATATTATTTATGAACATACATAATTTTTAAGGTCCATTTATATCATTTGGTTACATGGAATGAGGATGAATCATTAGATGACAATCACTTCGATTATTTGTCGGTATTTGGATTATTATGAACTAGTTTTGTCACATAAATTAATAATATGTACATATACTGGTTCCTGAATATTAATTAGTTTATAATAAATATATTATAGCCTGGTTCAACCATAAATATGGTTTCATGACCAGTAATGAAGGAAATATTGAAGAATGAAACTTAGTCGTCCATGAAGGTTATAAATTGGAACCTCATGGACGTTGATTTCGTTTATAAAAATAAAAGGGAGGGAGTAAGAATATTGATGATGGTTATTCCATTAACATTATATAAATCCAGTATATAGATGATAATGGAGTTATAATGGTCATTTGGATATAGGAGTTGAGGATAGGATAACAAAAGAAGATAAATTCAAATGAAACTAAAAGAAGAAGAAAGATGCTTTACCTCTTGAAATAACTTCCTCGAGAACCTCCTTAAGAGAATGGATTTTGGTCTTTTGGAAATACCAAGATCTTCCTGGTCGTGGGGAGTGACTAGAGAAGGGTATTTTTTCAGAACTTTTAGTATCTTTAAGGATTAGAAGAGTGAAGAGAAGAGGGACTGGTGAGGGGTTTTTATAGTTGAGGAGAGGGGTAAATTTTGAATATTTATTTCATTATTTTATTATTTCCTTCAAGACAACCAATAATGTTGTTTCATGTGACCCCTAATAGTAATAAGTGGATGCGAGTTTGAAAAAAGTGTCCTTACATCACTTATGATGTCATAAATAGTGTATTTAACTAATAATTTGTATATACGGTATTTTATCGCATTTCACTATTCATAAAAAATCCTAGAATTTTAGAAAAATCCCAAAATTTTAGCCCTACCATATTTTGATGTGTAGAATTCAAAAATGATCTCAATTTTTTAAAATTAATTTTATAAATATTATTAATTTAATTTTTAAATAAAGTCATAGTTAATTCAAAAAATTACAATTTTAAAGGTGCAATTAGTTTTATTTCACATTGAAAAATTAATTAAGATCTCATTTTCTTATTTCCTTAAGAAAATAAAATAATAATATTAATTTCTATTTATAAGGGTCATATTACTATTTATATTACTATTCATAAGGGTATGTTACTATTCACCAAAAAATCATGTTTGTTCTATCAAACTCTAAATGACTTACTGATCATAACTCTAGATGACCGTTTTTTGAAATTCAAAACATAGAAGAGGCAAAGTTGAGTTTAACTTCTAGATTATAAAATGCACTCAATATTTATTTTCAAAACCATGGGGTGTTACATTCTTCCTCCCTTCAGAAATTTCACCCTTGAAATTTCATTTTACAATATAGGCCAAAAACAGGTGGGGGTAATTTTCCTTCATTGCTTCCTCCAGTTCCCATGTTGCCTCTTCGTACTTATGGTTTCTCCATAGTACCTTGACCAGATGAGTAGTCATATTGAACAGAAATTTGTATCTATGATCCAAGATTTTCATTGGCTACTCCTCATAGAAAATATCATCCTCCAACTATACCACCTCTGATGAGAGTACATGTGAAGGGTCTGGTATGTACTTTAATAAGAGTGATATAGGAAAGACATCATGTACTTTAGACATGGTAGGTGGAAGTGCCAGTCGATAGGCCACAGTTCCAACTCGATCAAGGATCTCAAAGGGGACGATATACTTGGGACTTAGCATTCCTTTCTTCCCAAACCTCATGACCTTCTTCCATGGATATATGCGTAGAAATACCAGGTCTCCAACTTTGAACTCAAGGAATCATCGACAGTTATCCGCATAACTCTTTTGTCGACTTTGGGATGCCTTGATATGATACTGAATGGTTTTCACCTTCTCCACCATTTCTTCAACCAATTTAGGTCCTAGTAGATTTCACTCACTGGCTTCATCCCAACACGCTGGTGTTCTACACCTTTTCCCATAAAGGGATTCATATGGTGCCATTCGGATGCTCGAGTGGAAACTATTGTTGTAGGAGAATTCAACCAATGGAAGATGTTGGTACCATCCTCCTTTGAATTCTATATAACATTCTCTCAACATGTCACGACCCGCCCTCGGGGTCTGTGCCGTGACTACCCCAAGCCCGCCTTCCATAGGCCAGGGGCTGGCGACTAGCACCAAGGCGTAAATCCCGGTAAAAAGGGAAGGCATTGCCTTTGAAAAGTAAACACACACCACAGAGTAAACAAGCGGAAAGTAAACACTAAACAAGCAGAGTACGACTGAAAGTGCGGAAAAGTAAATGAGCCAGAATACAAAACCAAACTGAAAGTAAAGTACAACTCGAAAAGGGAAAAACAGCAACTGAAAAGTAAAAGCCGCTACTCCGAGCTGTCCACTGGAAATCCCACCTGAAGGGTGGGTACAGATAGCTCCTCTGCTCCACGGGTCCCGCCGTCCGCTCCGAGCACGTCCCGCCCAGTGGTCCACCTCCGGGTACCGTCCCGCTCTGCAAGCCTCAGCTAAGGTCAACGCTGTCCGTCATCTGCAACCAACACAACGTAGTGCGGGCAAAGCCCGTGCAGGGGTGAGTATAAACTTCTCAGTAGGGACCCCGAGACCCCTGAAGGTCTCTCAAATCCACAAAGGATAAACCACGAAGAAAAGTACAAACACGAAGTAACAACCGACACTGCTTAGGTATATGCCCATACATATACCTAAGTCATCAATTTAAATACGCTCCAACCTCCGAGCCCAAGTACAACTCAGTCCACGCAGGAAAGTATACATATTCCACATAGGAAAGCAAAACATAATCCACACAGGATTGCACAACACAATCCACACAGGAAAGCAACAGGATTCAGCTCACACAGGTATACTTCTTCAAGGACGATAAAGATGATCACTGATACATCTAAGTCGTCGGACCCACGAAGGATCGATAGGTAACTAACCCCCGCAAAGACCCACACAGGATCGGGCTCACACAGAACCTGTAGGCGCTGGCTCACACAGAACCGCTGAGCGCAAGGACCCACACAGGATCGGGCCCACACAGGACCTGTAGCACTGATCCACGTAGGATCGCTGAGTGCTGTAGTCGTCGTCGTCGAATCCACACAGGATCTCTGTACTGTCGTCGTCGAAGTCACAGTAGCAGTCGTAGCAGTAGAACAGTCGCAGCCAGCACTAGGGTTCCCGCACACAGCAAACTCGTTCGGAGGGTCCGCTCCACGAGCCGAGAGGCTGATACATCAACTGTCACAAAGACCAGAGTTGATGTATCCAAAAGTTCCGTATCGTCAATAGGAACTCAACGCAACAGACGGCGCGTCGATCGGACGCCCGGTCTGAGAGTTATTGGCATTTTCGTCTCCGGGGCCCGGTTGGTTTTTAAGGCAAAACCAACCAGACCGTACTCCACCTGCGTCCAAACCTCGGGCGGAGTATGCCAAAAGATCCGTCTCACTAAGAGGAACACCACGCGACTGACGGCACGTCAATCGGACGTCCGTAGCTCAAGATATGAGCGTTTCCGCTCCGAAGGCCCGGTTGGTTTCGTGAACGAACCAACCCGGCCGAACTCAAAGTAACCCGAAACCTTGAGTGCAATATACCGAAACGACCGTCTCGATCCAAGGATCGCGTTGCCGCTGACGGTTCGTCGATCGGAGGTCCGAGGCTCAAGTTATGAGCCAAAAACCAAATCTGGTTCGAAACGGGGGGGTCCGGGTCCGGGCCGACCCGGCCCGACCCCCCCCCCCCCAGGGTGGCGCGGCGGCGGGCCGCGGCGGCTGGCGCTGGCGCCGCACGAGGGTGGCACGCGGGGTGATAAACCCCCGCGTTTTGAGGGGCGGCGCGGCCTTTGTGCCGCGCCGGTTTTTTTTAAAACCGCCCCCCCCACGTGGGGGGGGCCTGCTGGCGCCGAACCAAGGGGGTTGGCTGCCCCCTTCCCTCAAGAACCGCCCCCCTCATTAAGAGGGGGGTTTTGTTGAACCGGCCGGGGGATTTATTCCCCCGGTTTTATGTCATCCGGCCGGCCAGCTGGCCGGCCGGTTTTTACCAACGGGACCGGAAATTCCGGTCCCGCCTTCGACTTCCGACGCCGGCGGCCCGGCCGCCGGTCTCCTCTTCCGCCGCGGCCCGGAACCGGCCGCGGTCTTTTCGTCCCGCCGCGGCCCGGAACCGGCCGCGGTCTCCTCGTCCCGCCGCGGCCCGGAACCGGCCGCGATGTTCGTCATCCGGCGCGGTGCGACGGCACCGCGCCCCCTTCGCCGTGCCATGATATTCATTTAACGCGGCGCGACGGCGTCGCGTTCTTGTTGTTTCTTCCAAGGTGCGCGCGACGGCATCGCGTAAGATATTTGTACGTTCATCCGCGTGGTGCGACGACACCACGCCATTTGCTTTCCTCCGCAAAATAATTAAACAAGAACGATGGAGGGGGGTTTCGGCCGTGTTCGTGCGGTCCGGCCCCCCTCACGTTAAAATAATAACGCAACTTAAAACATTTTAAAAGTCTCATGTTTGACATGCGAAATCCAGGATCAAGAAATGGAATAAATAAATAATGAATCAACAACCCCTACCTCGGGTTTAAGATTCGAAGATTCGTCTACGTTCCGCGGAAGACAGCGTCGCGGAGGTCGGGCGTCGCGGTCGTCGTTCGTCAAATCCGTTGACGAAGAGATATGCCCGAAGAGATACGTCGTTGGAGAATCTTCGTATGCCGACGAAGGTTGTCCGAAGAAGAGGTGGCGTCCCCTTCGTTGACACGGTGAACGAAGAAAGGAGGTGCGGCGTTCTTCGTCGGAAAAAGAGCGTTCCTCGTCAAGTCTTGAGGAAAGTCAAAATATAAAGAAAACAACGAACTCAAGAACTTCTACCTCGATAGTCGCACATTGACGTAGTCGTGAAATATCGGTGTCGCGGAGGAAGAGTCGTTGTCGAATCTTCGTATGCCGACGAAGAAGGTCCGAAGAGGAAGCGGCGTTCCCTCTTGTTGACACCGAGGACGAAGAAGAGAGGCGTCGTTCTTCGTCGGAGTTTGAGCGTTCTTCGTTCTTCGTCAGAGCTTGAAGATGAAGAGGAAGCTCTCAAAAAGCTCTCAAGGGGACAAACAAACAACCCATAATAAAATAAGATAACATCTTATTTTATTATTACAAAACATAAAAGAATTTCAAAAGTTTGAAATTCAAAAGAGTTAACCCCCAAAATTAATTAAGTAACTTAAGTCAATTAAGAGGGGGGTTAAGGGAACTTGAAAAGTCTAGGGGTTCGTGTGGACCCCACCACACTTAATCCTCCCAAGGGAGGTTAAGTGGGTGTGGGTCCCACTTCCAACCCCCTTTGGTAGGATTTTAACAAACTAAAAAATAAAATTTGTCTTACACAAATTTTATTTAACTCAACTGAAAACCCCAAAACTTAACTTACAACCCGCAACAAACGCAACTCCCGAAAAGGTCTCTTTAAGCGAATATCGGCGTTGCGAGTTCATCGGTGCCCTCGGATTTCAATTCCGAGCACCGGATCAAAAGTTAGGAATTCCCGCTCGTTCGTTCACTGAACGTACCCGAGCCAAACTTCGGAAATTAATTCCGGGCACTCCGGGCCTCGGAATCAGGTGCCGTCTGAAACCGCGCTCTTGTAAAATTCTAAAGAAAATTAAGAAAAAATTTCCCTTGAATTTTACGGGTCTTTACATTACTCCCACCTCAGGGCTTTACGTCCCCGTAAAGATACAACAAAAACTAGGGAAACAAATGAGGGTACTGAGCACGCATCTGAGCCTCCCGCTCCCATGTGCTCTCCTGGAGATTCCCGTGTTTCCATCTGATGCGCACAAGAGGAATCGATCGCCCACGCAGGACCCGCTCCTGTCGATCCTCTATCTCCACCGGGACCTCCGTAAAAGTCGCCCCATCGTCAACGTCAAGCTCCCCATGATCAATGATGTGTGTCGGGTCGTGCACGTATCTCCTCAGCTGGGATACGTGGAAGACGTCGTGCACCCGGTGCAACTGAGGTGGTAGAGCCAGGCGATAAGCCACCTCGCCAATCCTGCTGAGAATCTGGAAAGGTCCGATGAAGCGCGGAGATAACTTGCCGCCTCGGCCAAATCTCCGAATACCACGTCGAGGTGAGACCCGCAAGAAGACGTGGTCGCCATCCTCGAACTCCAGTGGCCTCCGCCTCCTGTCAGCGTATGACTTCTGCCGGCTCTGAGCTGTCCTCATCCGCTCCTGGATGACCTGGACCTTCTCTGCCGTGGCCTGGACCATCTCCGGTCCCACCAGTGCTGACTCCCCAGGGTCTGTCCAGCACAAAGGAGATCTACATGGTCGGCCGTACAACGCCTCGTACGGTGCCATCCTGATGGTGGAGTGGTAGCTGTTGTTGTACGCGAACTCCACCAAAGGTAGGTGGTCCTCCCAGCTACGACCAAAGTCAAGGACACATGCGCGGAGCATGTCCTCGAGAGTCTGAATGGTCCTCTCCATCTGACCATCTGTCTGAGGGTGAAAAGCTGTGCTAAGACGTAGCTGCGTACCGAACGCCTCCTGTAACCCCTTCCAAAGCCGGGAAGTAAAGCGGGCATCTCGATCGGAGACGATAGATGATGGCACGTCGTGGAGCCGCACAATCTCCTGAACGTAGAGACGTCCCAAGCTCTCTACTGAGCCCTGCTCTCTGATCGGTAAGAAGTGTGCCGACTTGGTGAGTCGGTCAACAATCACCCAGATGGAGTCGTGACCTCTGGATGTGCGTGGAAGTCCAGTCACGAAGTCCATAGATATTCCGTCCCACTTCCACTCCGGAACCTCCAAGGGCTGTACCAAGCCTGCTGGTACCTGATGCTCTGCCTTCACCTGCTGACAGGTAAGGCATCGAGAAACGAACTCTGCTACAACCTTCTTCATGCCCGGCCACCAGTGCTGTCGTCTGAGGTCCTGGTACATCTTCGCCACTCCAGGATGTACCGCCAAAGGAGAAGTGTGAAACTCTCTCAGTACTTCCTCTCGCAGAGTGACAGGTATCATGGTACGTCCTCTGAAAAGGATGTCGTGCTCTACTCCAAGAGAGAAACCATCAGGTGCCTGTCCCGAGGATATCTGTGCACGCCGTGTCTCACAGTCAGCGTCCCCACGCTGTGCCTCCCTGACTCGCTGCAGTAGTGGAGGGGTGACTGTGAGAGACTGAAGAAAGGCTGCTCCATCCCTATCCACGAAGGATATCTGCAAAGAGGCTAGCTGCTCCATCGCCTCCTCAAGTAGATGAATGCCCGTCCTCCTGCTGAGGGCATCGGCTACTACGTTCCCCTTCCCAGGAGTATAGACTATCTGAAAGTCATAGTCCTGGAGGAACTCGAGCCATCGACGTTGTCTCAGGTTCAGGTCCTTCTGCGAGAAGATATACCTGAGACTCTGATGATCGGAAAATACTGTAAAGCGCTCGCCCATCAGATAGTGTCGCCATGTCTTCAGAGCGAAGACCACTGCTGCTAACTCCAGGTCATGGGTGGCGTAGTTCTGCTCATGCGGCCTCAACTGTCGTGATCCATAGGCGATCACTGCCCGCTCCTGCATCAGAACACATCCGAGTCCGGTCCCTGATGCATCGCAGTAGACTACGTACCCTACTCCCTCCTCAGGCAACCTCAAGATAGGTGCGCTAGTCAATCTCTGTCTCAGCTCCTGAAAGCTCTGCTGACATCTGTCTGACCACACGAAGGGTTTCCCCTTCTTCGTCAAAGCTGTGAGTGATGCCGCAACTCTGGAGAAGTTCAGCACAAATCTCCGATAGTATCCAGCTAGTCCCAAGAAACTCCGAACCTCAGTCACGCTCCTGGGTGGCTCCCATGCTAACACAGCCTCAATCTTTGCGGGATCCACTGCAACTCCCGCCTCAGAGATAACGTGTCCCAGGAAGTGGACCTCACGTATCCAGAACTGGCACTTCGATAGCTTACCATAAAGCTGGTGCTCTCGGAGTGTGTCTAGTACAACTCGCAAGTGATAGGCGTGCTCCTCCTCAGTCATAGAGTAAATCAGAATGTCGTCGATGAAGACCACGACAAACCGATCGAGGTATGGCTGAAAGATCCTGTTCATGAGAGCCATGAACACTGCTGGAGCATTGGTTACACCGAAAGGCATAACCAAGAACTCATAGTGGCCATACCGACATCTGAAGGCCGTCTTCTGCACATCCTCGTCTCTGACTCTGAGCTGATGATAGCCTGACCTGAGGTCTATCTTCGAGAACCACCGTACTCCCTTGAGCTGATCAAAGAGGTCATCAATCCTCGGTAGCGGATACTTGTTCCTCACTGTCACCTGGTTCAGGCGACGATAGTCAACACAAAGTCGCAAGCTCCCGTCCGCCTTCTTGGCGAACAATATCGGGGAAGCCCAGGGTGAAACACTAGGTCAGATGAACCCCTTGCCCTGCAAGTCCTCCAACTGTACCCGTAGCTCTCGAAGCTCGGCGGGGGCCATCCGATATGCTGGTGTGGATATCGGGGCTGTCCCGGGGTACAAGTCAATATAAAAGTCTACCTCTCTGCGAGGAGGTAGCCCTGGAACGTCGTCGGGAAAAATGTCCGCAAACTGATCCACCACTGCAGGAAAACCAGGACTCCGCGCGTCAACTGCTCCAAGGATAAGGCTAGCCAACTGATGAGTGATAGGCTGTCCTCTCCTCCGCGGAAGTCCATCCTGTGCTGCTAAGGCTCCCTTCTCGCCGGTGAAGGTGAACCTGCTCCCGTCGGTGCGTACACATCGCACCTTGCGCCTAAAACAGTCAATCTGTGCATGGACCGTAGACAGCCAATCCATGCCCAAGATGACGTCGTAAGGCCTCGACGCTGCTACAAGAAGATCCCAGCCAAAGCTTTCGCCTCCTAGAGTAAGCTCACACTGCCGGCACCAGTGCGTAATCGTCGAGTCTGCTCCCGTAGGAGTCTCTAGCCGTAAGGATCGAGCCAACGGCTCTGTCGGAATCTCTGAGCTCCGAACAAGGGCAGCGGCTATGAAAGAATGACTCGCTCCTGTGTCTATTAGAACTGCAGCAAGGGTGGAATAGACATAGATAGTACCTCGAATCATCTCGGGTGCGCCGTGGTCGTAGGCCTCTGCTGCCTGGAGCTGTGCCTGTCGCTGCCCGCCAGCTCCCTGTGGTCGGGGTGGACCTCCTGGTGGTGGTGGTGGTAGAGCCTCAAAGCGTCGGCCACCACCAGCTGCTCGTCCAGATCCTCTGCCTCGTCCGCCTCCTCCCTGCGGACCGCCACGGTCGACCCTCTACCTCTGCCTCGGTGGTCCCTCAACCGTCTGCTGCTCCTCGGCACGGCGGGTCGGGCAGTCACGAGCCATGTGGCCCTGCCCGCCGCACGAGTAGCACTGTCTGCCTCTCGTAAGACTGGCTCCGCGCTGTGTGCCCCGCACTGCTGAGCCAGTGCCCTGAGATCGTCTGCCCGAAGGTCTGGTCTGTCTGGACCCCAGAGTCATCCGTCGACTGCCTGCTACGGATGACTCTGCCACGTGCCGCCCTGCGGTGGGTCGCTGTGCTGGTGTAGACTCAGCAAGGAAGCTCTCGATCAGAAGGGCCCGCTCCAGTACTCCTGTCTGAGTCGGTATGCTGAGGGATATCAGCGATGCCCTAATCTCATGTCTCAAACCCTGCTCGAAGGTCCGGGCCCGGAAGAATGGGTCCCGTACCATGTCGGTCGAGTAGCGCGAGAGATCGGTAAATCTCGCCGAGTACTGAGCGACCGTCAAGCTGCCCTGCCGCAGCTGTAGAAGCTCCTGGATACACACCGCACGAAGGGTGGCTGGGACAAACTCCGAGCGGAAGAGGCTCTCAAAGTCCGTCCAAAGAAGAGATGCCTCATCGTGCACCTGGAGCATCAAGCTCCACCATCGTCCTGCTGCTGCGTGTAGTAGGCTCGCAGTGAGGATCACCATGAGGTCTGCTGGTGTCCTCACTAGCCTAAACACTCGAACCACTGCCTCCAGCTAGTCCTCTGCTGCCTGGGGATCCATCTCCCCGCGAAACCTGGGCGGTCGCTGGCGCTGAAACTCATGCAGTGCGCTGAGGCGACGTGCATCGTCAGCGGCTGCTGCTGGAAGCATCGGGGGATCGGCGGGTAAAGCTACCGCCGGTGCCACTACTGGAAAAGGGCCCTGCACCGAGGCCTCGTCGCTCGGTGGGCTGTCGTCTCGCTCGACTCTCGGAACCCTAGCTGGCTGCCGTCGTGGGGCCATCCTGAAAAGGAAACAGGTGCGCCACGGTTAGAACAGTATACCTGGTGAGCTGTTATAAGTAATCACAAAGAAAACTTTGAAACACACACGCAATCAATGTTTTCGTGCATTAAGTCGGAAATCAGAAGTCAGGGTCCTGGTGTACGGATACGTCGGCCGCCGCACCAACACTGGACTCCCTAGACTGATAACCACACTCAATACGCTAAACATTATTGTTTCACATAGAAAAGATCAGAGTTCGTGGTAGAACCGAACTCCTCTGATACCAATTTGTCACGACCCGCCCTCGGGGTCCGTGCCGTGACTACCCCAAGCCCGCCTTCCATAGGCCAGGGGCTGGCGACTAGCACCAAGGCGTAAATCCCGGTAAAAAGGGAAGGCATTGCCTTTGAAAAGTAAACACACACCATAGAGTAAACAAGCGGAAAGTAAACACTAAACAAGCAGAGTACGACTGAAAGTGCGGAAAAGTAAATGGGCCAGAATACAAACCCAAACTGAAAGTAAAGTACAACTCGAAAAGGGAAAAACAACAACTGAAAAGTAAAAGCCGCTACTCCGAGCTGTCCACTGGAAATCCCACCTGAAGGGTGGGTACAGATAGCTCCTCTGCTCCACGTGTCCCGCCGTCCGCTCCGAGCACGTCCCGCCCAGTGGTCCACCTCCGGGTACCGTCCCGCTCTGCAAGCCTCAGCTAAGGTCAACGCTGTCCGTCACCTGCAACCAACACAACGTAGTGCGGGCAAAGCCCGTGCAGGGGTGAGTATAAGCTACTCAGTAGGGACCCCGAGACCCCTGAAGGTCTCTCAAATCCACAAAGGATAAACCACGAAGAAAAGTACAAACACGAAGTAACAACCGACACTGCTTAGGTATATGCCCATACATATACCTAAGTCATCAATTTAAATACGCTCCAACCTCCGAGCCCAAGTACAACTCAGTCCACGCAGGAAAGTATACGTATTCCACATAGGAAAGCAAAACATAATCCACACAGGACTGCACAACACAATCCACACAGGAAAGCAACAGGATTCAGCTCACACAGGTATACTTCTTCAAGGACGATAAAGATGATCACTGATACATCTAAGTCATCGGACCCACGAAGGATCGATAGGTAACTAACCCCCGCAAAGACCCACACAGGATCGGGCTCACACAGAACCTGTAGGCGCTGGCTCACACAGAACCGCTGAGCGCAAGGACCCACACAGGATCGGGCCCACACAGGACCTGTAGCACTGATCCACGTAGGATCGCTGAGTGCTGTAGTCGTCGTCGTCGAATCCACACAGGATCTCTGTACTGTCGTCGTCGAAGTCACAGTAGCAGTCGTAGCAGTAGAACAGTCGCAGCCAGCACTAGGGTTCCCGCACACAGCAAACTCGTTCGGAGGGTCCGCTCCACGAGCCGAGAGGCTGATACATCAACTGTCACAAAGACCAGAGTTGATGTATCCAAAAGTTCCGTATCGTCAATAGGAACTCAACGCAACAGACGACGCGTCGATCGGACGCCCGGTCTGAGAGTTATTGGCATTTTCGTCTCCGGGGCCCGGTTGGTTTTTAAGGCAAAACCAACCCGACCGTACTCCACCTGCGTCCAAACCTCGGGCGGAGTATGCCAAAAGATCCGTCTCACTAAGAGGAACACTACGCGACTGACGGCACGTCAATCGGACGTCCGTAGCTCAAGATATGAGCGTTTCCGCTCCGAAGGCCCGGTTGGTTTCGTGAACGAACCAACCCGGCCGAACTCAAAGTAACCCGAAACCTTGAGTGCAATATACCGAAACGACCGTCTCGATCCAAGGATCGCGTTTCCGCTGACGGTTCGTCGATCGGAGGTCTGAGGCTCAAGTTATGAGCCAAAAACCAAATCTGGTTCGAAACGGGGGGGTCCGGGCCGACCCGGCCCGACCCCCCCCCCCCCGGGGGGGCGGCGCGGCGGCGGGCCGCGGCGGCCGGCGCCGTCGCCACACGAGGGTGGCATGCGGGGTGATAAACCCCCGCATTTTGAGGGGCGGCGCGGCCTTTGTGCCGCGCCGGTTTTTTTTAAACCCCCCCCCCCCCCTCCCACGTGGGGGGGGGGGGCCTGCTGGCGCCGAACCAAGGGGGCTGGCTGCCCCCTTCCCTCAAGAACCGCCCCCCTCATTAAGAGGGGGGTTTTGTTGAACCGGCCGGGGGATTTATTCCCCCGGTTTTATGTCATCCGGCCGGCCAGCTGGCCGGCCGGTTTTTACCAACGGGACCGGAAATTCCGGTCCCGCCTTCGACTTCCGACGCCGGCGGCCCGGCCGCCGGTCTCCTCTTCCGCCGCGGCCCGGAACCGTCCGCGGTCTTTTCGTCCCGCCGCGGCCCGGAACCGGCCGCGGTCTCCTCGTCCCGCCGCGGCCCGGAACCGGCCGCGGTGTTCGTCGTCCGGCGCGGTGCGACGGCACCGCGCCCCCTTCGCCGTGCCATGATATTCATTTAACGCGGCGCGACGGCGTCGCGTTCTTGTTGTTTCTTCCAAGGTGCGCGCGACGGCATCGCGTAAGATATTTGTACGTTCATCCGCGTGGTGCGACGACACCATGCCATTTGCTTTCCTCCGCAAAATAATTAAACAAGAACGATGGAGGGGGGTTTCGGCCGTGTTCGTGCGGTCCGGCCCCCCTCACGTTAAAATAATAACGCAACTTAAAACATTTTAAAAGTCTCATGTTTGACATGCGAAATCCAGGATCAAGAAATGGAATAAATAAATAATGAATCAACAACCCCTACCTCGGGTTTAAGATTCGAAGATTCGTCTACGTTCTGCGGAAGACGACGTTGCGGAGGTCGGGCGTCGCGGTCGTCGTTCGTCAAATCCGTTGACGAAGAGATATGCCCGAAGAGATATGTCGTTGGCGAATCTTCGTATGCCGACGAAGGTTGTCCGAAGAAGAGGTGGCGTCCCCTTCGTTGACACGGTGAACGAAGAAAGGAGGTGCGGCGTTCTTCGTCGGAAAAAGAGCGTTCCTCGTCAAGTCTTGAGGAAAGTCAAAATATAAAGAAAACAACGAACTCAAGAACTTCTACCTCGATAGTCGCACGTTGACGTAGTCATGAAATATCGGTGTCGCGGAGGAAGAGTCGTTGTCGAATCTTCGTATGCCGACGAAGAAGGTCCGAAGAGGAAGCGGCGTTCCCTCTTGTTGACACCGAGGACGAAGAAGAGAGGCGTCGTTCTTCGTCGGAGTTTGAGCGTTCTTCGTTCTTCGTCAGAGCTTGAAGATGAAGAGGAAGCTCTCAAAAAGCTCTCAAGGGGACAAACAAACAACCCATAATAAAATAAGATAACATCTTATTTTATTATTACAAAACATAAAAGAATTTCAAAAGTTTGAAATTCAAAAGAGTTAACCCCCAAAATTAATTAAGTAACTTAAGTCAATTAAGAGGGGGGTTAAGGGAACTTGAAAAGTCTAGGGGTTTGTGTGGACCCCACCACACTTAATCCTCCCAAGGGAGGTTAAGTGGGTGTGGGTCCCACTTCCAACCCCCTTTGGTAGGATTTTAACAAACTAAAAAATAAAATTTGTCTTACACAAATTTTATTTAACTCAACTGAAAACCCCAAAACTTAACTTACAACCCGCAAAAAACGCAACTCCCGAAAAGGTCTCTTTAAGCGAATATCGGCGTTGTGAGTTCATCGGTGCCCTCGGATTTCAATTCCGAGCACCGGATTAAAAGTTAGGAATTCCCACTCGTTCGTTCACTGAACGTACCCGAGCCAAACTTCGGAAATTAATTCCGGGCACTCCGGGCCTCGGAATCAGGTGCCGTCTGAAACCGCGCTCTTGTAAAATTCTAAAGAAAATTAAGAAAAAATTTCCCTTGAATTTTACGGGTCTTTACACAACATGTCCTCTAGTGTATAAATAGTCTGCTCAGATTGGCCATCAGTTTGAGGGTGATAGGCCATACTAAAGTTTAGTTCAGTGCTTAAATCATGTTGGAGACTCTTTTAGAACTTTGAGGTGAATCTAGGGTCACGGTCGGATACAATAGAGAGTGGTACTCCATATAGCCTTACCACTTCTTTGATGTAAATCTTTGCAAGTTGATCCAATGAGAAGTCCTCTCGAATCACGATAAAGTGAGATGTCTTTGTAAGATGATCCACAACGACCCATATAGCATTGTTTCTTCTATATGTCTTTGGAAGTCCAGTGATAAAGTCAATGGTAATGTCTTCCCACTTCCATGATGGTATGGGAAGTGGTTGCATCATCCCCTTAGACTTTTGCCTCTCAGCCTTCACTTGTTGACATACCAGGAAATTTGATGTATATTCAACAATCTCTCTTTTTATATTGTCCCACCAAAAGTTTCCTCAGAGATATCGATACATCTTTGTGCTACCAGGATGTATAGAGAAATTAAAGCTATTAGCATCTTCCAATAGTTCTCTCTTTAGCTTAGGAATATCCAGAACACAAAGCCTCTTCCTAAATTTCAAGATTCCACCTTCATATGAGAATTTAGTCAACTTCCCATCATTTATACCTTCAATTTTCTTTTGAAAATCCTCATCATCATCCTGAGAACTTTTTATCCTCTCTAGTAAATAAGGTTGAGCAACCATTTGAAAAAGTAGTGATGTGTTACCTTTCTTGATAATTCCCATATCCATATTTACTAGATCCATGAACATAGGACCCCTTTCAACTCTCATCTTGTTCAGAATTCCATGGTCCTTTCTACTCAAAGCATCTGCTACCTTATTTTCTTTCCCCGGGTGGTAGTGTATTGTGAAATAATAATCTTTGAGTAGATCAATCCACCTCCTTTGTCTCATGTTGAGTTCTTTCTGTGAGAATATATATTTTAAACTCTTATGATCTGTATATATCTCACATTTTTCTCTATAGAGGTAATGTCTCCAAATCTTAAGAGAAAAGATTACCACTGCTAACTCAAGATCATGAGTTGGATAGTTTTGTTCATGAATTTTTGGCTGCCTAGATACATAGGAAATCACTCAATCATTCTACATAAGGACACAACCCAGTCCTTTCTTTGATGCATCACTATAGATAACAAAGCCTTCATTCCCTGACGATAGGGTTAGGATCGAAGCATTCACTAAACTCTTATTCAATTCTTCAAAAAATTCTTCACATTACTATGTTCATATGAACTTAAACCCTTTTTGTTTGAGATTGATCATTGGGTTGGCTAAACAGGGGAATTTTTGAATGAAATGCCGATAATAACCTGCTAAACCAATAAAACTACATACCTCAGTTACATTTGTTGCAGTAGGACATTCTTTCACAACCTTTGTCTTAACAGGATCTACAAATATTTCATCCTTAGAGACAATGTGGCCCAGAAAGGAAACTGATTGGAGCCAAAAAGCACACTTTCTAAACTTCCCATATAATTGATTTCTTCCTAGAGTCTTCAGAATATTGCGCAAGTGATTTTCATGTTCATCATAGCTTTTAGAGCACACTAGGATATCATTAATAAACACCACCAAAAATTCATCAAGATATTTCCTAAAGACTCTATTCATCAAATCCTTTAAAACAGATGGTTCATTAGTTAGTCCTAAAGGCATTACTGTAAACTCATAATGCCCGTACCTGGTTCGAAATGCTATTTTTGGAATGTATTCTTTCCTCAAAAGTAACTGATGATATCCAGATCGAAGATCAATCTTTGAAAAATATTGGGCTCCATGAAGTTGATAAAATAAATCATCAATTCATGGAAGATGATACTTATTCTTTATTATAACAACATTGATTTCCCTATAATCAATGAATAACCTCATAGACCCATCTTTCTTCTTAAAAAAATAAAAGGGGATCCCCATGGAGAAATGATAGGGTGAATAAATCCTTTATCACTAAATTCCTCTAGTTGTTTCTTTAGCTTCACTAACTCCACAATGGTCATTCTATAAGGGGTCTTTGATATGGGCCTTGAACCAGGAATTAAGTCAATGGTAAACTCAATTTCCCACTCTAGAGGATGTCTAGGTAAATCCTCTGGAAAGACATCAATATATTCTTCAAAAACAGGTACATCTTCTATTTGAACATTCTTTTCCTCACCCATAGTTATTTCATTCTCTTCCTTCCTGATAATTGAATTTAGTTGAACTACTGGGGGTGGATCTAGATAAGAATCAAGTGGTGGCGATTCAGCTCTAAAGACAAGGTTCTCCTTATCATCATTGAAAATTGTAACCTCCTTCTTCTTACAATAAATTTCTGCATCATGGTTCGAAAGCCAATCCATACCAAGTATTATATCAAATTAAATCATGGGTATGAAAATGATATCAACAGATAAAGAACATTTATGTGACCTAATGGGAACTGATTCACAAAACATTATTGAAATGATACTTCCCTTAGGAGTTTTGACTGACAACTCCCTTGTTAAATAAAATTGAAAATATCTAATTTTCTTAGAAAACTGGGAAGATATGAAACAATGCGATGATCCATAATCAAATAAAGCATTGGCTAAGCTTGATGAAATGATCAAAGTACCTGCCATAATGTCATTCAGAACTCCAACCTCTGCAGTTGTGATCTCATAATCCTGTCCCAGATCCCTTGGCCTTTTCTATTGAATATTTCCTTGATGATCTGGACAATCATTAGCATAGTGTCCCACATCCTGAAAATTATAGCATTAAACATTAGTGGCCTCTTTCTCCTCCTTGAAATCACTAGAAAGATAGACTTTATGACCACATTTGTAGCATACTTTTTTTCCCTTTAAGCATGCACCAGGGTGTTTCCTTCCACAAATATCAGAGGGTGGAAATTCAACTATTTCCTTCTTCCTTATTTCTTAATTTTCTTTCCTAGAGTTCTCAGCAGCCATCTTCTTTTCTTGCTTTCCCTTAAATTCATAAGACATAGAGAATTCTTTTTCTGCCTTGATAGCATATGAAACTATATCCTCATATGATGAAAAACTTTGGGATACCAGTGCCCATCGGAGGAATGGATTTAGGCCATCAAATAATCGATCAATTTTTCTCATTGGATTTCATATTTAGTCCACAACATGTCTTGATAACCTTGTGAAGTTAGATTTACACTTTGCAACATTATCATCTTCCTTCTACCTCAAATTCAAGAATTATCTCTCCATATCCGCTCTCTGTTCGTGAGGAAAGTATTTCTCTAGGAAGATTTCTTTAAAATCTCTCCATTTTATCTCTTCTATTTATTTCTCCTCCTTTGTGTTTTGGATTAATGACCACCACTGATCCACATCTCCCGATAGCTGATAAACTGCCATGATGACCTTCTCTCTTTCATTACATCCCAAAGCAAGAAATATCTTCTCGAGGGAACTTATCCACTGCTCAGCTACAAATGGTGTTGTAGTCCCATTGAATGATGGAGACTGTTGTCGTATAAAGTGATCTAGCATAGATTCTCCACGTGGTGGATCCAGATACTCCATATGGGCAAGGTTATTATTCATAACCTAAGTAAGTTGTCCTAGTATAGTTATGAGTTGCTCATCACCAGTCACAACACTAGATCCAACATCATTATCTTACATCAGAGGAAAATCCCTATAGGGGACACGTTCATTCATGCAATTTCCATTCCTTACACTAGGCGCCATTTCTAAATAATGGAATACACTAGATTAGGGTATGAATCATAATTTATAATCTCAATGTAGAAAAATACTAAGCATAAATTTAAATTCTATGCATAGATAATCTCTTAATCATAAACATGGTCTCTTTGAGGAAAAAATTACCTTTAAATACTTCATAATGGATTTGAAAGAAAATGTGAATTATCCTAAGAATATCCCTTGAGAGTGTCATAAACAAAAGTGTTGCAAGGCCTGTTGTCCTATACCAGGATACCCTAGGTCAATCCCTAAACTCCTTGTTGGAGCTTTCACTTCTAGGAATATCTGTGCTAGAGCCACCTCTACCTGCTCGTATCCAGACAGGGATGTATTGATTGAATGATCCACATAATCTATTCCTTATCAAAATATCAGGATGTTTTTTATGTTTATCCTCAAATACTCACTTAGGGATTCTTCCCTAATCTACATTTCCAATTTTTCTACTAAACTTCCTCTAATATCAACTGTAAGGATCTGACCCTAGTTTCCCAGAGCCAGTGCCGTATTTGATTACATTGGCATACATACAAGGAATACGAGTCTTGAAGGACCAAGTAGTTTAGTAGATTTTAGAAACAAGATACATAAATAATTTTAACATTACATCATGAAGGGAATTACAACACTAATTTATTCCACTTGCAACATCATGTCTCCTGGATTATGCTTGAAAGTCATTCATTATTTACTTCTTCATGTCCAGTGAAAAATGAAACATAAGAAAGGGGTGAGATCAAATGCTTAGTAAGAGTAAGAAATACAGAAGAAGATAGCATAAACATAAGACATGGTGCATAATTGAAAACACATGCCTTTAATAATAAACTTTCACACATTATGTCAGGAATATGAGCTGAGTAAATAATTACAAAATGAAACATAATCATGGGTATTATACTAGTCGAATAACCATATGAACTTTCAATTACTAGATTCATAATGAGGGAAGTGCATATGCTGGAAATTCTGAAACATTTTTTCAAGGCCTAGGCCAAGACGTCTAATGATTAAGGCCTCATCCAAAATCCATATAACACATTGGGAAAGGCCTCATCCAATTCCATGAATATTTGTCTCATGAGACCTACCGATTCATCGAGGGGCTATAGCAGGCCCAACATATCACATAATATGTCCAATAAATTCCTCATATGAGTGGGGATAAACATAAACAACATATACACTCATATTGAAACTATCATATGAAATGTAACTATCTTTCCCCAATCATTAATCATAAAATACTAACCATTCCCAGTAATATGGTGAATGGTTTTAGGATAGATTACCCACAATAGAGTTAGTCATAAACCATTAAATAAAATATGGTATATGACTTTATAAATTATTAAACTCAATAATACATAAGAATCAACAAGAGTTTTGAATCAATCACAAATACTCTTATAAAATCATTAAGCATTCTTGAGATAAATACTCTTTTATTTTGAAAAGAAGAGTTCTTTTGCGAAAATCATTGTATAAAACCATAAGTTAAGTAAGATTTTATTTTCATAATAAAATGAATGATTTTATAAATATAATGGTTTACAAAAACATATTATAGAGTGCCCTTGAAAATAGGTAAGAATTTGAGAAATTCCCTTGAATCGGGCTTGTATTTTGGAGACAATTTTGAAAGTTCCTTTTAAAAAATATAAGAATCCATAAACTAGGGAAGGATTATGGTTTATGTACATATATAGAATACTCAAAAATAATTTATATGGTGTAAATAACAATATATAATAATTTCATTGAGGTAATTAGACAATGCAAGTAACCCGAATGAAAGTGGAAGTTTGGGTGGAAAACCCTTACCTTAACTCCGAACGTGTTCTGATATTGTACTTAATATCATTGAATATGAAATTATACTTATCAATAACTTATTTAAGAACCTATTATACATTTATTTAGTTTATAATAATTCTGGTTAGTTCATTTATGTCTTTATTGATAAGTTATTGTATTGAATTTTGTTGTTCTGGAGTGTTTGGTTTACTTATTTTTCATAATCTGGTCACTTGTTCTTAAGTAATGAAGTGGTATGGATGTAAATATCCAGAATTTAAATTAAATATTATTTATGAACATCCATAATTTTTAATTTCAATTTATATAATTTGGTTACATGGAATGAGGATGAATCATTATATGACAATCACTTCGATTATTTGGCGGTATTTGGATTATTATGAACTAGTTTTGTCACATAAATTAATAATATGTACATATACTGGTTCCTGAATATTAATTAGGATTTAATACATATATTATAGTCTGGTTCAACCTTCAATATGATTTAATGACCAGTAATGAAGGAAATATTGAAGAACGAAACTTTTTTGTCCACGAAGGTTATAAATTGGAACCCCATGGACGTTGATTTCGTTTATAAAAATAAAAGGGAGGGAGTAAGAATATTGATAATGGTTATTCCATTAACATAATATAAATCCAGTATATAGATTATACTGGAGTTATCATGGTCATTCAGATAGAGGAGGTGAGGATAGGATAACAAAATATGATAAATTCAAATGAAACTAAAACAAGAAGAAAGTTGCTTTACCTCTAGAAATAACTTCCTCGAGAACCTCCTTAAGGGAAGTGATTTTGGACTTTTGGAAATACCAAGAGCTTCCTGGTCATGGGGAGTGACTAGGGAAGGGTATTTAGTCAGAAATGTTATGATATTCAAGTCTTAGAGGAGTTAAGAGAAGAGGGATTTGTGAGGGGTTTTTATAGTGGAGGTGAGGGGTAAATTTTGAATATTTAATTCATTATTTTATTATTTCCCTCAAGAAAACCAATAATGTTGTTTCATGTGACCACTAATAGTAATAAATTCATGTAAGTTCGAACCAAGTGGCCTTACATCACTTATGATGTCATAAATAGTGTATTTAACTGATAATTTGTATATACGGTATTTTATCGTATTTCACTATTCATAAAAAATTCTAGAATTTCAGAAATATCCCAAAACTTTACCCTTACTATTTTTTTATGTTTAGAATTAAAAAATGAACTCCATTTTTTAAAATTAATTTTCTAAATATTATTAATTGTCCTTTTAAATAAATTCATAGTTAATTCGAAAAATAACAATTTTAAAGGTGCAATTAGTTTTATTTCACATTGAAAAATTAATTAAGATCTCATTATCTTATTTACTTAAGAAAATAAAATAATAATAATATTTAATATTCATAAGGGTCATATTACTATTTATATTACTATTCATAAGGGTATGTTACTATTCACCAAAAATCATGTTTGTTCTTTCAAACTCTAAATGACTTAATGATCACAACTCTAGATGACCATTTTTTTAAATTCAAAACATAGAAGAGGAAAAGTTGAGTTTAACTTCCAGATTATAAAATGCACTCAATATTTATTTTCAAAACCTTGGGGTGTTATAATATTTTCTATTGGTTTGTTTCAGACAATTTAGAATCTTTAAAAAAAGTAATTTATTTTTATAGTGAAACCTTATTATATATAACCAAATACTTATCCACATGTAGAAGTTTATTGGATCCTAATATGCATGGACTATCCTCATGCCATGATATTGATTATACTTAAACACCACCCTATCATAATTTAATACTCATTAAAAAATAATGTAAAATATATAACATGATTTTTAGTTTGAAAAAATTGTATTTAGTGTATTAAAATTTATAAAACATCATCATGTGTGGTCAATTTGTTGGGTATCTATTCAGTGAATCCAGAAAATAAATCATTGGTGTATCAAAATTGACTAAAATGAGTAAATTATGCTTCCTAAAAGAATAATAAGTAATAAAAGTAATGAAAATATTTTTAATATGATTAAATTTTAGAGTTTTACCCCTTCATCATTGGTAATAATACGAGTCTATTATCCATAAGTTTGTTTTCAAACACCGCAACTAATTTTTCTACTATTACATCAATTTGATCTAATACCATTGAGGTTTATTATATAGAAGTGAAGTAAGGACTAATGAGTCCATATTTATATTCACAGTGTAATACCTTCAAATATCATTAATATATACACCTACAATTAGTATGAATTGTATTTAATCATAATTGACATAGTAGATCAACTATTTGGAAAAAAAATCATAAAATCAAACCTCATGTATACATTTACAACTAAGAATCCTAGCAATTCATACTTGAGGATTTAATTTACATTATTAAGAGTAATATAGTCTTTTATGTCCTCTCTGTACATTTGTTCATCAAAATCATCTATGACATCGCTACTACTTTGTAACCTTATATATGCATGAACCTTCAATGTCAGTAAATGAAAAAATTGAATGGGTGGGGGTAAATGTGATTTATGAAGATATTTTCAATTTGTTGGATTATCCTTTTTTTATTTGACCTTTTATTTCATCCCCCTCCCTTTGTTATTCTGTATTAATATTCATCAGTGTAGACCCTTTTCCAATAATTGTTAATAGTTTTAATAAAAAATAAATTAAAAAATAATACCTCTTTATCGACAAGTTTTTCTAAAATATCTAACAGCTAGGCTATGAATGTTCTAATAGTTTACACAATTGTATGAATATCTATGTTATCAGGTTTAATAGGTAGCTTGATGCCTGGATCAAGAGCTATGTTAATCCACACTATCACATGACCTATTATAAGTTGTCTATTGTGTAGAATATCTTCTTGGATATTGAATATTAAATCCCTTGCACAAGGTTTTGGGTTGGTGTTGATAGATATAAATTACACTCATTTTCACCCTATAGAATATCTGTATAGGAAAAAAATTAGTGTCTTCCTGATTCAAATATTTAAGAATAAATTATGAGAATATTTATTACCACATCTAAGATATCTCTTTGAGGGGAATGGATCACCTCAAAGATGGTGTGTGGGGGGGGGGGATATTCATGTAATGGTTATCCTTGTGTTGTTTATTCTCTTTGGTTCCTTCCCATAAGAATTTATAGAAATCATGACTGCCAATTAAATTTTTCTTCAAGAGAAACTTGTTATTCCTAAATCTCATAGATTTTTTATCTTTATCCCCATGTTTATTTCTTTTCTACAAGTATGTTTAGGGCGTCTCCCCAAAACCCACACTTCTGACATGACCATACTGTTCTGGTCACTTCAAGTCCACTGATAGTAGCTTCTCATCAGGTATAGATAATAGTGATTTTGGTGTCTAAGTCAGATAAAAAATATATAAAAATAAGTAATAATTATTATATAATACCAATTCAAATATTTTTTTATTATTTCACACATAAACATGCTTCCAACACATTTTGTGTGTCTTCATTTATTATTATCCCACATTTTTTACATGTTCCTCCTTCCAAAGAAATTGACATGGGATGGAAGTGTATTTGGATTAAGATTCATCAATTTATATATAAATATAGGAACATAATTATGTTATTTTTTCATGTCAAATAAAAGTATTATGGTATATTTAAATTACACATAATTTTTTCTTTCAATTGTAGCGTACTCCATCCAATCTTTATGGTAGGGGTATATTGGTTTTCCTGCCCATTTCATATTCTTAGAACTTAGTTTCTATTTCATAAATTAATAATTCTTAATCAAAGTGATTAGTACACATAATATCAAACTATATATTACCGGTCACAATGTACCTGAAAATATGTCTCATCACAATGACAAATAAATTCATCCCATGCTTTTGGTCTTATTAGGTGTGTATACATCTACGGTGGATGAAGGTTTATTTTCCCTTCCACATCATTGAGATAAAATTTCATAAGAAGTGTGAGAAAGCCTCTGTGAGCCTTTTCAGTAATAATTAATACAAATTTGATTTGATACTCATTTACTATAAATGCACTTTTCAAGGTATAATGAAAAGTAATTCAATGTTTCATTATTTTAATTTTTAGTAAAATAAATATTTTATATCATAATGTTACCATAACCTATTACCAAATCAGTTTCTTAAGCATGAACACAACATTGTACCACAAATCTATATCAATAAAAACACATTGTTGAGTGGGGATCCTAATGAAACTATATAACATGGCCTTGTTGGGGTTAACATTAGGCAATGTGAATTCCATCCAACCATGAATTTTATGTATTTTCTTCTCTCCTTAATATTTTTATCAAACACCATCATGCTCCAGTGCTCCTATTTGTTCAAGGTCACTAGTTTTTTTCCTACTACCATTTACTTGGGTTCAACATCATCAATATGTTGTTCCTATGGATTGGTATAATTATATTATGCATAAAGTAATTGTTCCTCTATATTAGGAACAAATATATGTTGAGGAACCCGTGTTTCCTCAAGATTGGTAGCATCATCATATGAAAAAGTAATTATCTACATAAGTGGTTGAACATTTAATTTATATTGTATAAATGCATTAGTGAAAATATAATAATATGAGGTAACACAATGCATATTAACAAAAAAATATAACATGATTAATGAAATCTCTTTTTTTAAAGGATGATGGGATTTGACTTCTATATAGAGTATCTTGATCTCTTCACCGTGATATCCTCAAAAATACAAGACCCCATCTACATTAGGACTACTACAAAATGATTATGATTATCAATTGAAAGGGTTATCCTCATTTGAATTTTCAGCTAACCCTTTAGTGGTTTTAGTAGATAATGGAATAATTGAACACTTTTAGTTTATGAGATCTGGAACATAAAATACTTATACTTACTATGATTCTATTATAAATGGGTTTTCTTTGTACCCTTTCTTACTAAAATCAATTTTCATGAATCCCAATTCATCTATTTTAACATAATTCCTATTATCTACCCACTAGGATTGAAAAATTATCACTTTGAATTTTGAATAACATAACTCTCATATTTATTTGATAATTCCAAGGTATGACATATTCACATAAATTGGATTTCTATCATTGGTACCCTATACATGCATCACTTCATCTATAAGTGTAACTCCACTATTTTTCATTGTACTTCATTCATGATATAAGTTTTTATAGATCATATAACCACTACTTACCCTTCTATTATAAGATAATATATGTAAACTTGGTCCTCTATATATCCATTGAAGTAGTCCAGAAACTAAATGTATATTTTTAGTTGAATCCTTAAAAACGTGGTCTCAAAACCATCGTATAAACTATTAATTATGTATATTTGATATCTAAATTTCATCCCTTCATGGATTAAAATTCCTCAAAATTTCTTTATGGGTTTCAACATATAGGATAACATCAAAACTGTTATGAAAAATGTAATGGTGGTTCTGTACCTGTTCTGTAATAGCAATTGTGACAACATCTATTTTAGAAATCTCTTAACCCATAAGCTACCCAATGTGATGATATTTGATTAGACCAATGCATTCCAAAGTAGATATATAGTCAGTATATAATTGAATGAATTTCTCAATAATATACTACTTTATAATATAACCTCCTCAATGACTTCAATTTTTGACGCACCCTTTAAAAATATTTATATACCTTTTAATGGGGTACATTAATCTATAATGTATAGGACCACATAGTCGAATCTATTTTACCAAGATAACTATAAATTGAACCATCATATCAAATAATTTATTCAAGAATAAAATCTACAATACACATAATATGATGGAAATTTCATTTTCCATAGTTGGAAATTTCACCGGGTCCATAAATTTTATGTATATTACTTTGAAAAATAAATATATCTTGGTTAATGTATGATGGAAATTATTGAGAAAAAATGCAACATAAATCTATAGGCATTAAATCTTACATCAAAAGAAGACAATCATGTGATTTTAAACCCTTTATCTTCAAATCATTCATTGACATATTATTATTGATATTCGATGAATACCCCTGTAGAACCTTTATATCATTTAATAAGCTGAAAACTGATATCTTTCTAGTCTGGAAAGAGTGTAAGAATCTAGGGAAAGAAAATTCTATTATCCACCCTTCACTATAACCAACTCTTCCCATATTACCATGTAAATCATGTCCAACCTAGCCTTAATTTCCATCCTTTGTTTTTTAGGTGCATTTAGTAATGTTCTAATGAAACTATCACATACATTTTTTTCAATAGGAATAACATAAAGAATGTATGACATACAAACAATTCCAATATGGTAATTAAAAAAATTATCTCTTTTTCTAATTTATTTTCATTAGGTTTTTAGAAAACTGTTTTCTCAAAGTGGTGTCCATATACATTACTTTCTAAAATAGTTGATCACCTATTAGTGGATATAGTGTTGTATGTTATTTTAAACTCCCATCTAATGATGTATTCCAAGATTGGTATTTATGTATTTTGGGTAGAAATATGTGATTCCCTAGAAACATAGTCTTCAATGAATGTTTCAACCTAATTGGCTGTGTACTTTACTCAAAAATTGGATACCCTTGAGTTACTTTAATGCTTTATCCTAAAAAATTTCCATAAGTAGAAAAGTCATTGATCACCCAATACAATATGGATCTCAATGTAAAATATCCATTTATACAAGCATCATAAAATGTAACACCTAAATCCCATAATAATTTCAAATATTCAATCATTGGATCCAAATAAACATCAATATCATTACACAGTTCTTTTGGTTCTAATATAATAAGAGATAACATAATGTTTTTTTTCATTTCATGAATAACCATGGTAGAACTTTATAGTTTACCAACACAAATTTCCATGTACTATGAGTTCTTATTTGAAAATAAAAAGTATTCACTCCATCTTAGATAGCACATGATGATGGTTTCTCAGTTATTTTCAAAATTTGAGATACTCGTGATCAATTCTCTTCCACAAAGGAGAGACTATTGGGTGGTGATGTTTCCCCTATTTATTTATTGTATCAACGTGCCACCTTAATTGACTTGTAGTATTATAACTTTCATATAGGTGTCCAAACCTTATAATGATCATAAATTATCATGCAAAATTCATAAGAAACTATTAATATTTCTTTCAGTTGAGAAGAACCACACATTGGGAATTATTTAAGTGAGTTGTGGTCTTTGAGAAATAGTAGACAATCATTTGGGAAGGCATGTGTTCTTTCTTAGATCATACCCATTCAATGTAGAATTAGTTTAACATCACATGTTTGGCTAAGAAGAACATTATCTTCTGGGAGAATATCATTCAAGAGTGCAAGTAGTTCAGTAAAACATGCATCACTACATTTGTTTCCAGGTTTTAAATTATACAGCTATAATATGATAGTTAATGCTATATATTTAGTACAACCAGCATACATTGACATCTTTACATAACTATTTACCTTCTAAAACAATTTTGTACAATCACTAAGTTCATATTCAAATTTCATTATCATTTCATCAATATGAACTTTATTATCATTAACATCTATAATCATATCCTCGATACAATATTCTTAATTTCCACACTTGTAATTATATCAAATGATCCACAAAACACAGTGATATCCTAGTCACTAGCTACATTAAATTTTCCCCATGTTTATTACAACATTTATAACTTTTATCTATTCTCTGATACATAAAGTGTTATTCTAAATTATCTAGAATAATTAGTCTTGAATAAAAATAGTATAAAAATGGACAAATTATTTGATAAGGGTTACACACATTCTCCTTTTCAAACATAGAGAACTCTTTCACCCCAAATTCATACCCTTTTTTAGATTATTGAAATATTTCAATTTTTGATTCATATTCATCTTATTTAATTAACTAATATTTTAAAAAATAATTAAATACACAAAAGGGGACATTGAAATAAGGGAAACCCAAAATTTAAATATTTCAAATAATTTCGGCATGATTTGAAGGAAATGGATAATTGAATTTAAGAAGATAATTACTCCACTGTTGGTAGGTGTTATCTGTTAATTAAAAAGTCTTCTTTTGACATTAATGTTTTTTTGGTAATAACAAATATTTTTATATTATATTCTCAAATATATATTTTACTTTGAATATTGACTCTGTCAATCATACTGACTATGTCAATCGTACTGACTCTATCAATCGTACTGACTCTGTCACTCGTACTGACCCTATCAATCATACTAACTCTATAAATCATAATGAATCTGTCAACCATACTGACCCTATCAATTGTATTGACTCTATCAATCAAACTAAATGTGTTCATCGTACTCACTTTGCATCATATCAATACATTGAACTTAGTAATAATAATAGTACTCATGTTTTACTATTATCACAAACATTCTTTTAATCTCTTATCAAAACAATTATTCTATATTAATCGTACTCATGTTATCATTCTCATATAGTTATTGTTTTAACCAAAATGATATTGTGTAATTAGTTATAAACTAATCAAAATGATGTCGTGTTTTCTATTTCAATATGATTGTTACAATGCTAGGTGTCCAAGTCCCTCCAAGTTTTATGGAGAAATACGAATGTTGGAGAAAATATGACCATTGGAACCAGAGGCCAATAAATAGGAGGTCATTTGAAATAGATAAGTTAATTTTGATCAACTTTTGATTCCATCAAGTTCTAGAGAGAGGCGTTATGACTTCTCTCTTGCTTCGTACGAAAGCCTTAGAATTACAAAATGTGAATGGATCATTCTTAGGTTTTTTATTTAAATAAGTTCTTTGTTTTCCTTCGTGAATCTGATCTGGTTATAACGATCAAGGGCTGCTAGGTATAGGCAGACGGTGCAACCAATCTTTGAATTGAGGGCTTTAAAGTGTTTGAAAGATAGAGGTACTGATTACCTATAAAATCAAGGGCTTGCGGGGATAGTAAGATGGATGTGTCGATCATCATATCGAGGGATTAGCAAGGTGGTGGTAAGACAAACATTTTATCCCAGGTGAAAGGATGCCCTTCCCTTTGGGATAAAAAAATTGTATTACTTTTACATTTCCGTTGTTGTTTGTATTTGAAAAGGAATTTTATTGTTTCTGCTTTCCTTTTATATTCTTGTCAATTACAATTGTTTCAATTACGATTATTTTGTTACATACTTTATTAATAGATTCTATACGCTGTATGGTAGAATCTATTTCATTTTTATTACATTGATCATTATATTCAATTAGAATATAGTTGTTTTTCATTACTTATAAGTATTAAATCTTATCATATCTATTAGATCCATGATCATTGTATTAAATCTTATTGATTGTGAATTGTATTAGTTTAAGACCTCTTAATCTATGTTATTTCTTAATCATTTAAATACAAAGTTTTTAAACTCACAATTCACCCCTCTTGTATTGTTCCATATAATATACATATTCATATATTTTATATTCCTACAATTGGTATCTAATGAGGTTTCCACTGATTTTGTATTATTTCCTTCATTTCTTTTGACAATACAATTGTATTGAAATTACAAATAACGTGTGGAGTGTAAAAGTATTGTTTTATAAGATGGAAAGAATGAATATTGGATCAATTGGCAATTTGAATCCAACTAAACCACTTATATTTGATGGGAATGATTATGAGTATTGGAGAGAATGAATTAAGAAATTTTTTATTAATACCGGAGTAAACAAATTTATTATGCTTACTAGAGGTTACAAAATCCATGAAAAAGAAGTCAATACTTTCACCAATCAAGAGAAGCAAGAATATCAACTGAATTACAGGGTATGCAATACTTTATTATGTTCTATGACTCAGAATATATATAGTCAGATATCATCATGTAAAGCATCCAATTGTATCTGGAAGAAACTATAAGTCACACACTTTGGTACATCTAAAGTTATAGAAATAAGAAGAGAAATGTTTCGAGCATAATATAATGGGTTGATTTTTCATTAAGGAGAACCAATATGTAAGGTACAACAATGATTTATGAAAATCGTCAAAAATTTACAATCTATGGGAGAAAAAGGTCTTGATGATGAAGCACTTGTAGGCAAAATTCTTGATATAATTACAAATGAATAGGAATTGAAAAGGAAAACCATTGATGAAAATAGGAAAGTTACACAAATCACTCTTGATGAGTTATTTATAACTCTTCTTCAACATGAGATAATAATGAAAAGGGATGACGATTTGAATAAGAAGAAAAATGGTTATGGAGGTGTATATTTTACTACTAAATCAAAATCTGTGACACTAGAAAGGGTGATAAGATCCAAAGCAAAGAACGATGTTATATCAGAATCAAGTAATAGTGAACAATCTGATAATGAGTTAGCCAATGTTTCTCAAAGGATGAACAGGATTGTGGGAAATAAATACCTTCAATACAGGTTCAAAAAGATATATAGGAAAGAAAATAAATACTTAGAAGTAACATGTTATGAATGCAAGAGAGCAGGTCATATTAGGCCATATTGTCATTGTCTTAAAAGAAAAGACAGGAAGGAAAAAAATTCTGAAAGAAACAAGAAAAAGTATTACAAGTAAAAGAAAAAGAAAGCCTTGAAGGAAAATGATACTTGGAGTGCATGTGGTGGTGATTCATTAGATGATTCTTCAGAATATGAATCCTTGAGACAAAGAAATATTAGCCTAATAGCCAAACTACCTATTGAAAATCATTATATCATGGATAAGTTACACAATGCTGAATCTCTTAAAAAGGTTTCTTTAAATGACAATTACCTTGATGAGGAACATTATTACTCTTCAGATAAAGAATATCCCTCAGCAGAAGAAAATTTACCTACTTTTGAAGAAGTATCTATATTTTCCAAACTTCTAGAGAATGAATATTCCAAACTCAAGAAAAATAATGATAAGGAAAATTATAGAATAAATGTTATTATAAAATAAACATCATCTCATTCAAAGGATATTGATAAGAAAACTCTTGATTTTGAAAGTACTTCAAAAAAACTTGAGGAATTTAATTATGAAAATAATAAACTTTCTAAGGATCTTAAAAATGTAATTCCTGAGAAATATATTATAGAGACTAACTCTAGTTCTAAAACTAATGTTTCTGAAGATAAAAACTTGGTTATTAAAATAATGTCAGAAATATTCTCTTTAAGGAAGTGCCTGTAAAATTTTACCTTAGGAAAGGAAAATTTTTACAAGATATATTCTCAAATTAGACCTTTAAGGAATCATTCTGGATTTGGTTATACTCATTCTAAACTGGTTTTTAGTAATAACTATTTTGTTTCTCAAACTGCCCTATTCTGTACTAAATGTCAATATGGTGGACATTAGGAAAGAAATTTTTCTCTCAATAGAACTCGATCATCAGGTTTTCATAAATCTCATTTTGAAAAAAAATATGGATACCCAAAATAATTTTATCTAACATTTCTAGATCCAAACAAGTTTGGGTTCTGAAGAACTAATTGTTTCTTTTTCAGAAAAATAAGAAGTGTACAAACAATAAGAACGTTTGGTACATGGATAGTGGTTGTTCTCGACACATGACCGGAAACAATGATTTCATTAAAAATATTATTGAAAAAATAGGTAGAAAAGTTACCTTCTGAGAAAATGCTCAAGGAAATATTGTTGGTATAGGTAATATTGTTTTCCTCGATAAAGTTTTAATTTCAAATGTTTTGTTTGTTAAAGGTATTAATCACAACCTCATCAGCATATGTCAATTATGTGATGAAGGATACCTTGTGAATTTTGGGAATGATAAGTGTTTAGTTCACAATTCCAAGGATGAATTCATTATATCTTCCCATAGTCATGAGAATGTATACTCTATTAACTTATAAGACCTTAGGAGCCTAGAATTACCTTGCTTAAGTGAAATGAAAGACCAATCTTGGTTATGTAATAGAAGGTTAATGTACTAAAACCTTATAAACCTTAGTAAAATCTCAAAGAAAAGACTTGTTAAAGATATACCAGATATTAGGTAAGATTCCTCAAAATTTTGTGGTTCTTGTCAATATGGAAAGAAACATAAAAATAGATTTAAATCAATCAATTAAGTATCAACTTCTAATTCATTACAGTTAGTGCACATGGATCTTTTCGGTCCTATAGAAACTGGAAGTATTGGAGGAAAATACTATGTATTTATTTTAGTTAATGACTACACTAGATTTACATGGGTCTATTTTATAACAAAGAAATATGAAGCCTTTTTCTATTTCAAAACTTTTAGAGGCCAAGTTAAATATGAGAAAAACTTACCACTGATAACTATTTGTAGTGATTATGGTGGTGAATTCCAAAATTTAGATTTTGAATCTTTTTGTAGTAAGAAAGGTATTACTCAAAACTTTTCAGCTCTAAGAACCCCTCATAAAAATGGTGTTGTTTGAAGAAAAAATCATAATCTTCAGGAAATGACAAGAACAATGTTGAGTGAATACTTTATTTCTAGGAATTTCTCAGCCGAAGTTGTTAGTACTGCATGTTATACTATAAATCTTGTTTTAACTAGACCTTTTCTTAATAAAACACCTTATGAATTGTAGACTAGCCGAAAACCTATTTTTTTTATACTTCAAAGTGTTTGGATGAAAGGTATTCATATTGAATACAAAAGATAATTTACATAAATTCGCACCTAAATTTGATGAAGGAATATTTCTAGGTTATTCCACCACTTCTAAGACATATAAAGTTTTAAAAAAATCATTTACTATTAAAGAAACAAAACATGTCAAATTTGATGAAACTGACCCCTTTGTTTTTAAATAATTATTACCTACATCAACTGATTTATTTACACAAACTGATTATCATCATATGATTGAAAACTCTTTAGATAAGAAGAATACTCAAGAAAATGTTTCTGAAATATTTACCACAAAAGGCTTTCTATCTTATGTTGATGAATAGGTTTTAAAAAACCTAGATCAACTATTTATTAGGATTCATCCTAGTTATAATATCATTGGTGATGTAAATTAACCCATAAGTACCATAAATTCCTTGAGAAATGAAATGGAACATTTTTCTTTTCTATCTCAATTTGAACTTAAAACTCCAAGTGAGGCCTTAGGTGATAAAGATTGGATTAAAGTAATGTAGGTTAAACTAAATGAATTTAAAAGAAATCAAGTATGGACTTTGGTTAAAATACCTAAAGAAACAACTGTAATTGGTGTAAAATGGGTTTTCAGAAACAAATGTGATGAAAATGGAGTCATTGTAATAAATAAAGAAAGACTTGTTGCTAAGGGATATAATCAAAAAAAATGGAATAAACTATAAATAAACCTATACTCCAGTATCTATACATGAATCTATTCATATTCTATTAGCCTTTTCAATATACTTCAATTTCCAACTATTTCAAATAGATGTAAAATGTTCTTTTCTTAATGGATTTGTACAAGACGATGTTTTTGTAGAACAAACTCCTAGTTTTGAAGATCCAAAACATACTGATCATGTTTTTAAACTTACCAAAGATTTGTATGGCCTTAAACAAGCCCCAAGAGAATGGTATGATAGACTTACTGGATTTATTTTACAAAAAAATTATGAAGAAGGTACGGTAGATCAAACACTTTTTATAAAAATGGAAAACAAAAATGTTTTGATTGTTAAAATTTATATTGATGACATTATATTCAGATCAAATCATCAATATCTAACTAATTATTTTGTAAATATAATGAAATCTGAGTTTCAAATGAGTATGATGGGTGAGTAAACATTCTTTCCAAGTTTTCAAATCTCTCAAAAACCAGAAGGAATGTATATATATCAATATAAGTATATCAAAGACTTACTCAAAAATTATGGATATGACAATACTAAAAGTGTTATCACTTCAATCAGTATCTTAAATACACTTGATCCTGATGAAGCTATAAAACTATTGGATCAAACAACTTTTAGAGGTATGATACGATGTTTTTTATACTTGATATCTAGTAATCCATACTTATTTTTTTGGTATGATTATGTGAAAGATACCAATCAAATCCAAAAAATACCATTAAAAATACGTGAAAATTATTTTCTAGTATTCAAAAGGAACTTGGGATTTAGGTCTTTTCTATTCTTCTGGAAATAATTTTATATTGAAACGTTTTTAGATGATTACTTTGGTGGATGTAGAATGGATATAAAGAGTACATATGGAACTTGTTATTTTTAAGAGATTCTTTACTTTCTTGGTCATGTATGAAACAACACTCAGTAGCACTTTCAACTACTGAAGCTGAATATGTAGTAGCTAAAAGTTGTTGTGCTCAGGTGTTGTGGATGCAACACACACTAACTGACTATGGTATGAGTTTTTCCAAAACTAAAATACTATGTGATAATACTAGTTCCATAGATCTTAGTAAAAACCCAACACATCACTCATGTGAAAAACACATAGATATTAGGCATCACTTTCTCAGGGGTCATATGAAAAAAGGAGATATTATTTTACAATTTATTGGAATGAAAGAACAACTTTATGAAATTTTAAAAAAACCATTACCTTATGATAGATTTGAATTTATTAAATATAATCTAGGAATGATTTCAATAAAATAATCATTCACATATGCTTTGTATTTTTTATATTTCTCCTTACATTAAATAACTCCTCTTATAAGGGGGAGAATATATATTTTTTCTTTGTTTTACCTATTTTATATTATTTTGTTTCATATTTTATTTTTTGTATTTTATCTTAATTATTTAATTTTATAGTTATATTTTTTATATTTGTTTCTTTTGTTTTGACACACTATTTTTGTGTTGACATTCTGTTTAGTGTTTTAACTTTCTATTTATCATTTTTACATTCTGATAATGGATTTAAATTTGTTTTCCATCATCTTGACAACCTATGGTAATAAATTTGTTTTCCATCGGCTTGAAAACCTATGTTAATTACTCTTTTTCCCATCGGTTTGACAACATATGGTAATGAATTTGTTTTCCATCGGTTTGATAACCTATGGTAATGACTTTGTTTTCCATCAATCTGACAACCTATGGTAATGAATTTGTTTTCCATCACCTTGACAACCTATGGTAATGACTTTGTTTTCCATAGGATTGACAACCTATGGCAATGACTTTGTTTTCCATCGGCTTGGCAACCTATGGTAATGACTTTGTTTTCCAAAGGTTTGATAACATATGGTAATGACTTTGTTTTCCATGGTCTTGAAAAACTATGGTAATGAATTTGTTTTCCATAGGCTTGACAACCTATGGTAATGAATTTTTTTTCAATCAGCTTGACAACCTATGGTAATGCCTTTTTTTTCATCGACTTGACAATCGATAGCATTTAATTTTTTCTCATCGGTTTGATGTTTGTTTTAATTCTTTTCATTATTTCAACTATTTATTTTTTGTATTGTATTTTGTCTTTAAAATAATATAAAACCAAAAAATTACTTGAAATCTATGACAGGTACATTATCTTTTCGTTTTTATATTACCTTTCTTTCGTATTTTTTTAAAAAAACTCCTTTTATTCTCCATAGTTGGATTCTTTATCTTCTAATCTCTAATGTAGAAGACCAACGGTCATCAAAATTCACCTATAAATAGAGGACCCCCCTCTTCAAATCTACACCGGTTTTTAGATTTCTCAAAAAAGATCTGCCTCTCCTCCTTAAGACTCTGTATGATCTTTTCCTTTTCCACTCATATTTATGTCTCAGTCTTCTACCAACACTCCTGGCGAAATGTCTTCAAAGACATTCTCAAAGAAAGATTTATTTAGAGAAAGGTTAGTTTCCCGGTATTTCATTGAAAGTTATGACTCAAAAATCAAGAGGATTATTCTATTCCAAGGATGGGAACATCTGTGAGTTGAGAAACCTATATCTCAAGATCCGATTCTTATTGAAGAGGTTAGAAAATTCTAAAATACAATGTCTTTTGATAAGAATACGATGATTAACATTGCTGTGTATGATATAAAATGTTCAATGTCTGTAAAACAAGCAGAACACTTTCTATATGTTCCTATAAAAGGTGATTCCTTTTTCCAATCTCATAAGCTACCTGAAGAAGTTGGTACGTTTAAAAAGAAAAGAGTTGAAAAGTCATTGTTTCTTATCGATGAGGAGAAAAGAAAAGCAGCTCATCTTTCTGCCGACAACCAGTTTGTTGTCCTTTGAATGCAAGGTTTTATAATTCTAAGGAAAGGGGATAGGGAAAATCTAAATTTTTTGAAATTTTTATTCCAGATTATCTTGTAAACATGAGAAATGTAAATCTCATGGGTTACATTTTCAAAACTATCAATAATGTGAAGTCTAGAGATATCAAGTCTCATCTTATCATATATCTATCAATTATCACAAAGTTCATTCTTGAATATTTGAAGTTTTGTAATATTCATCTGAAAGGGGAATTGAAAGAGCCTAAGCCTTCTTGGATAAGTAAGAATACACTAAAGAAATTGTATGTTTGTTTTGATGAAGAATCAAAACTCATTGGAAAATATGTGGAAGAAGAATTAGCTCCAAATAAATCGTCACTAATTCTAATAGAATCAGCTCCAACAATAGTGGTTTCTCAGAATTCATATTCTCAAGTCAGTACTAAGACAAAGATGAAAAACAAATATAGTAAGGAGGTTATGGCCAAGTGAAGAAAGGAGAAAGAACAAAGAAAATAAGGTGATACTAAGTTTGGTCTTGATCCAGTTGAAGCTCTAGCTTAGAAGATAAGGGTAGAGGATACTCTACAGGCTGAGAAGAAAAAGAAGAATCTTTTAAAAATAAAAGCTCTAGATTTTGATGTTGCTAAAATCCTAAAAGGTGTTGAATTGGGAAGTTATCAACTAATATAAAAAGTGAAACAAAATCCAATTGTACGTACTTTTCTAGAGAAATGGAAAGGGAAAAAAATAGTGCAAGAAGTTTAGGAATGTAAAGAAGATAAAGAAGACTTTTTTTTAGAATTTCTTCAGAGTTCTAATAAGAGTAGAGAAGAATTTTATCTTTAAAAGAAAATTAAAGGAATACAACAAAATAATCATTCCAATCAATCCCTAGATCAATATTTAGATACCCATTCAGAAATAATTCCATCTTCAGTCAAGAAAGGAGCTCAAAGTTCACATACCAAGAAAGTAATTGTCATCAGTGAAAAAGTCGAAAAAGAAAGAACTGAAAACAAGTAGAAAGGGTGTAAAAGAAAAAAGAGAAAGGAAAAGGAAAACAGCACGTTAAATACTCTTGTATATCAAATGAACTGGAATCGTATGATGATGATACTGATTCTGATCACAAAATCTCTTTAAAGAAAAGTGATTACATTGTTCATGTTTTAAGAATAATTGAAAAGAATATTCCTTTTTTTCTAATAATTGAGGGAAATTTTGATTTTATTATAGACAAAAAAAGTATGAAATTTGGTTTAGTTAGAGAGATCATAAAGAGTGTATTGTCAATAGAAGCTTATTAAAAAGTTTTGAGTGATATTTTGACTTATCATAAGAATGCTTGGAATAAAATGACTAAGTGGTCGTACAAAACAAAAAGCTTAGTGAATGAACATGAGGAATCAATTGAATACTTAAGGTGACATTCAAATGATTTGGCTATTTCTTTTAATAAGCTTGATAAAGAAACTATTGATAGGTTTAACGAGATCTCAAAAACCCATGGAGCTGATATTCCTTTAGTAAAATAGTTGCAAGAAAGGATGAATGTTTTCTAGTCAGATTTTTTGAAGGTTTCTTCTTTCAAAGATGAAATAGTTTTTTTGAAGAAACAAAATACTCTGTTGACTCAAGATAATAAGAATTTTCAAGACAGAATTGATACTCTTGAAGAATTGATCAGATTTAGAGAAGATAATATCAAAAACTAGGATCAACTTTTTGCCGACCAACAAGAGATTCTCAAATCCCAGGGTGATTGTATCTAAGAAGACAAGAAAGAGATAAAGAAGATGAATGTTGTTCTTCATGAGTTAATCAAGAAACAGAAATAAAGATAAAACAAATGAATGTCTTGTTATATCTTTCCTTGTTTTTAATTGTTAGTTGTTAATCTTTTAAGATTAAATGAACTGTATGTCTATATTTCAATTGTTTTTCATTTTGTTTCTCTCTAAATGTTTCAGAAAAATCAAGGTTACCCCATTCTTTTTTTAAATCACAAAGGGGATAATGTTTTATAAAAATGGGAGAAGGTTTCATAATGAGGGAGAGATTTTGATGTATTATTCAATTGTAATACATATAAATCAAGGAAAATCTACGAATACAATCCTTTGGAAAGTCTATACCATAGGGGGAGTTATTTGTATTCATTTTCTTATTCATAAGAGTTTGTATAACTCAGGGGTAGATAAGTATTTCTTTTCTATATTTATATTGTGTTTCGTGACTTCCAAAAAGGGGGATATTGTTAAGTCAAAAGTCTTATTTTGAATTTTATGTATTTTGTTTTGGAAATCACATATCTTTTTATATTCTATTCTCAAATAAATGTTTTACTTCGAATATTAACTTCGTAAATCATACTGACTATGTCAATCACAATGACTCTATCAATCATAACGACTCTCTCAATCGTACTGACTCTATAAATCGTATTGACACTTTCAATCGTACTGACTTGGTCAATCGTATTGAATCTATCAATAGTATTGAATCTTTCAATTGAACTAAATATGTTCATCATACTCACTTTGCATTATATCAATACATTGCAGTTAGTAAAAATAATAATACCCATGTTTTACTAGTATCACATAAATTCTTTTAATCTCTTATCAAAATTTTTTTTATATTAATCGTACTCATGTTGTCATTCTCATATAATTATCGTTTTAACCAAAATGATGTCGTTGAATTAGTTATAAACTAATCAAAATGATGTCGTGTTTTCTATTTCAATATGACTGTTATAATGCCAGGTGTCCAAGTCCCTTCAATTTTTCTAAATAAATATGATTGTTGGAGAAAACATGACATTTGGAACAAGAGACCTATAAATAGGAGGTCATTTGAAACAGAGATGATTATTTTGATCAAATTTTCTTCTATAAAGTTCTATAGAAAGATATTGTGACTTCTCTCTTGCTTCATGTGAAATCCTTGGAATTACAAAACATGAACGACTCATTCTTAGCTTTTGTTTTTCAATAAGTTCTTTGTTTTTATTCATTCATCTGATCTAGTGATAATGATCGAGGGTTTCTATGGATAGGCATATGTTGTGACCGATCTTCGTATCTAGGGCTTTCAAGTGTTTGAAAGATAGAGGTGCTGATTACCTGTAAAATCGAGGGCTTGCGGGGACAGAAAGACAGATGTACTGATCATCATATCGGGGTCTTACTAAGGTGGTGTTAAGATATACCTTTTATCCCAGGTGAAAGGATACCCTTCACTATGGGATAAAATAATTGCATTATTTTTACATTTTTGTTGTTTTTTGTATTAGAAAGGAAATTGTATTGTTTCTGCTTTCTTTTTATATTCTTTTCAATTGTAATTGTTTCAATTACTATTATTTTGTTACATACTGTATTAATAGATTATATATGTTGTATGGTAGAATATTTTTCATTTGTATTACTTTGATCATTGTATTCAATCAGAATACAATTTTTTTTTCATTACTTATAAGTATTAAATCTTATCATATCTATTAGATCCAAGATCATTGTGGTAAATCCTATTGATTGTAAATTGTATTAGTTTAAGACCTCTTAAACTAAGTTCTTTCTTAAGTGTTTAAATACAAGGTTTTTAAACTTATAATTCACCCCCCTCTTGTATTCTACCACCTAATATAAATATTTATTTATTTTACGATCCAACATTATCCTCTGAATTCATCCACAAGGATTACCGATACCTAGTCTAGGATGAATGCTTCTCAAATTAGTTCAAGAAACATAGGTGAATGACAAGAAAATATGGGTGATGAGTCTTAGGTAAAAAAAATACAATAATAACTGTTCAGTATATGAAGATGATGAGGGTGACCATTTTCTCCTTAAATCTAAATTTTTTCAGGCTAGGGAGTTGGTGAAGCACCAGACAAAATTTCTTAGTTTTCTATGTAATGTTGAAAAAAGAAGTAGTATTAGTATGATTCCTATAAGGGGATCCTTGATTGGTGTGATTGTTATAAGGATAAATTATATGGTCTTACATGAACACATGTTGGTACAACTATTACAGTTTCAACATTCAAAACAATCCTTCAATTACTCCTTGAAATAGAAAATGATTTTAGTATGGGGACTGAATTCCAATAGAAATTAGCTTTATGTGAGGCTGAGGTTGCATGACTCGGGTCATGATGGAAATATTATGGGTTGGATGGAGTAAGTTATCTTCCCTTCACATGGTGTTATTATCAATCTATATTATTTTTGAGGTTATATTTCATGTATTTAGGAGGTATTTGGATGTTAATATGATCATATAAATGTAGACAACACCCTTTGTCACTACACATATATTCTATTATAAATATAGATACCACTCATCCCATTGAATTTATAAATATAGATACCTCTAAAAATTTTGACACATATTTTAAGAAATGTTTGAAAAGGAAAAAGAAATTAGTAAGTTAGTAGATCAAGACTTTAATCAATAACAAAGGTTAATTTTTAAAGGGTAATCATAAAAGAAAAGGCGTGTCACTTATTTATTGCCCCTTCTTAGTGATAAATTACCACTTCCCAATAATCTTCAATAATATCTATTCATCTAAAAGTTATGCCTAAATTATCTCCTATAATATTATTCTTAAACTATTTATTTTTTACAATATCCATATACATTCCAATTTGGTATTAAGCCATCGAATGTTTTTTGATCCTCCAATATTCCTTAGTTTTGGTTGGAGCGGACAGTTTTCCTAGTTAATACAATGGTAATACATCATTTATTTTCTAGTTTCATACTTCATTTAAACAAAATCACAAATTTTATGTTAGTTCTAGGTTGGTTCGTAGCTTAATGTCATGGTTTAATTCTCTTCCTTTGAATCCAATGAACTTTTCTCTAATACTTTTGGTAGTAATACACATCTTCTCTATCATATTCACTTATAGATAGGCTGAAATCTATATATAGTTGAGTAGATTTAAGTAAAATTGAACATTATTTTTTGTTATTAACGACTTATTAATTTATATAATATGGATTTTAAGGGTTATTTAGAATCCTTTTTATCTTTATGATGAGTTATAAGAACACATTTGGTATTTTAATGTTTCTTTTCAATGATGGTTGAATTGTACATGTTCACGCCTTGGAATTCCTTATTGTTATAGTTGTTATGTAACTAAAATTTAGAGAATTATTTATGTGTAATTATTTATTTAATATGAATTTATTTTAATAATTATAAAATTTATTTTATAGGATGTCATTATTTCTATTAAATTTATTTTTTAATTGAAAATAGAGTTTGTTATAATTAAATGGTTTACTTTTAAAAATATATTATATATTTTATATATATAAAAGAAAATAATTAGTAATTCTGAAATAATAAATGATGTTTGAGAATTTAAAATAAAATATTTCATAATAAAGACAAATTTCTTACAAAAAAACTTAAATTTAAAATACATTATATGATTTAAATTAATAATTCATTTATATATACATAAATTTTGATTTATAAAAATAGATTACATATTTTGAATCAAGATATCTAAATTAATTAATGGAGTAAACATATTTTAATGGTAAAAAATCTATTATATATGAGAATAATTAAATATTTCAATGAATAATATATACTATAAAATATGGTAAATTTTAAAAATGATGTATATATTTTTTAAAAATATATATCATTATAACTTATTAATGTTATATCGAATTTCCATTCATTCAAAATAAATATAAATTTAAAATAATTATGAATTCAAAATTATTTATAAATTATTTTTATAAATAATTAATTCAAGATAATAAAAATTATATACAATAAAAATTATCTATAAGCATAATTATCTATAAATTATTTATAATTATTTATATATACATAATCTATAGGTAGAACATATTAATCTTTCCAAAATAAAAATATGAGAAGGATCTTACAATTTTAACTCCACTAAAAATATGCAATCATGACCTATCCATCTCTAAAAAATGGTTGAACTCAAGAAATAATTATCTCACATCTAACAGGAACAAATAAGAAGAGACTAAACACTAGATTTTTGGGAAATTGAACTGTTGGTAAACCAAAAACTAGATCAAGATGGGACCAAGAATTTCATTTTGAATGAACAAGAAAACCCTTAAAATTAAAAGGAACATTTAAAAATCTAACTAAAAAACAAAAATAGATCTTAAAATATGAAAACCCATAAATAATATTTATTATAACAATATTTATAATTCATGGCATGAGAGGTTATTTTAAAAATGATTTTTTACTTGTTTCTAATATGATAAATCCATTTTCTTGAAATTAAAATCAGCTAAAATTTTATTTTCCTTTCAAATAATCCTTATAAAAATTCAATACTTTTATTAGGTATCCAAAAAATTAATTTAAAGCACATGCAATTAGGGTTATTGAATTTATTGATGAGTGTAATGGGAAACCTATATAAATCAAGAATAGTGATGGATAAACCCTTAATTACATAAGTAACAAGTATTGAAGAACCCATCACATACCAAAATAACTATGATATCAAATAAATTTAGAACCCAAACCTAACCTAGGTTTTGGTTGGTGTTAACAAAATAAGGCGGATATGGGAAACACATGTAATGATGGATAAAGGAGAAATAAAAGAAAAATCAACCCTAACCTTGATGAATCAGACCAGAATCTCAATGAAACCACAAAAAATAACCATTTATATGGAGAACAATAGAAGGGAGAAGTGAAACTAGCCTTACCCTAGTATACACATAATGTGTAATAGGAAGTGGTAGGTTTAGGGAGAGTTTAATTTGAGTGGGGTAATATTATAATTTATCGTCTTGGAATTTTTGGGTACATTGTGTCATCAATGGTTCATGAGAAAATCTATGAAGGTTCTTAGGGGAGGCTGGTGTGTGTGGTTGGTCAGTGTCTCACCGACATGGGTGAGATAATTAATATCATGATTATATAGAAGAATAAATAATCACATACCGTAGATCTTGAGAGGATCAATTCATCAAGAGGCTTGATGAAGAGCCATGGTGAGATCTTGGTTCTGTGAAATATTAAAGTCATAAGGGTGGAGGAATCTATTAGGGTACTATTTAAAACATTAGGTAATCCTTTTATCAGTTCTTTAAAAAATGATAAAGATAAATTTTATCGACACTAAAATTTTATGCATTGATAACACATATCTTTATCAACACTTTTTTTGGGGATAATAAAACACATATTTATCAATGTTAGAATTATATTGTTAATAAAAGTCAATCATTATCAATGTTAAATAAACACTAATAATGAAACTAATTTTTCTTAGGGGTTCCAATCTGTTCAAGGTTGGGGAGCCGATTTAGAATATTTCGACAATCTGGGGTTTCTCAAAATAGAAGTGTGTGTCACTGGGTCATGGCTTATTTCATTTACTTTTTTACTTCTAAAGATATAAAGAAACGATTGTGGATATTTTATTCTATCTCTCTCAAGCCCATATTTCTTTACATTAGGGAATGAGATAAGAAATTCCACCTCTTTGATGTAGGTAACTCTTCTTCTCAACTACGTGTCAAAGTTTAAGGTCTAAATTAGATTCTATGGAAACCCAATATCTGGTATGATATTTATATTTCTATTTAAATTCCAATTAAAATGGATGAAGAAATGGAAGTTTCCATATTTGGACACTATTCTCGCTTCTTAGTTGAGGTTGATCTGGCCTATACTTTATTTGATCGAGTATTTATTTCCACTGATGAATATGAATTTCAATTGAGAATTGTTTATGAGAGAGTATTGAAATTCTAATTTGAGTGTAAGGTTATTGGAAATGAGCTTTCCTGCTATAGAAAATCAATTGTCTATGAAAACTGCTCAATAAATGGGCATGACATGAATTCATGCTAAAAAAGGGGAAAGATCTCAATTTTTCATTCTATTTCTATTCAGTCTGATCAAGAAATTCCTAATCCAGAATGTTGACACATTGGTTATATGAGAGTGGTCGTCAATGATATAAATATTGTACAGGTTACCAATGGCACCATGAGGGAGGGTATGGTTCTTACTGGTGTTTCTAAGGAATCAATTGATGAAGAAAATCTAGATAATCATAAAAAAGGGTTGTGGATAATTAACCAATGAATTCTGAGGTTAATAACTTATAGGATTCCACCTCTTTTGAAAAACACTCTATAATAAATAAAAAATTATTGTATGATATTGTTACTGAGAAAAACATGGTTATAGATGTCAAACAAATGAAAGTCACTCTTACTTATGATGAAAATAAAAACAGTGAAATTGAGTTCAAAAAATAGAAGACTATCTTGGATGAGAAAAGTATCAATGAAATAGACAACCAAGATGCAAAGTATGAATAGAAATTTCATGAACATGTGATCGCATCAAAAACTATAATGGTAAAAAATTCCAAAAATTGATTACCCTATGAAGGCTAAAAATAAAGGGGAAACATCCTTTCATAAACTTGAGATCGAGCAGATTATCCATTTAGCTCCCAAGTGGATCTCGGAAGATAAAAAGAAAATTAAAGAAAACAATTAATTAGATGGTTAAGGTTTGGTATCTTCTAGGAATAAGGTTTCTATCTCTATTCCAAACTTGGTTGATTTGGATCAATTAAATGAAGTGTAGGTGAAAACTTCAATTTTTTATAAGTGCTTGAAACACACAATGAGAATGTGGGGAAAATAGATGGATATTTTTATAATTTTGAACCACCTCAGGTGGCTAGTCCTATAGAATGTTCATAGGTGAATGTTGTTGAAGTATTTCCAGAGGATCTCTAGCTAGTAAATAAGATACAACCTGATTTTTTCACTCAGGAAGAGATAATAAAGGGGGGAAAATAACCATATGATGATATCTAAATTTGCTACTCCTATAATAAATTTAAATATTGATGGTGACTCCTTAGTGTCCATTATAGATCTTAATAATAATGAGCTTCCCCAATAGAGAATGATAAATCTGAAGTGGAGGTGGATGAACTAGAAGACACTTGGCAACAAGTTAAGTCGTGGAAATGGGGTCATCATCCAAAAAGTCATAGTAGATGATGTGGTCGTGATGATTGGATTTCTAAGAAAGAGGAAATAAAACTAAAGGATCCTAATTCAGATGGAACTGACATTGAAAGCCTACTTCATCAAATAAAAATATTAAGAGAGCATTATTAAAGGGGTCATAACCTGAGACATGGTCAATGAATTGACTAGAATTTCTTAATAGATGAATAACACATGATTGGTATATAAATTAGAAAAAAACACAGTTAATGACTATTTTTGATGAGGGTAGTGATGCCTTGTCTGACCCCAACATACCATTTATCCAATTTCTTGTTTTTTATTTCAATAAAAGGATATTTTTCTGTACATTGTAAAAAAAATGAAATTTGATAAATATATTAATTATAAATTTATAATCATTTAAATAAATATAAATTTATTTTTAATTATAATTATAAATAAATATATTTAAAAAGTATTTTTATATATTTATATAATTATATATATAATTCTATATTCATTTTTGAGAATGTGGACAAGTTGTAGGTGAGGTTCTAGAAGATAAGGCCTATACTCTCACAGTTGTGACCAGTTCTGATATAACTCCTCTAAAGAAAGTGTTCATCCTTGATAAAGGGGTGAAAACCTTCAAAACTGATGTGTTAGAATCTGGAAATTTTTTAGTTTTATTGACATCCTTAACATATCGAAAAATTGAGAGGTTTTCCAGGAAGAATTACGGAACACTCATGATCTTATTCAAACCAAAGGCCAATCCTTAGGATCAAAGATGGTCAAGGCAGGGCCAGTTAGACAATAGGATACTCTACCACTTTAGGTTCCCATATCACAACATGAAAAGACTAATCCTCTAGTGGATGATAAGACATGGAAATAGTAGAAGACATGGAGGCGGGTCCAACATCTGCGAGGTAGGGGTGGTGGCTTCCATTCCCACTGTTGATGACCTCCTGGTCCTTAGGCGTGTATTCTTTGTTTTTTTGTAGTAGTGTCTTTTCATAAGTTTTCACTTTCCATCTCCCTATTGAATGTTTCTTTTATGTTTCTTTCAATAAATTTTCAAACCATGGGACTTAACCCTTGGTTTTCACTAGTTTGATGTAAATATATGCAATTATAAATATAATAAATATATTTATTATTCAAATATATTTCTTATAATATTATAATTATTTTTATATTTTTATATTTATTTATAATTATAATTATAAAAAATATATTTATAAATATTTTGATATAATTATAAATATATATATATTAATATATATATATATAATTATACATATTTATATATTTATATATATATATTAACATATATGTATATATAATTATAAATATAATAAGTGTTTATTATTTAAATATATTTATTATATTTTTTTAATTATTTAAATATAAACGAAATTATTTATAATTATAATTATAAATAAATATATATATAATTCTAATTATAAATAAATATATTTATAATTATTTTTATATAATTATAAATAAATAATTATATATATTTATATGGAATACTATTGATGGGTCTATACCTATTAAATCATTGGATGCTCGTGGGTTTTCCTTGGACCAATTCATCGGCTATTTGTGATCCCTAACCTACCATCGATCTAAATAGAAGTCTTCAAGTTGATATCTCAGATGTAGGTACAAACATGATGGAAGTTGGGGTTTGCAATCTATTGGCTTTGGATGCGAGGAATATAAAATCTGGGTATGAACCTCATTCCTTTGTGTCTTTTAAGGATTTAATGGTTGAAAGTACCATTAAGAAGGGTTCTATAGCTCATGTCATTGCAAAATTTGTTGCCTTATATGAAATATTGGGGATGTACAAAAATTCTCTTATGGAGAGGTTTTTTCTTCTAGGAGTGGGGAATCCATGGAGACAAGATGATCTGGTCAATCATGTTTCTTATGTTTGGGAGTTATCTAACTTTATGTGTTTTTATCTTGTCTATGGATATTGTAATTGTTTGTTTTTATTTTAATGATCTGAAGCAATGTAATTGTGGTGTTTTTTTATTTAATTAATCTTCAATCAATTTTTATCCATCTGATATGAGAAACTCATTTTCATAGGTCTAGATTCATTTGTATGGCCTAAATTGGGAGTTATGGCATCCAAAAATCCTATATGACATTATTTCCTCTATTGGTGTCTCTATTCATCTTGATAGGGAGACAAAAAAATCTAGGTTCAGGCACTACAAAATGGACTTAGCGGAGGATAACCTTATTGGGGTTCTCATTAACAAGGTTGTTATTTCAACGCCAAATGATGAGATAAACGTATGTATTGTCTTTGAAGGGCTTCTATACATATGTGAGGAGTGAAAATAGGCTGAGCATTGAAAATGAAATTTGTTAAAGTTTGATTGTTTGTGGGATCTGTGGCTTGAGGAGGCATTTGAAAGATTCATACAAGTGGTTAATATCTATTAAGGGGAAATCAAATCTTCACTCCAAGGATTTCCATGCTAGGGAGAATAGTAATCATTGTTCTCGACCGGATTTAGTGTCACCTCTGTGTTCCCTAGGCATGTATGCTAGTTCACATAAGGATAATCATCCTGAAAGGTAGATACAATTGGACGTTGTAGGTACTGGGGGTGACATCTCCCATGTTTCCATTATCAAGAATGCCACTCTTGGGGGGTATGGACTCACCATAGATGGTGTGGGGACTGACATAGAGTAGATTTAGGATGAAAATGTTATGTTTGAGCCTACTTCCAGATATGAGGAACCAGACTGCAAGGGAAGTGATGGTGTTTCTATGGGTGTCAATTTGATTTGGCTTGGAGTTACATCTGAACCTGATCAGCAGCCATTGGGTGAGGAATTTTAGGGCTTGTTCCTCATGAATATGGGTATGGGAAATCTGATGTTCAATAGAGTGTGAATTATATTCAATAGATTCATAATGTCTTCAGTTCATTATGAATTTCTAGAAAATGGTATAATGTTTCAGATGATGGAAGTGATAAGGAGAAGTGGATAGTTTTATTGGACACCACTCATCTCTGACCTACGAGCAACTGTGAGCTAGTTTCCTTTAAGAATACTGTTTGAAATGGAATGTGAAATATGGTTAGTAATAGTGGTGTAGCTCCAATTCCTTTAAAAAGAAGGTTGTATATGGATTATTCCAATCTACCTTGGAATATGTCTACCAGGTCATCTTCCAAGGCATCAAATATATAGCTCACTCAAGAGTAGGAAATGTCCAAAGAGAGGATCCTTCGGATCCTCAATCAAGGTAATTCACAATAGGAGTGGGAAACTACGGTTCCTGATGATGATTATGATAATGATATTGAAATGATCCTTCTTTTTTTGATCTGTAGGTTTCTTTTCTGGATGAGGGCATGTCTCTTTGTATGACCCCGTCTGTCTTCTTGCTTTCTTTTTTTAATCTTTTTCTTTCACTTTTAATAAACAATCATGAGCTTTAGCTTATCTCCAGACCTTTTTTCATATATTTATATAATTATATATGTTTATAAAATAAATATATTCATTATTTAAATATATTTAATATAATTTTATAATTATTTAAATGTATATATTTATTTATAACTCTAATTATAAATAAATATATTTATAATTTTTATATTTATAAATATATCTATATAGTTATATATATTTATATAATTATATATATATTTATTAATGTATGCGTATATATAATTATTAATATAATAAATACATTTTCTATAATTTTTAAATTATTTAAATATATATATATATATGTCATTGTATAAATACTTTTTTGAAATCATTATATATATTTATAATTTTATAATTAAGTACATACCATATACATACACATGTCCAAATGTTATATATATATGTCCATCCCACATATATGTGCACATATATATACATACACATATAAACATCTGTAAACATACAACATCGACATATACACATATGTAAAATACACACACACACAACAAAATACATACACATATATGCATGTAGACATTAATATAAATATATAAGTTCAAATATCACATATTAACAACACATCATTTATATTTATATAATTATTTTAATTATTAATATATATTTATATATATCAATATATCATATTTATATTAGTTAAATGCATGCATTTTATAATTAATGTATATAAATAAACTATGAAACATTTTGGATAATATAAATTTGATAATTTTTAATATATAAAATTTTGAAAATAAGATTCATTTTTATTTAAATTTATATAACTCATATTTATATATTTTATTTACACGCATATATATATACTTATTGTAATAAAAATATTATTTAAAAATATAAAATTCAATAAATATATATATTTATAATTATAATTATAAATACATATATTTATAAATATTTGTACATAATTATAAATATATTAATATATTTACATACATATATATAATTATATATAATTATATAATTATACATATATAATTATATATATTTATTAATATATAAGTTTATATAATTATAAATATAATAAACATATTTAATATAATTTTATAATTATTTAAATATATATAGATTTATTATAATTTTTTTATAAATAAATATATTTACAAATGTTTGTGTATAATTATAAATATATTTATATAATTATATATATGTATATAATTATACATACGTTTATAATTATATAATTATACATAATTATATAATTATATATATATATATATTTATTAATATATAAATATATATAATTATAAATATAATAAATATATTTATTATTTAAATATATTTTTATTTATGATTATATAATTACTTTTCTTAAAGCATTATATACATTTGAATTATTAAAAAATATATATTAATATATCATATTGATATTAATTATATACATGCATTTTTAATTAATGTATATAAATAAACATTATTTTTTGATTATATATATGATAGTTATATATATATATATTAATAATATTTTTTTATTAAAAGTTTTTATCTGCACTAAAAAAAGAAGTGATAATGGGTACACCTTTATCAACATTTTTTAGCACTGGTAAAAGTTACCTTATTAAGAAATTTTATCTAGTGCTGATAAAGGTAACCCTTTTATTAGTGCTTTATGTTTAACACTAATAAAAGCTAGCATTGGGTAATATGTGATCTATTGTATTTAGTTGCTTATTATAAATGAATGAAGACCCGTTTTGCTATGCCTAGGTATATCTAGTAGATATTATGAGGAAGGTCATAGTCTCCGATGATATAGAAAATTGATTTCTCCAACTCTGGATCCAATTTTCATTGAAGAGGGAATTGGTGGTGTTGAGGAGCTATGAACCAGGTTTGGAAAAATTTAATTCAACCTGGAAGGAAGATAGATTTCTAATCAAAGATAGGTTTAAAGTTGGGAGACTAGTTATCGAGAGGGCAGAACTTGATGTCCAGAGCTATTTAAATGTTGAATAGAAATTTAATATTGGTTTTAAATTATATATAGGTTTGATAAGAGAAATAATATTTTTCTCTTCTATTATCTAGGAAAAGTTTCAATGATTTTCCATGTTTCCAAGTGAATATTTTTTATCAAAACTAAGAAGTTCTTTACCATGATATTTCTTAGTGTTTGAGTTAGCATTTTCATATGTCTACTTTAAAGTTATGTGTTAGGCAGAGGTTGTTCAATCATGAGAAATGCATCAAGATGGAGATGCATCTTGTTTTATTTTAAACAAATCATGTATGGGTATATAACAATTTTTAGAAGGGGGTTTCTTAATTCATGTTTATATAATATAGAAAAATGATAGGTGACATGCATTTAGTGATTTGGAACAGACCGAATTATGTTGGTGAAAAATGATAGAGTCTAAGGTGAAAAAAGAATGTAAATATTCTACAAGAAATTCTATACAAAGATAATTTTTTTGAAACATAGAATTTATGTGGATAATTTTTTCACTAGAGATATCAGACAAGATCGAGGAGTAGAATAATGATTGCATCACTCATCGCGGTCAATTTAAAAGGGTATATTACTTCCCTCATTTTATTTAATTCATTTCAATTATAATAAGAGATGAATTTTTTTATGATCTTGAATTAATAATGGTTTTTGGTTGATTTTCTTTTTGGGGAATTTAAACTAATATTTTCTCATTTTCACTTCTTCATGGTATTTTTCTTTTTTTGTGCATCTCTCATGTTTTAATTTCAAAAAATCAAAATTATTTAGTGAGAATGATTCTGATGATATGTCTTCTATTTTCTTCACTATTAGATGATTATTGGAAGTGGTGATCTGAAATAATTATACTTATCTAAGATTAATCTCTTTAAAAAGAAGATTAATCTAATAAAATTTTGAGGATGACCTTTCTATAAAACTTCATTGAAAGAAAAATTCATTTTAAACCAAGAAGTTATAATTCCTATTATTTTTTTCTTGATTGTTGTTCTCACCTCTTATTATCACTTCTAGATCCATTTTATTACCTCATATTGTTTCAAAATAACTTTTTATTCATTAATTTATTTTCATAAAAATATAAAAAAATACATCATTTATTTATTTTTTGTGTTCTGGTTTTTTAAACTTCTATTCTGCATGAACACTTTTTTCCTTCCTTGTAGGTTTGGCACCCAAAACGTTGTTATAAATTTGTAAGAAAGAATTATAATTAACTAATATTATACATATTAAACAAAAACATTTCAATAATAATAGTAAATAAATTAATAGTAATTAATTTATAAGTACATGATATATTAAATTTAACTCCCCAAGATTTTGTGAAATATTTCTCTCTAAATAAATTTTATTTCTTTGTTAGTTTTTTTTATATACAACATCGAGTTTAAATGAACTGGGATGTACTATTGAATTATTATTATTTAATTTAAAGGTTATCACCAAGATGTAGGTTTGGTGGGTTTGAATAGAATTAACTAAATTATTAAAATCAAGTATAATGTTTTTATAGAATAAAAATGTATTTATTAAGGTATAATATATGCATACCCAATATTTATAAAAGCCAATTTATGGTTAAAAAATATGTCTTCCTCAAAGATGGTTTTTATTATGTAAGCATTATAATTAATTTTTATCATTTTCTGAAATTATATATGATGAAATTAATATCATTTTTGAAATCACCATTTCAATATTATCTTATTGTTAATTTTTTGGTATTTTCTAGAAAATTTTGATTTGTGGTAGAATAAAAGAAAATAGAAATTTTATATAAAAATCACCTTTTCATTCTATTTATTTAACAAGTAACATTATATTTTTTATTAGTTTTAAAATTTCAATAGTTCATTTTAATTAAAAATAGTCTAATAAAATCCCTTGTAGTTAACATTACACATTATTTATTATGGAAACAATTTTATACTCAAAAACACATTTTTTTAGAAAAGTGGTTTGTATTATGTTTTTCATGTTTTTTAATTAATTTATTCCATGTTTATAAATCGAAAATGATAAAATGGATTAAATATTTGGAACTAACATAATTAAAATTTTACAATACGTTCAACATAATTTTGGGTCATTTTAAATAGTAACCGAGGAACAAATTCATTACTACAATAAATGGTAAAAGATATTGATAATTTGTTAAACTGATGATATAAGGGTTAATTTTTTTTTATAATTCATGTAATGTCCCGAAATTTCTGTATAATGTTTTTTTAATTATACAAGATTATTTTGAGACCGAAAAATCTGACGGTGCGTGATTCTGAGGCCCGGAGTTCCTAGAACAATCCGTCGAAGTTTTGTTAAACTTTAAATAGTGTGCATAAGCAGTTTTCCTAAAAAAGTGGAATAAATATTAAAAGGTTTCCTAGATCAGAAATATGAGGACACCGTTGTGCTCAGGATGACGGGTTTACTTTAGGCGCGACTTATGTTTAGTCGGCGCATGCCTCCTATGAGAAAACCCAAAAATGGCATAACCGCAAATAAAATAATTAAATGAAATTATTTTATTTTTCAAATGCTTATAACTCACGAACGGTAACTTGGATTAAAAATAAAAGACCACCATTGAACTCATGAGGGTATGCTCTCTTTTTGAAGATACTAACATTGGCCGGCACTAGCCACTAGTGAAAGTTAGTTTTTAGACATAAATAAAATAATTAAGTGACAATTATTTTATTGTAAAATCCATAACATCTAAACAATAACTCAGATTGGAAATCTGATAGTACCTTTGGATTCATTGGGGCATGTTTCGCTTAGGTAGAGCCTAACCTCGACTAGCGCAGGTTGAGGGTTACTGTTAATAATTTACTAAATATTTTTTGTCTACATTCAATAAATACACGAGCATCATTTTCTAATTTTTGAACCATTGATCAAATTAAAAATCTGAGGGCACCATTGAATCTGCAGCGCCGGAATTCGCTTAAGGGAGGCTTCACTTCGACCGCAGTTGGTCTGGAGAAAAATTTAGTTTTTGGAACTTTTTGATAGAATAAATAAAATAACTTTATTATTATATTTTTATTCTATTCCTCCAACGGACAGGCAGTATGGTGGGACCTACGATGTGTCAAGCCAATAAATGGATTGAACCTCCCATCTAAGTAATAACAATGTTGGGGGAATTTAGGAATCTTCTTAATTAATGAGCCACCATTAAATTCAAACATCATTACTTTCCCTCCCCCTATCCTATATATATGGTGCTTGGGGGGAGGTACCAGCATAGCTTTGCCAAGAAACGAAGTGCTGAAGGAACGCCATGATGCTGAACCCTTATAAGACGGAGATGACCCAGCGGGAGGTGACGTACGGCACCAAAACCCCGAACCGGAGTTTGACGTTCGAGCGGCGGCGAGGACAGCTTATTGCGGGGATGGTGAACAATGAAACACCCTCAACCGTAAGAGATCTCCAATGTTTCAAGGTAAGGGGTTATTTTGATTTGTACGTTTTTGATTCCCTCTTCCCCGTTCATTAAATTATAAGAAGAATGTAGTTCAATAGACTAACATGTTGACCCACGATTCATTTGTCTCTGCGGGAGGTTATTGCGGGGAATCTTGTGGGGTTAATCTTGTTGTTTAATTCAATTGTTATTAAACCCTTAACCCCCTCATGTTTACGAGATAACACAGAGGGAGTAGGCCTAAAGAACTCGTCCCGAACCCTCCGCTATCTTTCTATCCTTGCACCACCTTGGAAGACCGCGAGCACGTCGATGCACGCTGCAAGAGGAAGGTTACGGCTCGTCAGCTGCGAAGAACGGAGGAGGCGTTCGACACGACAGCTGGCCGCGCGAAGGAAGGCGGCGTGACCACTATGCCACCAGCAAATGGAAGCCGCAATCGAAGCTGCGGCAGAGGCCGAACTCGCCTCCTGTGGGTCCTCCAGAGGCCGAGCGGTGCCCACGCGGCGCCGCCACCTCGCCAACTGAACAAACTTCGGTCCATTCGAGAATTCGGGAGATCGGGGGGTTACACCCCCCGCATCAGACCACACCAGGTCTCCAACATCAATCCAGGTCATCGCCCTTGAGCCGTGCCACCGCCATTTGAGTTGGGCCGCCACCCTAGGAGCTGGGCTTCCACCCACGGAGCCAGGCAGTTGCCCTCGGACCGGGCCGCCGCCCTCAGACCGGGCCACCTTCCTCAGACTAGGCCTCCACCCTCCGACCGGGCCACCACCCTCAGACCAGGTTGCCGGCCTCGAGCTGGGCCGCTGCCCTCCGACCGGGCCGCAGCCCCACGCAGGTTGGGCCACCCCTTTGCGGGCTGCCCTATTCGGGTCGGTCCGCCCTTGAAGGCCATCCCTCTTACGGGATGAACCAGACATTGGACCAGTGGGCCAAGTCCACCTCGGCCCAGCCCAGACCAGGTCGGGCTGGGTCGGTCCAGACCCAGGACCAACCGGGTCCGAAAACACACAAAATGATCCCTAACTCCTAAACCGGATGTCCATTTGATGAACTATCTATGACATACGGATCCTTGGAGAGAGACAATCATTTTTAATTACTACATGAGAGTTTTAGTGAAACTTGGAGTATGGCTGGGTTGGATCGCACCCGAAACTAATCGGGCCCTCGGTACTGAAATGCTAAAAACGCGGAGACCGGGCGTCCGAATGACGCACTGTCAGTTGCATTGGAACCCTTATGACTTGGCGGATCATCGGGTTACTTATTTGTGAGACTTCATGCTGGCTGAAATATTACTGATGGATTGAGGATCAGTTCTCCCAGAATCAAGCATGCTATGAGTGGGAATCCAGTGTCTGATAGTGAATCAGAGGTCGGAGACAGACCATACGAAGGTTAGTACTGAGCAATCATGTGTGGTTCAGCACCGATCCTTTGTGGGTCAGATCCTATGTGGGTTAGAACTCAGTGATCCTATATGGGTCAACACATACCGATCCTGTGTGGGTCAGCACTCAGTGATCCTATATGGGTCAGCTCATATCGATCCTGTGTGGGTCAGATCCTGTGTGGGTCATTGCGAGGGTTAGTTACCTATCGATCCTGGGTGTATTAGATCCTATGTGGGTCATTGCGGGGGTTAGTACCTATCGATCCTGTGTGGGTCAGACTCCGTATGTTCTGCACCAGTGCCTCTTGAAAGAATAAGATGATCTAGCTTCACGAATAATCATCTTTACTTTTATACTTCACTGAAAACCTAGTTTTAGTTGAGACTCTATGTGAGATATCTTTACTTTGTTCTTGTGATTGAGGTTATACTATGTGGTACTTTACCTATGTGGGACTTTACATTCGTGGTGTTACCCAGTGGTTTTTCTTTGTAGAATTCTTGGAGACCTTCAGGGTCTCGGGGTCCCTAATGAGTATCATTATACTCACACCTGCACGGGCTTTGTCTGCACCTATTCATGTCTTGTGCATATGACGTACAACATTGATCGAGGCTAAGGGAGCCAGGACTGAATGATGCTTGGATGTGGACATTCAGTGTGACATGATGCGGAGGAGACAGACAGACGTGGAGTACTATAGAAGAGATCTGCACCTACCTTTTAGGTAGGATCTACGGTGGATGATCCAGGAGAAGCTTTACACCTTTCAGCTATTTTTTACTTTTCAGTTGTACTTGTACTTTTCCAGTTGGGCTTGTATTCTGGCCCCTTTACATTTATTACACTTTTACTATAGTAGTTTACTTCATGGTTTCTTCTTGTTGTGTTCTCAGACCGCGTGTTTGTATAGATTTAAAGGCAATGCCTTCCCGTTTTAGGGAATATGCCTTTCAGTTCTAGTTGCCAGCCCCTTGCCTATGGAAGGAGGGCTTGGGGTAGTCACGGAACGGGCCTCGGGGGATGGGTCTTGACAAAGTGGTATCAAAGGAGTTCGGTTCTTCTGAAGAACTAGTACTCTAATCTTTTCTATGTGTAAATAGTGTTAAGTGTTATGAGTGTGGTTTTTAGTTTGGGGAGTCCAGTGTTAGTACGGTGGCCGACGTATCCATACACCAAGACCCAGAGTTCTGATTTCCGACTGAATGCACGAAAACACTGATTGCGTGTGTTTTTGAAAAGTTTTTCTTTTGAATCCTTAGAGTCATCTCATCAGGTATAACTTAATGATCATGACACACATGTTCCTTATCAGGATTCCACCACGAAGACAGCCACCCAGGTTTCCTGAGAGAGTACGTGATGACGACCTACCATGTAAGAACCTGGACCTTCTTTTCAGGTATGTTTTTCTTTTCTCTGGAGTTTTTGAGAAAAGTGGAGTTTCTGGAAATTTTTGTAGTACACATCTTGTACTTTCTGAGTGCACACCGTGTACTTCGTTGCTGCACGAGGCCATGTGATGGCCGTGTAAGGGCCACACACATGGTCGTGTGGGGTGATGTGCTGACCTCCTAAAGTGAAGTATGAAAATAGTAAGTACACACCGTGTATATTGATTTTTTTTTCATTAAACAGACCGGGATCGCGTCTGATCACTAGAGGTGTCTTCTTCTAGGTCTCATTCGACCGAGAGAATCCGTACAGCACCGAAACTTCTCCGAGCCCCCGAGCCTCCGTCTGTTCTCTGAATCAAATGTCGTCGATTGCGTTGGAACCACAATGGTAAGCTCTTCCTTCCTTTAGAGTATAGTTTTCCAATTCCTCCTCTTTTCCAAGTTATCATGGGTTTAACGTTTTATGCTTTTTCATATATCTACGATGTTATAAGGAGTTTCAAGCCTCTTGGTTCAGTTATATTGATCTCCTAACCCCGAGGTAGGTGGTTTGTGCCTTTTTGTTCGAAGACTTTGAGTATTATGTGAAAATTCCACCAATACCCTTGAACGGGTTATTGTGTATTTAACATATCACCCCTTTTGTTTTCTTACCATGATTTTATGCCTGTGTAGAGGTAAATTGGACATGTTTTGGGTTGATTGTTATACCTTGGATGCTCTGCTCATGCTTTGTTCTGTTTACAACTGTTTGGTCCTGTTTAGCCTATTGGCCGTTTACCTGTTTTCCATTCCTTGTGATCATAGGATGGAGTGTTGTTTTCTGACATGCTTGATATGTTGTAGGCTGGTTATCAAAGTAGTTCTGTAGGTTTACTTTGTCCATATAGAATTATTATGCTTTAACCTACCCGAGGCTATGATAACCTGGTGCTATAGACTATAAGGTGATAAACTGAGTGAGCTTCCTCAGAGAGTCTTTGAGCTTTAGGCTATATGGGGATTGACTGAGTGAGCATCCTCAGAGAGCCTGGGATTACTTTGGGCTATAAGAAGATATAATATGAAGCTAACTCAGAGATACCTTGAGTATTTTAGACTATAAGGGGATAGACTATGTGAGCTTCCTTAGAGAGTCTCTGTTTTGTTTGTTTAAATCAGCTGATTACCATAGGCTATAGGAGGGATTGACTGTGTTAGCTTCCTCAGAGATTCTATGAATGACCTGAGATATAAGGGTAATTGACCGAGTGTGCTTCCTCAGAGAGTCTTTGACCTTGGGGCCATAAGGGGAATTGACTGTGCGAGCTTCCTCAGAGAGTTCCTAACTACCATAGACTATAAGGGGAGTTGACTGTGTGTGCTTCCTCAGAGAGTCTCTATAATTCCGTATGACCAATCCAGTGGGGTTAGGCTGACTACACTTCCCAGAGGGTTGTTGGTACTTGTTAGGTAGGACTAGAGAGGATGGCTGTGAGTACTTTCTAGAGGGTTACCTGTTGTGCCTTGCTGGTTGTTGGCTGTTGCTTGACTTTGGAACTGTGGATTATTTATTGTTCAGCATGTTCTTGTTTACTATTTTCTGTACCTTTACCTGCCATATATTCACTGACTGTTAGGCACATATCTTCGAGTGGTTGCCTACTGATATTTATTCTCACACCCTGTTTAGGTCATGATTTTGGGCCCAAAAAGACTATATTGTTGCAGGTATAGACAAGGGAAAGCACCCTTCGACTTTAGGTACTTGACTTGCTATGGAGCTGGAGTGTATGGGACCAAGCTTAGGCTTGCGATGCTAAGGAGCTGTTTATCTTTCTTTTGTACTTGTTTTTAGTACTGTTTTTATTTCCAGAATTGTGACTTGTTTGGATTATTTCTTAGACATTTGTATCATGAATCATATATATATGTGCTCCCACTATTTATCATATTTAGTCTTCCGTTGTTCACTTGTGTATGGATTGTTTACTGCTTCTGCTGTTGTTATTGTTTCTTTTTTCCGCTGTGTACTCTGCCAATGAGGGCATAGTTTCCCCACTATCACACCAAAGGCCCTCGCTCCCAGTCGGCAGCCTCTGGCATTCCGGGAAATGCACTTGAGGCCATGTGAAAACCCGGGTATGGGGCGCCTCTGGGTGGATTCCGAAACTGGGACGTTACAAAGTGGTATCAGAGGAGAGTTTATTTTCTCTTTACTTATTGTTTGGATCCTATAGATAGGGATAGAAATGAATAGGTACTTGGTAATAAGCTGTGCCCGAGAGTAGCTAACCCGTGTACAGAAAAACACCATACTACCTCATTTATTACAATTTTACTAGTTTTCAAATTTTATAGTTGATTTGATTTTCACTGATGGGTGACTCACATATTTTGTACTGTTGCTGTTGATATTATTGTGGTTCTATTTCTGCCGCAACTGGATGAGATGAGGGTATTCCATCTCATGAATCATATAGGCACTTGTTAAAAATCACATGCCATGAATTCTTGCCATGACATCTAGTATGCATTAGCAATTGCATGTTTTTGTGATAGACGTTGTGTAGATTATGCATGATGTTTTGATATATGATTTGATAGAATCCCTACTGTTTGATATGGAATTTGTTTGTATAGTACTTTGCTTAGATGGATGCCAAACTTTGGTTCCTGAGCTGTTATGGGCCCTCATGGACTAGAATTTGGTGGATCATTACCTGGTTTCCTTGTTATAACTTGTATAAGATGATAAGATTTGATTCGCGGGGAGTATGGGCCCTCATGGATCAGAATTTGGCACCTTAATGTTTGTTTTCTGTGTTTTCTGGGCTCCAGAGTGGTTTCTGAGGCTACTGCCCAGAAAAACCCAGAATACACGGTGTGTAATTTATGAATACACGCCGTGTAGTTTTTAACCGTGTCACTGACTATGTGGGCAGGTAAATAGGGTTATAAAAAATCTTTCAAGAACACACCGTGTATGGTACTTACCCACCGTGTTGTAGTGACCGTGTTTCTACCTGTGTGACTAATGACACAGATGGATGAAACTTTGAGTATACACACCGTGTCCTGATTCCACACGTCGTGCCGTGTAACCTAGGTACCCGTCCATGTCACGAACAACACGGGTCGGGGAAATCCTTCAAGTAAACGCCATATGCACATGGAGAATGTCGTGTAGAGTGAACCATGTAGCTGGCCGTGTAACTAATAACACGGGTTGGTTGGGACTTCGGTGTATATGCCGTGTTCATCTGGAACACGCAGCGTAGTGTAACCTTGGTACACAGGCCGTGTCACTAATAACACGGGCTGGTGAAGCTTGTTGAGTACACCCTGTATCTAACTCGAACACTCCAGGTAGTATTGTCTTAGGAGAGTCGTGTGGCTTGACCGTGTAGAAGGACTCGGGTAGGGGAAGAGGATTCAAGTACACATCGTGTGATTTGAGAACACAGTGTGTGTTTGGGGTGTTACATGACCATTTTAAACAGAAGTACATGCCCACGTGAATGACCTCAAGGAACACGCCGTGTAGGTAGTGTACACGCCGTGTAGTCATGTTTTGTAAAACTTGAATGTTTTCTTCCTCTTGTTCTCTTCTTACACTCCTTGTTTTTTGTCCTTGATAATCTTGAATCTAAGGTGTGTGTTTAACCTTGCAGAGTCATGCCACCGAGACGTCCTCCGGTTGACCGCCAGTTACAGGGCAGTGATTATACGCCTGATATGGCTGATCAGGGACTTCCTATAGATCCTCCAGTTGTGCCATCCTTGGCACCAGCAGTTATACCAGTTGTAGGAGCTGATGCGCAGTTTAGGGAGGGTTTTCTGAGGAAGATGCAGACCTTCCAGGGAGCGCCACCTCCTACCCCATCGATGGCAGATTTGACACGGGTTTTCCAACAGCAGCATCCTCCCACTTTCTCAGGGGATGGAGGACCCCAGGCTGTAAAGTTGTGGCTCGAATCCATGCTGACAATCTTCGAGAATCTCAAGGTACCACCATAGAGGAGGGTGAATCTTGTGACCTACATGCTCCGAGACTCTGCCAAGAGGTGGTGGGATGTCATCTCTCAGGTGGGACGCCACCAGAATATGTCTTGTGAGGAGTTTCAGCATATCTTCTATGATTACTTCTACCTGGAGACCTTGAGGTCCGACTGAGATCGGGAGTTCATGAGCTTAGAGCAGGGTACTCTTTCTATGATGGAGTATTACTCTCGTTTCATGGAGCTGTAGCATTTCATGCCGATCCCAGCAGGTGATGATTTGTTCCTGACTAGGAAGTTTGAGGATGGTCTCAGGCAAGAGATCCTTTCCTAGGTGAACATCTTCTGGTTGACTTCGATATCCTCTATCGTCAACCAGGCGCTGATCACAGAGCGCAATCTGAGGGATTCTGGAGCAGTGAGCCTGGGTGGTTCGACATCCAGAGTTAGTGTTCCCCCTACTGATAGCAGGAAGTGCCGCAAGGAGATTTCTCGATGAGATTAGAGTAGGCGGGATGCACCTTCTAATAGCCACGTGGTGTGATACCAGTGCGGGGGGAGTGGGAATACGAGGACACGTTTCTCGAGAGACCTAATGGAGTTCCGATCTTGCAGCAGGATGTGCCATCTCTAGCGTTTATGTCAATTTTTTTTCCTCCAGCAGCCGAAGACAGGGGTTCTTCTATGACTCCACATTCAGGAGCATCACCACCAGTTTCTCACCAGTCTGGGAACATGAGTTCTTCCTGCCGATCAGGACAAGGTGGAGGTCGTGGTCAGGGTAGTCAGTCACCGGTCTATCAGTGACAGTAGGGCGGATCAGCTCAGGGCGATTAGGAATGGTCATAGGGCCATGGAGCATACCAGACTTTTGTGATGGAGCAGACCCAACATAAGCAGGATCCCGAACCTTCCACCATTCGAGGTACGATCTTAGTAGTCTCAGTTTTATCTTCTGCTCTTTTCGACACATGGGCTTCTGATATCTTTATCTCTGTTTCTGTTGTGTAAATCCTTGGTCTCTAAATCTTTTCTTCTGCTAATGTATTGTCTCTAGACACACCGTTGGGGACTATAATGGTTAGTGTACGTCAGTGCAGATAGTTCTCTCTTGAGGTGGTTGGGTGTCACTTCTTATGGGACCTCTATGTCCTAGAAATAACGAGCTACGATGTAATTCTCATAATGGACTGGTTAGTCCCATTCCAGGCAGTCTTCGATTTCTATCGCTGCAGGGTGAGTTTCATATCACCGGTTGGTGGATCTTTCCTTCATCGGGGCGAGTGGGATTTCTTGGAGAGTTGAGCAGGACCCGATCATCATGGTCTAGGAGGAGTTATAGCCCAGATTTCTTGTCAATATCTAGATGACTAGGGGACTTCACAGTTAGACTTTCCTCCAGTGGTGGATCATTTCAGAGATGTCTTTCTAGAGGACTTTTTAGGTTTACCTCCGGAGTGTGAGGTGTTCCAGGAGTGGCACTGGTATCCATTCCTCCTTATAGGATGGCTACACCTGAGTTGCTGGAGCTCAAGAAGCACTTGGATGAGTTGCAGGCAAAGGGTTTCATCCGACCCAGTACTTCTCCTTGGGGTTCACCCGTCCTGTTTGCGAAGATGGAAGACGACACCCTCATGCATTTTGTGGATTATCAGAAGCTAAACTAGTTGATGGTCAAGAACTGATATCCCTTTTTGAGGATTAATGATCCCTTTGATCAACTTCGAGGAGCTCGGGTGTTCTCGAAGATTGACATGAGGTCCGGTTACCATCATTTGCGCATTAGACCATATGATATACCTCTCACATCATTTAGGAGTAGGTATAGTCTATACGAGTATACGATTATGAAATTAGGTCTCACGAATGCGCCTACAGTTTTCATAGTACTGATGAACCGAGTGTTCCATCCATACATGGATTTATTCGTAGTGGTTTTCGTGGACAACATCTTGGTGTATTCTCACACCTGACACGACCATGCTACCCATCTTCAGATCGTTATGAGTAAAATGAGAGAGCATAACTTATATGCTAAGCTCTCAAAATGCCACTTTTGGATGGATCAGATTCACTTCTTGGGTCATGTTATCTCAGAGACAGGAGTATCAGTAGATCGAGAGAAAGTAAGGGAAGTAGTTTCCTAGGAATAACCGGAGAACGTTTTTGAGGTACGAAGTTTTTTAGGGATGGTTGGATACTACAGATGCTTCATACATGACTTTTCACACTTAGAAGCACCGCTGATGGGTCTAACCAAGAAGGGTGTGAAGTTCTTATGGTCATATTATTGTGAGTCAGCCTTTTAGGAGCTGAAAGGGAGGTTGACTTCAGCACCGATACTAGTCTTTCCAGTGCCAGACAAGGTCTATACTGTTTACTATGATGCTTCAGGTATCGGGATGGGAGTTTTGCTGATGTAGGGATATGGAGTCATTGCGTATGGGTCTCGACAGTTAAGGCCACATGAGAGGAATTACCAGATGCACAATCTGGAGTTGGCAGATGTTGTTCATGCGCTACACTGTTGGACACATTATCTTCTGGGAGACCATTTTGTGGTTTTCACTGACCAAAAAAGTCTCAAGTACATCTTCACTCAGCGTGATTTGAATTTGAAACAATGAAGGTGTGTCGAGTACCATCAGTCTTTTGATTTTGAGATTTCCTATACGCTTGGGAAAGGAAACGCTGTGGCTGATGAGTTGATCATGAGGAATTAGATACATATAGTTCAGGAGGCCAATAGTGAGTGTGAGCTTATGGCTCTATTCTCTGAGATGCATTTGGAGGTGCACAACAGACATGGCCAGACTTTCCTATCTTCTGTAGCTGTTACCTCTACTCTTCTCGATCAGGTACAGATGAGGCAGCTATCAGACTCAGAAGGCCTAGTCCTGCGGGAGAGTGTGTCAGGAGAGGACCCTCTTCCTGGATGGACAGTAGGCGAGGATGAGATCTTGTGTTCCTAGGGATTCGTATGGGTGCCAACAGACATATGCAAGGAGCTGATGTGGGATGTTCATTCCTCAGTTTGGGCAGTTCATCCTAGTGTCACCAAGATGTATTGCGATCTACATCACCTGTATTAGTGGCCAGATATGAAGAGAGATATTGCTGGTTTTTTCATGAGGTGTTCCACTTGTCAGCAGGTGAAAGCAGAGCATCAGCGACCAACAAGTCTTTTTTAACAGTTACCCATTTCTGAGTGGAAGTGGAATGATGTCACGATGGACTTCGTGACCGGTTTTCTGAGGTCCCCTCGAGGGAACAACGCAATGTGGGTTGTCATCGACAGACTCACAAAGGTTTCTCAATTATTTCCGATCAAGAAGACCTTTAGTGTTGATTATATTGGATGGTTTTACATCCGAGAGATTTTACATCTACATGGAGTTCCACACTCCATTATTTCAGACAAGGATGCACGTTTTACTTCTTGGGTCTAGAAGGGGCTTTAGAAGGCTTTGGGTACACAAGTTCTTTTGAGAACAACATACCATCCCCAGACAAATGGCCAGTCCGAGCGTACGATTCATGTGATTGAGGATATTACCCAAGATTTAATTTTGGACTTTGGAGGTTCTTGGGAGAAGAATATCCCTCATGTGAAGTTTTCCTACAATAATAGTTTTCAAGCAACTATTCAGATGGAACCTTATGAGGCCTTTTACGGTAGGCCATGCCGATCACCCTTATGTTGGCTGGAGGTAGGAGATATATCTTTGCTGGGTCCTCGTCTTGTCCAGGAGACCACCGAGTAGATAAAGTTGATTTGGAAGAGGATGGATACTGCACAGTCTTGTCAGAAGTCTTATGCTGATCAACGGAGATGACCTATGGAGTTTGAGGTCGGGGATTAGGTTTTCTAGTGTGTCACACCGAGGTTGGGACACAAGAGGATCTGGAGACATGGTAATCTTTCACCAAGGTAAGTTGGGCCATTTGAGGTGTTTGAGAGAGTTGGGTATGTTACCTATATGTTGCAGTTAACTTAGAGGTACCGGTCTATGCATGACGTCTTCCACGTTTCTCAGATCTAATGTTACTTTTCAGACCCATCTCATGTCTTTCAACCTGAGGAGATTGAGCTTTAAGAAGATTCATCATTTTAGGAGCATCCTATCAGGATTTTCGATCATAGTATGAAGGTTCTCCATTGTCGGTATGTTCCTCTGGTATGGGTGCTATGGAAGCACAGGAGAGTATAGGACGAGACTTGGGAGAGGGAGGCTGATGTACGATCTCAGTGGCCAGAGCTGTTCGGGGTTTCTTATTCTACTCCTCGTTAGGGAAATTTAGGGATGAATTTCTTTATGGGGGGAAGTTTTTAAGAACCCATACCTTATTTTCAGGCATGTTTTTCCTTTTTCTGGAGTTTTCGAGAAAATAGGAGTTTCTGGAAATTTTTGAAGTACATGTCGTGTACTTTATGAGTACACACAGTGTACTTCGTTTCCACAAGAGGCCATGTGCTGGTTGTGTAAGGGACACACACACAGTCGTGTGGGGTGGCGTGGTGGCTGCCTAAAGCAGAGTATGGAAACAATAAGTACATTCCATATACTACAAAAGTTCACGCCATTTACTTTGTTTTTTTAATTAAACGGATCGGCCTCGCGTCTGATTGCCAGAGGTGTCTTCTTCTAGGTCTCATTCGACTGAGAGAAGTCGTATGGTGTCGAAACTTCTCTGAGCCCCCGAGCCTCTATCTTTTCTCCGAATCAACCACCGTCAATTGCGTTGAAACCACATCGGTAATATCTTCCTTATTCTAGAGTATCATTTTCCAATTCATCCTATTTTCCAAGTTATAGTGGATTGAATATTTTATGTGTTTTTGTAGATATATGATGTTCTATGGAGTTTCGAGCCTCATGGTTCAAGTATATTGATCTCATAACCCTAAGGAAGGTGGATTGTGCCTTTCTGTTCTATGTCTTTGAGTATTATGTGCAAATTCCACCAATACCCTTGAACGGGGTATTGTGTGTTTACCATATTACCCATGTTGTTTTCCTACCATGATTTATGCCTGTGTAGAGGTAAATTGGACATGTTTTGGGTTGATTGTTATACATTTGATGCTCTTCTCATGCTTTGTTCTATTTATGACCATTTGGTCCTATTTAGCCTATTGGCCATTTACCTGTTTTCCATGCCTTGTGATTATAGGATGGAGTGTTGTTTTCTGACATTCTTGAGATGTTGTAGACTGGTTAGCCAAGTAGTTCTGTAGGTTTAATTTGGCCATATGGCATTATTATGCTTTGAGCTACCCAGGGCCGTGAGAACCTGGTGCTATAGACTATAAGGTGATAGACCGAGCGAGCTTCCTCAGAGAGACTTTGAGGTTTAGGCTATATGGGGATTGACCGAGTGAGCATCCTCAGAGAGCCTAGGATTACTTTGGGCTATAAGGTGATATACCGTGAGAGATTCCTCAGAGAGTCCTTGACTGTTTTAGACTATAGGGAATAGACTGTGTGAGCTTCCTCAGAGAGTCTCTATTTTGTTTATTTGAATCACCTGATTACAATAGGCTATAAGATGGATTGACTGTGTGAGCTTCCTCAGAGAGTCTATGAATGACCTGGGCTAGAAGGGGAATTGACCGAGCATGCTTCCTCATAGATTCCTTGACCTTGGGGATATAAGGATAATTGACTGTGCGAGATTCCTCAGAGAGTTTCTGACTGACCTAGACTATAAGGGGAGTTGACTGCATGTGCTTCCTCAGAGAGTCTCTATAGTTACATACGACCAAACCAAATGGGTTAGGCTGAGTGCACTTCACATAGGTTTGTTGGTACTTGTTAGGTAGAACTAGAGGGGATGGATGTGAGTACTTCCGAGAGGGTTACCTATTGTGCCTTTCTGCTTGTTAGCTACTGCTTGACTTTGGAACTGTGGATTGTTTATTGTTCAAAATGTTCCTGTTTACTATTTTCTGTACCTTTACGTTCCATTTATTGACTGATTGTTAGGCACAGATCTTCAAGTGGTTTCTTACTGGGATTTAGTCTCACACCCTGTTTGGGTCATGCTTTTGGGCCCAAACAGACTATATTGTTGCAGGTATAGACAAGGGAAAGTTCCCTTCAACTTCAGGTACTTGACTTGTTGTGGAGATGGAGTGCATGGGACCAAGATTAGGCTTGCAATGATGAGGAGCTATTTATCTTTATTTTGTACTTGTTTTTAGTACTGTTTGTATTTCCAGCATTGTGACTTGTTTGGATGCTTTTCTAGACATATGTATCATGCATCATATATATATGTGCTCCTGCTGTTTATAATATTTAGTCTTCTGATGTTCACTTGTGTATGGATTGTTTACTGCTTCCGCTATTGTTATTGTTTCTCTTTTCCGATGTGTACTATACCAATGAGGGCACAATTTCCCCACTATCACACCCAAGGCCCTTGCTGCTAGTAGGCAGCCTTTGGAATCCGGGGAAATGCACTTGAGTCCATGTGAAAAACTGGGTATGGGGCGCCTCTGGGTGGCTTTCGGAACTGGGACGTTACACACCGAGCGATGATGCCTCGGTGCAGGGCCCTCTTACGACATTATCACCTTAGGGTGGTGTACCAACAACACCACTACCCGTTGGGCAGACATTTCCACCATCCCACCAGCAGATGGTGCACACTGACTGAGTGCGTTCCACGAGTTTCAGCGGAAGAGGCCTCCGAGATTCCGAGCCGAGATGGACCCGCAGGCAGCTAAGGATTGGATGGAGGCTGTGGCTAGATTTCTCCACCTAGTTGAGACACTGGTAGATTAGTTGATGATCTTAGATTATAGTATTTTCCAGTGAGTGACCATGAGGATGGATCACATAGTGATGGGGCTTCGGTATGTGGACTATTTCCTGAGATAGTACCTTCGGGTAGAGTGTCAGCTATATCACTGCCTGTTGGTCAGCAGTTACAATTGGTGTTACCGGTAGAGGAAACATGTAGGCTTAGTGCCTTACAAGAGTTTCAGTGTCAGATACCCCTCAGGTTCCGAGGTGAGCCCGACTCACAGGTGGCTAAGGACTTGATTGAGGAGGTGGTCAAGTTTCCATCTATCCAGGGCACCATTCGATCAGATGGAGGTCTTAGCAGTAAGCCTTATATGTGGCTCAACAGGATGATGATAGGGTTTAAGTTACCCTGATCTTTCAAAGAGGTGACTTTTCTATGTAAAGTATTGATAACCTTCCTCGGATAAGGGGGTCTCTTGCCATAAAGATATAAGGGATAAGAGTTCGCTAGAGCTTATACAACTTTGGCAGGATGACATATCGGTAGTTTATTATTCATCAAGGCGTACCGACTATTAATGGTACACGATGAATATAATACGATCAGTGATTCGAGGCTTGTAATTCCAAGTGAGGTGTGTATAAGGACATATGAGCCAGAACTATTCCTCTATGAATTCCTACCTATGTTAGGGTGCTAGAGAGAACCTTTGTGGTAGAATGTTCTTTGGTTGAGCGGATACAGCCAGTGAATGTTAGTAGTATGAAAGCAGAAAACTGATGCCAGTCTCAGAGACTTGGGCGTGTAAAATGTTTCGGGAAGAGTAAGTTATAGGGATAAATGAATTTTTAGGGAAACAGACATGGAAGTGGAGCTTGGAGAGCAGCAAGAGTTGGTATACATTTCGACATGTTACAACCACCACCTCAATGTGGTCCCCACCAGGCTTAGGGAACTGGAAGATAGGGGAATGGAGTAGCTGCATGAGGTCAAGGAGTGTGACCCAAGGACTCCAGGAATGATTAGAGGTATGGTCTGTGTCTACTACTAGATACCATATCAATAGGTAAATATACCAATCAGTCCTTTCTTCCACCAATCTTGTCCAAGACCTAGAGTTTCCAGTTAAACTGTTGACTTGAGCCTTACGTCTAGAGATACCTTTGGGAGGAGACTCAATAACCACACTTACACTGACGGTGTGATCTGAACCTTGAGGTGAGAGTTTTGTTTGGAACCGCTGGGTGGAAACGTCGAGGCCTTACAATGTTAGTTTGGGTATGGACTGGGCATCCACAATTCATACTCAGATTGATTGTATTAGGCAAAAAGGTTGTTGTTTATCTAAAATGTGAGAATGGGGTTTTCCTTGGTCGGTGAAAAAGGAAACCCAGGAAGCACAAGATAAACTCATGAATTGGAGGGTACATCCAATCACTCTTGAGTTGACCGGACTTACCCTCAGGGAAACATGAGTTTTTGAGTTTTCAGTTCCAAATATGAGTGGCAGAGTGTGGGGAAATCTTTTCAAAATATGTTTCCAAGATTAACTCCCAGAACGGAGAGTTACTTCTACTTTGGCTAGGTACTACCAAAGATTTGTACCCGACTTCTCCAGGGTAGAGGCACCCTTGTAAGCTTTGACGAAAAATGGGGAGCCTTTGCTTTGGATGGAGAAGTGTCATCAGAGCTTTCAAGAGCTAAGATAGATACTGAAAAGTATAAAACACACTACCCATGACCTAGAGTTAGTAGAAATGGTCTTTGCACTGAAGATGTGTTGGCACTACTTGATGGGTGAATGGTTTAATATTTACGTTGATCACAAGAGTCTCAGGTGTATCTTCTCATAGAGGGGCCTAAACCTGAGATGTCTACAATGGCTAGAGGTCATCTAGGACTATAACCTTGAGATAGTCTATAATCTTGGGAAGGGGAACATGGTACCAGATGCACTCAGTAGGAGGTATGGTCTACAACAGCTGAGTGAGGCATCAATGTAGCTAGTCGCGCTGTAGATATCCTTTACGGATAAAGATGGAGCATCTACCTCTAGTCTATGACTGTCACTCCCCCAATTCATCAACAAATTCAAGGGGGGGGGGAGGCATAGCTTGAGATGTTAACTGCGAGGCTCGACATGCTCAGATATCCTTAGGACGGTCTCCTGAATGATTTTTTGATGGGGGGAGAACATCATCCCTTTCAGAGGACGCACCATGGAACCAGTGACGCTTCAGAAGGAGGTGTTGAGGGATATCTATACATCCCCTTTAACAGTACATCTTGGAGTGGAGAAGATATACTAGGACCTCTAGCATCATTACTGATGGCCCTGGATGAAGGAATCATTGGGAAAGTTTGTATCAAAATTCCTCACTTGTTAGCAAGTGAAAACTACTTAGAGCCGGCATAAGTCTTATGCCGACAGGAAGAGGAAGACCATGTCTTCTTACGGGTCTCACCTTGACAAGGTTTGCGGGGATTTGGCCGGGGTGAGAAGTTATCCTTGAGGTTTATCTAACCTTTCTAGATCCTCAATAGAGTGGGCGAGGTGTTGTACCATCTATCTCTTTCCCCATAGATGCATTGGGTACATAATGTTTTCCATGTGTCGTAGTTGAGAGGATGCGTGCATGATCCATCGCATGTTATCAACTTGGGTGAGTTGTACTTTGATGATGGCGTGACTTTTATGGAGGTTTCAATAGAGATTTAGGATTTACATGAGTGAGTCCTTCATGGGAGATCGATACCTTTGGTATTCATTTGCTGGCACCATGAGAACCTCTAATAGAGCACATGGGATTGGGATGCTCAGATTCGTGCTCAGTACCCCCATTTGTTTCCTTAGTCTGTATTTTGGAATTTGGGGAAGAAAATCCCTTAGGTGGGGAGAATTTAATATCCCGGAATTTCTATATATATATATTTTTAATTTTATGGGATTATTTCGAGACCGTGAAATCTGACAACGCGTGATTTTGAGGCCCGGAGTGCCCGAAATGATACGTCGAAGTTTTGTTAAACTTTAAATAGCAGGTGTAAGCAGTTTTCCTGAAAAATCGGAATAAATCTTAAACATTTTCCCAGATTATAAATCTAAGGGCACCATTGTACTCAGGATGGCGGGTTTACCCTAGGTGCGACTTAAGTTTAGTTGGCATGGGTCTCCTGTGAGAAAACCCGAAAATGGAATAACCGTAAATAAAATAATTAAATGAAATTATTTTATTTTTCAAATGCTTATAAATCACGAATGGTAACTCGGATTAAAAATATGAGACCACCATTGAACTCATGAGGGTATTCTCTTTTTAGAAAGATACTAACATTGGCCGGTGTGGGCCACCAGTGAAAGTTAGTTTGGCCATAAATAAAATAATTAAGTAAAAATTATTTTATTTTAAAATCCATAACTTCTAAATGGTAACTCGGATTGGAAATATGAGAGTAACTTTGGGTTCGTTGGGGCGTGTTTCACTTAGACAGAGCCTAACCTCGATCGGCGCAGGTCGAGGGTGACTGTTAATAATTTACTGTACTTTTTGCGGGTACGTTTAGTAAATGTTCTAGCAACATTTTTTAACCTTTGAACCGTTGATCGAATTAAAAATCTGATAGCATTTTTGAATCTGTAGCACCCAGATTCTCTTAATGGTGGCTTCACTTCGACTGCAGTAGGTCCGGAGAAAAAGTTAGTTTTTGGAACTTTTTAATAGAATAAATAAAATAACTTTATTATTTTATTTGTATTCTATTCCTCCAACAGACAAGTGGTAAAGTGGGACTGGTGACGTTTCAAGCCAATAAATGTATTGACCCTCCAATCTAAGTAACAACAATGTTGGGAGGTACTAGCACAACTTCTCCAAGCAACGAAGTGCTGAAGGAACGCCATGATGTCGAACCCTTAAAAGACAGAGCCGACCCAGCGAGAGGTGACGTGCGACATCAAAACCCAAAACCAGAGTTTGACATTTGAGCAGTGGCAAGGACAGCTTGTTGAGTTGAAGACAAACAATGAGAATCCTTCAACCATGAGAGATCTTCAATGTTTCAAGGTAAGGAGTTATTTTTGTTTGTGCATTTTTGATTCCCTCTTCGTCGTTCTTTAAACTATACAAAGAACGCGGTTTAACCGACTAATGGGTTGACCCACGATTCATTCGTCTTTACGGGAAGTTATTACAGGAAATCTTGCGGGGTTAATCTTTTTTGTTTAATTCAATTTTTATTAAACCCTTAACCCCCTCAAATTTACAAGCTAACGCAGAGGGAGCGCACCTAACGAAATCATCCTGAACCCTACGCTATCTTTCTATCCTTACGCCACCATGGAAGACTGTGAGAACGTCAACGCATGCTGCAAGCAGAAGGATGTGGCTCATCAGCCGTGATGAACGGAGGAGGTGGCTAGCCCGACGACTGACCATGGGAAGGAAGCCGATGCGACCACCGCACCATCGGCGAATCGAATCCGCGACCGAAGCCATGGTGGAGGATGAAACTGCCTATGGAGGGTTTTGCAGTGACCGAGTGACAGCCACGTGGTGCCACCGCCTCACCAACCAAATAGCCTTCGGGCCATTTGAGAATTCGGGAGACCGAGTGGTTACACACCCTACGTCGGACCAAACCGGGCCACCGCCCTCGAACCAGGCCTCTGCTCTCGGACCGGACCTTCGTCCTCGGACAGGGCTGCCACCCTCAGACCGCGCCGCCAACCTCGGACCGGGCCACCGCACTCGGACCGGGTCGCCTCCCTCGGACCGGGCCTCCGCCCTTGGACCGTGCCGCCGCCCTCGGACCAGGCCGCTGCCCTCGGACCGGGCCGCCGCCCTCGGACTGGGCTGCAGCCCTCAGACCGGGCCGCCGCCCTCGGACCGGGCCGCCGCCCTCGATCTAGGCCGCTGCCCTTGGACTGGGCCGCCACCCTCGGACTGGGCCGCCATCCTAGCGGACCGATGCCCCACGCGGGCCGGGCTGCCACTTTTCAAGTCACCCTATTTGGATCGGTCTTCCTTTGCAGTCCACCCATCTTGCAAGCCGGACTGGACATCGACTCAGCAGGCTGAGTCCACCTCAACCCAACCCAAACTGGGTCGGTCCGGGTTGGACTGGACCTAGGCCCAACCGAGCCCAGAAATACACAAAACGAGCCCTAACTCCTAAACCGGACATCTGTTTGATGAACCATCTATGGAGTTAGGATCCTTCGAGAGAGACAGTCATTTTAAATTACTCCATAGTAGTTTTGGAGAAACTTGAAGTACGAGAAGGTTGGATCGCACCCAAACCTAACTGAGACCTCAGTACTAAAATGCTAGTAATGCAGAGACTGAGTTTCCGACTGACACGCCGTCAGTTGCGTTGAAACCCTTATGACTTGGCAAATAATTGGGATAATTCTTTGTGAGAATTAGTTCTGGTTGAAATATGACTAATGGATTGAGAGGCGGTTCTCCCAGAATCAAGCATGCTTTGAGTGGGAATCCAGTGGATGGTAGTGAGGCGGAAGTTGGAGACAGGCCATACGAAGGTTAGTATTGAGTGATCCTATGTGGTTCAACACCGATCCCATGTGGGTCAGCGTATATCGATCCTGTGTGGGTCAGCACTCAGAAATCATGTGTGTCAGCGTATACCGATCCTGTGTAGGTCAGATCCTATGTGGGTCATTGCAGGGGTTAGTTACCTATCGATCCTGGGCGGATCAGATCCTGTATGGGTCATTGGTGGGGTTAGTACCTATAGATCCTATGTGGGTTAGACTCCGTATGGTCAGCAGCAGTTCCTCTTGACAGAATAAGATGATCTATCTTCTTGACTAATCATCTGTACTTCTATACTTCACTGAAAATCTAGTTTGAGTTGATACTCTATGTGAGCTGTCTTTACTTTGTGCTTGTGATTGAGGTTATGCTATATGGTAATTTACCTATGTGGTACTTTAACTTCGTGGTGTTACCATGTGGTTTTTCTTTGTGGAATTCTAGGAGACCTTCGAGGTCTCGGGGTCCCTACTAAGTATCGTTATACTCACCCCTACATGGGATTCGTCTGCACCTTGTTGTGTCTTATGCAGATGACGTACAACATTGATCGAGGCTGAGGGAGTCAGGACTGGATGGTGCTTGGAGGTGGACATTTGGCGTGACATGACGCAGAGGAGACATGCGAACATGGAGTACTGTGGATTTGATATGTACCTACCCTTCAAGTAGGATCTGCGGTGGATGATCTAGGAGTTTCTTTACACCTTTCAGCTGTTTTGTACTTTTCAGTTGTACTTTTACTTTTTAAGTTGGGCTTTTATTCTGGCCCCTTTAGTTTTAGTGCAATTTTACTAAAGTAGTTTACTTAACAGTTGCTTCTTGTTGTGTTCTCAAACCATGTGTTTTTACAGGTTTAAAGGCAATGCCTTCCTGTTTTAGGGAATATGCCTTTCAGTGCTAGTAGCCAGCCCCTTGCTTATGGAAGGCAGGCTTGGGGTAGTCATGACACGAGCCCCGGAGGACGGGTCATGACAAATAATATTTTATGGTAATATTTATACTTTATCTCATCTAATTAGTTATTATTATTCATTTTTGATCCATTTTTCTAGATTAATACAATAATGTATTTTAATCATTTGAAAAATACCAAGTGTGTCTTCTCCGTCCCTTATAAAAGGACACCACGTATCCTCTCTTACTCACAATTAATGATCCTATTATCCTAGAAAATACCCACCCAAATAATTTATTAAAATCCCTAAATGTGTCATAGGGTTCTTGTTTTGATCGTAATTCCCTTTATTCTTGTTTTAAGGAGTAATCCAAAGGAGTTTTCTCAATGAAGAGTTATAACTCTTAACCGAGTATTTTCAATTATATTTCTCCTCATAAAACATATAAATATATGGTATACACTATAAAATATAAAATTAAATATCTTTTATATACTAAAATGTTATTATGATGATGGGGAAACCATTTTTCACCTTCTTTCCTTCAATTGAGAAATGGAACTATCGCTTGTGCGTACGTGTGGAATACCACCTCTATGTAGTGATATGATTCATTTTCTATCACCATCATTCATGGTTGGTAATTATGATGGATTTAATGTTTATATATGAAATTAATGAAATATTTGTTCTTCAATAATTATAATATATCATCTACCTTCCGACCTTAACATCTGTTGGAAAATGATAATATCCCTCATGCGTACATGTGGAATACCATTTCCACAAAGGGATGTGATTCATTTATCATCAAAAAATTTATATGAATAATTATAAAATTTTATATGATGAATAAATATGATAATTATTTTATGATAAATATTATTTAGATTATGAAACCATGATCATGGTTCAATTACTGATACCATCGAACATAAATTTTCATAAAAAAGATCAATTTTCAGTCAAATGATCATTTTAATGGAGATATTATTAATAAAAAAGGGAATTATACGACATAAATTATGTATGAATATGGTTATAAAATATATTTATTATAAATCTATATTTATTATATAGGACATTTGAATGTGTATGAATTAAGAAGAGACTTGAGTTATGGGTTTATGTTACAATATCATTTCTTTTCAGGAATCTTTATGTTAAATTTCTATTGAAAGAAATTTTATGGATCTTATTTTTTAATCCCCATTGATTTTATTATCATAATATTTTTCCTATAATTTTTTCTTTGTACCATTTTACTCTCTTTGGTACTTAAAATGATCGGGAAATTTTTATTAAAGTAAAGTCAACCTTATTTTTCCTGTGTTAATCGATCTTTTACTTTTATGTCTATTATCTTCAAAATTGTTTAATGGATGTTTTACCTATAAATGAAATAATTTTTAAAGAATAATTTTAATTAAATTTAAATTTATTTAAAAATGATTAAAATGAACATTTTTTAATAATCCTGTTTCTAAACAATTTTTTTTTTCTGTCTTTAAAAGTTTGAAAAGAATGTTTTGTTTTTATCTTATACTATATGAACTGATTTCCCCACTATCATAACCATTCTTTTATTTGAATATTCTATTAAAAATATATATAGTTATTTTAATACAAAAACATTATCTCAATATTGTAGTAATTTTTTATTAAAATTTTATCAAAAGAAAAAGATATTTTTCAACATCTTCAATAAAGGGTTAGAATATTTTTTTAAAGGAATTTTTTATCTATATGAACATGATTTAAGGATTTTTATGATTCCATAGAGATATAATATTTTGATAATATACATTTTCATTCCCTGAATGACTTTTGATGATGACAATTTAAAGATGACTCTTTGAAACTGGTTTCTTTCCCACATGTTAATTAAGTTATTATGGAATCATTATGAAATGGGGAGTGAACACAATTTATTAAGGGACTCTGCCCACTATAATAGTCTTCAAAGAGAAACTTAACTCAGGAAATGATGAAATGAAGAGTGAACCTAATCCACTATGATTGTCATGGAAGTGATCCCTGACTAAAGAAATTATTTTATATGCTTATGTATATTACATAATGTTAGGTCTTATTCTTATGATTTTATCTCATGAATCATGATTTATTATTAATGATTACCAAACTTATAGATGTTTTTTTTGAAAAATACTTATTTCATTATTTATTGTTAATGATATTTGACTAATTTGGTGTGTTTTCTGTAAGTTATGATCATATTTTCATACCCTTATGATTACTTTACCAATGTTATGAGAAATGGTTTTAAGTAGTGTATTCCTAATAAGTGTACTGTGTGAGAAGATTTTTGTGGGAGATATTAAAAATCTCTTATAAAATATGATGATATTATATCTAGTCACCAAAGTAACGGAAACATTATGGTTTCAGGCCATGCATTTTTATGATATGTATTTAATATTCATATAAATTGATGTAATATCTATGTATGTTATTCTTGGGTCACCTCATGTTTGAGAAATCCTATGAGTTATTTTTCATGATTACATGATCAATCCCTATGATTATTGTTACTCACATTATGTTTTTTTGGTCATAGTCAATGATTAGGCCTATGAGGAATTGTGTTAACGTTGATTGTGATGGGAAATGAAATGACTATCCTTATAAACAACCAAATAAAATGCGAGATGGGATGCGAAATCATGAAACTTTAAAAAATAAATTTATCAATCTATGAATGGTAACATGAATCATTTTAAAATTCTAAATGCATAATGGAAAGAAAAAGTAACTATTAAGACTTTTTTATGGAAACGTCCACTATCCTTTAGTGGTTCATTGTATATATTTTTTGGTGAGTACTGGATGAATGCTATAGAAAAGAAATTTTTTGTTCTCCAATGATTAGAGTAAGAAAATTTTATTTTGAACGTGTATCATTTTATTGGTAAAGATAATTAATTGTGGAATATTAATAAAAATACAAGGAAATGGGAGAAAATTGACTCCATAACCAAGGAAGATATTAAGAAGGTATTTTTCAATAAGTATTTTCCATGCAATATATTTAAGAAAATTGAAAGGGAATTCCAGGAACTAAAAAAAAAGACAATGTATACAAAAAAATACCAATGAGAAAATTTTCACATGACTTACAAGGTATGCTTCATGTTTTATCATAATCCCTGAAGGAAATATTGATAAATTATTTATTGTATTGAGTCTAATTCTCAAAAAGTCATTTTCTATAAGATAATATGATATATATATATATGAATGAATAAATTGATGTAATCTCAACATGGAAATGGAAATTTGAGACTATAAATGTTTTGATGGTTTTGGGGAAAGAGGGAATGATTAAATTTTAAAGAAATTCAAATAATAAAACCTGAGGAAAGAGAATTAATCTTCTTTAATGTCCTAAGTGTGGAAGGAATCATGAAGGAAATTTATTTACAGGGTTTGGTAATTGTTTTGACTCTGTAAAAGAAGAACATTGATCAAACTAATTCCAAATATATGTGAAGAGGCAAATCAATGAATGGAATGATAAAAAAGCTCAACTAAATGTCCCACCCAAAATCCTATGCTATAATTATAAGGAGTATATAAATTATGTAATTCAATGCATGAATTTTATGGATAATGATTACAATTAGCATCTAAAACCTCTATATCCCATAAAATGGAAAATCTAATGTGGTCACAACTATTAAATAAATTCATAAGAACAAAGTGGTGAAAGGTACACTTACCAACAACTGTAAAACTAAAAATGTTTTATTTGAATATAGATCTAACCACTAGTTTATATCTAAATAATTTTCTATGAGTGTCATGTCACCGCCTTAATGATGAGGTTTTTTAGTTAGTAATAAAAACTCTTAATGGTACAATGATCAAATATCAAGTCAATATCTCATCTCCAATAAAAGTACATTATTTATTGAAATATTTTTGTTCTCCCTATAGTTGAATTTAATGTGATTTTATTCATGGATATTTTCTTTATATATACAATCCATATAAATTTTCCTAGAAGCGAAGTCATGATTGATATTCTGAATCAACCAATGATCATCATTTTATTTGTGGATGGATATTAACATATAATGTAAGTGACACCCATTATATGGGTCTTATGGAGTATTCATGAGGGATATTTATCTAAAATGTCTAGGGTGAAACTTAACATCCAAAATATTCCTATTTTCTTGGATTATGATTTTGTATTTACCAAAGACATACCTTTTCTCTCCCTAAATCATGAAGTTGAGTCTTCAATATAACTCATACCTGGTGTTACACCAATTTCAAAGAATCCATGTAGAATGTCACAGAATGAGTTAGTAATTGAAGAAGAAACTCAAGGAGAATATTAATAAGGAATTTATAAACCATATTGAGACTCTATGTGGTGAACCTATTATTTTTTTTAAGAAAGAAGGGTAAATTTATATTATAATTGATTATAAATAACTTAACAATATCACTATCAATAACATGTATCCTCTACCATGTATTGATGATTTTTTTAATAAACTGCATAGATCTATGTACTTTTCCATGATTAACATGCATTTTAATATCGAAATTTGTGGTTCAAGATGGAGGATATATTCAATACAACCTTATGCATGAGGTATGGTCATTATTAATTTATAGTGATACTATTTTGACACACCAATTACCATGCTATCTTTATGAATTTAAAGAATAGAGTATTTGTACAATACCTCGATCAATTTATGGTTGTCTTTACAGATTACATTCTTATATACTCCAATATCATGGAATAATGTGTAGATAATTTGAGGATTGAATTGAGTACCATTAGGATGGAGAAGTTATATTCCAATATCATTTAGTGTGGATTTTGGATAAAAAGGATTCATTATTTGGTAATATAATCTAAATCTAGGGTATATTAGTATATCCTTAAATGATAGATGTTTTTTCTCAATGGACCCAACCATCCATGATAATCGAGATCCATATTTTTCCTGGGATAGATGGACACTACCAATACTTTGTGAGGATTTTATCATGGATATCTAATCCAATATCCAAGTTGACTTAGAAGTGATCCAAGTTATTTTGGGTAGATAAATGCGAGTAATATTTTGAAGTGTTGAAAGGAAGGTTGGTTAACTCACCTATGGTTACACTACCTTACATTGGAAAAGTGTTGGTGATATATAGTGATTCATGATAGAAGGGACTGAGATGTATCCTCATACATAATTGTTGACCTCACCTGTTTTGATAATCTCAATCATGTATTCATTTGTGTTGAAAATCCCAATTATGTTTTCATTCTATATGATATTTTTAAGTATCATTGATCTATACTTTAATTCTTTCAAATCTATGATCAAACCAATAATAATCTTTAAAATAGTCTTTGAAATATGTTAATACTCATTTATCCATGTTTATACAAGTTATAAATTGATTCTAACACAATCAGATGTGTTCTTCATAAAACAGATAAGTAATCTGTCTATAGCTACTGATAAAGAGCTACCGGTAACCAGTCTACCGATAGACTTAGTCTACCGACAGACAGCTACCGATAGACTTAACACAGAGCTACCGATGTACTTATAAATATAAGCTACTGACTTACAGACAGCTACCGATAGACTTAACACAGAGCTACCGATGTACTTATAAATATAAGCTACTGACTTACAGACAGCTACCGATACAAACATAGAGCTACCGGTGTAAGTATAAATAGCTACCGATGGAATAAGAGTCACCGATGGACGAAGCTACCGATACAGACTCACAGCTACCGACGCATGGAGCTACCGATGCATAGGAGCTACCGATGCATGTACCTACCAATGCATAGGAGCTACCGATGCATGTACCTACCGATGCATAGGAGCTACCGATGCATGTACCTACCGACGCACGGAGCTACCGATAAACAAAGTCACTGATACAAGCATGTACCAACCGACGCATAGAGCCACCGATAGAGTCAAAAAAACTAATGACATCGAGCTACTGATGTTCAAGCTACCGATGTTCAAGCTACCGATGTTCAAGCTACCGATGCTGATTACCTACCGATCACTCGACTCACTATTTGAATTTCTTTATTTCCTATATTTAATCTATCTAACGGTCATATCATGTACATTTTAATGATTTTTCAAATATCTGATAAAGGTTGTCGGATGTCAGGAACCCGTACCTCGTACTTGCTGAAAAGAAATCTTTTCTGTCCCCTGATGGGAGATAAATACGAGAAGACTACATACCAGAATTACACGAACGTCAGAAGGAAAAACAAACAACAACAAGAAGCGAACCAGAAAAGTGCGGTGCATCCAATATATCAAAAACGACACAAGAACGAGAAGAACACAGAGAAGCTCATAGACAATCAAGCATACTCGAGAAGTGTTCTGTGCATACAAGAAGAACTTCATCGACTACATTCTCACTACCTGTGAACCTGGAGCATACGACACTCTGTTTCTCAAACAGAAACGAGAAGAGGACTCAAACTCACTTGCGATCGAATCTGAAGAAGTCCAGAGCTATACTGCAATCACTAGAACCATCTCTAAACTCTACATCTCTTGTTCTGTGATTTATTACCATTCTTTTCGAGCAGTGTGTGTTATCTTCTGTATCTAACACATACACTGTCTCCTGTACTCAAACTTAAGGATTTGTAAATCCTTACCAAATTCTTCCATTCTTTCTTTCCCACGAATAACAGTGGTAGAGGTCGTGTGTGACCTGGACAACTGGTTGCTGTTGTACTGTTTCCCACAAAGAATAGTGGTAGAGGTCTTGGACCTGGACAGTTGTAAACTGTTGAACCCCGATCCAGGGTGTGGATCATTCTTATATAAACTTTTGAGAGGACTAAGTCTCGGCTTGAGACTGAACCTCTTGGTTACATCTGTTGTGCCATCTCTTTCAAAGTTTTATTCCGCTGCTAATTAATTTAAAACCAATACTGTTTTTAAGTTACTCTGATAATTAAATTAGCAAGTGTTTATGTTAAGTGTAGATTAGTAAGTTAGTTTCAAAATATAATCACACACTCCTGTGTTGATTAACTGGGAATTAATCAATCCCTTGAGAATCTGACAGAACCTCTACTTTAATATAAATTCACTACAGTTTAATTTATTATTTTATCTGGGGGTCTTTAAGACACTGTTTTTAAATACAGAAATTTTAATTGGTACTCAATTCACCCCCCTCTTGAGTAAACCACTCCTACCAACACTTGGTATCAGAGGTTGAAAATACTTTCTAAAAGTACTCTGCTTTTGAACTGTGATTTTAGTTGTATTTTAAAGTTCTTAAAATTTCTGTTATATCTAAATTTTTATCTCTTTAAAATTTTCTCATTATGGACAATAGACTTGAGGGTGCTGCTACTAACCGGCCACCTTTCTTCAATGGAACTAATTATGCTCAGTGGAAACTGAAAATGAAAATTCATCTAGAAAGCATAGGTTTTGATATTTGGACTGCTATTGAATCAGAATACAAAATTCCCACTACTGCTAGATCTACTTGGGATGAACCTACAAAGACTGCTTACAATAACAACTGTAAAGCTATGAATGCCTTGTACTGTTCTCTAGGAGATGAAGAGTTTAATAGAATTTCTTCTTGTAAAACTGCTTTTGAAATTTGGGATACCTTAGTTGTTTCTCATGAAGGAACAACTAATGTGAAAGAAATGAGATTGAACACTTATACTATCAAGTATGATAATTTTAAAATGAAGCCTGACGAACCCATTTCTGACATGTATCTCAGGTTCAATGAAATTTTCAATACAATGATCTCACTGGGAAAGGATGTCTCATCGAAGGAACAAATTATGAGAATTTTGAGGTGTCTACCTGATAGATGGAGAGGCACATCTGTATCAATCAGAGAATCATGTGACATAGCTGCTCTACCTGTCAAGGAACTAATCGACAAGCTGATGATGTATGAAGAAGAGCTTAAAGTGAACAAAGAGGAAGAAAATGAACCTGCAAGAAAGTCTGTCGCTTTCAAATCCTCAACTTCAAAGAATAAGGACAAAGAAAATCTTCAAGCTGTAGTTGAAAGTTCAAGCTGTGAAGACAGTGAAAGTGATTCTGACAGTGATGTTGAGATGGCTCACATTGCTAGAAGATTTAAGAAATTTTATAGGAAAAATAAGTTCTTCAGAAAAACAAATTATAAGGGTAAGTATGATCACCAAGGCAAATGAAAAAAGGATTGGAAGAAGAATGACAAATCAGATGAAGTTGTCTGTTATGAATGCAAGAGAAAAGGACACATTAAAGCCGACTGTCCAAAGCTAAAGTATAAAAAGAAATATGAATATAAGGACAATAAGTTTAAGAAAGCCATGAAGGCTACTTGGAGTGCTTCAGAAGATAGCACAAGTGAAGCTGAATCTTCAGACTCTGAAAGGAATCGAGCCAACATGTGTTTTATGACAAACACTTCTGAGGTAACTGCTGAAACTCCTGCTTCAAATTCATATTATTTTGGAGATGATTCTGAAGGTGATAACATGTCTAAATATGAACTGTTTGAATACTGTGATATGCTGGAAGAGACATGTAATGAACTTAAGGATAAATACAAGTCATTAAAGAAACAACATGCTCTCACCACTACAGTTAAAACCGAACTCACTATTGAAAAAGAGAAAAATGCTCAGTTGCTTAAAGAAAATACTGAACTAAAATTGTCTAATGAACAACTCATAAAAGACTTAGATAAGTTCACCAATGGCAAGAATACTCTAACACAGATGCTAGGAAAGCAAGTAGCACCTAAATATACTACTGGTATAGGATACCAACCTGGACAAAGGAAAATTGCCAAAACAAGATTTATTTCTAAATCTGGACAGAATGAAGGTAATTCTGGAACTTCATATGCTTCAACCAGTTATATACATGGCTATGGATCTAATAAAGTTTATCTTTCAAAGCATGTCAATTCTACAAATTATATGAGACCCATTAGGCAAATATGGGTACCTAAAGTGTTATTGGCTAACCTGTCTGGACCCAAGAAAATCTGGGTACCAAAATCATCTCCCATCTAAATCTGTTTTGTAGGGAACTTGCTTGAAGAGATCCTGTAAAGAGACCTGGTATTTGGACAGTGGATGTTCAAGACATATGTCAGGAGACTTCTCTTGTTTCAAGAGTTTAATAAAAGTTGATGGAGGCTTTGTCACCTTTGGTGATAATTCAAAAGGGAAAATCATCGGCCTAGGCCAGATTGGTAACACTGATTCAATTTTGATTTCTAAAGTTTTATTTTTTGATGGCCTTAAATACAATCTATTAAGTATTTCTCAGTTATGTGATGATGGTTTTCATGTTAAATTTGAAAATGATTCTTGCAAAGTTTTTGATTCTAAGAATGTTTTGGTATTTTCTGCCTTAAGAAATGAAAATGTTTATGCTGTTAATCTGAATTCTTTAGCTAAGCAGAATATTACTTGTTTGAATGCTTTTCATAAAGAATCTTGGCTATGGAACAGAAGATTAGGACATTGCAACATTCACTCACTTAGAAAACTTTCTAGGAAAAACCTAGTTAGAGACCTACCTAAATTAGAATTCCCAAATGATAGAGTGTGTAACCCCTGTCAAAAGGGAAAACAACACAAAGTTTCTTTTAAATCAAAGAAAGAAGTTTCAACTTCTCAACCACTTGAATTGGTTCACATGGATTTGTTTGGACCATCAAGAGTTTCTAGTTTAAATGGGAAGAACTATGTTTATGTTCTTGTAGATGACTTTTCTAGATATACTTGGGTATATTTTCTAGCTCACAAAAGTGAAGCTTGTTCTTACTTTGTCAAATACTCCAAGTCTGTAGAGAACCTTAGTGGACTTAAGATTAAAACCCTGAGGAGTGATCATGGTCGTGAGTTTGAAAATCAAGATTTTGAATCTTATTGCTCACATAATGGCTATACTCATAACTTTTCTGCCCCTAGAACACCCCAACAGAATGGTGTAGTAGAAAGAAGAAACAGAACCCTGCAAGAAATTGCTAGAACCATGCTCAATGAATATGATCTGCCTATTTATTTTTGGGCTGAAGCTGTAAATACAGCTTGTTATGTCATTAATAGAGTCTTAATCAGACCTGTTCTTAAGAAAACCCCTTATGAATTGTGGAACAATAGAAAGCCTAAGGTTAATCACTTTAAAGTTTTTGGTTGCAAAGTATTTATTCTGAATACTAAAGATAATCTGGATAAGTTTGCTTCCAAAAGTGATGACGGAATTTTCCTGGGTTACTCTATTTCAAGTAAAGCCTATAGAGTATTCAATAAGAAAACCAAATGTGTGGAAGAATCTGTTCACATCATGTTTGATGAAACTGATCCACATGAGCCTAAAACCTCTCTTGAGAATCTTGAAGAAGATTTGTCTATTCTGGACCTTAATGATAAATCTAAAGAACCTGTTATCAAAACATCCAGTTCTGGACTTTTTCCAGAATCTGCTTCTGTTGAACCCGAACCTATAGATGAACCTGAAGTTTCTAGTCCAACCTTTACCAGATCAACAAGGATTATAAAGAATCATCCTTTAGAAGCTGTTGTCGGTAATCTTGATAGAGGAACACAAACTAGAGCTTCTCTAAGAAACCAGGTTGAACATCAAGCCTTTCTTTCACAGCTGGAACCCAAAAATATCAATGATGCTATCAATGATGAATTCTGGGTAATGGCTATGCAAGAAGAATTAAATCAGTTTGAAAGAAACAAAGTCTGGGAATTAGTTGACAGACCTAAGGACACTTTGACAATAGGCACAAAATGGGTTTTTAGAAATAAAGTAGATGAATCTGGAAATATAGTTAGAAACAAAGCTAGACTAGTTGCACAAGGATATAGTCAAGAAGAAGGCATAGACTATGAGGAAACTTTTGCACCTGTAGCTAGACTAGAAGCCATTAGGATCTTACTTGCATATGCTGCACATCTGGATTTCAAGTTATATCAAATGGATGTGAAAAGTGCATTTCTAAATGGTTTTATAATTGAAGATGTTTTTGTAGAACAACCACCTGGATTTACTAACCCCCATTTTCCAAATCAAGTTTTTAAACTTTCTAAAGCTTTGTATGGTTTGAAACAAGCTCCAAGAGCTTGGTATGATAGAATTAGCAATTTCCTTATTTCAAAAGGTTTTACTAAAGGGATTGCTGATCCAACTCTTTTCATTAAAATAATTTCTAAATATGTTTTAGTTGTACAAATATATGTTGATGATATTATTTTTGGATCTTCTAAACACTCTTTATGTACTAATTTTTCAAAAAGTATGCAAAATGAATTTGAGATGAGCTTAATGAGAGAGCTTAAGTACTTTCTTGGATTTCAAGTATTTCAAAATGAAAATGGTATTATTTTGAATCAAAGTAAATATAAAAAGGATATTTTAAAACGTTTTGGTCTGGATAGTATCAAGGGAAGTGAAACTCCTATGAGTACTACCTGTAAATTGGATGCAGATGAAACTGGGAAACCAGTTGATCAAACAAATTACAGAGGTATGATTGGTATTTTACTTTATCTTACTGCTAGTCGACCTGATATTATGTTTAGTGTGTGTATGTGTGCTAGATTTCAAGCTAATCCAAAAGAATCTCATTTGCTTTCTGTTAAAAGAATTTTTAAATATCTCAAACACACGGTTAACTTAGGTTTGTTTTACCCAAAAGGAAAATCCTTTGAGTTAATGAGTTATTCAGATGCTGACTTTGCTGGTTGTAAGTTAGATAGAAAAAGCACATCAGGAACATGTCATTTGCTTGGAAAATCCTTAGTTTCTTGGTGTAGTAAGAAACAGAACTCAGTTGCATTATCTACTGCCGAAGCAGAATATATAGCTGCTGGTAGTTGTTGTGCACAAATTCTGTGGATGAAACACACTCTTTTGGACTATGGATATGTTTTTAAACATGTTTCAATCAACTGTGATAACACCAGTGCAATAAACATCTCTAAGAATCCTGTATCTCACTCTAGAACCAAACACATAGATGTAAGACACCATTTCCTAAGAGATCACTATCAAAAAGGTGATATTTCTCTTGAATTTATTGGCACTGAACATAAATTGTCTGATATTTTCACTAAACCTTTAAGTTCGGATAGGCTAAGTTACATAAGACACGAACTGGGAATGTTTAATCACAACCGGTGTGAAAATCCTCACTGATGTGAAATTCTCACTGATGTGAAATTCTCACCGATGTGAAATTCTCACCGATGTGAAATTCTCACCGATGTGAAATTCTCACTGATGTGAAAATTCTCACCGATGTAAGTTTCTCACTGATGTGAAAATTCTCACCGATGTAAGTTTCTCACTGATGTGAAAATTCTCACCGATGTAAGTTTCTCACTGACGTGAAAATTCTCACCGATGTAAGTTTCTCACCGACGTAGAAATTCTCACCGATTTGTTTTTATCACCGATGATTAACTCACACCGATGCAAGGTTTTAAAACTTCTGTCTGCCGCCAAGAATATGAATCGTTTTATATTATTTTTATTACTCTATTTTAGTAGTTTATTTGGAATTCCTAAATGATAAAACTCAGTCTAAGCCACTTCTTACCTCACCGAGCTCAAAACCTCTCACCTTCGAACCTTACCTCCCAAATCGGCCAAGAACCCTAAACCCGCAATGGCAAAAACCAAGCTTCCTATCGTCAGAGATGAAAGTGTAGAACCAAATGCTAAGAAGCAGAAGACACAACATAAAGCTAGTGTTAGTGAAGTCAACACTAGATCGGGAAGGCGACCAGTGAATCCTCACTTGCAGAATAGAGACATAGTAATCGAGAAGGAACTGTGCGTGGAATGGCTACTGCCTAGCAAATCCTTAGTACTCGAGATTCTGGAAGACCAGAAATGGGTGGATTGTTTCTCGAATAACAATGGCCCATACTACCCGAAGTTGGTAAAGCAATTCTATGAGTTTGTAACCTTTGAGAATTCTGAAAATGAGAATCGAGTAAGCTCTTTTGTAAATGGAAAAGAGATGTCTTTTTCTTCAGTTGAGTGGGCTAAGTATTTGAAAGTACCACATGAAGGTGTCTCTGGGTATGTATCAAGAGAAATGCCACCTAGTAGTGATATCTTTGATTATGAGACCGCTTTACAAGAACTGACTGGAAATGGAAACCAAAGGCAAGTGGTTGCTGCTGAAATGGATGGAGAGAATCGACTGCTTTTCAAGTTTGTTCAGCATGTGTTGATACCAAGGAGAGGAGATTTTGCAAATCTGAGATATCAAGATATCTATCTTCTTCATTTTCTAAGACATGGTGTGAAGATCAATCTGTGCAGATTGCTAATGCTTCAAATGGAAGACATGATTAGACCAAAGTCAAAGACTAATGCTTTGTTCTTTGCCAAGCTGATTTCAGTGATGATCAGAAGATCTATGACAGGTTTAACCCTGTGGATCATCCCTCAAGACCAAAGGATATGAGAGATCCGAGTCTGAGACCTGATGAAGAGGAACCTGTTTATAGTAGTGAAACAGAAGAAGAAACAGAAGAAGAAGAAGAAGAAACTCCTATGGATGTTGGAGGAGATCCAGACTTCCCCCAAGTCCTGTTGCAGAATTGGTTTATTCTAGGAAAGGAAAAGTAGAGGAAATTGTGTCTACTCATGAGGAAGACCAGTCTGTACCTCACCAAGAAGAAGAGGAAAAGGAGAATGTATCTGAATCGCCTGCTTCTGGTAGTTTAAGTATGAGCCCTTTGATTGGGAACTCAGCTATGCCTGCTGATGAAGTAGAAAGAGTTACAGAAGAAGATGTACCTGTTTCAGAAAACCTCCTTACTGCTGCTGAGATGGAAGTTGTTGTGGAAGATTCTGATGAAGAGAATCCAGCACCAAAAGCTGTTGTGATACATGAGAATGCACCCATTGAGGGGGAGCATCAGTCTGTGCGTGGAAAAGTTACAGTAGCTGTTGAGCTTGGAGACTGGGTAGAAGACCCAGGGTTTATAGTCTATGGATTGGATTATCCAGATTCAGATGATGAGGTGTCTATGAATAGACCAAAGACCAATTATGATCTTGCCTCTGAGATGTTTCCAGATGATGTGGTCAGATTTCATGATCTGAATAGGCTGAAAGAGGACCTCAAATCCAGTTTTGTTGAAGAAGTGAAGTTAATGGAAACCTCTCTTACTTCCCCAATTAATTCAATAATGACTACTTCTGTAGTTAATTTGGCCTCAGCAAGGGGATCTGCTGCAGTTATCCCAAGTGATTTTGTCTCTAAATCAGATCTTGAATCCATGAAGAATGAGCTGAAAGAATCATTCAGTGCATCAGTTGCTGCGATGAAGGAAAGCTTTTATGAAGAAATGAAAATGCTAGAGAGATCCTTCGAGCTATCTTTGGCTTGTAATTTATCTTCCTTTGTGTCTGAGCTTATGGAAGAAGTGAAAGAGTGCCAGACTCAGTCTTCAAGAATCGAAGCATATCTGGAAGCTCTCAAGATATCAGTTGTTGCTTTGGATTCCTATATGAGCTCCAAGTCTCAAGCTGACAAGGACCTAGCTTATGTGAAGAGTGTAGTAAGCCAGTTTGTCTCAGTGTTTGAAAGTTTCAAAACCTCAGTGAAGGATCATGTTCAATTGCAAGACTCTCAAGTTCAAAGTATAATCAGTGGTTTGTCTAAGAGTTTTAAAGAAACTATTTCCTTCTCTCTTGGCCCTCTCACATCCAAACTATCAGTTGACCTGAATCAAGTTCGAGCAATGTTGAAGGAGGAGATTGGCTCTATTTCTACCAGTGGCTCTGTGGACTCATCAGATTTGAGCTGAGTGGTGCTTTCTACAAGAGATTTTGCCAGAGAAATCATGAAGATTGTTCAAGACTTTATGAGAGAAGCCTCTGCCTCTCAGGAAGACATTAAGAGCAAAGTGGACTACTACTTCACCAAAATTTTCACCAAGCATCAACTCGAACATCACTTCAAGCTAATGTTGGAACACATGAAGCTCCCTCCAGTCACTCAAGCTTTCAGAGAACAAGTGAGCAAGCTAAGAGAACTGACTCCTGCCTTAGAGAAATTCATGGAGAACAAAGATGATTTCATCTCTGCTATGGAAAGAGGAGGAGGAATTATTATGGATTTTAGAAATCTGCTGCTGCCCTTCTTGCATGTTGATGCCAGACCAGTCATCATCCCTCCTGCTTTGCCTGCTTCTACTTCAGCTGCTTCCACAGTCCAGCTGACTCCTGTTCAAGCCATTCGAAGCCTCACACCAATGATCACCCAAAAATCTTCAACCTACAAGCCTGACTCTGTGTCAGTGGCCCAGCCTCCTTTGATCTTTTCTGGCATTCCCAAACCTTCACCTACATCCTCACCACCCGAACCTTCTTCTGATCCCAAAGGAAAAACTCACGTGGAAGAGGTGGAATAATCCAGCGGCTAGGATTTTTTGATAGGAATTCCTTTGTAATCTGTCTTTGTACTTTTTGACTACTCTAATACAGAACTCTTTTTACTTCTCTTGTTTTATTTGTCTCCTATATATATATATATATATGCTTTCCCACTTTTTGATTATCACAAAGGGGGAGAACAATAAGAGGGGGAGAAACATTTTATGAGAGAATAAGGGGGAGAACAAAATGAGAGAATGAGAAATATTTTCAATGGAGAAAAATAAGTAATAAGGGGAGACACTTTACCCTTCTTTTCATTTTTCCCTCTGATACTTTATGTCTATTTAGTACCTTATGATTGTTACCTCTGATAACTTATGTCTATATCATACTATTTCTATTATCTCTGAGGCTGTTTTCTCTGAGAAAATTGAATTCAATATTATACTCTTTACTATTATATTTTCACTATGTTAAATGCCAATATCATAAATTGTGATTATAAAAAAGGGGGAGATTGTTGACCTCACCTGTTTTGATAATCTCAATCATGTATTCATTTGTGTTGAAAATCCCAATTATGTTTTCATTCTATATGATATTTTTAAGTATCATTGATCTATACTTTAATTCTTTCAAATCTATGATCAAACCAATAATAATCTTTAAAATAGTCTTTGAAATATGTTAATCCTCATTTATCCATGTTTATACAAGTTATAAATTGATTCTAACACAATCGGATGTGTTCTGCATAAAACAGATAAGTAATCTGTCTATAGCTACTGATAAAGAGCTACCGGTAACCAGTTTACCGATAGAATTAGTCTACCGACAGACAGCTACCGATAGACTTAACACAGAGCTACCGATGTACTTATAAATATAAGCTACTGACTTACAGAAAGCTACCGATAGACTTAACACAGAGCTACCGATGTACTTATAAATATAAGCTACTGACTTACAGACAGCTACCGATACAAACGTAGAGCTACCAGTGTAAGTATAAATAGCTACCGATGGAATAAGAGTCACCGATGGACGAAGCTACCGATACAGACTCACAGCTACCGACGCATGGAGCTACCGATGCATAGGAGCTACCGATGCATGTACCTACCGATGCATAGGAGCTACCGATGCATGTACCTACCGATGCATAGGAGCTACCGATGCATGTACCTACCGACGCATGGAGCTACCGATAAACAAAGTCACTGATACAAGCATGTACCAACCGACGCATAGATCAACCGATAGAGTCAAAGCAACTAATGACATCGAGCTACCGTGTTCAAGCTACCGATGTTCAAGCTACCGATGTTCAAGCTACCGATGTTCAAGCTACCGATGTTCAAGCTACCGATGTTCAAGCTACCGATGCTGATTACCTACCGATCACTCGACTCACTGTTTGAATTTCTTTATTTCCTATATTTAATCTATCTAACGGTCATATCATGTACATTTTAATGATTTGTCAAATATCTGATAAAGGTTGTCGGATGTCAGGAACCCGTACCTCGTACTTGCTGAAAAGAAATCTTTTCTGTCCCCTGATGGGAGATAAATACGAGAAGACTACATACCAGAATTACACGAATGTATGAAGGAAAAACAAACAACAACAAGAAGCGAACCAGAAAAGTGCGGTGCATCCAATATATCAAAAACGACACAAGCACGAGAAGAACACAGAGAAGCTCATAGACAATCAAGCATACTCGAGAAGTGTTCTGTGCATACAAGAAGAACTTCATCGACTACATTCTCACTACCTGTGAACCTGGAGCATACGACACTCTGTTTCTCAAACAGAAACGAGAAGAGGACTCAAACTCACTTGCGATCGAATCTGAAGAAGTCCAGAGCTATACTGCAATCACCAGAACCATCTCCAAACTCTACATCTCTTGTTCTATGATTTATTACCATTCTTTTCGAGGAGTGTGTGTTATCTGCTGTATCTAACACATACACTGTCTCCTGTACTCAAACTGAAGGATTTGTAAATCCTTACCAAACTCTTCCATTCTTTCTTTCCCACGAATAACAGTGGTAGAGGTCGTGTGTGACCTGGACAGGTGGTTGTTGTTGTACTGTTTCCCACGAAGAATAGTGGTAGAGGTCTTGGACCTGGACAGTTGTAAACTGTTGAACCCCGATCCAGGGTGTGGATCATTCTTATATAAACTTTTGAGAGGACTAAGTCTCGGCTTGAGACTGAACCTCTTGGTTACATCTGTTGTGCCATCTCTTTCAAAGTTTTATTCCGCTGCTAATTATTTTAAAACCAATACTATTTTTAAGTTACTCTGATAATTAAATTAGCAAGTGTTTATGTTAAGTGTAGATTAGTAAGTTAGTTTCAAAAGATAATCACACACTCCTGTGTTGATTAACTGGGAATTAATCAATCCCTTGAGAATCTGACAGAACCTCTACTTTAATATAAATTCACTACAGTTTAATTTATTATTTTATCTGGGGGTCTTTAAGACACTGTTTTTAAATACAGAAATTTTAATTGGTACTCAATTCACCCCCCTCTTGAGTAAACCACTCCGACCAACAATAATAATATAGTAATAATGTAACAGCCCGAGATTTTATGAAAACTATTCTTTTTTAATTTTATTAATGTCTTGTGTTGTACGCTACACCAAAAGAAGCTTGCACAACACACATCTTTGACTTGCCCTGCATTACACGCAATCGCGACCTTCCTCGATAGCGTGTGTAGTACGCAATACCGAGTTTCAATAAACAACGATATGCTACTATAATATTATTATAACTAGTCGTTATGAATAGTAATAACAACCTTTTGAAATTTTGTAAATTTTATTTTTCAAAATGGACTTCATTTATGGATTCGGAGTATCGAATTTAGCCTAAGGTGAAATTTTGGTACTTTTCGGATAACTTTCATATTCTGATGAATAGTGAAAATTACTAAATTTTAATTAAAAACAACTTTTTTAATCGAAATAATTAATAGTGATAAATTATTAATTTGAGTGGTTTTAAAGTATATTTAGAATATATTTTTACAATTTAATACAATGTTGGTCGTTGGATGTAATTTCACATTTAAACCAGTTATAAACAAGTGTCAATCTTTTGATAGTTATTATCTCTTAAAAACACGCTATTTATTGTGACAGCGGAAATTAATTATAAAATTAATTAATGCAACTTATATGTTGGGAATTTTGTAAAATAGAAATCATTTTTGAATTCGGAATATCAATTATAGCTTAGGGTGAAATTTTGGCATTTTTCTAAAAAACTTCAATTTTTGATGAATAGTGAAACCACTAAGTGGTAGGTTAAAAACTGAATTTTGCATAAAACTTAATTTTACCGCTTCTGTGAATGGAATTTCAAAAATCCGACAGACACGGTTGATATCAGTAAGTAAAATGTGGTTCAATGAGATAAAAATAATTTTTTGGTGAATAGTAACTTTTTACTTTTTTTACCGCGGTTAATAGTAAATAGGGTAACAAGGGTAAATATGATATTACTATTACCCTAACACATGTCCTTATTCTATTGGATAAGTGTAATTCGACCAAAAACAACCTTATGAATATAATATGACCATTTAGGTCCACTTGGATTAGATTATTACATTTAATATTATTTTATTTAATGAATAGTTAAAATAGTTAAAATCAAAGTTTAATAACTAAAACATTTTTAATATGGGGTTATACATAAGCTAAATTCGACTATAAATATTCATTAGAAAGATAAAACTATTTCGTACATAATGATATTTTATTTTTAATTTTTAGACTTTAAATAAATTAATTTATTTATGACACAACGATGATGCAGTAATTACCCTTTTAAGGAAATGTTAACATAATTGATGTTATAAATGCTCAAATAAATGTAATTTTAGACTTTTTATGAATTCCACTAATTTTATAGGTTACTATGATATATTAGTGTCGATTTAATCAACTTGGTTCGAACATATAATTCTGTTATGACTTTCACAAAAATCATATATCAAATAGTGTCAAAATTGACACAAAATAGTTTTTAAATCAAATATTATATTATTAATTGTTATTTTATTCCTAAAAATCTAAGGTTCGGCCAAATGACTTAGATAAGGATATTTATATTAATAATAAACAATTTGGGGTTCGTTTGGCATGTTATAGTAAGTGTATTAACCATATAGTGTAAGAAAACAAAAAGACACGGTAAAAGTTAAATTATTTAACTTAGAGTTAAATCTAATTGATAAGGTTAAAATAATAACCTAAACTTATCTAAATCCTATTGGTTTATAGGATTTCTACCCATACCCACTTTAGCTTCGAAATAAGACCCTTTGGAACCATTATAAACCGAGTTTGACTTTAATATAAAATAATATTTTGAGGTATTCCTAAGGTGCCCCTCTCCTCCCTTATAAAAGGACACCTCCTCCCCCTCCTCCTCACACAACTTTGAGCCTTCAAGCTCATCCAACCCCTGCCAAAATCTCTTCTCCACTTCCCTAGTATCATCCTAGAGGTCCTGGTCTTCTTCAAAGTCCATCCTTAATTCTTTAAGTGGAGGTTAAGAAAAGGTGCATCAAAAAGAGGTAATATCCATTACCGATCTTTTTCAATTTCTTTCTTCTTCAACTTCTTCTTCTTTAGTTGTTTCATTATAAAGTAATAACATCAGTATTTATTATATACTGATATGTTATTATAAATATGAAACAACTCTAATTAACCTTCTATCCATCCTACAGAAAAAGGAAATCACCGCGCGTGCGTACGTACGGAATACCGTCTAATGGTTTAATGAGTAACTATATATGATTATTATAAAGTGATATTGATACTGAAATAGTATACATACACTTCAACACAATTCCATGACCATGGGAACGATATCATCGCTCGTGCGTACGAACGGACTACCGTCTCCACGACGCGATGAGATTCATTCTCAATGATTAACCATTCATGAATGATTATAAAGTATATATAATAAGTACTAATGAAATATATGACATAATAATTATACTAGAATTATTTATATTTATATGTATGTCATCTACTTAATTCCATTCAATTCAATAAGGAAACGAAAACAGCGTTCATGCGTACGTACGGACTACCGTCTCCATGAACGGTGTATTTCATTCCATTTACTGATTTATTATATATGTATATTCTGAATATATATATATATATAAATCATGTTTTATATTCTGGAATTAAGTAATCATGATCTAATTAATCATATGAATAATTACAAGTTAAAAACATGAATGACAAATGAGATGATTTTACCCAAAACGCTACTTTAACATGAATTTACAAAAGAACGGGTAATATAAAGTCATAAGTGGACCATATATGATATAATAACAATAAATATGATTCTGTAATAAGTCAATAACATGATTTAAATCATTATACAGGAGGTTCGGACACTTACAAAGCAAGTCAGACCTAAGGTAAGGGAAATATCACAATCTCATTTTTATCCGAGATTGTTTATACTTTGGCATTTACTGGGGTGTATTTTATCATCCACATACATGTTTCCTCAATATGTAATATTATTTCCATCCACCTACAATTGTTTAAATCCAATTTTACCCTTCGGTGAATTTTTAGTAAAGGATATGAAAGGAATCTTTTGTCGTTTTTCGTACGAGGTACTTTTTTGACTTTTCCGACAAAAGTACGTGAAGAATGTTTTTTTAACTTATACGGCATGAATGGATTTTTAAAACATTATTTCCAAGAAGATTCCTTTACAAGTTTTCAAGTTTATTTTTAATCAACTTATTTTATTTTAAAGTCATATGACATGTTATGAAAGGAAAAATGTTTTTGAAGAAGAAAGGATATTTTCCTCAAGAATGGAGTTCAAGTGTTTTATCAAAATTATTTTCCATCTAAGATAATAAAGGGTTCTGTTTTTATCCCTATTATTACATTGATTTGATCATGTTGTGATGGAATTATTTTTATGAATTCCTTTATCTTATATGAAATGTTTTATGATGTCACGATGTTTAAGATTCCCATTTTTATTACATGGGTTATGCAATGATGTATGATTTATGATTTTGTGGCACACATAAGAATGGTATCATTATGAGATGGGTGGGACCTATATCTCCCTCCAATTCATTGGGTAAAGATTTTATATCTCATGAGATAGACATGGCTGGAATGGTAGGTTATACCGGTTCAGTGAAACAGGACTGAAACGAGGGTGACTCGGTTCAGAAAGGGACTTTGTCCACTAAGATAGTCTTGGAAATGAGTCTTGACTAATAAGAAATGATTCTCTATGATTATGTGTGTATGCCACAAAGTTTCATGTTTTATTTTATGCTTATTGGGATTTCATTTCACTACTATGATTTATCCCATGTTATGAAATTATGCTCTCTTTTGCAGGTTACGATTTTCAAAAGTTATGTTATTATGAATATGATGTGATTGATTTTTCTTTTGTTTAACCTTACTGAGAATTTGAGCTCACCCTTTTATGTTTTCTTTTCCTCAGGATATAAAGAAAGGTTTTAGGTAAAAAAAGGGAAGATCTTTATGGGAGATATTGAAGATCTTTCACCACGATTAGAAGATTACGTTCCGAGTTTCCAAAGACACTAAACTATTACGATCCTTGTGTGTGTGTTTTTGTTATGTACTAAGTATTCCACAAAAGTAATGTAATGTCCATGTACGTCAGGCTTCGGGTCTTTACAGTTGGTATCAGAGGAAAGGTTTAGTCAACCTTTGGAAACTAGGATGCGAAAACGTTAGTGAGATCCCTAGAGATATTTCTAAGGTATATCTAGGGATGTCCCTAAGGATAAGTATACGTATAAGATACAGTCCTAGAACTATGGTAACGATCATAGAATTTAACCTAAGAAGTTAGATATTGAGGATACCCCCCCTTTATAATGTTGTTTTCCCTAGCATGATTTTTGCCTCTCACACTATTCTTTTTGGGTTTTAGACGATGGATGGAACCCGAAGGAACCGTGTTGATCAATGCAATGGACAATGCAATGATTGTCCTCCTGAACAAACAAATGTTATGGGAGATGGAGTGCAAAATATGATTGTTATACTTACACAAGCTATGAATCATTCTGGACTTCCAAATGAGCAGAGAAGGGAACAATATTCTATTGAGTCCTTCATGAGGCAACGCCCACCTTCTTTCAGTGGGTCTTCTGATCCACTTGTTGCTGAACAATGGATCAGTACTACTAAAAATATATTTTCAGTTCTTCAATGTTCTGAACATGATAAAGTCATCTTAGCAGTATATCGTTTGGAAGGTGAAGCTGATCAATGGTGGAATCTTATCAAGAATACGAGGCGAAGAGATGAAATTGAGTCCATGGAATGGGACGAGTTCAAGAACTTGTTTTTCAGTAATTACTTCCCTCGTATTCTTCGAACAAAGATGGAGAAGGAGTTTCTTGAACTAAATCAAAAGGATGATGAATCTGTTGGTATATACGAAGCGAATTTTACAAGACTTGCAAGGTATGCATCTGGCATTATCATCCAACCTGAAAGTAAAGTTGATCGATTTTTCAATGGCTTAAAACCAAGTCTTCGAAGGGCATTAGCTATAAGAGACTTCGGTAGCTATGAAGAAATTGTGCGTTGTGCTATCAAGGTAGAAATGGAAGTTGGTGTTACATATCCATCTCATGGTTTTGACAAGAAACGAAAGATTGAGTTCAAAGAGAAATCTTGGAATAATGGTGAAAAGAAGATGAATGTTTCCTTATGCACAAAGTGTAGAAAGAAGCATGGTGGAGATTGTCTTAAAGGGACTAGAAAATGTTTTAAGTGTGGAAAAGAAGGTAATCGAGCAGCTGAGTGTCGAAGTAATGGAAAAAGGGTTTATAATGATGTGAATAAAGCAAACACTGTAGAGAACACACCACCAACACTTCAATGCTTCAAGTGCAAGGAAATGGGGCATTATGCTAATAAATGCCCTAATCCAAGGGTTAGTGATGATCAACATGAGTAACCACTGAAGGAAAAGGACAAAGGGAAGTCACATGCGATCACCATTGGCGATGTTGAATATGATAACGATGTGGTGGAATGATTAAGTGTTTATGTAATGGGATCCCAAAATAATGTTGTATAATAAAGTATTGGAATATTTATGTATTGGTCTAATGTGGTATTCAAAGTAATTGAGATATTTTTGGAAATAAGATGATATGCGCATAATGAAGGGAAAACCATAAAATGAAATGTTTAACAGTATTCATGAGCTCATGATTGATATAAGGACTAAGTGATATCATGGTTTGAGTATATAGAATTTTGAGAATTTTGGTATGTGGAAAGTGTTAACTTTTAACTGCATTCATGTTTTCACTAAGGTATTCAAGAGAATACATGATTAAGGACTTTGAATGTGACCAACAAAACATATCTTATGATATATGGGGATCGACGATGGTGTTAAATCTCTGGTAATCGTTTTCACTATGTTATGAGAGTGGACTGCAGTATTATGGATAAGCCTGAAGATTGGAATGGATTATGTTGGACATAAGTTAGTATTGTTTAAGGATAGAAGTTTTTTTCGATATTATTGATGGGATGTTATAGTAATATAGTTTTAGAAAAAGGACAACCTGCAGAACGGGCGACAACCCATCGCGTCGGACAAGGCTGTGGGAATCGAACCCACAACCGAAGTGCAACTGGCCTTTATCGCCTACCACTGGCCTACAGGAAGTCCCTGTTTAGTAGAAACTAGTTTTATTATATTAAGCAGTATGATATATGAAGTATAAGCCCATTTTAGGAACCATATATGATTAATCCCACTATATATCGACTTATGTATATAAATTTTGCTAACCTTTTGAGACAGATGGAATGACCCGTCATTCTATCACATGATCTGCTAACACTTCACGAATAACAAATTCAACTTCATTTATTTAAGCGATGAAGTGGAAATTGTTAAAGGCATGAACAACAGTGAGGTTGTACCAACATAAAGTAAGTATTTATTCTAATTCAAATTCTTTAACTTTAGGGAAACGATCTTGAAAACCAAAAATGTTGTCCTAGTGATCTTATATCTGATGAATCAGATGGTACCTTAGATTGTCAAAAATTTATGGCTTTGTGATTACTGGCTTTTCCATAGCCATGTTCTCTACCACTCTCCATCAGAACATGATGGTTAGATTTCTCTACCATATCCATATTTTCATCTATGTGGAAACCCAGTGATTAGTTTATTTGGGTAATCGTTACATTTCATACTTTAGTTTTTAAATCCAAGTTTTGGTATTCCTTTTTACGATGTGGGTTTCTATTAAAGAAAATTTTTAATAGTAAACTATTTATAACCCCGACAAATTTCGAGGGCGAAATTCATTTTAAGGGGGGTAGAATGTAACAACCCGAGATTTTATGAAAACTATTCTTTTTTAATTTTATTAATGTCTTGTGTTGTACGCTACACCAAAAGAAGCTTGCACAACACACATCCTTGACTTGCCCTGCATTACACGCAATCGTGACCTTCCTCGATAGCGTGTGTAGTACGCAATACCGAGTTTCACTAAACAACGATATGCTATTATAATATTATTATAACTAGCTGTTATGAATAGTAATAACCACTTTTTGAAATTTTGTAAATTTTATTTTTCAAAATGGACTTCATTTATGGATTCGGAGTATCGAATTTATCCTAAGGTGAAATTTTGGTACTTTTCAGATAACTTTCATATTCTGATGAATAGTGAAAATTACTAAATTTTAATTAAAAACAACTTTTTGAATAGAAATAATTAATAGTGATAAATTATTAATTTGAGTGGTTTTAAAGTATATTTAGAATATATTTTTACAATTTAATACAATGTTGGTCGTTGGATGTAATTTCACATTTAAACCAGTTATAAACAAGTGTCAATCTTTTGATAGTTATTATCTCTTAAAAACACGCTATTTATTGTGACAGCGGAAATTAATTATAAAATTAATTAATGCAACTTATATGTTGGGAATTTTGTAAAATAGAAATCATTTTTTAATTCGGAATATCAATTAGAGCTTAGGGTGAAATTTTGGCATTTTTCTAAAAAACTTCAATTTTTGATGAATAGTGAAACCACTAAGTGGTAGGTTAAAAACTGAATTTTGCGTAAAACTTAATTTTACCGCTTCTGTGAATGGAATTTCGAAAATCCGACAAACATGGTTGATATCAGTAAGTAAAATGTGGTTCAATGAGATAAAAATAATTTTTTGGTGAATAGTAACTTTTTACTTTTTTTACCGCGGTTAATAGTAAATAGGGTAACAAAGGTAAATATGATATTACTATTAACCTAACACATGTCCTTATTCTATTGGATAAGTGTAATTCGACCAAAAACAACCTTATGAATATAATATGACCATTTATATCCACTTGGATTAGATTATGACATTTAATATTATTTTATTTAATGAATAGTTAAAATAGTTAAAATCAAAGTTTAATAACTAAAACATTTTTAATATGGGGTTATACATAAGATAAATTAGACTATAAATATTAATTAGAAAGATAAAACGATATCCTACATAATGATATTTTATTTTTAATTTTTAGACTTTAAATAAATTAATTTATTTATGACACAACGATGATGCAGTAATTACCCTTTTAAGGAAATGTTAACATAATTGATGTTATAAATGATCAAATAAATGTAATTTTAGACTTTTTATGAATTCCAATAATTTTATAGGTTACTATGATATATTAGTGTTGATTTAATCAACTTGGTTCGAACATATAATTCTGTTATGACTTTCACAAAAATCATATATCAAATAGTGTCAAAATTGACAGAAAATAGTTTTTAAATCAAATATTATATTATTAATTGTTATTTTATTCCTAAAAATCTAAGGTTCGACCAAATGACTTAGATAAGGATATATATATTAATAATAAACAATTTGGGGTTCGTTTGGCATGTTATAGTAAGTGTATTAACTATATAGTGTAAGAAAACAAAAAGACACGGTAAAAGTTAAATTATTTAACTTAGAGTTAAATCTAATTGATAAGGTTAAAATAATAATCTAAACTTGTCTAAATCCTATTGGTTGATATGATTTCTACCCATCCCCACTTTAGCTTAGAAATAAGACCCTTTGGAACCATTATAAACCGATTTTGACTTTAATATAAAATAATATTTTGAGGTATTCCTAAGGTGCCCCTCTCCTCCCTTATAAAAGGACACCTCCTCCCCCTCCCCCTCACACAACTTTGAGCCTTCAAGCTCGTCCAAACCCTGCCAAAATCTATTCTCCACTTCCCTAGTATCATCCTAGAGGTCCTGGTCTTCTTCAAAGTCCATCCTTAGTTCTTTAAGTGGAGGTTAAGAAAAGGCGCGTCAAAAAGAGGTAATATCCATTACCGATCTTTTTCAATTTCTTTCTTCTTCAACTTCTTCTTCTTTAGTTGTTTCATGATAAAGTAATAACATCAGTATTTCTTATATACTGATATGTTATTATAAATATGAAACAACTCTAATTAACCTTCTATCCATCCTACGGAAAAAGGAAATCACCGCGCATGCGTACGTACGGAATACCGTCTCCACGCCGTGGTGTAATCTATTTTCCGCCACCACCTTAATTGGATGGGTATAATGGTTTAATGAGTAACTATATATGATTATTATAAAGTGATATTGATACTGAAATAGTATACATACACTTCAACACAATTCCATGACCATGGGAACGATATCATCGCTCGTGCGTACGAACGGACTACCGTCTCCACGACGCGATGAGATTCATTCTCAATGATTAACCATTCATGAATGATTATAATGTATATATAATAAGTACTAATGAAATATATTACATAATAATTATACTGGAATTATTTATATTTATATGTATGTCATCTACTTAATTCCATTCAATTCAATAAGGAAACGAAAACAGCGTTCATGCGTACGTACGGACTACCGTCTCCATGAACGGTGTATTTCATTCCATTTACTGATTTAGTATATATGTATATTCTGAATATATATATATAAATCATGTTTTATATTCTGGAATTAAGTAATCATGATCTAATTAATCATTTGAATAATTACAAGTTAAAAACACGAACGACAAATGAGACGATTTTACCCAAAACGCTACTTTAACATGAATTTACAAAAGAACGGGTAATATAAAGTCATAAGTGGACCATATATGATATAATAACAATTAATATGATTCTGGAATAAGTCAATAACATGATTTAAATCATTATACAGGAGGTTCGGACACTTACAAAGCAAGTCGGACCTAAGGTAAGGGAAATATCACAATCTCATTTTTATCCGAGATTGTTTATACTTTGGCATTTATTGGGGTGTATTTTATCATCCAAATACATGTTTCCTCAATATTTAATATTATTTCCATCCACCTACAATTGTTTAAATCCAATTTTACCCTTCGGTGAATTTTTAGTAAAGGATATGAAAGGAATCTTTTGTCGTTTTTCGTACGAGGTACTTTTTTGACTTTTCCGACAAAAGTACGAGAAGAATGTTTTTTTTAACTTATACGGCATGAATGGATTTTTAAAACATTATTTCCAAGAAGATTCCTTTACAAGTTTTCAAGTTTATTTTTAATCAACTAATTTTATTTTAAAGTCGTATGACATGTTATGAAAGGAAAAATGTTTTTGAAGAAGAAATGATATTTTCCTCAAGAATGGAGTTCAAGTGTTTTATCAAAATTATTTTCCATCTAAGATAATAAAGGGTTCTGTTTTTATCCCTATTATTACATTGATTTGATCATGTTGTGATGGAATTATTTTTATGAATTCCTTTATCTTATATGAAATGTTTTATGATGTCACGATGTTTAAGATTCCCATTTTTATTACATGGGTTATGCAATGATGTATGATTTATGATTTTGTGGCACACATAAGAATGGTATCATTATGAGATGGGTGGGAACTATATCTCCCTCCAATTCATTGGGTAAAGATTTTATATCTCATGAGATAGACATGGCTGGAACGGTAGGTTATACCGGTTCAGTGAAACAGGACTGAAACGAGGGTGACTCGGTTCAGAAAGGGACTTTGTCCACTAAGATAGTCTTGGCAATGAGTCTTGACTAATAAGAAATGATTCTCTATGATTATGTGTGTATGCCACAAAGTTTCATGTTTTATGTTATGCTTATTGGGATTTCATTTCACTACTATGATTTATCCCATGTTATGAAATTATGCTCTCTTTTGCAGGTTAAGATTTTCAAAAGTTATGTTCTTATGAATATGATGTGATTGATTTTTCTTTTGTTTAACCTTACTGAGCATTTGAGCTCACCATTTTATGTTTTCTTTTCCCCAGGATATAAAGAAAGGTTTTAGGTAAAAAAAAGGGAAGATCTTTATGGGAGATATTGAAGATCTTTCACCACGATTAGAAGATTACGTTCCGAGTTTCCAAAGACACTAAACTATTACGATCCCTGTGTGTGTGTTTTTGTTATGTACTAAGTATTCCGCAAAAGTAATGTAATGTCCATGTACGTCAAGCTTCGGGTCTTTACAAATAACTTATGACTGACACCAGTAGAAAGTTAAGGAGTCAAATTAACCAAATATTAATTTAGAGTGGACATATATAATTTTAGTATTGAAAATATAGAGGAATTGTAGATATGGTGAAAGGTGTGATATATATATAGATCATAAAGAATAAATTATATATTCAAATAGAAAGAGTTGAATATGCGCTAATAGAAATGGTTGTAATTGATTAATGATTATGACTTTTCAATATCCTACCACCCTAGGAAGGTGAAAAAGGAGGTTAATGCTTTGATTCAGAAATACCATACTGGGTTTTCTTTGATGATGATTAAAAGAGATCCAATATTTATGGATATATAGAATATAGATCTGGAAATCATAAGGAAAGGGGATATATCAAATCTTTCTTAGATGAATGTTTAACCATCCATTCATTCGAGGATTAAATAGGCACATAAATTGGTTTTGGAACTAGAGAATAAGGTGAGAAATGTTTCATATTTCAACCATTATTTTAATGAAATTATATAGTATAATAACCAAGTATATGTCCCATCAATATCAAACATAAATAATGAGCTGTTGGATGAGGCTCATGGTTCATTATTCTCTATTCATCATAGAAGTAAATAGTGGTATATTGTTTTGAAATAATATTTGTGGTGGAATATAATGAAAATGGATATTTAAAATTATATATCTCAATGCCTATTATTCTTTTAATTTAAGGATGAGAGGAAAAATTATATGGGGATTTTATTACCATTTACAATACTAGAATAGAAATTGGAAAACATAACCATCGATTACATCTTCAAAATCCCTTGAAATTTAAAGGGAAAAATACCATTTGGGTTATAACCGATTTACTTATGTAATCAGAACATTTTATTTCCACCAGATACTATTTCTCTATTGATCATATTTCATGGATATACAATAAGGAAGTGGAATTATTTCATGGAGTACCACATTCTATTATATCTGATTGGGATAAAATGTTTACCTCAATATTCTCAATAAGTGTTCAGCTAGAATTGAATATATAGGTGGGCATTCACACTGTATATCATCATAAGATGCATGTTTAGTTTGAGAAGAAACTTCAAAGAGAATGGGATATTTCGATATCCTTTTACATGGATTTCCAATGTGGTTGGTATGAAAACCTTACTATTTTGAAATTCTCTAAAAAAATATCTTTCATTCGAGCATTTATATGTATCTTTTTGAATCCCTCTATGGAAGCAAGTGAATAACTCCAACATGATGGGATAAAGTTGGAGAAATAAAGACACTGGGACTTTTTCTAGACATGTAAATAGTATATAATATTAGATCCATTCAATAACACAACAAGGAAGCTCAAAGTTCTTATAATAAATTTTTTGACACACATCAATGAGATATAACTTTTAATTTTGGTAAGAAGGTTTTATTGAAAGTTTCTACATGGAATAATTTAATGAGATTTGGAAATGAGGGATAGATAATCCATATATATATTGGTCCTAATGAAATTATTGATTTGATTGGGATGGTTTCTTATCTCTTGGATATTCCACTGAACCTGAACCTATCTCAAGTTCATGATGTGTTTCATGTATTTCTTATGAGGAACCAAATAACGGATCCTTCACATTTTCTGAGATCAATGGTTATTACCTATGAGGAACAACTATTATATATTATAGATCAAATAGAGAATGTTGTATGTAACAATAAACTCACTTGGTTAATAAATTATAGTGAAACCAAAAATTTACAGAAGCTATGTGGGAGCCTAAAGATGTGATGAGGTAGAAGCATCCTCAATCATTTGTATCCGAGTCATGAAATTTTGAGGTCAAAATTATTATAATGGGAGTAAAATGTAATAGTCCATTATTTAATAATATTTATATTTATAAATAAATTTTATTTCTTTTATGGATTACTTTATACATGCAACCTTGAGTTTAAATGAAATGTGATATAATATTGATTTATTATTATTTAATTTTATGGTTATCACCAAGCCATTGGTTTAATGGGTATTAATAGGAATAAATAATTTTTTGAAAATATATATAATGGATTTATATAATGAAAATATATTCATTAATACATAATAAATTAGAACCCACTTTTTTGTAGAGTCATTTTATGCATAAAATTTACATTTTATTAAAAAATGGGTTTACTGAATAAAAATTGCAATTAATTTATATAATTTTTTTGAAATTTTATTTGACAAAAAAATATAATTTCTTAAATCATGATGCCAATATTAACTTAGGGTGGATTTTTTTTGAAAAAGGTTATTGTTGGGTGAATAGTTGAAAATACTAATTTATATGAGAATTGTCTTTTATTTTTATGTATTTTAAAACACATATTTTATTTTTATTAGTTATTTTTTTTTATTATTTAATTTTTATTAAAATTAATCCAATAAATTTCATATGAATCACTAATTAACTTTATTTTTCATAAAAACATGTTTATAATTAGAAGAAATTTCTTTGGAATATCGTTTTTCCTCGTGTTTTTGGGGTTTCCTTTTAAATTATTTTTTACCACTTATAGAATTTTAATTTGATAAAATTTATTCCAGATTATTAATCATAAAAATTACTATTTTATAATAAGTTAAACTTAATTTTGGGTCATTATAAATTGTAACCAAGGTAAAAATCCGTTACAATGGTAAAGGGTAAAAGGGGTTATTGAGGGGATAAACTAAAGATATAAGGATAAAAATGACCTATAAACTTGTATAAATACTATTTTATAGTAATATTGAAACGATATATTATCTCATATTTTAATATCAGTTATTTGGATCCATTTCTATTCAGAAATATATTAATATATTTTAATATTTTGAAATTTTTTAACTATGTTATCTCCCTCCCTTATAAAAAGGATACCACATCTCATCTCTTACTCACACTTCAAGAGACTATTATCTCAAACAATACCTATCCAAATACTTCCCTAACATATCTATCCACCCCTAGGGGTTATGGTTTGATCATAATACCATCATTTCAAGGATTATGGTGTAATGTAATGGAGGTTTCTAAACGTAGTGGCATAAATCATAAATGAGTACTTAATTTTATTTCTTCTTATACATCATATAAATATATGGTATACATTAAAAAAATTATGAATTTTTATTAAATATATTTAACTGTTATTATAAACATGGACTAACCATTTTCCACCTCATTTCTTTCAAATGAGAAATTAAATTATCACTTGTACATATGTGTGGACTACATCCTCTACATAGCAATATGAATCATTTTCCTTCACAAAAATTCTTGGTTGTTTATTAAGATTTATTTAATGTTATATATGATATTTATGATCTTATAATGCTTTTTAAAATATAATATCTTATCTACCTTCTTACCTTTCTATCCATTAAAAAATGATAACGTAGATCATGCATACATGTTGATTACTATCTCTACGCAACAATGTGTTTCATATTTCATCATGAATTTTTATTAATAATTATAGAAGTGTATTTTATTAATAAATAAGATACTTATATCATTATTAATATTATATATTTGAATGAACCATTACCAAGGGGTAAGTAACAAAACAATTGAACCGAAAAATGATGGGAATACAAATAAGTTTTCAATCGAATGATTATTTTAAGGTTGAAATTGTTAATAAATAATTTAATTATAAATTATATTGGAATTATAACTGGAAAATTATTTAGGAATATGATTTTATAATATATTTAAAATAAATATATATATATTATATAGGATATTCAAAGTGTATTAAGAAATATGGGACATGAGACAAACATTTATGTTATAATCTCATCTCTTTTTTGGGTTGTCTATGGTAAATTCTAATTGATGAAAATTATATGGATAGTTTTATTTATAACCCATATATTTTATTCTCCTATAGTTATTTATGTAATTATTATGTCTTATTACAATTTTCCTCCGTTTCTTACTTAAAATGACTAACAAATTGTTTTTAAAGAATAATCAACCTTATTTTTATTTTTATTGTCAAAATTTTTCTTCCATGTCCATGATATTAAAAATTATTTTATATAAATTTTTAATTATACATGAATGGTTTTTAAAAATTTACTTTAATTACATTTTTCTTTATCTAAAAATGTTTAAAATGAATCTTTTTAAATAAATATTTCTTGAAAAAAACTATTTTTACTTTTTGAAAAATTATGAAAAAATGTTCCATTTTTAACATATATAGTATGAACATGTTTTATTGATTTATAGACCATTATTCTATTTGAATAATCTTTAAAAATAATCCATTTTAATTTTAAGATAAAATAATTTTCTTATTTTTTAATTTTTAGTTAAAATGATATCAAAACAAAGTGATATTTTTCTCATTTTTTGAAGGAATGTTTTGAATGTTCTTTTAAAGGTATTTTCATATATGTCAATAAAATTTTTTATGCTTCAATGGGGATATTATATTATGATACCATACATTTTCTTTATCTATATAAATTATGATAATTATGATTTAAGGATGTTTCTATGAAACCTATTTATTTGCAACAGGTTATTTATGTTTTGATGTAACCTTTATGAAACCCATTCATTACCGAGGGTTATGAAATGAGGGAATGATGAAATTATTATGAAACCCGTTTCCTTTCCAAGGGCTATGATATGATGATATGATGATATGATGAATGGTATATGATCTTTTCAAATTCATATCATTAGTTTTTATTATTTTATGGGTGGTCATGATTTTATACACCCATCAAATTCATTGGAAAAATGGATATCTCATGAGATAATACATACTTTAATTGAGAGTGAACACAGTTCAGTAATGGACTCTATATACTATTATAGTCATTAGAGTTAACATTGAATAAGGAAATAATGTAATGACGAGTGAACCTGATCCACTATGATAGTTCTGGATGCGACCTGTAAGAATTCAGACCTTCTTTTCTTGTATGTTTTTTCATTAAAAGTTTTTTTTTGAAAAAAAGGGAATCTAGAAATTTAAAGAGTACACATCGTGTACTTTGGAGTACACACCATGTAACCGGTTTCCATGGGTGACCATGTACTGGTTGTGTAATGGCTGAGTACATGGCTGTGTGGGGTGACCTGGAGTCTGCCTAAAGCGGAGTCTAGTTAAGGAAAGAACACACCATGTAATTTTAAAGAACATGCCATTCTCTTTTATTTTAATTTTTATATTGGATTGGGGTCACATCTCATTCATAGAAAATGCTTCTTTTTAACTCGTCTCATCCAAGAGTGACCGAGGATGACGAATCTTATCTAATACCCCGACCCGCCGTTCTTTCTTCGAATCAACCATCGTCGATTTCATTGGAATCACTATGGTGAGTTATTTATTCTTATAGAGTCTTGTTTCTTGATTTTTATCCTTTCATGAGATATTATTGGATGAGAGTTTTAGATGTTTTTGTAGATATATGGCTTTCTAGGTCGAATCAAAGGTTGGGATTCAACTATATCTATCGTACATCATTGAGGTAGGTGTTTTGTGCCTTTTTGTAGTTATTAATTGATTATTATGTGCAAAAGTGTCCAATACCCTAGAAAGAGTATTGTGTGTTTGGGGATTTTATCCCTGTTAATTCCTTCTATGCCTTGTGTGCCTGAGTAGAGGTTGTTTGATTGTGAATTGGTTTAGTTACCTTGATATGTGTGTCTTTTACCATGTTTAAACTGATATTGGCCATTAGGCCTAGATTTTCCTATTAGGCTACTTTCTTTCCATGCCTACTGTTGTTAGGATGAAGTGATTTATCTGATGCTATTTTATTCTTGTAGTTGTTAGACAAGTAGTTCTTAAATGCTGTTAGCAAAGAAGTTCTTAAGGTTTACTTTGGCTATTAAACATTTTTATACACGATTTACTAACAAAGGGTTGTGGAAACCTAGTGTAGTAGACCATATGGATAATGGACACTGAGGGATTCTGTAGAGTGTCTATTTACTTTTCACATTGTGAGACCATAGGTGGGGGGGATTGGACATGAGTGCTCTCTTAGAGTGTTTGTAGTTCCACGTTATGAGACCACAGAGGGAATTGGACATTGAGTGCTTCCCCAGAGTGTATGTAGTTTACCGATAAAAGACCACAATGGGGAATTAACAGTGAGTGCTTCCTCATAGTGTCTTTTCTAAAGCTGAACCAGAGGGGTTAGACTATGAGTACTTCCCATAGGGTTTCTTGTGTTTTATAGGTTAAACCAGAGGGGTTAGGTTGTGATTACTTCCCATAGTGTTTCTTTTATTTGATTAGATTCTTGCTTGATATTTGAAAATGAATGAAATTGAACTGTAGGATTGTTTACTTTTGAGTACTTCCTTTTCTACTGCTTCATTTTTCTTATTGCCTCTTATATATATTCACTGACTATTAGGAATAGATCATTAGGGGTTGCCTATTGGGATTTGTCTCACACCCTTTTTGGGTCATGCTTTTAGGCCCAAACAGATTGTATTATTGCATGAATAGATAAGGGGAAGCTCCCTTATACTTCAGGTACTTGATTGTTGTGAAGCTAGAGAGAATGGGACCAAGCTGAGGCTTGCGATGCTCCTCGAGTTTATTTGTTTTCATTGTACTTTGGTTTAGTATTGTATTCCAACATTGTGACTTGTTTGGCTTCTTTCTTAGACAAATGTATCATGCATCATTTATAAATGTGTTCTCCATTTTTTTATTACTTTCGTTGCGTTATTCTTCCAATGAGGGACTAGCTTCCCCACTATCACACCCAAGGCCCTCACTACCATTCAACAGCCTCTCACATTTGGATAAATGTGCTTGAGGCCATTTGACCATCCGGGTACGAGGCACCTCTTAGCAGCTCCTAGAACCGGGATGTTACAAAGGGGTATCAAAGGAATTATTTTCTTCTTGATTTACTATTTAGAGCCTATAGCCAGGGATAAGAGGGAAAAGGTACTTGGTAATAAGCTGTGCTTAGGAGTAGCTAACCCATGTAAGGGGAAAAGACAATTTACCTCATATATTTCAAATTTTCTAGTTTTTCTATCATTATAGTTGATTTGATTTCACCATTTGGTGATTTACATGTTTTGTGCTATTATTGTTGATATTATTGAGGTTCTATTTCTATTGCAAACCAATGAGATAAGGGTATTTCATCTCAAGCATCATATAGACACTTTCTAGAGATCACATGTCATGCATTCTTGCCATTCCATTTAGGGTGCATTACTGATTTTATGTTGTTTTGATAGATATTGTGCTAAATATGCATGCTGGCGTGATAGATTCCTTGATAGAATACCTACTATTTTATAGGGTATTGGTTTGTGTAAGGTTTTGTTTGAATTAAGGACAAACTTTGGTTCTAGAGGTATTATGGGCCTTCATGGATCAGAATTTGGTGGATCATTGCACTGTTATGCTTGTATATGACATGTATAAGATGCCAAACTTTGATTCACATGGAGTATGGCCCCTCACAGATCGGAATTTGGCACTTTAATGTTCATTTCAGTGTCTTTATGGCTTCCGGAGAAGTTTATGACTCTTATTGTCCAGAAAAACCCAGAATAACAACGTATAGTGGTTAATAAATGCCATGTATCCTTTTATTCGGGAGGGAACTGCTTTTCTTAAGTACATTCCATTTAGTCTCTAACCGTGTCACTGGTTGTATGGGAAGAAACATGGGGCTGGGAAATCTTTGGTGGAACACGCCGTCTACCGGATGTACACAATGTGTGTATAGACCATGTGTCCAGCCGTGTGACCAACGACACAAGTGGATTATGGGTATTTAGTACATGTTGTGTCTGGAAAAAACATTCCATGTAGATTCAGCAGTGTAACCGGCTGTGTGAATGACAACACGAGTTGGTGAAGTTCCTTCTAGTACACATTGTGTCTGGCATGAACACATCATGTAGTCTTGCTCTAGGAGAACCATGTGGGTTAAGTCTTGTAGAAGAACATGGGAAGTAGAAATCGATTCATGTACATGTATTGTCTTGGGAGAACACACCATGTGTATGGGGTTCTACACGACCAGGGTTAGTAGGAATACACGTCCGTGTGAAAGCTTAAGAGAACACGCCATGTAGTAGTTTTACATGTTCTGTATCCACCTTTTAGAAATCTTGAATTCTTTCTTTATCCTATACCCTTCTTGCACATCTATGTTTCAATACTTGTTAATATTGATCTAAGATGTGTGTTTGACCTTGCAGAGTTATACCACCAAGATGTCCTCCAGTTGTATGCCAGTTATAGGGTAGTGACTAGACACTGTACATGGCAGATCAGGAACTTCCAGTAGATCCTCCAGTCATTACTGTCTTGGCACCATCTGTTATCCCAGATACAGGTGCCGATGCAAAGTTCCGAGAGGGATTTATGAGGTTCATACAGACCTTCTGAGGAGTACCACCTTCTGCAATGCCTATGGAAGATTTGACGTGGGTCTTTTAGTAGAATCATCCTCCTAATTTCTGTGGATATGGAGGTCCTCAGGATATAAAATCATGGTTAGAGGCCATTCTTTTGATATTCGAGCATCTGGAGATGCCTCCAGAGAGGAGGGTGAAGCTCGCTAGATACATGCTTTCGGATTCTACCAAGATATTGTGGGATGCGATCTCATAGGTGGGATACCAGAAGGTTAGGGCTTGGGGTGAGTTCAACTGTTCCTTCTATGATTACTTCTACCTGCAGACTTTGAGGGCCGATCGAGCCCGAGAGTTCATGAGTCTGGAGTAGGCTACTCTTTCAGTTATGGAGTATTCTTCTCACTTCACAGAGCTGAAATTCTTCATACCCATCCCAGGAGGTGATGAGTTATTCTTAGCGAGGAAGATTGGGGATGATCTCAAGAACGAAATCTGATATCAGGTGAACATCTTTATGTTGACTTCCATAACTTATATAGTCAACCAGGTACTAATCACAGAGCATGCATTGAGGGATTCTGGAGCTTTAAACCAGGGCATCTTGGCATCCGGAGTAGGTAACCCCCATACTGACAGCATGGATCACTGTAGGGAGTCTACACGCAAAGATCTGAGTAGGTAGAATAATTATTTTGGTAGCCAGGTGGTGTGCTACCAGTGTAAGAAGAGTGGGAATATGAGGCCACATTGCCCGAGAGACCCCGTGGAGTGACGATCTTGTGGAAATATGGGTCATATTCCGCGGTTCTATCATATTTTCTCACCAGCATCTGCTGATAAAGGTTTTGTTTCGACTCCTCATACTAGAGCAGGGCCACCAATTTCTCATCAGTCTGGGAATGGGAGTTCTTTTGGCAGTTCATGCCAAGGTGGAGGTCACGGTTGTGGTATCCAGTCAGTAGACTTTCAGCGACCATAGGGTGGATCAACTCAGGATGGTCAGGCAGGGTCATAGGGCCACGGTATAGGCCATACTTTTACAGTAGAGCAGACCCAATAGTAGGATGATCTCATACCCTTATTGTTTGAGGTACGATTCTAGTTTCCTTAGTTCTAGCTTCTTCACTTTTCGATACAGGGGATTCCAATACTTTTCAAATCGGTTATTGTTGTGGATAGCCTTGGGATCTATATATTTACTTCTACTGATATCTTGATGCTGAACACTCAGTTGGGGACTAGAACAACCAGTGTATGTCAATACAAGAGTGACTTCTTGAGTTTGGTGGGTGTCACTTCTCATGGGACCTTTACATCTTAGATATGACAGGGTATGATTTCATTCTCGGAATGGATTGGTTGGTTCCCTTCCAGGCTGCTGTTGATTGTTATTTCTGTAGGGTGTGTTTTACATCACCAGAGGGTAGAACCTCTTTACATAAGGTCCAATGGGATGTTCAAGTGAGAAGAGAAGGACCCAAGCATTGTGGGTTGGGAGGAGTTACATCCGAAATTCCTAGTTTATATATGGATGACCATGGGAGTTCATAGTTGGAATTTACTCTAGTGGTCGATTGTTTCAGGGATGTCTTTCTAGAGTACATTTTAGGTTTTCCTCTAGATAAAGAGGTATACTTTTCTATTGAGCATGTTCCAGGAGCGACACTAGTGTCCATTCCTCCTTATAGGATGGATACACAAGAGTTACATGAGCTTAAGAAGCAGTTAGAGGAGTTGCAAGCAAATGGTTTCATCTGACCCAATACTTCTCCTTGGGGTTCGCCTGTACAATTTGTGAAGAAGGCATATGGTACCCTCATACTTTTTGTAGATTATCGAAAGCTGAACCAGTTGATAGTCAAGAATCGATATCCCTTGCCGAAGATTGATGATCTCTTTGATCATCTTTGAGGAGACTGGGTGTTATCAAAGAGTGACTTAAGATCATGTTACCATCAGTTGTGTGTTAGAAAATCTGATATAACTCTAACAACTTTGAAAAGTTGGTATTGTTTATGTGAGTATGTGGTAATGAAATTTCGTCTTACGAACACAGCTGCAGTTTTTATGGCACTAATGAACTGAGTATTCCATCCATACTTGGATTCCTTCATGGTAGTCTTCGTGGATGATATCTTGGTGTACTCTCACACTCGACACGACCATTCCACACATCTTGAGATCATTTTGAGTATACTGAGAGAGAATCAGTTATATGTTAAGCTCTCAAAATTTCACTTTTGGATGGAATAAATTCACTTCTTGGGTCATGTCATCTCAGAGACAGGAATATCTGTAGTCCTAGAGAATGTGAGGGTAGTAGTTTACTAGGAGTAGCTGAAGAACTTCTTTGAGGTATAAAGTTTTCTAGGGATGGATGGATACTATATATGTTCCACATATGAATTTTCACACTTAGAAACTCCACTGACAGGCCTAACTAAGAAGGGTGTGAAGTACTTGTGGTCAGATTCTTCCGAGTCAGAATTTCAGGAGTTGAAAGGTAGGTTGACTTCAACACTGATACTAGTATTGCCGGAGCCGGGAAAGAGATATAATATATACTGTCATGCATCAGGTATCTGGCTGGGAGCAGTGCTAATGTAGGGAGAATGAGTTGTTGCATATTGGTCTCAGTAGTTGAGGCCACATGAGTGGAATTACCTGACACAAAATCTTGAGTTGACTGCAGTTGTCCATGCTTTACACTGTTGGAGACATTTCATGTTGGGAGAGCATTTTTTGGTTTTAAATGACCAAAAAATTCTCAATTACATCTTCACATAGTGCGATGTAAACTTAAAACATCTAAGGTGGGTTGAGTACCTTCAGTCTTTTGATTCTGAGCTTTTCTACATAGCTGGGAAAGCCAATGCAGTGGCCGATGCACTGAGAAGGAGGACTCAGATAAAAGTAGTTTAGGAGGCTAGCAGTGAGTGGAAGCTTATGGATTTGTTCTCTAAGATGCATTTGGAGGTGCATGACTGAAAGTGGAATACATTTATTTTTCTATAACTGTTACTTCTACCCTACTTGATCGAGTTAAAATGAGTTAGCTATCAGATTCCAAAGACCTAGTGCTATGGGAGAGTGTGTTAAGAGAGGACCCTATTCTGGGATGGACCTTAGACGGGGATGAGATCTTGCATTTTCATGGGTGAATATGGGTGTCAGCATACATACACGAGGAGCTGATGTAGGACTTTCATTCCTCTGTTTTGGTAGTTCATCCTAGCATCACCAAGATGTATCGAGATCTACACCATTAGTATTGATGGCCTGGTATGAAGAGAGATGTTGATGGTTTTTTCATGAGGTGTTCCACCTGTCAGTAGGTGAAGGTAGATCCTCAGTGACCAGAAGGGCTTTTGTAGTAGTTACCCATTCCTGAGTGGAAGTGGAACAATGTCACGATGGAAGTCGTGATAGGTTTACCAAGGTCACCTTGAGGGAATGATGCAGTATGGGTTGTCATTGACAGTCTCGTGAAGGTTGTACACTTCTTGCCGATCAAGGAAACCTTCAGTGTGGATGAGATGGGAAGGCTATACATCCAAGAGATTGTACGTTTACATGGGGTTCCATACTCCATTGTTTCAGAAAGGGACCCACATCTAAATTCTTGGGTATGGAAGGGATTATAGAGGGCTTTGGGTACACAAGCACGTTTGAGTAAAAATTACCATCCACAGACTGATGGTCAGTCTGAGTGTACAATTCAGGTGCTAGAGGACATACTTCAAGCATGTGTCCTAGACTTTGGTGGTTCTTGGGAGAAGCACATACCTCTTGTGGAGTCTGACTACAATAATAGTTTTCAAGAAACTATTCATATGGCACCTTATAAGGCCTTGTACAGTAGGCCATGTTGATCACCCCTATGTTGGATGGAAGAAGGAGAGGCAGCTATGCTGAGACCTCATCCTATCCAGGAGACCACAGAGAAAATGGAGTTTATTTAGAAGAGGATGGATAATGCACAATCACGAAATAAGTCTTATGTTGATCAACGAAGATGGCCTTTGGAGTTTGAGGTTGGAGATTAGTTTTTCCTGCATGTCACACCAAGGTTGGGACACATGAGGATTAAGAGACAAGGAAAGATTTCGCCGAGATACGTCAGGATGTTTGAGGTTTTGGAAAGGGTTGGTCCGGTTGCCTATCGGTTATAGTTACCTTAGAGGTACCAGGATATGCATGGCATCTTACTTGTTTATCAGTGATGACATTACTTCTCAGACCCATCACATGTTTTTCAACCTGAAGAGGTTGAGTTAGAAGTGGACACCTTGTTCAAGGAGAGTCCTATCTGGATTATTGATCGTAGTGTGAAGGTTCTCCGAGGCTAGTTTGTTCCTCTGGTACGAGTGCTATAGCACCATGGGTGAGTATAGGACGAGACTTGGGAGAGGGAGGTTGTTGTACGATCGTAGTGGCCGGAGTTGTTTGAGGATTCTTCTTCTACGCCACCTTCTTAGGGAGATTTGGGGATGAATTTCTTTAAGGGGAATTTTGTAATAACCCAGACCTTATTTTCAAGTATATTATCCATTTGATGTTGTTTTCTAAAGAAGGAGAATCTAGAAATTTAAGGAGTACATGCCCTGTACTTTGGAGTACATGTTGTGTACCCGATTGACACAGGTGACTATGTACTGGCCGTGTAACAGCTGAGTACATGGTTGTGTGGGGTGACCTGGAGACCACCTAAAGTGGAGGCTGGTTAAGGAAAGTGAATGCCATGTACTTTTAAATAACACGCCGTGTAATTTTATTTTAATTGTTATATCGGGATGGGGTCACGTCTCGTTCACAGAAAACGCTTCTTCGTGACTTGTCTCGTCTAGGAGCAAATCAGGCCGACGAATCTTCTTCAATCCCCCGAACCACCATCTGTTCTCTAAATCAACTACTTTTGATTGCGTTTGAATCACCAAGATGAGTTCTTCCCTCTTCTAGAGTCTTGGTTATGGATTTATCCCCTTTCATGAGATATTCTTGGTTGAGAGTTTTAGACGTTTTTGTAGATATATATAATTCTAGATCGAATCAAAGGTTGAAATTAAACTATATCAATCATTCAATGTCAAGGTAGGTGTTTTTTTCCTTCACATAGTTAGTCTTTGTATATTATGTGAAAAACTTCTCAATACCCTAGAACAGGGTATTGCGTGTTTAGGGATTTTAGCCCTGTTAATGCCTTCTATGCCTTGTGTGCGTGAGTAGAGGTTGTTTGATTCTGAATAGGTTTATTTACATTTCTATGGATGTATTTGACTATGTTTTAACTGATATTGGCCGTTGGTCCAAGATTTTCCTATTAAGATACTTACTTTCGATGCCTAGTGTTGTTAGGATGCAGTGATTTATCTGATGTAGTTTTATGCTTGTAGCTGTTAGCCAAGTAGTTCTTGAAAGATGTTATCCAAGTCGTTCTTAAGGTTTACTTTGGCTATTAAAGATCATTCAACATGATTGAATTACACAGGGCTGTGGGAACCTGGTGTAGTAGACCATAGGAAGAATAGACACAGAGGGCTTCTCCAGAGTGTCTGTTTAATTTTCACGTTGCAATACCATATGGGGGATGGATGTGAGTGATCCCTAAGAATTTCTGTAGTTCCATGTTGCGAGACCACATGGGGAATTGGACGTTGAGTGCTTCCCCATAGTGTTTTTAGTTTACCAATAAAAGACCACATGGGGAATTGATGATGAGCGCTTCCTCAGAGTGTCTTTGCTAAAGCTAAACTTGTGGGGATATACTATGAGTACTTACCAAGGGGTTTCTTATGTTTGATAGGCTGAACCAATGGGGTTTGGCTATGAGTACTTCCCAAAGGGTTTCTTGTATTTTATTAGATGCTTTCTTGATATTTGAAAATGAATGAAATTGAACTGTAGGATTGTTTACTTTTGAGTACTTCCTTGTCTAATACTTGATTTTGTTATTGACTTCCATATATATTCAATGACTGTTAGGTATAGATATTTGGGTGGTTGCCTATTGGGATTCATCTCACACTCTATTTTGGTCATGCTTTTGGGCCCAAACAGATTGTATTGCTGCAAGTGTAGATAAGGGAAAGTTCCCTTCTACTTTTGGTACTTTATTGTTGTAGTGCGGGAGAGCATGGGGCCAGGATGAGTCTTGCAATGATACTGGGGTTTATTTATTTCTTTGTACGTTAGTTTAGTACTATATTCCAACATTGTGTCTTTTTTGTATTCTTTCCTAGATATATGTATCATGCATCATTTATATATGTGTGCTTCAGTGGTTTATTACTGTCGTTACTTTACTTTACCAATAAGGGCATAGTTTCCTACTATCACACCCAAGTCCCTCACTGCTAGTCAGAAACCTCTAGTGTTTAGGGAATTGCGCTTGAGTCCATGTGACCAACTGGGTATGGGGCACCTCTGGGCGGCTCCCGGAACCGGGACGTTACATAACCCCTAAACAAGGAAATGATTTTATCTGATTATGTGTAATCCACAAACTAATTTCCTATACTTTTAATGTGTTATCATGGATCATGATTTATTATTGATGATTCCAAAAACTTGGGACTTATGTATTTTTTACAAAAAAAACCTATTAAATGATTTATCTTTAATATTTTTAAATTATTGTGTACAAATTTTATAAGTTATGATCTTTTTATCATACATTTAATATTATCTATTTATCACATATGATTATTGATTGATATTTTTAATGATTACCATTATTAATAATCAGATCACACCATTTCTTATTTTTCATTTCCCCAAGTTATGAAGAATGGTTCTAAGTTGGGTATGTCTATGAATATTACTCCATGTTAAGATATTTAATGGAAATGTTCAATTTTTTTCAAGAAACAAGATGAATAATTATCAATTAACCAAATACATTAAACCATTATGATTATAGGGAATGTATTGTTTTGAGTTGTATTGAAATTCTTATAAAATAATGTAATATCATTATATTTTATGCTTGTTTCACCTCCCAGAATGTCAATATTAGTCCATTCAATGGAATAATATAGCTATCTAGGTAAATATACAATAATAAACTTAGAAACAATATAGGATTATCACAATGTAATGGGATGTACTTTTATCAGTGGAATTATAATGAAATAATGGTGTAGTGTATTTTAATAGTTCAAAGATATAAAAAAATCATTTTGTAATAATATATTCAATTCCTAAATTATGGTTCATAATGATCTTTTGAATCATTTAAAGAATATCACCTGATAGTATCCAATAATGTATATAGTAAGGCATATTTTTTTATGCACCAAGTGAAGATCGAGACCCCTTCAAACTATTTTAATCTTATTACACTACATGAATAATATCTAGAGCCTACATCTATATATATTATCTAGACTAGGATTTAATTTCCATGAAACTGTATAATATTTAGTTTACCAAAATTTTAGGATGTTTAATATTTATCCCATAGGTTTCCACTATTGTTTAAGAAATATAAAAACTTATAATAGTAGTATAATGATAGGGAAAAGTGATCTATCATTTATAATATGAAAATACATTCATTATAGTGAATTATAATAAAAATTCATATTGAAATGAAAATTAATTGGATAGGAATACATAAATATAAGGATAAGAAAGGATTTGGAACCCTTATATCAACATATTAACAAATTAATAAAGGGATATAATGAGAGGGAGTAAGTAATCTCAAAATAAAATTCTATGAATTTGAGGATAAAACCATTTAATTACAATCATATAAATAAATAAAAAATAATTTTAAATGATATTATTAAAAAATGATTTCTATTGAAAAGTAAAAGAGGATGATTTTGAACCCTTACATTGAAATATAGCTTCTTAAATCTTGATAAGGGAACCATATAACCTTAGAAAATCCTTGTAAAAACTATCAAGATATAAAACAATATGATATTAATTTACACTAATTTTAGAGTAAAGAGAAACATGATGCTTTATGGGTATATATTGTGAATTAGATGGATTTTTCAATTAATTTCCAAGGGACTTGGAATCTTGATTAAAAAAAATGAAAACCATTGGCCTGCCCATGTTTTTGTCTCATGGTATTCAACATTTAAGGTCTAGGGTTGGCTATAGTTTTTTTAATAACCAAAATCCTTTAAAATTTAATCTTTTTTTATATGGACAATATTATTATTCTTAAAGAATTGTTTTTTAAAAACCTTAAAATACACTAAATGTTTTGGGTGATTATTTATAGGTTTAAAATATTAATTTTATTTCATTAAAATATATTAATTTAATTAATAAACATATTTTGGTCAAGAAATATTCTATATTACTCATTCTTTCCCTTTTATGTCAATATTATGCCCTATTACTTATTGTATATTCATAATGTATTTTACATTTTATCTAAAAAATAGAATGTTTAAGAAAAACATAAATTTCACCATTAGATAATATTAAAATTATGATTAAAAATATTATATCCATTTTATGAAAATAATTATATATATATATATATATATGAAATTTTTTTATTAAATAAAAAACATGTGCATTTCAAAACCACACATTTGGTGCCAAAAATTCAAAAAATATTTTTATTTTTATTCTATGATGCATGCGTGTAATAATAATATTATTCATTAATATATAAATATATATATATATATATTATAATTAATTAAATATTATTTTACTAGAAGATTTTATTGTATTTATTTTATCTTTTATTATAAGTTTACTTTCCCAGTTTTCTATTGTATTATAATTTGGAGTACTATTATGATGAGATAATAGAATTTTCATTATTTTTAAATTGATGAATTTTTTATTTAGTATTGTATAATCTCAGTTGTAAAATTCTCCCCTAACTAAATAATTTCATCCTCAAAATCATGGATAAAAAAACTACATGATTTAATGAGGTAAATTATTCCTCATTGATTCCTCATAATCCCTTATAAATTCTCATAACTTGTGATTCCTCCAAAGAACATTCATCTGGAAGTTTTCCCAATTCCATAACACTTTCTATCTAGTATAAAAAATATAGAAATATATATTAATTATATCTTAGGTTAGGTACCATATATATTTCATCAATGGGGAGTATATGTTTAGGGTCTGGAGTGTACTTCCTCGACATTAAAATATGGTATAAACCATGCAATTTTTGAGAGGTTGGGTGGAAAAGAAAATTGATAAGATATAACTATAATTATATATAAAATCTAAAAATCCCAGATATACCTCAAACATATCTTCTACTTAATACCAAAACTAATAACTACCTTCCAAGATGATACTTTAAAGAAGACATAATCTTGTACATGGAATTCTAAGTCCTTCCTCTCGTTATCAGTGTAGATTTTATATCTACTTTAATATATCTTGAGATTATTCTAGGTAACTTGTTTCCTATAATTTTTTTCCTCAATGTGTTCTAAACCAACTAGCCTCCTGTAATATCCCATCTTGGATCACTTTATAACTAGTATCTGAACCGGTTGACAAATGGTCTCAAGAACACCTCCCTATATTCCAGAGGCTACTAACTACTAGTGAGGGTCCAATGATAGTATATGATTGTGATAATATACCATCACGATCAGAGTAGCATCATTTGACCCTCACTACTAATCAAGCCTCTAGAATATGGGTAGGCATGTTTGATTCTATTTCATGATAGGTATGGCTATTTCTTATAGAGTGATCTAGGAAAAGACGTTACAAGTGGTATCAAATCTCTTTTCCTTTTTTTACTGTTAGGATTGGTATAAAGGATACTAAGAATGTTTTTTGATTTGGAAAATAGACATGTCTCAGAGTTATCAACCCCTGAATAGGGAAAATGTCATGTGGTTATGGATGTGATTTTTTTCATGCTATTAATTATTATAATTTATTATTATTTCACATTGAGTGATTTACGTACTTTCCATTGCATACTGATTTATGAGATTTATGGTATTTTACCCTTGGACCTATATGGAAAGGAATTTTTGTCACAAGCATCACTATAGGAATATATATATTCTAATTCCTTGTATATTCCATGCCATGCTGATTACATTTCTTGTCTTCTTAATACTTGTTGGACGTGACTTTTGTGATTTACTAGCATGTTTATTAGCATACCATGTTTAGGTGATTATTTTTCATGATTTGCCTATATACCTTTATTTTTTGGTTTCCAATTTATATTTATGTATTATTTACTAACATTATATCATGATTGGTTATAATTATGATATATTATTTGTTATTGAAGTGTCTACATTGACTAAAATGTAGTTTTCTTATATAGCTTGATGGTGGAAACTTAACTATACAATACTGATATGCTTGTGGCATGGATTATGTTTGTATAGGTTGATACATTAGTGGTTGAGATTAAATGGGATTGTGATACAATTTATGAATATTATGATCCTTTATAAATTGGAGGTGGTGATTGATACAATCAAACCATCACAAGTGAACTTTTTATATTCTGGGACTGAAGGTAAAAACCCAGCTGCAGTTACCTGAATTCCAATTATAACTTATAAAGGATAGTACTGTTATAACATTGGAATGATAATTCAACTAACTAAACCATGATAAATATATACACTAACTGATTTAATTATAATTTAATGTAAATTGGTTTGACTTTTTAAATTCAAATGTTTTCTCATAGATGTTGGCTAAATGAGTGTTAGATGCAACATAAAAGGCATTTACCTTCAAAATTCAGAAATAACACACATATGACTAGATATTTATATAATTTGATTAGCTCGTATAGGTGAGTTTTGGAATTGTATTCTTACATGATAAACCCACTAAGGGTGTTTCAAATATCTATGTTTTAAATTTATTGGTTTATATTTAAATAGACACAGTTTAGAACGATGGGACCCTTATAGATCACCTTTATTTTGACATGCCTTAGTACTTAACCCCATGAGGGAATAATTTTCTATATTAGGTTGGTGATTTAAAGTGTCACCAAGCACTGATACAATGTTATTTATAAATGTATGGTGTATTCTTACAAAACAAATTCCATTAAAATGATATATAACTCATGATATGCTTTTGGACATTATTTTTAAGAAAAGCTTCATTTAATTAAAATTTCAATCCCAACCTATAGGGGATTTTATTATTTATCATGGAATTGAAATTGTCTTTAAGTAAACCATATATAAGAATTTTTATGGATGAAAAAATGTATAAAAAGAATTTATAATATAAATTTCCTAAATAGTGACATGATGTTAGCTAAATAAATAATTATTGAAATGTAATTTGATATAACTTACCTATGAGGACTTGTGGAATGATAAAAATAATGTAATAAGTATCCTTATTTTCATAATAGGTACATAATGTTCATAAAATAATCCTTTTAAATGTTTAAAAATAAAATGAAAATTAGTGTAATGGATTAAATGAAACCTTAATCTGTTGTTCTTAATTTCTTCCCACATGTAAGGATAATTTAAATATTTCCATGATCCCTACCTTATATGGGAACTGGTATATTTCCCATATGTTTATGTAGACATTTTTTGGTGAGTTTAGTGGCTAGGATGGTAATACTAGGGACCTTTTCAGCATGAACCATTTTTAAGATTTATGGTTTATATTTTAGTACGGGGATATCTTGTGGTAGGTAGTATCTTGAGAAATTAAAACCTTTCTAAATTATGATGAATAATTTTATACAAGAGATAATTTTTGAGTTCCATTTTTCATGAGTATAAGTCTTAGTAATGATATGTCACACTCCAGCTATAAGAGTGGTAGTTTGGTAAGATAATCCTTATTGAGGGTGTGAAAATCATGTAATACTTCACTTTAGTTGTTTTGAAATGCCTAAGGAATGGTTGACTGCTTAGTAGATCATGTGGCCATTATTTTTATTTAGATATGGATAGATCAGGTGGTCGTCAGATATATTAATAGTAATATCAAAAAATATGACTCTAGGATAAATAGTTTGTACGGTCCATGAAACACTAGGATGCATAGGTCCAATAGGCCTATGGATAGTATAAAATGATGTTTCCTTGTAATGATGAAATATTGGGGTAATACACATCGATACACATGGTACCCATGAAGTTATAAAAATTGTAAAGTGAACTGTACTAGTTCAATGTAAATTGGTAAATAATTGAGATATTATACCAGATTCTTGGGTCATCTCTAAATTAGATAAACCTAGGAGTTATAGGAAAATTATTTTTCATAGTACTCAGAATAATTTTGAAAAATAATTGGGAGTTGTAAAAATACATACCAGTTTAGTTTTGTCTTCTTTTCAAGATACTGATGACTTGTGAGAGAACATATCGGTAGTGTGTCACATGTACATCAAGAGTAAATATGATCTAGTGTGATTTTATGTGGCCATTTTCTTCTATTTTGGGTTGGAATTTGGTAAAAATTTACTATCCACATATGTTACTCGTGTTTAGTGGTGGATGGAGCATGTTTCTAGGGATGATTTCTCCTTCTTAGTAAATGATGAATAGGAAACTCCCAAAGTGGACATCATTACATTGATTTGGTAAATGATATTCCTTCTAAGTAGAGGAATCACGACCATAAAAGATAATTTTGGAGTGGTCACCTTTTCTTTTGAAATCCTATGATACTAGTGGTTTGGGTTTTCTTTTACTTGAGATGATGCTCGAAATAAACCCTATTATAGGTTGGGATGGAGTTTGGATGCTAGAGTTAGGCTCATGGTGCATAGGAGACCCAAACGATGTAATGATTCTAAGGTGAAATGATGTATGAAAGGTAGAAGGATGATAAAATGGTTGAATATGTATAATATAACCTTTGATGATACCATGAGTTGTGGTTGAACTATGGTGGGGGGATTTGAAACAATAATATAATGCCTCGGTATTGGGGGGAGGGGAATCATGGTGGGTCAATGATTATGTGTCAGTAGGTTCAACCAAAATCTTTTAAAAGAAGTTGGTCAATAGTGGTTAGATTGTTTTTATTACCAATATTTGGTTATGGTTGGATATAAATCATGTTGGGAACTTTATCTTGGATATAATGAGAGTGTATTGGGTCTTATTGGAAATAGTTGATACCCTTTTAGTGTACTATTGGATTAGTGATGATCATGCTCTTTATCCTAATATTATCTAGGGTACACTAAGAGATCATCAGTTGTACATCAAGATAAATAATGAAATTAAACACCTTATTGGATTAATAAATAGAAACTTTTAGAGTTTCACTATGGGATCATGGATAATTATAGATGTGTGGACTCTCTAGAGTGATATTAGGATTTCCATGTATGAAGTCTTTGTAACGACCCGATATTTTATAAATAAAATTAGAGTTCTTTTAATGTCTTATGGATATAGTAAAAACATGAACTCTTTTTATTATTATTAGGTTTAAATGACTGCTAAGAATCATTGTCATTGATAATATATCCATTGAACACTGATCACATGAATGATATAAATTTAAGGTTTTTATAAAGAATCCTTTTGACATAGACAGATGAAAGGATGTCCTCATCCAGTAGACTCAGGCCGTATGAAGCTCATTTATCAGTGCTCTAAAAGGAGGTAACATCACTGTGATTAGCTCTTGACCAAGCCCAAGAGAAGCTTCAACACATTAAGCTTTAATAGAATCACCTACAGGAGAAGTTCAATTTAATAGATATTGACACCTAGGTGATGTTATTTGAGCCGCCCCATGAGTCTGTCACCATTATAGACATTACCCTTAGGTCTTACATGGGTGTTATAAGGGGTTATCTAATAAGGTATTATTTACTTATTGTGTAATAACTTTTTATAAATAAATTTCTTATTCCATAAATTCTTTTATGAGAATAGTTTTTTCTTAAAAATATAATGAATTAGATAAATTTATTTTTCAGGTAAAATGTTACTTTTTAGAAAAATATAAATTATTATATTAAACTAAGGTTTTATTAATAATGTTATTATAATTGTGTTATAAGAACAATACTTTTAATTATAAGTGATGATTATATTTATTCCTTATTATTTTTACTCTATAAATGACTAAGTATTCCGTTTGATAAGAATTATATTTTTATACGATAAAATTGAAATTGTATTTTTAATTAAAGAATTTATTTTAAAGAATTGATTAATTTTTTGAATAAATTATATTTTAATAAAATATTATTATTATATAATTTTTATTAAGTATAAACTATCATATAATTTTTACGAAGTCAAATGGAACTTTTATTAAGGTTTGGAAACTATTTTTGTCAAAACCCACCAATTTTCAATAAATGATGGTAATTATTTTAAAAGTGAAAATTAAAATATTTAGAAAATTATTTTGATAAAATGAATATTATTTTTTGGAATCAGGATGTTGAAAATATACAATGGTGAATTTATTTTCTGAGATAATCAAAATTTTTGGTAAAAATTAAATATCATATTAATATATAATTTGTTTTATGACATCATAATGACTCAATAGTGATATAATAAAATACTATAAAAGGTTAATTCAGAAAATATATGTTTTATCTTTAAAATAATGTGATTTTATATTTGTTTAATTAATTTTATAATGCCTTAGTGGAGCCTCCAAGACTTATAAACTATTTTAACATTTTAAAATGATTTCCTTGAAAGTGTGACTCAAATTCACATAAGAAAGACTAATATTTTAATATGTTCAGACTTTGAACTTATAAAATATTGTATACCAATCATCATTGTCAGAAACCATGGCAAAAAACCATGGGATGATTTGTGGTTTTGAATAATTTAATGTGTACTATCCAAAACCTAAATAATAAAGATTTCCCTTTCCTTTCCTATATATACCCACACAATCTCCAATTACTTTTCCCTAAAAACATTTGGAACTTGAAGAACCTCTGACCCATACTCTCTAGAGTCCTCCCAAGGTGCCCCCAATCTCCCAAGAATCCTCTCCCAAACCATTGGGATCCCATATCTAAGTAAGGGATCCTCACATTTCTCTTCTCCTTTCAAATTCAAGCATCTAATTCGAAATTAATTATTGTAAGTTCAAATGGTTATAATATCATTAATTTAAAATCATTCTATTACTATCCATTTTATGTTATTTTAATGGGGTATTATTTATCCTCCCCCATTTTTACCCTTAACTAATCCATTACTGTGCCAAAATTTCATTAGGGATCTTCCACCCTCCCCTTTTACCAAGCATTCATTTCATGTTATGTCTTTTAATTTAATTTAATACTATATTGGGATATGTTATTAAATATCATACCTAATATAAATTTTATGTATAAATCATGAGAGCCCCTTTCTATATCATTTATCCCTATTATGAACCCATATGTACTCTCGTTACCATGCCAAATTTTCGTAAGGGATTCCTTCCTTTCTCATTTTTTCCAAGTTTTTTATTTTGTTATTCCATTTTATTTTCAATTAAAAATGTTTAGGTATGATTTTTCACCTACCCCTTTATACCTTAATTATGTTTTAATGATTATATAACCATTTTTCTCTCATTAATGCCTTCCATGTACACCCGTTACCATGCTGAAATTCCATAAAGGATTATTCTCTTCTTATTTCCATTCAAGTATTTATCCCATATTGTGAATCTAAATTTCATTTAATATGTTGGTATATTAGGTTCCATTATCACCTTACTATCTATTTCATGTATAAATTAAGATATAACCCTTTCTCTCTCATCAACCTAACTTATGAATTTCCATATGATGACATTATGCTGCTGAAATTGCATCGTGAATTTCCGCGCCAAAATCATCGTGTAATGAATACCATACCCATTTCTCTATCAAGGGTATTTACCTTTATGAAAATATACATATTTAATGTTACTTACATGTATGTATTCTAGATTCCCTAATCGTGTAATAACTTATGATATTGAATGATTCCATGTTATATGATCCATGTGGCATACTTATGCATGAAATGAAATGTTTATAAAGGGTGCTCTTTAATAGTGATCCAATGCATTGGGTAATGTTTAGTATCATGATACACCATGTGTGATGAGGGTTTAATCATGCTAATTTATGTGAAATGAGGGTTAAATAATGGCAATTCATGTGAAATGAGGGTTTACTCATGCAAATTTGCGTGCAATGAGTGTTTACTCATGGTAATTCATGTGCATTGAGGGTTTACTCAGGATAATCCATGTGTAACGAGCCTTGGATTATGTTAATATTGTTTTATATATTGTTTCCACATTTCTATGTTATGATAACCATGCTATATCATGCCTTTTTGTTCATATTTCTCTTATTCTCCATTGATATGCCTATTGCCTAACATGTATTGCATTCTTTATGTTATGCCTTATTTACTCCCTTACTGGGCTTTATAGATCACCCTTTTCTTATGTATTTCTCGTGCTATCCCATGAAATTCTAAGTATGATAGAATTTTGTGGGCATGTAAAATAATATTTCACTAAAGATATAATATTTTATGTATTAAGTTGTCATGTAATGTTTTTATGCCCTAAATACTGTAGACCACTCGATCCTCAGAGTCGTCTTAAGTGCATGTTTATGTAATAAATGAAGTTTAAGTGTGTAATAAAGAGCAGGGTTGTTGTATTTGGTATCATAGGATAGGTTTATTTATTTTGTTATTATGATTATAAAACCCTAGTGAAAGCCTTAGGGATAAGACTCATTATAAAAAAATGTCCCTAAATTTTGGTGAGTATAGAGTTAGTGCACTACTAAAAATACCCCTTTTTCCAGTGCTAAAAATGGCCTTTAACAGTGCTAGAAAAGCGTTGTTAAAGATGGTTAAGATAAAGGGGGGGGGGGGGGTCCCCTTTATTTGTGCTCTAAAAAGCGCTGATAAAGACCCCTTTTATCAGCACTAAAAAAAGCGCTGGTAAAAGGGGTCTTTTATCAGCGCTAAAAAAAGCACTGATAAAAGGGTCCTTTAGTAGTGATTTATTTTTAGCGTTGATAAAAGACCCCCTTTATCAGCCCTTTTTTAAAAGCGCTGATAAAATTAAAAAAAAATTAAAAAAAATTAAAAAAATACTTCCAATCTTGGGGGGGGGGTTTACAGTGCTTGAGCCCCCCTTTATCAGTGCTTTCCCGCACCTCCAGTGCCCGCACTCACCGCCTCCACCCTTTATCAGTTCTATACCCCACCTTTATCAGTGCTAGCCACTCTAATTCACCCTTGTGTGCGCGCCCCTACCTCCACCTAGATTTGATCTCGAGACCTCCCCCCTGCACGCCTGAAGCCTTTGCCACTCCCCAATATTGATTTGTTCTCTTATTTATGATATATCTATTTATTTTTATATATATTTAGTTATATTTATTCGTATAGTAATATATATTTATATTAATATATATATAGTTATATTAATATATATATAGTTATATTAATATATATATAGTTATATTTATATATATATTTATAGTTATATTAATATATATATTTATAGTAATATTAATATATATATAGTTATATTAATATATAGTTATATAAATATTGATATATTGGTATTTTAAATAAAATGGATATTAGTTATTATTTAGATAAAGCCAATATATTTTATATGTAAATATGTTTAATTATTTATTTAAAAAATTAAATTTTTATGTGTGAGTATATAAAAAATATGTACATATTGTTATATATTTGATTATAAATAGCAGTGCATTATAAAAAAGGATAAAATTTCAAAGACTTAATATCAATATGAATGTAATGACTTGGAATAAATTCAGTACCCCCCAAAAAAAGCCAACAATATCTCCTTAAACGATGTTGAAAATCCAAAAAATGTTAAAAAATCAGTGTATCCCGACTAAAAACATAGTTTTGTAGGCCTTCTGGGCCAATTTTGGCATCAAACAAACCTTGACTAGGGTCCCCTGAGTCACAGGAGTGTAGAGCTCATCACATGATTCTATTTGATATGTGGTAGAGCTCAAACGGACACCCGGATCAAAAGTTATGGCCGTTTGAAGTTCAAGTTGCGTTTTTGACATATTTTGGATATTTTTTTAATATTTTTTTAATTTTTTTAGTCTTCAAATTGTTATTAAATGACTATTACTCAATAATAATTATCAAATTATTAATAAAAAATATATTTTTATTTTTTTATAATCCATTTTCACTAAATATCTTATATATTAAGTATATTAAGTGTAAATGTATATTTATACTTATCTAAAATATATTTAAAAATTATATATTATATTTATATCAATATAACTATATTTATATATTAATATATTAATTTTAATTAATTTTTTTGAAGTCGACCCTTTATGATCACTTTTAAAAAAAGCGCTGATAAAGGTCCCCCTTTATCAGTGCTACTAAAAAAAGCACTGATAAAGGGGGTCCCTTTATCAGTGCTAAAAACAGTGCTGATAAAGGGGATACCTTTTTGAGCAATTTTTTTCAGCGCTAATAAAGGTACCCCCCTTTATCAGTGCCTTTTCGTTAGTGCTGGGAAAAAATGTTTTTGTGGTAGTGGTGCTTTATCAAGAAAATACACCCCTATCTGGATATGAACAAGTAGACATGTCTCTGTTAAATATGTATCTAGGGGTAAAACCTAAAAACAATACTTTGAGCTAGACTTGAACAAGAGATGTTGTAAGAAAACGGGCCTTTCTTCTCTCTTGTTTTGATACTCCCAGGGTATATGCTTTGGTAAATTCATAAACTTAATATGAACCATTATTAAGGGAGAAAAAATATCATAAAAATATATTTTATGAGATAGATCATGGATAACATAGATTGAATCCTGGAAATTTATAAGTTAAGGGGATAAATTTAATTTATAATTTATTCGTTTAATGTCATTGGATTCCCCTTTATGTGTTTAAAGATTCATCCCCAATTTTCCTTTTATTCTAGTTAATGGATGGTAATAGGAGGAATCGAGTTAACAACTAATGTGAAGGGAAATGTGATGAATGTCCCAATGAGATTCCCAATAAAATGGGAGCTCAAGTAGGACATATCATGTAACACCCTGAGATTTTATGAAAAATATTCTTAATTTCATTAATGTCTTGTGTTGTACGCTACACCAAAAAGATCTTTCACAACACGCATCCTTGAATTGTCTTGCATTACACGCAATCACGACCCTCCTCGATAGCGTGTGTAGTACGCAATACTGAGTTTCACTAAACAACGATATGCTATTAAAATATTATTAAAACTAGCCGTTATGAATAGTAATAACAACTTTTTGAAATTTTTTAAATTTTAGTTTTCAAAATGGACTTTATTTTTGGATTCGGAATATAGAAATTATCTTAGGGTGAAATTATTGGTATTTTTCGGATAACTTTCATATTCTGATGAATAGTGAAAATTACTAAATTTTAATTAAAAATAACTTTTTTAATAGAAATAATTAATAGTGATAAATTATTAGTTTGAGTGGTTTTAAAGTATATTTATAATATATTTTTACAATTTAATACAATGTTGTTCATTGGATGTAATTTCACATTTAAACCAGACATAAACAAGTGTCAATCTTTTGATAGTTATTATCTCTTAAAAACACTCTATTTGTTTTGACGACGGGAATTAATTTTTTAATTAGTTAATGTAACTGATATGTTTTTAATTTGGTAAAATAAACATCATTTTTGAAATCATAATATCAAATATATCTTAGGCCTAATTTTTGGTATTTTTCTGAAAACTTTCAATTTTTGATTAATAGTGAAACCACTAAGTGGTAGTTAAAAAACTTAATTTTTCATAAAACATAATTTTACCGCTTCTGTGAGTGGAATTTAGAAAATCCGAGAGGCATGGTTAATATCAAGGACTAAAATGTGGTTCAATGAGATGAAAATAATTTTTGGTGAATAATAACTTTTTACTTTTATTTACCACGGTTAAAAGTAAATAGGGTAGTTAAGGGTAAAATGATATTATTATTATCCTAACACATGTCCTAATTCTATTGGACAAGTGTAATTCGACCAAAAACAACCTTAGTAATAAAATATGACCATTTAGGCCCACTTGGATTAGATTAGGAAATTTATTATTAATTTATTTAAAGAAGGGTTAAATAGTTAAAATCAAAGTTTAATAAGTAAATCATTTTTAATATGGGGTTATACATAAGATAAATTCTACTATAAATATTCATTAGAAATATAAAAATATTTCCTACATAATGGTATTTTATTTGTAATTTTTAGACATTAAATAATTTAATTTATTTATGACACAACAATGATGCAGTAATTATCTTATTAATGAAATATTGACATAATTGATGTTATAAATACCCAAATAAATGTAATTTGAGACTTTTTATGAATTAAACTAATTTTCTAGGTTAATATGACATGTTATTATTTATTTAAGAATCTTGGTTCGAACTAATCATTCTGTTATGATTTTAACAAAAATCAATTACTAAATAGTGTCAAAATTGACATAAAATAGTTTTTAAAACAAATATCATATTATTAATTGTTATTTTATTCCTAAAAATCTGAGGTTCGGCCAAATGACTTATATAAGGTTATATATATTAATAATAAACAACTTGGGGGTTCTTTTGGATTTATATAGTATGTTTATTAACCTTATAGTGTAAGAAAACAAGAAGACACGGTAAAAGTAAAATTATCTAACTTAAAGTTAAATATAAATGATAAGGTTAAAATAGGAACCTAAACTTGTCTAAATTCTATTGGATGAAAGGCTTTCGACCCATACCCACCTTATCTTCGAAATAAATTAATTTGGAGCTATTTAAAACCGAATGTGGCTTTATAATAAAATAATATGTTTAGTTATTCCTAAGGTGCCCCTCTCCTCCCTTATAAAAGGGCACCTCCTCCCTCTCCTACTCACACCAATTTGAGCATTCAAGCTCAGAAAAACCCTGCCAAAATCTCTTCTCCACTTCCCTAGTATCATCCTAGAGGTCCTGGTCTTCTTCAAATACCATCCTTAGTTATTTAAGTGGAGGTTAAGTGAAGGCGCGTCAAAAAGAGGTAATAACCAATACCGATCTTTTTCAATTTCTTTCTTCTTCAACTTCTTCTTCTTTATTTGTTTCATGGTAAAGTAATAACATCAGTATTTATTATATACTGATATGTTATTTTAGATATGAAACAACTCTAATTAACCTTCTATCCATCTTATGGAAAAAGGAAATCACCGCGCGTGCGTACGTACGGAATACCGTCTCCACGTCGTGGTGTAATCTATTTTCCACCACCACCTTAATTGGATGGGTATAATGGTGTAATGAGTAAATATATATGATTATTATAAAGTTATATTGATAATGAAATAGTATACATACACTTCAACACAATTCCACGACCATGGGAACGATATCATCGCTCGTGCGTACGTACGGACTACCGTCTCCACGACGCGATGAGATTCATTCTCCACATTAACCATTCATGAATGATTATAAAGTATATGTAATGAATAATAATGAAATATATGAAATTTTAAATATACTGGATTTATGTATATATATATATGTGTATGTCATCTACTTACTTCCATTCAAGACAATAAGGAAAGGAAAACAGTGTTCATGCGTACGTGCGGACTACTGTCTCCATGAACGGTGTGTTTCATTTCATTTATCTATCTATTATATATATATATATATATACTGAATATATATGATATATAAATCATGTTTTATATTCTGGAAGTAAGTAAATCATGATATAAGTAATAATAATGTCACGAACAACAAGTCCAAATGCCTACGATAAATGAAACGATTTTACCCAAAACGCTTCTTTAACATGGAATTTACAAAAGAACGGGTAATATAAAGTCATAAGTGAACCATATATGATATCATAACAATGAATACGATTCTGTAATAAGTTAATGACATTATTTAAATCATTATATAGGAGGTTCGGATACGTACAAAGCATATCGGACATAAGGTAAGGGAAAATATCACAATCTCATTTTTATCCGAGATTGTTTATACTTTGGTATTTACTGGGGTGTATTTTATCATCCACATCCATGTTTCCTCAATATGTAATATTATTTCCATCCACCTAAATTTTTTTTAAATCCAATTTTACCCTTCGGTGAGTTTTTATTAAAGGATATGAAAGGAATCTTTTGTCGTTTTTCATACGAGGTACTTTTTGACTTTTCCGACAAAAGTACGAAGAATGTTTTTTTAAACTCATACGGAATGAATGGATTTTTAAAACATTATTTCCATGAAGATTACTTTACAAGTTTTCAAGTTTATTTTAAATCAAATTCTTTTAGTTTATAATTGTACTACATGTTAAGAAAGGAAAAGTGTTTTTGAAGCAGAAAGGATATTTTCCTCAAGAATGGAGTTCAAGTGTTTTATCAAAATTATTTTACATATAAGTTAATAAAGGGTTCTGTTTTAATCCCTATTATTACACTGATTTGATTATGTTGTGATGGAATTATATTTTTATCTTATATGAATTTTTTATGATGTCACGATGTTTAAGATTCCCATTTTTATTACATGGGTTATGCAATGATGTATGATTTATGTTTTTGTGGAACACATAAGAATGGTATCATTATGATATGGGTGGTACCTATATCTCCCTCCAATGAATTGGGTAAAGATTTTATATCTCATGAGATAGACATGGCTGGAACGGTAGGTTATACCGGTTCAGTGAAACAGGACTGAAACGAGGGTGACTCGGTTCAGAAATGGACTTTGTCCACTAAGATAGTCTTGGAAATGAGTCTTGACTAATAAGATATGATTCTCTATGATTATGTGTGTATGCCAAAAAGTTTCATGTTTTAAGTTATGATTATTGGGATTTCATTTCACTACTATGATTTATCCCATGTTATGATATTATGATCTCTTTTGCAGGTTAAGATTTCCAAAATGTTATGTTCTTATGAATATGATGTGATTGATTTTTCTTTTGTTTACCCTTACTGAGCATTTGAGCTCACCTTTTTTATGTTTTATTTTCCCCAGGATATAAAGAAAGGTTTTAGGTAAGAAAAAAAGGGAAGATCTTTATGGGAGATGTTGAAGATCTTTCACCATGATTAGAAGATTACGTTCCGAGTTTCCAAAGACACATAACTATTACGGTCCTTGTGTGTGTGTTTTTGTTATGTACTAAGTATTCTGCAAAAGTAATGTAATGTCCATGTACGTCAGGATTCGGGTCTCTACAGTTGTTATTAGAGGAAAGGTTTAGTCAACCTTTGGAAACTAGGATGCGAAAACATTAGTGAGATTCCTAGAGATATTTCTAAGGTATGTCTAGGGATGTCCCTAAGGATAAGTATACGTATAGGATATAGTCCTAGAACTACGGTAACGATCTTAGAATTTAACCAAAGATGTTAGATATTAAGGGTGCTCCCCATTTACTATGTTGTTTTACCTAGCATGATTTTTGCCTCTCACACTATTCCTTTTGGGTTTTAGATGATGGCTGGAACCCGAAGGAACTGTGTTGATCACTATAATGGAAAATGCAATGATTGTCCTCCTGAACAAACAAATGTTATGGGAGATGGAGTTCAAAATCTTATCGCTATACTTACACAAGCTATGAATCATTCTGGACTTCCAAATGAGCAGAGAAGGGAACAATATTCTATTGAGTCCTTCATGAGGCAACGTCCACCGTCTTTCAGTGGGTCTTCTGATCCACTTGTTGATGAACAATGGATCAGTACCACTGAAAAGATATTTTCAGTTCTTCAATGTTCTGAACATGATAAAGTCATCTTAGCAGTATATCGTTTGGAAGGTGAAGCTGATCAATGGTGGAATCTTATCAAGAATACGAGGCCAATAGATGAAATTGAGTCCATGGAATGGGACGAGTTCAAGAACTTTTTTTTCAGTAAGTACTTCCCTCGTATTCTTTGAACAAAGATGGAAAAGTAATTTCTTGAGATGAAGCAGAAGGATGATGAATCTGTTGGTATATACGAAGCGAATTTAACAAGACTTTCAAGGTATTCATCTGACATTATCATCCAACCTGAAAGTAAAGTTGATCGATTTTTTAGTGGCTTAAAACCAAGTCTTCGAAGGGCATTAGCTATAAGAGACTTCAGTAGCTATGAAGAAATTGTGTGTTGTGATATCAAGGTAGAAATGGAAGTTGGTGTTACTTATCCATCTCATAGTTTTGACAAGAAACGAAAGATGGAGTTCAAGGAGAAATCTCAGAATAATGGTGAAAAGAAGATGAATGTTTACTTATGCTCAAAGTGTGGAAAGAAGCATGGTGGAGATTGTCTTAAAGGGAAAAGTAAATGTTTCAAATGTGGAATGGAAGGTCATCGGGCATTTGAATGCCGCAATGATGGGAAGAAGATGTCTAATGATGCAAACAAAGGAAGGGATACACAGAATGAACCTACTATACTTCAATGTTTCAAGTGCAAGGAGATGGAACATTATGCCAATAAATGCCCTAATCCAAGGGTTAGTGATGATCGACATGAGAAACCACTTAAGGCAAAGGAAAAAGGGAAGTCACATGCGATCACCATTGGTGATGTTGAATATGACAACGATGTGGTGGAATTATTAAGTGTTTATGTAATGGGATTCCAAAATAATGTTGAGTATTGGAATATTTATGTATTAGTATATTGTGGTCTTTAATAATTTTATGGTACCGGTAACCATGGAAAGTGATTGAGATATTTTTAGAAAAAAGATGATATGTGAATAATGAAGGGATAAGGAAAAAATGAAATGTTTGACAGTTTTCATGAGCTCATGATTAATATAAGGACTAAGTGATATCATGGTTTGAGTATATAGAATTTTGAGTATTTTGGTATGTGGAAAGTGTTAACTTTTAACTGCATTCATGTTTTAACTAAGGTTCAATGGGTATTCAAGAGAATACATGATTAAGGCCTTTGAATGTTTGGAATGTGACCAACAAGACATATCTTATGATATATAGGGATCAACGATGGTATTAAATCTCTGGTAATCATTTTCACTATATTATGAGAGTGGACTGCATTATTATGGATAATCCTAAAGATTGGAATGGATTATGTTGGACATGAGTTAGTATTGTTTAAGGATAGAACTTTTTTTTAGATATTATTGATGGGATGTTATAGTAATGTAGTTTTAGAAAAAGAACAACCTGCAGGACGTGCGACAACCCATCGCGTCAGACAAGGCTGTGGGAATCGAACCCACAACCGAAGTGCGACTGGCCTTTATCGCCTACCACTGGCCTACAGGAAGTCCCTGTTTAGTAGAAACTAGTTTTATTAAGCAGTATGATATATGAAGTATAATTCCATTTTAGGAACCACATATGATTAATCTCACTATAGATGGACTTATGTATTTTTTGATAACTTTTCTAACCTTTTGTTTGAGACAAATGGAATGACCCATCATTCTATCACATGATCTTCTAAGACATCACGAATGACAAATTCAACTTCATTTCTTTAAGAGATGAAGTGGAAATTGTCCAAAGAATGACCAATGGTGAGACTATACCAAAATCACGAAAGTATTTCTTCTAATTCCAATTTCATCAACATTAGAGAAATGATCTTGAAAACCAAAAATGTTGTCCTAGTGCTCTTATATCTGATGAATCAGATGGTACCTTAGATCGTCACAAATTTATGGCTTTGTGATTGCTGGCTTTTCCATAGCCATGTTCTCTACCACTCTCCATCAGAACATGATGGTTAGATTTCTCTTCCATATCCATATTTTCACCTATGTGGAAACCTAGTGATTAGTTTATTTGGGTAACCGTTACGTTTCATACTTTTGTTTTTAAAGATTGGTTTTGGTAATCCTTTTTACGATGTGGGTTTCTATTAAAGAAACTTTTCGAGTAGTAAACCATTTATAACCCTGATGAATTTCGAGGGCAAAATTCATTTTAAGGGGGGTAGAATGTAACACCCCGAGATTTTATGAAACATATTCTTAATTTCATTAATGTCTTGTTTTGTACGCTACACCAAAAGGATCTTTCACAACACGCACCCTTGAATTGCCTTGCATTACACGCAATCACGACCCTCCTCGATAGCATGTGTAGTACGCAATACTGAGTTTCACTAAACAACGATATGCTATTAAAATATTATTAAAACTAGCAGTTATGAATAGTAATAACCACTTTTTCAAATTTTGTAAATTTTATTTTTCAAAATGGAATTCATTTTTGGATTCGGAATATCGAAATTAGCTTAGGTGGAAATTATTGGTATTTTTCGGATAACTTTCATATTCTGATAAATAGTGAAAATTACTAAATTTTAATTAAAAACAACTTTTTGAATAGAAATAATTAATAGTGATAAATTATTAATTTGATTGGTTTTAAAGTATATTTAGAATATATTTTTACAATTTAATACAATGTTGTTCATTGGATGTAATTTCATATTTAAACCAGACATAAACAAGTGTCAATCTTTTGATAGTTATTATCTCTTAAAAACACGCTATTTGTTTTGACGACGGGAATTAATTTTTTAATTAGTTAATGTAACTGATATGTTTTGAATTTGGTAAAATAAACATCATTTTTGAAATCATAATATCAAATATAGCTTAGGCCTAATTTTTTGTATTTTTCTGAAAACTTTCAATTTTTGATGAATAGTGAAACCACTAAGTGGTAGTTAAAAAACTGAATTTTTCATAAAACTTAATTTTACCGCTTCTGTGAGTGGAATTTCGAAAATCTTAGAGACACGGTTAATATCAAGGACTAAAATGTGGTTCAATGAGATGAAAATAATTTTTGGTGAATAGTAACTTTTTACTTTTATTTACCACGGTTAAAAGTAAATAGGATAATTAAGGGTAAAAATGATATTATTATTATTATCCTAACACATGTCCTAATTCTATTTGACAAGTGTAATTCGACCAAAAACAACCTTAGGAATAAAATATGACCATTTATGCCCACTTGGATTAGATTAGGAAATTTATTATTAATTTATTTAAAGAAGGGTTAAATAGTTAAAATCAAAGTTTAATAAGTAAGTCATTTTTAATATGAGGTTATACATAAGATAAATTAGACTATAAATATTCATTAGAAAGCGAAAAATATTTCCTACATAATCGTATTTTATTTGTAATTTTTAGATATTAAATAATTTAATTTATTTATGACACAACGATGATGCAGTAATTATCTTATTAATGAAATATTGACATAATTGATGTTATAAATACCCAAATAAATGTAATTTGAGACTTTTTATGAATTAAACTAATTTTCTAGGTTAATATGACATGTTATTATTGATTTAAGAAACTTGGTTCGAACTAATCATTCTGTTATGATTTTCACAAAAATCAATTACTAAATAGTGTCAAAATTGACATAAAATAGTTTTTAAAACAAATATTATATTATTAATTGTTATTTTATTCCTAAAAATATAAGGTTCGGCCAAATGACTTAGATAACTTTATATATATTAATAATAAACAACTTGTGGTTCGTTTGGCTTGATATAGTAAGTTTATTAACCTTATAGTGTAAGAAAACAAGAAGACACGGTAAAAGTAAAATTATCTAACTTAAAGTTAAATATAAATGATAAGGTTAAAATAGGAACCTAAACTTGTCTAAATTCTATTGGATGATATTATTTCGACCCATCCCCACCTTAGCTTCGAAATAAATGAATTTGGAGCTATTTAAAACCGAATTTGTCTTTATAATAAAATAACATGTTTAGTTATTCCTAAGGTGCCCCTCTCTTCCCTTATAAAAGGGCACCTCCTCCCTCTCCTCCTCACACCAATTTGAGCATTCAAGCTCGGCCAAACCCTGCCAAAATCTCCTCTCCACTTCCCTAGTATCATCCTAGATGTCCTGGTCTTCTTCAAAGACCATCCTTAGTTCTTTAAGTGGAGGTTAAGTGAAGGCGCGTCAAAAAGAGGTAATAACCAATACCGATCTTTTTCAATTTCTTTCTTCTTCAACTTCTTCTTATTTAGTTGTTTCATGATAAAGTAATAACATCAGTATTTCTTATATACTTATATGTTATTATAAATATTAAACAACTCTAATTAACCTTCTATCCATCCTATGGAAAAAGGAAATCACCGCGCGTGCGTACGTACGGAATACCGTCTCCACGTTGTGGTGTAATATATTTTCCGCCACCACCTTAATTGGATGGGTATAATGGTGTAATGAGTAACTATATATGATTATTATAAATTGATACTGATACTGAAATATTATACATACACTTCAACATAATTCCACGACCATGGGAATGATATCATCGCTCGTGCGTATGTACGGACTACCGTCTCCACGACGCGATGAGATTCATTATCCACATTAACCATTCATGAATGATTATAAAGTATTTATAATGAATAATAATGAAATATATGACATGTTAAATCTAATGGATTTATTTATATATATATATATGTATGTGTTAGGACCAATAGGGGCCTATGTACCCTGAGAGGGGGGTGAATCAGGGTATGAATATTCTTTTTCAAAGATCTTCCTGCCCCGCTGGATCTTGAACTCTTTGTTACAAGGGTCACTTTGTTTGCACCTGTGTGTATGTTATGATCACTTACATTCTTCTTTATCTGATGATGATTCTTTAAATGCAATGTAGGCAAATTAGCAGGCAGACGCAGAGATTTTTACTTGGTTCACCGCAAAGGGCTACGTCCAAGGAGCATACGCTGACAAGTTGCTGGTCGTACCAATTCCACTAAACTTCACTAGCTGTGGATTACAATGTTCAGGCTAGATCACTTCTATTCCCAGGCTCACTGCCTTTACAATGTTTAGGGTCAGCTCACTACTTTCCCAAGGGTCACTCCCTGTTTCTCTCTCTCTGGATCACTGTCGGTGGAGATGATCACCTTTTTCCTCTTCCTAAGCTCACTGCTCTGTGAAGGGATTAACTCACAGTTTATAGACCTGTAGGTCTCTTCATTTCCATTAAGGAATGCATCTTTCTCTATATGTAGATGCTCTGTTGAAGTTCAACTTTCATCCACTGATGAATAGCACTTTGCCTCTGACCACTGGGAAACAACCTTTGGAAACACCTTCGCAAAGCACCCTACTTCACAAAGCTCCCAATTTCGCGAAGCTCAACAAGCCTTCGCGAAGCTCCTGCCTTTTCGCGAAGCTCACTCGCGAATCACCCTCGCGAAGCACTCTCGCGATGCTCAAGCCTTCGCAAATCAACGACCCTCGTGAAGCTAAGTAAGCCGACGCGGAGCTCGCAGGTTTCGCGGAGCTACAATAGCCGCCACGAAGCCCCTCTTTCGCGAAGCACACTGGCTCCGCGAACCACCTTCGCAAATCGAGAGCGAATGATCTTCTATGAAAATGCTCTCTACTTCGCTCGAAGGGGTCGGTCTCTATTTATAGGCGTTTCCACCGACCCTCGTCCCTTCCGCGTGAAGTCAACGCCACGTCATCTCAAATCGCGAAGCTCCAAAGATTCCGCCGGAATTCTGTCCAAATCGCGAAGCTTCACGAAAATTTTCCGTTCGTGAAGCTTGACGTAGTCACGAAGAATCACCTTCAACAAACCTTCGCGACTTTGCCGCGAAGCTCCCTCGCAAAGCCATTCACCGCCACGATGCGCTTCAGCCTCTACCGTTCGCGAAGCTTGACGTAATCGCGAAGCATCACCGCCTCCATTCTTATGATCTTCGCGATTTCCAAACCATGCATCCTATCTTCTCAAAATTCATTACTTTTCCATATTAAATTATGCTCTTCATGGAAATCCACTTTTCGCGATGCTCACAAAACTCCAAATTTTGGACCCCAAAATTTTGGCAAACACTGGGAAACAACGCCACCTTGTACTGCTCTTTTGTACCGCCTCCAGATCGTCCTTTCCTTTGTCATCGTTCTTTGTCAACATGGAATGTCAACAACATATCAAGAACTCGAAAATTATCCATGGAAACCTGATTTGTCAACAAACACAACCAAACCAAAAATACTTCAATGTTACCTTGAGGTATTTTTTCCCAACAATCTCCCCCTTTGGATTTGTTGAAAACTCTTCACAACTCTGCTCGGAATGATTTTCTGCACTTTGATACCTCACTGAGTCTTCTTCCAGCCACTACCACCATTCGCCTCTTGCGATTATGATAGCATTCAAGGATTCAGTTAACACGTACTCTAAGCCCACATGAGCAATGCTCGGCGTGAGAAACAAGAGTTGTATGAAAAGTTCATCAATGAATCACTTCATGTCAGACCCCAATTGTTGATTCCACCCTGATACCAATTCTTAAATTGATACAAATTGTTGAACCACACTGATACCAATTTGTGAATTCTTAAGTTGATACCAATTGTTGATAGCTGGACACTGTCTCACACCATTCCAACACCACTGTTCTGCTTTTATCACGATCCTCAGCTGTCGTGATTTCTATGCTTTGATCGATCACTTCTAGCATCGTAAGATTTAAAAATCTCCCCCTTTCTCATTTCTCCCCCTATCTGGCTGCTCCACTGGTCAGCTTCTCCCCGTATCAATCATGATTTGTCAAATCTCCACACTGTCTCCCCCTTTAATAATCACTATTTTCTCCCCCTTTGTCAACGAACCCAAAGGTCACTCCTTTGTAGTCTGTAACATAGTAGAGAACACATATCATCACAGTAGGTAAAAACAAATCATACCTCGGGGAGAGGGGGGGGGGGGGGGGGGGTCCCACATCCACACTATTTCATGTGCGGGGAAGCGATGGAACTCCCAGAGCCAGTTGATGCCTCTCAAATGCTTCCTTGGGTAAGGCCTTTGTCAGAATGTATGCAACCTGTAGTGCTGTAGGCACGTACTCCAAATCATGATTCCCTACTTAACCTTCTCCTTGATAAAATGATAATTAATCTCAATGTGCTTTGTCCTTGAATGATGGACTGGATTTTTGCTAAGACTTATAGCACTTGAGTTAGCACACTGGATTCCGATCGGAGACTTCACTTCAACTCCCATATCTTCAAGCTGCTCAATGTACACCTCGTCTTCCAGAAACCCGTTTAGAAATGCAGTATTTACATCCATCTGGAACTCTTTGAACTTTCTTTGCACTGCAATGGCTAGGAATAATCTGATTGTCTCCTGCCTCGCAATCGGTGAAAATGTCTCATCACCATCTATTCCCTCTATTTGGGAGTCTCCTTTTAACATCAGTCGTGCTTTGTTCTGAATCACTGTGCCATATTCATTCATCTTGTCTCAAAAGACCCATTTAGTCCTGATGATGTTTTTATCTGCTGGCCTCGAAACAATCTCCCACATCTAGTTTGTCGCAATCTGATCAAGCATTTTATTCATAGCATGAACCCAGCTTTCAACGTCAGCTGCATCAGCAAAGCATTTCATCTCTACTTGAGGTAGGAAAGTTGTCTACTGCAGTGACTTCATTATTCTTGTTTGAACAGGAGCTTCCTGATCACCAATGATATTTTGTCTATCAATTTCAGCTCAGCTCTTTGGCTTCCTTGTAGGCACAAACTAGACACTTTCATGTTCATCATTGGTGTCTTCTTCTGAATCAGCATAAGCCACTTCTGCTCTCCCTGTGTTGCTTTTTTCCTAAACACTTCCATCAGGAAGTTGTTCACTGACTCATGTTTCAGTGGCTTCATTTCTTTCAGCTACGTTTCTCAGATTTTTGTTGAGACACGTTTTATTTTCTCTTGCAGCTTCATGGTATCCTGGAAACAGTCAGCTGATACCATATTGTTAGATCAAATAGATAAGCATGAAATGCATTGTTATTGCTGCTTCTCCCTATGTTTCTTTCTTACCTAAATATGAAACACCTGAGCAGAGTCATCCAATTATTGCATTGATGGCTCTTGAATCTGATTTGGATATAGAATACTCCCCCTGTGTTATGAAACTCTTCTAGTTGTTAGGCCCAATAGTTTAGACCCATAACACGTCTTTTCCTCCTGCATCATTTGTTCTCATCTTCCACTCAGATTTGGGCCATTAACAAAATATCTAAGCCTACTGAGTTGAAACTCGGTGTAGGAAACAAGAGACAAAGTTAACAACACAATCACATTCTATTGTGCTCTGTTGCTCCCTTTCTTCTTCAACTCTGGTACCTGATTTGAATCAATTGAAACTGTAGAGCATATCACATATCCACTTCGCATCCTTAGATGCCACTTCCCCTTGGATCATATCTCCTTAGAACCTGAAACACATGAATCATCAGTTAATAGCATTTTTATACATAGGGAGAGGGGTTTTTTTTCTCAAATCCTCAAAACGAGGATAATGGTTGATCCTGACGGGGCAACCCTTTGATTTTTTTTTCTTTGAGGGCATCGCACTCCTTTCTTGCTTCCTCCAGCTACCTAGCCAACTTCAACTGTCCTGGCCATATGACTAGGCATTCATTGCCTATATTCTGAGCCTTTTTCTGATATGTAGATTTCGTAGGCTCCGCCTTTCTTACCGCTTGGGGTATAAACCCGCTAGTACACATTTTTTTCTTTGAGGTTCTACCAAAATTCCATTTTCCTTGATTATTTCTCTAAGTAAGAACCTCTCTGTTTGGCATCTTCCCTTTCTTCTTCTCCCATCTTAGGGGTCTTCCTCTTTCCTTCACTTCTCGATGAGAAACACGACTTGTGAATTTTTCAACACATTCTTTATTTATCTTCCTTTTATCAGATGTCTAAATCACTACACTCTTTTTCACTGGTGGTGAGTCCTCCATTGAACATTCATTCTTTTTTATCACAGCTAAAGTAGATCTCCCCTTAATCTTCCAGGTTTGTTCAAATTCTCTCCTTGAGAGCGGTTGTGAGTACGACAGAGGAGGTGACTGATACACATTTCGTTCAGCTCCATGTGATTCCCCTGGGGCTCTAAGCCTATTTTTCACCTTACCACTTTGTCTCCCAATGTGTAATTTCTCATTATGTACCACTGGAGTTGGTAATCTCTTTCTCGGGTCTTTTTCCTTCCCCGCTTTCTTCTTGCTGCACTGTCTGGCCAAATGCCCATGATCAGAACATATGAAACATTTTCTAGTAAAGGTATACCTCATTTCATAACTTCTCTACTAACATGTGGATGCAACTTGTTTTCTTATTTTGGCATCGATCTCCTGAGCTTCCTGAGACATATTCATGGTGTGTCCCATTCTTCCACAGTAATAGAATTTTATAAATGCTTTCCTTTGAGAGACTCTACTCTCTGATTTCTCTGGATGCTTCTTCTTATTCTGGGATTCAGAAAAGTTTCTATTTTCACAGCCTGATATGTATTCATGAGCCTCTAAACAGAAGCTTGATGTGTGGCCGTGAATCCCACAGAAATAGCACATGTCATCACTTCTTTTTGTAATTTTCCTTTTAGGCCTATCTCCAGCACCTACAGGATCTTTTCCATTTCTAGAACTGTTCATGGATCTCTTTCTGTCATGCACAGGAGGGGATTCATCGAATCCAATACCAGCTTTTCCGAAACTTGCTGGTCTTTGAGCTGAGAAAATATTCTGTTGTTTCTCTTCAGAAATATCATACCTATTCTTCATTTTATCATCACTTGTTGAAGGATGATCAAATAGCAAGTGTAAGGCATCCTTCATTTTTTTCATTCCTCTAGCATTGGATTTCTTCACATCCTTCTTTACTGATTCTAGATCATCTTCCAACTTTTTAATCTTCGTCTCCCTTGATTCAAGTTTGACATCCAGTTCTTTCTTGAGAAGCTTCCTGCTACTCACCTCATCTTCTAGTTCCTGTGTGAGCTTTTCCACCATCGCACTTTGCTTCACTACTTTTAATTTTTCCTCAGAAAAAGATTTAGAGACAGATTCATTCTCTTGTTGTAGGCTTCTATTGTTCTAAACTTCTTCAGACAACTGTGCTGCTAGATCATCATTTCTAGCTTTCAGATTCTGTACATCATTTTTCTTTTGATTCTCTTCATAATTAGCCTTTTGTTTTCCTTTCATTTGAGCCATCTTTTGTAGTTCATTGGCATGAGAATCATTCTTCTCTGTTAGGTCAGAAACTATGTCAATAAGCCTTTGATTTAAGCCTCTTAGCTTGTTGACCTCAATCTCCAATACTTTGATCCGGATATCTTTAGATTTGACTTCTTCTGTGTTTCCAACATCAATTGGAATATCAGGTTCTTTGATGCACTTGACTTGATCTTTCACTTTTCTATTCAATCCATCGATCTCCCTTTTCTGTTCTTCAATCTTAATCTTATACTCACTAACCGATTCTGAGTTCCCTCGTGTTGATAACTTGAGTTTCTCAATTTCTTCCATCAACTCAGACTTCTCTTCTTCCTACTGTTGCGTATAGAGTTTGGCATCGTGAACAACTTTGTTGGATTTCTTTGTTTTTTCTCTCCAAACATCTATCTCCTCAAGAGAAGCCTCCAACTCAGCTCGCATATCTATTCTTCCTTCAATTTATTCTTCTGTTTTAGCATCACTCTGATGCTCATGTACTTCACTCATTCCAACATCATGATTGAGTGAATCAATATTTTCCCTATCAAATTCATCCAGACCTTCCTTCAGTAAACTGTTTGATTCTTTTAATTGAATCACACTTATTCCATACATACTTCCACACTGAGGAATACCACATGACTTCTGCTTCTTCTTGGATGTTTTTCCCTTTGCCATGGCTCACCGAGATAAGAGCAGACTAATTGTTTAAACACACAGATCGACTACACCAAGTCGGAGAAAAAAAATCTGATAAAAGAAACCTATCACTCTGATACCAATTATTAACCCCAATAGGGGCCTATGTACCCTGAGAGGGGGGGGGGGGGGTGAATCAAGGTATATATATTCTTTTTCAAAGATCTTCCTGCCCCGCTGGATCTTGACCTCTTTGTTACAAGGGTCACTTTGTTTGCACCTGTGTGTATGTTATGATCACTTACATTCTCCTTTATCTGATGATGATGCTTTAAATGCAATGTAGGCAAATTAGCAGGCAGACACAGAGATTTTTACTTGGTTCACCGCAAAGGGATACGTCCAAGGAGCATACGCCGACAAGTTTCCGGTCGTACCAATTCCACTAGACTTCACTAGCTGTGTATTACAATGTTCGGGCTAGATCACTTCTATGCCCAGGCTCACTGTCTTTACAATGTTTAGGGTCAGCTCAATACTTTCCCAAGGGTCACTCCCTGTTTCTCTCTCTCTGGCTCACTGCTGGTGGAGAGGATCACCTTTTTCCTCTTCATAAGCTCACTGCTCTATAAAGGGATTAACTCACAGTTTATAGACCTGTAGGTCTCTTCATTTCCATTAAGGAATGCATCTTTCTCTGTATGTAGATGCTCTGTTGAAGTTCAACTTTTATCCACTGATGAATAGCACTTTGCCTCTGACCACTGGGCAACAACCTTTGGAAACACCTTCGCAAAGCACCCTACTTCATGAAGCTCCCAATTTCGCGAATCTCAAGAAGCCTTCGCGAAGCTCCTGCCTTTTCGTGAAGCTCACTCGCAAATCACCCTTGCGAATCACTCTCGCGATGCTCAAGATGTCGCAAAGTAACGACCCTCGCGAAGCTAAGTAAGCCGACGCGGAGCTCGCAGGTTTCGCAGAGCTACAATAGCTGCCGCGAAGCACCTCTTTCGCGAAGCACACTGGCTCCACGAACCACCTTCGCAAATCGAGAGCGAATGATCTTCTATGAAAATGCTCTCTACTTCGCTCGAAGGGGTCGACCTCTATTTATAGGCATTTCCACCGACCCTCGTCCCTTACACCTGAAGTCAATGCCACGTCATCTTAAATCGCGAAGCTCCAAAGATTCCACCGGAATTCTGTCCAAATCGCGAAGCTTCACGACAATTTTCCGTTCGCGAAGCTTGACGTAGTCGCGAAGAATCACCATCAACATACCTTCGCTACTTCGCCGCAAAGCTCCCTCGCAAAGCCCTTCACTGCCGCGATGCGCTTCAGCCTCTTCCGTTCGCGAAGCTTGACGTAATCGCGAAGCATCACCGCCTCCATTCTTCTGGTCTTCGCGATTTCCAAACCATGCATCCTATCTTCGCAAAATTCATTCCTTTGCCATATTAAATTATGCTCTTCCTGGAAATCCACTTTTCGCGATGCTCACAAAACTCCAAATTTTGGACCCCAAAATTTTGGCAAACACTGGGAAACGACGCCACCTTGTACTGCTCTTTTGTACCGCCTCTAGATCGTCCTTTCCTTTGTCATCGTTCTTTGTCAACATGGAATGTCAACAACTTCTCAAGAACTCGACAATTATCCATGGAAACCTGCTTTGTCAACAAACACAACCAACCAAAAAGTAATTCAATGTTACCTTAAGGGATTTTTTCCCAACAGTATGTCCTCTACTTACTTCCATTCAAGACAATAAGGAAAGGAAAACAGCGTTCATGCGTACGTACGGACTACTGTCTCCATGAACGGTGTGTTTCATTTCATTTATCTATATATTATATATATATACTGAATATATATGATATATAAATCATGTTTTATATTCTGGAAGTAAGAAAATCATGATATAAGTAATAATAATGTCAAGAACAACAAGTCCAAACGCCTACGATAAATGAAACGATTTTACCCAAAACGCTTCTTTAACATGGAATTTACAAAAGAACGGGTAATATAAATTCATAAGTGAACCATATATGATATCATAATAATGAATATGATTCTGTAATAAGTTAATGACATTATTTAAATCATTATACAGGAGGTTCGGATACGTACAAAGCATATCAGACATAAGGTAAGGGAAAATATCACAATCTCATTTTTATCCGAGATTGTTTATACTTTGGTATTTACTGGGGTGTATTTTATCATCCACATCCTTGTTTCCTCAATATGTAATATTATTTCCATCCACCTAAATTTTTTTTAAATCCAATTTTACCCTTCGGTGAGTTTTTAGTAAAGGATATGAAATGAATCTTTTGTCGTTTTTCATACGAGGTACTTTTTGACTTTTCCGACAAAAGTACGAAGAATGTTTTTTTAAACTTATACGACATGAATGGATTTTTAAAACATTATTTCCAAGAAGCTTCCTTTACAAGTTTTCAAGTTTATTTTTAATCAATTTCTTTTAGTTTATAATTGTACGACATGTTAAGAAAGGAAATGCGTTTTTGAAGCAGAAAGGATATTTTCCTCAAGAATGGAGTTCAAGTGTTTTATCAAAATTATTTTCCATCTAAGTTAATAAAGGGTTCTTTTTTCATCCCTATTATTACACTGATTTGATTATGTTATGATGAAATTACATTTTTATCTTATATGAATTTTTTTATGATGTCACGATGTTTAAGATTCCCATTTTTATTACATGGGTTATGCAATGATGTATGATTTATGTTTTTTTGGCACACATAAGAATGGTATCATTATGAGATGGGTGGGACCTATATCTCCCTCCAATGAATTGGGTAAATATTTTATATCTCATGAGATAGACATGGCTGGAAGGGTAGGTTATACCGGTTCAGTGAAACAGGACTGAAACGAGGGTGACTCGGTTCAGAAATGGACTTTGTCCACTAAGATAGTCTTGGCAATGAGTCTTGACTAATAAGATATGATTCTCTATGATTATGTGTGTATGCCACAAAGTTTCATGTTTTAAGTTATGATTATTGGGATTTCATTTCACTAATATGATTTATCCCATGTTATGATATTATGATCTCTTTTGCAGGTTAAGATTTCCAAAATGTTATGTTCTTATGAATATGATGTGATTGATTTTTCTTTTGTTTACCCTTACTGAGAATTTGAGCTCACCTTTTTTATGTTTTCTTTTCCCCAGGATATAAAGAAAGGTTTTAGGTAAGAAAAAAAAGGGAAGATCTTTATGGGAGATGTTGAATATCTTTCACCGTGATTAGAAGATTACGTTCCGAGTTTCCAAAGACACTAAACTATTACGGTCCTTGTGTGTGTGTTTTTGTTATGTACTAAGTATTCCGCAAAATTAATGTAATGTCCATATACGTTAGGCTTCGGGTCTCTACATATCATGATTATGACAAACCAACTATCAAAAATCATGATTAACAATTTGTACATTTTTTAATTCCCAAGGACATAAAGGAAGGGGAAGATGACATATCATGAAATTCCATCTTATAATGTTTATAAGGGGAAGAAGATACAATTTTCTTTGTGAAACAAGTGTAGAAAGAGGCACCAAGGGAAATATCACAAAGGGAATTAGAGATGTTTTAACTGTATAAAGGAAGGGAAAAAAGTATCCAATTTCCATGAAAAAATGGATAATGTGATGGATGGAAAAAAAGTTCCATTTAAGGCATCTCACATAGTTCTATGTCATAAATGTGGAGAAGTTAGGCATTATCCAAGACAATGCTCCACTACAAGGGCTGAGAAGCATGATGAATATCAACAATATCCATGATCAAGGGAGCACAGGAAGTCTTATGCAGATATGGATAATGATGAATTAATTAAATGTAACCACCACTTCAAAGTAGTGTATGTTATATTGTATTTCAATTCATGTACTATTAATATATCTTTTATGTTTTCTAAGAACATTGAGTCCCTAGAAGAAAATATGTTAAATCATTATGGGAAAACTTCTATAATTGTTGTATAACATATTAAAGTTTATGGTAATGTTATTCTTGAAAAAAATTTATGTCTCGCTTCAATGTAATTTTAGGGAAAAAGACAATGTCATTAACTATGACTCATGGCAGTTGAAAATTCACGAGTAAAACTATCCCACACATGATCTGGAGGTGGCAGTAGTTATGTTTTCATTGAAAATCAAGAAGAATTATCTCTTTTGATATAAGTGTGAAATATATAGGGATAAAAAAAATCTCAAATATATATTCACATAGAAAGAGCTGAACAAGCGCCAACTAAGATGGTTAGAGCAGATCAAAGACTACGACTGCTCAATTCACTACCATCCGGGGAAAGACTATAATGTGGAAGATGCTCTAAGTAGAAACGATCCATAAACTCTTTCATTGATGAGAATTTAAAAGGCTCCAATCCCATTAGATTTTATGAAGATGGACATGATAATCATAAAGGAAACATCATCAATATTTTTACAAATGATTACTTAACCATCACTTTTGAAAAGGTTAAAAGATGATAAAAAAGATGATATAAGAATTCAGAAGAAAGTGGAAACTATCAAAAAATGTAAATCCTCAAATTTTAATGCTAATGAAGAAGGAATTGTGAGATTGGGTTTAAGACTATGTGTTCCATCAAATCTAGAGTTAAAGAAAGAACTTTTGGTTGATGCACATTGTTCAAATTTCTGTATTCACCTAGGAAATACAAAGATGTATCGAGATCTAAGAGAAAATTATTGGTGGGATAACATGAAGAAGAAGATAACTGAGTATACATCAAAGTCCCTGATATGTCAGCAAGTGACGACTGAGAGGAAGAAGTCTAAGGGGATGATTCAACCATTACCCATACTAACATGGATATGGTAAAACATCACCATGGAATTTGTCACCAGAATTCCGAAGAAATCCAAAGAAACAATGCTATATGGATTTTTGTAGATCATATTACAAAGACTGCACACTTCATTGTAATTAGGGAGGATTTCTCATTTGATCAACTGGCATAGACATACATTAGATAATTGGTAAGGCTACATGGTGTACCACTATAGATTGCATCCAATCGAGTTCTAAGTTTCACCTCTAAGTTCTAGAAGAGTCTCCAACGTGATCTGAATATTAAGCTGAGCTTCTGTATAGATTATTATCCTAAAACTTATGGCCAATCTAGGAGGACTATCCAAACAATTTAAGACATGTTGAGAACATGGAAAATGGAATTTAACGAAATATGGGATAAACATCATCCTCTAGTTGAGTTCTCTTACAACAACAGTTTCTACTCAAGCATCCAAATGGATCCTTATGAAGACCTTTATGGGAAGAGGTATAGAACACCAACATGTTGGGATGAAGTTGGGGAGAGAAAACTTCTTGGTCTATAAATGGTCGATGAAATGGTGGAGAAGGTTAAGACCATCCAGAAACACATCAGAGCTACTTAGAGTTAAAAAAAGAGCTATGATGACAACCATTGAAGGGACCTAGAGTTTGATGTTTGAGACAAGGTATTCCTCTATATATCACCGTGAAGAGAGTTATGAGATTTGGGAAGAAGGTAAATATTATCCCAAGTAATATCAGACCTTTTGAGATCCTTGATCACATTAGAACAGTGACATATTATCTAGAACTCCCACCGCACATGTCTCAAGTACTTGATGTATTCCATGTATCACTCTTGAGGAAGTACATACCTGACCCATTGCATGTACTCAATCCAGAGTTGGTACCATTGGAGAATTAACTCTCCTATAAAGAGAATCCAATGAAGTTCTTAGATCATATAAAAAAAGTTCTACAAAGTAAGACAATTCTCCACATCATTGTGTTGTGTAGAAACCAAAAGTTTGAAGCACTACTACAAAAACAGGCAAGGGAAGTGCTACCCTTTTATCTGCGCTAAAAAAAGCGCTGATAAAGGGGGCCTTTATCAGCGCTAAAAAAATCACTGATAAAGGGTCACTTTTAACAGCGTTAAAAAAAAGCGTTGTTAAAGTCCCCCCTTTATCAGCGCTTTTTTTAGCGCCGATAAAGGCCCCCCTTTTTCAACGCTTTTTTTAGCGCTGATATAGGAGACCCCTTTATCAGCGCTTCTTTTAGTAGCACTGATAAAATGGGGATTTATCATCACTTTTTACTACTGGTGATAAATTTTATACTTCAAACAAAATCATGAAAAATAAAATATTGTTATATAAGTATATTTATATTGATATAAATATAAAATATATTTTTTAAATATGTTTTAGATTAGTATAAATAGACTATTACATTTAATATATAAGAAATTTAGTGAAAATGGATTTAAAATATTTTAAAAAAAATATTATTAATTAATAATTTACTAATTATTATTGATTAAAAATCATTTAATAAAAATTTGAAGACATAAAAAATAAAAAAAATTAATAAAAGATCTAAAATAAGTTGAAAATGTAACTCAAACTTCAAACGACCATAACTTTTGATCCGAAAGTTTGTTTGAGCTCTAAAATATATCAAATCAAATCTTGCAATGATCTCTACGCGCTGGTGACCCAATCAATGCTTCTGTCTCATTTTTAGAGGCTAGAAAAGGCCTAGAAGGCCTCTAAAACTGAGTTTTTAGTCGAGATACCCCGATTTGTTAACATTCAAACAAATATAACTTCTGATCCGGATGTCCGTTAGGCCTATAACACATATCATATCGAATATTGTTTCATTTTATTCGATTTTACTGGTTGGTCAGTTGAAACGGGCTTTTAGATTACATGTTATGGTCATTTTAACATTCTATGGCTTTTCAAATACATATATATATGTATTTATTCGTAAATATATATGTGACTGTGTGTGTGTGTGTTGTATATATGTATGTATGTATGAATTTATTTATTTATAACACACATAAAAAACATATTTCATAAATGTATTTAAAACTAATCTTATAAGTATATATTAAGATACAAATAAATATACAGATATAAAATTATAACTAAAAATATATATATAAATAGATATAAATATATATTAATATACGAATGAATATATATAATAATATATGAATAAATATAAATATATTAATATGAATCTATATCAATATATGAGTAAATATAACTATATATATATATAAATAGATATATCATTAAATAGAGAAAAAACAAAATGGCTTAGTGGTAAAGGTGCAGCCACGAAAGGGGGGAGGTTGTGGGTTCGATTTTGGGTGGAAGCAAAGGGGTGAAAACATTTTAGGATGCATGGGAAGGGTAGCGAGCACTGATAAAGGGGTTTCAAGCACTATTAAGATCTCTCCCACATTATATAATTCTTTTTTATTTTTTTTTAATTTTTTTGACTTTTATCAGCGCTAAAAAAAGCGTTAATAAAGGGGTCTTTTATCAGCACTTTTTTTAGCACTGATAAAAGGAGCCTTTATCATTACTTTTCGGAGCGCTGATAAAAGGGACCCCCCTATATCAGCGCTGAGCTTTACAACGATTTTTTCGCACTATTAAAGCCCATTTTGAGTGCCGATAAAGCCCATTTTTTGTAGTAGTGAAGAAGCAATGTGGGAATCAGAGGAAGTGATGAGGCAAAGTTACCCTCATTTGTTTTAGTGTGGGAGAAGGATATTTCAAGGGAGAAATTTATAAAGGGGGTAATGTTGTAAAACCTAATCTTTTGTGAATAAAATTCTCTTTCATTATATGTCTTATGGATATAGAAAACAGATGCACTCTTTTTTTATTATTGTTTTTAAATGACCATTAAGTATCATTAACATTGATAATATAGTCATTTTACCATGATCACATGACTGATATAAATTTAGTGTTTTTAAAAATAATCCTTTCGACAAATAAAAAAGAGAGGATGACCTCATCCAGTAGAATCAGGACATATAAAGCTCATTTCTTAGAGCTCAGAAAGGACGTACCATAAATGGGCTTATCTCTTGACCAAGTATAAGATGAGTTTCAACAGGTTAAGCTTGAATGTAATTGCCTACGGGAGAAATTCAAGTTAATAGAGATTACTACCCAGGAGATGTTATCCGAGCCACCCCAAAAGTCTGTCACCATCGCACACCTTACCCTTAGGTCTTAGGCATGTGTTATAAGGGGTTTTAATAAGGTATTAGTTAATTATTTTGTAATCCCTTTTTATAAATAAACATCTTATTCCAACAATTTCTTTATGGGAATATTTTTTCTTAAAAATACAATGAATTAGATAAATTGATTTTTTTGGTAAAATGGTACTTTTTAGAAATATATAAATTATTATATTAAAGTAATGTTTTATTAATAATGTTATTAATATAGTGTTATAAGAACACTCCTTTTAATTATAAGTGATAATTATATTTATTCCTTATTTTTTTGTTCTATAAATGAATAAGTATTTTGTTTGTTAAGAATTATATTTTTATATGTTAAAAATGAAATTGTATTTTTAATTAAAGAATTTATTTTTATGAATTAATGAATTTTTGGAATAAATAGTATTTTAATAAAATATTATTATTTTATATTTTTTATTAAGTATAAATGATCATATAATTTTTATGAAGTCAAATATAACTATTATTAAGGTTTGGAAACTGTCTTTTGTCAAAACCCACCAACAGTAAAAAAATAATGGCTTTTATTTTAAAAGTAAAAAATCATATATTTAGAAAATTATTTCAATAAAATGAATACTAATTTTGGAATTAGGATATCAAAATTATCCAGTGATGATTTTTTTGAGACAATAAAACTTTTTGGTTGAAATTAAATACCGTATAAATACATAATGTGTTTTATAACATCATAATGACCCAATAGTGATGTAATAAAATACTATAAAAATTATATTTGTATAATATATGTTTTAAATTTAAAATAATGTGATTGTATATTTTTTGATTAATTTTATAATTCCTTAGTGGACCCTCTAAGACAAATAAAATATTTTAACATTTTAAAATGATTTCCTTGGGATTGTGACTAACCTCTACATAAGAAAGCCTAATATTTTAATATGTTCCACCATTTTCCTTATAAAATATTGTATACCACTCTCATTTGATAGAAACCAAGGACAAAAACCATGGGTTGGTTTGTGGTTTTGAATATTTTAATGTGTAGTGTCCAAAACCTAAATAATAAATACTTCCCCCTCCTTTCATATAGAAGCCCACCCAATATCCCATTCCACATCAATAAAAACATTTTATCTTGACCAAACACTGCCCAATACTCCCTATATTCCTCCCAGGGAACCCCCAAGCTACCAAGAAGCATCTCCCAAGCCTTTGGGATCACACTTCCAAGTAAGGGATCCTCACTTTCCTCTCCTCCTTTCAAATTCAAGCATCTTATTCAAAAGTAGTTCTTGAAATTTAGAATGGTTATAATGTTATTATTTTATTATCATTCTATTACTGTCCATTTTATGTTATTTTAATTAGGTATTATTTATCCTCCCTCATTATGACCCTTACCTAAGCCATTAGTATGCCAAAATTTTGTAAGGGATTTTCCACCTTCCTCTTTTACGAAGCATTATTTTTATGTTGTATTTAAATTTATTTTAATACCATGTTGGTATATATTATCAAATATCACACCTACTGACCATTTGATGTTCAAATCATGAGATCCCATTTCACTCTCATTTATCCCTCTTATGAACCCTTATGTACTCTTGTTACCATGCCGAATTTTCGTAAGCGATTCCTTCCTTTCTAATTTTTTTCCATGTTTCTTTATATTGTTATACCATTTTATTTTAAATTAAAAATGTTAGGGTATGATTTTTCACCTCCACTATGATTCCCTACTTATATTTAAATGATTATAGACCCATTTATCTATCATTAATTCCTTCTGTTGTCCACCCATTACCATGCCAAAATTCTGTAAAGGATTTTTCTCTTCTTATTTCCATTAAAGTATTTCTTCCAAATTATGCATCTAAATTCAAATTCATATTTTGGGATATTATGTTACATGATCCCATTACTATCTGTTTCATGTATAAATAATGAGATACCCCTTTATCTCTCATCAACCCAACTTATTAATTTCTATATGATGACATTATGCTGCCGAAATCGCACCGTGATTTTCCATGACAAAATCATCATGTAGTGAATACCATACCCATGTATCTATCAAGATATTAACATTATGAACATATACATATTGAATTTAACTTAAATGTATGTATTCCACATTCCCTAATTGTGTAATAATGTATGATTGTGAATGATTCCATGTTATATGATCCATGTGGCACACTCATGCATGAAATGAAATGTTTATAAAGGGTGCACCCTGATAGTGCCCCAATGCACTGGGTAATGTTTTGTATCATGATACACTATGTTCAATGAGGGTTTAATCATGCTAATTTATGTGCAATGAAGTATTACACATACCAATTCATGTGCAATGAGGTTTTACTCATGTTAATTCATGTGCAATGAGGGTTTACTAATGCTAATTCATGTGCAATGAGGGTTTACTCAGCTAATCCATGTGCAATGAGCCTTGGCTCATACTAATATCATGTTGTATATTGTTGCCACATTTTCATGTTATGATAATCATGCAATATCATGACTTTATTTTCATGTTTCTCTTATTCTCCATTGATATGCCTATTTCCTAACATGTATTTTATTCTTCATGTTTTGAATTGTTTACTCCCTTAATAGGATTTATAGCTCACCATTTTCTTATGTATGTCCTCAGGTTATCCCATAAAATTCTGTAACACCCGAGATTTTTATGAGTAATATTTTGTTTTTTATATATCATCAAAATAATCTTTCACTACACACTTACTTGGCTTACTTTACACGCAATTGCGACCTTCCTCGATAGCTTGCGTCGTACGCAATACCGAGTTTCACTAAACAACGATATGCTATTAAAATATTATTAAAACTAGCCGTTATGAATAGTAATAACCACTTTTTGAAATTTTATAAATTTTATTTTTCAAAATGGACTTCATTTTTGGATTCGGAATACCGAAATTAGCCTAGGGTGAAATTTTGGTATTTTTCTGAAAACTTTCAATTTTTGATGAATAGTGAAACCACTAAGTGGTAGGTTAAAAAATGAATTTTGCATAAAACATAATTTTACCGCTTCTGTGAATGGAATTTCAAAAATCCGATAGACACGGTTGATATCAGTAAGTAAAATGTGGTTCAATGAGATAAAACTAATTTTTTGGTGAATAGTAACTTTTTACTTTTTTTTACCGCGGTTAATAGTAAATAGGGTAACTAAGGGTAAATATGATATTACTATTACCCTAACACATGTCCTAATTCTATTGGATAAGTGTAATTCGACCAAAAACAAACTTAGGAATAAAATATGACCATTTAGGCCCACTTGGGTTAGATTAGGACATTTATTATTAATTTATTTAAAGAAGGGTTAAAATAGTTAAAATCAAAGTTTAATAAGTAAATCATTTTTAATATGGGGTTATACATAAGATAAATTCGACTATAAATATTCATTAGAAATCTAAAAAGATTTCCTACATAATGGTATTTTATTTGTAATTTTTAGAAATTAAATAATTTAATTTATTTATGACACAATGATGATGCAGTAATTATCTTATTAATGAAATATTGACATAATTGATGTTATAAACACCAAAATAAATGTAATTTGAGACTTTTTATGAATTACACTAATTTTCTAGGTTACTATGATATATTAGTGTTGATTTAATCAACTTTTTTCGAACATATAATTTTGTTATGACTTTCACAAAAAATCATATATCAAATAGTGTCAAAATTGACACAAAATAGTTTTTAAATAAAATATTATATTACTAATTGTTATTTTATTCCTAAAAATCTAAGGTTCGTCCACATGACTTAGATAAGGATATATATATTAATAATAAACAATTTGGGGTTCTTTTGGCATGTTATAGTAAGTGTATTAACCATATAGTGAAAGAAAACAAAAAGACACGGTAAAAGTTAAATTATTTAACTTAGAGTTAAATCTAATTGATAAGGTTAAAATAATACCCTAAACTTTTCTAAATCCTATTGGTTGATAGGATTTCGACCCATCCCCACTTTAGCTTTGAAATAAGACCCTTTGGAACCATTATAAACCGATTTTGACTTTAATATAAAATAATATTTTGAGATATTCCTAAGGTGCCCCTCTCCTCCCTTATAAAAGGGAACCTCCTCCCCCTCCTCCTCACACCAATTTGAGCACTCAAGATCGGCCAACCCCTGCCATTTTCTCCTCTCCACTTTCCTAGAATAATCCTAGAGGTCCTGGTCTTCTTCAAAGACCAATCTTAGTTCCCTAAGTGGAGGATTCAAAGAGGCATTCCAAAGAAGAGGTAATATCCATTACCGATCTTTTCAATTTCTTTCTTCTTCAACTTCTTCTTCTTTAGTTGTTTCATTATAAAGTAATAACATCAGTATTACTTACATACTGATATGTTATTATAAATATGAAACAACCCTAATTCAACTTCTATCCATCCTACGGAAAAATGAAATCACCGCACGTGCGTACGTACGGAATACCGTCTCCACGCCGTGGTGTAATCTATTTTCCACCATCACCTTACAAGGATGGGTATAATGGTGTAATGAGTAACTATTTATGATTATTATAATGTAATATTGATACTGAAATAATATATATATATACTCAAAACCAATTCCACGATCATAGGAATGATATCATCACTCGTGTGTACGTACGGAATACCGTCTCCACGATGTGATGCGACTCGTTCTACATGATCATCATTACATAGTAATTATATAAATGAATTGAATGAATAAATATGATATATGTTACACTAATACCATTCTGTATATAAGGTATCTATAACCTTAAAAGAAGAATAAGAATTTATTCGGCAAAACACGCATAAGAACAAAAGGCAATAAGGACCCGAGTAACAAGTAACAATGAAATATTACTAACAAGAAGATAAGAATATAACCATATATGATATCATATCAATATGTATGATTCTGGAATAAGTCAATAACATTATTTAAACCATTATACAGGAGCTTCGGACACGTACAAAGCAAAGCGGACCTAAGGTAAGGGAAATATCACAATCTCATTTTTATCCGAGATTGTTTATTCGTAAGTATTTACTGGGGTGTATTTTATCATCCACATCCATGTTTCATCAATATGTAATATTATTTCCATCCACCTACAATTTTTTAAATCCATTTTTATCCTTCGGTGAGTTTTTAGTAATATGTATGAAATGAATCTTTTGTCGTTTTTCGTACGAGGTACTTTTTGACTTTTCCGACAAAAGTATGAAGAATATTTTTTTTAACATATACGGCATGAATGGATTTCTAAAACATTATTTCCAAGAAGATTCCTTTACAAGTTTTCAAGTATATTTTTAATCAACTTATTTTAGTTTAAAATTGTATGACATGTTAAGAAAGGAAAAGTGTTTTTGAAGTAGAAAGGATATTTTCCTCAAGAATGAAGTTCAAGTATTTTATCAAAATTATTTTCCATCTAAGATAATAAAAAGGGTTCTGTTTTTATCCCTATTATTACATGGATTTGATTATGTTGTGATGGAAATATTTTTATGAATTCATTTATCTTATATGAATTGTTTTATGATGTCATGTTGTTTAAGAATCCCATTTTTATTACATGGGTTACGCTATGATGTATGGTTTATGATTATGTGGCACACATAAGAAAGGATTCATTATAAGATGGGTGGGACCTATATCTCCCTCCAATGCATTGTGTAAAGATCTTATATCTCATGAGATAGACATGGCTGGAACGGTAGGTTATACCGGTTCAGTGAAACAGGACTGGAACGAGGGTGACTCGGTTCAGAAAGGGACTTTGTCCACTAAGATAGTCTTGGAAATGAGTCATGACTAACAAGAAATGATTTTCCATGATTATGTGTGCATGCCACAGAGTTTCAAGTTTCATGATATGATTATGGGGATCTCATTTTCACTTCTATGATTTATTCCATGTTAAGTTATTATGATCTCTTTTGCAGGTTATGATTTTCAAAAAGATATGATATGATTTTTATTTCCTTTATTTGCCCTTGCTGAGCATTTGAGCTCACCCTTTTATGTTTTCTTTTCCCCAGGTCAGGAAGATGGATATTAAGTAGAATATGCTAAAAGGGACCCTAGATATGATGAAATAAATGGGAGACACTGTAGAAGATTTATGAACCAGTTGTTTATGTTTCCCAGTTTCTAAAGACATTATACCTATATGGTCCTTTGTGGTTTTATCATATGTTGTAATAAGGGTGCTTCAATTTTGAAGTATTAACAATGTATGTAAAGTATGGGTCATTATAGTTGGTATCAGAGGCAAAGGAGGTAGGAATGTATCCGATCCTTGGGAACTCTCACATGTGAGCGTTGGACGAAGCGTGGCTCTCCGCCAAAGGGCTTCATGAGGAAATGGCTTCCACTGGGGATGGTGGTGCGTCCCGCCCAGGGGGTGTAGCCGCCCATGGATTGCCCTGATAGGTATCAATTATAGTCCACTGGAAGTAATTCCAGACCGTTATAGTTGGTATCAGAGGAAAGGTATAGTCAACCTTTGGAAACTAGGATGTGAAAGCCTTAGTAAGAACCCTAAGGATAAGTCTAAGCATAGAACACAATCTTAGTGTTTTAGAAATGGCCATGAATAACCTAGGATAAGACCTTAAGCATGAAAATTTTATCCTTGATTATGTGGTTTTCCTATTATAATTAGTGTTTCTCACACTATTCTTCTTGGTTTTAGTCAATGGCTGGAACCCGAAGGAACCGTGTTAATGCGGAATGCGATGGGCAATTCAATGATTGTCCCCCTGAGTAACCAAACGATATGGGAGCTGGAATGAAAAATCTTGTAGCCATGCTCACACAACTTTCTCAAGCTATGAATCATGCTGGACTTCCGAACGAGCAAAGGAAGGAGAAACATTCTGTTGAATCCTTCATGAGGCAGCGTCCACCTTCTTTCAGCGGGTCTACTGATCCATTTGTTGCTGAACAATGGATTAGTACTACTGAAAAGATATTTTCAGTTCTTCAATGTTCTGAACATGATAAAGTCATCCTAGTAGTGTATCATTTGGAAGGAGATGCTGATCAATGGTGGAATCTTATTAAGAATACGAGGCAAAGGGATGAAATTGAGTCTATGGAATGGGACGAGTTCAAGAACTTATTTTTCAATAAGTATTTCCCTCATATTCTCCGAACAAAGATGGAGAAAGAGTTTCTTGAACTGAAGCAAAGGGATGATGAATCTGTTGGTACCTATGAAGCAAATTTTACAAGACTTGCAAGGTACGCTTCTGGTATTATTATCCAACCTGAGAGTAAGATTGATCGATTCTTTAGTGGCTTAAAACCAAGTCTTCGAAGGGCGTTAGCCATAAGGGACTTCAATAGCTACGAGGAAATCATTCGATGTGCTCTCAAAGTCGAGATGGAGATTGGAGTAACCCATCAGTCACATGGGTTTGATAAGAAGAGGAAGATGGAATTCAAAGGAAAATCTAAAGAGAACACTGAAAAGAAGATGAGATTTCCCTTATGCTCAAAATGTGGAAAGAAACATGGAGGGAGTTGTCTTAAAGGGACAAGTAAATGTTTTAAATGTGGAAAGGAAGGTCATCGGGCATTTGAATGCCGCGATAATGGGAAGAAGATGTCTAATGATGCAAACAAAGGAAGGGATACACAAAATGAACCTACTACACTTCAATGTTTCAAGTGCAAGGAGATGGGGCATTATGCCAATCAATGCCCAAATCCAAGGGTTGATGATGATGGTCGACGTCAACAAAATCTTAAGGCTAAAGACAAAGGAAAGTCACATGCAATTTCTATCAGCGATGTGGAGTACGATAACGAAGTGGTGAAAGGTACACTTACCATCCACTATAAAGTAGCAAATGTTTTATTTGATTCTGGATCCACCCACTCTTTTATTTCTGAAAAATTTTCTAAGGGTATCACCGTATTACCTCAACAATTAGATGTTGAGTTAGCTGTGACAACACCTAATGGCACAACAGTCGCATCAAAAGTTTATAACTCTTCTCCGATCGAAGTTTGTGGGAAAGTGCTTCCTGCAAATCTAGTGATCCTTCCTTTGGTGGGATTTGATGTGATTCTTGGCATGGATTGGCTTTCTCTACATGGAGCTCATATCAATTGCCAAAGAAGGGAAGTCACATTTCATATTCCAGATCAATCTACGATCGTCTATCGATGCAAGGATGAATATAACCTTCCAGTGGAAATTCCTTCCATCTTATGGGTCTTGATTCCACTAAATGAAGGTTATTTATCTCAAATGGTTGGTGAGAAACTCACGATTAATAATATTTCCATTGTACGGGAGTTTGATGATGTCTTTCTAGAGGAATTACCAGGTCTTCCACCAAATCGTGAAGTTGAGTTTTCAATAGAACTCGTACCGGGTGCTTTGCCTATTTCAAAGACACCTTATAGAATGGCCCCAATTGAGTTGCAGGAATTGAAGAAGAAACTCCAAGAGAATATTGATAAGGGATTCATACGCCCTAGTGCGTCACCTTGGGGAGCACCAGTTCTATTTGTTAAGAAGAAAGATGGATCAATGAGACTCTGCATTGATTATCGAGAACTTAACAAGATCACTATCAAGAACAAATATCCTCTCCCACGCATTGATGACTTATTTGACCAACTACGCGGAGCTCAATACTTTTCCAAGATTGGTCTTCGTTCAGGGTATCATCAATTAAGGGTCAAAATGGAGGATATACCAAAGACGGCTTTCCGTACAAGGTATGGACACTATGAATTTATAGTGATGCCATTTGGTCTTACTAATGCCCCTCCTATCTTCATCGATCTAATGAATAGAGTCTTTAGAGACTATCTTGATCAATTGTGGTAGTCTTTATAGACGATATTCTTGTCTATTCAAAGAGCAAGGAAGAGCATGAAGATCACTTGATAATTATATTGAAGACCCTGAGAAAGGAGAAGCTTTATGCCAAATTTACCAAGTGTGAATTTTGGCATAAAAAAGTTTCATTTTTGGGTCACATAATCTCAAAAGAGGGGATATCTGTGGATCCAACAAAAACAGAGGTTATCGAAAGATGGTCAAAACCAACAACAGTAACTGAGATCCAAATTTTTCTTGGTTTGGCTGGATATTATCGACGTTTTGTAAAATATTTTTCACGATTATCTAATCCACTCACCAAGTTGACTCGGAAAGGAGTTAAGTTTGTTTGGACAGAGGAATGTGAAGATAATTTCAAGGAGTTGAAAATAAGGTTATTGACGAAGCGTTGTCGTGTGCGCTCTCAAAAATATTTATACTAAGTGCAGCATAGGGGCTGACCTAGGTCGTTCTCTTGAGGAGCTTTTGTGGTTAATAAATCACTACTTCTATTCCACCTAATCTAATTCTTTTTTGTTGTTTAATGTTTTATGAAATAAATGTAATTTAATAAAATAAATTAAATTCATAAATCATAAGAAACTTAAATTTAATTCTAAATTACCATGCAATGCTAAACAGAATGTAATTAGGGAAGAAAGGAAGTTCTCCCGAGAGAATATTCAGGGAGCACCTTCATTGGCCAGCTTCAAATATTCCTAGTTTACACACTCCATCGTATGTGTGCACACCTTATTCTACACCGGTTATGAATGAAAAGTCTACTTAGCGATCGCCAAGCACACCTTCCATCCACCTCCTCAATCGAGGGAAAATGGTTGTAGATTAAGAAGTTAATCTTTAGACAACCATAGTGAGGATTACACCCACTATAAATTATCCTTAGAATTAACTCAAAGAATATTAAAAACATGGTCTTGGGTTCAAGAACCTGATTACTACCTTGGGATATTCCTCAGATTAGTTAATCATGATCATGAGTATTATAGTTCATGATGGTAAGATGAGAGGAAGAAAAGAGGGTGAATCGGTGGACAAAAATAAAAACAATGCATGAATTTATTAGAAATCTAAATTACAATTAAAAACTAAAAATAAAGAAAAGAAATAAAATAAAAAGAAATGTGGAAGATTTGCGGCCGGCCTCCCTCGGTGGAGATCTCCTCCTTGGTGCCTTGAAGGAATGGATGGAGAATGGGATGCTTTGAGGAGGTGGTGAGGGCCTCCTTTTATAGGCAGAATTTTGTCCCTCAAATGTCGACGCATTTTAGACCCCTTTAATGACATATTCACGCGTTCCACCCTTCATAACTGTTGTTCCTATATGTCTTGGCCGTCTCCTCTCCAAATTTCAGATGATTTGGAAACCGTATGTAGGAGTTATTAATTTTTAATTCTCGGTTTCTGTTTCTGGATGAAGCATCCAGGAAGGTTCCTCCAAAATAATGTCATTCAATAGCCTCGTTAATGATCTCCAAAATCCTCCCAATTTATTGTAGATACGTCCCTATCTATCCTGAAGGTATCCCAGGTGGAAAAACATAATTTGGATATGTTTAGGCCGCGTTTGATGTCCGTTACCTTGGGTGGGTCCATTCTGTCCGTCCGGAAAAATTCCAATCTTCAATGATTTTTTAGGCCCTTTAGATGACCGAATCAGCTCCTGGTCCAGAAGACAAAAATGAATGAAATTCAATAAGGATTCTAAAAAAATTTGAATCATAAAATTTGGAATTTTATTTTTCCTGAAATGACCAAAATACCCCTGACGTAAAATTCTGTCAAAAATCCAGAATTAGTCGTTTTTCACATTTGGGTTCAAAATAGCACTAAAACCTAAAAAACATGATAATTACCCATTCAATAACACTTTTGTGGGATTATAAACAATGTTTTATAGTATAAAATATATGAAAATGTGAGCTTCATCACACCCCCACACTTAAACATTGCACTCCTGGGCAATCATCTTACATCCAAATCAAAATCCACACAACAATCAAAAATGAGAAAATATCAATGATTTAATCCAAAATAGAATTCCATCATGTCTCATTTATGAATAATAATTCTATCATTTTCATTTCAATCATTAAAATTTGTTCAACCTCATAAATCAATCCACGACCCAATCACAACCTACCTCACATTGAATTTTATGTCACTGTTCACTCAATAGAAATTGATTCTGGAGTTATGCTCATACTTGAAAATCACATGTATCACCATAGGTTTGTGAAAATTATCATTTCTCCACAGCGTGAAACATGAAAATGAATTTAATCATGAGGGATTTAATTAAAGGTTCAAATGATTCTGTGGCTTAGGGTCGGGGGTAGAATGATTGAAAAATGTTCCAAGCTAGAAAGAGGAGGTTGAACTTTTAAGTACAATGCATGATTAAATCAAGTGAAAACACAGGAAATTACTCACTCAATACTGCTTGTAAATGTGAAAAAAAAACCCACCCATCTTTATGACATGGTACATGAGCCAATAAGTGATTATAATGAATGATATCATCTAACTTCTCCTCTTTTTTTTAAAGCTCCAGAAAGGCACGGCTTTATTTTTTTTCTTCTTTTTTTTATAGAGGATGAGCTGAAAAATTGAATACAATGAATGAATGAAAATTCATGCCCTTGATTTTTGGTAGGTACATGAGTCATAAAAGAATGTACAATGAATATTCAAGCTCATCTCCATTTTTTCTTCTTTTTTTATGAGAAATGGATGAACCAAATAAAGTACAATGAAATGATGACACATGCCCAATTCTCTTGTTATCCACTGCCCAAAATATTGACACACACTTCACACTACCGATAAATGATACACATCCCAATGAACGCACACGAAAGGCCCTTCCCCCACACTCAAACTTGAAATATCCATTCAAAAATACTAAAAGTGCGGGTAGGTATGGAAAAAATGGCTTGTAATATGGCTTAAACCTATAAGGAAATTCATGCCATCTAAGGGATTACGAAGGATAAATGTAAAGGTGGGTCTCAGGATAAAATGTGGCTAGCCAATGAGATGCCTCAATCATTTTAAATACATTCCATGAAATCCAAAGCTTCGAAAGAGAATATTCACAAATTCTGGTTCTCACGCAATATTCATGTTTCCCTCAAGAAAGTGTGGGTATTAGGAAGAATATGTAAAAGTGGTTTAGAATACCTCACAGGATTGGAAAAAATATTTTGAGTCAGTTGTTTCATGGTCATTGATTTCAAAAATCAGTCAAACTCATACAAATGATTGACAATCCAATTTAAGAAAAATGTTTTCACATCAACAATCATTTAAAATCCATTATTTCAAAAATAATTTCAACTCTTTATAATCAATTGATGTGTGAAAAGTGATAAGAATATTCATTAAAGCTCAAAAATCCTAAAAAAAATGAAAAGCACACAAGAAGAACTAAGTAGGTTGACACTCTCCCACACTTAAATTTAACTACCCCTTATTTCAACTCAACAAAATATAAATATAAAGGTAAAAAAAATCAAAGGAAGGAAAGATACAACCTGACATTATTTTAGAAGTGGATGCCTTGAGTTAAGCTCCTAGATGCAACCACTTTAAGACTACAAGAAAGTAATAAAAATAAATAAGAAAAATAAATAAATAAAAAGAATGAGAAAAGGAAAAGAAAAGAGATAATTCTTGGTTTAGACCCCCAAGCGGGTGCTAGGTTTTTACTTCCCCTAGTCAGGCAGTTTCAGTGGATTATCCCGATCAGAAGGTGGATGTGGTTTCTTTGAGATGAACCACCACATGTGAGTTTTCCCGATGTCCATGATTAAACACTGAAAGTAGAGAACCCCAAATAAGATAAGAATGTTCCCAACCCCCGATAAAGAATAAAGAAGAAATTTTAGGTTCGAAGTGGGAGGGAATAAAAGATAAGGGTGCTCCCTGTTAACTTCGGTGGTGTCCTCCTCTATATGGTATGAAAATTTTTGTTGAGGAGGTAGTCGTACCACCGCCACCTTCTCCAGATCTTCTTCCAGGATCACCACTACTTTAGTGGTATCTTTCATATCATCCATGGTCTGCTCCATTTTTTCTGTATCAGAAATTTCAGGAAAGGAGAAGTCAGAAAACAATTCAGTTTGAATAAAATTAAAACATGACGAATCAATAAAGAAATCTTCCCTTTCAAGTAATTCAACTTGGTAATTGATCTCTTCAAGCATGACCATTGGAACCTCCATCTCAGAAGGTGCATCTTCTTCTTCATCTTCCAAAGCAAGAGTGAGGTCAAAATGTACTGATTGTTCAATATCAAGCATGGGAAGATCATGTTTCAAGTTATCTTCGACAATGTTATTCCAAGATTCTTCCAAAAAATGTTGACCTCCCATTAGTGCATTAGTTGGAATGTGTACTTCTGGGACCTCCTCGAGCAATGGTTGAGTGCGGGATGATGTGATTAATTCTTTTAGTAGCTCCTTCTCACCCTCCTCAGGTTCTTTAGCATAAAAAATGATGGGTGAAATCTCTTCGACCACTCGTTCTGGTTCATGTTCCGGTTCAGGTTCCGGTTGTTCTTGGGATGTGCGTACATATTCTGCAATCAATTCTATTTGGCTCTCCAGTTTTTGAACTTTATCACTAATCCTATGAAATTGAGCATCAAGTTCATTGCAAACATTTTCTGGTATATGAGATTGTTCAGTCCAAGAATAAAAATTTGAATTGAAAGACATGATGAACAAAGAATATTTTTTTTAGTTTTTGAAATTTATGATTTTTTGTTGTTTTTTTTAAATTAAAGGAAAATTATTTACACAATGTGAATAAAAATAGTGAATTAAACCACTTGGATCCCTGGCAACGGCGCCAATTTGACGAAGCGTTGTCGTGTGCGCTCTCAAAAATATTTATACTAAGTGCAGCACAGGGGCTGATCTAGGTCGTTCTCTTGAGGAGCTTTTGTGGTTAATAAATCACTACTTCTATTCCACCTAATCTAATTTTTTTTGTTTTTTAATGTTTTATGAAATAAATGTAATTTAATAAAATAAATTAAATTCATAAATCATAAGAAACTTAAATTTAATTCTAAATTACCATGAAATGCTAAACATAATGTAATTAGGGAAGAAAGGAAGTTCTCCCGAGAGAATATTCAGGGAGCACCTTCATTGGCCAGCTTCAAATATTCCTAGTTTACACACTCCATCGTATGTGTGCACACCTTATTCTACACCGGTTATGAATGAAAAGTCTACTTAGCGATCGCCAAGCACACCTTCCATCCACCTCCTCAATCGAGGGAAAATGGTTGTAGATTAAGAAGTTAATCTTTAGACAACCATAGTGAGGATTACACCCACTATAAATTATCCTTAGAATTAACTCAAAGAATATTAAAAACATGGTCTTGGGTTCAAGAACCTGATTACTACCTCGGGATATTCCTCGGATTAGTTACTCATGATCATGAGTATTATAGTTCACGATGGTAAGATGAGAGGAAGAAAAGAGGGTGAATCGGTGGACAAAAATAAAAACAATGCATGAATTTATTAGAAATCTAAATTACAATTAAAAACTAAAAATAAAGAAGAGAAATAAAATAAAAAGAAAGGTGGAAGATTTGCGGCCGGCCTCCCTCGGTGGAGATCTCCTCCTTGGTTCCTTGAAGGAATGGATGGAGAATGGGATGCTTTGAGGAGGTGGTGAGGGCCTCCTTTTATAGGCATAATTTTGTCCCTCAAATGTCGACACATTTTCGACCCCATTAATGACATATTAACGCGTTCCACCCTTCATAAATGTTGTTCATATATGTCTTGGCCGTCTCCTCTCCAAATTTCAGCTGATTTGGAAACCGTATATAGGAGTTATTAATTTTTCATTCTCGGTTGCTGTTTCTGGACGAAGCATCCAGGAAGGTTCCTCCAAAATAATGTCATTCAATAGCCTTGTTAATGATCTCCAAAATCCTCCATATTTATTGTAGATACGGACCTATCTGTCCTCAAGTTATCCCAGGTGGAAACACATAATTTGGATATGTTTAGGCCGCGTTTGATGTCCGTTACCTTGGGTGGGTCCATTCTGTCCGCCCGGAAAAATTCCAATCTTCAACGATTTTTTAGGCCCTTTAGATGACCGAATCAGCTCCTGGTCCAGAAGACAACAATGAAGGAAATACATTAAGTATTCTAACAAAATTTGAATCATAAAATTTGGAATTTTATTTTTCCTGAAATGACCAAAATACCCCTGACGTAAAATTCTGTCAAAAATCCAGAATTAGTCGTTTTTCACATTTGGGTTCAAAATAGCACTAAAACCTAAAAAACATGATAATTACCCATTCAATAACACTTTTGTGGGATTATAAACAATGTTTTATAGTATAAAATATATGAAAATGTGAGCTTCATCAGTTATCCAGTGCACCTGTGCTCACACTGCCTTGTAGTGGAGAAAGGTTTGTGATCTACAGTGATGCATCCAAGAAGGGATTGGGGTGTGTTCTTATGCAAAATGATATGGTGATAGCTTATGCCTCACGACAGTTGAAATTCCATGAGAAAAATTACCCAACACACGATTTGGAGTTGGCTGCGGTAATCTTTGCATTAAAGATTTGGAGGCATTACCTTTATGGTGAAAGGTGTGATATTTATACTGATCATAAAAGTTTAAAGTATATTTTCACACAAAAGGATTTGAATATGCGTCAAAGAAGATGGTTGGAGCTGATTAAGGATTACGACTGCTCAATCCATTACCACCCTGGGAAAGCAAACAAGGTGGCAGATGCATTAAGTCGACAAGACCATGCTAGTTTATCCATGATGAGGATCACAAAAGATCCAATACTTATGGATTTACAAAGGATGGATCTTGGAATTATAATGGAAGAGGAAAAATCTTATCTTTCTCAAATGAATGTTCAACCATCTATACATGTGAAGATTAAAGAGGCACAGAAAGAAGATGTCGAGTTACAAAAGAAGGTGAGAAATGTTCCTGAATTCAACCTTGATTGTGATGGGAAAATAAAGTTTAGGAATCGGGTTTGTGTTCCTCCCATCCCCGAATTAAAGAAGGAGCTGATGGATGAGGCTCATAGTTCATCATTCTCTATTCATCCTGGAAGCACGGAGATGTATAGGGACCTGAAAGAGTACTTCTGGTGGGATGGCATGAAAAGAGATGTTGCTGAATATGTCTCTCGATGCTTGGTTTGTCAACAAGTTAAAGCTAAGAGACAGAAGTCTAAGGGGATGTTACAACCATTACCCATACCCGAATGGAAATGGGAAAACATCACTATGGACTTTGTCACAGGACTTCCTAAAACATCCAAAGGCAATAATGCTATTTGGGTCATAGTTGATCGTCTTACAAAGTCTGCATACTTCATTGCTTTTAGAGAGGATTTCTCTCTAGATCAGCTTGCCGGGATATATGTAAAGGAACTGGTAAGATTGCATGGAGTACCACTTTCTATTATATCTGATTGGGATCCGAGATTTACCTTGAAGTTCTGGCGAAGTCTTCAGCATACTCTGGATACAGAGTTGAGTTTCAGCACTGCTTATCATCCCCAGACAGATGGTCAGTCTGAGAGAACAATTCAAACCCTAGAAGATATGTTGAGAGCTTGCTCTATGGATTTCAAAGGAGGTTGGGATCAACACCTACCTTTGGTAGAATTTTCTTATAATAATAGCTTTCACTCCAGTATTCAGATGGCTCCTTATGAAGCTCTCTATGGAAAGAAATGCAGGACTCCAACTTGCTGGGATGAAGTTGGGGAAAGAAAGCTATTAGGACCTGATCTTGTTGATGAAATGGCAGAAAAGGTCAGATCTATTCAACAACACATAAGAGCAGCACAGAGTCGACAGAAAAGTTATGCCGACAACCGAAGAAAAGACATAGAGTTTGAAGTGGGTGATAAAGTGTTCTTACGAATATCTCCCTGGAAGAGGGTTATGAGATTTGGAAAGAAGGGGAAGTTGAGCCCTAGATATATCGGTCCTTTCGAAATACTGGATCGTGTTGGAAAGGTAGCTTACCGATTGACACTTCCACCGAATCTCTCTCAAGTTCACGATGTGTTCCATGTATCTCTCCTAAGAAAGTACATACCTGATCTTTCACATGTACTCAGCTCAGAAGTTGTACCGCTGGAGCAAGATCTTTCTTATGAAGAACAACCAATAGAGATTCTGGATCGTAGCGAAAAAGTCCTACGAAACAAGACCACTCTATTGGTGAAAGTTTTATGGAGGAACCACCAACTTGAAGAAGCTACATGGGAGCTTGAGGATATGATGAGGGAGAAGTATCCTCATCTGTTTGTTACAAAGTGACGAATTTCGAGGGCGAAATTCTTTTTAAGGGGGGTAGAATGTAACAACCGAGATTTTTATGAGTAATGTTTTGTTTTTTATATATCATCAAAATAATCTTTCACGACACACTTGCTTGGATTACTTTACACGCAATTGCGACCTTCCTCGATAGCTTGCGTCGTACGCAATACCGAGTTTCACTAAACAACGATATGCTATTAAAATATTATTAAAACTAGCCGTTATGAATAGTAATAACCACTTTTTGAAATTTTATAAATTTTATTTTTCAAAATGGACTTCATTTTTGGATTCGGAATACCGAAATTAGCCTAGGGTGAAATTTTGGTATTTTTCTGAAAACATTCAATTTTTGATGAATAGTGAAACCACTAAGTGGTAGGTTAAAAACTGAATTTTGCATAAAACTTAATTTTACCGCTTCTGTGAATGGAATTTCGAAAATCCGACAGACACGGTTGATATCAGTAATTAAAATGTGGTTCAATGAGATAAAAATAATTTTTTGGTGAATAGTAACTTTTTACTTTTTTTTACCGCGGTTAATAGTAAATCGGGTAACTAAGGGTAAATATGATATTACTATTACCCTAATACATGTCCTAATTCTATTGGATAAGTTTAATTCGACCAAAAACAAACTTAGGAATAAAATATGACCATTTAGGCCCACTTGGGTTAGATTAGGACATTTATTATTAATTTATTTAAAGAAGGGTTAAAATAGTTAAAATCAAAGTTTAATAAGTAAATAATTTTTAATATGGGGTTATACATAAGATAAATTCGACTATAAATATTCATTAGAAATATAATAAGATTTACTACATAATGGTATTTTATTTTTAATTTTTAGAAATTAAATAATTTAATTTATTTATGACACAATGATGATGCAATAATTATCTTATTAATGAAATATTGACATAATTGATGTTATAAACACCAAAATAAATTTAATTTGAGACTTTTTATGAATTCCACTAATTTTATAGGTTACTATGATATATAAGTGTTGATTTAATCAACTTTGTTCGAACATATAATTCTGTTATGACTTTCACAAAAAATCATATATCAAATAGTGTCAAAATTGACACAAAATAGTTTTTAAATCAAATATTATATTACTAATTGTTATTTTATTCCTAAAAATCTAAGGTTCGGCCCAATGACTTATATAAGGATATATATATTAATAATATACAATTTGGGGTTCGTTTGGCATGTTATAGTAAGTGTATTAACCATATAGTGAAAGAAAACAAAAAGACACGGTAAAAGTTAAATTATTTAACTTAGAGTTAAATCTAATTGATAAGGTTAAAATAATACCCTAAACTTGTCTAAATCCTATTGGTTGATAGGATTTAGACCCATCCCCACTTTATCTTCGAAATAAGACCCTTTGGAACCTTTATAAACCGATTTTGACTTTAATATAAAATAATATTTTGAGATATTCTTAAGGTGCCCCTCTCCTCCCTTATAAAAGGGCACCTCCTCCCCCTCCTCCTCACACCAATTTGATCACTCAAGCTAGGCCAAACCCTGCCATTTTCTCCTCTCCACTTCCCTAGAATAATCCTAAAGGTCCTGGTCTTCTTCAAAGACCAATCTTAGTTCCCTAAGTGGAGGATTCAAAGAGGTGTTCCAAAGAAGAGGTAATATCCATTACCGATCTTTTCAATTTCTTTCTTCTTCAACTTCTTCTTATTTAGTTGTTTCATTATAAAGTAATAACATAAGTATTACTTACATACTTATATGTTATTATAAATATGAAACAACCCTAATTCACCTTCTATCCATCCTATGGAAAAATGAAATCACCGTGCGTGCGTACGTATGGAATACCGTCTCCACGCCGTGGTGTAATCTATTTTCCACCATCACCTTACAAGGATGGGTATAATGGTGTAATGCGTAACTATTTATGATTATTATAATGTAATATTGATACTTAAATAATATATATATACTCAAATACAATTCCACGATCATAGGAACGATATCATCACTCGTGCGTACGTACGGAATACCGTCTCCACGATGTGATGCGACTTGTTTTACATGATCATCATTACATAGTAATTATATAAATGAATTGAATGAATAAATATGATATATGTTACACTAATACCATTCTGGATATAAGGTATCTATAACCTTAAAAGAGGAATAATAATTTATTCGGCAAAACACGCATAAGAACAAAAGGCAATAAGGACCCGAGTAACAAGTAACAATGAAATATTACTAAAAAGAAGCTAAGAATATAACAATATATGATATCATATCAATATGAATGATTCTGGAATAAGTCAATAACATTATTTAAACCATTATACAGGAGATTCGGACACGTACAAAGCAAATCGGACCTAAGGTAAGGGAAATATCACAATCTCATTTTTATCCGAGATTGTTTATTCGTAAGTATTTACTGGGGTGTATTTTATCATCCACATCCATGTTTCATCAATATGTAATATTATTTCCATCCACCTAAAATTGTTTAAATCCATTTTTACCCTTCGGTGAGTTTTTAGTAATATGTATGAAAGGAATCTTTTGTCATTTTTCGTACGAGGTACTTTTTGACTTTTCCGACAAAAGTACGAAGAATGTTTTTTTAACTTATACGGCATGAATGTATTTCTAAAACATTATTTCCAAGAAGCTTACTTTACAAGTTTTCAAGTCTATTTTTAATAAACTTCTTTTAGTTTAAAATTGTATGACATGTTAAGAAAGGAAAAGTGTTTTTGAAGTAGAAAGGATATTTTCCTCAAGAATGAAGTTCAAGTATTTTATCAAAATTATTTTCCATCTAAGATAATAAAAAGGGTTATGTTTTTATCCCTATTATTACATGGATTTTATTATGTTGTGATGGAAATATTTTTATGAATTCCTTTATCTTATATGAATTGTTTTATGATGTCATGTTGTTTAAGAATCCCATTTTTATTACATGGGTTACGCTATGATGTATGGTTTATGATTATGTGGCACACATAAGAAAGGATTCATTATAAGATGGGTGGGACCTATATATCCCTCCAATGCATTGTGTAAAGATCTTATATCTCATGAGATAGACATGGCTGGAATGGTAGGTTATACCGGTTCAGTGAAACAGGACTGGAACGAGGGTGACTCGGTTCAGAAAGGGACTTTGTCCACTAAGATAGTCTTGGCAATGAGTCATGACTAACAAAAAATGATTTTCCATGATTATGTGTGCATGCCACAGAGTTTCAAGTTTCATGATATGATTATGGGGATCTCATTTTCACTTCTATGATTTATTCCATGTTAAGTTATTATGATCTCTTTTGCAGGTTATGATTTTCAAAAAGATATGATATGATTTTTATTTCCTTTATTTGCCCTTGCTGAGCATTTGAGATCACCCTTTTATGTTTTCTTTTCCCCAGGTCAGGAAGATGGATATTAAGTAGAATATGCTAAAAGGGACCCTATATATGATGAAATAAATGGGAGACACTGTAGAAGATTTATGAACCAGTTGTTTATGTTTCCCAGTTTCTAAAGACACTATACCTATACGGTCCTTTGTGGTTTTATCATATGTTGTAATAAGGGTGCTTCAATTTTGAAGTATTAACAATGTATGTAAAGTATGGGTCATTATAAATTCTATGTAAGAAGGAATATTGTGGTCATATAAAATAATATTTCAATAAACATGTTGTATTTTATGTATTAATTTGTCATCTACTGTTCCTAAACCCAAAATACACAGTACCTATTGATCCTCAAAGCTGTCTTAAGTGCATGTTTATGTAATAAATCATGTTTATGTTTGTAATAAAAAGAAAGGTTGTTATAGATAATGATGGACTCATGGACCCCATACAATTCATTGACTCAATATTCAGGCAAGATAACACAGTTGGGCTCAATTAGCATTCTTAATTCATAGATGTATTGTCTACATACCAACATATCGCTTTTAAACATCTTACAACATGATACCTTGGATGAGATCCTCCAATTTTAGTGGATAATTCTGAGGTCACCCCATACTCCTTTCAGGATCAAGAAATATGACTTGAGTGTGATTATCCAAGGGTGATGGATTGAGTATACACCTATGTTCATTCTAAGGAAGGATAATAGGAATTATGAATTCAATATGATACATAATAGGAATCTAGTTATCGGATTTAGTTTGCATGATCAAAATGAAATCTCTATGACTTAGAATAAAGGCATCATAAGCAGGGTTTGGGTGAATTTTTTATGAAGACAATCATTTTTATTGTTTTGTTTAATGTGGTCAGTGAAGAATCACTTTTGGCATGTTATCATAATGAGGTGAGTGAATTAAAAAGATTATTTGATTATTTTCATGGCTTGACTTGAATTGATGATATCAATTTGGAAACCACCATTCAATCATGTTCGAAAACTGGTGATTTGTTAAAACTATAAGGGCTTACTCAAGTAGAAAATTCTGATGGTGGGGGCATCATGAAGAAAAATTGTAAGTTTAAGTTAAAACCTATGGTGAGTAGAACTATAGAATAGTTTATGGAAAAAATAGAAATGATGTGATCTTGTATTAGGTTAGAAGAGCTTAGGTAAGGACCATATCTATGTTTAGTTTTGAATAAAAGAACTGGGTCATGTTTTGATGACTTAATTATGGTGTGATAAAATGAATTCATATAGGCATTTTTGGTGTTTAAATCACAACCTGGACATTTTAATTGGAATTCATCAATCCAAGTAGGTCATGTTATGTATCATTATTCCCTAAGGCTTCTCAAGTATGAGAAGTTCTATGGTGGGGAGGATGCAATGTCCCATGTTTCTGAACTATAAAAATTATAAAGGAATTTCTAAATTTTCATATGGTGGATGGGATAAATGTTAAATTGAGATTAGAAATGGAATTCCAATATTCTAAAAACTTAAAAAAATTATAGATGGATTTTAAGGCCCAATAGGTGTCTTAAGTATTCCACTGAATTTTTGGAGACTTAAGCTTAAAGAACCTAGTTTCTGGAAAGGGTAAAGGGTGTTCACAGTTTGTACATGGTTAGTGAAATACCTAAACCAAAACCATGTATCATATTTAGGGAAGAATTGTTTTCACTAACCATGTGAGGGGTTCTGTAAAAAATTATATAATTAAACACACAGACTGAACACAATTTTTCAAACTTCATGCCTAGCCATGTGAGGGGGGTGCCATATTAGGATATACTATCATATGGTTAGCCCATGGTTTGGAAAATAGCGAAACCAAATTATTCACCTTATTCAAATTTGTTGATATTACCATTTTACCATATTTTCTTTTATCCTTCCTCCTCCCTTCTTCTCATCACTTATGAAAAACAACTCCCTCCTTCATTTGGAGATTTTCCTCTCCTCCTAGGCATGAATGGTCTTCTGTTATTCAGAATCATAATTGAGTGACATCAGTCATTTTTTATCACCCTTAGTTATTAAATGATTATTCAACCTACTTTGTCTATTTATATCACCTTATGTAATGCTAAATCCTCGTGATATTTTTCCCTATTTTCAGGGCATTTGTTGGTTTCTTAATTTTCTTTCAAACTAGTTCAAAGAAAACTTGATAATGGATGAGTGAAGAATTTTAAACATAAGGTAGGTGGTATATATCTTTTACCTTAATGTTTCATTTATTTATAAAATGCACAATTGTGTCGTGTTCCATATTTTCCATGTGTCACCATTAAAAAATTAAATTATTATATAGAACCTAATTCCTTAAATTAGATATCTATTATTTATTTAATTGAACCTTTATATGTTGTTAGCATCAACTAAAACAACCTCATATGGGTGTTTTTCTTATACTCCATCCCTTTTATTCCTTATCAAGGAAATTATACCACCCTAGGGTTGAATTAGTGTAAATTATTATGACTGTAGAGTTTTTAGTATACTTAAATCTTCTTTTGAGGTATTATAAACTATCCACCCTGAGAAAATGATTATTCTAAATTAAATGAGTTTCTATGATAACCATACCCCATTTTGTAATAAAAATTCATAAGTGGTGAACTATCTTACTCGTAAAAAAAAGAGAAATCAAATGTACTTATTGGAAATGATAAATGGAATAGACCTTATAATTCCCTTCTTAATTTCTTATAAATTAAATGGGTGATGTTGTATACTTGAATTGTGATATGGTAAGCTTATGGAAATGATATATTACTTATTAATATAAGAATTTTGATAGGGTATGATTATTAACACGGAATTATTTTTTACATAAATTTAAATAGGAAAACGGAATGGATAATCACATGGAAATTGTTTACATGTTAAAGGAATTGTACATATTCCCTTATATTGAACCTTGAGAGAAATTTGGTTTACAAAGTAGGAATGACTTGTACAAGCTCATTGGTTGAATAAATTTTAATAGACCATGGGATTATATCTTTGTTCTTTATATATAATTCATTAAATAGTCCCATTGGTTAAATGAATTGTAATAGACCATGAAGCGACACTAGGGTTCCATATACAAAATGCATTGGATAGGATCATTAATCAAATAAATTTTAATAGACCATGGATAAATAACTAGGATAATTAAATGAAATTCTTTGTATATGATCCTTGGTCATATTTATAGCATCCCGCCTTTTTTGTCACATAAACTTTCATTACATTATACAAAACTAAGGATCTTTAAGGTTCATTGTCTTGGAAACCAGGAACTTAATACATGAAAAAAAACATTCTTCTTAAACACTTGAAAGGATTATCCTTATGTTCATCCTAGGTTAATTACTACATCTCATAACCTGGGGACATACATCAAAAGAAACGGTGAGTAGAAGTCCCATTAAGGGAAACAAGGGGAAACATTTAACATGTGAACTTGAGATACATCAACAATGTCATGAAAAATAACTTTAAGGAATAAGAAAGAAATAATGAGGCATATCATAATAAAAATAACATTTTTCATAACTTTAATATGTGGCTACATCATTTAACATAGACAATCATGAACATATCACCATGGTCCATCCCCAAGGCGTCATTTGAAAATTACCAAGGTTATTCACCAAGATATCGTGAAAATTGTAATCTCTAGTGGTTACATCATTACCCAATGCATTGGAGTGATATCAGGGCGCACCCTTAAATTTTCGTTTATTATCATGTGAGCCACATATATAATCCTCAAAAATTTCATAAATAACCCATATAGCAGAAAATAAATGGGTTTTATTTCATAATCATAACGTTTTAAAAACTGCTTTAAAGATATGATCTTTACGTCACTTTGAACCCACAGAAAGGGAAAGCGGGTTTCATGTATGTAAATACCAGAATTTAAAATAGAACATTTTGATATATATGTGAATACCCCTGTATAAATAAGAGATTTGAGTATTCACTTAATAACATAAAATAATTTTGAGATAAGGAGGGAGGAATTTTGAGACGAAAACTATGCAGCATAACGTCCACGATACATAGTTTTAGAAAATATTGAAAAGAGAGGGGACATGGGTAAAACATTCATAAATGACCCATAAAATAGTATAGGGACAGAATATAAGGGATTTAAGAACATGGTAATGAAATTTTAAAACATACCATATGAAATGAAGAACATGAAAGGAAGACAAAATAAGATTTCTCTTATGAAAATTCGGCAGCCTAACTGTGTTACATAAACTTCAACCAAAAATGAATTGATGAGAAAAAATAGGGTCTCTCATCATATGAACATAAAAGTTCAGTATTATAGATATAGAGATAATAACCCACCATAATAAAAAGGAACTTTCAAGACTTGACATAGAATTAGAACTTTGAAAAGGGAGAAAGGTGCAAGGACCACTTAAAAATTCAGTAGCCTAATGACGCCACTTAAACTTCGAAACACTGAATTGAAGAGATCAAATGGGGTCTCTCATAATATGGTCATAAAAGATCAGTATTATATATATAGAGATCATACCCAAACATAACAAAAAGGAACTTTAAATAATTGACCTGAAAGTAGAACTTCAAAATGAGAAGGGTGAAGAACCACTTAAAAATTCGGCAGCCTAACGGCGCCACTTAAAACATCAAAATACTAAATTGAAGATATTAAATGGGGTCTATCATCATATGATCATAAAAGATCAGTATGATAAATTTAGAGATCATACCCCAACATAATAAAAAGGAACTTGAAAGACTTGACAAGAAAATAGATCTTGAAAATGAGAAGGGAGAAAGAATCCGTTACAAAAATTTTGGCAGCCTAACGACACCACTTAAAACTTCATAAAACGAAATAATTAGAGTAAGAGGGGATCTATCATTATATGAACATGAAATGGGAAGTAAGAGGAGTATAAAATAACATCCTCCAACATAAGAACATGGAGCATAAAAGGAATGACATAAAAGAGATTACTTGAAAAGAAAGAGAGAGGTCGGATCCCTTACCTTAAAACGTAACTCTTAAAACTCAAAGGTTTGGACCTTGAGGGATTGGGGGCACCTTGGGAGGACTCCTTGGGAGTTAAGGAGACCAGAAATTCGTTGAGAATGCTTTTGGAGTCAAAATGATGAGAGCATGGCTTGGTATTTATAGAGAAAGTGAGGGGACAAGGCATTAATGGACAAGGGACACCTCATAAGTGGGTTTCTCAAAACCATGTGCTCTCCCAAGATATTTCCCATGAAGTTAGGCCACATGGGGAACCCAATACAATAATTCATCACCTTTGGTAGTCCAAACCATAAAATAGCTCATGACATCATCATGACACAGTTATGATGTCATTAAACATATCGAAACCCTAAAACTGTATTTTTACTATTCACTAAAAATTCAACTTTCTCAGAAAAATCCCAAAATTTCACCTTAACCAAATATCAATGCTCTGATTTCCAAAATTAACTCCATTTTATAAAAATAATTTTTTAAATATTTTCAATTTTTTTTAATAAATACACTATTCACTAAAAATTCATTTTTTCAAAAAAAAACCCAAACTTTACCTTAACATAATATCGATGCTCTGAGTTCAAAAATGAAATCCATTTTATAAAAATAATTTTCTAAATATTTTTAATTTAATTTTTAATTAAAAAAACACTATTCACCCAAAAAAACTAATACTTGAATAATAATTTATGAAACCATTATTTAACCATTTTATTGAAACACATTACTTAATCAAGGTGCCTAGATTATATTAATACTTTCTTTAAGTGAGATTACTAATCCATTTGGACACATTACTAATCCTAATCATAAAATCACTATTCATAATTTACTATTCATCAAAAATAAAGTTGATCTTATTAGACTCTATATTTCGTACTGAACATAATTGTAGAAGAACATTTTTGAAAATCATTACACATTTTTAATTATTTAAGGTTTACATAAACATTTTTTTTAAATATCCTTTCTCTAAAATTCACCAAAATTATGCATACTATATTTATCCGGACATTTGAAAATTCCTAAACTTCATCATAAGAAGAAATCCCAATTTTTTATTTAAAACAAAGAATTACACAAGGCAGTTACGGTCTCCTTATATAGCTCCTTATCACACCAGCATATGACCTAAGTTTAAGGTGTGCTAAGGTGAGAGAATCTAAGGGAGGATCGACCAACATCGCATGAGTATTAATTTCTATCAGTTTGAACTTCTCACGAAGGCGATCCCGTTCTTGCTTCACACGATGAAGTTCAGCTTGGGTTTGGTCCAGAGAAAAGCCCGGTGGTGCTACCTCCTTTCCAAGTTCTGTTAGATGGGATTCGATCGGTCCAAGACTACTGGGCGAGGACATCGAATCTTCTTTCTATATTAATTAACCAAGATTACTTGTATTTAGAGACAATAATCGAAATGTTTAGTTTACAACGGTCATATTGACCAATGGTCATATAATAGTCAAAACTCAACGGTCTCATTTTAATTATACTCATGTTATCAAATGAAACATTTTTGTTGAGTATAAAAATAAAATTAAATATAACAACACACAAAATTAGGAAATAAGATTTATTCAAAATTTTGGGTCGTTACAATCTTCCCCCCTTAAGAAATTGCGTCCTTGCAATTTTTAAAATTGTGTTTTGAAATTTTATTGAAAGTCCCAAATCGGAAAAGGAGTCAGTAAAACTATTACTTTAAAATAAAGAAAGGGAAGTAAAAAAGGTCACCCGAGTTAACCCATACTAGGATCCTATGTAGGAAAACATGGACATGGAGGAAAAAAACAAGGGTCACGTTCTAAGGGAGAGTGATAGAAAACATGATTAGGAGAAAGTTAACCACGAGAAAATCCCAAACTTATGATGTGTGTAAACGGTCTTTGATTACCTAGTTGGAAACATAAACCAAAAATGTTTTTGTTTTATGTTCCTTTTCATAATTTTGAGGAATTGATTTACTACATAGAGAAAAAACATAGAAAAATATACCTACCTTTAAGTATAGTTTCATCCTTTAATAAGTATCTACCAAAACTAATCTTTTCTCCAAATGATGAGAATATAAAAACACTTGGTCTCATAAAAAGAACAAGAATCATCTTCTAGAGAATCACATAATCCAGAAAAAATTAACTATCTATTTTTTCTATCTTTAAACATTATCCCAAAAATAGAAAGGTTAAGGTAAAACAACTATTAAAAAAGAAAGAATCCCATAGGAATGGAAACTACTTTTAAATCTTCAAAGTTCCGTGGTACTACCCAAAGTTCATCATGGACCATTCCATAAATAACGGTCCTTAAAATTCCTCAAAATAAACCAAACTAAGATTGAAACCCAAATACAAAAAGGATTTGATAACATAGTCATCCAAAATAAACTTCATTTTTCATCTCCAAACAACATCAACCACTCCTAACATCTTATAACAAAAGTAGCTAACCTAAACATATTTTACTCAAGATAGGTTAATCATTCCCATAAGTAACCTAAATTACTATAAGTCCACCTTAAATTCATCGATTCTTCAAAATATAAGTCAACCTTACTCCTCAATGAAAATACTGTAGTAATCTATTTACCTCGATCATATAGGGTCCCCAAAATAGTGAACGTCTTCCAAAATAATAATCATATTTTAATCCCCTAATCATCTCTTTCATATTAATACGGCAATCATCGTATTTCCTATCACATTGGTTGTTGGGACATGTTCTTCAATTTCCCACCATTAGCTAAGAAGAGAAAGTATAATTAGGGGATTAAGTACTTAGCCAATAATCATGAAAAGGAACTGAAAGCATATAAGGATAACCTGTAGAAGAAAATTATACCCTAACTTGTGATCCCCTAGGATCCCATCTAGGTTATCCGTGATCATATATTCTTATGTGAATCTTTATTTTATTTTATCTGTGTTCCTTTAACAGTGGTTTATACTAAGCTTATGAATTTTCCAAATCATATCCACGAGAGTGTCGTAACCAAGAGTACAACAACGCCCGTTGACGTGTACCAGTTCACATTAGAGTCTAGCTTAAAGCGGTGTTTTCGGGTTTTACCCCTATGTACATCTGTGCCAGAGCCACCTCTACCTACTCGTATCCAGACAGGGATGTATTTTCTTGGCAACCCCTTACTCAATACTCACCAAAATACCAGGAAGATTTCCTATAATTAAACTTTTCTATAGGGTTCTTCCTAGAGTTTTCATATCCTAATTTCCATAAATAACTAAACTATCCTTTTATACCCACTATAACATCCCGTCTTTTTTTTGTCACATAAACTTTCATTACATTATACAAAACTGAGGATCTTTAAGGTTCAGTGTCTTGGAAATCAGGAACTTAATACATGAAAAAAAACATTCTTTTTAAACACTTGAAAGGATTCTTCTTATGTTTATCCTAGGTTAATTACTACATCTCAAAACCTGGGGACATACATCAAAATAAAGGGTGAGCAAAAGTCCCGTTAAGGGAAACAAGGGGAAATATATAACATGTGAACTTGAGATACATCAACAATTTCATGAAAAATAACTTTAAGGCATGAGAAAGAAATAATGAGGTGTATCATAATAAAAATAACATTTTTCATACCTTTAAGATGTGGCTACATCATTTAACATAGACAATCATGAACATATCACCATGGTCCATCCCCAAGGTGTCATTTGAAAATTACCAAGGTTATTCACCAAGATATCATCAAAATTGTAATCTCTAGTGGTTACATCATTACCCAATGCATTAGAGCGTTATCAGGGCGCACCCTTAAATTTGCCTTTATTATCATGTGATCAACATATATCATCATCAATAATTTAATAAATAACCCATATAGAATAAAATAAATGGGTTTTATTTCATAATCATAACGTTTTAAAAACTGCTTTAAAGACGTGATCTTTACATCAATTTAAACCCACAGAAAGGGAAAGCGGGTTTCATGTATGTAAATCCCAGAATTTAAAATAGAAAATTTTGATATATATGTGAATAACCCTGTATAAATAAGATCTTTGAGTATTCACTTAATAACATAAATTAATTTTGAGATAAAGAGGGAGGCATTTTGAGACGAAAACTATGCAGCATAACGTCTACGATACATTGTTTTAGAAAACATTGAAAAGAGAGGGGACATAGGTCAAACATTCATAAATGACCCATAAAACAGTATAGGGACAGAATATAAGGGATTTAGGAACATGGTAATGAAATTTTAAAATATACCATATGAAATGAATAACATGAAAGGAAGACAAAATAAGATTTCTCTTATAAAAATTCGGCAGCCTAACTGCGTTACATAAACTTCAACCAAAAATGAATTGATGAGAAAAAATAGGGTCTCTCATCATATGAACATAAAAGTTCAGTATTATAGATATAGATATCATACGCCAACATAATAAAAAGGAACTTGCAAGACTTGACATGGAATTAGAAATTTGAAAAGGGAGAAAGATGCAAGGACCACTTAAAAATTCAGCAGCCTAATGACGCCACTTAAACTTCAAAATACTGAATTGAAGAGATCAAATGGGGTCTATCATCATATGGTCATAAAAGATCAGTATTATAGATATATAGATCATAACAAAACATAACAAAAAGGAACTTGAAAGAATTGACATGAAAGTAGAACTTCAAGATGAGAAGGGAGAAGAACCACTTAAAAATTCGGCAGCCTAACGACGCCACTTAAAACATCAAAATACTGAATTGAAGACATAAAATGGGGTCTCTAATCATATGATCATAAAATATCAGTATGATAAATTTATAGATCATACCCCAACATAATAAAAAGGAACTTTAAAGACTTGACAAGAAAATAGATCTTGAAAATGAGAAGGGAGAAAGAATCTGTTACAAATATTTTAGCAGCCTAACGACGCCACTTAAAACATCATAAAACTAAATAATTAGAGTAAGAGGGGATCTCTAATTATATGAACATGAAAAGGGATGTAATAGGAGTATAAAAGAACATCCTCCAACCTAATAACATGGAGCATGAAAGGAATGACATAAAAGAGATTACTTGAAAAGAAAGAGAGAGGTCAGATCCCTTACCTTAAAACATAACTTTTAAAACTCAAAGGTTTGGACCTTGAGGGATTGGGGGCACCTTGGGAGGACTCCTTGTGAGGTAAGGAGACCAGAAATTCGTTGAGAATGCTTTTGGAGTCCAAAGGATTAGAGCATGGCTTGGTATTTATAGGGAAAGTGAGGGGACAAGGCATTAATGGCCAAGGGACACCTCATAAGTGGGTTTCTCAAAACCATGTGCTCTCCCAAGATATTTCCCATGAAGTTAGGCCACATGGGGCCCCCAATACAATAATTCATCACCTTTGGTCGTCCAACCCATAAAATAGCTCATGAAATCATCATGACACAGTTATGATGTCAATAAACATATCGAAACCGTAAAACTGTATTTTTACTATTCACTGAAAATTCAACTTTCTCAGAAAAATCCCAAAATTTCACCTTAACCAAATATCAATGCTCTGATTTCAAAAATTAACTCCATTTTATAAAAATAATTTTCTAAATATTTTTAATTTATTTTTTTAAATAAATACACTATTCACTGAAAATTCATTTTTTCAGAAAAAAACCCTAAAATTTACCTTAACATAATATCGATGCTCTGAGTTCAAAAATGAAATCCATTTTATAAAAATAATTTTCTAAATATTTTTAATTTAATTTTTAATTAAAAAAACACTATTCACCCAAAAAACTAATACTTGAATAATAATTTATGAAACCATTATTTAACCATTTTATTGAATCACATTACTTAATCAAGGGGCCTAGATTATATTAATACTTTCTTTAAGTGAGATTACTAATCCATTTAAACACATTACTAATCCTAATCATAAAATCGCTATTCATAATTTACTATTCATCAAAAATCAAGTTGATCTTATTAGACTCTATATTTCATACTGAACATAATTGTAGAATAAAATTTTTTGAAAATCATTACACATTTTTAATTATTTAAGGTTTACATAAACATTTTTTTAAAATATCCTTTCTCTAAAATTCACCAAAAATATGCATACTATATTTATCCGGACATTTGAAAATTCCTAAACTTCATCATAAGAAGAAATCCCAATTTTTTATTTAAAACAAAGGATTACACAAGGCAGTTACGGTCTCCTTATATAGCTCCTTATCACACCAGCATAGGACCTAAGTGTAAGGTGTGCTAAGGTGAGAGAATCTGAGGGAGGCTCGACCAATATCGCACGAGTATTAATTTCTATCAGTTTGAACTTCTCGCGAAGGCGATCCCGTTCTTGCTTCACACGATGAAGTTCAGCTTGGGTTTGGTCCAGAGCAAAGCTCAGTGGTGCTACCTCCTTCCCAAGTTCTGTTAGATGAGCTTCGATCGGTCCAAGACTACTGGGCGAGGCCATCGAATCTTCTTTCTATATTAATTAACCAAGATTACTTGTATTTAGAGACAATAATCGAAACTTTTAGTTTATAGTGGTCATATTGACCAATGGTCATATAATAGTCAAAACCCAACGGTCTCATTTTAATTATACTCATGTTATCAAATGAAACATTTTTGTTGAGTATAAAAATAAAATTAAATATAACAACACAAAAAATTAGGAAATAAGATTTATTCAAAATTTCGGGTCGTTACAATCTTCCCCCCTTAATAAATTGCATCCATGCAATTTTTAAAATTGTGTTTTAAAATTTTATTGAAATTCCCACATCGGAAAAGGAGTCAGTAAAACTATTACTTTAAAAGAAAGAAAGGGAAGTAAAAAAGGTCACCCGAGTAAACCCATACTAGGATCCCATGTAGGAAAACATGGACATGGAGGAAAAAAACAAGGGTCACGTTCTAAGGGAGAGTGATAGAAAACATGATTAGGAGAAAGTTAACCACGAGAAAATCCCAAAATTATGATGTGTGTAAATGGTCTTTGATTACCTAGTAGGAAACGTAAACCAACAATGTTTTTGTTTTACGTTCCTTTTCATAATTTTGAGGAATTCATTTACTACATAGAACAAAAACATAAGAAAATATACCTACCTTTAAGTAGAGTTTCATCCTTTAATAAGTATCTACCAAAACTAATCTTTTCTCCAAATGATGAGAATACAAAAAATCTTGGTCTCATAAAAAGAACAAGAATCATCTTCTAGAGAATCACATAATCCAGAAAAGATTAACTATCTATTTTTTCTATCTTTAAACATTATCCCAAAAACAGAAAGGTTAAGGTAAAACAACTATAAAAAAAGAAAGAATCCCATAGGAATGAAAACTAATTTGAAATCTTCAAAGTTCCGTGGTACTACCCAAAGTTCATCATGGACCATTCCATAAGTAACGGTCCTTAAAATTCCTCAAAATAAACCAAACTAAGATTGAAACCCAAATACAAAAAGGATTTGATAACATAGTCGTCCAAAAATAAACTTCATTGTTCATCTCCAAACAACATCAACCACTCCTAACATCTTATAACAAAAGTAGATAACCTAAACATATTTTACTCAATATAGGTTAATCATTCCCATAAGTAACCTAAATTACTATAAGTCCACCTTAAATTCATTGATTCTTCAAAATATAAGTCAACCTTACTCCTCAATGAAAATACCGTAGTAATCTATTTACCTCGATCATATAGGGTCCCCAAAATAGTGAACGTATTCATAAATAATAATCATCTTTTAATCCCCTAATCATCTCTGCCATATTAATACGGCAATCATCGCATTTCCTATCACATTGGTTGTTGGGACATGTTCTTCCATTTACCACCATTAACTAAGATGAGAAAGTATAATTAGGGGCTTAAGTACTTAGCCAATAATAATGAAAAGGAACTCAAAGCATATAAGGATAACTTGTAGAAGAAAAGTATACCCTAACTTGTGATCCCCTAGGATCCCATCTATGTTATCCGTGATCATATATTATTATGTGAATCTTTATTTTATTTTATCTGTGTTCTTTAAAAGTGGTTTATACTAAGCTTATGAATTTACCAAAGCATATCCATGGGAGTGTCGTAACCAAGAGTACAGCAACGCCCGTTGACGTGTACCAGTTCCCGTTTGAGTCTAGCTTAAAGTGGTGTTTTCGGGTTTTACCCCTATGTACATCTATGCCAGAGCCACCTCTACCTACTCGTATCCAGACAGGGATGTATTTTCTTGGCAACCCCTTACTCAATACTCACCAAAATACCAGGAAGATTTCCTATAATTAAACTTTTCTATAGGGTTATTCCTAGAGTTTTCATATCCTAATTTCCATAAATAACTAAACCATCCTTTGATACCAACTATAGCATCCCGTCTTTTTTTTGTCACATAAAATTTCATTACATTATACAAAACTGAGGATCTTTAAGGTTCAGTTTCTTGGAAACCAGGAACTTAATACATGAAAAAAAACATTCTTCTTAAACACTTGAAAGGATTATTCTTATGTTTATCCTAGGTTAATTACTACATCTCATAACCTGGGGACATACATTAAAAGAAAGGGTGAGCAGAAGGCCCATTAAGGGAAACAAGGGGAAACATTTAACATGTGAACTTGAGATACATCAACAATGTCATGAAAAATAACTTTAAGGCATGAGAAAGAAATAATGAGGCATATCATAATAAAAATAACATTTTTCATAACTTTAAGATGTGGCTACATCATTTAACATTGAAAATCATGAACATATCACCATGGTCCATCCCCAAGGTGTCATTTGTAAATTACCAAGGTTATTCACCAAGATATCGAGAAAATTGTAATCTCTAGTGGTTACATCATTACCCAATGCATTGGAGCACTATCAGGGCACACCCTTAAATTTGCCTTTATTATCATGTGAGCCACATATATAATCATCAATAATTTAATAAATAACCCATATAGCATAAAATAAATGGGTTTTATTTCATAATCATAACGTTTTAAAACTGCTTTAAAGACATGATCTTTACGTCACTTTAAACCCACGGAAAGGGAAAGCGGGTTTCATGTATGTAAATCCCAGAATTTAAAATAGAACATTTTGATATATCTGTGAATACCCCTTTATAAATAAGATATTTGAGTATTCACTTAATAGCATAAAATAATTTTGAGATAAAGAGGGAGGCATTTTGAGACGAAAACTATGCAGCATAACATCTACGATACATGGTTTTAGAAAACATTGAAAAGAGAGGGGACATGGGTCAAACATTCATAAATGACCCATAAAACAGTATAGGGACAGAATATAAGGGATTTAAGAACATGGTAAAGAAATTTTAAAATATACCATATGAAATGAAGAACATGAAAGGAAGACAAAATAAGATTTCTCTTATGAAAATTCGGCAGCTTAACTGCGTTACATAAACTTCAACCAAAAATGAATTGATGAGAAAAAAATAGGATCTCTCATCATATGAACATAAAATTTCAGTATTATAGATATAGAGATCATACCCCAACATAATAAAAAGGAACTTTCAAGACTTGACATGGAATTAGAACTTTGAAAAGGGAGAATGGTGCAAGGACCACTTAAAAATTCAGCAGCCTAATGACGCCACTTAAACATAAAAATACTGAATTGAAGAGATCAAATGGGGTCTCTCATCATATGGTAATAAAACATCAGTATGATAGATATAGAGATCATACCCAAACATAACAAAAAGGAACTTGAAAGAATTGACATGAAAGTAGAATTTCAAAATGAGAAGGGTGAAGAACCACTTAAAACTTCGCCAGCCTAACGACGCCACTTAAAACATAAAAATACTGATTGAAGACATAAAATGGGGTATCTCATCATATGATTATAAAAGATCAGTATGATAAATTTAGAGATCATACCCCAACATAATAAAAAGTAACTTGAAAGACTTGACAAGAAAATAGATCTTGAAAATGAGAAGGGAGAAAGAATCCGTTACAAAAATTTCGACAGCCTAACGACGCCACTTAAAACTTCATAAAACGAAATAATTAGAGTAAGAGGGGATCTATCATTATATGAACATGAAAAGGGAAGTAATATGAGTATAAAATAACATCCTCCAACATAAGAACATGGATCATAAAAGGAATGACATAAAAGAGATTACTTGAAAAGAAAGAGAGAGGTCATATCCCTTACCTTAAAACATAACTCTTAAAACTCAAAGGTTTGGACCTTGAGGGATTGGGGGAACCTTGGGAGGACTCCTTTGGAGGTAAGGAGACCAGAAATTCGTTGAGAATGCTTTTGGAGTCCAAAGGATGAGAGCATGGCTTGGTATTTATAGGGAAAGTGAGGGGACAAGGCATTAATGGCCAAGGGTCACCTCATTAGTGGGTTTCTCAAAACCATGTGCTCTCCCAAGATATTTCCCATGAAGTTAGGCCACATGGGGCCCCCAATACAATAATTCATCACCTTTGGTCGTCCAACCCATAAAATAGCTCATGACAGCATCATGACACAGTTATGATGTCATTAAACATATCGAAACCCTAAAACTGTATTTTTACTATTCACTGAAAATTCAACTTTCTCAGAAAAATCCCAAAATTTCACCTTAACCAAATATAAATGCCCTGATTTCAAAAATTAACTCCATTTTATAAAAATAATTTTCTACATATTTTTAATTTATTTTTTAAAATAAATACACTATTCAGCGAAAATTCATTTTTTCAGAAAAAACCCCAAAATTTACTTTAACATAATATCGATGCTCCGAGTTCAAAAATGAAATCCATTTTATAAAAATAATTCTCTAAATATTTTTAATTTAATTTTTAATTAAAAAACACTATTCACCCAAAAAAACTAATACTTGAATAATAATTTATGAAACCATTATTTAACCATTTTATTGAATCACATTACTTAATCAAGGTGCCTAGATTATATTAATACTTTCTTTAAGTGAGATTACTAATCCATTTGGACACATTACTATTCCTAATCATAAAATCACTATTCATAATTTACTATTCATCAAAAATCATGTTGATCTTATTAGACTCTATATTTCGTACTGAACATAATTATAGAAGAACATTTTTTGAAAATCGTTACACATTTTTAATTATTTAAGGTTTACATAAACATTTTTTGTAAATATCCTTTCTCTAAAATTCACCAAAAATATGCATACTATATTTATCCGGACATTTGAAAATTCATAAACTTCATCATTAGAAGAAATCCCAATTTTTTATTTAAAACAAAGGATTACACAAGGCAGTTACGGTCTCCTTATATAGCCCCTTATCACACCAGAATAGGACCTAAGTGTAAGGTGTTCTAAGGTGAGAGAATCTGAGGGAGGCTCGACCAACATAGCATGAGTATTAATTTCTATCAGTTTGAACTTCTCGCGAAGGCGATCCTGTTCTTGCTTCACACGATGAAGTTTAGCTTGGGTTTGGTCCAGAGCAAAGCCCAGTGGTGCTACCTCCTTCCCAAGTTCTGTTAGATGGGCTTCGATCGGTCCAAGACTACTGGGCGAGACCATCAAATCTTCTTTCTATATTAATTAACCAAGATTACTTGTATTTTGAGACAATAATCGAAACGTTTAGTTTACAGCGGTCATATTGACCAATGGTCACATAATAGTCAAAACCCAACGGTCTCATTTTAATTATACTCATGTTATCAAATGAAACATTTTTGTTGAGTATAAAAATAAAATTAAATAAAACAACACACAAAATTAGGAAATAAGATTTATTCAAAATTTCGGGTCGTTACAATCTTCCCCCTTAAGAAATTGCGTCCGTGCAATTTTTAAAATTGGGTTTTGAAATTTTATTGAAAGTCCCACATCGGAAAAAGAGTCAGTAAAACTATTACTTTAAAAGAAAGAAAGGGAAGTAAAAAAGGTCACCCAAGTTAACCCATACTAGGATCCCATGTAGGAAAACATGGACATGGAGGAAAAAAACAAGGGTCACGTTCTAAGGGAGAGTGATAGAAAACATGATTAGGAGAAAGTTAACCGCGAGAAAATCCCAAACTTATGATGTGTGTAAACGATCTTTGATTACCTAGTAGGAAACGTAAACCAACCATGTTTTTGTTTTATGTTCCTTTTCATAATTTTGAGGAATTCATTTACTACATAGAACAAAAACATAAGAAAATATACCTACCTTTAAGTTGAGTTTCATCCTTTAATAAGTCTCTACCAAAACTAATCTTTTCTCCAAATGATGAGAATACAAAAACACTTGGTCTCATCAAAAGCACAAGAATCATCTTCTAGAGAATCACATAATCCAGAAAAGATTAACTATCTGTTTTTTCTATCTTTAAACATTATCCCAAAAATAGAAAGGTTAAGGTAAAACAACTATTAAAAAAGAAAGAATCCCATAGGAATGGAAACTACTTTTAAATCTTCAAAGTTCCATGGTACTACCCAAAGTTCATCATGGACCATTCCATATATAACGGTCCTTAAAATTCCTCAAAATAAACCAAACTAAGATTGAAACCCAAATACAAAAAGGATTTGATAACATAGTCATCCAAAATAAACTTCATTGTTCATCTCCAAACAACATCAACCACTCCTAACATCTTATAACAAAAGTAGCTAACCTAAACATATTTTACTCAAGATGGGTTAATCATTCCCATAAGTAACCTAAATTACTATAAGTCCACCTTAAATTCATCGATTCTTAAAAATATAAGTCAACTTTACTCCTCAATGAAAATACCGTAGTAATCAATTTACCTCGATCATATAGGGTCCCCAAAATAGTGAACATCTTCCAAAATAATAATCATATTTTAATCCCCTAATCATCTCTGTCATATTAATACGGCAATCATCGCATTTCCTATCACATTGGTTGTTGGGACATGTTCTTCCATTTCCCACCATTAACTAAGATGAGAATGTATAATTAGGGGCTTAAGTACTTAGCCAATAATCATGAAAAGGAACTGAAAGCATATAAGGATAACTTTTAGAAGAAAAGTATACCCTAACTTGTGATCCCCTAGGATCCCATCTAGCTTATCCGTGATCATATATTCTTATGTGAATCTTTATTTTATTTTATCTGTGTTCCTTTAACAGTGGTTCATACTAAGCTTATGAATTTACCAAAGCATATCCCCGAGAGTGTCGTAACCAAGAGTGCATCAACGCCCGTTGATGTGTACCAGTTCCCATTCGTGTCTAGCTTAAAGCGGTGTTTTCGGGTTTTACCCCTATGTACATCTGTGCCGGATCCACCTCTACCTACTCGTATCCAGACAGGGATGTATTTTCTTGGCAACCCCTTACTCAATACTCACCAAAATACCAGGAAGATTTCCTATAATTAAACTTTTCTATAGGGTTCTTCCTAGAGTTTTCATATCCTAATTTCCATAAATAACTAAACCATCCTTTGATACCAACTATAGCATCCCGTCTTTTTTTGTCACATAAACTTTCATTACATTATACAAAACTGAGGATCTTTAAGGTTCAGTGTCTTGGAAACCAGGAACTTAATACATGAAAAAAAACATTCTTCTTAAACACTTGAAAGGATTATTCTTATGTTCATCCTAGGTTAATTACTACATCTCATAACCTGGGGACATACATCAAAAGAAAGGGTGAGCAGAAGGCCCATTAAGGGAAACAAGGGGAAACATTTAACATGTGAACTTGAGATACATCAACAATGTCATGAAAAATAACTTTAAGGCATGAGAAAGAAATAATGAGGCATATCATAATAAAAATAAATTTTTTCATAACTTTAAGATGTGGCTACGTCATTTAACATAGACAATCATGAACATATCACCATGGTCCACCCCCAAGGTGTCATTTGAAAATTACCAAGGTTATTCACCAAGATATCGTGAAAATTGTAATCTCTAGTGGTTACATCATTACCCAATGCATTGGAGCGCTATCAGGGCGCACCCTTAAATTTTCCTTTATTATCATGTGAGCCACATATATCATCATCAATAATTTAATAAATAACCCATATAGCATAAAGTAAATGGGTTTTATTTCATAATCATAACTTTTTAAAAACTGCTTTAAAGACATGATCTTTACGTCACTTTAAACCCACGGAAAGGGAAAGTGGGTTTCATGTATGTAAATCACAGAATTTAAAATAGAACATTTTGATATATATGTGAATACCCATGTATAAATAAGATCTTTGAGTATTCACTTAATAACATAAATTAATTTTGAGATAAAGAGGGAGGCATTTTGAGACGAAAACTATGCAGCATAACGTCTACGATACATGGTTTTAGAAAACATTGAAAAGAGAGGGGACATGGGTCAAACATTCATAAATGACCCATAAAACAGTATTGGGACAGAATATAAGGGATTTAATAACATGGTAATGAAATTTGAAAATATACCATATGAAATGAAGAACATGAAAGGAAGGCAAAATAAGATTTCTCTTATGAAAATTCGGCAGCCTAACTGCGTTACATAAACTTCAACCAAAAATGAATTGATGAGAAAAAATAGGGTCTCTCATCATATGAACATAAAAGATCAGTATTATAGATATATAGATCATACCCCAACATAATAAAAAGTAACTTGAAACACTTGACATGGAATTAGAACTTTGAAAAGGGAGAAAGGTGCAAGGACCACTTAAAAATTCAGCAGCCTAATGACGCCACTTAAACTTCAAAATACTGAATTGAAGAGATAAAATGGGGTCTATCATCATATGGTCATAAAAGATCAGTATGATAGATATATAGATCATACCCAAAAATAACAAAAAGGAACTTGAAATAATTGACATGAATGTAGAACTTCAAAACGAGAAGGGTGAAGAACCACTTAAAAATTCGGCAGCCTAACGGCGCCACTTAAAACATCAAAATACTGAATTGAAGACATCAAATGGGGTCTCTCATCATATGATCATAAAAGATCAGTATGATAAATTTATATATCATACCCCAACATAATAAAAAGGAACTTGAAAGACTTGACAAGAAAATAGATCTTGAAAATGAGAAGGGAGAAAGAATCTGTTACAAAAATTTCGGTAGCCTAACGACGCCACTTAAAACTTCATAAAACGAAATAATTAGAGTAAGAGGGGATCTCTCATTATATGAAAATGAACAGGGAAGTAAGAGGAGTATAAAAGAACATCCTCCAACATAAGAACATGGAGCATAAAATGAATGACATAAAAGAGATTACTTGAAAAGAAAGAGAGAGGTCGGATCCCTTACCTTAAAACGTAACTCTTAAAACTCAAAGGTTTGGACCTTGAGGGCTTGGGGGCACCTTGGGAGGACTCCTTGGGAGGTAAGGAGACTAGAAATTCGTTGAGAATGCTTTTGGAGTCCAAAGGATGAGAGCATGGCTTGGTATTTATAGGGAAAGTGAGGGGACAAGGCATTAATGGCCAAAGGACACCTCATAAGTGGGTTTCTCAAAACCATGTGCTCTCCCAAGATATTTTTCCAGGAAGTTAGGCCACATGGGGCCCCCAATACAATAATTCATCACCTTTGGTCGTCCAACCAATAAAATAGCTAATGAAATCATTATGACACAGTTATGATGTCATTAAACATATCGAAACCCTAAAACTGTATTTTTACTATTCACTGAAAATTCAACTTTCTCAGAAAAATACCAAAATTTCACCTTAACCAAATATCAATGCTCTGATTTCAAAAATTAAGTCCATTTTATAAAAATAATTTTCTAAATATTTTTAATTTATTTTTTAAAATAAATACACTATTCACCGAAAATTCAGTTTTTCAGAAAAAACCCCAAAATTTACCTTAACATAATATCGATGCTCTGAGTTCAAAAATGAAATCCATTGTATAAAAATAATTTTCTAAATATTTTTAATTTAATTTTTAATTAAAAATACACAATTCACCCAAAAAAACTAATACTTGAATAATAATTTATGAAACCATTATTTAACCATTTTATTGAATCACATTACTTAATCAAGGTGCCTATATTATATTAATACTTTCTTTAAGTGAGATTACTAATCCATTTGGACACATTACTAATCCTAATCATAAAATCACTATTCATAATTTACTATTCATCAAAAATCAAGTTGATCTTATTAGACTCTATATTTCGTACTGAACATAATTGTAGAAGAACATTTTTTGAAAATCATTACACATTTTTAATTATTTAAGGTTTACATAAACAATTTTTTTAAAATATATTTTCTCTAAAATTCACCAAAAATATGCATACTATATTTATCCAGACATTTGAAAATTCATAAACTTCATCATAAGAAGAAATCCCAATTTTTTATTTAAAACAAAGGATTACACAAGGCAGTTACGGTCTCCTTATATAGCCCCTTATCACACGAGCATAGGACCTAAGTGTAAGGTGTGCTAAGGTGAGAGAATCTGAGGGAGGCTCGACCAACATCGCACGAGTATTAATTTCTATCAGTTTGAACTTCCCGCGAAGGCGATCCCGTTCTTGCTTCACACGATGAAGTTCAGCTTGGGTTTGGTCCAGAGCAAAGCCCAGTGGTGCTACCTCCTTCCCAAGTTCTGTTAGATGGGCTTCGATCGGTCCAAGACTACTGGGCGAGGCCATCGAATCTTCTTTCTATATTAATTAACCAAGATTACTTGTATTTAGAGACAATAATCAAAACGTTTAGTTTACAGCGGTCATATTGACCAATGGTCATATAACAGTCAAAACCCAACGGTCTCATTTTAATTATACTCATGTTATAAAATGAAACATTTTTGTTGAGTATAAAAATAAAATTAAATAAAACAACACACAAAATTAGGAAATAAGATTTATTCAAAATTTCGGGTTGTTACAATCTTCCCCCTTAAGAAATTGCGTCCTTGCAATTTTTAAAATTGGGTTTTGAAATTTTATTGAAAGTCCCACATCGGAAAAGGAGTCAGTAAAACTATTACTTTAAAAGAAAGAAAGGGAAGTAAAAAAGGTCACCCGAGTTAACCCATACTAGGATCCCACGTTGGAAAACATGGACATGGAGGAAAAAAACAAGGGTCACGTTATAAGGGAGAGTGATAGAAAACATGATTAGGAGAAAGTTAACCACGAGAAAATCCCAAACTTATGATGTGTGTAAACAGTCTTTGATTACCTAGTAGGAAACACAAACCAACAATGTTTTTTTTTACGTTCCTTTTCATAATTTTGAGGAATTCATTTACTACATAGAACAAAAACATAAGAGAATATACCTACCTTTAAGTAGAGTTTCATCCTTTAATAAGTCTCTACCAAAACTAATCTTTTCTCCAAATGATGAGAATACAAAAACACTTGGTCTCATCAAAAGCAAAATAATAATCTTCTAGAGAATCACATAATCCAGAAAAGATTAACTATCTATTTTTTCTATCTTTAAACATTATCCCAAAAATTTAAAGGTTATGGTAAAACAACTATTAAAAAAGAGAGAATCCCATAGGAATGGAAACTACTTTTAAATCTTCAAAGTTCCGTGGTACTACCCAAAGTTCATCATGGACCATTCCATAAATAACGGTCCTTAAAATTCCTCAAAATAAACCAAACTAAGATTGAAACCCAAATACCAAAAGGATTTGATAACATAGTTGTCCAAAATAAACTTCATTGTTCATCTCCAAACAACATCAACCACTCCTAACATCTTATAAAAAAAGTAGCTAACCTAAACATATTTTACTCAATATAGGTTAATCATTCCTATAAGTAACCTAAATTACTATAAGTCCACCTTAAATTCATCGATTCTTCAAAATATAAGTCAACCTTACTCCTCATTGAAAATACAGTAGTAATCAATTTACCTCGATCTTATAGGGTCCCCAAAATAGTGAACGTCTTCCAAAATAATAATCATCTTTTAATCCCCTAATCATCTCTGTCATATTAATACGGCAATCATCGCATTTCCTATCACATTGTTTGTTGGGACATGTTCTTCCATTTCCCACCATAACTAAGATGAGAAAGTATAATTATGGGCTTAAGTACTTAGCCAATAATCATGAAAAGGAACTAAAAGCATATAAGGATAACTTGTAGAAGAAAAGTATACCCTAACTTGTGATCCCCAAGGATCCCATCTAGGTTATTCGTGATCATATATTCTTATGTGAATCTTTATTTTATTTTATCTGTGTTCCTTTAACAGTGGTTCATACTAAGCTTATGAATTTACCATAGAATATCCCCGGGAGTGTCGTAACCAAGAGTGCAGCAACGCCCGTTGACGTGTACCAGTTCCCGTTAGAGTCTAGATTAAAGTGGTGTTTTCGGGTTTTACCCCTATGTACATTTGTGCCAGATCCACCTCTACCTACTCGTATCCAGATAGGGATGTATTTTCTTGGCAACCCCTTACTCAATACTCACCAAAATACCAAGAAGATTTCCTATAATTAAACTTTTCTATAGGGTTCTTCCTAGAGTTTTCATATCCTAATTTCCATAAATTACTAAACCATCCTTTGATACCAACTATAGAATCCCGTATTTTTTTGTCACATAAACTTTCATTACATTATATAAAACTGAGGATCTTTAAGGTTCAGTGTCTTGGAAACCAGGAACTTAATACACAAAAAAAACATTCTTCTTAAACACTTGAAAGGATTATTCTTATGTTAATCCTAGGTTAATTACTACATATCATAACCTGGGGACATACATCAAAAGAAAGGGTGAGCAGAAGGCCCATTAAGGGAAACAAGGGGAAACATTTAACATGTGAACTTGAGAAACATCAACAATGTCATGAAAAATAACTTTAAGGCATGAGAAAGAAATAATGAGGCATATCATAATAAAAATAACATTTTTCATAACTTTAATATGTGGCTACATCATTTAACATAGACAATCATGAACATATCACCATGGTCCATCCCCAAGGTGTCATTTGAAAATTACCAAGGTTATTTACCAAGATATCGTGAAAATTGTAATCTCTAGTGGTTACATCATTACCCAATGCATTGGAGCGCTATCAGGGAGCAGCCTTAAATTTTCCTTTATCATCATGTGATCCACATATATCATCATCAATAATTTAATAAATAAACCATATAGCATAAAATAAATGGGTTTTATTTCATAATCATAACGTTTTAAAAACTGCTTTAAAGACATGATCTTTACGTCACTTTAAACCCACAGAAAGGGAAAGTGGGTTTCATGGTTGTAAATCCCAGAATTTAAAATAGAACATTTTGATATATATGTGAATACCCATGTATAAATAAGAGCTTTGAGTGTTCACTTAATAACATAAAATAATTTTGAGATAAAGTGGGAGGCATTTTGAGACGAAAACTATGCAGCATAACGTCTACGATACATGGTTTTAGAAAACATTGAAAAGAGAGGGAACATGGGTCAAACATTCATAAATGACCCATACAACAGTATAGGGACAGAATATAAGGTATTTAAGAACATGGTAATGAAATTTGAAAATATACCATATGAAATGAAGAACATGAAAGGAAGACAAAATAAGATTTCTCTTATGAAAATTCGGCAGCATAACTGCGTTACATAAACTTCAACCAAAAATGAATTGATGAGACAAAATAGGGTATCTCATCATATGAACATAAAATATCAGTATGATAGATATAGAGATCATACCCCACTATAATAAAAATGAACTTTCAAGACTTGACATGGAATTAGAACTTTGAAAAGGGAGAAAGGTGCAAGGACCACTTAAAAATTCAGTAGCCTAATGACGCCACTTAAACTTCAAAATACTGAATTGAAGATATCAAATGGGGTCTCTCATCATATGGTAATAAAATATCAGTATGATAGATATAGAGATCATACCCAAACATAACAAAAAGTAACTTGAAAGAATTGACATGAAAGTAGAACTTCAAAACGAGAAGGGTGAAGAACCACTTAAAAATTCGGCAGCCTAACGGCGCAACTTAAAACATCAAAATACTGAATTGAAGACATCAAATGGGGTCTCTCATCATATGATCATAAAAGATCAGTATGATAAATTTAGAGATCATATCCCAACATAATAAAAAGGAACTTTAAAGACTTTAAAAGAAAATAGATCTTGAAAATGAGAAGGGAGAAAGAATCCGTTACAAAAATTTCGGCAGCCTAACGACGCCACTTAAAACTTCATAAAACGAAATAATTAGAGTAAGAGGGGATATCTCATTATATGAACATGAAAAGGTAAGTAAGAGGAGTATAAAATAACATCCTCCAACATAATAACATGGAGAATAAAAGGAATTACATAAAAGAGATTACTTGAAAAGAAAGAGAGAGGTCAGATCCCTTACCTTAAAACGTAACTCTTAAAACTCAAAGGTTTGGACCTTGAGGGCTTGGGGGCACCTTGGTAGGACTCCTTGGGAGGTAAGGAGACCATAACTTCGTTGATAATGTTTTTGGATTCCAAAGGATGAGAGAATGGCTTGGTATTTATAGGGAAAGTGAGGGGACAAGGCATTAATGGCCAAGGGACACCTCATAAGTGGGTTTCTCAAAACCATGTGCTCTCCCAAGATATTTCCCATGAAGTTACGACACATCGGGCCCCCAATACAATAATTCATCACCTTTGGTTGTCCAACCCATAAAATAGCTCATGACATCATCATGACACAGTTATTATGTCATTAAACATACCGAAACCCTAAAACTGTATTTTTACTATTCACTGAAAATTCAACTTTCTCAGAAAAATCCCAAAATTTCACCTTAACCAAATATCAATGCTCTGATTTCAAAAATTAACTCCATTTTATAAAAATAATTTTCTAAATATTCTTAATTTATTTTTTTAAATAAATACACTATTCACCGAAAATTCATTTTTTCAGAAAAAACCCCAAAATTTACCTTAACATAATATCAATGCTCTAAGTTCAAAAATGAAATCGATTTTATAAAAATAATTTTCTAAATATTTTTAATTTAATTTTTAATTAAAAAAACATTATTCACCTAAAAAAACTAATACTTGAATAATAATTTATGAAACCATTATTTAACCTTTTTTATTAAATCACATTACTTAATCAAGGTGGTTAGATTATATTAATACTTTCTTTAACTGAGATTACTAATCCATTTGGACACATTACTAATCCTAATCATAAAATCACTATTCATAATTTACTATTCATCAAAAATCAAGTTGATCTTATTAGACTCTATATTTTGTACTGAACATAATTGTAGAAGAACATTTTTTGAAAATCATTACACATTTTTAATTATTTAAGGTTTACATAAACATTTTTTTAAAATATCCTTTCTCTAAAATTCACCAAAAATATGCATACTATATTTATCCGGACATTTGAAAATTCATAAACTTCATCATAAGAAGAAATACCAATTTTTTATTTAAAACAAAGGATTACACAAGGCAGTTACGGTCTCCTTATATAGCCCCTTATCACACAAGCATAGGACCTAAGTGTAAGGTGTGCTAAGGTGAGAGAATCCGAGGGAGGCTCGACCAACATCGCACGAGTATTAATTTCTATCAGTTTGAACTTCTCGCGGAGGTGATCCCGTTCTTGCTTCACACGATGAAGTTCAGCTTGGGTTTGGTCCAGAGCAAAGCCCAGTGGTGCTACCTTCTTCCCAAGTTCTGTTAGATGGGCTTCGATCGGTCCAAGACTACTGGGTGAGGCCATCGAATCTTCTTTCTATATTAATTAACCAAGATTACTTGTATTTAGAGACAATAATCGAAACGTTTAGTTTACATCGGTCATATTGACCAATGGTTATATAACAGTCAAAACCCAACAGTCTCATTTTAATTATACTCATGTTATCAAATGAAACATTTTTGTTGAGTATAAAAATAAAATTAAATAAAACAACACACAAAATTAGGAAATAAGATTTATTCAAAATTTCGGGTCGTTACAATATTTTTCACATTACAAATTGAGCAGTACCTAGATTCCCAAGTAGGAATTCCATGCATGAGATCATAGGGAAAATAAGATTTATTACATGCTTGATCACCATTATACATGGATGTCATGGGTTTACCCTGGTTCCTATATGACTATTATACTTTTATCACATTGGATATGTTCTCTAGTTGGGATGTTTTGGATTATGCCTCAATTAATTAAGTTAATATTTTTCTAAAATCATATGGATTCTTTTTCCGTACTCTTTGGGTCCTCACTAGTTCATGTATATATTTGTATATATATGTTTACATATATGTATATATATATGATGGTATGTTAGAGATATTATAGCACAGGTCTAAGGTCATCCATGTATCCTTTGATGAACCCAAGCCCGACTTATTTACATTTATTAATTTATTGTCTTATTGATTTACTTATATAATATTGTATTTTATAGTTATGGACTAGATGAAATTAGAAACTGTTAGTAGTAGCCTCCTAAGGTCATATCAAACCTTGTTCAGGCCACCATTTGATATCTGGATAGACCACATGGTTGTAGGGTAAGGTTCTAGATTTTACTTTCTTGTTATTATTCATCTTGTGATGTTATTCATGGGAATGGGATCTTAGGAGCATAAGATTGGGCCAAAAAATAAGATTCTCATGGAGATAGAATTTAGGAATTTTGTTCATTTCATTATGTATTGTTTGTGTACTACCCAATGTATGTATACTACTTTTTAGTATCACATTGAAATGCATGGTTTCATTATTTTACATTTCCAAGTTATCTGATTAGTTTATATTACATTTATTTTATACCACTTATACCATTGATTAATTTATTATGTATTTATTATAGAAATATGATAATTAGGTTATAGTTTCCCTACACTACCATCATTGGACCCTTATTTCTACTTGACAGCCTCTGGTGCATGGTGATATGTGCTTGAGTCCATGTGGAAATTAGTCTGGCTATTGCTTATAGAGTGAGTTGGGACAGGACGTTACACCTCCCTTCCCCAAATTCAACCCAACAAGTTAGAGTACCCTGTTACTTGGACGTCATGTGATCATAACCTCAACATGCTCTATAAGGTTTTAATGGTCCTCTTGGAGATCCCATTAGTTTGAGTATGATAGATAGTGCTCAAATGTATCTCTATGTAAAATTTTTTATGATAGATTCTCTAAAAATTTATGTGAAACAAGGTTATGATAAAATATAACTGATAAAGGTGGAACATGATGTCTAAAAAATTTATTAATCAATAGTTATATAATAAGTTTAAGTGGTTTATCCTCACTTAAAACATGAAAATGTGAAAACATGGTGTGTTGATCCACAATGACCCATAAATAATAACAATGCATAGATATCTTAGGCAATTCAGTAATAATGTCCATTGTAATGTTTTACTATTTACACATTGGTATAGGGATATAAGGCATAAAACCCTTTATAATTTTCTTATTAATCATTACTTGTTAGAATACCATGCATCAAGAAACAAAATTTATAATTTCCCTCTTCATGTTTTCCAACCATAATTGTTATTTTATATCCCTATATATCTTAATAATATCTGGTGGTATAAAGAAGTTTGAGTTATGATATTCATATAGTAATTCACTCTTTAGCTCTGGTGTTAATTGTTTACAAAGTCTCTTTGCAAACAAAAACACACCATTTTCATAGACAATGTATATCAATCTCTCATATTTCACAGATTTATTTTATTTTGTAAACCCTATTCATAATTTCAATTACTATTTATCTTATTTTGTAAATATAGTTGAGAAATAATTTGAAAAAGGAACTATGCATCTGTTTTCATAAAAATTTTCATATCCAACTTTACTAAATCCATGATTATAGGATCCATATCCATGTTTATCATAGAGAGAACTCCACGACCCATAATAATCAATATCAACCATTATATTTTCAATGAAAATATTTGGAATGCTTACTCTAGATCATGTGTTATATTTTTTTTTAATGTGTCTTTAATTTTCCTGATTAAAATGAAACAAATATATATTTTCTAATAAGTATACACCTTAGTCTTTTATTTGATGCATCGATATATAAGAAATACAACATTTCATAAGGGGATGGTTAATACTGGTGAATTGTTTAATATCTTCTTTAGTCCCTTGATGCAGTCTTCACATTCCTTAGAACATAGTAATTTGACCAATTTACTTGTCAAATTAGTTAACAGATTACTTAATTAGGTAATATTTTCAATAAATCACCGATAATATTGAGTTAATCCTAGGAAGCTACCTAATATAATTATATTCACTGGTGCGGTACATTCTTTAATAATATTTGTCCTTTTCTTTGTATGGTTAACTAATATTCCATCCTTGGAGACAATATGACCCAGAAAATAAACTTGCTAATGTCAAAATTCACACATACTAGATTATCCATATATATCCTTCTAACCTAGTTCCTTGAGGAAAATCCATTAATGGTCTTCATGATCTTAATAAAACATAAAATAAATCAATATATCATTAATCAAATATATAATAAATTTATCAATATTATCTATGAATTATCTATTCATTTGATCCATAAACACAAATGTTGAAATTGTTAACCCAAAAAGAATTATAGTGAACTAATAATTTGTATACCTTATATGAAAATATATTTTTGTCATATCATACTTCATTACATTTAATTGATGATAACCAGAAAAAGGATCAATCTTTTAGATTTGTTTATCCCTTTGAAGTTTATCAAATAGATCATCAACATGAGGTAAATGATACTTATTATTTAAAGTAGTGGAATTGATTTCTCTGTAATTGATGTATAACCTGTTAGATACATACATATTTTTAAGAAATATGACATTTTCTTCTCATATTGAAACACTAGGACATACGAATCACTTATCACACAACTATAGAATTTGTTTATTTAATTTCACTAATTCCACCAAATCTATTCAATAAGGAGGATTATATATGGTTTTTGCATCAGGCATAAGGTCAATAGAGAATTTAAATTCACGGTTAGATGGATATCGAGGCATTTCACTAAGAAATACAGCAAAAATAATCCCTTATAATAGATTCATAATTTATTCATAGGAAATCATACTTGTTCATTGTTTCATACTCACAATGAATTTCATTAGGATGAGGCACTATAGTTGGTTGTAAACCGGACGCAAGAAATAAAGTATCTCCTATAAAAATAAGTGAATTTAGTTTATAATTATAAATTATTATCCTATTATATTTAAAATAAATTCATACATCATACTTTAAGATTCAATATATCCAAAATATTATATCAATGTTGACCATTATTGTTAACACCAAATTTTAAACTAAATAACCTTCATGAATTTTTATAGATGCATACAAATATACTTTCATTTATATAATATTTTCACTTAGATTATTAAATAACAACTATTTATTTAAATTATCAAGTGTTGATTCATTTTTCATAGAAAATATGTAAAATATAAAAGATTGTGTAGATACATAGTCAAATAGTGCATTATTTAACTTTGAGTTTATGGTCATAGTAGCTACTATAACACAATTTATGGCCTCAAATTATTCTATTGTGATTTCATGAGACTACCATCCCCCCATGGTCTCTTGTGGGGTAGAGTCCCTTGAATATTGAGAAATTGATTTGAATCATGTCCCGTATACTTCAAATTTAATCATTGGAAATTTTTAGGTTCTATTTTTTACATTAATACATGAGCTTGACGACCCTTATCTCTATCCTTGTGTAGAAATATAAATATATTAAAGCATACCCTAGGATGTTTTTTATAAAATTATAACATGTTGGAAATTATACCCATATATTAATCTACTTTTCAAAATTCCTTTTAACATAGTGATCATCTTCCCTCATCTTCTCTTAGTTATCTTTAAAATTAAAATGATTAATGAAATCATTCTCTATCTTAATAGTAATTACCAAAAAAATTTCATAATATAAAAATGATTTAGAGACTATTTACCTTCTAATATATCTACTTATTCTATAAAATAAGTGATTTCTCATGCATTTAAGATCATTTATATAATCCAAAACATGCTTCTATAAACATATATTGTTAGCTTTATACCTATCCACAACTTCCTTCTTATTTTGTCTTAAATCTAAAAATTTCCTCTCCCTTATCATCACTTTTCTAAAAAATAAAATATTAATATATTAATATCAATTTTAAATTATTATACTCTATACACTCTTTATTCTCCTCATTTTTTGTTTTTTGAATCAATGACCACCATTGGAAAGCATCTACCCAAAGACGATATACTTCCATGATAACCAACTCATTCTCACGAAATCCTAGGGAAATGAAAAAATTATCTAGGGACTTGATCAATTATTAAACTATTCATGGAATCATGGTTCCCTTGAAGGATGAAGATTACTACCTTATAAAGAAATCCAACATTATTACACCATGTTATAGATCAACATGTTGTTCAATATAGGAAATGTTAATGGACATAACATGATTTAACTACCCAAATATTTTTATAATATAATTAAAACCAGCATTATAATCATTTAATTAATCTATAGTGAAATTACTATATTGATTACTGGCGTTGAACTGGTTTTTGTTGCATTAATTAGGTGCCATTTCTAAATAATGTCATATAATTAATTAAATCATGAATTAATTCATTAATTAAAAATAATAGTATATAATTGAAATGAATTTATTACATATCCATGCCATGTAATCTATAAATATTTATAATATATAATAATTTTTTATCTTATATTTTGTGTTCTCTAACTATTCTATTCTAAATCTAGTTCCTAAAGTTCCAATTAATCTTATTCTGACTCCAAATGCAACACTTTAGATCTAGTAATATAGTGCCATCAGTTATTTTATTATAATTATAAAAAATACATATATCATAATACACAAGGCCAAGAAAATTATAAGTCTCACTAAACTAGATACATATATAAACATTACATTACATTTAAAATATAAGTTACATCCACTGAATACATGAAATATTAATATATTGTCTTGAAAATCGATTAGGATAAACCTGATAAAATCACCAAGAGGGGGAGGGGTGAATTAATGACCCAATTTTCTTTTATTATTTTATCCTATAAAAAATAAACCTCTTGAATAAGAAAATGTTCTCAATTAAATCATTATAACCCTACCTCATATATAGAAGTGAAAGATAAATAACATCACATGATATCTAAAAGGTTCAAACCCTTGCCTACTAGTTACCATATTAGTTAGTCCCACTAACATTGATTCATACACTACTTCACCAACATGTTATAATATAGAATCATTGCTATATCAACACACCACTTATAAAATCCAAAACATTTTTCTCTCTCTATAAGATATGATCTAAAAACAATAGAAAAAAACTAGTGATCACTTCAACTTGGTGATTACTTTACCTCCTAATTATCTTCCACCAGGAACAAGTATATTAATAGATCTATAAGTGTACTACTTATTCTTGAACTTAAATAGTTGATATTGATTATTATCCTTTTCGTCTTGAATCTTACACTAGAATATAAGTGATAAAATATTCATAAATTGATAAAGATTCACTACATAAATTTGTCTACTTAATGATTGATCTTATTCACAAAATTTTCTTCTTGGAGTCTGTATATATCATGAAATTTATAAAGACTTATCACCTATATTTTTTCTCTCACACTATGCACTCTTCTCTTCTTAAAGATGATATCCCATCTTCTAATATGTGGGTCATGAAACCAAAAAATGAACACCAGTCAGCATAATAATGGTCTCCATAAACCACCTATTAACACCTTAATAACTCCATTTTTTTCCCACAATTATAGTAAAGTAACTACTCAAGGGTTTTATCTCTATACCTTGAAGCAGGTAATAATTAAACATAATTCCAAATTTTTTAAGACAAATGTAACACTACAAACCCATCTAATTTATACTAGAATAATGGCTTAAAAATTAATCCAATTATTATAAAATCATTATAGACTCGATCAAGCATCACCACTATGAATTATTCAAAGTTACACACATCACAGTCCAACACACCTTACACCATGCCCTAGTTATTTTTTTATTATACCCTAACACATCGACCCAAAGAAGTTTGGTTATAGAGACCTAGGATTTGATACATAAATATTACATCTTTTAGATGAATATTCAATACATTAAACTAACACATGCCTAAGGACCATAATATTTTAGAGTATTTGGTGAATAGGTAGCCAATCATCAAATTTGGTGAAATATATTCAACATATCCCACAAATATCTTCTCACATAATACTCCTATTAGACATACCCATCCTAAACATTTCTTCATATCATGGGGAAGGAAACATAAGAAAGGGAGAGATTAGATGCTCAGTATGGGTAACCATTAGAGATATCAATTTATGATCATATAAAATAATAATATAAGTGTAAGGGTATGTGATTATGAACATAACTTATGAAGCTCATAACTAACCTATCATAGATCATAAACATGATTCATAGAATAAAACTTATTCATTTCAGAAAACATGGCCCATAAGGGTGAAAAATCATAAAAAATATATCATGACCCCTAATCTCATGTCATGAAAATATTTCATTATCATAAATATAAAAAAACATTTCATATATAAAGGATAACTATTAATACCACCAACATAGTGGAATAAGACTCATCACCACTTTCCCATTATAGGCTAGGACGCACCTATTATAGTATTTTGATCTACGTTCCACTGAATCGGACCTCGAGACGGTGGGCCACATGACCTAAAGTGCATCTCCCCAAAATCCAAATGTTACCGACTAGCAAAGAGGTCATTAGGCGTGTCTTTGGGGAGACCATTACCTCGTAGGATTAGCTATAACACAATGGTAAATAATATAAATTAAATAACAAAATAAATAATAATAGTAGACAACAATGGAATTAAAACAAATAAGAAGTGTAACATAATGGAACAACTGGTAGAATATGAATAATCATAACAGATATAATAATAATTTCAATGGAATGGTGTTATAAAAAAAGTAAACAGGAATATGGATACAAGAATACACTTCAAGCTATCAAAAACAAAAAAAGTGAAAAAACCTACTATAACAAAATATTGAGCATAAGCTCAGTCTTCTACCCCTAATCTCCATCCTAAGAGAATGTATGAACACAAACATAAGATACTACACACTTCCCTTAATCCAAGACTATGAGTATAAGGTCTACTTGGGTACCAAATGACGCTTGAGTAGGGGTGTGAGATTTAATCTCATTAGGCCATCACCCATGGTGTCTAGGCCTTTCCATATAATTCTAAAAAAAATCAATGTGATAAATATAATAAAAATAAAGTTGATAAATAAATAAAATAATTGCAACTTAGTTAGGGTAACCATGAAGACACCCGTCCCATACCACATACTCTAGCCTAAGCCAAAAATATGAATAAAGTAGACATTCAAGGAAAAATATGTGTACAAGTTCCATAATAAACACAAAAATCCATGAAGTCATACCCACAAGTTTATGATTTGGCTTGGGGTCTAATTCATGTGTCCTCATACAATGATTATAACTAGAAAAAGTGAGGTATCACAAAATCATAAGAAAACTTTATGAAATACTAATAAATTCATCTCATAAAATTCAATAAATTCAATCATGTATGTCAATTCCAGTAGTGGATTCAAAGCCCTCCCCTGGTGATCAAAGGAGAATCCCAAGTATCGATATGGTACATTCGATATAGACCAATACCACTGATCCCATCCAAGGAAACCCTATCGGCATCCCAATTATCGATGTGAATCATTTGGAACTCCGAGTCCATGAAAATATCTCACATAGGTAACCGGGTCTCACTTGAGGCATGGTATAATAATCTTTCCAATAGGCCCGTCCTCGGTTTCTCCCCTAGGGAACCGACCTCACTCATGAGCATAATAAATCACGCCTGGAAAGCTCGTACCTGGAAATACAAAGTATCACTCCTAGCATTTCAAATTGTAACCCACTAAGCATGGAAAGTCCATCAATGAAATCCTTATCTCAAGATTCATATCCTCTCTCATCCCATATTTGATGAGCCATATCTAGAATGGCATAGGACTCATGACAATGTATTTATAATTTCATGCAAAAAAATAAAGCATCTCAAGGTCACTTGCTTACCATTTAATTAAGATATGCAGTTTAATCCAATCAACCATAGAACAATTCAAATTACAATTTAATAACCATTTCTCATAAAAATGGCATAAACAACAAGAATAAAATTTAAACAATTGTATTTCATCACATGTAATTTAATATAAAATCTAGAAATATTATCATTTAATCAAACTTTTTTATTTAAGACAATAAAAAATGGAACAGTTTATATAATAAGGGAATAACTTTTAAAAAGAGATAAGCATGGGAATGAGGCATAATCTACCTAGTAAAGAATATAACAATTACATGTTATCACATGCAATTTAAAACAACAAGATAAAAATATTACAATTTAATCAAGATTTTAATTTTAAGATGAACAGTAATGACATAATTTATATATAAAGGCAAACAGAAATGACTAGTAGTAGTTAAAACTATTTTTATTTTAGAAGATAGTGAACCTACATTAGAGGGGTTTTATTATAAAAAAATTACATTTCTTAATAAAAAATGAATTTAAATATATTAACATTTATTCTGAATTCATTTAGAACTACTTTTATATAAGGAAATGTCTCAAAATATAAGCGTCAACCATAGCAAGTAGGTAATCATCCTTTCATAACTAAAATTTCAATATCAAAAGTTAGGGAGCTTACCAAAGCTTCTCACATATAGTTCATGCCACTAAACAAGGCATGATCCATTATATAGTTCATATGTCATTAATGACATTCCAAACTCACAAGCTAACAAGCTTTCCAAATAAAACAATTCAAGTATTTAAACATAGAACATGGAATTCATATAGTTCTCAAGGAATAAGCCTGGGTATTTGAGTACAATACCACTGAGCAAGGCACCTTGCATGAATTATAAGATCTTAGAATAAGCCTTAATATTTAATTATAAGGAAAGGTACTAATGTAACTTGAAAAGAGAAATTTATAATGTATGACATATTGCATTAAACAAGACAACATGCTTGTCAAAGGTATAAGGCACCACACATAGGACAAAAAAATATGACCATGCTTAGGTATCATCAAGAGGAACCCGATTCATGGTTCATTTCTAATTCACTTCCCATTAATCAATTTAAATAATTACCAAAGTGACACAAACACACCCAAGGACAATTTTTCACATCTAAAACAAGGGTAAACATAGGACATTTTTGTTGGACACACCCAAATGGATTTTTGAAAGTAAGAGTAATCCCATTTATGGGGTTTTCAATGAGTGATAGTCACTACAGACATGGTATACCATCTCAGTTAATTTAATATACGATATCATGCTTTGTTGGAAGGTTTTGATGAGTGGCACGCCAATAGAATATCTAAAAATCAAATTAAACAAATATAAAAAGGTGTATGAAACCTACATCAACATCATAATACTCCACCTACCCGACAACGACACGTGATGAAACCTAAAATGAAAGAAATAAACAGATTTAACAAAACTCCAAAAATAGGATAAAAACCATTCATAGGAAGGTAGAATAATGAGAAGTAGAGGAACCAAGAAAAGAAAGACTGTGGAATATAGAGCATACTGAGAGCCTTTCATCACATCCGATGAAGATGAAAATGGATGAGAATCAAGGAAGAAACATTAAATTGAAGATGAGAAGGTAGGAGAGGCGCACCACGCCTAAAGGGAGAAGAGGGAGACACGCTAAGAGGAAAAGAGAAGGATGAAATAAGAAATGAGAAAAAGAAAATAGGAAAATAAAAAGGAAAAGGAGAAAAAAAAGAAAGAAAATGAAAAAAGGGAAAAATAAAAAATAAAAAATAAAAAGGAAATAAATAAATAAATGGGGGAAATCTCATTTCATTTTTTACATATTTTTTTCATTTTGTTCCATTTTTTTCATTTTTTCATTTTTTTCATTTCTTCAATTTTTTTTACATTTCTTCCATTTTTTCTATTTCTTCCAATTTATCCATTTCTTCCATTTTTACAACCCACAAAAAACTCTACACATGAGAATGGTGTACGGTTTAAATAACATTGTGCAGATCGTGTATCTACCCATTGTCTGAAATTTTCAATAGGACATTTTAATGAATTTAAGAAAAACAATTAAAGCCCACACATTGGATAAATCCAATACATTTCAACCTCCCCACCATAAAACATCCCATCCCCGATAATCCTTCACAAAAAAGGGAAACATCAACCCACATACTAGGTTTATGAAGTTTTGTTCAAATAGTCACGTTGCATTTCCAAAAACCCAATTCAACTTCAATATTAAGCTTAACACACAAAAACCAAGTCTTAGAACTCAAATAAACAAACAAAATCCAACCGAATCAGGGATAAAGATATTTTCCATGTTCTTCAAACTAGAGACATGGTGACATTGTTATATCCCCATCAACCGGCCTATGGCACTTCACCACAAGATCTGACATTAAAGGATAATTCCAAAATATGATATCCTAACCATAAAAATTTTCTTTTATCACAAGCCTATAGAGTTATCATAAAACTCATGACTTGGAACATGAAACATGAATTGGTTGAAGGGATGAGGTAAATATGACATCATTTAAACAAAACTAGATGAAGAAATGTCAAGACACTACCAGCCAACTACTCTTGAAACACTCGACTTAGGCCATTGGTGCACACTAAAAGTTAAAACTAGATAATTTTAAACAAAATAAGCTAGGGATTTTCTTAGACCACACTCACTAAATTTTTCATCCTGCTACTGGTGACTTCTCCATCCAAAAGGATATATAATATTTCATGCCTCAGCATGATCATAAAAACATCTACATGGTCCGACACATTTGGATCATCATAGTTAAAACAACCCCTTCTAATATCATCTGAAAAACTGGCTAACCTTAGAGTGAACAATCGGAATCCAAGGAGTTCATCCATGTTCAACCACAATAATCACTTATGATCAGCATGTTGGTATAGGGAGAACGCCTTACCTTACGAAAATTGACTGAAACCCAAGAGGAAACTGCCTGATAGTCAAGTCAAGAGGAGAACAACTAGTGATTATGAGTTCATCTCAGGTGTTCCTACTTGGAAAAAACCCAAGTATCACTCAAGATAAACCATACCTTTCAAAAACCATACTTCTAGGGTAGGAATTTGATCAAAACCACCAGAATAAGCCCAATTGAATTTTAAAGCATTAGTGTGGCATATGACCAACGCTCTCTCAGTGTACCCAGATGATACCAAGATAGGATAAATGGACATCCTTAAGCTGAGAGTAAACTTAGAAGACTTTAAATATCATAGAAAATAATTGATATAATTTCTCCATGAGAAGGGAGGAGTTCTCCACACATTTTCAAACCATCCCTAGTAAGGAAAAAGGAAGGCATGTCGAACCACTACAAGTTTAATTTCTTAGAAGTGCTTGACTACACCTACTGACTCAATGGAATTTACTGATCACTAGAGTATATGGTTAAACCTAAATTTGAATTGTTGATCCACAATTTAATGGGACAACAAGTGCCACATATATCGATGCATACTACCATGAGATTATGCGAGCAAAATACATATCCTTGATACAATCCAAAGGTTTATCGACCATATAAATTCAAGTATCCAATGGTGCCCACTAAAAATTAACTAAAAATGAGGTCACAAAAACTAAGGACCACTGATGTCGAGAGTTATTATTTAGATTCAAGAAAAATAAGGAAGACGCCTACAAAAACACTCACGTCCATTTATCAAGTAAAAACTCAATAAAAATACCAAAATGATTTAAGATATCTTTACAAAAGGTTCATATCAATAACAACATTCAAGAAATAAAAAACTAACATAGAGGTGGTCATGATAGTACCTATAAATGTATATGGACTGGGAATATTTTCCTCCAGTGGTGGATGCACTATATATATATATGGATTGAATCACAGCCTTGAGGTACTACCTAACCTGCCTGAGAAGATCCACTATGCTGACACTAAATCTATGGGGCCTAGATTCCTTTACCATGAACACTATTGGATCAGCCTGAATGAACATTAGAAGACCAAATCCCAGCCTGATAGGGATTTTTAGTTCTATTACCATATAATGGTGCTAATATGAATCCCCTACCACTGGATGCTAGAGTAAAAGAATGACAGAAGCACTGAATATCACCCATCCTACCACAATCCTTATATTTGATTAAGTTCATCACGCACTGGTGTTTCCTATTCTATATCCTTCCACACTAGTGATATAATATAGAATTACTGAATTTCATTGGTCTAGCACGTCCTCTGTATGCACCCTCGAGACAACGCTTATTACTACTAGAAGAACCATCAGGATGATACAGAACAAAACTATCCTGGCTCCCCACTGCTAGCCTCTTTGAATTATTGTTCCATAATTTGAGCTTGTTTCACTATCTCTATAACATTTTTCAATCGAAATACGTTCACTTGTGAGAAAAAAATAGGCTCAATGATGTCCTCAAAATGCCTCAAAATCATCAATTTTCCATCAATTAGAGTTCGATAAAAACACTGAAGATCGTTGAAATGAGTTGAATACTAATGCATAGACATAAATCCCTAGTTCAGATGCAAGAACTACGTAGCTTGAAACACTAACAGAGTCTGCCGAAAGAAATGATCATAGAAAGACATTATAATGTTTTTCTAAATCATGTCTCATTAATTCTATCACTACTATAATTTTGGATATATTCTAAGGGATATTTGTGACGGGATCCCGTCACAAAAACTCTTTTACGACGGGGTCCCGTTGCAAATAGCCCTTTGTAAAAAATGGTGTCACAACTTGTATTTTTTGTGACGGATCCATCACAACAAATAATACTTGGGACGGGAATCAGTCCCATTGTAAATATATTTCCGATTAAATAAATTATATATACAAGAACCTTTTGCGATGGGCCCGTCGTAAAAAGTATTTGTGATGGGCTTGCGTCCCGTCGTAAAGAGCTTATTAGTTATAAACCTATTGCGACAGGCCCATCACAACAAAGTTATTATGATGGTAAAGAAACCTGTCACAGTTTTTTTAAATATATATAATCTATTTGTGATGGGCCCCCATCGCAAAATGCCCCGTCACAAATACTTAATAAAAATAAAATAAAAATATAATTATGATTAATGAAAAAATAATATTAATATTATTAAAATAATAAAAAAATAAAAATATTAAAATTATCAATATTTAAAAATAATTAATAAAATAAAAATTAATATTAAAATTGCGATCAATGAAAAAATAATATTAATTTTTTTAAAATAATAAAAAAATAAAAAATACTAAAATTCTCAAATTTTCCGAAAAAAATACAAAAAATCATAAAATCTTATTATTATTATTTTTATTAAAATAAAAATACATTGAAAATATAATACTAATAATAAATATTAAAATATTAAAATATTAAAAAAAATTATGCAATATTCGCACCAATATAAAAGAAAAAAACTGTAAATAGTTTATATTACAACAAATGTTCAATTAAAATGTTTTTAATAGAAAAAAAACACTGAGGGGGGGGGGGGGGGTAGTCTTCTGGAGGAGCTGGAGGAGTTGGAGGAGATGGTGGAGGAAAATCCATCCTTAAACTACGAGTCAGACGACATATTTACTCCATCTTTTTGTGCTGCTACTGTTGCTATCGTCGCATGTACTCCTCGTGTTGCTACTGCTGCTGGCATCGATGCATGTCCTTCTTGTGCTGTGGCTTCTACTGACACATCTCTTCCTGCTACTTCTGAAAAATCTCTATAAGATCAGTTTGAGCTCACAACTACTCATGATACTGTGAGCCAGAAGATAATGCCTCTCCAGGAGCTCCTATCGATTTGGATGCCGACGTCGCAGAAATACCATAATAATTCCCAGGAGTCAAATGAGATCCTATACCAACTACTTGGCCCTTATCAAAGGCATATTGGGTCTCTTTAATCCATGCCGCCTCATCGAAATAGTGAGCAGTAGTTTGATCAGCCATCTCGGCCTGACACTCAGCCTGTGTCTGAGAGGTCATGGCCTCATATGACTCCTTTAGTTTCAATTTGTAATTAAAATAGTGAAAATATTATATGAAGTTAATTTTCAATCTTAAAAATAAATAATACTGACCACAATTTGACGTTGGCGATCGCCTCTAATCTCTCCAGTGGCTGGATCACTATACGTCCTCCAATAAACATCGTACTCCGTAATATCAGCATGCTCAACTGCCTATATGAATATAAAATAAACTATTTATATTTAATGTTGTATAAAATATTTTAAAGAAATACTTACCATATGATCTTTATGCGTACTGACTGTACAAATACAAGCTCGATGTTTCATCAGCTGTCTCCCCCAGTTCAGCCAGCCCAATGAAGATCTTATCTAAAATCCATCACTTAACCAGTGTGAACATAATCTATCCCAAATGTAAGATGAAATGTACTCTGGTCGGTGGGATCTACAAAACTCATCAACTACTATCACTCCTACTTTCTTAATGGATGTCCTTCTCAAATTGTGCAAAAATTGATGGAAAATCTCACACATAGACACCTCTCATGCCTCGTGGATAGAGCCATGCATGATATCATCGATGAGATACCATAAAACCTACAAATAATTTATAATATCAAGTTATTAATTAAATAAATTTCTAAATAAATAATATTTATTTATGTACTATCCAATGATTGAACATTCCAAGCCTCACATCAATGGGAATCTATTCCCATGTGATCCATGACTGAGAAAAATAATTATGCAAGATATCGCTCCCCTGTCCAATAGATACATGTGCAAAACCGTGTAAAAGGAAAAATAATAAAACAATTATTATATAAATAAATTAATGAAAGTTAACTAAAATACACAGGTTATCATACCTCCGTGTGAGTGGATCGAAACCAAGATTTGGACGCCGCTCAAGGATAAGTCCAGGAATCATAAGTCATGAAAGATCGCGCCCCCTCCGCATACCCCTTGAACCGCCAATAGGCTGAGGGTCAGATGACCCCAAATCCTCTTCATCCAAAGGTTGCTCATCCTCCTCCAACTTACGAGATAGATCAGGGTCTATCTGAAACACAAAATGATTGTTGTTAGCAGATAGTTGAAAATAACTATTCCATATAGATATATATTAGTTATGATTATAACCATCATTTAACTATGTCAATACTCACCTTCATCATCATCTTCATATCTGACGATGTCAATGTCTTCATATTCATCATCAGTATCATCAATATCCATATGAGTTTCAGTTTCATTATCTCTTTCCATTAAAAATTCATTTGTAACATCATTAACATCATCATCACCATCAACCCTTAATTGTGGGGTGTTATCATCGATATTCATGTATCTTTGTAAAATAGATGGATTTTTAGTAGTCTCTTGAAAATTTTCAATTCCTTATACTTCATCAGAACCACATTCAGTTTGAGTAAACTGATTTTCTGAAGATTTCATTTTTATTATGCTCCACCAATCACTCAAGTCTTTTGAATTAGCTCAGTACTTTGCACAATATATTTTATGTGCCTATTAAGCAATTAAAAATGGTTCATTCACTACAAGAAGACTATTATATTTAATATTTATGATTCCATGAATCAAATGAACATGAAAGCCTCTCTCAGTATCCAACCACCGATATTTAAACATTTCTATGTAATTTTTCCCTAGATAACAGAGTTTAATAATTTCATCTAGCATGCTGTAAAAGTCAACTTCAGTTTCTCTATGATGTGATCCTCTCAAGCAAACTCAATTATTCATTGTTTTTTTGATTCCTCATATGCACGTGTATGAAATCGAAAACCATTCACCACATATGCATTAAAATATTTAACCATTTTGGATGGTGGGTTACTCAATATACACAGTCGCTTATCAATTTTATCGGTATATTGAGACACCTAAAAAATTTGTAAAAAAATTATCAATATAATAAATATTATGATAAATTAACATATTAAACCATCAATAATTTATGTTACTAGTTTTTGAAACCATTGTGAAAATTTGTCTATTGGCGTTCTTCAAGAGCTCCTACTGTAATTTGTGGAAGCTGTTTCTTGATATGATTATCATATAACCTACAAATAAAATAAGTTTACTTACTGTAACATAAATTTTAGAATAAGTGATAGAGGCACTCACATTACAAATGATGTCATTTCTTCATAGTTGAGAAAAACATATGTATGAGCTCTGTAATGTTCATCATCTGAAAGTCATTGTTCATGAACTCCACCGAAGCCGAGCTCTGGATGATTAAAAACTAATAATTGATTGTCAATTTCATCATCAGCATTCCCCTCGTTCTATCCCATGTGGTTTTGTTTTGATGTATATTCATATTCAAAATAATGAGATCATAAAAAAAACAATTTCCTCTTGAAAATAAGCTTCAGAAATTGAGCCTTCAACTGAAGCTTTTTTATGTACTTTTTTCTTCAATTTCTACATGCATCTCTCGAATGGGTACATCCATAGAAATTGTACCAGACCTCCACATTTATCTTCATGTGGAAAATGTAATATCATATGTTTTAGTGAGTTAATGAAAGCTGGCAAGAAGATTTTTTCCAGTTTACATATAATGACAACAACATCTTCTTCCAGTTTACTTAGTGCATCATTGTCTATTGTTGCTGAACAAATGTCTCAAAAAAATGATATTTATGTTATTGAATACCAAATCATAGAATTAAAAAAACCTCTGAATCCAATGGGTATAATTATTTCCATTATAACATGACAATCATAACTTTTTAATCTGGTAATATGACAATTAATAACACATCCTCCCAAATTGGAAGCATAGACATTTGGAAGTCTCAAATCTACAATCCACTAACAAAATAATAAGAGAATCTCTTTGGATAGTGTATAAGTTTCTTTTAGCTTCATTAACCTCTGTGATCTGACATTTTAAAATAGTTAAAATTCCAATCGTCTGCAAATTTGAGTAAGATCTAATCGTGCCTTTACATTATCTTTGGTCTTACCAGGTGTATCCAAAACTATGTGAAATAAATTATCAAAACGGTTCTTCTCAATATGTAAGACATTCAACATGTGGTAGACCAAAAAATCAAACCAATATGGAAGATCCCAAAAAAATGCTCTGTTTTATCCAATTATGCCCTTTCCCAAAGCCATGAATTTTCTGTTGGTTTACTATTAGACCAAATTTGATGGGAGGTAATGAAAATACAGCTGATTTTAACTCTGTACCTAAGATCATTTTTGGAGGTTCATCCCTTTCGATTGTTCCTTTTCTGAAATGAGATTTTTTCCTCCTAAAAGGATGTTCAATTGGAAGAAATCTGTGATGACAATTAAAATAGTAAGGTTTTTTCCATTGACGAGCATAAAGGCTTTGTTGTCTTTCATACAGTAAGGACATGATTTCAGACCATGTGTACTCCAGGCAGATAACATGCCATATGCCAGGAAGTCACTAATCGTCCACATCGATGCATCTTTTAATATGAAAATTTGTTTTGCAGCAACATCATATTTACTAACACCATTACTCCGTAATGAATTTAACTCATCAATCAATGGTTTCAAATAAACATCAATATTTTTTTTTCAGATGTCTTGGGATTAATAAGGTTAAAAAGATATAGGGATCCTTTATCAACATCCATGGAGGTAAATTTTATAGAGTTATAAAGATAGTCCAACATGAATACTAACTACCATAAGAACCAAAAGGACAGAAACCATCAGTATAAAGAACCGATCGCCCGTTTCGGGCTTCTAAAGCAAAATACGGATGCAATCAGTCAAAATGTTTCCATGAATCACCATTAGATGGATGATTCAAGATTTTATCAGTTAAAATCATAGTTTTGTGCCATGAAATTATTGACACTGTGTTCTGAGACATAAACAGACACTGCAACCAGAGTATAAGGGGGAAATATCTCAACTATTCTACACGAATCGATCCAGACTTCCCCGGTTCAGTTTCTTTATACCTCGATTGTCCATATGTGAGACAACTATCCAATGACTCATTTTCACCAGAATATAAGATGCAATCATTTTCACATGCATGAATCTTCCAATAACTAAGGCCCGGATTATGAACAAGCCTCTTGCTCTCATAGTAATTTGCAGACAACACATTCCCTTTATGTTACAGAGTTTTAACCAAAGAAAATATCTGATCAAAAAATTTGTTTGACATTAAATTATCTGATTTAATTGCCATAAATTTTGCAACCAGTTCTAATTTTCTTATCTTACTATCAGAATATAATGCATCCTCAGAAGACCTCAATAGCTCATAAAATTCAGATGGTGCCAACTCAGGAGTTAAATCAATAGCATCTTGAGTTTCATATTGTTGAGCAGATGGACATACAATATAATGTACGAAAATTTGAAACCATGATGGATCCAAAATTAAGTTATTAGTGTCTTCTCTGGAACTGCGTTCACCATGTTGATACCAAAAAACATAATCTATTTGAAAACCAAACCGCAAGAGATCTCCCCCAACCTTGTCAAATGTGTCAGACGTTCTCAGAGCACATTTTTTAGAAGGAAACTTAATTGTGCCTTCTAAATCAAATTCTGGTTTTGATGATGCAAATGATAAGAAATCTTCAATACCCTCAATATATACATGATTTAAACAATAACCGTTTGGATTTTTGTGCTGATTTATCCAAGCACGATCATCTAATAATGACTGTTGTCGACTTTCTTATTCCATATTTTTCTAAAAAATATAAAATCATTATTGTTTTTGAATAATTTGAAATTAGGAAAACACTATCCAAAAAAAGAAGATAAATAATTACAACTACTTCTTATTACCAATTATTACCATTTATTACTAATTATTACTATTTATTTGTATTAATTATTATTTATTAGTATTTATTAATATTTATTACTAATTACTAGTATTTATTAGTATTTATTAATAATTATTACTATTTATTACTAATTATTAGTATTTATTACTAATTATTAATATTTATTACTAATTATGACTATTTATTACTAATTATTACTATTTATTAATATTTATTACTATTTATTAAAATTTATTACTATTTATTTCTATTTATTAGTATTTATTACCATTTAAAAATATTTATCACTATTTATTACTATTTATATCTATTTATTAGTATTTATTGCTATTTATTAGTATTTATTACTATTTATTACTATTTATTACTATTTATTAATAATTATTACTAATTATTAATAATTATTACTAATAATTACTAATTGTTACTGATTATTACTAATTATTACAAATTATTACTAATTGTTGCTAATTTTTAGTAATTATTACTAATTATTACTAATTATTACTAATTATTAGTAATTATTAGTAATTATTACTAATTATTACTATTTATTACTATTTATTACTAATTATTACTATTTATTTGTATTTATTACTATTTATTAGTATTTATTAGTATTTATTAGTACTTATTATTATTTATTAGTATTTATTAGTATTTATTAGTATTTATTACTATTTTTAGTATTTATTACTATTTATTACTATTTATTACTATTTGTTACTATTTATTTCTATTTATTACCATTTATTACTATTTATTACTATTTATTTCTATTAATTACTATTTATTACTATTTATCACTATTTATTACTATTTATTAGTATTTATTAATTTTTATTAGTATTTATTAGTATTTATTAGTATTTATTACTATTTATTAGTATTTGTTAGTATTTATTACTCATTATTACTAATTATTACTAATTATTACTAATTATTACTATTTATTAGTATTTATTAGTATTTATTACTATTTATTAGTATTTATGACTATTTATTAGTATTTATTAGTATTTAGTACCATTTATTACTATTTATTAATATTTATTAGTATTTATTACTATTTATTTGTGTTTATTAATATTTATTAGTATTTATTACTATTAATTAGTATTTATTAATATTTATGAGTATTTATTACTATTTATTAGTATTTATTAGTATTTATTACTATTTATTACTATTTAATAATATTTATTACTATTAATTAGTATTTAGTACTATTTATTAGTATTTATTACAATTTATTAGTATTTATTACTATTAATTAGTATTTATTACTAATTATTAGTATTTATTACTAATTATTACTAATTGTTACTAATTATCAATTGTTACTCTTTTTTAGTAATTATTACTGATTATTACAAATTATTACTAATTATTAGTAATTATTACTAATTATTACTATTTATTACTATTTATTACTAATTATTACTATTTATTTGTATTTATTACTATTTATTTGTATCTATTAGTATTTATTAGTATTTATTATTATTTATTACTATTTATTAGTATTTAATTGTATTTATTAGTATTTATTATAATTTTTAGTATTTATTACTATTTATTAGTATTTATTAGTATTTGTTACTATTTATTTTTATTTATTACTATTTATTACTATTTATTACTATTTATTTCTATTTATTACTATTTATTACTATTTATTATCATTTATTACTATTTATTAGTATTTATTACAATTTATTAGTATTTATTAGTATTTATTAGTATTTATTAGTATTTATTACTACTTATTACTAGTTAGTACCAATTATTACAATTTGTTAGTATTTATTACTATTTATTAGTATTTATTAGTATTTATTACAATTAATTTGTATTTATTACTATTTATTAGTATTTATTAGTATTTATTACAATTTATTACAATTTATTACTATTTATTAGTATTACAAATTGTTGCTAATTGTTACAAATTATTACTAATTATTAGTATTTATCACCAATTATTAGTATTTATTACTAATTATTCATATTTATTACTATTTATTAGTTTTTATTACTAATTATTATTATTTATTATTATTTATTACTATTTATTACAATTTATAAGCATTTATTACTATTTATTAGTATTTATTACTATTTATTAGTATTTATTAGTATTTATTAGAATTTGTTACTAATTATTAGCATTTGTTACTATTTATTAGTATTTATTACTAATTATTACAAATTATTACTAATTATTACTAATTATTAGTATTTATTACTAATTATTAGTATTATTAGTATTTATTAGTATTTAGTTCTATTTATTAGTATTTATTACTATTTATTACTATTTATTACTATTTATATCTATTTATTAGTATTTATTACTATTAATTAGTATTTAGTACTATTTATTAGTATTTATTACAATTTATTATTATTTATTACTATTAATTAGTATTTATTACTAATTATTAGTATTTATTACTAATTATTAGTATTTATTACTAATTATTACTAATCGTTTCCAATAATTACCAATTGTTACCAATTGTTACAATTTTTTAGTAATTATTACTAATTATTACTAATTATTGCTAATTATTACTAATTAATACTAATTGTTCCTAATTATTACTAATTATTACTATTTATTACTATTCATTACTATTTATTACTAATTAATACTATTTATTTGTATTTATTACTATTTATTTGTATTTATTAGTATTTATTAGTATTTATTATTATTTATTACTATTTATTAGTATTTAATTGTATTTATTAGTATTTATTACTATTTTTAGTATTTATTACTATTTATTAGTATTTATTACTATTTGTTACTATTTATTTTTATTTATTACTATTTATTACTATTTATTTCTATTTATTACTATTTATTATCATTTTTTACTATTTATTAGTATTTATTACTATTTATTAGTATTCATTAGTATTTATTAGTATTTATTACTATTTATTACTAGTTAGTACCAATTATTACAATTTAATAGTATTTATTACTATTTATTAGTATTTATTAGTATTTATTAGTATTTATTACTATTTATTAGTATTACTAATTATTGCTAATTGTTACAAATTATTACTAATTATTACTAATTATTAGTATTTATTACTAATTATTAATATTTATTACTAATTATTAGTATTTATTACTAATTATTAGTATTTATTACTAATTATTTGTATTTATTACTAATTATTAATATTTATTATTATTTATTACTATTTATTTCTATTTATAAGCATTTATTTCTAATTATTACTATTTATTAGTATTTATTAGTATTTATTTATATTTATTACTATTTATTAGAATTTGTTACTATTTATTAGCATTTGTTACTATTTATTAGTATTTATCACTAATTATTACAAATTATTAGTAATTATTAGTATTTATTACTAATTATTAGTATTTATTAGTATTTATTACTATTTTTTAGTATTGTTTACTAATTATTACTAATTATTACTATTTATTACTATTTATTACTAATTATTAGTATTTATTACTATTTATTACTATTTATTACTAATTATTACTAATTATTACTAATTATTACGAATTAATACTAATTGTTACTAATTATTACCAATTATTACTAATTATTACTAATTATTACTAATTATTACTAATTATTACTAATTATTACTATTTATTACTATTTATTACAAATTATTACTATTTATTTGTATTTAGTACTATTTATTAGTATTTATTAGTATTTATTACTATTTTTTATTATTTATTAATTTTTTTAGTATTTATTTGTATTTATTATTATTTATTATTATTTTTATTATTTATTACTATTTATTATTATTTATTACTATTTGTTACTATTTATTTCTATTTATTGCTATTATTACTATTTATTTCTATTTATTACTATTTATTACTATTTATTAGTATTTTTTAGTATTTTTTTGTATTTATTAGTATTTATTAGTATTTATTAGTATTTATTAGTATTTATTAGTATTTATTAGTATTTATTACTAATTATTACTAATTATTACTATTTATTAGTATTTATTACTATTTATTAGTATTTATTAGTATTTATTACCATTTATTAGTCTTTATTATTATTTATTAGTATTTATTACTATTTATTAGTATTTATTAGTATTTATTACTATTTATTTGTGTTTATTACTATTTATTAGTATTTATTACTATTTATTAGTTTTTATTCGTATTTATTACTATTTATTACTATTTATTACTATTTAATACCATTTATAACTATTTATTAGTATTTATTACTATTTATTAGTAATTATTACTATTAATTAGTATTTATTACTAATTATTAGTATTTATTATTAATTATTACTATTTGTTACTATTTATTACTATTTATTAATATTTATTACTAATTAATACTATTTATTATTAATTGTTAATATTTATTAACATTTTTTCTAATTATTACTATTTACTTCTAATTATTACTAATTAGCGTTAATTACTATTAATTACTGCAAAACACAACTACTAATTACTAATTACTGCTAATTATTTATATACATTACTAATTATCATTAATAATGATTAATTATTATTAATTACTAAGAATTAGTACTAATAATTTAATTTTATTATTACAAATAAATACCGATGACAAAACAATTTAAATCCAACTTAATTACAACTAATCAACAATAATTAAAATTAATATAAAGAAATGAAATAAATACTAAATTCAATAAAACATAAATACCTTTAAACCTGGTCTCTTATAACTGTAGGCGGCTTCACAACTTCTTTGAAAAAAATAACTCTAAAAAATTTTCACTCTAAATTAGAGTTTACAGAATTAGAGGAAAAAGGAATCCAAGAGGAGAGAAGAAAAAACAGAGAGGGGGGGGGGTATATGTAGGTTAGATTAGTTGTGACGGGAATCCCATCGCTAATCGTACTTATTGGGACGTGACCCCTCACAAATACCTTCGACCGCATTAATTACAGTCGGCGGTTAAAACGTTATTTGTAACAGGGCCCGTCACAAAAAGTAACCTCCCGACACACTATTTGCGACGGGACAACATCCTGTCAGAAATAGGTTTTTACCGCCACTGGTTATTTGCGACGGGTCCCGTCGCAAATACCCTCTAGGGGTCGAAGTAGTTGCAAGGGAGGACCCCCCTTCGCAACTAGGCCTTACTGCCTCCTGAGATTTGCGACGGGTGGTGCCTACCCGCCGCAAATACCCTTTCATGCGGTTTGGTGCGCAAACCGTGCCAATCCACGCGTATGTTTTTGTGACGGGGCACCTATTCCCGTCGCAAATAACCCGTCACAAATAACGGTTTTTCCCGTAGTGTCTGATTGATAAATCACATCCCACCAACGCTTGGTGGAGTCACTAAACATATTGATAGAAAGATTGACCCTCCACTATAGAGGTGTCTCAAGAAGGTCAAAGATGGATATCATAGCTTCTATCAATGACACTGCAGCATGAGGACCTCCATCCCCCGAGAATATGAGATGATGCTATTTCTAAAAGTCATGTGTAAGCTCTTCCATAGTCAGGGAAGGTCTGTAAACACCATATATGGTCTGGATGAAATAGAGGATGCCCTCACGAAACTGAACATTAGTTCCCAGAAGAGGATCAGTAGGAGGTGCCTCTAGAGGCCCTACAAGTTGGGTTGTGGGTGACTTAGTGCCAAACACTTCTAGAAAATGCTCATCGCTATTGTATTGGCGCATGGAATGAGGATTTCATGGTGGAATATCTCTATAATAACCAAGAATGCACCTTAGACAAGATTTATAATAGATAGGGGAAAAAGGAAAAGTAGCAGTAAGAAGGGTAGGTGCAAGGCCTCTGTTGATGCTCCTTTCCGTCACAGAGTCTAACGAATTGAAAAGGGAAATACCTTGAACCCAAAGTGATTCATCCTTTGAAGAAACATCAAAAATTGACAAAGGCATGAACAAAGATTCAAATGCACTTGGGTCACGCAAGTTCCACCAAGGTCGCGCAAGTATATGTGTGCGCCGCCCAATGGTCGCGCAGGTGACTTGCGCGCCCTCTTTGAATTTCGTCCAGAGTCTTCATCAGCCTATAAATACCCCTGGTGGGCCCCCCATTTCGAGGATGAAAAATTCAGAAACTCATATTTGAGCTCTCGGTGCCCTAGTCTCTTCTCAAAGCTTCCAAACACTTCTAAGGTAATTTCTTAGCTAGAACGGAAGATCTAAAGAGGGGGAGTAAGTCCTAAGTGTTGAAACTCATCAACACTTGTGCGCCTAAGTGGCCCGACCTTAAGAGAAATGGCCACACTTGCGCGCCACCTTTCCCCTTCAATAGAACTTGCGCGCCGCCTTACCCCTTCAATAGAACTTGCGCGCCCCTCTTCTGGAAGCCTCTTGGATATTATTAAGGGCTTGAGCCAAGTCTCACCCAAGTATTACCCTAAGGGTTGACCTTCGTGCAAGTACCCTTGTATTGCGCAAGTATACTTATGCGACCAGGACTTGCACTCCCACGCAGGACTTGCACGCCACCTTCTTTTTCGGTGCCCCTCCTGCCTATTTCACCTCTCTTATGCATATCCACCTATCCTCTTCAAGATTATACCTTCATAACTCTCTCAAAATCCATTCATGGCATGATTTCCTTGTTGGCTTCCTTATCTGAAAGGAATTCTGTGGAACATCTCTTAAAACCTAGTGATTTACATATCTTCATGTCACTAAGATCAGAGATTTCATTCATTCAACCTCATCCTTTAAGATGATATAATCCTTAACCTGGGCCCCCTTTTCAAAAGTAATCCCCAGTCCAAGTTCTCTTAATTTGGGCATCCTCCTTAGAAGTAAGCCCCAAGTCCCCTAACATGGGAATCCTCCTTAAGAGTAAGCCCCAATCATAATTTCCTAACCTGGGCATCCTCCTTAGGAGTAAGCCCTAGTCCTAATTTCCAAATATGGGCATCTTCCTTCGGAGTAAGCCCCAACCATAATATTCTTAACCTGGGCTTCCTTCTTAGGAGTAAGCCCCAGTCTCAAAGTCTGCAAATATGGGCATCCTTCATAGGAGTAAGCCCCAAGTCCCTTAACCTGGGCCTCCTTCTTAGGGGTAAGCCCCAGTTCTCAAATCCTTTAACCTGGGCCTCCTCCTTAAGAGTAAGCCCCAATCATAATTTCTCTTAACCAGACTTAATTTACTTTTGATTTGGGCTTTTTTCTCAATAGTAGAACCCAATCATAAGTCCCCTCCTAATTTGGGAATCTTCCTTAGGAGTAAGCCCCAAGTTGGAGTATTCAAATCTCCATGAAGTACATATACCTTTATGGACTTTGTTCCCAGTTTTCTTCCCTGAAGTAAATCCTAATCTTCATCTATTTGCGCAGTCATACATACATAAGCCCCACATCATTTCTTATGATGGTACAATTCTCTGGTTTTACCAATACCTCTTGTTTCTCACACCGATCATGACTCACATGAGCTAATAGTGTAAAAGTAATTATGACATCTTTCTTTGAGCCATCAATCATGCATAAATATCATACTCCCTTACTCAAACTACATGGGTTCTGATTCCTTTTCCAAAACAAAGGATACATAGGTATCCCATCTGCGAGTATGATCCCAACTCTGAAATAATCCATGTCCTTCTGAATGACAATAAACTTCAAGTGCCCCGCTGATTGGATTTAAAACCAGTATGGTCATCATAATGACCAAGAGGCTTTTATGTATTGAAAGATACCATTGACTAAGAATCTCTAACAAATACAGATGATTCTCTATTGATGAAGAACCTCGAATACATATAAAAGATTCTCTAAATTTCATTTATACTAATTATTGATTGTCAGATCTAAAGGAAAGCTCATCTTCATAGTTGGTAATATAATAAGGATTCACAAACATAACTTAAATCTATAAAGAGAGTCTCATAGTAGACAATAATTACCCCCAAAAAGGTGTTATAAGTCCGACCTCCCATCCTCTTGACCAATTCAAATTCTTATGTTTCATAAGTTCATAACTAATGAGCACCTACCTTTGGAAAGTAGGTCCAAATGGATATGGAATCATTGGATGTTTCCGTTTCTACGAACAAACCCATTAGAAACCTCTTGGAATGTTTGAATCTTAAATCGATGAGTTCATCCCCAATTTCAAAGGAAACAAAAAATGGTGAACCCAACTTGAATCCTTAACCAAGTTAAAATGATGTTTTACTTATTTGTTAGGCCCCTATTTAAAACTCAATGATAGGGACAACAAAACAACCAATAACATATGTTCTTATCGAAAAGATGTAGTGGCCAGACTTATCTTGATCACCTTTGTTATATCAAACAAGCACTCTTTTCCAAGATCTTCTACATTACAGAAATGGCTTCTCTTAAATTCACACCTATAAATACCTCTACTGTGAATACCTCTGCTGTGAATGCCTCTTCTGTGAAGGCATCTGCTGCTACTCCTGCTGGATCGTCGTCCGCTCTAAGGGTGACATCACCTACTCAATGTGTTCAACGCTGGATATCAAATGCACTGGTTAAGGAGTACCATCAACACGGTACCATTCCAACTCTGGAGGCTGCCCAACAAGCCCTCCAAGTGAACAATTCACCCTGGTTGTCCGGACAACGACGACCAATGATCAAGAAGTAGGCGGTGCTAACCACCGTTTCCAACTGTTTCAGGTCATTATCCCCAGAACAAAAGAACCATTGCCTCCCATATTTTGAGGAGGTGAATGAGAAGTCCACTCAGGGACTTAATTCAAGGAAGCAAGAGTCCTTCCCGAGGGCTCCCTCCAACAATCGCTGCCAGACTCGTGCGGCAGTACGCCCTCAACATGATGAGGGTGTCGTCTCCAGGCATTCAGCTCAGGTTCCTCGAACCCAAGCAGGAAAGATGAACCACCAGAGGTGAAAACCGGTTAACAGTGAGTAGGTTCTTATCTCTTCCATTTCTGGAGAAGTCCAACAACCTAACTTGGTGTCAAGCAACGAGCGGGCACACACACCCATCCGTTTTAATTCCGCTGTCCAGCAGACTCATCTAGAAGCAACACACCAATTCTACCAGGAAATTCCAGTGGAGTACTATAGACAGGAACATACACCTGTTTATAAGTCATCAGCTGGTCAGCAGGCTCTTCCGACTACATATGATAGAGCCCACCAACCCAATGTGTTTACAATTGGTAAACAGGCACATACACCTGCTTACACTCATCAAAATTGCCAGCAGCCTCGTCTATTCATATTGAAGGAAGTTCATCAACCACATTTGGCGGAGTGCAATCAGCAGACACATACACCTACTAGTATTGATCAAGCCTACCAACATTCTCGTTTGGTAGCATTTGGAGAAGTCAGTCAGAAAGCTCCGACAACAAACAGGAGGCAAAATCAACTCTCTGCCCCCACACTTGAGTACTGCCAGAAGTCACTAACAGGAAAAGGATGATAGGATCAAGAACAAACACCTACTCAAAACACGGAATGGACGTATATACCCGTTCTGACAGCTAAAGTCACCAAACACATTCTATCAATGGTGAAGGAGCAGAAGTAAATCCCTGCTCATATTCTGGATGCCTGCCAGGATATTATAATAGCTTCAGCAGCATAACAGGGGAAGAAATTAAAATCTATCCCTACCAGTGGAGTGAGACATCAAAAGTCCACTCCGGAACAGACACACACCTCTGTTCTAGTCTAAGAGGGTTGTGGGGCATACTCCCCCATATCATACAGACAACCAAGTCTGGCTCATACACCTGATTTGAGTGGAGATAATTAGCATAACCTGATCATTTCTCCTGAGCAGGCACGTACACCTACCTATAATGAACACTTTCGTCAACAAGTGTTTCCTAAAGTGAGTAAGAAGGCATCTAAGAAGAAAAACCGCCTATCATAGTCAAGAAATCAAGGGACAATCTGTAATAAGGCCTTACTCGATGCTGGAGTTCTTGATGCACTCAGACAATTATCTATTGCAACTCAAGATTCTACTCTCTCAGTTCCCAATAGTGGGAACATTAATTCCGAAGTTCTGCACCAGACACTTCTTCATGAAGGCTTGCTTCGTGACAATTTGGTCGATCTCGAAGTTTCATCTTCATATGAGAGCCACAAGAACCCTTTGTGTGGCCAGAAGATCAAGGAGAAAAATGTTTCATCTTTTGATGTAACCCACCAGGGTGGTCCTCCCCATGATGATGAATTTAGATGTGAAAGTCCTCTCCATAGTAATAATACACATTGCCTAGAAAATTCTCCAACGGAAAATGTAGTGATGAAAAAGCCCTATTATCTTGAGGCACTTGCAAATGTGATTCCAGTCATGTCTGATGATTTACCACTATCAGGTGAAACACTTTCTCAATCAGAAGATATCCTGAGGTGTAGGTCATTCTCCAAACCACCCCTGGTTCATTCATCTTCTAGTTTAATTAGTGAATTATCAACCAATATTATTGAATCTGATGAAGTATTAAGGAAGCACCAGCTCTGGTCTAATCAGGTAGAAGAATCTTCATTGAATGATAAAGAGGAATTATTGAATATGAGAAAACAACTGGAAAAAGGTGAAGTGCCAGTTATGTTTTGGCCTTTGGCTGATTCTCAGTATGACATTCCAGAGATGTTGACGGAAGATGGAATTCATGAAATTCATCTCAACATATGGAAAACTATTTCTCAGTTGAAAAAGAAAATATTATCTTATTATGAATATGAAAATCATGTCAAGATAATATAAGGGTTACAACTCCAAATTGATTTGGCATCTCTCTTAGTTTCACAATATCCGAAGGCTAAAAAGCAGCAGAGAGCCCTTCAGTGTTCATGCCTTGGCGCACTAAGAAGATTCCGCCAGTTAATTGCCAATTCCCCATCTGGTATTCATATCTGGGGATGGGGTGTTCATGGAGCGCTACATTTCATTTTACTCTCCAGTCAGCAAAGCCCACCGAAAATGGTCTCATGCAATGTTATTGCCCATGGCCGGCCAAAGCCAATTGGATTTGTTTGTAATCAAAGGCTCGCCCAAGAACATGCCTCAACTAGTTCCTCTAAAAATCAAGAATACAGAGAACAAGTTGTTGAATTACTCCTACATCAAGCAAACAAGATTATTGAACATGCCTCTCATTTGGAGCAAGCACATCATCAAGTGACAGAAGTGTCAGAAATCATCCAATGGTCTTCTGAGTCGGGTCATAAAAGTGGATGTAGGTTGATGCATCCAGATAATTTCCAGACTAAATTCCGCAAGATCAGGAGAACTTTCAAGAAATTATCAGATATAGAAACTCAAGAACCACCCCAGCTTGCTAGACTGGGGACTCTTTTAACCCAACCCTCGGAATCAACAAATAGTATTCGAGGAGTTGAGTAAGAACAGCCCCAATCCACAAGACTAGGGACTTTTTCAAATACTCAATCTCTCCCTCAGATATAGTCAGTCTTCTCTCGATTAGGGAAGAATCCACAAAAGGAACGAAGAGCCAAATTATGAGGAGATTACCTCCAAATTATGGTTCGTCAAGAAGTTCCTGAGGGATCAAATTGACAAAAGGAAATGTCTCATCAGGGACATGGAAGTAGAAAATATCACAGAAATGCTGATAGAATGGATGCAATGCATTATGCATCAATCAATGTCATCAATTCCGTTGTTGTTGATCCCCCAGATGAGGCCCCTCAGAGGGATCAGATGAGGAAAATCTTTCTCAATAGGTTGTACGCATAGAAACAAATGAAGAAGGTGTGCGTACATGAAATCCAAGATTACCCTGAATTTAGGTAATACTTCAAGTAACCCACTTCCCCCTCTCTGAAAGGGATCTAATAAGGGGAAAGGAAAGAATCAGGTTACATACCTTTCTCTTGATCAAGAATATCCTCCTCTACCACTACTATTGAGTCATTAATAGCTCGGTTGGAAGCTATGGAGGGAAAGCGCGCTCAAATTCAACCATAAAAGAGAGCTTACCCTGAATGGGTTGATGAAATTCCTCCCCCATAAAATTTTTCAATTACCACATTCCCAATCTTTAATGGTCCGGGAGACCTAGAGCAACAATTGACACATTTTTTTTCTCGTTTCGATCCTATGATGGGAACCCCTCAGCAATAAGAAGCAGTTAAGCTCAGGTGTTTTGTACAATCATTACAAGGTCCTTCCTTTGTCTGGTACACAAGCTTGAAATCCCGGTCAATTACCGAATGGGATGATCTCCGCCAAAAATTCCTTCTTCAATTCAGCTCAACTTTGCCAAAGACAAAAAATTTTGATCTTACAAACTGTAAGAAAAGGGAGAATGAAAGGGTTTCAAATTTCATTGATCACTAGAAGGGATTAACATATTCCTTGAGCTTAGCACTCCCTCAAGAGGAATTTTTTCCAATCTATGTGACAAATTTACGTGATGAGCTGCGCACACCGTTGATCCCTGTGAAATACACAGGAGGGTTTTGAGACCTTACATCAATCGCTCAACAGATTGAAGATTATCTTATAAAGACTAAGGATAAAGCAGGTGTAATTCCATCAGCTCTAGGAAGGAGAATGGGTAAATCAGAGACTGCTATAGTTATGCTTAAACAAGCACCTGCACCTGCTTCTACTTCAAGGCCTTCATCTTCTTGAAGGTCTCCACCTTCTGAGCATCAACAACAAAGGCCGTTTCGTCAAGATGATCAAAGATATCAAAGACAGAAGCAATTTGATGATATGAAGAGTAAATTTTACTCTTTCAGAAATTAACAAGTTCCTGGTTACTTCATTTCGGCTCTGGAAAATAATTTGGTTCAATTGACAAGGCCCAAGAGGCCTAACATGGAAGAAGATGAAGACCGTCCCAACTATTTCCTATTTCATCAGATGTTGGGGAATCTTATTCAGGAGTGTTTTGTCTTCAAGAACCTCTGAAAAAAAATGGTCAACTTGGGACAAGTCAAACTAAAAGGTTCTTCTACTCAGGTAGCATGTGTTACTGCTACAGATCTAGAGGAAGAAGGCGAGTGGCAAGAAGTCAAGGACAAAAATGCGCAAAAATATGATGATTGGATGGTCAGAAAAACGATCAACCGAACTCATTACATTTTTCGAATTCAATTAAAGAATCCAATTGTGTCTTCTTCCATGAATTCCACAACAAAAACCTCTTTATCCGAGGGAAAATCCTCAAAAGGGCGGTATAATTCCAAGAAAAAGGAACAATTAGAAGAAGATGAAATCGTGTCAAAGCCTAAGTTGTCTTTGACTCCGGAAGATTTTATGCCATCTACTTTGAAGCCACGAGCACCATCCCACTAAACAGCACAAACTAAATTGGCTAATCAGGAAGAGCCTCTATCATACGAAGAGTTGATTTTTGGTTATGTTAATATGATTCACTTAACAGAACCATATGCCAGTCGCAGTTTCAATTTTGATGATCCTGAATTCCCTGTATCAAACAGAGGAATCAGAGGGAGTTCCAGAGGCTCAGGGTACATGGGAAGACGTGGATCTTTCAGAGGCCATTATTCCAATTCTACCCCTGCTAGAACTGTATTTTCAGCAGAAACTCATGGCAGAGCCCTTCAACGAGCTCAAAAAGAACAAGCAAGTTCTTCTACACAAGGCAGATTCAGTCCTGGAATAGTTATTCTAGAAGATCGGTTGGAGGTTCTATGTTCTTCCTATCATCAAGTAAATAGACCTAATCAGTCTAATTTTCCAAATCCAGAAGTATTACCAACTCCTACTCCGATATAAGATGCATCAAATTCCAAAACATCAACTTCTAAGGCACATGTGAAACCACATTTTCCTATTGGGAAACACAGACCTTTGGATCAAAACTATGATGTATTAAAACACTTGTCCCAATTATCGACCAAGTTATCAATTTTGGATGCCTTGAATTTATCAAAGGATCTTTCAGAGGCACTCATCGAGGTTTTGTCAAGTCCTCAGGAGTTTGAAACTGAAATTGCTGTGGCTGAAGTCTACCATGTTGAGAATAATCCTGCAGAATTCCATGCAGTGATATCTTTCAAAGATGAAGATGAAGATGTTGTTGTGCATGGACATATTAGACCTTTGTACTTATCTGGAAAGGTCAATGGTGTAGACGTCTGAAGAGCCTTCATTGATAATAGTTCCGGAATCAACCTCATCCCCATTCATACACTTCGTCGATTGGGCCTCACAGAATCTGATTTATCTCCTTCTACTTTGATTTTACAAGGATATGATAAAAATTAACAAGAACCACTAGGTGAGATTACACTCAAAAATCAGTTTGGAGATCTTGTATCCAATTCAGATTTCATGGTTGTTGATAAAGACTCAGCCTTCAACATCTTGCTTGGTAGACCCTGGCTACATCAGCATGCAGCTATCCCTTAATCATACCATCAATATCTCAAATATTGTTTCTATGGTCAAATTGGGACATTGTATGGTGATAAGTCCCCATTCAAGAAATGTGAATCTCAATACATTAAGGCGGAATTCTATCACATGAAGGGAAAGGAGAAATCCACAACAAGGAAGATTACCAAAGTTAATGCTCCATATGGTTTGGAAAAGATTCCAGTAAACCCATTTACACATGTGAGTACAGATTATGTATTGCCTATCAGTCAAATTGACAAGATAGACCTAAATCAAAGTACTCTTATGGAAACTTCCATAATGTCAATTACGGCAATCAAGCCAGACAGCATGGGAGAAATTGGTGATCCACCAAGCAATGATGAAAGCTCAAATGGATATGTCTTCATTTCATCCTCTGAAATCCAGAAAGTCTATACTTCGCCAATTAGGCTAGAATAAGTTATAGCAATGTCAGAGGTGAACGATGATGTCGATTCTCAATCCATTATCTCCTCTATATTACCAAAGTAAGACCCTTCATCATCAATCGTGTCAGAAATGGAAGCTTCTTCTTCAAGATATTCAAATTTTAACATTTCTTCTGATTATGGAAATTCCACTTCTTCATCCACTATGAAAGTAGAAACAGAAGAAATAACACATGTTGAAGAAGAAGAGGAAGATCTTAGGTATGCTCCTCTAACATTTGAAGAGGGTATCTCTACCACCGTGGATGAACTCAGAGAAATAAATCTGGGTATAAAAGAAGATCCACACCCCACTTTAATTAGTGTTTCCATGACTCTTGAAGATCAAGAGATGTATATTTATTTTTTAAAGAAAATAGAGATATATTTTCTTGGAACTATATAGATATGACAGGGCTTGATCCTGATGTTTCCACTCATCGTTTGGGTTTTCCCGAAGAACATCGAGGATTCAAATAAGCCGCTAGAATAACACACCCAACCTCTGCTTGAAAAATTGAAGCTGAAGTGGATAAGCTTATCAAAGATAACTTCATCAGAGAAGTTCAATATCCCAAATGGTTGGATAATATTGTCCCAGTGAAAAAGAATAATGGGAAAATTAGAGTTTACATTGATTTCATAGATCTTAATCAGCATTGTCCTAAGGATGATTTTCCAGTACCAATTACAGAACTTTTAATTGATGCAACAGTTGGTTATGAAGAACTTTCCTTCATGGATGGATATTCTGGATATAATCAAATCTGAATGGCTCTGGAAGATGAAGAATCTACAGCTTTCAGAGCCCCTCAAGTTGTGTTTTTCTATCGGGTAATTCCCTTTGGCCTGAATAATGCAGGCAGAACATATCAGCGTGCCATGCATCGTATCTTCAAACCCTTTTTATGGAAGTTTGTTTAATGTTATGTCGATGATTTGGTGGTTAAATCCAAAAAACTTTCTAATCACTTGGCTGATTTGGAAATCATATTCCACAAACTTCGGCAACATAATTTGAAGATGAACCCCTTAAAATGTTCTTTTAGGGTAACCTCAGGAAAATTTATCAGCTTCGTTGTTATCCATTGTGGTATCGAGGTCGATCCTGAGAAGACAAAGTCAATCCTTGGTATGTCACCTCCTCAAAATTTAAATGAATTTAGAGGACTTTAAGTACACTTATCCTATATTCGGTGTTTCATCGCCAATTTAGCAGGCAAAAAGTTACCCTTCACCGAATTGATGAAGAAAGGAGTCACTTACAAGTGGACTGAAGAATGTCAAGAAGCATTCGATATTCTAAAGAAGTGTCTATTGAGTCTACCAGTTTTAATGTCACCTTTTGAAGGAACACCACTTATCTTATCTGTGACAGCTTTAGAGCGATCATTGGGTTCCTTTCTTGCTCAGAAGAATGATGCTGGGAATGAAAACAACCTTTACTATCTTAGTCGGACTATGATTAAATCAGAAACCCAGTATTCAAATATTGAGAAGTGTTGCCTAGCGTTAATCTTTATAGTTCAGACGTTGAGACACTATCTGCAACACCAAGAGGTCCAATTGGTATCTCGCAATAACCCGCTCAAATTCATCCTTAGTTGTCCAATGCTTACAGGACATCTAACAAGGTGGGCAGTTATTTTGCAGTAATTTGATATTCAATATGTGTCTCAAAAGGCAATAAAGGGCTAAGCTATGGCTGATTTCCTTTCTGAACATCATTCAGCAGAAGATACATCTTCAGATATTGAACTTCCTAAGGAGGAAGTCTTTTCTATTCAAGGTAGTCTTCAAACATGGGAAGTGTACTTTTATAGTGCTTCCAGAAGTCCAACTGGGAGGAAAATGGAAGATCCTAAGTTCAACAAAGTTGGGTTAGGAGTTTTACTCATTTCCTCGGAAAAGGTAGTGCTACCTTATTCCTTCTCATTGTTGGGAGGCGGTACAAATAATGAAGCAGAATACCAAGCTCTTATCACAGGATTGGAGTTGGCACTTCAAGCACAAGTGAATCACTTAAAGGTGAAAGGTGATTCAGACCTAGTAATCAAACAAGTCAATGGGGATTATGCAATCATAAAAGAAGAATTAATCCCTTTGTATGATTATTTCAGAGAGTTAATGGAAGAATTTCCTTCGGAACCGACATTTTCTTATGTCCCGCGATCACAAAATGCCCAAGCTGATGCACTGGATAATATAGGTACAGCTCTGACAGATCCAAATCAGGATGAGACAACCATCATTATTACCCACCGTCGTACAATTTCACCTTATGTTCAAACCAGAATAGAGGAAATCAATGAAATTAGTCTCATTCCTGAACCATATGGTCTTACTACAGGATGGATGATACCTATCTGGGAATACCTTCAAAATGGAACACTTCCACTTGATAGAGTCGGGAAAGAACAAGTCTGGAGACGTGTGGTCAATTTTACTCTTTATGAAAGCCCTGATCACCTAGGAAAAATTCCTTACAAAATAGGTTTTGATGGAATTTTCTTCAGATGCATTGATGGCGAAGAGACAATGGCTGTCATGAAAGAAGTACATGCAGGAGTCTATGGTACCCATCAGTCTGGACACAAAATATCTGATCAAATTTGAAGGCTTGGATACTTTTGGACTTTAATGATACAAGATTGTTTTGATTTCACAAAGAAGTGTCATTCTTTCCAAGTACATTCCAAATTCATTCATCAACCCCCAGAGTTGCTTCATACAACTAAATACTCATGGCCATTTGCCACATGGGGAATGGATGTAGTGGGACGTTATCCTTTGGCTACAACCAAGAAGTTGAAGTATATTCTTACTTCTATTGACTTCTTTTCCAAATGGGTAGAGGAAATACCCCTAAAAGAAGTCAGTTCTAAATGCATTGTTAACTTCATCATGTCTAACATCATTACCAGATTTGGTGTCCCTCATAACATATTGACGGACAATGGCACCAACTTCTGTTCATCTGAGGTGAGGAAGTTGTATCGAGAATACAACATTATATCCAATCATTCCTCTCGGTATCATGTAGCGACCAATGGCCAGATAGAAGCTTTCAATAAGACTCTTTCAAACAAACTGCAAAAGATGGTGGATAAAGATAAGAAATCATGGCATGATAAACTTTTTCATGCTTTATGGGCTTATCGAACTACCACCCGCATTGCAACGCGGTCAACTCCATATTCATTGGTATATGGAACAAAATTAGTCTTTCCCATTGAGGTTCAATTACCCTCGCTCAGAGTAGCCATTTGTGATCAGTCATCTACAGATTAACAATCTCAAAAGCGATTGGATGAATTCGAATGGTTAGATGAGAAAATATTGTGCACCCTACACCACTTGGAAGTCTATCAAAATCGAATAGCATGAGCTTTCAACAAAAAAGTTCATCTTTGTTCATTCATTCAGGGAGAATTGGTATTAGTTCTCAGAACTCTAATAATACCAGGAAAGAAACATCCCAAGCTTGAGCCAAAATGGGAAGGACCTTATTCAATACATAAGTTCTACTCTAATGGAGCTTATTATTGAATTTCAATGGATGGAGAACTCATCACTACTCCAACCAATGCCAGATTTCTGAAGAAGTATTTTGTATAAACACAAAATACATCATCCACGGTCCATGCATATGACCTTAAACTATTGGCATTTCATATCGTCTAGCAATACGTTAAACTACATCATCATCCACGGTCCATGCATATGACCTTTAACTATTTGCGTCCATATCATCCAACATGACGTTAAACTGTATTTTCCCCATCGTCTTAGCTACAGGACGCTAAACTGTACAACACCCTTATTGTCCAACATGACGTTAAATTGTGTCCCTATATTTGTCCTATATGACGTTAAACTGTACTACTCATTCTTCCTACATGACATAAAACTGTAAAAGTCTCTAATACATCTAACATGACATTAAACTGTGTCCTCTTTTGTCCTTACTACATGACATTAAACTGCATATTCCCCCTTTCGTCCAACATGATGTTAAACTGTATTGTCCCCATCGTCCTAGCTACATGACACTAAACTGTACAGAAGTCCCTTAATATGTCCTACATGATGTTAAACTGTATTTTGTCCCTGCTACATGACACTAAACTGTGCAACACCAATAGTCCTCACTACAAGACTTTAAACTGCATAGTCCCTTCATATGTCCTACATGACATTAAACTGTGCATTGTTAAGGTTGTTGTTACCTCTTGTTTCTCACACCGAGTATGACTCAAGTGAGCTTAGAGTAAACTTCAACCATAACACCCTCTCTGGGCCGCTAACCATGTGTAAGTCCCAACATCACTTTTTATGTCGTTGTCCCCAAGAACAACTTGATCACTAATTCATTCTTTAATTGAACTACGCGGACTTTGATCCTTTCCTTCTAGGATGGGTATATAGGAAACCTCCTGAGGTTCAATCCCAAAACCAATATCTTCACATTGGTTCACCTTTGTCCATGCTACATGATGTTAAACTGTACATCACTTTTGTCTAGTATGACAATAAACTACAACATTCTTTGATACCCTCACCTGAGAGGGAATCATTATTTACATTGATCTCCAATCATGTTATATTCTAAAGACTATGTGCATACATGGCAATGCTTGAACCTTTTATCTTGGGTCAAACCATCATTTCACTAAAGTCCCCTTTCACCCTTCAATTGTACAAACCAATCTGTATACAGGGTATTTCAAGAACTACATGCGGCTTGATTCCCATCCTTATGGGATATGTAGGAACGTTCGAGTGTCCCTCGAATCCATCCCCAAGTCTTTGGGCCTAAACCCAAATTCCATTTTCAGTCCCCTGGCTGAAAAGTCCCTATGAAAACACAAACTTTGTATTCATTATTATGGTCCGAGATCTATGACCCTAAAATAAGATCTCCCATACTTTAATCCCACATGACGTTAAACTGTATTTCAATAACTATGTGTGGATTGATTCCCATCCTTATGGGATATGTAGTGAAGTCGAGTATCTCAATTCAAGAACCAACCACAACATGATTATGGTTAGCATTGGTTTGTGTATCTCTACATGCATTGACAAAATGCCCATTTTTATGTGTCATACTCCTAGTCTTAAATACTTACAGATCTTCATAACCCTTTTCTTGACTTATGGTCACAAAATGTCCAATTTTTGAGAGTTCTTTTTCCTGACTATGTGACACATTCCCTTAGGCGTCCTTGCATAAACAGTCTACAAAACAGACTTGTCAGCCAAAAGATACTATTATTTGACTATGCATCCAATTCCCTTAGGCGGACCTGCATAATTCAACCCCCTAACGGGTTTATCAAATAATGGTAACTTAATTCTTGGTAATAAAACCTATTTTTTCCTTATTGGTCTTATCAACAATATGTTAGGATCCGCAAAAAATATCCATACTTAACATATTTGTCTCATATTATTTTTTCATGATCTGAAAGTATTCAAGTCTATGGTTTATATTTCTCTTCCCTATGTTTGGGTCAGACCTTCGTAGGAGTGACATTCATCTAGTTCTTAGACGATATTTCTTGGAAATATCTTCTCCATATTCAAGTACCTCTCTCCATACAACAAACTCTATGCTTTGGAAAATTTGAATCTCCATTAACTTCCACTGGCTTCTTAGGAGTAGAAAAGTAAATTTCTGAGAGTTCTTTTGCCTGACTATGTAGCACGTGCCTTTAGGCGGCCTTGCATAAACAGTCTACATAACAGACTTGTCAGCCCAAAGATACTATTATTTGACTATGCATCCAATTCCCTTAGGCATCCCTGCATAATTCAACCCCCTAACGGGTTTGTTAAATAACGGTAACTTCATTCTTGGGAACTACTTCTTCTAATGCCTTTTAGCCCTTTTTCGTATCATTCCTCAGATTCAAAATTTCTTAAGTCATAGTTTACATATTTTCTTTCATACTTGAGTGTGATTTTATGTTTTCAGATAAGTTGTCAACGAATTGAGTCAATTTTAATCCATTGGGTCAAATCTATTGCGACCTTAAACATTATACTTTTTATGTCCGACGTGCATGACTTTAAACATCCCATAAAAGACAAGGGAACTGTGAATAAAATTCATGTACGAACTCATTAAACATACATTTTTGTATGATTTAGGTAATATTGAGAAATTAAAAGATTAAAAGTTTGTAGGGTTATTTATAATAATCCTAGAAAAAATCAAACTATGTTTACTAGGCCCATTGGCTTAGGTAAAAATTTAAAGCGAGTACTTTGCGTGAGAATGGATGCATATATATAGGCTAGGCCTCAACCCCGCGCACCTAAAAGTCAGCACGCTCTAAATCCAGTGCGATCAACACCAGCACGACGCCATATGTGAGCTCAACACTTGCGCGCCTAAGTTTCCTTGGTTTTTTTCTTTCCTCAGGGTTACATCATCATTTCTTTTAGATCCAAATCTGAGGGGGGACTTTTGTTGATGCTCCTTTCCATCACAGAGTATAACAAATTGAAAAGGGAAATACCATGAACCCAAAATGATTCATTTTTTGAATAAACATCAAAAATTGACAAAGGCATGACAAAGATTCAAATGCACTTGGGTCACGCAAGTTCCACCAAGGTCGCGCAAGTATACCATCGCGCCGCCCAATGGTCGTGCAGGTGACTTGTGCGCCCTCTTTGAATTTCATCCAGGGTCTTCACCATCCTATAAATACCCCTGCTGGGCCCCACATTTTGAGGACGAAAAATTACAGAAACTCAGATTTGAGCTCCCGACGCCCTAGTCTCTTCTCAAAGATTTTGAACACTTCTAAGGTAATTTCTTACCTAGAACATAAGATCTAAAGAGGGGGAGTAAGGCCTAAGTGTTGAAACTCATCAACACTTGCATGCCTAAGTGGCCAACCCTTAAGGGAAATGGCCACACTTACGTGCCACCTTACCCCTTCAATATAACTTGCGCGCACCTCTTATGGAAGCCTCGAGGGATATTATTATAGGCTTGGGCCATGTATTGCCCAAGTATTTCCATAAGGGTTGACCGTCGTGCAAGTGCCCTTATATCATGCAAGTATACTTGCGTGACTAGGACTTGAGCGCCCACTCAGGACTTGCGCGCCACCTTCTTTTTGGGTGCGCCTCCTTCCTATTTCACCTCTCTTATGCCTATCCACCTATCCTCTTCAAGATTAAGCCTTAAGAACTCTCTCCAAAGCCATTCATGGAATGATTTCCTTGTTGGCTTCCTTATCTGAAAAGAATTTTTTGGAACATCTCTTAAAACCTAGTTATTTACATATCTTCATGTTACTAAGGTCAAATATTTCATTCATTCAACCTCATACTTTAAGATGAGAGAATCCTTAACCTGGGCCCCCTTTTCAGGAGTAAGCCCCAGTCCATGTTATGTTAATTTGGGAATCCTCCTTAGGAGTAATCCCCTAGTCCCCTAACCTGTTCATTCTTCTTAAAAGTAAGCCCCAATCATAATTTCCTAACCTGGTCATCCTCCTCAAGAGTAAGCCCCAGTCCTAATTTCCAAATCTGGCCATTCTCCTTAGGAGTAAGCCCCAACCATAATTCTCTTAACCCGTGATTCCTTCTTAAGAGTAATCCCCAGTCTCAAAGTCTACAAATATGGGAATCCTCCTTAATAGTAATCCCCAAGTCCCTTAACCTAGGCCTTATTCTTAGGGGTAAGCCCCAGTTCTCAAATCCTTTAACCTGGGCCTCCTCCTTAGGAGTAAGACCCAGTCATAATTTCTCTTAACGAGTCTTAATTTACTTTTTATTTGGGCTTCCTTCTCAAGAGTAAAACCCAATCATAAGTCTCCTTCTAATTTGGGCATCTTTCTCAGGAGTAATCCCCAAGTTAGAGTATTCATATATCCATGAAGTACATATACCTTTATGGACTTTGTTCCCAGGTTTCATCCCTGAAGTAAATCCTAATCTTCATCTATTTGGGAAGTCATACATACATAAGCCCCACATCATTTCTTATGATGGCACAATTGTCTGGTTTTAACAATACCTCTTGTTTCTCACACCGAGCATGACTCACGTGAGCTTAGAGTGTAAAAGTAGTTATGGCATCTTTATTTGAGCTATCAATCAGGCATAAATATCATAATCCCTTACTCGAACTATGTGGGTTATGATTCCTTTTCCAAAACAAAGGATACTTAGGTAGCCCATCTGCGGGTATAATCCCAACTATGAAATAATCCATGTACTTCTGAATGACAATAAACTTCATGTGCCCCAATGAGTGGCTTTAAAACAAGTATGGTCATCATAATGACCAAGAGACTTTTATGTATTGAAGGATACCATTGACTAAGAATCTCTAACAAATACAGATTATTCTCTATTGATAAAGAACCTAAAATACATATAAAATATTCTCTAAATTTCATTCATACTAATTATTGATTGTCAGATCTAAAGGAAAGATCATCTTCATACTTGGTAATATAATAAGGACTCACGAACATAACTTAAATCTATAAAGAGAGTCCCGAAGTAGACAATAATTCCCTTTAAAAAGGTGTGATGAGTCTGTCCTCCCATCCTCTCGACCAATGAAAATTCTTAAGTTTCATAAGTTCATAACTAATGAGCACCTACCTTTGGAAAGTAGGTCCAAATGGATATGGAATCATTGGATGTTTCCGGTTCTACGAACAAACCCGTTAAAAACCGCTTGGAATGTTTGAATCTTAAATCGTTGAGGTCATCCCCAATTCTAGAATAAATAGCCTCCCTGAAACATGACAGAACAGAAAGGAAATAGATAAAGAGGATAGGTCCATAGCCTGCCTTTGGCCATAATACAATAAAAATCCCAATCCAAGATCCAGGTATGGATAGGAAGGAAATGATACCTCATTAGGATCACCAAGACACGACCTACCGACCATTTCCTAGGTAAATATCATGTTAAGGTTTCACATTTCTAGTGGACATTTCATTTTTGAATAGGTGGTATTACTTAAATTAAATAAAAAAATTAATTTCATTTAAATAGATTGAATTAGGTGGATCATCATTCCAATTGATAAGGGTTCATACACCTTATAAATAAAAAATGGATGTCCACATAATCCAATTTTTAACAAGATCCTCCCTAATAAATTGGAATAATTATTTATACTTATAAGAATTTAGGAACTGCAATATATAAAAACTAAGAACGACAACAATCTCATAAAAACATGAATATGCATGCTAAAAGTAGACGTGGCATGGAAATATGAATGTCATTTCAATTCCTATAATGACTAGTGTGATGTGTGCTATGCAGTGTTCTTGTATCATCAGAATGAAGTAATATAAAACATCATCTCAAAAATACCAATATCAATAACATAAAAAAACGTGGGTCACCTAATAGTGAAGTTCTATCAACCACAAATGGAATAATCAATAACTGCAATTCCCAACCAAAAAAATTTGGGGTTCTCCTATACATGGGTTAGATATGTCCAAGAATAGGGTAAATTTCAAATTCTTATACCCTAGTCTCCTATCTAACCCAAATAGTAAAAAAAGGAAAATAAGACTGTAATACCAATTTGTAGTTTCCCTCCCTGAGTGCAACTGATATGACCCCTGATACAATGGGACACATAACCTCAAGTGCATCTCCCTGAATTCCATAGGTTGATGACTAGTAGCGAAAGACTATAGTGTGTCCATGGGGATACTATTCACTCATATGATTAGTTATAACATAACAGTAAAAAATATAAATTAAATATAAGAAGAAATAAGAACAACATACAATAGTGGAAGTAAATCAAATAAGAAGTGAAATATAATGGAACAATAAATGGAAGCTTAATAATCATAATATATATAATATTGAGGTCAATTTCACAGTGTTATAAAAAATATAAGTATAGGGGAACATGGGTACAATAATATAATTCAAGCTATCAAAAACTACAAAAGTGGAAGAAAATCATACAAAAACAACTCAAGCATAGGCCTGATCCACTTCTCCCAATATCCATCTTCAGCAGAAAGAAAATACTCAAGCATCAGAAGTAGTGTGCTTCCCTATATCCATACCTGCAAGCATAAGCTCTACTTGGGTACCAAACACCTCCCTATTAGGGGTGTGAGATATAATCTTAGTATTATGTCATTAACTATGTCTAGTAATTTCAATTTGATGCTATAAAAAATAGTGTTCCACATATAATAAAATGAAATAAGTTAAATAAATAAAATAATTAAAACTTGTTCCGGGTACCCAAGAAAACACCCGTCCCATACCAGTTGCTTCTGCCTAAGACAAAAATCGGATTAAATTAACTATTCAAGGTAGAATATATGTACAAGGTCCAAAGTAAACATGAAAAGACAAGAAGTCCTACCCCCAAGCTTGTGATTTGGCTTGGGGTCTAACTCATATGTCATCATCAAAGGATGCTAAAAAGAAATAGAGAGGTATCAAAAAATCATAAGCAATATCTATGAAATATTAATAAATGTATCTCATGAATTTCAAGCAATTCATTCTAGTATTTCAATTCTAGTGGTGGAGTCTGAGGCCATACCTAACTATCTAAGAAGAATCACTTATATTTCTATAGTAAATATGATATAGAAAAATACCACCGAGCTCATCCTAGGTGACCCTATCGGCATCCCAAGTATCACTACGAGGCATGGTGAACTTTGAGTCCAGGAAAAATATCTCTCATAGGGTAATGGGTCTCTCCTAAGGCATGGTATAACCATCTTTCCAACTGGTCCATCATTGGTTTGTCCCCTTGGGAACCATCCTCACTCACAAGCATAATAAATCCCACCTGAAAACTCTAAACTTAGTAAGCCATCGTGTTGCTCCCAATGCGTCGAGTAGTAACCCACAAAGCATGGTGAGTCCATCCATGAAATACTTAACTGAGGATTCATATCCTCTCCCATCTCATATCGAACGAGACATATTAATAAATGTATATAACTCATAGAAATTCATTTATACTTGAATTCCAATAAAGAAGCATATCAATATCACATGCATACCATTTAATCAAGGTATGTTGTTTATGATATTCCACCATGACACAATTCAAATTTCAAGGTAATCACTACTTCTCATAAGTAGGGTATAAGTGATAAAAATACATTTAAAAAATTTCAAGTTATCACCTGCAATTTAATATTACAAGATAACAATCTTATCATTTAATCAAGATTTTCAATTTAATCCAAATGAAAAAGGAACAATTTATATAATAAGGGAATAACAATTAATAAGATCCAGGCATGGGAAAGAGGCATAATTAGCGAAGAAGAACATATAACAATTACATGTCATCACATGAAATTTAATACAACAAGCTAAAAATCATACCATTTAATCAAGATTTTTAATTTATGCTAGAAAACAATTTCATAGTTTATATAGAAAGGAAACCAAGCATTTCTAATAACACTAAAAACTATATTTATTTTAGAAGAAAACGCACCTTCATTGGAGGGGGTTTATTATAAAAGAAATACATTTCTTAATCAAATAATTAATTAAAATATATTAAAATTTGTTCTAAACCTATTTAGCACTAAATAAATACATAGTAATATCTCAAGACATAAGTTTTGATCATAACTTGTAGAAAATAACATGTTATCACTAAAATTTCAATATCACAAGCCCACAAGATTACTAAATATTCACAAAAATTGTTAAACACTTTAAACAGGGCATAAGCTATTATATAGTTCACATGTCATCAATAAAAATACAAACTCACAATCTAACAATATTTAGAAACTAAATAATTCAAGTCATTAAACATGTAACATGGAATTAAAATTGTGTACAAGGATTAATCATAGTCATTTTAGTACAATAGCACTAATCAAGACACCTTTCACAAAGTATAATCTCTTAGTAAAAAGCATAAGGATATCATTATAAGGCAAGGTATGCATGTAACTTGAAAAGGAAAATTTAGAATATAAGTCATATTTCATTTAAATAATACATCAAGTATATTGAAGGTACAAGTCACTACACATTGTCCAAACAATTATGATCAAGCTTAGACATCATAAAGAGGAACCCAATTCATAGATCATTTCTCATTCTATGATTGTTAATCAATTTAAAGAATTACCAAAGTACCACACACACCCCAAGGATAATGTTTTTCATCTAAAAAAAGGGTAATCTTATATCATTTTGGTTGGACACATCCAAAGGGGATTCAAAAAGAAATCAGACACCCACAGATGGGTTTTCTATGAGTTTTAGTCACTACGGACATGGTAGACCGTCTAGGTTAATTTAATATGAAATATAAAGCTTCACTGGAAGGTTATGATGAGAGGAACAATGAAGCATTCTCTAAAAATCAACGAAACAAAGAGAATAAGGTTTAGCCATTCTACCTCAACATCATAGTACACTACCCACCAAACAACACACCTTGAAATGACCTAAAATAGATGTAATCAACAGATTTAAAAAACCCCCAAAATAGGAGGAAAACCATTTTCATGAAGGTAGCATGATGAGAAGTGTAAGAACTAAGAAAATAATGATTACAAAACATAGAGATTAATGAGATATTTCTAGATCATCCAACAATGATGAAAACAGATAAGAATCAAGGGAGAAACATTAATATGAAGAGAAGAAGGGGGGAGAGGTGCACCACACCTGGAAGGAGAAGAGGGAGGTGTTCTAGGAGGAACTGAGATGAAAAAAGGAATAAAGGAGAACAAGAAAAGATGAAAATAAAAAAAAAGTTAATAAAAGAAAGAAAAATGAAAAGAGAAAAAAATAAAAAAGAAAAAAGAAAAAGGAAAAAAGGGTTAAATCCCATTTACTTTATTATTATTTTTATTATTTTCCAATTTTTCTATTTTCCCCAATTTTTTTAATTTCCTCAATTTTTCCATTTTTTATATTTTTTCCCATTTCTTCCTTTTTTTATACCCATAAAAAAACACTGCACACGGTCACATCACACGATTTAAATTACCATGCGCGGACCGTGCATCTACCCACTGCCCAAAACATATAAGGGTTCATCTAATGTAGTTTAAACCAAAATTTTTAATATCCAAAAACTTAGATAAAGCTGGGACATTACACATTTTTACCATAGTGGATTAGAATACTCTTGTTTCCTATAGAGGATCATGAAACACCTATTTCCCATAGATGATCAGGACACAATATTTTCTCATAGTAGATCACACTCACTTACTTCTTTCCCTATATTATATCATAATATTTAAAGCATTACCTAATGAATTAAAGGGAGATATAGGCCCCACCTATCACATAATGAAACCAAATATACATGTTCCACAAAATAAAAAACATTCATTATATCATTAACCATGAAATGAAATTTTCTTTATAAACATTTCATCATATGATAATTTTTGGAAAAGAGACAGGTTTTATAATCATTTTATCATTTTATCACTACATAAATCATGGCGAAAAAGTAGCTTCATAATACTTTTATCTTGGTATAACCCGTGGATGATAAACACATTTCATAAAAATCATTCCATTATAAACATAAACAATTTATAGAAATAATAAGAATGAAATCCTTGGTTAATATCCCCATCAATGAATATGTTACATCAAAGGATTTCATGTTAGAAAGAGAATTATTTTGAATGATAAATCACAAGGAATGTTTCTCTATGAAGACATTACTTCTTTAAATATAAATTTTTAAAACATTAAATATTTTGGAAATCCTTTTCTTTTTATGTAAACTTTAAAACTTATAAAGTAATATTTAAAAATCATTTAAAACATTTCTTGAAGAGAAACACCATGTCATATTTGAAATAAAATTATTAAAACATATTTTTTGAAAATAATTTTATTTTAAAATAAATATGATAACTTAAAAATAAATCTTCATTGAAAATAATGGTTATGATTGATAAAAATTTCATTAATATGGTACATGTTAAAAAAAATAATCCTTTTACATTTTTGTTAAAATAAAACATGCATTTTTTTAGAAAATAACATGAATATTACTTTTTTTTTAAAGTAAATGATGGGTAAAAATATCTTCAATAAATACTTTTGATAAAGTTAATATATTATTTAGAAAAAAATGGTTTTTGAATAAAAATAGGTTTTCAATCAAGGTGAGAAATAGATTCTGATTTCATTACGATTATTTTCTATGTTATTTTATGTACCAAAGGAAGGAAAAAAGTACTAATACTTGAAAGTATCATGAATAAACAAAGGGAAAGATAATTAATGATTTTATTGAGATATTTATGATAATATTTATTCATCATAAATAGAATCATAAACAATCCTGATAAATGATGAGATTGTAACATAAAATAATTAACAATTTGTTAACATTGAATCTTATGACTCATGAAATAATAAAGTTAATAAAACTTATAATTTTATTAGAAAAAAAATAAATTAATGATATTAAATTTCAAATAATTTTTATATACACCTGATAAAATAAGATTGGATCAGAACATAACATATGCCTCAAAGAAGGCCAGTTGAGACAAAGATTCCTTACCGCTTCGGTAATCATTGAATTTTAAACCTCATAAAAGATAGATACTCAAATTGATATCTAAATGAAAATAATTTTTAGGATAATAATTGTAAATTACATTCATGGTCAGTATATACAGCATATAAAAGAAATAGGTGATGAATATGGAATGTATCTCACTAAAGTAAAAAGTGAGATGAAAATCCACTACCTTAAGTATTGAATTCCTCCATAAATATTAACACCTACTATATAATAAAAGAAATTTTATTATAAATATTTTACAGAACCTTAAATATATATATATATCATACTATATATGATTTAATTATGACCATTTATTACTTGTTTATTAACAATTATATCTTTAAGTAACATTTTTGGGAAATAACTACTTTATTTGTTTTACGTTTTGATTTGTTGTATTTTATGTTTTATTATTTTTATTATGGATACATAATATAAAGAATCATAACCATGATATTGATATATTATATATTCATTTCATAAGTATTTATTGTAATTTATAAAATTCATAGGTATAAATGAAACACACCATTCATGGAGATAATAGGCCATACATACACATGAACGCTCCATTTTCAAGATGGGTTGAAATAAATAAAAGTAAATAATATATTACTAATAAAAGATAATTTTATGTCATATATATCAAATATTTTCATTAATACTATATTTATAACATTCTATTTAAATTATTAATGAATCAAATCACTTCACGAGGCGACATTTTGTGGTACACACGAGCGATGTTATCGTATTCCCACAAAATGAAAAGTAAAAAAGTTATATATGATATAATGAATCTAGAGGTATAATTATTTTATAAATATCAAACACACACACACACAAAAATATATATAATTTATATCCTACATCATACCCAACCATGAGATTTGGTAATGGATAAATTAATGACATTGGTTTGCAAGGCGTTAGTCCGTCGTACATATAAATGATGATTTTATAACCCATTTTATAAAAGTGGAGATTTTTTTAGGTTATTTAATTAAAATAATAAAATATAATAATAAAATAAATTACTGGTTTTATTATATTGTAAGTGTTAATACATATTTGAAGTTAGAAAACGAAGAATAAAAAAAGGATCTTAGTGCAGATAATTACCTTTGCTTAACAGCTCTTCCTTCAGATCTTTTATTAAAGACGAAAGTTTTGGTCTTTTAGGAGAAAAATAAGCTCTAAAACATATATATAGATATAGGGGAGGGATTTTTTATGGTTTTTACTAAATATTTTTCTTAATATATGTGAATAATTGAATTGTGGTGGTGGCCTTTTATCAGTGGGTTAAAGTAACAAACTTGGAAACTACTTGGAAATTTGCCAAAAGAATCCAAAATGATAAAGAAATTCACATTAAAAAAGATTCAAAATAACCCTACATTAGATATTGGGAAGTATAATATGGAAATAAGTACATAGAATATGTGTTAGACATGTTTTTTCTCATTTTAAACCCTTATGTTTTTTAACTACTAGTAAACCCATTTTTACCATAATCGTGATAATTTTTTTTATTATTTTCATTAATCACATTGGTAAAAAATTATGTTGAAATTATTAAATAACATAAATTTTTACGATTCCAAAATATTTAATCTCTTTTTCAACATTAAATTCAAAGAAGTGACATTTTTTATTTAAAATTAATCCCATAGACGTGATGAGAAAGTAGGTTTTAAAGAGAAAATAGCTAAAAAATTACATAGTTTTTATATCCAATTTTAGTATAAAATATATTCAAATGAACTAAATTGGATTAATAGATATATAATTAAACTAATATTACTTTGAAAAAAATTTAAAATACAATTTAACTTTTTAAATAAATTAAATTAAAATAAAATTTTCAATTAAAATTTAGTATTTTCTATATTTATTAAAAAATTATTCCTTTCTGAATATTGTAAAGAATTCACCATAAGATAAATTTGACATTCTGATTTCAAAAATGAAGTTTATTTTATCAATTTTTTTTTCTAAAAGTGAAAAAAATAATTTTATTATCATGAAAAAAATAAATAAAGACCATTTTTTGAAAAAATAGTATTTTTGGAACATATACAGACTTTTCAAAAGATATTGTGCACCTTTTTACTAATGTTTCTTATTTATATAAAACCATTGTAATTAATATTTAAAAATTCATTATTACTAATCATTCCTCTAATATTAAAATATATGTTATAATGGTCATGTTTGAATATATCACAATTTTTTTTAAAAACATAGTTTTGTGTGTTACACAAGATAACCTTGTGTCACATGTAACACTAAATTAACTTTTTGCTGCGTGACATGAAAGCTGTTAATGAAATTTAATTTATTATAAAAAATTAAATTCATAAACACTCTAGGTGTTACATTATACCCCACTAAAAATGAATTTTACCCTTGAAATTTATCACTTTGATACCAACAACCGTGGATACTTCTACCTTATTATATCATCAGGTTATCACATAGCTTCTCAAGATGGTTGTTTTGAAAAAAACATTGACAAGGTGAGTTTTCTTCTCTCATAGAACATTATCTATTCAAAAATTAATACCAACTGGATGTTCTTTATAAGAAATATTATTCTCCAGTAGTATGACCTCTGAGTTCAGTATATATTGTTGATCAAGTATGTAATTCCTTACAAGAGGTACATGGAATACATCATGAACCTTGGAGAGGTTCTATGGAAGCACCAATTGATAAGTAATTTTACTTTTATGATAAAATATTTCAAAGGAACCAATAAATATAGGGCCTAGTTTTAACTTCTTTATTCCATAGATAAATTCATAGAATTACCATCTAACAAACTTCAAATTGCAGGCCACATCGATGATTTTCAGCATCAAAATTTTGTCAATTTTGTGAAATCCTTATATGTCTCTAAATGAATATAACTTTCCCTTCAATATCATCATCTTAATCAGGTTCAAATATCATTATTTCTACAAATTCATTCTATTATGTTGGATTTCTACACTTTTTCCCATAAAGGGATTCACAAGGATCTATATAAATGATTAAGTGAAATATATTATTATAGTAAAAATAATTTAGAGTAAGGTGTTTATCTTAACCCCATTTTAAATCCATAGAATGGGATATTAGAATATTCTCTACTATTTGAATTATTCTCTTAGACAGAACATATTTTTGAGGATGATACATATTGTAAAAACTCAACTATGTATTAAGATATTACCAAAGACTTGTCCAAAATCATTGAGGTAAACTTCCAATCCTGACCAGATACAATTGAAAGTGGTACTCCATGCGACCTTTACAATCCTTTAATATATATTACAGAAATCTGATCAACAGTTAATTATTATATGATATAGATAAAGTGTGATGAATTTATAATTTGATTGATTATAACCCATATTTATCTCAATATCAAAGATATGATAAACCAAAAACATTAACAATACCTTTAATAAAATGTCCACGGAAAGTAATGGCATTCCGCTCAAACATATTTTCCACTATATAAAAAACTAAAGGGTTACATTTCTATGATTTTATCTTAAAATATATTTAAGTGATTCCAAAAGGAAAATGATCATTTTTACATTAAATAACCTATTATCATATACAAAAAAATTTCTATTAGATGCTTGGGTTCAACCTTGTACTGATAGAATGTAAAATTTGTTATCAAAATTCATGTAGATTGAGATAATCATAAGAAATTTCACTAAAGGATGAACAATAAGATTTTAATAGGGATAATTCCTAAAAAATAAAACATAAAGTTCCCAACTAAGGATGGGAGGATTAACACTCTCTAATTATCCCGATTCACTTCAACCCTCATGTATACATAACCTTTCCCCTTTTCTTTTTTATTCATAGGTTGTTGTATCTCATCCGACACATTTTCCCTTGGATTGGGGAATTGATTCACATAATTCCCAAACTCCTAGCACCTGAAACACTGGAGTTTTGGAAATTCATTAATTGGAATCCTATTTTCCCCTATTTCATTAACCAAACCACTAACCACATTTTTACATTCTCTTGATTTATGACCTACATTTCCACTTTTAAATCACATTCCAGTTCCATTCACTAAAACCCTTTGACAATTCTTCCCACATTTCTGGTATTTTGATGGATGGAATTTCATTATAACATTTTTTTTCATGAGAATCAATATTCATTTTCTTATCAAAACTATATGAATAGTGGGAATATCTAATTTCCATTTCTACCTTCAGTTCACATGAAATGACTTTTATTGCTACTGAAGTCTATTATATCCATCTCCATTTGAAGAATTAGTTTTTTCCCACCAATGAATCAATAAAATTTTCTTTTGGGGATAATGATTAAACCATAAGTGTACCTTTAAGGTCCTTTAAAATTAGTTTCATTGTTAACAATAGATTCATCATCCTTGTTCGTAACTCTATGAAATTCCTTCTCTATATTTGTTCATAGAATACTAGGGATGTACTTATTGAGAAATAACCCTTTAAAATATTTCCATTACATTGATTCAATTTCTTCTTGTTACATCATATTATTAATCAGAGTCCTCCACTGATTTTTTCACCATAAAAATGATAAATAGACAAAATGAATTTTTCGTGATCCAAACATTGAATAATTTAAAATGAATTTTTAGTTGTACTGATCCATTTCACAAAAACCAGTAGATCTTTGAAACCACTAAAATAAGGTGGAAGTTTCCTCATGAAAGACTCAATATAACATTGTTTCCTCCTTTTCATGTTTGTAAGTACAACATGATTCATATGTTGAGAAATTTATTTGATCATATCAATAATATTTTTCATTACATCTCCTATAATATTTTGGTTTAAAAGGAAGAAAATAATTTTATTTTCCATTTCATTTAGTATTAAAATGATTTATCCAGGTTATAACCATTCAGTAAAATAATAATATATACTGGGAGAAATAATAATCAAAGTGGAAAACCACATAATCATGAAAAATCACTTATATTGTGAGTAAATCCTAAAATGATATTTTCAATCCATGAAATAATAGTTTTATCCAAGGTCTCTCATAGTAATAATCTATTTAAATCATTCATGATGGTTTATAAAGACTTTGTGAATTTTTAAATCATATCCCCTAAGAGTGTCAAACTAGTTGTCCAACAAGGCCCATTATTATCCAGAAGGTGATGGTTGAGTCTAGATAAATGTTCACTTTTTGAGTTATTACACCTAGGAACTTCTATACTAAATCCACATCCACTTATAGTACCTATGAATAGATGTAATTTATTGGAAACCACATTCTATACCCTTTACAAAAATTATAAGATATTTTTATATACTTTGACTCATCCTTATAATTATCCTTTGAGATAACCCTCGAAATATTCTTATAAATAACATTTTATATTTAACTATATTATTCTAGTCATTGTTTCCAAAGGTTAACTAAACTTATATTATAATACAAACTATAGTGACCCTAGATTTTTATATATAGAGATTACATATTTTAGTTGAATATTCAATGGATTATAAAAATAAACTTTTGAGGACCGTAATAGTTTAGTGTCTATGGATATTAGGTACACAATCATCTAATTTGTTGGAAGATCTTAAATATATCCCAAAAATATCTTCTCACATAGGGATGACCTACCTAAACCTTTCCTCATAATATGGGGAAAGAAACACAAGAAAGTGTGAGCTCAGATTCTCAATAAGGATAAGAATTGTATATATGAATATATGATTATATGTAATCACAAGAAAATCATAATGGTAGGTGATGATGACCATAACTTAAAAAGTTCATACCCAACCTGTCATAGAGTATAAGCATGACTCATGGCATAAAACATTGTCATTTTCAAATACATGCCCAATAAGGTTGATAAATACTCATAAATTAATGGTGAACCATAATATCATGTTATCCATGTGTGAAACCATCATAAATATTGAAAACCATTTCATATCTCATGTTAAACTACCAAGACCATCAACATAGTGGATCATGACTCATCACATATTTCCCATTATGGATCAAGAAAAAATAGTTTCTCATAATGGATCATGACACACCTGTTTCCCACAGTTTATTAGGATACACCAGTTTTCTGTATCAGATCAAGCCCACTGACTTGTTTCCCATTTTTATCTCATGAGATATAAATAATTACTCAATAAATTGAAGGGAGATATAGGTATCGCTTGTCACATAATTAAAATCATACATATGTGATTTAAAAAATTATAAAACATTCACCATATCATTACATATGAAATAAAATGGGCTTCATAAACATATCATCATATCATAACATTTGAAAAGGGACAGGTTTCATAATCATTTAATCATTTTATCATTTCATCATTTCATGACCCATGGAGAAAGAATAATTTTTAATAATAATATTATAATGGTGTAACCTGGGGAAGATAAATGTGTTTTATAAATATCATGTCATTATAAATGTAAAACATTCAGAGAAAGAATAAGAATTGTATACTTGGTGCATATCCTCAATAGAGTATAAGTTACATTAAAGGATTTCATCTTAGAAGAAGAATTATTTTAAAAGATAAATCACTTGGATTTTTTATTTAGGAATATATATTTTGTTTGAAAATATATTTTTAAGACATAAAACATTTTCAAAATCCTTTTCAATAAAAATAAACTTGAAAACTTATAAAGGAAGCTTTAAAAATCATTTAAAAAATTTCTTGAGGAAAATATCCTTTCATCTGTGAATTTTTTCTAAACATAATTTTTTGGAGATAATTTTTTGAAAATAAACTTGAAGACATATAAATGAATATTAAAGTAAAATAATGGTCAAGATTTTGAGAAATTCTGTTCATGAAATATATGTTAAAACAAATATTATTTTCAGGTTTTTTTAAAAGCCAAACTGGAATTGTTTGGAAAATGACATGAATATTACTTTAATTTTTTTAATAAGTAAAACGTGGGTAAAAATAAATTTAATTATTCCTTTTGATAATTTTAATACATTTATGAAAACATTTATTTTGATAATTTTTTTTCGAAGAAAAATGGTTTTTCTACTGAGGTGAGAAATAAAGTCAGATTTTCTTAAAACAAATTTCTCACTTTTTAATGTAACTAAAGTGAAAAAATAGAACTATTACATGGAAATATCATGAATAATAAGTGGAAAATAAAATTCTTTGTTTTATTGAGATATGTTTTATAATATTTTATCATCAGAAACATAATAATAAAAATTCATAAATAACGATGATATTGTAACATAAAAACATTACCACTTTGGTAACATTAAATCATAAGCCCCAGAAAATAAGAAAGTAAAATTAAAAGTATAAGGTCATGATAATAAATAAATTCATTATATTACATGTAAAATGGTCACTATATACACCGCATATTTGAATATAGGTGCATCACATAACATATGTCTCAAAGAAGGAAAATTGAGACAAAGATCCCTTACCACTTTGGTAACTTTTGAACCATAAACCCCATAAAAGAGATATAATAAAATGGATATGAAATTCCCAATAATATTCTGGATAATAATCATAAAATAAAATCATGGGTATTATATACACCACAATAAATAAATTGGTGGTGAATATGACATTTATCTAAAAAAGTAACAAGTGAGACATAAATCCCTTACCTTAAGTCTTGACAGCTTTCGTACGCATTAAAAAATACATTATAATAAATATAATTTTATTAAAAATATATTGAATATACATATATATATATATATATAATACCACACATGATTTAATTATGATTTTTATTACCCTTTTATTAACAATATTATGTTAAAGTCGCATTTTGGGAAATAACTACAATTTTTTTCGTGCATGTTTTGATTTGTAATATGTTTTGTTTTTATATTTTGATTATGGTTAAATAGTCTCCAGAATAATTAATATTATATAAATATCATATATATTCATTATATATATATTTATAGTAATTAATAAAAGTTAGAGGTAGAAATGAAATGCACTATTCATGGAGATGATAGGTCATACATATGCAAGAATGTTGTTTCCATTTTATTGATGGGATAAAATAAAGAAAGATAAATAATATATTAATAACAAAATATCATTTTTATTTAATATATATCACATATTTTGATTAAAACCATCACTAGTACCTTTTATATAAATCATGAATGAGTCACATCACTTCACGGGATGGTAGTTCGCCATACACACGGGCGATGTTATCATATTCTAAAAATGGAATGTAAAGAGGTATATATGATATTATGAACCCAAATTTATATTTTTTATTAATATCATATAAATACTTTACATCAATCATCATACCAAACTATGAGAGGTGGTAATGGAAAACCGAAAGACATCGGTTCACAAGGCTATAATTCGCTATCTACACAAATGATTATTATGTAACCAATTTGATGAAAGTAGGGATAGTTATAGGTTACTAAGTTTAAATAATAACTTATTTTTATTTAGGATATATTTTTTTATTATATTTTAAGTGTTAAATCATAATATAATATTTAAAATTAAGAAAAAAGGAGGTTTTCTCTTAGAAACTCCTCGTTTAGATCTCTTATTAAAGACCATAGTGTTTGTCTTTTTGGACGACCAAAAGATTCAGAACATGTATAGGGACAATGAGGGGGATTTTTTTTATGGTTTTTATGACCTATATTGATTGAGATGTGTGAATAAGTAAAGGGTGGTGGTGTCCTTTTATAAGTGGGGGAAAGGAACCCACTTGGAAACTACTTGGAAATTTCTCAAAAGAATCCAAAATGATAAATAAATTCCCAGGATAAAAGATTTAAAATGACCCTATATTATAAATTTGTAAGTATAAGATAAAAATATGTCCATAAAATTTTATTGATATATGTTTGGGTCATTTTTAACACTTATCATCCTTGTTTAACACCTGATAAACCCATTTTCCCTTAATCATGGTAATTAAATATTTACTATTTTCAATATTAATTTTGGTAAAAAAATAATTTAACCTTATTATATAATATAATTTATGATTATTAAAAATATTTAATCTATTTTTAAAATTGAATTTATAGAATTGGCATAATTATAATTAAAATTAATCTCGTAGACGCGATGAGAAATCATTTTTTCAAAGAGAAAATAGCCAAAGGTTTATCGATTTTACATCCAATTTCAATAATAAATTTATTAAAATGTTATAAATTGCTTTAATATATTTATAATTAAACTAATTTTACTTTTAATTAAATTTAAAATCTAATTTATCTTTATAATTAATTTAAACAAAAGGAATTTTTCAATGAAAATTTTATATTTTCACTATTTAATAAAAAAAATTATATTTTTGAGGTTTCAAAAAAAGTTACCCTATGATAGTTTTGATACAATGATTTAAAAAATGGAGCTTATTTTGTTAAATTAATTTTCTAAAATTACCTAAAATTAATTTTATTATTGTACACAAAAAAATAAAAACCATTTTTTGAAAAAATAGTATTTCAAAACGTATATAGAATTTTTAGAGAAACATTTAGTACATTTTTATCAATATGTTTTATTCATAAAAAACCATTATACTTAATAGTAAAAAATTAGTTATTATAGTTTAAATCACTATGTTTAATGACTATGTTATAACATTGACATATGAATATATCACGGTTTTGTCAAAACATAGTGTCATGTGTAACACAAGTTTACCCAATGTCACGTGTAATGAAAGATTAACTTAGTGTTTCTTCTAATATAAGATATCAATGAAATTTAATTTTATTAAGAAAAATAAATTCATAAAAACTTAGGGTATTATAGTGGTATTCTTTCTTTTGGAAATTTTGACATTCAAAACCACCTATTGACCACATATTCCATCACCAAGGGAATATGTCTAGATATTTTACCCTTATTAAAATTATAGCTCCCATGCAGTGCAACTCCCAAACCATGACCTAAAATATGAAAATTTTGGCTCTATTGTGTTGTTCAGGTGGACCAAATGTTTACCACAGGAACCACCATGGGTGTGGTCCTAGTCCATCTTCTTGTTTTAGGAATTTTCTTCTCACCAAACCTTATATTATGGGCATGGAATAGTCTTATATTCTTCCCCATATTCACCGTGACCACATCTAGGGCATGGTATTTCCCATATTATACAATCTTCAACACAACATCACATATGATAATCTCTCAATCATCACTTCATCACTTTGGTCACATTAAATCAAGTGTTGTCAATAATTCTATTTTCATCAAATTTAAATTTATTTATTGAGATTACAACCCAAATATTTCAATAAAACTTATATTAAGGTTAACTATTTTATCTTTATTATTAGAAAACTAACTCAATCCTTTAGGATTGATGAAAAAAATCCACATATCACAAGCCGTAAGAATAAAGGTTTTCTAAAAAAATGGGATATAATATAAGGGGGTGAGCCTAGATTCTTAGTAAGGGGAAACATACATTAGAAGCTATCAACCATAATAATATAATTATTAATAAGGTAGTAATAAATAAATTCCATAACAAATGGAGTTTTGAGTATAATATATCCATGGATTATATAAAAATAAATAAATTCTTAGATAAGACTAATTGATCTCATAGTGATGAAATCTGTAATGTCAAATATAAAAAATATATTATCAAGACCTTGTGCTAAGTCATCATACATAAATTGGTAAGAATTAAACCATATACACAACTATTTTGTATCATTAAACCTACCACTTTATTGAGAGGCTATATAATTTTTATTCATATACACCACATAACAAGTCTAATTCATCTGTCATATGAAGAGATTGGATGAATAATATATATCTTAAAGTTTTATAAAGAACCATATACAAAGTTTTTGATATATAATCAATAGGTAGCCGTAAATACATAAAGGATATATAGAAAGACCATATTTACCCATTAAATGTAATGGTATAACTATTTATTTAAATATCTAGAAAAAAACTTAGAAACTATAATATATACAAGATATAATAGAAATTACCTTTATAAATGGAATGATAATAAAATAATGATATAGGGTACCTTCATTTTTAGGGATGTCAATGGAAATTAGTTTATAATTGTATATTCAAATCCTTTATTTTAATTCATAAAGAGATTCTGAATCATCCAATGAATTTAAATAGGGAGTATGAAACCATGTGTGTAGTTAAAACCATTTATTGGGTTCCATGTGAAAATAGAGTTAATAACTAATAAATATTATTATGGGTTTTTACCCATAAGTGTATCTCATCCAGAGCCTACATCAACTTGTGGTATCCATATAAGGGTATTGTTTCTCAAAAACCACACAATATTTACAATAACTAAAATTTAGGGCATTTTGATTTATCTATTGAGTTTAGAATAATTATTTAGAATTATAATATATTATTATGGTAGTATAATTATATGGAATGATGATCTATCATTGATAATGTTATATGGAATTTATAAAAATAAAGCACAAAAAATTTCATTTCTATAAAAAAATAAATTGGGGAGGATTAAAAAAATAAAGGAAAAGAAGGGATTATAAACCCTTATATCAGCATAATCATGAATTAGGAAAAGGTGATAATTAAAGGGAATAAAAAATATATCAAAAAAATCTATGAAATGGTCGATAATACCATGGAATTATAGGCATCTAGAAATATTAAAAATAATTTTAAATGTTATAACAAATGGATTTCAATTGAAAAGGAAAAGAGGGGTATTCAGAACCCTTACCATGAAAGATAACTTCTTTAATTTTAATAATATCACAGTATAACCTTAAAAACTTCTTATAGAGGCTATTAATAGAGAAAAAGAGATAAGAGTTTTGATCAATAATTTTGGAGTGATGTGAAATGGTAGGTTGGGTGGGTATTTATAGTGATTGAAGTTTCTTCTTTATTAATTTCAAAGAACGTGCCTTGAATCCTAGGTTAATATAAAATAAAACCATTAGAATATGAATTATTTTATCACATAATATTTTAATTTTATATCCCATTTTTTTGTATTTCAATTGTTTAATAATTAAAATTCTCAAAAAAATATATTTTTTGGATGGGGACATGATTCTTATTCAAAAAGAATGATTTTTGAAAAACCTAAAAATACATATTAGGTTTTGAAATATTCTTTATACGTTTGTAAAATTAATTGAATTACATTAAAATAAATTCTTTTAATTAATATTCAATTATGGTTGATAATTACTTTATATTACTTAGTACATCATTTTTAATGTGTTATATAGTCATAATACTCAAAACATATTCATTCCACATTTTACTTTTTACATAAAAATTTGAGAGTCAAAATATAATAAAAAAATTAAAATTGGTTTATTTTTATGCTTTGATTCCAACCTTATATTATTTTTAGGAAAACATTTCTATATTTATTTAAAATTTAATTATTTAATGAAGAGATATGTGAATTTTAAAATAATGTATTTGGTGCCTAAAATAAAATAACCGTCACCATTTTTATTCTGTTATAAATGTGTGTAATTATATTATTATTCATTTATATATATATATATATATATATTATTAATTATTAATTATATTATTATGAAATTATTTTATGTTATTGGTTTTAGATTTTATTATAAATGCAATATAATAGTTTTCAGTTATATTATAAAGTGTTGTACTATTAAGTTGAAATAATAGAATTTTCAGTATGACACCACTAAAAAAATATATTTACTGTTATAGAATGTTGGGCATTACATTGAAAACATTCACAAAATAGTGATGATAGAACAACCATTCTATCTTAATTATTGGATGTATACTTGTTAGAGTTTAAGGTACATATAGTGGATTCACAAGGATATTTGAGATTGGGAAAGAAGGACTATGACTCCATTGTGCTTTGAGATGAAAAAATAATTACCTATACCTTCGATACATATATAGATGGATAAACCTATATGGAGTCATGGGGATATTTCTTCTTTATGAAACATATAGTTATGGTGTGGATTTTTGAAGAGCATTCTGTGCTGGGTTCAACATGGACGAGTTTCCCCCAAACAACCAACATCTAGAATGCTCTATAATGGTGGGTATATGAACACTTACACTAGTGATAACCTTTTTGATAGATTATTTTTTATAGGTATAGATACCTAGAGTTTTTATACATAGATATTTCATATTGTTAGATGAATATTCAATAAATTACATAAATAACAACCTAAGGACCATAAAATTTTACTATGTTTAGAGACTAGGTACTCAATATTATAATTTGGTCAATGATCATAAAAATATTACATAAAGATATAACCATTTATTAATATTCAAAAAAATACCCAACTTAATACCTTTCTATATTACCTAGGGAAAGGAAACATAAACATGTTGAGCTCAGATGCTCAGTAAGGGTTAACAGGTGAGATACATAAGCATAACATGAATGTAAGGGTATTAGTACATGATCATAACATTTGAAAACCAAACCCTACTTATAAATATCATAATATTGAGTCATGTAATAAATATTGTAATTTCATAAGAAATATATCATAATGAAATCAAATAAAATGAACCATAAGATCCAAATATTGACATAAGACATAAAACTGTGGCATACCAATAACCATAAAAAATATTATTTCAATGATATCTACAAAGACATTTATAACATGTTAGGGTTGGGATAATCTTCAGTGTACCTATTTTGGTCTTGGGACAACCTCCTGTATACCCTCTTATTTTGGTATTGGGATAACCTGTCATGTACCCTCTTGTTATAGGCTTGGGATAACCTCTTATGTACCCTTTTTTAAGGTTTTGGATAACCTCTCATGTACCCTTTGAGAACATATATCATCAATCATTACCCAATTCATTGGAGGGAGATATAGGTCCCACCCATAAATAATGAAAATATAAAAATGTGTTCGATAAGATCATAAAACATTCATCATATCAAAACCCAATAAAAGAAATGAGTTGCATAAACATTTCATCATAGTATAACATGTGGAAAAGAAATAGGCTCATAATAATTTCATCATTTCACCACAACATAACCCATGAAAAAATAAGTAAATTTTATAATAATTCAATCATGGTATAACCTGTGGAATCAAAATGAGTTTCATAAAAATCATGTTATCCTAAACGTAAACCATTTAGATAAATAATAAGAATTGTATCCCTGGATCATGTCCTCAGTAATGCATAAGTAACCTCTATGTATGTAATTTTATATGGAGAATGATTTTGAAAGAAAAATATATCTGAATATTTCATGATGAAAATAGCCTTTCCACTTTAAAAACTATTTTTAAAACATAAAAAATTTTAAAAATAATTTTCATTGAAAATAAACTTTGAACATTTAATATTAAGTTTTAAAAATAATTTAAAAAATTTCTTGAGATAAATAACCTTTTTTATTTGAAAAATATTATTTAAAACATTTTTTTTGAAAAACATTTTATTTTAAAGTAAAATTTAAAATATTTAAAGGAGTATTCATATAAAATAATGGTTATGATGGATGGAAATTATGTTTACATTTTATACATTAAAATAAGGATTCCTTTCATATTTTTGATAAAATCAAAATAAGAATTGTTTAGAAAATTAAATCAAGAATCCTTTCATTTTTTACTAAAAAGTCAAACATGGGTACATATTACTTTAATAAATAATTTTTATAATTTTATAAACATTTTTTAAAGCATTTTTAGAAAACATTAGTGTGAAAGAAAAATGGGGTTTTGGCCTAAGAGAGAAATAATGTCGATTTTTCTTAATTTTTTTTAAACAATTGAGTAAAAAAAGATAAGAAAATGAAGGGAAAATATTTATTCTATATAAATAAATAGAGTGGAAAAAACATTATTTTCTTGATAGTTATATCATAATATTTTATCATTGGAATCATAACCACAAGTAATCCTGATAAATGATGATATTGTAACAAAAAAACTTTACCACTTTGGTAAATTTGAATCTTAAGCCCCGTGAAAGGATAAAATTAAATTAAACTTATAATATAATTATAATAAATAAATTCTATATATTTAATTTTAAATTGGTTTTATATATAACTCATAAATAAGATAGGTTCATAGAATAACATATGTCTAAAAGAAGGCAAATTGGGACAAAGAAACCTTACCACTTAGGTATATTTTGAACCATAAAACCCATGAAATAGAGATCTGAAAATAGAAATTTAAATATCCATAATTTTCATGAGAATAAATTTAATATTAATTCAAGGAAAATATATTCACCACATATAAGGAAAAATTGATGAATATGGCATGTATCTTAAAGAAATAAAACGTGAGATAGAAATTACTAACTGCTTTAATAATATTTTGAATAGTAATATCCGATAAAGAATAACATAAAATGAAAATTTTGATATCATGAAAAGTAGGAGATTCATGATAATCAAATATAAGGTGAATTATATACACCACATAAAATAAATTAGTGATGAATTTGTATATGTCTCCCATAAATAAAAGAGATAATTGAAATCCCTTACCTTAAGTATCGACTTCCTTTGTACACATTCAAACCGCCTTTATAATAAATAAAAGTTTATTATAAATGTATTATATAAACATATATATATATATATATAAATATATAAACACACACACAAACATATATATATATATAATACCAAATATGATTTAATTATGACCATTTATTACAAATTTCTTGTTAAAAATATATTCCAGGTAATAACAACTTTTCTTTTCGTTTATGTTTTGATTTTTCATTTTCATTACTAATAATGGATCAATCATATAAAAAATAACAATCATGACATAATTATCATAATTATACATAAATTACACTTAAAAATATATATTTAAACACACTTTGGATAAATGATGTACGTTATGATCAAGGATACAATATACCATATGTACACATGAGTAATGTTTCAATTTTTCAATGATCAATTTAGAAAGGTTTTAAGTAAGATTTTATCTTTAAGAAATGATCATAATAATAAAATATTTATTTAAATATACTTATAAATATTATACATGTGGTTTGGTGATTAAATGAGAGAGTCACAATGCTTCGTGAAGGCGGTAGTCCACATGTACACGAACAATGTTATCATATTTCAGTGCGTGAAAAGGTAAGAAATAAATTGATATATTATATTTTTAGAAAGATAAATATTTCACGAATATCATAATTATTTAAATTTTATCACTTATATTCATTAACTTTATACTTGTTATATTCCATGTAAAGAGTTACTAAAAAACATCACATCGATTCATGAGGCGGTAGTCTGCCGTACACATGAGTGACATTATCGTATCCCCTATGGAATAGAAAGTAACAAGGTATATATGATATAATTACTAAATAGGTATAATTATTTTTTAAATATCATATATATAATTTATATCTATCATCATACCTAACCATGAGAGTTGGTAATAGTAAAACGAATGACATTGTTTTCTGAGGTGGTACTCCGCCTTACACACAACTGATGACTTCATAACCCGTTTGATGAAATTGGAGATGGTTGTAGGTCATGAAAATAAAATAAAAAAACTCAGTATATGAAATATTATTGTTTTATTATATAATCAGGGTTCAATAATAATATATTGAGGTGGACAAAAAAATAAAATAAAATATCTCTTTGATGAACATTACCTCTTCTTTGGGTAACCTCTTTAGGTTTGCACCAAAATCCTTCTTAAGTTAGATTTATCCAAAAAATAATGATTCATATATGGTATGAGATAATTTGAAAAGGTATTTTGGTAGGTATTAGATTAAAAAACTGTTTTAAGGTATAAATAGGATAAGAGAAGTTGTGGCTTTTTATAAGTGTGGTGTGTGACGCACATGTAATTTTTGAATAGAAAAAGGAGTAACATGTTTTACACAAGCCACAAGTGTAAAAAATGGTATATTTTCAATAATTAGACATCATTGGGTCTTAATATGGAAATATAATATATTATATAAAATATTTTATTTCATTTTAAGCCCTATCTTTTTAATTTAACCCTCAGTAAATCTATTTTTACTTTATCCTCGATACTTAATTTTTACTATATCTTACTATTTATTATGGTAAAAAAATTAATTTTACCTTATTAAAAAATATAAATTATTATGATAAAAAATATGGAAACCATGTTTCATAATTCAATTGAAATAATTGGAAAAATTTAATGTAAAACTAATAACATAGACACGATGAAAAATGAGGCTTTCAAAGAGAAATATTTCAAAAGTTTACAATTTTTTGGTCAATATTCGATATGAAAAAAGAATAAAATATCATAAATTGGATTAATAGATTTATTATTGAAATAATTTTAATCTAAAAATAATTTTAAAAAATAATTTAACTTTACAAATAATTTAAAGAAAAATGCAAATTGTAATTAAAATTCAATATTTTCCACTATTCATCAAAAAAAAATAAACTTTTAATAAAATAATAAAAAATTAATCGTAAGATAATTTTGACATGATTATTTTAATATTTTTATTTTTTAAAATAATTTCTATAATATTTTCAACAATCAGTTTTAATATAAGTTCACAATACGCGAAAAAAGTTCTTTTTGGAAAAAAATGTTTTTAAGTGTAAAGATGGATTTATTCTTATCAATTGTACAGAAAATAATAATAATAATGTTAAAAATTTGTCTGAATAAATAGTATGTAAATATCATTAAAATCATTTAACCAGAGTGGTATTTTTAATTTATTAAGGTAAAATGTCTTTGTGTGCAAAAAAATAGTTTTTCAGAAAAAGATTTCATTTATTTTTAAATATTTTTTATTTTTATTTATAATTAATTGTTTAAAAAATAATTATTTTTATATAAATGTTTAGTTCATATATTTTCATAATTTAGTTAATATAATTCATTAACTTTCATTCCAGTGGCCAGGTGGAAACTATCATATTAAATAATAATATTTTAATAGTATGTTACATTCCATTTAAACTCAGTGTAACATGTATCACAAGTTACACTCTATGTTATATGTGATGAAATATAAACATAATATTGCATGTAAAACCAAATATCTAAAATATTAAATTAATTTGATAAAAACATAATTTTAAAAAACTCATGGTGTTATAATGGGTGACAATAATTCATGGTTTTTCTTCACCCCATTTAGCATAAGGACCTTCAAATGAAAAGATGTTTTTGTTTTTAAGTACTGCTAAGACTCTATTCAAGAGGGTGGATTTTTATGTTAAAATAATATATTCAATATGAGATAAATCTTATTTCTTAGGTCTTGAAAGATGTTTCATCCTCTAGGGTTGTTGAATACTGAGTTTACCAAGAGCTCATATAACTGTAGGTGAATAGTGTGCATACAATGGTGGTTGTTTTATATATGTGGAAGTTTTGTAATCTTCCTTATTTAGGATCTCAATTTGATTATTTTTAAAATTTGAAAAGTGTTTAAGGTGGGGATTATTTAGCAGTCCAAAATTTTCATTGTCAAACTTAGCTCAGTTATGAGTTTTCAAATTGTGGGACCTCTTTAGAGGTAAAATTGTAAATTTACCCTATATAATGACTATTGAAAAATTATCCTATGGTATAGTAGATTTCTAGGTGTGGATTTTACCCTAGGGTTGATCTAACATTTAATTTAGAACATGAAAAGGTTTTTGAAAAAAATATTAGGAAAACAAATATTATTTTAAGCATACATGTGTTTAATTTTGATGAGATGTTTATATCATCTAAAAATTATATTGGATCAGAAAATTAATACCATATTTCTATATTATATGGGGGTTTTACCCTAGTAGTTTTATAAACATAGTTCACATCATTGTTTGTGAGTTCAATCTATCACAAATGGGTCAATTAAATAATTAAAATGTTTTATATAATTTAATTAATTTAGTTTTTCAAATAGAAACCTTAGATAATCTCTCTCTTTAACCCATCTCATGAATCCCCTTTAGGTTAAACAATTTCCATTGGTCTACACCATATATGAAGAGTGTAATGGGGGGATATTAGATCAAGGAATCAATGAAAGATATAATAGTTTAACAGAGAGGTACGACATTAATTTCAATTGATTCCTTACTCTGTATGTTATGTGGATATTAAATACGTTGGATAAATTCATCGTATTGGGAAATCCATTTTCCAAGTGAGTAAGGATAGTGTATTTTACATTGAGATCCATTATTGGTGGAAATTAATTGAGATTATTTTAAAATTTTAATTGTTCCACCTTGTGGATCATGACTAGTTTATCTTTGAGATTCCACATTAGTGCTGAATACTCTCTATTTTGATTATTTTGTAACCTTTCTCTAAATTTATTCATTTTAAACATATATTTTAAGATAAATTTATCTTTCCACTATATAGTGGTGATTAATGACATAGAAACAACCTAATTATTAATTCCCTCTCTCTTTTCTATATTATATTCTTCTTCAATTACTCTGCCTCCACACTTTTTATATATCTCTATCTCTTATATGAGGGATAATCCACTAAACTAATTGAAATTTGGATTAAGTGAAATGAGGTTTAAATGGGTCATGTGATGAATATGTGAGGTAGTGATGGTGTATAGTGAGAGGTTTTTTAGGAGATTGGTGTGAGTACTGGTACCCTATGTGAGCAAGGTGGCTAGACACAACCAAGTTAAATGTGAGATGGGGGAAACATGATGCAAGACTGGGGATGTCTGGATAGTGGTTGTAGGTGTGACCTATCTATGGTTTGATGAGTTAGGCCTTTTTAACTAGTGAAATCAATTATATCAAGTGGAATATATTTATATAAATATAGATAGTAATAAAAAAATTAAATAGGAGGATGCGATTTTTAGCTGGTGTTTCATAGTGGGGGAATAATTTCTCCTACTTGAAATGTATATGTAATATAGTGGTAAGTGGATTTATTATTTTCACCTTCCCCCACTACATATGATAAAATAATTATATACATTTTATAAAATTAAAAATTTAAATACAAATTTAAATACAAATATTATGAGTAATAATATTGTTTCAGTTGTAACTTTCTAACAAGATGTCAGGTTGCCAATCCATCTACGATGTCGTAACCTAAACATTAAGAAATACTATTCAATATCTATAAGTGATACCCAATTCTATCTTATGTAATAATCCCAAGAGGGTATTGGAGAATTGGATATAAAAACATTATGTAATTTTAGTTGAAAATTCAATACATTTAATAAAAATAAACATACTGAAACTATAATGGTTTTTCATAATTGGATACTAGATTCAAAATCAACATATTTCATGATTGATATACCATATCTTCAAAAAATTCATCACCCCGTAGTACCCTTCATAGACATATTCTACTTAATACCTTTCATTATAACCTGGAGAAATGGTAACACGAGAAAGTGCGAGCCTAGATGCATAGTAAGAGTAAACATTGAAGATATCGACCGATGACCATAAGTGATCATAAAAAATATTAATAGTTTGATAACATGATCACAACTTATGAGATCATTCCAAAAAAATCATAAAACCTAAAACCTAAGTCATGTCATAATGTATTATCATAGTAAAATAAATGAGTATTAACACCGTGAAAATATCAATAATAAATCAGGATCCATGAGATAATAACATAATACTTTGAACATTTCATTGGAATTTGGAACAAAAATAAGAATAAAAAATCATTTTATTAGTCAAATATCAATTCCAAGGACACTATAATATAGTGTATAGACTCCCATAAAGGATTGGGATTACTCTATATTCCCTTTTCATTAATAGTTGATATAGTCCCATATTAAATTATGATCACCCTTCATTCCATTTCATATAACCTCAACAGATAAAAATATTTTACCAATTTATTTGAGGGGTATATAATTATGTTGAAATACATCAAATAAATAAAACCTTACATATGTGTTCCATAAGATAAAAAAACAATAATCATTTCATCATAAAATAATTATCTCAGGAGAAGGAAAACAGATTCATGAGAAAATTCCTAAAACATCATCATCATATTCTATCTAAAGAGAGAAAGTGGATGGTATCATATTATCCTATCCTCAATGAAGAAAAAAAATCCTTAATGGTTGTTAAAAAATATTGAATATACTTTAATAAAATCATTATAATTATGATTTAAGAAATAATAGAAAACATATTTTTTGTGTTTTCAAAAACAAAAACTTCTTATCAAAATAAGAATAAGGTTTACTTTGTAAAATCTTGAGAACTTGTAAAGGAAGTTAAATAATTAATAGAGAACATGAAAATTAGAAAACATTTTCATGTCGTATATATTTAAGAAAAACATCCTATTATTTTTTTTGTAAAAAAAGTGAAAAGTGAGATGTATAAAACATATTTTAGAAGATTATTTTTAATTATTTGATATTAATGAAAAGGTATTATAAAATATTTTTATAAAAAATTTAGGTATATAAAAAACATTAATGAGACAATTTTTCATTACAAGGATATGGAAGAGAAGGATTATTGACCCAAAAAAAGAATGAATGTCAGTATATCATTAAAAATTTATTTATTTATTTTAATTAAAAAATAATGAAAAATTTAAAGAATACATGAAAATTACATTAATAACCAGCGGATAAAAAAATAGTTTTTTAAGGGAGTAAGAGTATATAATTCTATTAATAGAGATTTAAATATGAACAATCCTAGTTAAAAATGAGATTGCAACAACAAACTTTACCTGAAGTCCTGAATTTCATTTTATATTCTCTAACCATAAGTATAATACGTTTGGATTTATTAAACATATATATGAAAACCTAATACAAAATTATCTTACAAGATATTATTTATTCATATTTTTTAATCACATATTTATTAGTAATTATCAATTAAAATAAATATTATGGTTATTAATGATTTCATTTTTCTTTATTATTTTAGTTGGGTGGTTCTATTTCTCATATCATATTCATAGTTTAATAATCTAAAAAAAACATGTCATAGATACCATATTTATTCATTATAGAATATTTTATAAAATTTCAATGAGAGGAGGTGATTAAAAATGAAACACATCACTTCATGGATGTTGTAGTATGTACTTATGCATGAGCGACACATTAATTTTACCTCAGATAGAAAGGAGAATGAAATTGGTTGTAATATTAATATAAAAATATTTAATTATATTAAAATGAATTAATTTATTATATATATATATATATAAGTATATGTGTTTTATAGGTGGTGGGAGAATAAATAAAAGTGAAGAAGATCAATAAATTCAATTTCACATTCTTTGCGCATCTTCCTTTATAAAAGAAAATGAAAAAAGACAGTAATCCCTTTTGGGTTGGGTAAGGTAAAACCCATTACAAGCCCGTAGGCCTAGAGGGACAAAGCCCATTTGAATGTGGAACCAAATGATTTTTTTTAATAAAGAATAATTTAGGGTAAATATAAACTCATAAAAATATATTTAGAGAAGATTTAGTTATAATTTAATCCTTATATCTTAGTTTAACTCTTAGTTATCCCTTTTAAACCATAACACGATGAAAAGTTATTTACCATGGTTACTCTTCATTGTAGATAAAAATTAAGTTTAAATTTTACCTAATATTTATTATTATGATTAAAAATATGGAATAAATTTTTAATAATTCTATTTATAGAGGTCTTAGAAATAAATTTTAATATCCCATGAGAAACAAAATAAAACCTTTTTTAGGTAAAATATATTTATAAGCATAAAAATTATATTATTGCTATTATTTCCTAGTAACAAACATTCAATGATGTTAATATATTTTACTGAATATATTATCTTAAAATTTATTTAAAAACATTCATCAAAATTGTTCAATTTAATTTTTTAACATAAAAACACAATGCAAACATAAAATCAATTTTAGGATAATATGAATTTTTTTCCTTTAATTTATTTAATCTTCATTCCTAACCATTTGATAATCAATGTATAAATAATCAATAATGTTTATATATGTATAAAATATAATTTTCATGATTTTAATAATCAAAATAAAATAAAATTACTTTTAATTAAAACATATAATAAAAATAATTTTTATAAACTAAATATTTCTTTTTAGATACTAATTACTATAATAATCATTCCTTATAATTTCTAAAACATTTCTTGAATGTTAATAAATGATTTTATTAAATGAATTTTCATAAAATTTAATTTAAATATCAATTACTTTATTTTATTTTATATTATTAATATGATATAACTCACTTATGCTCATAGTTACGTGAATTACAAGATATTAAACACATGTAATTTATAAAAGATAAAAACATTCTAAAATCTTATGGTGTTACATTATAAAAAACTTTAAAAAAATTTCACGCTCTAAATTATATTATTCTTATGTAAATATATGAGGGTAATTTTATTTTTTTTACATCTGTCGTCTCCAATGTAGCTTCCTCCAATTACCGAATCCTCTTGACAACCTTAAACTGGTGACTGGTATTGTTTCATAGAAATTTATCTCTATAAACAATGAATTTTATTTTTTATTACTTATATGAAAGATCCAGATAAAATGGTATAATATATGAGTTATGTAGATACTAATTATCAAGAATTCACTTCCTCAAAAGAGGAAGTTAGAACATATCAAGAACTTGGGAGAGGTTCAGTGGAAGCACCAAGCGATAAGACGCCATCCTGATATGATCATGAATCTCATAGGGAATTTTATATCTTAGGATCAGTATACACTACTTTCCAAATATCATAACATTATTCCTAGGATATATCTATATGAATACATACTCTCCAATGATAAACACTTGATCTCATTGATGTATATCATCATAATTATTCTTCCAAGTTAGAGATTCCTTGATGCGCTATTGAGTGAATCTAGAATTCTATACCAATTCCTCAACTATATTATGTCCCAATAGAAATATTTCGGCAATTTCATCGAATAATGTTTGAGTTATACACTTATTTCCCTAGAAAGATTCAGAAGGATCCATCTAAATTCTTGAGTGAATGTTATTATTGTTTGAAAATTCAACTAGTAGAAGATGTTGATCCATTATTTCTTTGAAACACATAGATATATTTCTCAAAATATCTTCTAGGGTTTTCATAGTTATCTCAGAATAAACTCTCCAAAAACAATCCCAGTTCTAATCCCAAGATTGTGGACCTGATCAGGCTCATAAAAATGCTTTAAGGGTGTCCCCAATCCCAATAGGATGATGAAAGTTGTTAGGGAATGGAAAGATAAATTACTGGGTATGATTTCAACCAATAAACAGTAATATAAAATTAAATAGATAATTGATACAATAATTTTATAAAAATAAATAACAAAATCTCAATAAATAAAAACAATATACAAAAAAATATAACTACACCCAAACTAGAACCCGTCATGATCTATGTGTGACCTCTTAGTCACTACTATCCAGAATAACTACCTCATATGAGCGAAAACCATTACAAAAACCTAAAACTGTAAAATAGACCAGGTCTACTGATTCTTAGTGGAACATGTAGGTCGTGAGAATGAAATAGCTTAGCAGGTAAGAAACATAGAATCTATACACTTTCCTTCCCGAAAAGTCCATAAAAAATAGTTTGAAAATATAGGTATAAAATATTTTTTTATCATTTCGAAAAACAACCCAATATTTAAAAAAATCCACTTAAAAAAATATTTCCATTAAAATAGACTCCTATTTAGAAATATAGTTTTGAAAAACAATTCTGATAATAAAATCGTAACCCATTTATGGATTAATCAAAAGGATCAAAACAAAACAAAAGTAGCAGATTATATTAGAAAAATAATTACAGAAGAAGAGAAAAAACATGGATATAAATATTGTAAAATAAATTGATAAAAAAAGAAATATTCCTCATATAATAATTAAATATTAAAGGTTTATAGTCATGTGAATTTCCTAGGAGTCTGGGAAGAGTCACCAACTGTAAGAGACTATGTAGAAACCTCAAAAACGTTTTGGGAAGCATACATTAAATAAAATAAGAACATAAAACCTAATCAACATCAAACTAAAATTCAAAAAAAAAAATAAACCATGATAACCCACCTAACTTAGATACTAAGAACATTACCCAAAAAACACAAAATTGAATCAATAATCATTTTTTAAAGTCCACCATTTCCATTTCAAATTTGAAAACCATTTCACTACCAAAACAATCCAAATATCAGAACCTCTTCCAAATATAACTTCTCACATAAATCCTTTTAGAAAAAATTAATTTCAATTTCCAATTTTCAAAACCAAAAACAAAACTTTTACCTTTTTCATTGAAAACCAAAATTTCACTACAAAATAATCCCCCTTTTTATCTATTTTAAATCTTGGAAAATCCATTTACATATAAAAACCCACTCATACCAACCATAAAACATACCAATGGCGTCAATAACATCAAAACCTCTTAAATAGAGAAGTATAGGTCATTATTGACTTAGAAACATGGTTTATAAAACTATGATCTAAGCATGCACTAACCAGTAGAAGTATGTTAAATAGTTCACTCGAGATCTATATGGTTCGTTACACCATGAATGCTGAATGTGTGAAACTAGTTCACTCCCATTTTCATTCCCCAAAACATTAAAACTTAATGATAACTAAAAATATAATCCCAAAATCAAAATTAATGACTTAAAAAACCAAATATTTCTTGGTTACTCTAGGATCAGGATGAGTAAGAGTTAAAAATAATATTCTCCTACTAACCACCCAAGTCTCAACAATCCTACCTACAATCTTCATGAAACCCCAAATAACAAATTTCTCTTTTGATACCATTTTTTTACTCATCATAATGGGCACAACTCTTAGAATAGACACTAGATACGGCTCACAAAAAGTCCAGAAGGGCATCCCCAATCCCCATGGTTTGACGAGAAGTATCAAAGAAACAGTAGATAAATTTCTTAAGACGATTTCATCCATTAATCATTAAAAAATAAAACAAATCATATTGAGTATGGTGGATATAATAAATATATAAAAATAAATAAGAATATCTCATCAATTTAGTTGAATTTACCAAAAAAATAGAACTACCCCAAAAATAGAACAAATAATGATCTCTCTATAACCTCTTGTACATCACCATCTAGAAATCCAACTTACTCCTTGAGTAAACCTTAACAACAAATAGAACCTAAAAAATAGATCAAGTATACCAACACTGAGTGTAAATAGTAGGGTTTTATCATACAAATACTCAATATGTAAGCACCATAGAATCCATACATGTCATATCCCAAAAATATCCTATAAACATTAGTTTTAAAATACTGGTACAAAATTGATTTATATCATTTTTACAAATAAAACTAGATTTCAAAAAATAATATTAAAAAAACATGGATTTTATTTTAAATAAACTCCCATTTAAAAATCCTATTTTGAAAATGAATTCCTTGAAGAAAACCACAACTAATGTAAGGCATAATAAAAATGATATGAACTAAAATCAAGTAGAACAACATATTAGAAAAAACATAAACAAGGTTGATTATAGATATTCTAAAATAAATAGAGAAAGAAACCAATGTGCCACAAACATTTATAAAACTCATAATGTATATATTCATAGTCTTGTCATAAAAATTTTGAGTGGTGAACCTAGAAATTTTATATTTAGATCCATATGTGAGCATATAATGTGGTCTATAGACTATCAAAAACCGTGTATCACTCAACGAGCATCATATATGGAACAACCTAGACTAGACATTCACCTACCATAAAGAATTAATTCCATATCATTAATAACTCGATAGTAACCATTTCTCCAACATTTATATAAAATCTAAGATCACATGAAAAATTGTGGGTGGGGGGTGGGTGGGTGGGTATGTGTTTATTAGGGTTTTATTTTTTGGAGAGGAAAATTGGATTTTTTAGTTTTAAGTAATTGGGGAATGTTTCATAGTTAGGAATCATAGTTTACCAAATAGTGTACCAACCATGTGCATCCTAATAGAAAGGAAAATAAAACATTCATAGTTACCCCACATATTTGGGAAATAATGAACCATACATTCTCCCTATTCTAAAATAAAACCACTCATGCACTATTTATAAAACCATGTTTCAATCATGAAAAATAGGTCTATCAAGATTATAAACACCCCATGCATGTTTTTTCATAGTTTCACTCAATTTTAAAAAGTCATGTGCCATATCTTAGGAACCCTAAGAATTTAATCCTAAGACTATCATGGGTTTGGTAAAAATATGGATTCCCCATGAAATTCAAACCATACAGGAAGTAATTTAACTGAAAATTCCCCATTGATAAAACATTCACACATTTTCTTCTAAACCGTTCATTGTAACTGTATAAAGATCCAAAAATCCAACAATAAACTCCAAAACTCATACTTTTCACTATTAACTCAACATAAATATCACCAATAATAATAATCACTAAGAAATAAAAGAAACGTTCCATTTGAGGATGATATACAATGATAATGATATAGTATATTTTTAATTCTTAGAGATGAATTCTCTCATACTTCAAGGTAAACCTTGAATATAGATCACATATGAATGAAAGTGTTATTCTATGAAATATTTCCTCACCCATAATGCATATCCTAGAAATTTGGTCAATTGATAAACCTTCTCAAAATGAAATTAAATGCACTAACTTTATATGGTGATCTAGTAAAATCAAAATAGAATTATAACCATTATATGTCATGGGCAGTTTTACAAAAAAAATTATTTTGATATTTTCACATTTCCACATGTATGTGTATTGGTTACATCATCCCATTAGACCTCTGATATTTATACTTAACTTAATAAAATACTAAAAATCCAAATATATTCTCTACAATATCCCTATTCATTTTGTCACACTTAAAATTATTTTTGAGATATCTATATTTCTTTTTACTCATGATATAGATAAGTAATGATGAGTTTTATGGTTAATCTAATGAACATTTATTTTATTCTTGTATCAACATGAATAATTATTATTTTATGAACATGATTATTACATCACTATCATATTTGAATTCAGGATCATTCCTTAACTTCTTATACGACTCTCCATCATCCTTATGTGCCTCTTTAATCTTAACATAAATGGATGGTTGAAAATTAATATAACAAGATTGGATTCATCCCCTTCAATCATGATTTTAAGATCTATCCACCATAAATCTATAAATATATGATCTCTTTCAATCATCATCAGGGACATGCTATCACAATCCTTTTGACTCAATGCTTCAACCACCTTGTTCTCCTTCCCATGGTAGTAATGTATTAATAAATCAAAATCTTTAATAAACCCCAACCATTTTTAGGGAAAATATTTTAATATTTCTATGTGAATATATATTTCATGAATTTAGGATTGGTATATATATCACACCTTTTACCATGAAGATAATTCCACCCTATATTCAAAGAAAAAATTTAGAAATTCCATTACTAAATCATGAGTTGGGTAATTTTACTCATGAACCTTTAATTAATGAGAGGCATACACTACCACTACGTTATTCTAAAATTGAACAAAAACCATTTAGTTAATTGACGCATCACAATATATCACAAACCCTTCCCATAGTAGTGTAGTGTGATAACAGATTTACTAAACAACTTTCTCTTTATTTCATTGAAATTTTATTCACATTCAATAGTAAAAATGAACATGTATCCTCTCTATACCATCTTTGTTAGTGGATTTGATAATTGTGAAAAATTTCCAAAAATGAATTCATAATTCCTAGATAATCCCAGAAAACTATGGATCTTAGTCACTATGGTTGGTATGGAAAAATGTTTAATAACATATATATTTTAAGGATGAATTGATAATCCCTTTATTTCAATTAGGTGTCCCCTGAATTATACTTTATATAGGAAAAATTTAAAAATTATACTTTTGTAACACAATCTGTCATTTTACAAGTTCATTAACATAATACTCAAGTGATCTTCATGATAATCTTATATCATGGAACATATAATAATATATTTTATAAATACTACCATAAAATGATAAATAAAATCTCTAATGATTCTATTTATTTGATCCAAGAAGATAGTAGGGACATTGGTAAGTATAAATGAAATCACTATGAATTCAAAGTATAAATAAATTATATGGAAGGATATCTTGGGTATGTACACTCTTATGATCCTAAATTGATGATAACTAGATCGATGATAAATCTTTTTAAATCATTAAACTCCTCATATTTGATAAAACAAATTCACAAACATAGGTTAGATGATGCTCATTTTTGACTGTGATCACATTAAGTTAATGATAATCAATGAAGAGATCCATTGACCCATATTTTTTTTAACAAAAAGAATAGTTTCACCCCATGTTGAAATACATGTCCAAATCAATCACTTATCTATAATTTCCTAGAGTTTTTTATAAAATTAATACAACTCAATCAGTACCATTCAAAATGAGGATTTGAAATAGGTATACAATGGAAAACCCAAATTCATGATTTACAGTAATAATAAGAAACACTTCATGAAATACATTGATATATTCTAAAAATGGCATATATTAAATTTATAATTCCCCCTAACCATTTGAGAAAAATTACTATCATGAATTAGTGGTAAGGTCCATATAATGGAAGTAATTTCCTTTATATGTTCATGTTTGTCCTTGAACCGTTATACAATCATATGTTGATTCAGAATATCAAACATGAATTACATTCCATTTCAATTAATATTGTATTTATATAGATATCCTATAAATTCCCAAATTCACAATAAATTCAATTAAATAAATATTAATAAAATTTATAGGAATCACATTTCTACTGACTTCTATCAGAGAGAAGATATTGAAATGAGATGTATCATCATACTATTAGAAGTTTCCATCATTGATTCAATATATAATTGATGATATAGTGATGTGTAACATCATGTTAATGTTTTTAGGTACTCATAAATCCCTATTTTGATCAGGATTTGGTTGGGTTTCGTTTAGGGATTATTTTGGTGGAAAACAATTTGTAAAATTTGAAGGGATATTAGGCTGTGCACGGTTGGTACACGGTTTGACTAGACCATTCACAATATAAGTGAAAACCATGAAAATTAAGAAAATTAGGGTTTTCAAGTTTGGCACACTGTTTTAAAAATCATGCACCCACCAAGGAGAAACCATTCATCCCCATCAGCAGGGGTAGACAATTAGGGTGAAAATATTATCTAGCAATGTAGCCCTACCCAGCTAACCATGTGTATGAGAATTAATCAATCAAAAAAATATTTTTAAAATCCCCAAACACTCCGTTTAAGTGACTAAATTGATTTTATAACCCTAATAAAATTTCTTCTTTCTTGGAGGCTCCCAATATTCTATTTCGTCCCCTCTACACCCATAGGGAAGTGAATCAAATCTAGGTGAATGGCATTAAATCTCTTTCTCAATAAGTTTCATATTCTTGTTCTCTTTCTCCCATTCACCAATTTCTCCTCCATAAGGTGTAATAGATCTCCATGTTGTTGGAGGAACTAATCCCCATTATTTTAAATCTTGAATATAGGCTTGATTATCAGATATTCATTACCAATGTTCTTTTTTGGAGTTTCCTGATTAGGGATTTGTGTTTCAAGATCCAATCATCTCATGGTATGGTGTTTGGTTTATAATATACAATATAATTAACCTAAATAGCTTGATTTGATTTGAATTGTTCGATTTAAATGTAATCAATTTAAATTATTTTATTATCAAAAACTATTTTTTTTAAATTTGGGATTTGATGTGGATTTGGGATGAAATTGGGGAAATCCCCAATTCTAATGAATTGGGGTGTGTTTGTAAAATTGATGGTAAATTGTTAAATTTAAATTTTGAAATTGATTTCAATGTTGTATTTATGAAAAATGGATTAAAATGGTTTTGATAGAAATACAGTGGTTTTATCTCGGAAAATGCATGATTTGATAAAAACCCATTATTGTTTTTAAATGGAAATTGTAAAATTGAAATTAAAAAATGGATTTAATTTTATTTTAAATAGTTTTAAAATAAATTTCCCATTATTGATTGTCGTTTGAGTGTATACAAGACTATCTAGCTAGTGAGTTATTTGGGATAAAATTATTATGATTATTTATAAGTGAAATAAAACCCAGTGTTGTTGGTTAAAACCATGATGGGATTGTGATGAGTCCTCTTTGACCATCTTCTAAGGGACGTCCATATAAATATATTTACATGATTCACCTTCAAGTGTGCGGGGATCCCAAAGCTTGGAACTATCATACGTCTTGTCAGATGACCATGTCGCTCATTATAAATAGTTTTATATATATGCAATTTCTTATAAACTGATTTACACATGCCTTGTGAAATTATATAAGTTCTTTTATAAAAAATGTTTATCAATCCATTTGTTCAAATTATTTCCATAATTTGAAATGTAAATCATGATTTTATTTAAATATTATTCTAAAATTATGTGCCTGTTTATTTTAAATTGAAAATTTTATTTAGTTAATTAGATATGGAATCTTATTATGGAATCCTTTGTGAGACCTTATTGGGATTTTATCTCACACCCTACCAGTGCCTTTAGGTTTTTTAGATTATATTCTTATAGGTTTGAGCAAGGTAAAAGCACCACTAATAGCTTGTTCTAGTTGTTGATCCTCAGGCTTGAAGAGTTGTGTCTGTTGCGACTCAGGTTATCTATCATATTTTCTGGTACATTGAGATTTACTTTTTATTGTTTAACCTATTTGACTTATGAAACAATTATCTATATGGTGTTTTTCTTGTACGCGTACTTAATTTCATATCTCACTTGCATTGTGTTGGTGGAATTCTCATTCTGACTTTCATATTGTATGATTCTAGGTGATTGTTTCCAAACCATAATGATTAAGAATTCCCTTCGAGCCATGTCAAGATCAGCCTAGTTATCAGGGTACCAGTGTATCCATGTTGGTTCATGAAAATGTGTTATCTAATGTGTAGGTTAATTATCTTGCATTGATGTATGTATGTAGTTAGAGGGATATTGTTGGGACTTATGAGGTAGTTACGACTGAGTGTCTATCCAGATCTCACCATAATAAGACTTAAGTCACTAGGGGTGGTTTGGGGAAAGAAGCCAAAAGTATCACTTCTTGTTTTTTCCTTGATATTGATTTGGACAGGGCGAAATAAAAATCTTATGTTTTTATATATGGGGATTAATTTCCTGTGTTGCTCTATTTGAGTGTAAAGATGTTGTATTCAATGTTGTTTTCCGATGTTGTGTATCACCAAGTCTCTAAGAAGACATGTGATTTGGATGAAGTGGGAAGATGCTGATGAACTATTAAAGAAAATCCTCTTATGGACCTGAGTCTAATTGAATATATTGTCTATTTTTTTCATGCTCTAGGATAGGAACCTACACCAGTTCCCATTACAGATCCAGTCATGGAACCTTAGAAAGATGTTTTCTAAAAACATTCTCCAGATTTCCTTCAAAAAAATCTACAAGAGTTCAAGGGATCTAATGATCCTCGAGAGGTTGAGTAATTGTTAAGTAGTATTGATCATTTTTTTGAGTTCTTGGTGAACCCTGATGAAATAAATGTGAAGTGTCCCAACTTTGTGCTAGAGGGACTTTTATTAATATGGTGGGACATAATGGTGATAGCCAATAAACATGAGGGATTATATTAGAAAGTCTTCAAATCTATTTTCACTGACTAGTTCTATACGATATTTATGGTGTTAGCCAAGACTATTGAGTTTTTAAAACTCAAGAAGGCTAAAAAGACAAATAATGAGTATGAAAATAACTTTGTTAATATTGTGTAGTTTTCACTTGAGATTTTATCAAATGAGAATATGGAGAATCACCATTTTGGGATAGGAATTCTATCTGATATTCAATCTTAGATCTTCTTACAGAAAATTCCTTTTTATGCTGATGTGTTGGATAGAGCGTTAATGGTTGAAATGGATATGGCTGGAAATAAGGGTTGATAGGTGATCCTTTTTATCTAAGTGATATTTTTATGAGTTCCTTCAATGGAAATAGGATTCATGATGATTCCCTTGGTGGTTCTATATAGGAGGTTTTTTCTAGACATCCTTTAATACATAGAAGATACCCTTTGATTTTCTACCGGTGTGGAATTCGTAGACATTCTAAGTAGGTTTGCACTGAGGCATCCAATATATATGTCACCTGCAGATTCTTAGGTCACTTGTAAAAGTTCTTCCATGCCTTTTCTAATCTATATATATGTCATTGGATCATCAATGCCTAATAAAACTACAGTTAAATCAGATGTATCATGTACAAATGGGGCTCTTGCCATAGGGATTCAGAATAAAGATTCTTTACATAGGGGAAGATTCACCAAAGGAAATATATATGGGTCCAATGAAAATGAGAGGTACCATCACTATAGATTCATCATTAGTGACTGATTTATTTGATATTGTTGTATCTCATTCATTTTTTCAACTCGTATTGTCAATATACTAAATCATCTTCTAATGTTTTTATCTTATGTGATGGATATTACTATCCCCTTATAACAATGATAGAGAAAAGTCTCCATAGTCCTTGTGTTTTCTCATTATATGATTTTGAGCTTGCTTAGTTTTTTTGGTTCTCCACATGAAAACTACTGACGTCATATTCAAGATGGATTGGGCCATTTTCAATAAAGCTTATATTGATTGTTATCTTCAATGGGTTTCTTTCACTACACTTGATGGGGTATGGTGTATCTTTCAAGGGGAATGAGACCCATGTTTTTGTAGAGCCATAAACTCTTATCTAGAGTTGGGGAAAGTTATACCAGTGTTTTCTATTAATCTAGAGAAAGAATTGTTGATCGGTGATCTTCCTACAGTGATCATCGAGTTTCTTGATGTTTTTACTTATGAATTCTTTGATTTACTACAAAAAATAGAGGTATAATTCTCTATTGATTTACTAATTAATACTTAAATGATGACTATTCCATCTTACCGAATGTAACTAGCTGAAATAAAATATTTTAAGTCTCATCTAGATGATATTCTAGAGAAATTATTTATATAACAAATTGTGTCACATTGGGTAGCACTAGTTCTCTTTGCAAATAAAGCTAATGGGTCCCTTCTCCTTTGTGTTGATTACCAAAAAATAAATAGAGTTTCAATAAATAAAAAGTACTTATTTCAATGAAATAATTAATTTTTTGACTAGTTAAAAGATTATAAGTTGTTTTCGAAGATTTATCTTTGGTCTTTCTACCATCAGTGGAGGATAAGAGATTCTAAAATTCAAAAAAACAACCTTTTAGAGAAGTTATAACCATTATGAGTACCTCATCTTGACATTTGGTCTAACCAATGCTATTAAAATGTTCATGGATTTAATGAACATGATATTCCATGAGTATTTGGGTAAGTTTAATTTATTAATTTTGGATTACATCCTTGTTTACTCTAGGTTTGAGGAGGATCATGTCCGTCATCTGAGTGCAGTTCTGGAATTTTTGAGAAATCACCGACTTTATTCCAAGCTATCAAAATATAGTTTCAAGATTAAGGAAGTGAGGTTCTTGGGACTTGTGGTGACTGAACATGGAATTTCAATTGAACCTGAAAAGGTGAAAGCTATTATGAAATGGGAAAATCCTTGATCTCGTTTCAAGATTTAGCGATTCTTGGTCATAGAAAGATATTATAGCTTTTTTGTAATGCACATCTCAAAATTGGATTCTCAAATGACTACCCTAACTTGAAAGGGAGTAATGTTTTCATGGGATGAGAAATTTTAGAATTTGTTTGTTGTTATGAATCATCATTTAACTACTATGTTGATGTTAACTCTACCAGAGGCTAGGAAGGGCTATGTGGTCTTCTATGATGCATCAGGTTCAAGCTTGTCTTCATTCTTAGACAGAATGATCATGCCATTTCCTATAGATCTCACCATATTAGGCTATATGATAAGAATTATCCTACCCATGACCATGAACTTATAGTTGTGATGCACATTTTTAATAGTTAGTGGCATTAACTTTAAATATAAAGGTTTATTGTGTATTCAGACGACAAGAGTTGGAGTTACATATTATCTCAAAAATATTTGAATCTCCGGTAGTGGTGTTGGGTGGAATAACTAAAATATTTTTGATTTCAAAATCGCATATACCCCAGGGAATGATAATGTCATCATGAATGATCTGAGTAGGAAATATCCAACCTAGAATAATAAAAAATCATCACAAGATTTCAACAGGATGGATCTCTTTCATAGTTTCATATTAGAGTCTGGGAATCAGAGTTCGAGGTCTCCTTTTATAGTGTGCATTTGACACACTCTCTTCTCAAAATTTCTCTTTAGTTGTAGCAACTTGATGATGAGTTCTGTAGAATTAAAGATTCTTTTTATGTTAGGGAGACCATTGCTGATTGGTATTTTTCCAAAAAAGGGAATTATATGATATGAAAATAATTTTGTTATATCATTATTGGTCAAGAAAGATATGATGGAAATTAGAGTAATTACCAGTGGGTAGTGAACCCATGAAAAATGAATATGTTCAATGACATGGGATGATGATTTTGGTGACTAGGTACGAGACAAGGCATTGCTAATTTTTTTATCACATTGTTATACTTTCCAAAAGGTCAAGACCATGAAAAAGAAACCTTTGGGTTTTCTTCAGACACATATAGTGACGACTTGGAAGCTTGATGCAATCTCCATGGAATCTTTAGTTGGGTTTCTACAGACCCAGATAAAGAAGAATATAATATAGATTGTGATTGATAGGATGACCAAATCAGATCAATTTACACCCATTTGTGATACCACTAATGTAAAGGATCTGAGAAATCTCTATGTGAGAGATATTATTTGTTCAAACAGAGTTCCATTGGCTATAGTCTCTAATAGAGATCCCCAGTTTACTTATCACTTTCATAAAGGATTAAAGAGGAACTGGGATCTCAGTTTTATTTGAGTACAATATAACATCCACAATCAGATGGAATGACAAAAAGTGATCTAAAAATTCTCAAGGATATACTTGTCACCTCCATTCATAAATTTGATGGGGCTAGGGATGACCATATGGGGTTGTTTGAATTTAATTAAAACAATAATTACCAGTCTATGATCATAATGGAACCTTTTTAGTCCTTTTATTTTTGGACTAATAAATCTCTATTGTGTTAGTTAGAGATCGGGAAAAGTTCATTGGGTAGACCGATTTGGTTCAAGAGACGACATCAAAGATTTAGTTAATTCAATATATAATTTTGATGGCATATATCTAGTATAAGTCTTATGCTGATTGTTTCTATAGACCATTGTAATTTTTAGTTGGTGACTATGTTCTCTTAAAAGTTTCACCAGTTTGGTTCATCGACGAATTGGGAGGAAAGAGAAACTTTGTGCTCATTTTGTGGGATGTTATGAGTTTTTAAAGTAGGTGGGGGAAATTGTATAATCATTTATAACTACCACCACAACTCACATCAATACATAATGTGTTCCATGTATCTTATATATGAAGGTATCTATCTGATCAATCACATGTTTTGAGCTATAATGATCTTCATGTCGAGCTTGATTTATCTGTGACTGAGTACCCAATTTTGATAGTTGATTTTGAAACCAAGGTACTACATTAGGGGAACAAACCATTGGTTTGAGTGATATGAGAGCATTTTTCTGATTCTCAGGATACACAAGAGAGGGAGGCACTGATGAGAGACAAGTGAACTCATCTTTTTTGACATGGAAGCTTCTTAATAGGCTTCTTAATGACAAAAGTTTTCTATAGTGGGGAGGTTGTAACATCCTATTACAATATTCAGGTACTCCTAAACTCCATTTTGATCAGTATTTGGTTAGTTTTATTTTAAGGATGCTTTGGGTGAAAAAAATCTGCAAATTTTAAAGGGATCTTGGGATGTGCATGGTTTGTGTGTGGTTTTCCCAAACCATGAGCCTTAATAGTGAAAACCATGCAAATTGTGAAAACCAAGATAGTAAGGGATTTCACAGTTGGTGAATGGTGTGAAAAACAATGAACCCACCATGGAGAAACCATGAAACCCTATAAGCAAGGGTGCACGGTTAGGGTACATACTTTATCTAACCATGCGGCCCTGCCCTACTGACTATGCATACATGATTTAATTAATTAATTTTTTTAAAATCATGAAACCCTCAATTTATGTTCTCTGAGGGCCTATACAGTCCTAAAAAAATTTCTTCTTCCTCATAGGATCCCAATAGGTGATTTTGGCCCTGCTACACACCTCATAATGTGAATATAATCTAGGAGAATGATTTCTGATATATTTTGTGGTAAGTTTCCTCTTCCCGTTATGTTTCTCCCACTCTCTTCTTTATCCTACACAGGTTTTAACAGATTTCCATGTCATTGGAGATTATTATACCCATTTTTTCTGATATTGAATATAGGTTTAAATCTCATATATTTTTTTGACATTGTTTTTTGGAGTTCCCTAATTAGGTATTTTCATTTTGAGATCCCCTGATCCCAAGGTAGGTGGTTCCATTTTTTGATGAAAAATATGATTTACCCTAAGTTGTTTGATTTTAATTAAACTGTTTGAAATAAATTTAATCTCTTTAAATTGGTTTATTTTGAAAATATAAATTTATTTAAATTTTGGATTTGAACTGGGTTTGGCATGAAATTAGGAAAACCCCCTAATTCCAATGAATTTGGGTGTGTCTGAAATTAATGGAAAATTATGAAATTAATTTATTGTATTTAAATTGTGAAATTTATTTTGATGAAATTGACTTCAAGGTTGTATTTGGAAAAACTTTATTAAATTTGTTTTGATTGAAACCAATTGTTTTATCATGTAAAAGAAATTAATTTATTAAAAACCCATTTTGGGTTTTAAATGGAAACTGGCATATTGAAATAGAATAATGTGTTTAATAGTATTTTAATGTGTTTTAATATTAATTTTTCATTATTGATTATTTTTGGATCACATGATATCGTAGGTAGTTAGTTAGTGATTTGGTATATCACTCTTTTAATTAATTACAAATTTTAAAAAAAATCATAGTTTAGTTGGTCAAATCCCTGATGTGATGGTGATGAGTCCAATTTGCACAAAGTTTAAGGGATGTGTGTATATTTTTTTTCATGATTCACCTTCGAGTGTGTGAGGATCCTGTAGTCTAGAAATATAATACCTCTTGGTAGATGAACATGTTTCTTATTGTAATTCTTTGGATATATATTCCATTTCTCATAAACTCTTTTACACATCTCCTATGAAATTATATAAACTATTTTATATAAATTTTATTATTAATCCATATTCTTATATTATTTAAATCCTTTGAAATGTAAAGCTTGATTTGTTTTAAATATTATTTTGAAATTCCATGCCCATTTATTCAAAATTGAGGGATATATTTAGTTAATTAAATGTGGAATCTCATTATGGAATACTTGGTGAGACCCTACTGGTCTTTAAGCTCACACACTAGATGTTCCTTCAGGTATTTGTAGATTATCTTCTTCCGGGTTTGAGCAAGGGAAAACCCCCAATTTGAGATGGTTTTGGTTGTTGATCCTTAGGATTCAAGATTTGTGTCTGTTGAGACTCAGTTTATCTATAATATTTTATGATACTTTGATATGTATGTTGGGTTATTTATTCACCTTTTACTTCTGGTACAATTCTCCATAGAGAGTTTTTCTTGTATGAATACTCACTTGTATCTATTGCTTCCAATTTTTTGTGTGGAAAATTTGTTCCCAATTTCATATTGTATGATTATAGGTGCTTATATCCCTCCCCTGGGGATCAAGAACCCCCTTTGGGCTATGTTAGGACCATCCTAGATATCAGGATACTAGGGTATCCGGGAAGGTTCGTGACATTATGTGATACTCTTAGAAACTTCTTTAGATACGAAGATTGGGTAGAGTATAAACCATGTTTGAAATTTTCAGTTCTTGATTAGATGATAATTATACCTTTTAAAATTTCATTAATGTGATGCACATCGATATTTTTGACCACATAACCTTTCCTTCCAACTCTTAGCATATTATATTGATAAATGATTTCCATAATTAACCATTATATTCATGAAATTATTGGAATAATTACCAAAATATTTTCAATTGAAGCATTATAGTGTGGGTGGTTTGTTAAATTTACTTTTCTATCTATCCATTTCATTAACTGGACTCTTCGTATCCCTTTAGAATTACATTTATTGATGGGTTTATTTTAGATAGTTAAATCATTTATTAGTCCCCTAAATAAAATTTCCCCCATACTTCATTTCATAATTTTGACTTAAAGGATGCTTAATTTTATTTCCTCCATGTGTTTTATTATTATAATTTCCTACAAAATTCATCATTATCTTTTTATCTCCAAAGCCATGAGAATAATTAGAGTCACTGGTCCCTATTTATAAAATTGGAGGACATAAAATGATTTTTTCATAGCTACTAAAGTCCCTTATGGGTAACATTATCTGTAGAATTTATTTTATGAAAATTAGAATTGATCAACTTTTATTTTTGGTTTGATGATAAAAATAGATGAGTTTCTCACAGTACTTGTAATAATTTTTAATTGTGGATTCATTAACCATTAAATTTTTCTTAAGGAGTAACCTTTAGATTTTTATTTGAAGATTTTGGGGAAAGTACTTATAGAAAAGTAACCTATTAAAATCCCCACATTCCACGAATTTAGTTTCTTTACATTACATTATATTCTTCATAAATTTATACTATTGATCTAATTCACTATCAAAATGATAAACAACCATGTTAAAATTTTAATTCTCTAATAATTAGAGAAAATAAAATATATTTTCACATGTATTGATCCATTTATTGAAAATTAGCTAGTAGAATGACACACTAAAGGGAGGTTAATGTTTCCTCATGAATGAATCAAGGATATGTAACTAATTACATTGATAATTTGAGAACTCAACATGATTCATAGATTGTTATATTTTTATAATAGTAAAACAATATTTATTTTTAGATTTTTCATTCCATCTCCCATTCCATTCTGTTTCACATGAGGATGATCATAAAATTTCCCACCACATTCATTGTTATCATGATTTTTCATAGTTCTAGGCATTGAATAAAAACAAAATGATTCGTGTAAGAAAAAAAATTATTAATCATGCCAAGTAATCTTATAATCATGAAAATAATTCTTAAATATAAAAATGTATGATAAATTCTTATCTATATATTAAACTTTACGTTCATCCTATATCAATTTTAGTTTATCATAATTTATCTTAAGTTAATTTCTAATATTAATCACAACCTAATAAAAAAAATAACTGTAACATTCTTTGATTCCATAAATAGTGACTTGAGAATTCCATAAATAAATGTTACATCAATTTAAAAGAACATTTTATACATATTTAAATAATACAGACCCCATAACTTTAAAGGGTTACCATATTTGGAGACTAGATAGATTATAAATTTATTTTTTGAAATATCATCAACATTTATAATAAATATTTTCTCACATAGTACCACTCTTATATATATACTACTTAATAACACTTATCTAAACCCAAGGAACTAAAATCATAGGAATGTGTGATCTAATATTCTTTGTAAGGGTAAACATGGGTGGTATAAATCGATTATCATAAGGGAGCATAATAAAATAATAAGGGTATGATAAAATCATAAGAACATATGAGATAATTCCCAAAAAGTCTTAAAGCATAAAAACACGAGTGAAGAGTTGGAATTTTCCTTTATAAAATAAAAGGGTCTTAAGAGTTTTAAATCACCAATAATCAATCATGATCCATGATAGAATATCATAATCCTAAGAAAATTTCATAGAAATGTTGTATAGTCATAAGAATAGAAAATAATTTTATTAGTCAAGGAAAACAACAATGACTATAATAGAATTGTGGAAAGGGTCCTAGAGTAGACTCGGTTGAATCATTATTCCCTTTAGTTGAAAGAGTCCAATGTTTGATTGGGTTCAGTCCTAATTCCCATCCATATTATCGCATGGGATATCAGTGTTCATACAATGTATTATAGTTTAATATAAATCTAGGACCACCAATCACATAATGAAAACCATATATGTTTTCAAAATAATTATAAAAATATTAATCAATTCATCATAACTTAATTAACCCATGGGATTGAATTGAGTTTCATAAAAATATCCTTAAAACACCATCATGATAGTCAATTAAGAGATAAAATGTTTATGGTGTAATAAAATTAAATCCATAGTGAAGATTAAAAATCATTAAAGGATGTTGAAATAGAAGGGAAAAAATATTATAAAATATAATTGTAAGAACATGGATCTTCTTTTTCAGGTTTGTTTTCATTTTATGGTAATTTTTTAGAAAAAAGGGGAATTTCTAGAAAATTTTAAAGTACAGGCCGTGTAATTTCTGAGTACATGCCGTGTACTCAGTTACTGTGGGTAGCCATGTGCTAGCCATGCAGAAGCCATGCAAACGACCATGTGGGGGTGACCTAGAGGCTTCCTAAAGTGGAGTACAGAAACAGAAAATACACACCATGTACTTCCAAAGTACACGCCATGTACTTTCTTTTTTTCATTAAACAGACTGGGGTCACATCTAATTGGTATAAAGCTCTTGTTCTCCACCGAACTTGACTAAGAGAATCCGTACAATGCGGATCTTATCTGAGCCCCTGATCGAGCATCCATTCTCTTAATTGAACTCCTTCAGTTGCTTTGGAATCGCATCGGTGAGTTCCCTCTTCTTCTTGAACACCATCTTATATTTTCTCCTTTCTCGTGAGATAGTGTGGGTTGAAAATTTTAGACATTTTTGTAGATTTACTATGTTCTAGGTCGATCCAAGGGACAAGACCAAATTAGAATGATCCTAAAATGCCAAAGTAGGTGGTTTGTGTCTTTCTGTTGAAAGTCTTTGAGTTATATGTGCAAAAACTGCCAATACCCCTGAACGGGGTATTGTGCGTTTACCTGTTTAGCATTATTGTTTTCCCGCTATGCTTGTATGCTTGAGTTAATGATAACTGATCTGAATAGGATTCATTGATATGATTTAGATGTTTTTTCCCATGCATGATTTCCTGTTTTGGTCATTGGGTCTAGTTTTCCTATTAGGCTGCTGTTTACTTTCCCATGCCTAGTTGTAGGATGGTGTGATTGTTCTGATATTCTTATATGCTGTAGACTACTATCCAAGTAGTTCTTGATGTTTACTTTGGCCGATATGAATTTCTATACTTTCTTGACTTACACAGGTCCATGAGAACCTGGTGTTTAGACCATGGGGAGAATGGACATAAAGGCTTCTCCAAAGTGTCTGTTTTACTTACGATGTGAGACCATAGGAGGGAATTGATGTAAGTGCTTCCTCATAGTGTCTGTAGATCCTCGACGCAGGCCACATAGGTAATAGACGTTGAGTGCTTCCCCAGAGCGCCTTTAGTTACCGATACGAGACTATATGAGGAATTGATGGTGAGTGATTCCTCAGAGAGTCTATGCTTAAGCTGAACCATTGGGGTTAGACTGAGTGTACTGCCTAGAGGGTTGCTTGTAATTTTTAGGTAGGACAAGAGGGGATAAGCTGTGAGTACTTCACAGAGGGTTACTTATTGTGTTATATGTTTGCTTATGTTGCTAGTTATGACCAGAGGGGATAGGCTATGAGTACTTCCCAGAGGGTTACCTGTTTGTGATTACCTACATTGTTTAGTTGTTTCTTGAAATATGGTACTAAATGCATTTTTACTGCTGAGTACTTCCTTGTTTACTTCTTTCTGTACTTATTTCCTACCATATATTCACTTACTGTTAGGGATAGATCTTGTGGTGGTTTCCTACTGGGATTTAGTCTCACACCCTATTTGGGCCATGCTTTTGGGCCCAAACAGATTATATTGCTGCAGGTATAGATAAGGGAAAACACCCTTCTACTTCAGGTACTTGATTTTCTGTGGAGCTAGAGATCATGTGACCAAGCTATGGCTTGCGATGCTGAGGTGTTTTTTATCTATTTTCTTTTGTACCTTGGATTAATACTATTTTTTATTCTAGCATTGTGATTTGTTTGGCTACTTTCCTAGACATGTGTATCATGCATCATTTATATATACATGTGCTCTAGTTTATTATTTCCAGTCTTCCACTGTTTACTTTTGTATGGATTATTCCTACTTCTTCTTTTTCTATTGCTTTCTTCTTCTATGTTACTCTACCAATGAGGGCATAGTTTCCCCACTATCACAACTAAGGCCTTTGCAGCTAGTCGGCAACCTCTGTCATTCAGGAAAATGCGCTTGAGGCAATGTGACCAACCGGGTATGGGGTGCCTCTGGGTGGCATCCAGAACCGGAACGTTACAATAATATTCCTGAACTCACACTCCCAGATCTAGAGATGAAATCCAAAAATTACCTTTTCATCTTTGATACCAATGATAGTGAACCGAATTTAGCTATCCAAAACATACAACATCATAAGGAAATATTGTATCACTTACATTCACAAGGTCTTTTTAGACTTATACTTTTAGATTATTAGAAAAAACTCTTATCTTCATGGATTCATAAAATATTGGTTCCTAAAAATAAAAACATCTACCATTATACCCATATTTTAATATTCCACATGATGTGAGAATGATCATCCATATAAAAACATTCTACAAATAATTCTTTTAAAATAATTATAGATAAACTGGGGAAAAGAAAATATAAGAAGGGTGAGATCAAAAGATCAGTAAGGGTAAACATAAGTATTAATAATTAAATTTCAATAATTATCTTAAGAACCACATAAAGGTTTAACGAAAAAATTAGAGTGCATGAGAAAATCCTAAAATAACCCATTCCCATCAATAAAAAAAACATCAATAATGAAATATGTCATAAGTTTTTAATGAAGATAGCAGTTGTATGAATCAATAATCACAAGCCCTATGATTTCAATCTTGATCAAAGGAAAAATTATAAACCCATAGAAAGCATAGATAAAATATGTTGGTATATCGGGAAATCATCATAATAGAACCCTAACATATCCCTTACCCTTGGAATAACTATATAGAAGATATCCAATGTAAATATATAGAGAACATAATCATTACCCATTTAATTAGAGCACTATCTGCATACACCCATCGTATAAGCTATATCGGGCTCACATGATATTATCTAGTTGTACCCATTGTATAAGCAGTAGTGGGATCACCCGATGTTATCTGGGAATACCCATCATATATGATATAAGAGACTAACCCAATGATATATGGATGCACCAATCATATAAGATACAACAAGCTCACCCTACACTATCTAGGTGTACCCGTGATCATCAATATTGTCCAAGTTCCATTTATGAATAGAGCATTCATTTTATTGTAAACTCATAGAAACAACCTTTATTATTTTCGGGACATGATTTACCCAAGGAAAATAAATGACTTCCACAAAAAAATCATTATAACATGATAAACCTATAGAAAATAAATGGATTCCATAACTATTTCTTTGAAACATGGTTAATCTATTGAAAATAAAAGGCTTCCGTAACAATATCTTCAAAACAATATTAATCTATCTAGAAAAATAATGAGGATTATATCATTAAAAAGTTTCTCCAATTTAAATCAAGAAAATATTAGGTTTGTTGACATTAATGAATGGTAATACCATTAAAATATCATTAAAATCATTTTTGAGGAAAATAATCTTTTTATTTTGAAAATCACTATAATAAAATTCAACAAATATTATAAAAATCATTTTTAAACAAAAATAAAATAATATGAAGGAAGGTTCAAATAAAGAAAACGGTTTTTATGGTATTAAAATTCATTCATGTCATAGATGTTAAAAATAATCATAATTTTGAAAACATTTTGTAAAAAGTGAGTCAAAAGCAAATCATTTGGAAAACATTATGAAATTTCCTTTCAAAAACTTTTAAAATAAGGTCAAATACCATGAAAAATATAATTTAAAAATAATTTATATTTATAAATAATATTTTTCAATACATTTTAGAAAACATGGATATGGAAGAGAAAGATACAAAATCTAAAATAAAATACAAGATCAGTATCACTTAGAAATTAATTTCGTGATGTTTCTTGAATAAATAAGGTTAGAAATATAAATAAAACATATTAAATAAATTCATATCCATTAGAGAATAAACAGTTTTGGATCAATAAAATAATATCATATGATTTCCTCTAAAGTAACCTTGAACATAAACAATCTCAAAAGGAAAGAGATTGTAATATAATGCCTTTTCAATGTTGGTAACTCTTCATTCATAAGTTCCATGAAGTAATAACATCAAATGATACTTTAAATGTCATGAACGTAAGGGATTTCATGATATAAAATTTTAATGTGTAGTATATACACCTAAAAATTGAGTAAAAATTCATATCATAAATTTATATCTCAAATAAAGTGAAGTTGAGACAAATAACCCTTACAAAAATTATACCATTAAATTTGAAAATTAATCAATGAATAGATCATGTATATCCAATTTAAATCTATATAAAAAATTTGAAACACAACATAATATAATCAGAAGTCATTACACACATAATAATATAATATCAAATACAATTAAGAAGTAATATAATCGAATGAAAAGAAATTTAGTTATGAAATTCTTTGACACTTGGTATATTTTATGTCAAATCCCCTTATATTAAATAATTCCAATTTAAAATTAACATACCATGATTTATGAAGGATTTATGATATTACAAGTAAAAGAGGCTGTATATAAACCAAAAAATATAAATAATTGGTGAATATATAATATCTCTCACAAAAATAAAAAGTGAGATGAGAAAACCCTTACCACAAGTCCAGACTTTACATGAATGTCATTTAACTTGTCGTCTTTGGAAAACGTCCTTATATAGGAACAAAATTACCTTATAGGATGGGGTCATGATCAAAATAAGGTATCTAGGTCATGGGAATGAATGTTAGGATTTAATTTGGAAAGGGAATGGCAGAGCCTATTGGAATTTATGGTGTGAAGAATATATGAGACTAGTTGACCTTTAATAAGTGAGGTGAGTGACATACTTGTAATTTTTTCAAATAAAAAGTTATACCAATGTTTTTCTAGTAAAAAAAGGCTAAAAATAGAAAATTATCAAGAATAAGATATTATAAGGACGACATATTGCCATACAATAGTTTTTAGACAATGATTTAGGTCATTTTGACCTGTATCTTTTTAGTTTATCCCCTGGTAAATCTAATTCCACTTTAACTGTGATATTTTTTTACTAGTTTCACTATTCATTATGGTCAATAATTAATTTGAAATTATTAGATAAAAATAAATTATGGTTATTCAATAATGGAATTAATTTTACTAAATTATATTTTACATAATTGAAAAAATTCAACTTAAATTTAAACCTGTGGAAGCAATGAGAATACGAGTTTTCAAGAAGTGAATTTTACATGAAAAAATGATTTTATATTAAATATATGACTAATAATAACAATTTTATCAATATAAATTATTTTTTAAAGATATATAATCTATAAATTACATTTAAATCATTCATAATTAGGGGTTTCTAATTAACTAAAAAGGATTAACATTATTCACTTTAAAATAGCTTTATGAAAAATTCTATTTTTAAACCCATGGAAAAACTTATAAAAAATTCCAATATGAAGTTGATTAAAAATAAATTAAGTGATTTAAATATAAAAAATAATCATTATGTTACTTTAATTAATTTTAAATACATAATTAGAATTTTAATTTGATTAATTTATCGAAAATCAAATACATTTTATAGAAATCAGTAATTTTAACTATTCATCAAAAAATCAATATTTTTCAAAAAATAAAAAATGTAACATAAAGTAAAATTTTATATTAAAATTTAAAAAATGTGGTTATATTTTTCAAATTAATTTTCAAAAATTTAAAAAATTATTTTTAATATGTTTTTTCATGAAAAGCAATAAAAATCAATTTTAATGAAAACATATTTTTGAAGAATAAAATCACATTACTAAAAATTGAATGATTATTTAATAAAAATTCATCAATAATTTAAATTGAGTAGGAAATATATATATATATATATCATAAATTAGTTAATCTTATTCATCCCCACTAATTTAATAGTTATGTTATAATAGTTATGTATTTCATTGGTCATTTAAGATTGTCGTTTCGTTTCTAATACACTATCAAACATAGATAAATTCCTTTAAAATATTTGTGTGTTACACAAATGAATTACAATTTCTCTTTGAAAAACAAGATAAAATATATTTTTCGTTAGGAAACTTTTTGAGAACTAGAAAACACAGAAAAATTGGAATATGAATTTCTTTTAAAAACCATGAAAAATAGTAAAAAAATTTAAATCGTTAATAGAGGACATAATGTTGAGAAAATATATTCATACCATATAAATTTAACAAAAAAATTCATGTAATAATTTAGTGAAAATACAAAGTGATTTGTGCATAAAAAATTAGAAAATATCCATACTAATCATTTTTAAAGAATGTAAAATTTAATATAAAATAATATTATTAAAAATTTATGTGTAAATAAAAACTTATATATAATAATTTTTAAGAACATTGAATTTTAAGAGACATATTCCCTATAAAAAATGATAAACAAGGTCATATTTTCTTAAAACAATTCCTTCATACTTCTTTTAGCACCAAAGAATGAAAAATGGAATGAATAATTAAAAACCAATAAATAACTATATGAAATGAAAATATATTTTTTTAAGATAGGTATAGAATAAAATTTCCCCAATTTTTATTTAAACAGGAACAATAAATATTAAAAATAAGATTATAATATAAACCATTTCCTCATGTCCCGACATAGTTCATACATTCTCCAACACAATGTATAATAAATTTAGATATATTATACTTGTATATCAAAACCATGTTCATATGTATCTTACAATATATGATTCATTCACAATTTACAATAACTTATTTATTAATTATTATATGCTATAATCAAAATTCTGGGCGATTACTATTTCTTTTTTATATAGTGTTTTTTTGATTTCTGTCTATTCAACTTGGATATATTATCATCATATCTAGAATATTAATCAATTCATAAATATTATATTTATTCATTAAATAAGATATTATGAAAAATACATTTATGGAGTTGATGAAAAATTAAATACGTCACTTTATGGAGATTATAGTCTGTACATACACATGATAAGGAAATTCATTTAAAATTGGATGGAAAAGGGATAAAAAATAGATATAACCATAACATTAAAATATTAAATTATAGTAAATATACAAATCTCATTATATTAATATGACTTTAGAGTATTCAGAGGATGTTAATGAATAAATAAACATGAAATAAATTAAAAAAGACAATTAAATCCTCCTTGAGTATCTTCAATTGTATTACACTATAAGACTACCTAGGATGGTCTTTTAGTGAGGCCAAGATGAAAAGTTTATAAGAGACTTTGGTAAGTCTTGGGTAAACTAAAGTGCTCAAAGTGTGTAAATAAATTATAAATCTATGTGACCATTTATAAAGCAGAGTAGTAAAAACCTTTTAAATATTCATTTATTTAAAATAACGTAATGTCATTTTCATAGTAAAGTAGTATAAAATGGAATAGTTTTGAAATATAGGATAATTAGGGTCATATTTAGGGAATTATTAATTATAATATAAGCCTTATTCCTTAGTTTAATCTCCGACATTAACAATTTTAACCCTTAATATGGCTACACGATTTTCACTACAATAACTATTCATTACAGATAAAAAGTAAGATGAACTTATTAAATAATACCTTTTCATTTTTATTCCAAGTATTCTGTCCATTTAAAAATATTCAATTCTTATATGTGTATGAGGTAAATTCTAATATCCGTGCATAAATCACGTATAACCTATTTTATGAAAAATGTATTTTTAACTATTAAAATGAAGTTATTCTCAATACATGTTGTGTAATAAATATTAGATGAATTTAATTTTTTTGTTGAATATATTTTCTCTAAATTTTATTGAAATCAATCATCAATAGTGATAAAATGATTTTATTAACATTAAAACATTTCTTGCATAAAAATATTTTTTTAATATTCAGGTGATTTTATATTCATATATAACAATTATATAATTAGTGTATGAATTATAAAACATTTTTATATACATGTAAAATATAATTTTACAAATTTTTAATACTAAAAAATAATTTAATTAACTTTTAGATAAACCATATATTATAAACTTTTTATCCAAGAAATAAAAGTCTAATGATTCCATATAATTTCTCAACTATTTCAGGAATTTTATTACATGATTTTATAATTTTAATTATATGTATTTTAATTAACTACCTATTAATTTAATTTATTTTATATATTTAATAATACATTATTTATTTATATTCAGCATTGTGTGCATCACAAGTTATCAAACACATCACATTTATTAAAGAGAAATATATTATATAATCACGGGGTGTTACAACTCGACTCTCATAGTGAATCATCTCTTATTTTCATAATGATTAATTAAATATTTTTCATGCAATTCATTTTTTTTGATAAATAAAAAACCAATCCTAATTTTTTCTATATAGATCGCAATAGTGTGGTGTATTTGGCCATGTAAAGATATTTGTTACTTGATATTAAAATATATTGAATATGGCTCAGTAGGATTGATGATATGACTCAAATATACAGAAGAGAGAATTCATTGGGACATGAATCTCACCCTTATCTCCTTTTTCCTCTTATTATATTCATTATTACCCTATATTGCTGATGGAATTAAATTATCTTCCTCTAACTAGTTTTGTGTATTAAAAATGAATGTTTGATTTTTATATAAATTTAGACCCTTCCCCCGTCTATTATATTATTGTTTAGTGTTTCATGGGGCCCAAATAGTCCACCAAAAATAGTTATTACCCTTTTATATTAACATTTTATCTATGATATAGTGTGGGATTGTTCATATCATGTGTATTTACAGTTATATGAGTAAGAACTCCATGATTAAATTTTAACCATAGTCAAGAATAGCTTATGTATGGGTTTCTAGAATGATAACACAATAGAAGAGAATAGTAAGATGGGTAATTTGAGGAATGGAACACATTTTTTAGTGAGGATTATAATCTATCATTGAAAAATTCTAGTGAATGTGAGTAATAATGGTTGTGAAGCTTGTATACATCAGGACTTATAACCCCTTGACACCCCATATGCTTCTTTTGAGGTGTTAAGTAGCTAGGAAATTTTATTCATACTCAATTAATTCCCAGCACTTTAAGAATCCATGGTTGTACATATGATTCATACCTTTAATGAATGAAGATGTAGTGATTGATATTTTTTGATCTGTGTGACCTCTAGTGGTTAAACACATCTTGATTATCATGTCTACCTCCAGGATACCCTCTCACACCCATATTTTTGAGCATACTTGTTTTTCTCTATTTTTATTTTGTGTTATGGGGTATCCTATTGGGTATGTTAATACTCACCCCTATATAGACTCTATTCACATATGTGTTGTATATTTATAGTAGATTCATAGGTCATAGATGTTCTTATTGCACATGGAGTTGGTATGGCTTGTTCACATCTAGTGCCTAGTGGTGACCTTGGTGAACGCAATGTTTGAAACATAGTGGTAATAAGAGATAATTGTAGTGGTTGAAAATTGTGTTTAGATCCCACTTATAATGAGTTATTCATCTTACATAGTTTTTTAGTTTTCCTTTGTGGTTATTGTGTGTGTATTTTCCCCCTATTTCATTATAGATCATCTAATAGTTGTATTTAAAAATCTTAGTGGTTGTATCAATAAATGTTTTGAATATAGTTTAGTTGATTATATATATATATATATATGTCAAGTTGGTTTTTAAGATTATTTTATGAATTATATATATTTATATTTTATTGGAATATTTCTGATAAGGCATTCCATATTGTGTGTTATTCCTACTCAGTGCATGTCACTAACCCTTTTCCTATTGGAGGTGGAAATGGTGTAAAAATATCAGCTTAATTTAGGCCCCAAAGGGGCCTTGATGGGTCTAGCCTTGTTATAGTGCTATCAAATCTGGTTTTCTAAGGGATGGAGTTTAGAGATAGGTGTTATGTGAGGATGAATCAAAATTTATTATAACATTATTAAGGAATAATGAGTTCATATTTTATTCTAGAGAACCCAATGATGGTGTGATAAATAATGTATCCATTCACTAAGACTCTGGTACCTTACTTGTTAACTCCCCACACTAATGAACCGGTTGTAGGGAAACAATATTGGATCACACATCACATTGGAATAATCATTTATTTCCATGTTCTTGTTGAGTCAAAAATATATATATTCTTTGTTGAACATAGTTCTTCTTGTTAATTATGATATAAAACTATAGTTGTAGCTAGTTAGGATTCCAAGGTTGAGCCAAAGTTTAACAACACCTATGATTGTGCATCTTTTTATAGGCTTAAGAGATGATGAGGATTATATTCCGAAGAATACTAAAAACGAACCTTATAAATTGTGATATTATTCTATCATGTGCTCTACCCAACTGATATGTGTTGACGTGTTTAATTGTGTGCAATTTGATGAAGCAAAATATCTTCATTATAAAATCCATTTCTTTATACTACAATCATCAAATACATGTGATTCAATGAGGAATGAGATCTTCTTATACACCTGATTGTTATGTGATATACTCATCCAATATTTTTGGTATAATGAGGTATAGGTTCTTTTTTTATATAGGTATTTTTTCACCAACCTCATCTATTTTTTGTGATATAACATGATGGTGATTCTTCTTTATGATTCCAAAGGAGAAATATAGTATTTTTTGGAAAGTCAATATAGAGATATCATCTTTATTTTATTTAAAGAAAAATATATTCCCTTTGATCTTGTTTGAGGATTATATGTGAAGTGAATGGTAGTTAAACTCTGTTGAATGAAACTAGTAGTGGTTGGATATATTATTTGTATGACAAATTATATCTTTAAAAAAAATTAATTGAAGATTAATTATATAAAGTTACAAATAATAAAATACCCAAAGATCATTAAGCCTAGTGTCTTTGTGAAATTTGGTATGTAGTATAGAAACCTGCAATATAAATATAACAACATTATTAAAAACATCCTTAACATGAACATAAAATTACATCATTTGCCTAAAAATGCATGGTATAACCTGTGGATGTATATAGGAAAGGGGTAAGATATAAATCCCTGTAAGATATTAAACAATGCATATCATAAGGTAAAAGAATACATCCGAGACAAGGTTCATATCATATTAACTTAATAGGGGTGATCATAATTTTGAAAAATGAGGCATCACATAACATGATAACCTAAAGGAAAAATAGAAATGTGGAAACAACATAAAACATGATAACATAAACATAATTCAAGGCCAACCACCATGAAAACATAACATAATTTGCCTAATGAAACCTACCATGCACCGTAAATGGAATATCATCAGCTCAAAACATTACCTGATGCATGAGAAGGCTATATAATTTTAGGTCCACCTGTAACTTTCATATCATGTACATATATATGTCATATGAATTAATGATTTTATTCATCAATTTTAACCCTAAAATTAAAATTTTAAGGATACATATATGTAAATCCCCAATAAATTAACAATAGTTACAACTAAGTGAATAACCTTTAGTATAAAAGGAGATGGGTTTTCACTATACAAGTGTTTGTCATGGAAAATCAATAGATAATTTCGAAAGCATAACCGGTGTACATAATGTTTTATAGAAAGGGTGAATGAGAGAAAAATGGGTATATTATTACTTTGGAATCATAAATATAGTAATAGACATGTATAAAACCATATCCCAAATTGATGAATCTAAAACCAAAAGGCATGAAATAAAAAAGGTTATCGAATAAAGAGTAAAAGGGAGGTTACCATACCCTGAGAAGGTGCATCTAAAAATTTAATAGGAGATTATTATGAGTTTGGGGGAAAATTTGGAGGACTATAGAGAGAGAAAATAAAATCAAGGTTATGTTATAAGATTTTTTACTGAATTGGAATGGGAGGTTGGGTGACTTATATATAAAAATAGAGGAGAATTATTTATTAATTTATAAACATAGGTTTTTAACTATATATGAAAATTTAATCAAAAACACAAATAATGCAATTTTTTTCCATTGTTTTTTTCCAAACATGATTTTTATTCATTATTTTAGAAGGGTAATAACAAAAAAAGTTAAAATAATACCCTTGGTGATGTTGAAGTGAGCCATGTTTATAAAGAATTGATTTTAAAACCTGATAATATAATATAGGTTTTTGAGAATTCATTAAGGCATTATAAAATTAATCAAACCAAATTAAAAACACATTATTTTAAAGGTTAAACATATATATTTGATCATGAATAAATTTAATATCATATATTACATCATTTTTTGGTCATTATGATGTGATAATACATACTATATATTTATACCATATTTAATTTTTAACTAAAAAATAATTTTTTTTAGAAAAATTCGAAAAAATCACTGTTAGATAATTTAAATGTGAAGAATTTAAAAAAAAATATTTCTTTTATAAAAATAATTATCTATATTTGAGAATTAAAAATTTTGAATAAAAAAATTCCCATTTACTAGAAAATACTCATTTTTAAAAATGATAGCTTCTGACCATTATCAATATTACATTTGTCTTTGTAAAATTATATATTAATTTAAAATTAAGATAATATTATTTAATAATACTATTTTATTAAAATATATTTTTATTTAAAAATTCATTAATTTATCAGAAAAAGTGTCTTTATTGAAACTATATATTTCTCAAAAATTTAATTTATGTTTCATCATAATAAAATCAAATTTTTATCAAACTCATTATTTAATATAATAAAAATTATTATTAAAAATTGATAAATATTTTTTTTATTAAAATTAAAATATAATAATTCATACTGTTTAGGTATAGATACATATCCCTTTATTACACAATCCAATTCCCTAAGGGTGAGGTGTGTGATAGAAATATTTTCATGTGGTGGTTCAGAGAACATGGTTTGGACCATGATATCAATAAGATTAAACTTCTACCATAAATAGTTTTTCTCATGATTTAGTTTTTTAATATCATTCTTTTAATTTTAAAGGAAAAATACTTGTGATTTTAGCTCACACATATGTTTTGATAAATTGGCATCATAGGGAATGATTCTACTACTCAAGGCCACCAATCCTTCTTTCTATGTAAATTAGAATTTATCATAATTCTTAAAATAATAATCTTAATGGTGACTTTACAATGGATATATTATCAATGGTTATAATTATTAATGGTATTTTAAATATGATAGGATATAACTTATAATGGTCCAAAATTACCAAATTATTACATGTGTTTTCTATAGCTATATTAGTCAATAATGCATTTATTCATTCAAAAAGGGAATTTCATTTATTAAAACTTAGGTTGTTACATTCTTCTACCTTTATAAATTTCACCCATGAAATTTTTATTTCATACACTAAAATATATTTGGTTACTTCTATTTTATATCCTCTTCCAGTTCCAAGTTTTCTTCCTTAAACTTTTGGTTCCACCATTACACTTTGACCAGGTGAGTTTTCCTATTTTGTTGAACCTTGTCTGTATGATCTAAAATCATTACTAATTGATCCTCATATGAAATATCATCATTCAATGGTACCAAATTTTTATCTAGTACATGATAGGGTTCTAGTATTTACTTCCTCAAGAAGGATTCATGGAACACATCATGTACTTGAGATAAGTTGGGTGGTAGTTCTAGTTGATAGCCACCCCTCTGATGTGATTCAGGATATCAAAGGGGTCGATGTATCCAAGACTAATATTTCCCTTATTCCTATACCTCATACCATTATTCCTACATGATATATTAAGGAACACCTTATCATGAACCTCAAACTTCTGGTCTCATTGATGATTGTCTACATAACTATTCTATTGACCTTTTGTAGATATCATATGACACTAAATATTTTGAACCTTATTTATAATTTCATGGATAATATCATGTTACATTAACTTATCCTCTCCAACTTCATCCTAGAATATCAAAGTCTGACACCTCTTCACATACACAGCCTCATAAGGAGTAATGTTTATGCTATAATGAAAGCTATTGTTATATGAGAACTCCACTAGGGGTAGTATTTGATTCCAAAAAACATGGAAATCAATTAAAAATGATATCAACATATCATCTAGTGTTTGAATGGTTCTTTCATATTGTCCACATGTCTGAGGGTTATAAGAAGTGCTGAAGCTTAGTTCTAGATCAAATTCCTACAGAAGGATTCTCTAAAACCTTGAGGTAAACCTAAAATATAGATCAGATATAATAGATTTTGGAACTCCTAGTAGTCCTACAACTTCCATTATGTATATCATATAGACTTGGAAAAGTGATAAATCTTCCTTAATAGAAATAAAATGTTCCAACTTTGTAAGTTCATTAACCACTGCCTAGATATCGTTATTTCATTTAGGAGTCCTAGGGAGTCCTACAACGAAATCAATGGTCATGTTTTCTATTTTTATACAGCTATGGGAAATGGACACATCATACCCTTAGACTTATTTCATTCCTCCTTGACATTTTTTCATACCAAGCATTGAGATACAAAGTCTACAATCTCTATTTTCATGTTATCTCACCAAAAGTTATATATTAAATATCTATACATCATTGTTCTTCCTAGATGAATTGAGAAGTATGATCTATTCACATCATCAATAATTTCCCACTTCATGTCTAGTTTTTATGGGGCACATAATTGGGTTCCAAACCTTAAAACTTGATATTTTTCAGATTTAAACTCTATAATATTCATTGCCTTCTTCTTTAGAAACTAATTATATTTCTAAGACTCCTTGGTCCTCTAAAGAATAGATGTATGAGCAGTTATTTGAGAAATTCATGACAAATATCCTATTATTATTGCATTGTACATCCTTTATATGTCCATGGAGATTGGATCCCTTATAATCCTCATCATGGATTGGGTTACATGATCCTTTTTACTCAAATAATATTAAACTTTATTCACCTTCCATGAATGAAAATAAATTTAACAATCATAACACTTGATCATCTATGACTACCAACATTTGTGAATATTAGTCTCCTTTTTTTGAATATATAGTTGATGATTTTTTGAACCGTATATATTTAATAATTTTCTCTGTAAAGATAATGTCACCAACTCTTTAATAAAAATATCACGATAGCCAATTCTATAACACACATCAGGTAGTTATACTCAAGGGCCATTAATTGGTGGTAGGAATATGTGATACATTTTTCATCTTTCATGAGTACAAAACCTAATCCGTTTTTGGATTCACCAATTCAGATAAAAAATTCTTCCATACTAGTGGGTAATGTGGGCATATGGTTATTGATTATAATATTCTTCAAATCTTTAGAACTATACCCGCAATCATTTTCCTTGAAAAACTCGATTCCCTTGAGAGTTAGCTTGGTTAATGGTATTGAAAATCATTTGATGTTTCCAATTTTTTTTGATAGTACCCAATTAATCAAAGAAAACAATAGATTTCATCCAAATATGTTAACATAGGAAATCCTTCAATAGTATCTATTTTTTAATGATCTATAGATATCCATTTTTTGGGATAACATGTCCCAATAAAGGTTAATTTCTCTTTCTAGAACTCAAGTATACTATACATCAAAAGTAACTCTTCCTTTTACAAATTATTCATTATAGAATTCAAATGCACATAATATCCCTCCTTGCATTTGGATGAAATTACAATATATTATATAGACCACCACAAATTTTTAGAGATAATCCCTAAATACTATATTCATCAAGTACATGAAGATTTATGGAGCATTAATGAGTCTAAATTCCTTCACTATGAACTTATAATTTCTATATCATGTTTGAAATGTAGTATTGGGGATATCTTCCTTCTGGAACTTTACTGGATAATATCATCACTAAAGATCCACCATAGGGATGTATTGGGATACATACAGAAGATCAAACAAGTCATCAATCCAGTCTATATGATACTTTTTCTTTATCATGATCTATTTAATCTCATGATAACCAATGCAGAGGGAAATTGACCCATACTTATTCTTGATGAATAGTTCCGGTGCACCCCATAGTAAATCAATTGTTCGTATAAACCCTTTTTACAGATTATCCTATAACTATTTCTTTATCTCCCAAAGTTCAACAAAAAATATTTTATATAGATTCTTGGATATTGGAAAAGATCCGGGAATGTGATCAATTGAAAAATAAACCTCACAACTAGGAGGAAGACCAGATACTTTTTTAGGAAACACATCAGCAAATTCCATTATAATGGGTATGTCATCAAGAATTATACTGCCTTCAGTATTGGTCATTTGAGCTAGATATGATTGTTCCCAAGGGAATAATATCCTTTATTGAGATGTTGGTACCAAATAATATTTATCTTCCACCAATAAATTTTATAGAATTTGAGGGAGATTTTCAATATGAAGGGTGATTTCCTTCTCTCAGTAATTAATGTTATCTCTATACAAGGAATATCAACAAATTACCCTTTGGGGAGTATCAAAATTTATTTTAGGAAATTATCCCAACAAATTTGGATAAGGGATGAGTTATATGTATGTGATGCAACAATTGACCCATTGACCATCTTCACCGATAACTCGACTTCCATTTATTGAGGTGGTGTTTGAATAGTTCTACTAAAATTTTGTTAAATGAAATAATTGATAGAACTTGAATCAAAATGTGTGTTCACTATTCTTAAATGAATAACTAGTATACTTATCATCACTTTGTTTTGGTTATCTACCTCAGAAATTGTGATTTCATATTCATTCCCTTACTATCTTGGCTTTAAAGGTTGTTGTCAATGATTTTTAATGAAAACCCTTGGTTAAGGGAATTGATTCACATAGTTCCCTTGTTTCTTGCAGTTTAAACATTATAAAAAAGGATGAGGGTTGATGGAGGGATTTCATTTATTCCATTACATTAGTGGGTTTCTCCCATTAGAAATCACTAGCTAGGTCCTTGTTTATTACAATTTAAACATTAGAAAAATGACGAGGTTTGACTGGGGTATTCCTTTAATCTGTTACATTGGTGGGTTTCTCTAATTACTAATCACTATTTATGTTCCATTCTTCTTACACCTAAAGCATTGTTTTTTACTATTTAGTAAATTTCCAAGATGATTCTTCCCACACTTTTAAAAATTAGGATTATGAAATTTTCTACACCCATGAGATCTATCCATTGAACTAAAAGAATTAATATCCATACACTTCATCCTATCTCTAGTCCCAAGAGACTCTTCAGATTCATCTATCTCTATTTTTGATTTGAGGTCACATTAGAAAATTTCCTCATATCTATCAAAGTCCTGAATGTATATGTATTTTTGTATAATTGGTTTTAACCCACCAAATAAGTGGTAAAATTTAATTTCTCAGGTAATGAAAACACTGTAGGAATATCATGCATGTCTTGTGATTCTTCCCTCAAACCCCACAATGGATTCATCATCTTTTTTCCTAAGGCTAATGAAGACCCTCTCTATTTTCAAATGGAGAGTGCGAGGAAAGTATTTTTCAAAACCATTTTATGGATTTATTTACACTCTATCACTATAATATCTTTATTAGGATTTTTATTTTTGACCAACATCCACCATTGAATAGATTCTCCATACATATTATAAACAACCATAATGACCTTATCTTTCATAGAGCATTTAAATATTGTGAATATCATTTAAATGGAGTGGATACATTTCTATGTGATTAAGGGACTAAAAGATCCATTGAAATTCATGGGCCTTTTTCACATAAAGGTATCAAATGAAACTTGATATTTCTTATAGGGATTCAATAATTCTTCTCTATTCATGTTTTGGGTCAAAACTTGTGTTAATCGTAATTTTTTTTTATAAAGTTCATGATTCATTCTCCCATCAGGTTGGGAATATGATTTGGGTAGTCATCACATTGACCCTCATATTAGTTTTTAGATCGGTTTATCTTATTTATAGCCACTGAATAAAAATAAAGGAAAAAATTAGGGATTAGTATATTAAAACAATTAAACATGGAAATAGGAAACCATGAACATTAAAAGGGTAAATCTTAAATGACATATAATCTGTATCCTATGAATTTCTAGGTTTTCAATCTATTCTATCCATGATCTATAAACTAACATTAAATATTATGGGAATTTTTCTTCCTTTAGTAATGGTTCATAATGAGATTGTGAATATAGAAAATCATATCTACTAGTAGTGTCAAACTATAGATGTAGAGAGACATATTTACATGAACTAGGTGATGATCGAGGCTAGATTAATGGAACCTTTTTATTTTTATTACCCCTAAGTAAAATTGTTCCAGATCCATGTCCACATGTAGTATCTAGATTGGGATGTGTTTTCCTGAAAACCACTTATAATATACTTTAACAAAATTTTGGGATGCTTTAAACTGTTTATTCTTATCCCTAAGCCTTTAACTAGTGTTTTCTAATCCTAATCCCACAAATAACTAAACATTTATCTTATACCAACTATGAAAACACATATTTTATTACACCTTATTTTAATGATTTATTACATAAAGTAATATATAATACATTAAAAAAAGATCCTGAATCGTACTATAATTTGGTTGTTAGGTATACAACATAAAATCTTTCAATATAAATAAAACAAAATTATTTAGAACTTCCTTAACATGCTCCTAAAATTCGACCTTTCTTCTCAAACTAGATTAGATAACCTGGGGGAGTACATAAGAAATAGGTGTTCTATAAACATAAATAAGGTAATAGAAAATTCATTTCATAACTCAGAGTATTAAATGTGATCCAAGAGGCATATAAATTTATCATAAGGTTAGAATCATAATTTTGAACAACATGGCATGATATAACATGATAATAAAAAGGAAACATATGAATGTTAAAACAACATAAAACCTGAAATCATAAACATTAGTCAAGGATAACTACCTAGACATCATAATAGGGTTTTATATAGATAACCTCCCAAGAACCACACATGTAATCTCATGAGATAAAAATGTTAGCCAATTTATTGGAGTACTATATAATTCCAGGCTCACCCACCACTTTCAAATCATGTGCAAGTGTAAGAGTGAATCCTAAATAATACAACATAATATTGAATTTCTTCAATTATATCACCATTATTTAAGAGTGTGGGATACATAATTTTAAATCCCCAATAAATAAAGGATAGGTATAAATATATGAATACACTTAATTGGAAATGGATATGGGTATTCTCTATACAAATGTTTGGAAGGGAAAATCACCAGATAATCTCGGTAGCATAACAAGTGTACATAAAGGTTTATAGGAATGGTTAATGAATTATAAATGGGTATATAATTACATGAGAATAACAATTATAGTTAAAGGGTTGTGTAAAAATTTAACCCAACAAGAGAAATTAGAAATCAAAATACATGACCTAGATAAGGTTCTTGAATAAAGAGGACAATAAGAGGATCCCTTACCTCAAGTGGACCCTATTAAGAAATTGATAAGAGATTCTTAAGAGTTTGGGGGAACATTGAGAAGAATATTAAGAGATAAATTCATAGTAATCTTATTCTCCAATATATTATATTTATTAGTAATGAGAGTTTAGTTGGGTTTATATAGAAAAATAGAAGATAATTCCATATTAATTTTGAAACAAATGTTTTGGACTCTATATGATTAAGAAATAAAAAACAAAAATCATTTCCATAGTTTCTTCCCATGGTTCTAAAAAATAGGATTAGTTTTAATTATTTTATAATTATATGAACCGAACACATTAAAATAATATCCTCAGTGACATGAAAGTGAATCATGTTTATAACTAATTGATTTTAAAACCTTCAAATATAATATAGGTTTTGTTGGATTCATTAAGTATTTATAAAATTAATAAAATAACCTAAAATCAAAATATTTTTATGGGTTAATATATATTTGGATGTGGATAATATTTAAGGAAAATATTATATCAATACTTGGTCATTATGATGTCATAATAGATATCATATGTTTATACAATATTTATCTTTTTCAAAAAAATTACACTTTCATAGAATATTATAAAAAATAACCATTAGAAAATTTCAACATTATAAATGAAGAATAATATTTATTTTATCAAAATAATTCCCTAAATATGATAATTTAACCATTTAAATAAAAAATAATTATTTATTGGAAAATATTGGGTTTTCGACAATAACATTTTTTTGGCCCTTATAAAAACCTCATGCAACTTTGTAAAATCATATTATAATTTATATTTAATAAATATTATTTAATAATAATATTTTATTAATATATAATTTATTTTAAAAATTCTTGAGTTCATTAAAAATAGTGTCTTGATTGAAACTATATATTTCTCAAAAATACAATTTATTTTTCATCATATCAAAATATGATTAAAAAAAATTATTTAATATTTTAAAAATTAATATTATAAAGGGATAAATATCATCAGTGTTTGATTAAAAATAAATTTTAAAAATTCATTCTATTGGGGTTTATATACATATCCCTTTATTAAACTAGAAAATTTTCTGATGGTAGGGTGTGCGATTGTGAGATTTTCATTGGGTGGTTCAATATACAAGGTTTGGGATGTGATATCAATGATCTTGAAATTATCCCATAAATAGTTTAACTCGTGATTTAGTTATTGAATATAGTATTGGGTTTGGTCAAGGGAATATACCAGTGATACTATCTCCCTTGAAAGTTCTGATAAATGGGCTTCGTAGGGTACGATCATGCTGGTTTAGGTCATCACTCTTTTCATCTATGTCAATTGGTCATTATCATAACAATCAATATACTAATAATAATGGTAAATGTACAATGAATTTATTATAAATGGTTATTATTCTTAATGCTATTTTAAATTTTATAGGATATAACTTGCAAATTTTAAAATTACAAAAGTTGTGAATGTGTTTTCTATAACTACATAACTCAATAATGAATTTATTCTTTCAAAAGGGAATTTAATTTATAAATATTTGGATCATTAAAGGTTTCATGTTTAATATTGAAGAAATCTTGACCCTAAAGTGATAAGAAATTAGCTAGAATCTAGTACATAAATTTCAATCTAGTGCTAACTCGAACTGACCAAATTATGATTCTTACATCTACCATATAGTGTGATATAGGGAGTTGATAGTGGATGATTTTAATTCAATCTTGAAACTGGACATCTCTACAATGGAAATAGATTATTATTATTTTTTGTGATTGAGTCTTAACTTGGGAAATTTTACCCTCCCCATAGTATCCTCACAATGTAAAAGCATTCTTCGAAGCCTATGTACCTTATGAGGTGTTCACTAGACACTTTTAATGGTGTGATTATGTAATAAAAATGGATTTTGAACGTACTTTGGTGGGGTATTATTAAAGATATAGTTTTGTTTTCATATTCATCCACTTAATCTAGATTCCCCATAATGAGATTTTATATATTGAGGATTCTTAGTGGAAGTCACCCAAAATTTAGGGAAAAGATGGAATTTTTTAGAATGGAATATAGAGTGGTGACCTGGATGGACCTCCACCTCGGAGATGGTAATGTGACCAAACATATTCTTGTTATATTCTTGGTTTCTTTATTATTTTTGGTCATTGGCCCTTGGATTATTGTCGGTAGTCTTGGGGTGGTACTCTCCACATAATAATAATCTTGGAATTGTCCTAATGGGTTGGGTATTGACAAATAAAATAGATGAAATTCATCCATGAACTTTTATATTCATTGATATTTACCTAAACATATTATGATACTCATGTTCATTAAAAAATCAGTAAAATAACCTATTCATCCATTGATGAATGTGGTTGTTATAAAAGTGGTGTGTTTAAATGTTTATTTTAGGATTCTGCAATTGGAATAAACCATTAGATATTCTTATCTATCATAAATAAAAAATAATGAAGTATGATAAAAATGAATTACATATAGGTATACTAAAATCATAGAGAAATCTATTTTTATCTATTGGATTTAGTATGGTTTATTGACACCACCTATAGATTACTTATGAACTCTAAATTCCATAGGTAATGCACTAGACTTTAGAATACATGTGTGTATTGAGAGGAGATCCAAAGTATAAATGTGTGTTAGCACCTTCACTTCAATGATAAATGGATAACTGGGTTTAAGTGACATTCAGTTGTGTATTGGTAGAATAGTTAACACATAAATAAAAGGATCATATTATTTATTTATGATATATATATTTAAATATGGGAAGTCAAGAATCATCTGTAATCACAAGGTATCCAACATATATTTCATTAATGTATTGATATTGATGTTAAACAATCATTTAACATTTTAATGATTATACCACATATGTATAGACCAAAATAAATCTACCCCTTGATTTATAAAAATAAATCATATAGAATACCAAGAAGTAGATATACACTCTATATAATATATCATAATCATGTTGTATCCTATAATAAATGACTCAACTTTGTTAAATGATATTAGGATAACATAATCAATGATATACATGACATGAATATAATAGGTCATGAATTAAGGGAGATCATATAATAAAATACCACTATTTTTGTGATTTTCCTATAGGAAAGTACCTTATAGAGTTCCCAGAATCCACGCCTAAGGGTGATGACTTCAATATATTAAAAAGTACTAATTTAGCCCTCTAAGTAAAATTCAAACATTGGTTTCCACATTTGAAAAACTATATAATTTAAACTTTAGATCCCCCCCTATTATAATAGATTCCCCTTTACCTATAAATAATACTTTTTCTCCACCAATATTTACTACACATTAGTTTCAAGGCATGATCTAGATAGAACTATAGATTAATTTTTTATAAAGAAGGAATATGATTAAAATATTTTTTTTAAAAAATAGATCACAATGTAACTTTACAACGAATATTATTATATTTTACCTAGAATAAAATAGGTTAAGGAAATTTATATTAGTAGTGCTGGGTTATCTATCATATTCTCCCTGGGTGTCTTATGCACAAAACATTCTCCCATTATGCCTCCTCTATATAACCAAACATTAATTTTAAATATCACACTCCAATTTGATGAATTTCATGAGAAATTAATTCTATAATTAAAGTAAAACAATATAAATAATATTCCTCCAGAGTTCCATTGAAATGGAGGGTGGGTGAGGAATAGCAGGATACCAAGGTTGATCTTAAGGGGTCTTGGGATATATTTTTTATCTTCATTTCATTTATTCCATGAGATTTAAATATTTTATTTAGAATATTGCAATACCTTTTTTTAGCATAAATGAGTGAAATACATTGAGTTAATTTTTATTGGTGATCCATTAAGATTATATTGTTTTATCATATAGATTATAAATAAATAACAACAATATAGAGATGTAAATGAAATTATATAGTTAAAAGAAATATATTGAAATAAGAGAAAAAAAATTCTATAAAATGGAATAAAAGGACACTCAAACCCATAAATATTATTATAAATATTTAAATATTATCCAAAATCCATTTCTACATTTAGTTAAAATAAATTAAACCCCCTTCTAGTTATTTTAATATTTGAGGAACATATATGTTTTAATTTTGAGGGAGGGATTTAGGATTAAAATATCATGATTTTTTTTATAAAATAAATAATGTAAGTGAAATATTTCATTGGATATTAATTTATATTCTGGAAAATTGAATAAACAATGATAACAAATCAATACATGATACATACAATTATTCAACATATAATTTATATATAATTTATTCTAATGAAACATTAATTTAATAAATTAATGTGATTATTATAATTATTTTTTATTGATTCATTATTAATGTGATTATTGTAAATTATAATTATTTTGTACAATTTAAATAAAATAGGATACTTGTTAGATTTTTATTTATCATTAAGTGGATAAGTGTTGAAAAAATATAATAACACCTAAAATTAGAATAGTGGATTAACCAAATAGGATAGAATTACTCCCTCATTATGTATTAACAATTAATATTTGTTTGAGACAATATTATTTTAGTGGATATATGTGTTATTCTAGGTTTGAAAACCAAGGAATGTATGTAAATGAATAAGTAATACATCTCCTTTGAGAAAATGGAAAATAAAAAAAGTATGTATTTAATTATTCTGTATAAGTTAAAATTGAAATTATTAAAATATCCCCATTGAAATTTAAAATTAGAATTATTTTTCTAATTTATAGTATTTTAGAATGAATTTGAGAATATTTTTAATATAATTTAACTTTCTCTGACTAAGGATGATGAATTTGTTGTTAATTGCTTTTATATATTTGAGAATATTTACTTTTGAATAATTTATTATGTTTAGGAATAATTCAAATTTCTAATTATGGAATAATTTCAAAGTGATATAAAATTGTGAGTAACTTACTAAGTTCCTTTAGAAATGTCCTTTGTCATCCATTGTGTTATACTATTAGTATTAAAAATTATTATCAATTTTATCCCCAATGTAGAATCCTATCAATTAAATATAGAATGTTCTATTCCTAGAGTTAATATATCAAAAAATTTATTTCATATATATTTCTATATTTTTGATATACATTTTTCTCACGTTATTATCTTTTGTGGATAAAAAACACTACTATATAGATAATTATTCACTATGGTGTGGTTTCTTATTTCATTGATTTCATATATATTAGAGATAAATTAATGAATTAAATAATTTTAGAATACATAGAGAAATAAAATAAGAAACCACACGATAGTGAATAATTTTCTATATAGTTGTGTGTTTTATTCACAAAATATAATAACTTGATAAAATGTATATCACACATGTAGAAATATATATGAAATAAAATTTTGGATATATTAACTCTAGGAACATAACATTCTATATTTAATTGATATGATCCTACATTGGGGATAAAATCGATAATAATTTTTAATACTAATAGTATAACACAATGGATGACCAATTCCATTTCCAAGGGAACTTAATAAGTTACTCACAATTTTAGATCAGTTATTACAGGTTTTATAATTTTAAAAATAAAGAAAATAGGGGAAATGTTCATGGTAGCTGCATGCATGATAGGTTCACTGGGGGGAGGTATAATTTTTTTAATAATATTCCATTTTATCCCATTTATAATTTATAATGAAATCATCTTCTGTTAGTTGTCAATGAGATTGATTTGATTTCTTGGTTCACACACACTGAGGAAAACAACAAATAAAGGGCACTTAATGTATACATTTCACTACTCAAAACTATTATTTAATCATTGGTATGATACAAAATCACTAAAGACTATACAATCCCCAAAAAAACCATGTCATATACAAATATCATGGTTCATATTTTATGTAATATTAAAATATAATCAATAATTATCTCTCCTAATATAAAATATTAGTTTAAACCTTGATCAAACTTATTGCAATACTGTCTTTTATTTATTGAGTTATGGATTATCCTTATAATTTTATTACTATCTCCATAAAATATTATAGTGCTCTAAAACTTCTATACTATTGAGAATATCATTTAATTATTATTTGTAAAAACATGATACAAGTGTGATGATCATAGACATGAACAATTTTTTTCTTTTACATATTTTTCTTCTACTTGCAGTGTTAAATGTCATATACCCATGTTTACTATACTACACACACTCATCTTTAAAATTTCACTATTATCTTCGATAGAAAACTCTTAACTTTCTCTTACACATTCATAAAAAATCCTATTAATTTGAATCTTGAAAAACTATACAATATTCATGTTTCAGTTGAAATAATTAACTACTATTTACTACATCCATCTTCTCTTCTCAACTTTTCTACATCTTATTCTCCTTGGAACTATCCAATTATACACTAGGATTATTTAAAACATGTCTACATTCACCATGGTGTGACATGTTGGCTCTAATAATTTATTCTCTACGCTTCTTCTATGTGTGGAATACAAATCTTCATTACAACATGAAAAAAATATTACCAACTTCTATTGGTATTCATGTTATAATGTGAATGTGTTCAGAATATTATTTCAATATTTCTCTATTATGTGTTATTCCTTTTCTATTTAATACAAGAACCTTTGATTCACAATTCAACCTATGACATACTATAGAACTCTACATTTTTGTTCTATGCCACATTCTTCACTATACTGTGGAATAATTGTACATAGACAACCAATCTATTTTTCTCCACTATGTTTTTATGAAAAAAATATGAAAATTATCATCATGGTGTGTCCAATCATTCTCTAATTTAATAATCATGAATTACATACAAGATAATTAATCTATAAACAAAAATATATTGTGTCTTGATATAAAATTCAACTAAAATTTTCTTAATTTTCTAAATTAATTATTCTAAAAACTACCATTCAATATTGGGAAACTTCCTATAAATTTATTTTATGATTTTAACAATTTTTTTATTAACATCTAAAGACTCATATTTTTTCCAAGTAAAATATTAGACAAATTAGAGAAATAATGATACATATAAGATATAAAATCATACATATCTTAGAAATCTTATGTATAGACTCTATGATTAATACTTTTCCCAATTTCAAACAAGAGAGGAAAACTAATATATAAAATAAAGAACTTATGTATTACCTAAAAATATCATATTTATCATATAATATTTTTTACTTTTACTCATTTGTAGTGATCCTTGAAAAAATATATTATGAATGTAAAAAAAATTTATTATGTATTACTCCATGGATAAATATTTTTAAAAATAAATTTTATCAAAGAAAACGATATTAGATACTAAATAAAAAACATATGTACTAGAGTATGTATTTTACTATTTCTAATTCTTAAACATTCCCATATATAGAAACCACAAACATTATAGTAGGTTATTGACATTTTCACTTTTCCTAATATTATGAACAAAAAACTTTTTCATCACTATAATGATAATGAATTTTCTAATTTACCATGTCTAGACTACTCAAATATAATAAATTTATGCATTGAGTATGTTTCATGACTTTTATAATTTTCACATTTTCTATACAATGTTAAATCCTAATACATTTATAATTTTTTTAAAAATATGACCCAAATATATTTAACTCCAATACACGTCATGGAAACTTTAAAAAACTACACACTTTTTCAAACACCATAATGAAATCTAAAATTTTAGAATGAACTTCACAACAAATGAAACAATATGCATAATTGAGTTTGAAAATGATTTATATGTTAAAAACAAAATATAACTGAACAAACATATCCATTTCTTATTATCTAATTATTATTCTCTATAAAAATACTATAATGATAGGGGATACTTCTTAAACTATTGATCTTAAAAAAATATTAAATGGATTTCAATTAACATCACAAGGACTAACAAACTTTAGAATTAATCATTTTTCAATGGATAAAAAATTGAACCGAATTATATCTCAGTCTTAACAATGGGGTGTGGTTTTGTGGTGTAAAATCTATAAGGTAAATTAAATAAAGGAAAATATAAATTTAAGATATAAAATGGTTATTAATAGATTATTATAAAATGGGTCCCTCACCACCCTCAATAGATTCAGAATACTTGTTGATGATCTAGAATATACTATTCATGGATCACCAACCTCAATTATGATTGTGAGGCTTTGTGAAACTTCTTAAACCTCATATTCACATAAAGTCTCACACCCCCATGGGTTTTACTAAAGAATTTTCATTTTTTGTATTTTTATAATTTCCACTACGATCACCACTTTGGGTCCATTGCCTTGGATAGTCATGATCCTTCATCCCTCAAATTCCTTATTTTGAAAAGTGGGTGATCTTCACCACTTGGGGTGATGGTGTTAGCTCTATAATAAGAAACAAATGATGATATTTCATCCATTTTTAGGGGATTATTTCATGGATCTCATTGATTAGTTTATTTAACACCTATACACTTAAGATATGCTTGTGAATCTAGTTCCTAGCTCTATCATAAAATGGAAAATATTTAATTACTTAATCTTCAACCTAAGTAGGTTGATCACCCTCTGTTGGAGAGAATGAGTATTTGGGATTCACCATATATCATTGGGTACGTTGGGAATCTATAAATATATTCCATAGTATGGTCAATGAGGGTATTATATGATTTTCACATTAGGAATCATAGGTTTAAAACCAATGGAATAATGTTCTTGTCACACATGGAAACTTATTCTTTTCAAATAAGTCATCCCATGACCATTTTCAAGGGATACACTGGTTTTTCACCCAAGGATACACATGATTGTCACATGAATAATTATAGGATCATAACATAAGGAAGATTAGGCTTGTCACATATGGAATGCCTGGCTCATCACTAGAGGTCTCCTGTGCTCATCATCCAAAGTAAATATTTTAGTATTATCACTTATGGAGATAATTAAGAGATCCAATTATCATCCAATTATATTTTTATACTTTTCATACAAGGAATATCAGGCTTGTTAAATAAGGAATCTCATTCTCATCATACGAGGAATAAATATAGGCTCGTCGCCTCTAGAAAGGGTTAAGGATCCTATGCTCATAATGTAGGAATCCCATTCTTTCCAGATGAGGAACCATAAGATCATAAACTATGGATGGGTTTTTAATGCACCATGTGGGGATACCCTAGTCTTATCAGATATTACAACTTCGACACTTTACATATTAAAGGGTCATGGTTTAAATTCCAATGGGTATGCTTCCACATATACACATCATGTATGTTCTTATCATATGTTAATTCATTGTGTGGTAAAATACACATACACTCTTCATTTATGGGATAGAATATATTTTAATTCTAGTGGGTGTTTCTTATAGATTATATTTCATAAAATACTCACCTGGTTTGAGTGAAGGGTAAGTTATACTCTAAGAAGATGAGGAATCTCATAAGGTGACTCCTATCTAGGGGTGGATAGAAATACAGTGGTGTTGAGATTTAAAATTAGAGAGGATTCATACATATACTACTAAAAAAGGAATCAAAACCCAATTATTTTTATATGTATTATTTAAGGTCATGTGTAATGAATTCTCTATATATTTTAACTTCATTATTTATTCTTTCTTGAATCATGAAAGGAGTGGTGACAAGGGATGTGATTGGTAATAATATATAAGATTCTGAAGAATAAGGTTTATATCACACTCATAACATGAGACATATTATTATCATCACATGGGGTATCCAGGGATCATCACATAGGCAATCTTATTTTTTATCTTTGTTTAGGATGTAGTTTAATGTCTTATGTTGTGGATTATATTATAACAAAAATGGAAGAAATGAGGTATTGAGTGGGACTTACACACTAAGATACCATAGAGAGAGTATAACTTTATGGATAGAGAATTGTGGGTTCCCATAATGAATCCACGAATGAGGTTTACACCTTATAGGAGGCTCATGTGATGATTAGGATTTAAGAGAGTGTGATTTATTCATACACAAAAGATTTTCTACTCCAATAGTGTTTTTTTGAAAAAATGGCATGAATGATCCTCCAACCACACATGTTGTCAAGGGTATGTGGATGAGTTTTCATATACATAGGAGAAAATTTTGAGGGGATTTATTATACCATTATTGGTGTAGATGGATTGAGCATAATGGTCCATGATATCGGTTTTACATATGTATTTTTCATTTTCAGTCCTAAATCAAGTGGATATAGGCCCATAAGCACTAAAATTATATAGATTCATGAAATTTTAATGAGTAATTATAGGTCTCATCCTAATATGAGATTCAAAAGACAAGTTAGTTTTGTGAATACCTGGAGTTACAGGGGCTGTGGGAGCTAGCGCAAGGGTGTTTCATATATGAAGAAGATTTTTTTAATACAAGTTCTGTGTTTTGTGATATAAATAGATGAATAAATATTTTTTTGATTGAAATTTTTTTCTTCATTGATAAAAATTTCACAGAAAACATCTCAAACTTTTTTTAATAAATTTAAATATGTATGTGAGGTATTTCACACATGTTTATATCTTGTGAGAATCTATGTGATCATTTTTTATGAAAATTCATGAAATGAGGAGTTTCATAAGATGAGAGTGAAACACTTTGAAATCTAGAGCTCCATCCCTGAAAATGGGGTTTTATGTAGTATTTATAGCCCTTAAGATCACAAAATATTGATGCCACCAGTATATTTTGTGTGAATGTATATATCATGGGTTGTGTGACAATCTAAATTTGATTCATTAATCTCAGAGTTGGTCTAGCTCATAGACTTTTTATTAAGAGGATGGTTTAAGTGTTCAAGTAATTTTGGACTTGCGCAACAGAATTTGAGTTATATTTATATAACTCTAAGTTTTTAAAATATATTTTCTTTTATATGGAATTATTTGTAATGGTTTCCCTTATCCTTGATCATTCTTGGACATGTTTATTGATTTTTTATACATATATTTTTTACACCAATAAATTAATTCCCATATAATTGGATATGATATCAGAAAAAGGATCAATGTTTGAGAAAAAACACCAAACACTATCCATATTTTACATTAATTCACACACCTTTTATTGGGTTGTGTAACTTGGCCACCATTCTTGAATTTAAATAACCTCCTAAGGGGACCATAGGATTTAATGAAATATTTATGAATCAAATATATTAATGATTTTATACTTGAGAAAAATCCATAAGAATCAATTATTTATTGTTCGTTCAACTCCTATTTACATTAATCCTGTTCAGTGAGAACAATTTTTATGAACTAGACATTGTCCCATCCAAAACTGAATCTTGATAGAATTAGTTTTATGAAAATAAAAATTGCAGAAATTAGATCCAATTTATGTGAGTATTTGATCATTTTTAAAGGAAACAAAAAATGGTAAGGGTGGATACTAATGCTCAAAATTAATAGATATTTATAATGGGCTATAATCTTGAGATTTCCTTACATAGAAGTGTAAAATATAGTATCTCAACACTGGTTGTTCTTTTAATGTAGTGGATAAGGGTGTTTATTTTATGAAATTGATTACCTATATATGTCTTCAACTTGTATAATGAAATTTTATTAATGATGTGGAACTTGATATCCAGGTTCATTACTTCATAAGATCAAGTTAACTCCATAGATAGTGTGTTAGTATTTCTAGTAACACTATCAAGGACTATGATTTACCTATAGTTTTCAAAATTTAGAACCATAATAGACTAGTAACTATGGAACTGCCAACTATAGAAGTGTTCACATCACACTAAAAGAGAATCTTATAGGATGATGTTATAGAAAACCGGTAGGGTTAGTCAAGTGAGTAGGACCATAACTATATAGGAAAAATCACTACTAAATGGGAATAATCATACTTAGTCTACTATACATGTGAAGAATTCTTAGAATAGTAGGTATAAGTATGGATTTATGAAGCAACATGCACTTATTAGTTCCATATATTGAAACATATAGACCTAATGCAGAGACTACTGAGTTAGTGGTCACCTAATACCAACACCATACACTACCGCTATAAGGATATTAGAATCTTCTAGTGGGATCTAATGAACCCTATACCGACACTCCAAGATCCAATGGTATAAAAACATAAATTAAACATAGTATTTGAAACAAAGTGATATTATAAATGATAAATAGATATTTATTTTATGTTATTTTCATAAGTTAAACATTACAGATCATAATAATCACAAACTCCCAAGAATAGAAAGTTTAGTGTCTTTTTGAATTAGCTACAAAGTCAACTCATTTTAAAAAACAAATGAAACTTTTTCAATTATCAAACTACACTAGGATCCCTTCTAGATTACTAATAGGTTATAATCATCTTAGTGTCATATGGAATGGAAAAATAAGAATGGGGGCATCTTGAATGATAAGTAAGGGAAAACATATCAACATGTCATCTAGGTTTAGATTATAATCGTATGAGAAAACATGATCTTGGAGAAAATATAATATAAAAATAAAAATAGTTGAAAAATAGTATTATATAATTCTTGATAGATGGTGTTGCATTATGAATTGAACAAACATATTCCATGGAAAAAATATGTCATATAATAAACTTGATCTATAGAGCCAGATTATAGTAGTTTAATATAGAAATATATCACAAATCTAGGCATAAAAATCATAACATAGTCAACCAGGAATTACCTCCTATTTCCCTTAGTGTATCAGGAAGAAAAATCTATATAATATAGTAGATTAGGAATTTTTTTCCAATAGTTAATAAAAAAACAAACTATTTCCTATAATGGATCAATGATTATTACTCATTTCCCACTAGTATCTCATGAGATATAAATATTTTTGAAATTCTCAATAGGGTTATATAAGAACCACCTATAACATAATAGTAACCCATATATATGTGTTACATTAAACTAACCATTCATAATTTCATATAAAAACAATGTAATGAAAATGGGTTTTGTAAAATTATCAAAAGGCATCACATAAAATGACTTGAGGACATTGACTAATTGATTAAAAAAATTTAGTAACCCTAAATAAGTATTTCAAAAATTTATTTAGAAGGTGATTCATAAAACATTACTAAATAGTAGTGATATATTATAGTTTTAGAGAGAAAATAGAAGATAGAAAATAGTGTTTTTAAACCATTTCTTACCATTTTTGTAATGATAATAAGTTTCGAGTTTCTTTCGAAATCTCTTTTTGAAAAATTGAAGTGAAAACCTTTGAAAAATTTTATATTTAAAAATATTATTCAACAATATAGTTTTGATAATATTTGGATAATCAATAACTCATTAATTCATTTTAGGGAAATTTTTTAACATGTTTTAGGTCTTTTTCACTTAGTAAAACCCTTGGTACATTTTTTTTACTTTATAGTGATTACTAATTTTTAAATATTGGTAACTAATTTTAATAAAAAAAATATAAAATTTCATTATTACCAAAAATTTTTCATTCTTATCTCAAATATGAAAACCATTTTATCAAGAAAAACATTTATGGATTATTAAATCAAATTTAATATTATCACACATTACATGTTAAAACCCTATTTACGAAAAGGGCATTTTTTAAAATATGTTAGGTATAATATTGTTGATATTATTGATTTCCAAAACATTATTTGTTTTATTACTAAAAAATAATATTTTTGAGTCTTTTTAATAAATAAAAAATTAAAATCCACCATATAAATATTTTATTTAAAGAAAAGGAAAAATGTAGCTTTTATTAGAATAGAATATTACGTGAGTTCCAAAATATTATACAAAGGTTTTATAATATATATATTATATATTAAATGTAAAGTGTAATTTTTTTTTGAAATGGTTGAGGTTCAAGACCTCTTTAATGAAAATAAAAAAGAATGAACCTCTTTTAGAACTAGTAAAGAGGAAACCCATTACAAGAAGGAAAACATTCCTTAAATAAACAAAATAAATAAAGATAAAAAAGATCTTATAAGTCCAAAAGAAACAAAAAATCATGAAGGTACTAGAAAATCTCATCGCCACCCCCTCCTAACAGTTCACCATTAAGATCAATCAAAATAGTGTGTCACTCCCTCTACCAAGAACTTTTGTAGAACTTTTAGCACAACATGGAAGAGAACCTCTCTAAAAAATATAAAAATACAGAGGAAAGATGAATGAAAAGTACCAGCACACCCCTGTCTCATTTGAGCTGCCCACCTGATAAAGCATAAAACGAACTATTAGAAATTTCAACCAAATGAAACGGAAAATAATACTAAAAAATACTAAGAAAATATCACTATAAGGTACCCATAAATTCTTGAAAGTGACAACACATGGATGAATGATGCTTTTCGTCACACCCATCTATATTTCCAAGTCTCCCACCCTATGAAACCTACAAAATGATGCACTGAATCCAAATGAAAAGAGAAAAGCCAGTACCAACAAAGAAAACTGCTCCTTAAGAATATGAAAAACCAAAGAGACTAATGCAGAAAAGGATGAAATTCTAGGGAATTAATCCTGAGTTGGGAAAAATTAGAAAATCAACCAACACATAACAATAATATCATAGATAAATGACTTCCTAGAACTCCTCAGTGCCATCATATCTAACTAATATAACATAGACAAATCCACCCCAATAATCTAAGAAAGACAAACCAAGTCATACCAGATCAACCAATGACTCTCCGAACCAAGGCCAACCTCAAAACTCAGGCCCCGCGTGTCCTTGGACCAGATCAATGAAGAATCCACCCCCTGAGATCACTAAAATGATGTAGTGACATAAAATATTGGATCTCAACATAGCCAGATCTGATGCACGATGGAACAAAAATCACCAATACTATTCGGGAAAACCATGAAGCCAGTGCCCTCACAACCACCTACTTCGTGATATCAGAGGAGGTGAGACCTAAAGAAGAACTAGAATTGAGAGAGGAAAAGCTAGATTACGACATAAGAATAGTCACATATTGAGGCATGAAACTAGATAATCCATAGAGAAGCACCATGGAATAGAGTTGAGAGAAAATCACTGAGCCTGATGATGATGATCAAACCCCAAATCGAGTTAGAAAAGAGGAGATGAGATCCTGTAATAGTGAAATATGAGGTAAACCGTAGAGAGGGAAAGCTCCCCCATGAGGGTATGGTGACATTTTTCAGTAGTGTAACTTATTAAATAATTGTTTTTTGAAAAAATAGTCATAATTATATTATGAAGTTCTTATATCCAAATATTGCCATTAAATTATTGGTATTTGAGAGAATTGTATTATGAACTGTACACCTAAAAAAAATATTTCAGAAAACTTATATAAAATTTAACCTAAGTTATTATTGTTATTATTAAACCAAAAATAAATTTTATCTTTTCATATTAAGACTCTAAAATTTAGGAAAGTAATTTATAAATTTAAATATAAAATATAAAGAAAAGTGTTTTTAAGAGGAAAGTAACTTTTTCAATGTTAATAATTATTACTCTTATTTCCTATCAATTACTAATAATATTATTGTTAATTTATTATTCATATCAATAATATATTTTTTCATCATTAAACCATAATTTAGTTATTTTATTAATATAAAAACACATAGAACCTAAAAAGTTATTTTTTATAATAAAATAAATTTTAAATCACAGAATGATCTTATTAGTTATCTAGATAAAATAGATTATTATTATTTATAAATTAGTATAAAAAATTAATCATTTAATTTACTTTATATAAAGACTTTAAAATGTGGTTACATTTATTAATACCCCCGAATTCAAGTGTAGTAGTTATATTTACTACTATAATTTAATTTTAATAAAACGTTTCATTGTTTTGTTTTACTTTGGTGTTTCATAGGAATCAAGATATCAAAGAAATTATATTTTTTAAATGAAAGGTATATAGTAAAATAATTTGGAAATAAATTTTCATCCTTTTAATAAATCACATCCTCATATTTTTAGTCATCACTTCCTAATAAAAAAATAGGGGTGTCGATGACCCATTTGTTAATTAATAATGAGGTTTTTTCCTAACTATTATATATCATTCTAGTTTACTCATCCTTTTCCTCATAATAGTAATATCACTATTATTTCATTTTTTTTTCAAAACATTTAGGCTAATTATTTCGCATGGTTAGGTATAATTACTCTTATAATATAATTAATTTTTATATATTTTTCATAGTCAACAATACCTAAATAAATGGTCCTTGATTAGTCTGAAATATGAAATACAATTTCCCTATTTTGGAAACTAAAATGAGATCTTTGGAGATAAAAAATCTATTTCTAAAATAAAATAAAATTTATTTAAATAAAATTTTCATGAAGAAAATTCCCCCAAAATTCAAACTGTGGTACATGAACCATACAAATTGAAGTTTATATTGATAAAAAATCATTATAATGTTGATTTATTGAACTTATAATACTTTCTAGATATACGTGAGTATTTAGATTCAAAATTTGATAAGACATCCACATATCCAGAGTATAAAATAATTGTGCCATATTTATAATGACCCACATTAGTAGTAGTAATTTCAAACGATCAACCTATTTCCCATTGATTAGAAGTTTGAAGAAGACAATAAACATTTTAATTCCATTGGTTATGGAATTTACATTGGTAATACCCAAGTTCCTCCCATTTAAGACAACGAAATATTAGTGCTGCCTAAGGAGGTACATTATTATCCTCCATGATGTTATCTGAATTTTTCTTTATTCCTTAGTAATTTACTACATTATTCCCTCATTTTTCACAAACTAAACCACTTATAGTTCCATGAATACATTTCCTTGGGTACTTCTTCTTTCATTCTTGAAACATAATAAATTAAATATTTTTTCCTCCATTATTACTTGAATATCCATGAGAGACCATAATTCACTTATTTGGTGTGTTTGGAAATTCAATAACATTAATGTTTTTAATCCTAATACCTGATAGATAGTAAGGCATATATATAATACTAATCAATAAAAATCATATATTATTTGGTTATTTGTTGGGATAATTTCTATATTTACCATCATAACCATTATTAACTTAGTTACTCATTTCATCAGATATTTATAAAACCAAAATGGGTTGACATGATAAAAGAAAGAATAAACATTATAAGAGAATTATTATAAATAATATAATGGAAGAAAATTAAAATATATTAATATTTAAAATAATAAAATTAGATTTAAGTTCAACTTTAATTGCTCTAAATTCAGTTTGGGTATATTTAAGCTAGGCTCTCACATACTTATCATTATGATTACCCAAACATAATCAATCCTTTGAAATGGTTCATAGAGAGATTTTTATTAACCCAAGAATATCCCCTATGATTTTCAATCCAGGTATGTAGTTAGGCTTATTTTTATTGAACTAGGCAAAGAATGAGTTAATACCCAACCAACCTTTTCAGGGTTATTTCCATTATATGGATTAATGGAAACTCCATCACCCACAAGTTTATAAACAAAAGGGATTTCATTTCTTAGAAACTAAATAATATCATATTCAAAAAAAAATTATGATGTTATATTATAATTATACTTATAGATAGGGTTTTCACTAATTTTACAAGTCCTAATCACCAAAAAATTAATCTAAATCTCAACAATAACTAAAAATTTCATAAATACCAAATGAGAAGTCTCAGACCCACACTATCTGATTTGGTGATATAAAAAATACTTTAAACATGGTATTTGACAAAAAATGTGACTATGCAAGATAATTTTTTTGTTTTTATTACATCATTTTCATTAGTTAAACAGTTCATCACATAATAAACACACAATCACTAGATCTAATGGTTAAGTGAATTTGAGAAGAAGTTATATAAGAAAAATAATCTAAAATACATTTTAACATTTCTCTATAATCATAACACACTATAACCACTTCTATAATCCTCATAGGTTATTCTCATATTCATGACATAGTGAATGGAATCATAAGAAAGGGGTGAACTCAAATTCATAGTAAGGGAAGAGGTATGAACATGTCATCAATTGATAGATCATAAGACTATGGGAAAACAAATCCACGAAATAAATATCATATTAAAAAAGGAACAAAAATATTTTTACATAATTCATGATAGTGGTACAAGTAATATCAAACGAGAAAACATATACCCTAAAATAAGAGTGTGAGATAATAAACATGATCCATAAATAATAATCATAGTCATATAACATAGAAATGTAACCCCATTATAATAATACAAATCCTAACATAGTGGATCCGAAATAAATTACAATTTCCATTAGTGTATCCGGAATAGAAACCTATTTCCCATAGTGTATTAGTCTATACAAACTATTTCATATAGTGGATCATGAAACAAAACATGTTTTCTATAGTGGATCGAGTATCATTATTCTTTTCCCATGATTATCTCTTGAGATATAAATCTTTACATGATGAAATTGAGGGTTATATAAGACCCAACCATAACATAATAGTCACCAATACATATATTTCCCACATAAAATCAATCATTAATCATTTCATGAAGAACCCATGGAAAAATTGGGTTTCATAACGGCTCTAAATGGTATCATATAAAATGACTTGAAGACATAGATTGATCAATACCACAAATTCAATAAAAACAAAGGAATTTTTTCATAAAGGAATTTATAAGGTGATTAATATTACATAACTACATAAGAGTTATTTTTTCTATATTTATTGAAAAAAATGGATGCCAAAAAAGTGATTTGAAAGAATTTATTACCATAGATGTAATCGGAAAAATTTATGAACCACATTCACCAGTCCTTTTTGAAAATGTGAAGTTACTTCTTATAAAAAATTTTGATTTTAAATTTATTATAAAATATTGTAAAGAAGATATGGTTTGGTTGAAGCAAACCTTAACCATTAACATAGAGACATATTTTTATCATTTTTATAAATTTTCACATGGAAAACCCTTTTTCACCTTTTTTTGACATTTACCATGGTAGCTAAATTTTAACCATCATAATTAATTTTAGTAACCAAAATTTTAATTGTACCTATTAAAAAATTGTAATTCTTATTTCAAATATGGAATCCAGTTTAGCAATTAAAATTTCTATGGGTGAGATAATTTGATTTTAATATTATCCCACATTATGTGTAAAACCAATATTTGGGAAACTTTATTTTTATGAATAAAAATAATGTTTAGAATAATATTATCAATGTTATTGATTTTAATAAAATTAATTTGTTTTTTAATAATCAAATATATTTTTTGTGGCATTAAAAAAATCCAAAATCAAAATGCCCCATGGGAATATTTAATTTAATAAAAAGGAAAAAATAGTTTTTGTTATAATAAAATATTAAATGAGATCCAAAATGTTAAACATGAAATTTACAAGAAAAATATATATTATAAATATATATTTTTATTTATTAACATACATATTTGATTTTTAAAGATTTTTCCTTTTATATTGATGTTATATCCTAATTAATTCATAAACGTCTCAGTATATTTGAAAATGAAATTTTTCATTACTCACCTAAAAATAAATCTTAAAAAAAACCAAAACATTAATTCAAAGATAATATAATTATGAGAGTTCAAAAAATGAATTTCATGTTTTCATATTCCCATTCTAAAATTTAGGAATTTACCTTTAAAATTGATATATAAAATATAATGAGAAATGTTTTTAATTAGAAAATTAATTTTGAGATATTAACTATTATTTTTCATACTTCATATCATTAAAATAATTAAATTTGTGATAATTTTTTATTCATATACACAATATATTTAATCATCATTAAACAATAATATATTTAATTCTTTAAAAAAACATAGAACTGTAAAATATAGTTTTTTAGAAAAGTATATTTTTAATCAAAAAATGATTATATTAGACATTTAGATATAATAATTGAATTTTATAAATGAATTTGTATTAATAATAACCTCTTTATTTTCATTTATACATTTATTTTATTTTTTTACTTTTATTTATACCTTCTAATTAAATTATAATGGTTATATTTACTACATATGATTTTACTGTAATAAAATTTATCATGGTGTTGTTTCAGTTTGATATTGTGTGTAAAGAAGGATTTTAAGAAAAAATCTATTTGTTGATGGAAACATATATAGTATAATATTTGTGAATTATAGGATCCATATCATTAGATTTTTTAACATGTTTTATTCATAGCTTCCAATGCTTGGGGGGATGTGGAGCCAATATGGATACTTATAAGGGTGCCTCTAGGCATCATAGTAGATATGATGAAACATAAGCTAAATCTTTATATATACATCATGATTAATAAGTGTCTTAGTTTTATAATGAATATTACGTAATCTTGGATGATGAAGTGTCCCAATTTGTGTCCTGAGGTTTATTAGTATGAGTAGCTGGGGATATCATCGATGATTTGTAGGGGAGCATCGAACTGATATTTGATCTCATGTCCTTTAGAGGTGGGGTGTTGGTCATATGAATTGAAGACTAAAAGAACTATTAACCAGAAAATCCATCATGGTTTACCATATAGTTCTACTTAGTTTAGATCCTTATGTCTTAGGTGTATAATGGGGTTTACTAAAAAAATAACCCATCATTCATATGTCTTATTTGGATTGTGTTTTCTTATGGGGGATCTGGGGATATAATAATGCTACCAGTGGTTAGAATGTATATCATTATACTCTATTAGTAAATGAAATTATAGGTTGTAGAATATCCACAGGTGGTGATGTGTCAGTTGGTGGCATTTTAATAAACATTGGAGTAGTACTAGGGAAAACCATGTAGATGGTGTGGAATAATCATAGGATCCTGTCAATAAGTAAAGGGCATGTTTAGGGGAATTAGCCACTATTGAGGGATACCTGATTACATATACACATCATTTAGGTAGGTCTTCTGGTAAACAATATCCTATATATGAAGGGTTTCCCATGAAGATGGTGTGAGGGAAAGGGAAAAGTTACATGGATAATGTAGCAATGTATTGTATGTCTATGGGGAAGCATATGTACTACATAATATAAGTTACATAAGATAAAACCATCCATGAGATATGAGAAGAGTGGGATTAGTTGTGACTATACCTCATGGAAAATTATCTATAATGTGAGATCAAGATGGACATAATGGATATGTCATCCCATCTTTTTATTACATAATCATTTCATTAAATGGAAAAAATGTAGGTTCTTTTAATGTCTAGTTTCTTGGAAATTAGGTACATAATACCTAAAACATAACATAGAAATGCGGCTACAAAATTTGATTTAGTCCTTCATAATCATATCACTAAGGTTTATCATCAAGGTGTCATAAATTAAAATTACCACGGTTACTCAACAAGGTATCATAAAACATATCATCTCCAAATATTAAATTATTTACCCAATTCATTGATGTGATATCAGGGTGAACCATTAATATATCTTAATTTTATGTGATCCACATAGATCATAATAAGTCATTTCATTATTAACATATGTAAAATAAAGAACATGTTCTTATCAAAATCATGTCTTATAAAAGTTATTAAAGGTATGATCCTTACATCAATATTAACCAAGAAAAAGGGAATATGGGTTATTTTTATATAAATACATGAATCAATAAATAATTTATATCTATGTTAATACCCTTATAAAAGGTAGAGGTTTGGTTATTTACAAAAAAAATTAAAAGAAACTTTGTTATGTAAAAGAGAGAAATAAATAAGGCAGCATGATAGGTATAAAACAAGCATTAAAGAAAGGGTTAATGAGTGGGTATAAGGGTCACCCATTTATAAAAGACTATTATTATAGTAATGGGATAATATAAAGTTGATAAAAATTGTTTATATTGAAAAAATACAAGACACAACACAAAAAGGGAATTTAAATCGAAAAGGAAAGTTGATATGTCCATTACCTTGAAGAATTGTTCCAAAATCACAAGGATTGGAACCTTTGGGGGAATAATTGGGAGGAAAAATCACTAGAAAATTATGGAGGATGGATTTTTAGTGAAGGGTAATTGTTAAATGGATTGTTATTTCTAGAAAATTTTGATGAATTGATTAATAATTTCCAAATAATGGTCTTAGAAATCTAGGTTGTGTAAAATGAAAAAGCATTTCCCTACCCATGGTTTTTTCTCATGGTTATTGAAATTTGAGTCATATTTTACAATATTTTAATCCAATATAACTGAAAAATATTTCTTAATACTTATTTTGGTAGGGAAAATTAAATTTTCCAAAATATAATATTTTTAAAAATTAAATATTTTATTTTAGAAGTTGGAAAGTCACTTATAGGATTGGAAATTGATTAAAACCTAATGAAATGTTTAATATTAATAAAATAAAATATTTTATTTCTTGAATTATTTTTAAATAATTATTAAATAATTATGAAATAAATATTAAGTCATAAAACATACCAAAAAGCCTAAAACATTTTTTTTACTAATGATATAAAAATAAATTAATTTATAAAAATATAATAAATTCATCCTACGCTAATCTTGACATGATGATTTAAAATATAATGTTTATTTTATCATAATTATTCTCTAAATATGATAAATTTAAATTTTAAATATAAAATAACTTATTCATTGAAAAGTACTAATTTTTAGGGAAAATCAAATTTATGAAACTTATAAAAATTTCATTGGACATTATAAAATTATTTTACCATTTATATTTATATAAGAGTGTTTTAAAAAGATATATAATTTTAAAAAATATTATTCAGAATAACTTATTTTATTATTAAAATGTATATCTTTTCTAAAAAATATAATTTTGTTTTATTTTTGCCCATTTTTTTTATCAAATTCATCTCAATTAAACATATATTTTATTAAAAAAAATATTCTTAAACTAGAATTGTGGGAATAAAATATTTATATATAAAAAGGAATTAAACTTTATTAAACTAATTAATGGACACATAATCCAAAATTACACCCACATACTTATAAAGGGTACGGTGTGTGATGGCGGTGGTTTCATGAGGTGGATTGGATAACATTGATTGAGTGGAAATATCCACTAAATAGAACTTCACCTGAAGGAAATTTCATTCAAGATTCACATATTAAATCTATACTTGGGCATGGTTATGGGAAAGAACTAGTGATACTACCTCCCTTTTAATTTCTAATTAATGGGATTCAAATGAAATGAATATATTGGTTGAGGTCATCGTTCCCCCATTTTTTCATCAATTATCCATTGTCATTACAACTTATAAAAACTAATCATAATGGTAAAATTATCACCCATGTGTATAATTTATAATGGTAAAATTGAAAAATGTTTATATTGACCTACAATCATATTTTACCAGTGGTCATATAATTTTCAAATCATAGTCACCACATTTCCAATTATACCTTATGAATACCACATGATTCTTTCACTCAATATTCACTACAATTCATCCTAAGATTATATTTTCATTTCATAATATGTTTTTTTTTACTAATATTTTTTTCAATTATATATTTTTAGTCATGGGGGAAATGATTCTAATATATTAGGATGATTCATATTTTCCCATTTTTGGATTTCTATTTTATATTTTTATCCCTGTTGTAATATTTAGTATTTTAATTTGTTTCATAGTTGAATAATGTAATGACATTTATTAATGAGATAAATCTTACCTGTTTATCTATATTTTGGATGTTCATAGTATTATATAACATATAAAAAAAATTATTCCGGAAACAAATATCATTTAATTATCTTGGATCCTTATATTCTTCCCCCTTAGGAAATTTCATCTTTGAAATTTCAATCCATTATCTCGGTTGAGAAAAGTCGAGGGAATTTCTGTCTCATTGTCTCCTATGGTTCCCACATCTCTTCTTCTAATTTGTGGCCCCCCCCACAATAATTTTAAAAGGTGATTTGTATTGTTTTATAGAAATTTTTCTTTATGGCCCAATATCTCTACCGACTGCTCCTCATAAAAGAAGTCACATTCCAATTATACCACCTCCAGATTTAGCACATGTGATGGATTACATATATACTTCCTTAATGGGGATATGTGGAATACATAATGAACATGATCCAAACATGGTGTATATTCTACATGATATGAAACTTACCCTAGTTGATTAGGTATTTTAAAGGGGACAATGTATCTAGGGAAAATATTCCCTTTCATTCCAAATCACATGCCTCTCTTCCACGGTGGTATCGAAAGGAATTTTTTTTCCAACATAAAACTACGAGTCCCTTAAATAGTCTTCATCATAGATCTTCTTCCAACTATGAAAATCCATTATATGTTATTAGATGTAATGAACCTTTTCTATCATATCTAGAGCATGATCATGACCAATTAAATTTCTCTGACCAACATCATCCCAAAATGTAGGGTTTTTATATCAATTCCCATATAGATCTTCATATGGTTCCATTCTAATACTTAAGAAAAAGATTTTTTTTAAGAAAAATAAAATAATGGGTGGTGTTGATCCTATAAACCATTAAATACCAATGAGCATGTTCTAATCATATAATTGAGTTTCTTAATAGTCCTTTCAAATTATACATTAGTTTGGGGGGGGGGTGATAAGCCATACTTAAATTCAATTCAATATTAAGATAATATTGAATACTTATTTAAAATATATATGTGAAGAATGGATTATGATAAAAATTGATTGATAGTGGAACCCCATGCAGCCTCACCACTTCCTCTACATGTATCTTGACATGTTTTTCAAGATATAAATATTCCTAAATAGTAATGAAATGTTCAATATTTTTGATCCAATACATTATAACCCATATCACATTTTTTTCTTCTTTTGAATGTTATTGGGAGACTAGTTATGAATTCTAAAGGGATATTTTCCAACATCCACGTTCGTTTATATAGTGGGTGCATTACCCCTTTAGAAAGTTGTTTCTCCAATTTCACTTGTTAACACACCAAGACCATTGTATTGTATTCAACAATATCCCTTTTTCATATTGTCCCTCCAATAACTGCCATAAAATACCTTTTTGTTATTTTAAATTACACCTTTGAGGAAAAAGTGATAAACCTCACAAGGAAAAACATCATACACCATAAGAAATTACTGAACCATTAAAATAATGTTTTATCCTATTAGAATCATTATCTATATATAACTCCCAATAAAAATTAGTTACATTGATGTCCAGGTTTTCCTTTATAAGGTCTTCAAACTAAAAGGCCATCTTGTCCCATGTCTGAATGAACTCACCAACATTAATCTTCCACCCATTAAATCCTCTTGTAAATATATTTTCATTTTTTTTAATACACTCATAATTACCTTTTTTTGGTAACCACTAAAATAAACCTCTCACTCATCTGGTATGAATCCTCTAGGGAAAACATAATCCAGAAATCCTTCTCTAAAATTTGTTCCTCAGAATGGAAGATAAGTTCCCATGTAGTCTCTATATTTTCATCCTCCTTACCTGCCTTGCATTGTAGATCATCCAACATATCCTTCTTAACACATACAATAATGGTGGCCTCACAATTGATATAATCCACCACCACCGATACTCCCATCATTGGGTTAAGGTCTTCTACCAAACCACTTGCCTTCTTTATTTCTTTAACATTTCCACCTTCAGGATCCTATATATTATAATTAGAGGCACCATCTATCTCCTTGGTTATCAAAATCATGAAAGATTGTATTTTAAAAGTTTTTGGCAGATTATAGTAATCCTTACTCCCTTTGTATTTATTTCCATTGACTATAATGAAAATCCCCAAATCACAATTTCCTTTCTACACTTTTCCCCCTTAGGATGTGTAGACTTTTACCAAGGACCTCCTCATACTGTCACTAGAAAGTTGTTTGATAAACTCATCACTGGATTATATCTTGGGAAGATCCTGCCCTTATTTAGAGAAATCATCCCGATCAATAGATTTTAGTTATTTTATTAGATCTTCATCTATCAGACTTTCAAAGAGGATGTACATATTTAAAGATTTCATATTTTTTTTAGTAATATACTCATACACAGATACAAACCTTTTATCTAGTTCTTTTATTAAACTCTCTATATCCTTAAAATCCTTTAAACCTCCATCTTGATCCCCCAACATCATTTATTCAAATATTGGATCATTACAGGAATACACAACTCTTATGTAAGAGGAATCATTTGAATTGTTGAGGAAAGGTACCAAGGAACCATTAGCACCCACACCCTCAGTTCCAACTGACCCGATGTAGTTTGAAAAATATTCTTGGGGTCAAAAAAATTGTTATAGAAGTGGCTGAATATGTTCGTAATCATCAGGTAAGAATTATTAAAATTTTCCTCTTTGTCAAAAGGGTTCTATAGCTCTGGAACCATTGATCACCTGGTTCCCTATCAGTGAAATGGTAGTTTTCAATTGGATCAGCAGATCAAATTTCCTATGTCCCACTTGGGGGCCTCAATGACATGTTGTAGATAGATGGACCACATGCTTTCAAGACACACAATATTCCATACAGGTTTCAAAAAAACACAACATTTTTCATATAAACACTTTCCCTATGGTGATCCAAATCAAGTCCATAAGTGGCTTGGAGATATAAACTTCAATACACATATGAGGGTCAACCAGATGAGAGACTAAATTCATTCTACTATCTAAACACATATTCAGGAAAACCATATTTATGATAAAATATATGATTGCAGTATTTTGAAGAGGTAATGGTAATTGGGGGATACTTACCCACAATTCCATGGTAGGAGCATCCTGCTAGATATGAAAGTTGTAGGACCACTAAAATAAGTATAAATGTCTCCCATTGAAGATGCATAGAGCGTTGGACCAAGTGAAAATCATGTCTTTCAATGAAGAGAAACATATCATGATATTCCATTTTTCATGTAGACCAACAAATGATATGTCCTTCAAGATCTAGGATCTAAATACAAACCTTTCGATGGTATAAATTGAAGGATGATGTTATATAAAATGATCCACCATTGTTATGTCTAGATGGACAGTGGCTTCTATGAACTCTGATGTTTAAATATAAATCTGAGGCGATCCATCATAAAGTTCAAGAACCTTTATAATTTTTAAAATAGATGGAAAGGAGGGTAATGAATTAGGATGTGAGAACTGTGAAAATGTGGGTGCCCGGGCCTCTGAAGAAGACAGAAGCTGATATTTCCTCTTTCCATAATGATCATGAATGTTCATATACATTTTATTTCTTCTGGGATTTATAGAGAATTTTGAGATATTATCTTTATCCATCATCCCCTTATTTACCTTTGAGATATATGGGACACATATCCTTGTAGAATATTTCAGTACATATTCTTAATAAATATTGAATTCAAGAAAATTCCCATTATTCACAGCTTATTTATTCTTTTGTATGAAAGGATCTTTTAGTTAATATCTCTTGATATTCTCTAGTAATGATGGTTGAGAAATAAATTTTGATAGTATCGATGATGAAACATACATTATGATTCCCCTGTCCAAACATACTAGGTCCCTGATCAATGGATCTTATTAAATCCTCATCACTTCCAACGTAACAAGGTCTTTCATACTTAATGCTTTAGTGACGTTTTTTTCTCTTTCAGTGTGATAATGAATTGAATAGACATAGTATTTAACAAGATCCAACCATTTCCTTCATCTCATGTTCAATTAATTTTTTTTGAATATATAATTCAAACATTCATGGCATGTATATACATCACATTTACCTATATAATGATAATGACTCCATATATTTATAGAAAAAATAACCATATCTAACTCTAGGTCATTTGTAGGATAATTATTCTCATGTTGATTTAATTTTCAAGATGAATAAGTGACCACCTTATCATTTTTCATGAGGATGCACCCATTCCCTTTCATATATGCATCACTATAAGGGTTGAGTTAAAAAAAGTTTCACAACCAATCACTTATTCAGTTCTTGGAAACATTCATCACACTCCTTTGTCTAGATGAACTTAGATCTATTTGGAGTTAACTTGGTTAGAGGATTATAAAGTCATGGAATGTTTTTCACATACCTCCTATAATATCATGACACACCAAGGAAACTGTGATTATAAGTTACTATTGTGGGATGATTCCATTCCTCTATGGAATTTTTCTTGGTAGGTCCAACTAAGATTATTTTATTGGTTACAATGTTCCCCATAAATGAAACTTGTTTTAATTAGAATTCAAATTTTTTGAATTTTTCAAATAGACTATCCATCCTCATAGTTTTCAATATAATATTTATATGATCATAAATATCCTGAGGGATTTTGGAATATATTATAATATCATTAATAAAAACCACCAAATATTTATCAAGGTTACCCTTAATGACTTTATTAATAAAATCCATAAATATAGAGGGAGTGTTAGTCAAGAATAAGAGTATAACAAAAAACTCATCCTTTTTATATCTTCTTTAGAAGGGAGTCTTTAGGATATCTTTTTTCTTCAACCTCAATTGGTGATAACTAGATTAGAGGTCAATATTGAAGAAGAATTAATCCCCATGAAGCTGGTCAAATAAAAGATCAATCCTTGGGAGAGGGTACTTTTTCTTCACTATAATCCCATTAAGATCTCTATAATCAATACATAGTCGAATTGATCCATACTTATTCTTTAAAAAGAGAACAAGTTATCCCCAAGGAGACACACTTGTTCAAATAAATCCCTTCTCCAAAATATCTTTAAGTTTTTTCTTTATTTTATATAACACCATATTTTCTATTCTATATGTGGTCTTCAATATCACCATAGAGTCAGACATGAGTTGAAGTGATAGAACTACCTCCCTCTTTAGGGGAGGTCCATGTAAATATTTAGGAAATATTTCAATGTATTCCTCAATAATAGAGAAACTATATATATTTAAACTTTAATTTTCTTCCCCCTCTTCACTGATTATCTCTATAAAGAAATATATGGGAGGTGCTTCTAGAAAACTACCAGGATGAGATGTATCTCTATTGAAAATAAATTTTAGTTAGACATTCAAGACTACTGAAATTTCTTTACTTCTATAGTTGATGTTCGTTTTATACATTAAGAGCTATTCCATACCTGGTATAGTGTCAAATTACACCATGTTAATGGTTACTAAATTTTTAATGTGATTATACTTAGAAAAGTTAATACTATAATTTCTATACAATGTTGATGCTAGGAAAATCCCTCTAGGATTCTTGATAGATAAGTCTAATTTTAGAATATTAGGTATTGATTAAATATTTTTTTCAAACCTTAATGACATAAATGAATGTGTAGAACCATAATCAAACAATGTACTTGCTATATTTTAGAGAACATGGAGTTTACCTACCATCACATAATTTGGATCATCTACTTCAGTCATCATAATAGAAAATGACTGACCTTTCTAACATAGACTATGATGAAGATGATGGTGTCTTCCATCCACTATATTATGATTTGGTAATTTATTGGAAAATATCCCTAGATATCCACACATTAATCAATGAACTTCTGATAGGGCCTACACTATCTCATCTTTGTCATTAGTGTTGATAAGTCAAGGATTTACCTCACCATGAAAGTTTCTAGATGTATTATCATCTTTTATAAAGTTTTATCACTTTACACTACCCAAAATGTAGATCCCTAAATTCTTCTTCCCATATTTGTTGCACATGTGAAGCTTCACTTTATTTACTCCTCATTCACGATCAAAATTCATTCCTGTGTTCTGATGCATTTATATCTTTTTTCCATTTGACCTATATAACCATAACATCCCTAAAAACTCCAATTCAACCTGTATAGATCTCCACAATATTTCCACATTGATTTACATTTACCTATTTTCTTAATTCCTACACAGATGGAGTCTCAATCCATAAAATAATCTATCAACCATTTCTTAAGGATCCATAATAATGTTAGGGGTTTATTAAAAAAGTATTGTAAAATTCATTTCATATCTTTCCACTAATTCATTTTCCTTATATTTCAACTGTAGGGATTCCTTCTCCATTTTTTTCATCAAATGGGGAAAATATTAATAGAAAATTATTAATTTGAACTATTTTCACTCCATAAAATCAGCCTCCCTTATTGTATTCATGTTTATCATCAATGTCTACCACTGATAAACTTATAATTCTAAGAAGTATACTACCACAATGAGTTTCTATAGCTTCAAACAATGGATTATAGAAAATATCTTTTATTTAGAGATAATCCATTATTTATCAATATATTGGTTTGTAGATCCACTAAAACCAAGTGATCTTTAATTAATTAAGGACTCAATGTAATTTTGTTACCTTTGAGGTGAATCTGGTCTCACAACGTGATTCAAGTTATTATTCATAACTCAAGTTAGTTGATTAATCACCCCATAAAATTTTTCATTAAATCTTCCATCGGAAGGACTTTACTGCATCATCTTTGGCACTCATAATTTACATGGTTCTTGTTATTTCACCCCATTTTTCTAACATAATAAAAGCATAGGAAGAAAAATGTGTCTTTTACGAAACTATTTCCCGATTGAGTCTAGCTCAATGCAGTTCTTTTGGGTGTTACACCTTGGTACATTTGTGTCGGAGCCATATCTACTTGTAGTATCCGGATTGAGATGTATTTTATTAAAAACCACTTACTTAATACTTACCTGAATATTATGATTTTTTATATATTTTTACTTATCCCAAGGGTTTATTCTAATGCTTTTAGGTGCTAATTTCCATATATAACTAAAGCATGATCTGATACTAACTATGTAATCCCTCAATTTTATTATATAAACTTTTCATTTCATGGAACAAAACCTATGATTTTTAATTTTTAGTTTCTTTTTAATTTGACATATAATACATTAAAACATAAAACAATATTATAGTACATTCTAATACATATTCATGGGTTCACCCTAGGCTATGAAGACCAGTAAGGGAATAAGCAAGGGAGACATATAACATGTGAGCATTCGACATATCATTAATAACATGAGGCATAATAATAAGTAAGAAAAAATAGGAATATAATAATAATAAAACTATAAATAATAAAATGGAAATTTGGATATAATATTTAAATTAGTCATTCACAAGTATATCACCAAGGATTATCACGAAGGTTTCATAAATCAAAATTACCATTGTTATTCACCAAGGTATCATAAAGCATTTCTTCTCTAGAGATTAAATTTTTTTACCCAATGAATTGGAAAATTTTCTAAGTTAAACCTTAATATGTATTAATTTCATGTGATCCAAATAGATAATAATAAATCATTTCATTAATAACCAATGGAATATAAAGAACTCGTTTTTATCAAAATCATAGTGTAGAAATGTTCTTAAAGGCATCATCATTACATTAGTCTTAACCCATGAAAAGTGAATGAGGGTTATGTATATGTAAATTATAGAATAAATAAATAGTTTTAAATATTTGTGAATAATTATGGAAAAATAATATATTTTGGTATTCACAAAAAGAAAATAAATGAAAATTTCTCAATTAAAAGAGATAGAAAAATTCTGCAGCATGATGGGTATAAAACATGGATTAATAAATGGGAAAATGAGAGTGGACAAGGGTATACTATTAATAAAATACTATTATTATAGTAATGGGATAATAGAAATTGGAAAAATTATTTTTTTGTAAATAGAGTACATTGCAAAAACGGGAACATGAATGGAAAAGATAAGGATAGATTTCCCTTACATTGAAGTGTTGTTCCAAAATCACGAGGATTGGAACCTTGGGGGATTATGGAAAAATTATGGGGATTCCTTGGGAAGAAAATAACCATAATTTTTGGATAATGTATTGATAGTAATGGGTAATAGTTAAATGGGAGGGTATTTTTAGAAAAAGTATATGACTTGTTTTATAACTTTTTAATATAGGTCTTGGAAATCGAGGTTGTGGAAAATAAAAAACAATTAAATTAACCATAATTTTTTCTCATGGTTTTGGAAAATAGATTTATATTTTAAGATATTTTTTCCAATAGTTCCATATACAAGTTTTTAATACTTTATTTGGAATGGAAAATTAAATTTTCCACAAAGTAATGTTTTTAAAAAACCAATTTTCTAGTTTAGACTTTGGAAAGTCACTTATATGTATTTTAATTGATTAAAATATATTAAAATACTTAATATAAATAAAATAACACATTATAGGCCGTTAAATGTGGTTAATAAATTATTACATCCTTATGACATAAATATTAAGTCATAAAATATACTGAAAACCAAAAACCATGTTTTTACTATTCATGGAAAAATAATGTATTTTATAAAATTATCATAAATTAAACCTAAAATAATTTTGATATTAAAATTTCATATATAATTTATATATTATCATAATAATTATCTAAATATTATAAATTTAATTTTTAAATATTGAAATCCATATTTGTGAAAAATAGCAGTGTTTAAGGCACAATCAAATTTTTAGCACATATAGAAATTTCCATCAACATTATAAAATTATTTTATCATTTACATTTAAATAAGAGTGTATTTAAAAACAATTTTATTAAAACAAATATAATATAGAATACCTTAGTTTATTATAAAAATGTATATCTTTTCTAAAAAATAAAATTATGTTTTATTAGTGTCTAGAAATAAATATATCTAATTCATCTCAACTAAACCTATATTTTATTAGGAAAAAGTATTATTAAAATGGAATTTATGGAATAAAAATATTATTTATACAATTTAATTACACTTTTATAAACTATGTATTAGACATGTCACCCCTTGTTACCCATGTGTACACCCAAATGGTAAGGTGTATCATGGTGGTGGTCTCATGGGGTTGCATGACTAACATTGACCGCGTGGTAATATCCACTAACTTGAACTTATCACATAAGAGATTTAATTCAAGATTAATTTGTTGAATCTCATCTTGGTCTTGGTCTAGGGAAAAACCCAGTGACCTTCCTCCCTCCCATGTTCAAAGAAATTTTATCTAAATGGCTTGACCCTACTAGTTGAGTCCATCATTCATCATTTCTATATAAATTATCTTTTTCACAACTATTTATGAACACTAATTATAATGGTAAAATCATAACCCATGGGTATAGTTCCCAATGGTTAAATTGACCAATGGGTATATTGGACAACAATCATATTTGACTAATAGTCATTTAACAATTGAATCCCAATGGCCACATTTCCCTTTATACCCTATAAATACCTCTTCATTCTTTCACTCATTATTCACTATAATTCCTATTAAGGTTAAATTTTCATTTCATATATTATTTATTTATTTACTAACATTTTATTTCATTTCTATAGTGTTTTCCATGGGGGTGATGATTCTAACAGATTGGTATGATCCATAGTTTCTCAATTTATCTTTTTAATTTGTTATTTTTTGTTTAGTTTTAATATTTATCATTTTAATTAATTTCACAACTCACTAATGTAATGATATTTCCTAATGATATAATTTTTTTGGGTTAAATATATTTTGTATGTTTATAATATTATATAATATATAACACACATTTTTCAAGGAAAAAAATCATTTAAAAAGATTGAGTCATTATAATGGAGATTCCAAATGATGGGATTTTCATAATCTTCGCCCTAGTTTATTAGAAGGTGAGGTTTGATTAAACATTATGATTCAGAGGCTTTTTTCATTAGTATAGTCAGGATGCCACTAAACTAATCATTTGTGAGCCATATTTGGTTGAAGACCCTATGCGGAAATATTCATAGAGGTTTTATCTTCTAATGCACCAGTTCAAGAAACAATGCCAAGGGAGCATGATGATCAAGAATCCTAGTGTCATCGTATAGAGAAAGGTATTTCCTTGACTAAAATTAGGAATATCACACATGAGGATATCTTTTGTGAGTTCTCACTAAGAGACTTAAATCTAAATCTTATAGGTTCAATATCACTGTCAATATTTGAATTTTTTTCATGAGTGATTTGATTTTTTCATGAATCTTTATGTAAGTAAGGGATAACCTGGACAAGATGGAAGGAGAATACCTCTGAATCTTCCCTTGAACAACTCATGTGTGAGGTGGTGGAGAAATGTGGGGAACGATATTCTAAATCCTCAAATCACTTGATTATTTATGGGATAATTCCATGGTATCATGGAGATTAGAAAATTTTCTAGTGGGATATGTTTCCCATGGTGAATAATTATCAAAATTACCTTAATTAATATATATAAATTTTGATATTTTCTATCTTTCATTTCCATTTGTTTATTAATAAATATTTAGGAATCTATAATAACTTAACATTTATTCAGTTCTTAGGGTTGGAACACTTATGAATATATATCATTGTTATAGATACTAGGGTTACTATCAATGTAGAGGGGTCTCTAATGGTTGAATTATCTTTTGGCACTCTAGTCCTTGAACTATTGACAGGTGTTGTAGATTCTTAGGGTGATATATTTAGTGTGATGATCCCTTTGATGGAAATAAAAATAGATGAAGTCTTTGTGGATTGTAAGTCATTAATCCTCTAACCTCTATCTCATTTTGTTATTTCAACTAGTGGATGAACTTTTAATACCTTTTTAATGAATGACATGGAAAATACTTTAAAGTAGTAGAAAATGGTTTCAATAAAGGGCTTTAAGGAACCTACTACCACCCCAGTAGTTTGAGGAATAAAGATAGTTTTAATTATTCAATGTTTTAGGCACTATGAATTATGAGGATAATCCAACCGAGAGGGAGGATTACAAAGAGGCAGTGACTATGGAAGATACAATAATAGAGTTTTTACTACAGATTATATTGAGGATTCATAAACCCACTTGTGCATAGAGAGGAGACCTCTATATCCTGAGGTATAATAGGTTGTGGGGGTACTATAAACCTTCCTCTAGTATGAGAATTTGCCTGCGGAGGCTGGAAAATCTATATTTTATGTCACTGGGGAGAAACAGGTAATGTAGCATGGGGAATAGAGGAATATCTAGACTATTATTATCCTGACACCATCCCACCTAGTCATGTTCCATATGATATCTCACTATCACTATATGGTGAACATTAGTATTGAAAGAGTATAATATCATGAAATGTACAAATTATTTACAGATTTTCTATCTGAGTAGGAGTATTTATAGTGGTGATTAATTGTCTCCACCCAACATGATTCTATATTAGAAGGTGTTAAATATTTTTAAATGCGTGAACCTAAGTTTTTCAGTTGAAAGCTTAAACACGCCTGAAATAGGTAATTATTTATCCCATATAAGAGATTATTTGCCCCTTGTTGGCTCTACTAGTGAAGTTTGGGGCCATGGAGACTCAAATAGAACTCCATGAATTTATTGTGAGGTTATGAAAGGTATAAATAATATAGATATATATGGGGATATCCAATGGATAAAGGAGGTGTTAGGGGAGCTATCCTGGATGCAGAAACCTATCAAATCATTATAAAAAAGGCTATCCAATCATGAATAGTCCATCGCGAAGGTCGAGATATTGGGTATATTTTTTGTTACAAAGGAGGGGATATATTATATGGATGGATCTCATTGTTTTTTCCAAGAAATTAATGTATTTCTTGATCGAATTATATGTCTTAAATTTTTAATCTCAATTTAATTTGTAAAAAAAACAACTAAAAATATATAAACGCACATGAGTCATGTTGGGTAAGAGAAATAAGATATAAATGAAAGATATCTCAATAATATGAGATTACAAAATAGGCGGAGTGTGAGTCGAGATTAGACTATCACATCAGTCAGCAAAAGAACCCCTAAAGAGTGGGAACCAATTTGGTATGATACCAAGAGTTTGATTCCCTGTGAATGTGAAACATGCATGAGGGAATGAAAAACAATTGTGTTAGAATTAAAATTTATTAAAGGGAATATATAGGGAGGTAAATAAGGGCTACAAGATTATAAACCTTTGGGTGAATAAGCAAGATATGTTAAGGATTACTATTTATCACATTCAAAAAAAGGGTTTCACTAATATACCATTGAATATATATCCTACAAGACATTTTACTTAGAGAAGAGGTAGGATTTGGGGAATTTTTGTGTTACCTTAGTTGAATACATTGATAGATTATATTCATGGTTCGTCATGGGAATGTAACCTTGATGGGAGGTGTACCTCGAGAGAAATGATACATATATACACAAGAGACCATTTAGATTTTAAAATGGATGTTAATAAAAATAAAGGGACAGAAAGTGTACTCGTATAAGAGTGTGACGATATGAAAGAGATAAAGTACTATTAGGGTTACATCATTATTTGTTAAAAATATAACTGGGGAACACCTAACATATGGATGGAAGGAAAGAAAGTGGGTAAAACACATATTCCACCAGAGTTGGAGACATAGGGATGAGGTTCTATCATGATTCACAGGGGAGAATGATGATCTATAATGTTTCTTAGTTTATAGTTATATTGTTTTAATCAATGGGGGTAATGGATAATGTCACATATCTTGGACCATAGGGGAATTCATTTTAAGGCTTTATAATCATGACCAAGTGTAACACCCGAGACTTTTATGTTATATAAATAATCAAAGGAGTCTTTTTCTACACAACACTTGCTTGGCTTGCTTTACATGAAATCGCGACCTTCCTCGATAGCTTGCGTCGTACGCAATACTGAGTTTCACTAAACAACGATATGCTATTATAATATTATTAAAACTAGCCGTTATGAATAGTAATAACCACTTTTTGAAATTTTATAAATTTTATTTTTCAAAATGGACTTCATTTTTGGATTCGGAATATCGAAATTAGCCTAGGGTGAAATTTTGGTATTTTTCTGAAAACTTTCAATTTTTGATGAATAGTGAAACCACTAAGTGGTAGTTAGAAAACTGAATTTTTCATAAAACATAATTTTACCGCTTCTGTGAGTGGAATTTCAAAAATCTGAGAGACACGGTTAATATCAAGGACTAAAATTTGGTTCAATGAGATGAAAATAATTTTTTGGTGAATAGTAACTTTTTACTTTTTTTTACCACGGTTAAAAGTAAATAGGGTAATTAAGGGTAAAGATGATATTATTATTACCCTAACACATGTCCTAATTCTATTGGATAAGTGTAATTCGACCAAAAACAAACTTAGGAATAAAATATGACCATTTAGGCCCACTTGGATTAGATTAGGACATTTATTATTAATTTATTTAAAGAAGGGTTAAAATAGTTAAAATCAAAGTTTAATAAGTAAATAATTTTAATATGGGGTTATACATAAGATAAATTCGACTATAAATATTCATTAGAAATCTAAAAATATTTCCTACATAATTGTATTTTATTTTTAATTTTTAGACATTAAATAATTTAATTTATTTATGACACAAAGATGACGCAATAATTATCTTATTAATGAAATATTGACATAATTAATGTTACAAACACCAAAATAAATGTAATTTGAGACTTTTTATGAATTACAATAATTTTATAGGTTAATATTACATGTTAGTATTGAGTTACTTAACTTGGTTCGAACTAATAATTCTGTTATAATTTTCAAAAAAATTAGTTACTAAATAGTGTGAAAATTGACATAAAATAGTTTTTAAAAAAAATATTATATTAGTAATTGTTATTTTATTCCTAAAAATATAAGGTTCGGCCAAATGACTTAGATAAGGTTATATATATTAATAATAAACAACTTGGGTTTCGTTCTGCTTCTTATAGTATGTTTATTAACCTTATAGTATAAGAACACAAGAAGACACGGTAAAAGTAAACTTATTTAACTTAATGTTAAATATAAATGATAAGGTTAAAATAGGAACCTAAACTTGTATAAATTCTATTGGATGAGAGAATGTCGACCCATACCCACCTTAGCTTCTAAATATATCAATTTTGAGCTATTTAAAACCGAACTTGACTTTATAATAAAATAATATTTTTAGTTTTCCCAAAGGTGACCCTCTCCTCCCTTATAAAAGGGCACCTCCTCCCCCTCTTACTCACACCACTTTGAGCCTTAAAGCTCGGAAAAACCCTAAAAATTACTCCTGTCCACTTCCCTAGAGACATCCTAGAGGTCCTGGTCTTCTTCAAAGACTAATTTTAGTACCCTAAAAGGAGGTCTCAAAGAAGCACTTCAAAGAAGAGGTAATATCCGTTACCGATTCTTTCATCTTTATTTCTTCTTCCACTTCTTCTTCTTTAGTTGTTTCATTATGAAGTAATAACATCAGTATCACTCATATACTGATATGTTATTATAAGTATGAAACAACCCTATTTCACCATCTATCCATCCTACGGAAAAAGAAATCACCGTGCGTGCGTACGTACGGAATACCGTCTCCACGTCGTGGTGTAATTTATTTTCCACCACCACCTTACTTGGATGAGTATAATGGTGTAAATAATGACTATATATGACTATTATAAAGTTATAATGATTCTTAAATAGTATACATACACTCCAATACAATTCCACGATCATAGGAACGATATCATCACTCGTGCGTACGTATGGAATATCGTCTCCACGATGTGATGCGACTCGTTCTACATGATCTTCATTTCATAATGATTATATAAATGAATTGAATGAATGAATATGACATATATTACACTAATACCATTCTGGAAATGAGTTATCTATAACATAAAGAGAAGAATAAGAATTTATTAGACAAAACACGCATAAGAACAAAAAGTTATAAACACCCGAATAACAAGTAGCAATGAAATATTACTACTAAGAAGCTAAGAATATGACCATATATGATATCATGAAAATAATTATGATTCTGTAATAAGTCAATAACATTATTTAAATCATTATACAGGAGGTTCGGACATGTACAAAGCATAACGGACCTAAGGTAAGGGAAATATCACAATCTCATTTTTATCCGAGATTGTTTATACTTTGGTATTTACTGGGGTGTATTTTATCATCCACATCCATGTTTCCTAAATATGTAATATTATTCCCATCCACCCACAATTGTTTAAATCCAATTTTACCCTTCAGTAAGTTTTTAGTAAAATATATGAAAATAATCTTTTGTCGTTTTTCGTACGAGGTACTTTTTTGACTTTTCCAAAAAAAAGTACGAGAAGAATGTTTTCTTTTAACTTATATGGCATGAATGGATTTTTAAAACATTATTTTGCAAGAAGCATACTTTAAAAGTTATCAAGTTTATTTTTAATCAACTTCTTTTAGTTTATAATTGTATGACATGTTAAGAAAGGAAAAGAGTTTTTGAAGTAGAAAGGATATTTTCCTCAAGAATGGAGTTCAAGTGTTTTATCAAAATTATTTTCCATCTAAGATAATAAAGGGTTATGTTTTCATCCCTATTATTACATTTATTTTATTATGTTGTGATGGAATTATTTTTATGAATTCCTTGATCTTATATGAATTGTTTTATGATGTCATTATGTTTAAGATTCCCATTTTTATTACATGGGTTATGCAATGATGTATGATTTATGATTTTGTGGCACACATAAGAATAGTATCATTATGAGATGGGTGGGGCCTATATCACCCTCCAATGCATTGGGTAAAGATTGTATATCTCATGAGATAGACATGGCTGGAACGGTAGGTTATACCGGTTCAGTGAAACAGGACTGAAACGAGGGTGACTCGGTTCAGAAATGGACTTTGTCCACTAAGATAGTCTTGGCAATGAGTCTTGACTAATAAGAAATGATTCTCTATGATTATGTGTGTATGCCACAAAATTTCATGTTTTAAGTTATGATTATTGGGATTTCATTTCACTACTATGATTTATCCCATGTTATGAAATTATGACCTCTTTTGCAGGTTAAAATTTCCAAAAGTTATGTGCTTATGTATATGATGTGATTTATATTTCTTTTGTTTACCCTTACTGAGAATTTGAGCTCACCCTTTTGTATGTTTTATTTCCCCAAGCCAGGAAGAAGGTTATTAAGTAGAATATGCCAAAAAAGGACTCTAGATATGATGAAATAAATGGGAGGCAAAGTAGATGCTTTATGAACCAGTTGTTTATGTTTCCCAGTTTCTAAAGACACTATAACTATACAGTCCTTTCTTGGTTTTCTTATATGTTGTAATAAGTGTGCTTCAATTCTGAAGTAATAAAAATGTATGTAAAGTATGGGTCATTATAGTTGGTATCAGAGGAAAGGTATAGTCAACCTTTGGAAACTAGGATGTGAAAGCCTTAGTAAGAACCCTAAGGATAAGTCTAAGCACAGAACATAATATTAGTGTTTTAGAAATGGTCATGAATAACCTAGGATAAGAACTTAAGTGTGAAATTTTATTCTTGATTATGTGGTTTTCCTATTATAATTAGTGTTGCTCACACTATTTTTCTTGGTTTTAGTCAATGGCTGGAACCCGAAGGAACCGTGTTAATGCGGAATGTGACGGGCAATGCAATGATTGTCCCCATGAGCAACCAAACGTTATGGGAGTTGGAATGAAAAATCTTGTATCCATGCTCACACAACTTTCTCAAGCTATGAATCATGCAGGACTTTCAAACAAGCAAAGGAAGGAGCAACATTCTGTTGAATCCTTCATGAGGCAGTGTCCACCTTCTTTCAGCGGGTCTACTGATCCATTAGTTGCTGAACAATGGATTAGTACTACTGAAAAGATATTTTCAGTTCTTCAATGTTCTAAACATGATAAATTCATCCTAGCAGTGTATTGTTTGGAAGGAGATGTTGATCAATGGTGGAATATTATTAAGAATACGAGGCAAAGGGATGAAATTGAGTCCATGGAATGGGACGAGTTAAAGAACTTATTTTTCAATAAGTACTTCCCTCGTATTCTCCGAACAAAGATGGAGAAACAGTTTCTTGAACTGAAGCAAAAGGATGATGAATCTGTTGGTACCTATGAAGCAAATTTTACAAGACTTGCAAGGTACGCTTCTGGTATTATTATCCAACCCGGGAGTAAGATCGATCGATTCTTTAGTGGCTTAAAACCAAGTCTTCGAAGGGCGTTAGCCATAAGGGACTTCAATAGCTACGAGGAAATCGTTCGATGTGCTCTCAAAGTCGAGATGGAGATTGGAGTAACCCATCAGTCATATGGGTTTGATAAGAAGAGGAAAATGGAATTCAAAGGAAAATCTAAAGAGCACACTGAAAAGAAGGTGAGATTTCCCTTATGCTCAAAGTGTGGAAAGAAACATGAAGGGAGTTGTCTTAAAGGGACAAGTAAATGTTTCAAATTTGGAAAGGAAGGTCATCGGGCATTCGAATGTCGTGATGATGGGAAGAAGATGTCTAATGATGCAAACAAAGGAAGGGATACATAGACTGAACCTACTACACTTCAATGTTTCAAGTGCAAGGAGATGGGGCATTATGCCAATAAATGCCCTAATCCAAGGGTTGATGATGATGGCCAACGTCAAAAAACTCTTAAGGCTAAAGACAAAGGAAAGTCACATACAATTTCTTTCAGCGATGTGGAGTATGATAACGATGTGGTGAAAGGTACACTTACCATCCACTCTAAAGTAGCAAATGTTTTATTTGATTCTGGATCCACCCACTCTTTTATTTCTGAAGAATTTTCTAAGGGTATCACCGTATTACCTCAACAATTAGATATTGAGTTAGCTGTGACAACACCTAATGGCACAACAGTCGCATCAAAAGTTTATAATTCTTCTCCGATCGAAGTTTGTGGGAAAGTGCTTCCTGCAAATCTTGTGATCCTTCCTATAGTGGAATTTTATGTGATTCTTGGCATGGATTGGATTTCTTTATATGGAGCTCATATCAATTTCCAAAGAAGGGAAGTCACATTTCATATTCCAGATCAATCTATGATCGTCTATCAATGCAAGGATGAACATAACCTTCCAGTGGAAATTTATTCCATATTATGGGTCTTGATTCCACTAAATGAAGGTTATTTATCTCAAATGGTTGGTGAGAAACTCGTGATTAAGAATATGCCCATTGTACGGGAGTTTGATGATGTCTTTCCGGAGGAATTACCGGGACTTCCACCAAATCGTGAAGTTGAGTTCTCAATAGAACTCGTACCGGGTGCTTTGACTATTTCAAAGACACCTTATAGAATGGCCCCAATTGAGTTGCAGGAATTGAAGAAGCAACTCCAAGAGAATCTTGATAAGAGATTCATACGCCCTAGTGCATCACCTTGGGGAGCACCTGTTCTATTTGTTAAGAAGAAAGATGGATCAATGAGACTCTGCATTGATTATCGAGAACTTAACAAGATCACTATCAAGAACAAATATCCTCTCCCACGCATTGATGAATTATTTGACCAACTACGAGGTGCTCAATACTTTTCCAAGATTGATCTTCATTCAGGGTATCATCAATTAAGGGTCAAAAGGGAGGATATACCAAAGACGGCTTTCCGTAAATGGTATGGACACTATGAATTTATAGTGATGCCATTTGGTCTTACTAATGCCCTTGCTATCTTCATGGATCTGATGAATAGAGTCTTTAGAGACTATCTTGATCAATTTGTGGTAGTCTTTATAGACGATATTCTTGTCTATTCAAAGAGCAAGGAAGAACATGAAGATCACTTGAGAATTATATTGAAGACCCTGAGAAAAGATAAGCTTTATGCCAAATTTACCAAGTGTGAATTTTGGCTTCAAAAAGTTGCATTTTTGGGTCACATAATCTCAAAAGAGGGGATATCTGTGGATCCAGCAAAAACAGAGGTTATCGAAAGATGGTCAAGACCAACAACAGTAACTGAGATCCGAAGTTTTCTTGGTTTGGCTGGATATTATCGACATTTTGTGAATTTTTTTTCACGATTATCTAATCCACTCACCAAGTTGACTCGGAAAGGAGTTAAGTTTGTCTGGACGGAAGAATGTGAAGAGAATTTCAAGGAGTTGAAAAGAAGATTATCCAGTGCACCTGTGCTCACACTGACTTGTAGTGGAGAAAGGTTTGTGATCTATAGTGATTCATCAAAGAAGGGATTGGGGTGTGTTCTTATGCAAAATGATATGGTGATAGCTTATTACTCACGACAGTTGAAAATCCATGAGCAAAATTACCCAACACATGATTTGGAGTTAGCTGCGGTAATCTTTGCATTAAAGATTTGGAGGCATTACCTTTATGGTGAAAGGTGTGATATTTATACTGATCATAAAAGTTTAAAGTATATTTTCACACAAAAGGAGCTGAATATGCGTCAAAGAAGATGGTTGGAGCTGATTAAGGATTACGACTGCTCAATCCATTACCACCCCGAGAAAGCAAACAAGGTGGCAGATGCATTAAGTCGACAAGACCATGCTAGTTTATCCATGAAGAGGATCACAAAAGATCCAATATTTATGGATTTACAAAGGATGGATCTTGGAATTATAATGGAAGGGGAAAAATCTTATCTTTCTCAAATGAATGTTCAACCATCTATACATGTGAAGATTAAAGAGGCACAGAAAGAAGATGTCGAGTTACAAAAGAAGGTGAGAAACGTTCCTGAATTCAACCATGATTGTGATGAGATAATAAAGTTTAGGAATCGGGTTTGTGTTCCTCCCATCCCCGAATTAAAGAAGGAGCTGCTGGATGAGGCTCATAGTTCTTCATTCTCTATTCATCCTGGAAGCACGAAGATGTATAGGGACCTGAAAGAGTACTTCTGGTGGGATGGCATGAAAAGAGATGTTGCTAAATTTGTCTCTCGATGCTTGGTTTGTCAACAAGTTAAAGCTGAGAGACAGAAGTATAAGGGGATGTTACAACCATTACCCATACCCGAATGGAAATGGGAAAACATCACTATGGACTTTGTCACAGGACTTCCTAAAACATCCAAAGGCAATAATGCTATCTGGGTCGTAGTTGATCGTCTTACAAAGTATGCACACTTCATTGCTATTAGAGAGGATTTCTCTCTGGATCAGCTTTCCAGGATATATGTAAAGGAAGTGGTAAGATTTCATGGAGTACAACTTTCTATTATATCTGATCAGGATCCAAGATTTACCTCGAAGTTCTGGCGAAGTCTTCAGCATACTCTGGATACAAAGTTGAGTTTCAGCACTGCTTATCATCCTCAGACAGACGGTCAGTCTGAGAGAACAATTCAAACCCTAGAAGATATGTTGAGAGCTTGCTCTATGGATTTCAAAGGTGGATGGGATCAACACCTACCTTTGGTATAATTTTCTTATAATAATATCTTTCACTCCAGTATTCAGATGTCTCCTTATGAAGCTCTCTATGGAAAGAAATGAAGGGCTCCAACTTGCTGGGATGAAGTTGGGGAAAGAAAGCTATTAGGACCTAATCTCGTTGATGAAATGGCAGAAAAGGTCAGATCTATTCAACAACACATAAGAGCAGCTCAGAGTTGACAGAAAAGTTATGCCGACAACCGAAGAAAAGACCTAGTGTTTGAAGTGGGTGATAAAGTGTTCTTACGAATATCTCCCTCAAAGAGGGTTATGAGATTTGGAAAGAAGGGGAAGTTGAGCCCGAGATATATTGGTCCTTTCAAAATACTGGATCGTGTTGGGAAGGTAGCTTACCGATTGGCACTTCCACCGAATCTCTCTCAAGTTCACAATGTGTTCCATGTATCTCTCCTGAGAAAGTACATACCTGATCCTTCACATGTACTCAGATCAGAAGTTGTACCGCTGGAGCAAGGTCTTTTTTATGAAGAACAACCGATAGAGATTCTGGATCGTAGCGAAAAAGTCCTACGAAACAAGACCACTCGATTGGTGAAAGTTTTATGGAGGAACCACCAATTAGAAGAAGCTACATGCGAGCTTGAGGATATGATGAGGGAGAGGTATCCTCATCTATTTCTTACAAAGTGACGAATTTAGAGGGCGAAATTCATTTTAAAGGGGGTAGAATGTAACACCCGAGACTTTTATGTTATATAAATCATCAAAGGAATCTTTTTCTACACAACACTTGCTTGGCTTGCTTTACATGAAATCGCAACCTTCCTCGATAGCTTGCGTCGTACGCAATACCGAGTTTCACTAAACAATGATATGCTATTAAAATATTATTAAAACTAACCGTTATGAATAGTAATAACCACATTTTGAAATTTTATAAATTTTATTTTTCAAAATGGACTTCATTTTTGGATTCGGAATATCGAAATTAGCCTAGGGTGAATTTTTGGTATTTTTCTGAAAACGTTCAATTTTTGATGAATAGTGAAACCACTAAGTGGTAGTTAAAAAACTGAATTTTTCATAAAACTTAATTTTACCGCTTCTGTAAGTGGAATTTCGAAAATCCGAGAGACACAGTTAATATCAAGGACTAAAATGTGGTTCAATGAGATGAAAATAATTTTTTTGGTGAATAGTAACTTTTTACTTTTTTTTACCACGGTTAAAAGTAAATAGGATAATTAAGGGTAAAGATGATATTATTATTACCCTAACACATGTCCTAATTCTATTGGATAAGTGTAATTCGACCAAAAACAAACTTAGGAATAACATATGACCATTTAGGCCCACTTGGATTAGATTAGGACATTTATTATTAATTTATTTAAAGAAGGGTTAAAATAGTTAAAATCAAAGTTTAATAAGTAAATAATTTTAATATGGGTTTAGAAATAAGATAAATTCGACTATAAATATTCATTATAAATCTAAAAAGACTTCCTACATAATGGTATTTTATTTGTAATTTTTAGACATAAAATAATTCAATTTATTTATGACACAAAGATGATGCAGTAATTATCTTATTAATGAAATATTGACATAATTAATGTTACAAACACCAAAATAAATGTAATTTGAGACTTTTTATGAATTAAAATAATTTTCTAGGTTAATATGACATGTTAGTATTGATTTAATTAACTTGGTTCGAACTAATAATTCTGTTATGATTTTCACAAAAATCAATTACTAAATTGTGTCAAAATTGACATAAAATAGTTTTTAAAACAAATATTATATTAGTAATTGTTATTTTATTACTAAAAATCTATGGTTCGGCCAAATGACTTATATAAGGTTATATATATTAATAATAAACAACTTGGGGTTCGTTTGGCTGCTTATAGTAAGTTTATTAACCTTATAGTATAAGAACACAAGAAGACATGGTAAAAGTAAACTTATTTAACTTAATGTTAAATCTAAATGATAAGGTTAAAATAGGAACCTAAACTTGTATAAATTCTATTGGATGAGAGTATTTCTACCCATACCCACCTTAACTTCGAAATATATCAATTTGGATCTATTTAAAACCGATCTTGACTTTATAATGAAATAATATTTTTAGTTTTCCCAAAGGTGCAACTCTCCTCCCTTATAAAAGGGCACCTCCTCCTCCTCTTCCTCACACCACATTTAGCCTTCAAGATCGGCCAAACCCTACCAATTTCTCCCCTCCACTTCCCTAGAGACATCCTAGAGGTCCTGGTATTCTTCAAAGACCAATTTTAGTGCCCTAAAAGGAGGTCTCAAAGAAGAAATTCAAAGAAGAGGTAATATCCGTTACCGATTCTTTCATCTTTATTTATTCTTCCACTTCTTCTTATTTAGTTGTTTCATTATGAAGTAATAACATCAGTATCACTCATATACTGATATGTTATTATAAGTATGAAACAACCCTATTTCACCATCTATCCATCCTACGGAAAAAGAAATCACCGTGCGTGCGTACATACGGAATACCGTCTCCATACAGTGGTGTAATCTATTTTCCACCACCACCTTACTTGGATGGGTATAATGGTGTAAATAATGACTATATATGACTATTATAAAGTGATACTGATTCTTAAATAGTATACATACACTCCAATACAATTCCACGATCATAGGAACGATATCATCACACGTGCGTACGTACGGAATACCGTCTCCACGATGTGATGCGACTCGTTCTACATGATCTTCATTTAATAATGATTATATAAACAAATTGAATGAATTAATATGACATATATTACACTAATACCATTCTGGAAATGAGGTATCTATAAAATAAAGAGAAGAATAAGAATTTATTCGACAAAACACGCATAAGAACAAAAAGTTATAAACACCCGAATAACAAGTAGCAATGAAATATTACTACTAAGAAACTAAGAATATGACCATATATGATATCATAAAAATATTTATGATTCTGTAATAAGTCAATAACATTATTTAAATCATTATACAGGAGGTTCGGACACGTACAAAACATAACGGACCTAAGGTAAGGGAAATATCACAATCTTATTTTTATCCGAGATTGTTTATACTTTGGTATTTACTGGGGTGTATTTTATCATCCACATCCATGTTTCCTCAATATGTAATATTATTTCCATCCACCCACAATTGTTTAAATCCAATTTTTCCCTTCGGTGAGTTTTTAGTAAAATATATGAAAGGAATCTTTTGTCGTTTTTCGTACGAGGTACTTTTTTGACTTTTCCGAAAAAAGTACGAGAAGAATGTTTTCTTTTAACATATATGGCATGAATGGATTTTTAAAAAATTATTTCCAAGAAGCTTCCTTTACAAGTTATAAAGTTTATTTTTAATCAACTTCTTTTAGTTTATAATTGTATGACATGTTAAGAAAGGAAAATTGTTTTTGAAGTAGAAAGGATATTTTCCTCAAGAATGGAGTTCAAGTGTTTTATCAAAATTATTTTCCATCTATGATAATAAAGGGTTCTGTTTTCATCACTATTATTAAATTTATTTGATTATGTTGTGATGGAATTATTTTTATGAATTCCATGATCTTATATGAATTGTTTTATGATGTCATGATGTTTAAGATTCCCATTTTTATTACATGGGTTATGCAATGATGTATGATTTATGAATTTTTGGCACACATAATAATGGTATCATTATGAGATGGGTGGGACCTATATCTCCCTCCAATGCATTGGGTAAAGATTTTATATCTCATGAGATAGACATGGCTGGAACAGTAGGTTATACCGGTTCAGTGAAATAGGACTGAAACGAGGGTGACTCGGTTCAGAAATGGACTTTCTCCACTAAGATAGTCTTGGCAGTGAGTCTTGACTAATAAGAAATGATTCTATATGATTATGTGTGTATTCCACAAAGTTTCATGTTTTAAGTTATGATTATTGGGATTTCATTTCACTACTATGATTTATCCCATGTTATGAAATTATGATCTCTTTTGCAGGTTAAGATTTCCAAAAGTTATGTGCTTATATATATGATGTGATTTATATTTCTTTTGTCTACCCTTACTGAGCATTTGAGCTCACCCTTTTTTATGATTTATTTCCCCAGGTCAGGAAGAAGGTTATTAAGTAGAATATTCCAAAAAGGGACTCTAGATAAGATGAAATAAATGGGAGGAAAAGTAGATGCTTTATGAACAAGTTTTTTATGTTTCCCAGTTTCTAAAGACACTATACCTATACGGTCCTTTCTTGGTTTTGTTATATGTTGTAATAAGTGTGCTTCAATTATGAAGTAATAACAATGTATGTAAAGTATGGGTCGTTATACCAAGTTAGGAACTTTAGTTTAATTTCATGATTCTAGGGGGGTTAGTTACATGGATCCCCCGCTTCGCCGTGAGAACGCACCCCACTCACCACCGAGGTTTTCAAATTTCTGGACCATTGCGTCCTCATATTCCTGGTTGGTGCCTACCTCTTCTTCCTACTATCCTTACACTCTGCCTCCTATGGCATCTGCCTCTCTGCCCCTCTCCCCCGATGCTTCCCCTACCTCTGTTTCCCCACCTCTTTCTCAGTGCGTGGCTGCCTCCTCAACAGTGGCCCCCCATCAGGCCTCCTTCAGAGATGTTCTATGCTTTCCGAATCATGCCCTTCTTTAACCCTGCTTCCCTGTAGTCTTAGTATCCCTATCATATGCTTCTTGAGATAGAGCATTCATTTCTTGGATGTCCCTACTGTACTATTTACGGAGGTGGAGGTGTGCCTGAAATGGACCCTAATTTCCTGTTTCTGTTCTGCGAAGCCTACCCTGTCGGTCTTCCCACAGTTTTTCCAAGGCTGGGATCTTAGTTCCCTTTCTCAGATATTAGTGATTCACAAAAATTATTTCTTCTTCATTCTGGCCTCTGAAGAATATTTTTCTCATGTTTGGTTCATGGTTCCACACTCCTTCAACCGCTAGAGTTTTATCCTCTCACTGTGGTCGTTGGACACTCACATGGGTAAAGAGAGCCCCCAAGCTGCGGTTTGGATTCTCCATCCAAGCCTCCCTATCCCGTTATATATTTAAGGTTTCCTGAGATCGATAAGTGATGCCCTTAGAGGTTTCCTATGCTTAGATTCCTGAACCAGTTGTTTTTCTAATGCTTTAGAGGACCGCCTGTGTGTGGAATTGGACCTCTCCCCCCCTCCCAGAGAATCTTCCCTTTCGGGTGCAGGATGGTTTCTATTGGAATCAGGATATATCCTACACTGTCTTTACCATATTCTGTTATTTCTACAACCTCCAAGGCCACTCTATTTAGGTGTGTTGAAAGAGACATCAAGGGGTCCTGCACCACCCTCCCAGTTCTCTGATGTCCCTCCCCAAGATATCTCTTTCATCCCCATTTCCTTCCTCGAAAGTTGTCATATTCAACTCTCCTTAGGTGAGAACCTTAACGGGTAATCCCCCATCCCCTTAGGTCGGGATTTTCATCCCTCTTCCCCTCCATATTGATAGATTCCTCCAAGAAAAATTGGTCATCATGCCCTCCTTTCCTCGCCCTTGGCCCCCTCTTTTGGATGAAGGGACACCCCCTCCCCCTTCCCTTTTTCCTCTGGATCCCAAGACAGTTAACTTGATATCCTCTTCATCCCTCATTTGGCCCTACCCAAAAACAATTCTAGCCTTGCCTCCCCCTCCCTCACCATCAATGCATAGTCCTACAGATCAATCTGATGATGTTATTGGGAAGGCCTCCCCCATCAAATACAGGCCTCATGCCATTGGCTTTCATCCTCCTGTACTTGATCCATTCCAGAAAGATAGAGATCATATCAAGGACACAGAGTGCTTCCCATTTCCCTCCTCCAAGGCCTACAGACCTCCTTCCCTTGCATCTCCTGAAGGTATTATGCCCAAAGACCAGGTGATCTCTTTCAAAGTGAGAGTTTGCACTTGATCCTACTCCAGGAGCCTATGAGATCATTCTTCCTCCATCCTCAAGAAGGCTTTGAGCTTTGGGGCCAGTTCCAGAGAGTTATCCTTCCAATGACTCCCATCCTTTTTTGGAACCCCCACAGCCTGGGTTCCAGGGTTAAAATAAATTTTCTCTCTTTAGTAATCCAAAATATACAAAGTGGCATTTGTTGGCATTATAGAGCACATGCCAAACCCATCCATAATCAATAATTTCACCTAGATAATCAAAATGAATAGATACATGAATGAAACCCCTTCAAATAGGTACATATGGATATTTTGGAACAATACATACTCTATTGATTTGGTCCACGAAATAAATCAATACATCACCACTAAGGTTTCAAAATTCACCTTTAGCCCCCTCTTGACAGTATTATATGGGAGATGCAACCACCACCAAAGGGAAAACCTTTGAAGTGCCCTATAATTATTTAATCCAGGGACCCACCCATGGGTTTTAGGGGGATACTTCAATGTTGTGGCCATCCCAGAAGTGAGAAAAGGCATAGGCCTGTTCCAGTGGTAAGATAGCTTAGGGTTTGTCTAGTTCATGGTGGGAACATGGCTCATTGATATAGGATTCCAAGGCTATCCTTTTTTGTGGTGTAATAATAAAATAGGCCCTCTTCATTCATGGAGTTTCTTGGAAATATTCCTAGACAATTTTCATGCCACCTCTATGTTATTCAAATCAATAGTATGACACTTGGTGTGGGGCCTCTCGGACCATTCCCCACTCCGGGTGTCTTTGGAATCAGGTCAGGTTTTTTAGGGGTGCTTCAGATTCTATAAACAGTGGGTATCTATGCTAGGTTTTATCTATCTGGTCGAGTTGGTTTGGAATGAACCCTCCTAGGGCCACACATGGGTGGCCTTTCACAATAAGCTCTGGTGCTTGAAGTCTAGGCTTCAGGAACATAATATGGAGAAATCTTTCCCCGATGAAGCTTTTAAGGAGGCGGTGCTAGTGGTGGAAAGACTTGAAGGTTGACTTGAAGATGTGTGGGATGACCCTACCATTGAGGAGCTTTCTTGTAGGAAGGAGGACCTAGCAGAAAGGCTCTTGCGATAAGAATGCTTGGTGAGAGAGGAGTCGAGAATCAAATGGCTCAAGGAAGGGGACATGGATACAACTTATTTCCATGAATGTGTGAAGGAAATACAATGGCTAGTGAAACCTAACATCCTTTTGGATGATGGTACCTATTTGAATGACAGTGTGGTGGTGGGTGATATGGATCAAAATTTTTTTAGAACCTCCTTACAGGTCCCAACCCTAGAATTCCCAATGGATACCCAGGAAGATCCACTGACCTATTAGAGGTGATACCAAACTACTTTTCTAACCCGAACAATGAATGTTTTATCTCTATCCTAGAGGATAAAGATATCAAATATGCCATGAAAAAACTCAATCCAGATAGTGCCCCGGGCCCTGATGGCTTCCCGAGTTCCTTCTACAGAGCTACATGGGACGTTGTGAAGTTTGATATTACATCTTCCATCCAAGATTTATTTTGAGGAGGAAGTCTGCCGATGGTTGTGTGTGCCACCACTATGGTGTTTATTCCAAAAAACAAGTAATCCCACTTCTATCATGTAATACCACCCAGTGAGTCTTTGCAACTTTACAAGGTATCTTAAATTCCAAGATATTTGTTCATCTTCCCTATTGGATTCCCATAGAAAAACACAATTTTGTGTGGGGGAGATCAATTGAAGGAGCCATAGCTCTTGCCCAAGAAATGATTTGGGACCTCAACTTCAAAACACACTGAGAAAATATGGCGATCAAACTGGATATGAACAAATACTTCAATCGGATGGGTTGGGGATTTATTAATAGGGTGTTGGAAGGTATGTGGTTTTCTTCTTGGGACATTGATATCATTTTTAGATTCTTCTATTATTCTTGGATGGAGGTTATGTTTATGGGAAAATCATAAGGGTTCTTCAAATCCAACCACAGTATTAGACAAGGTGATCCCATCTCTCAGAGACTCTTTATCTTCTCCCAGAACATCTTGAGCCGTCTTATATAGTGGAGCTATACCAGTGGACTAATTTGTCCCTTCTGAAGATGCAGGGGGTACCGGGCCACCTCCCACATTATGTTTACATACAACACCCTCTTTTTTATGAATGCGAGAAGTAGGTCGATTGGAGGCCTGAACGAGGTGTTAGATGCTTATTTCCTCTCGAGTGTCCATCTCATAAACAAATACAGGAGACTTTTCTTCATCTCGAAAAAGTGTTCTCCCAGTAGGACATCATCGGTTCATATTTCCTTTGCCAAGAAACAAGGAATATTTCCTACAGATTACCCATATCTCCACACAGATTGTGAATAAGATACTTCCACTTCCTCACTAGTAAGATAGTGGACTGTATCCACAACTAGAAGAATAAATACATCTCTTTCAGGGACCGTATAACGCTAATTAACAGTGTTCTCCTTGCTACCACTGTACATGCACTTTTTTCCATCAATTTTCCAAAGGATGTTTTTTCCAACATTGATAATATTCGGGAAAATTTAATTTGAGACCCTAAAGATAAGGGAAAACACCACTAGTCCTCTTGTAATAGAATATAAAGAAAGGACAGTGAAAGGGGAATTAATATTCGAATCCTCACAGATATTCTGCTGTACATGCATGCTAAAATCGCCTGGGAAATCCTGGAACACCATACTATGTGTGACCAAATAAGGAATATCTCCCAGTTTGGAAATATGGAATTTCTAGAAGTTAGTGGTTCCCTATTCTAGGATATTATCTTCCCCCTTGTTATCAAACTTCATGTGCATGCACTCTGGATCATAGGAAGGAGATGAATTTCGTTCTAGCGTCATAAATAGGCAGGGGAAGTCCTCGGCTTTCGGAGATGTCCCGTCCCCTTGATTTCATTCAAGGAAGATATAAATCATCCTTTATTCATCACAATAGTTTTGGATGAAGATCAATTGAACTCTTTCAAACTCATTAACATGTCCTCTAGAAATGATAAATGTGTCTTCACCACTTCGTCCTCGGGGGCCCTCACTTCTCGGGAATTCCGCCGCTTGCGGGGCTTCTTGTAACCTTCTCATAGTTGGAATGATTCATTTGGGTGTAAATCCACACCTGCTAAGTTCAATTTTTTTACTTTGGAAAATCAGAAATAAATCCCTCCTTACTGAGGATAATATCAAAATATGCGGGATTCCACTAGTGTCACACTGCTCATATTGCCAAAGCTGCAAGGAGGAGAGTGCGGACCACCTGTTCTTCAATGGAGAATGGGGGGGGGGGCACTATTTAGCATTTCCTTGGGGATTTCACAGGTCTTTTCATCCCTCACATAGGCTAGATCGCTTTCATGGAAAGGTGGTTTTATGTCTCTGGAGATAAAGGCCCAGAGAATATGGCCGGAACTATGATCTTACAGGCCAGATGGTGGAGCTTATGGCAAGCCCGCAACAAGGCCAGACATGAAGGTGTGTTGGACGAGACCTACACTATCATCACCAGGACCAAAAAAATCCTCCAGGATATGGATAAGCATGTCAAAAATTGGAAAGACCCCCCCTCACTTCGCAAACTACAAGTTATCCCCCACGCCCCTCTGCAGATTAATAACAATAATAGGGGAAGTGGGTTCGACGGTTCCCTCCAACCAGTGTTCTAAGACTTAACACAGACGCGTTATGCTATATGGGGACCCTTCTAGGTGGAGGGGTTGTGTGTTATACCCAAGTCTTGGTGGTGCTGGAGTTCTCTACCAAGTTAGGCCAAGGGACCTCCCTTCAAGATGAGGCCAAATCTTTTCTCATAGATCTATGCATTTTCTACCTCAAAAATGACTGAGTTGAATAGGTGGAAATTTACTCCATGATTCTTCATGACATCCTGGATGGATTTTCCACCCCCATGGTGCATCAAATACATCAAAAAAAATTTTAGGGAAATTATTTGTAACAACAAAAGGTAAATCACACATGGAGAGAGGGAAACCATGTTGCAGACTACCTCGCTTGTTTAGAGGTTATGGGCTCTGACCAAATCTATCATCATATGGTGAGCTCCTTGAAAGCCGGGGGAGTCAACTTAATTAAAGGGGATTCCCTTATCTATCTCTATTACATACCTCCTTAGGGAATTTTACATTGTTTTGGTTTTGGGGGGTTTCAGTTGTATCTCCTCCTTTATAAAAAAAATTCAAAATGATGATGATGTTTCTAGGAAAAATGTTTGGCGTGGTCCATAGGGAAAGTTGATATTTCATTGATAATTGAACTACCTCATTAAATGGAAAATTTAGTTTAAGGTTGTGATTATCAAACTAGATAACTAATAGTGTTTAAGTTTATAAATATTTGACCACATGAGGGATAACACTTTCTCATAATGTATCAAAGACTAATGATGTTCCTTTTAGGGTCATGCAACTAGGAACACGTCCATGAAACTTCAACATCATGGGAGGAGGAAAAAGGGTGTTTTAGGTAGTATACTAAGTAATGGAGAATAGATAAAAAGACCCCACATAAATTTAGATCCAAAATTCCCTGACAGTTTACCCCAATGCTTAGTGAACTTAGTTTATGGTCATGATGCTTGGTCCGATATCTTCAAGTACAAGTTTAGATCAAGTACAAGAGATGTTTGGTAACATCCATCGGTTCCCTAGTCGATAAGTGAAAAAGAATATGCATTAAACAATGCACAGACTTATCCTTAGATAAAAACCATTCAAATTTCATGTGTAGACATGGAGAATATGCATAAGAAGGGAGAATATTTTAATAGTTAGGAAATGAATCAAGAAAAATATAAATTTATAAATAAGTCTATGTTTTAGGACTGGATGAGTTTTTATACAATATTTGGGTTCATGAAATGATGTTCTAATGTCACTACATATATTTTGGGTGTGAATAAATCCACATATAGTTTTAGAAGGGGGAAAAATAGGAAACCATCACAAAATAGGGGATTTCATATGAGGAAAGTACTATGGTATCACATAGTTTTAAGTAATGTAATGGAAATAATGTTTTGTTTAACATCATGTGTAAAGAAAATTGAATACATAGTTTAAAACCATATAGTGAGGTTGAATAAGATGGAACCTTGATCATTATAACGTGGAAATTAATCTGAAACCTATAGGCCCACATGAGTCATGATCTATGTGATAAAAGAAGTGTTAATAGAGGGATACTCATAAAAAAAGAGATTGAAAACAAAATAAAGGGTTCAATGATTTAATTATGTGCTGACCACTAAGAGAACCAGAAAAAAAGCTCACTAGTTGGGTTGAATTCCACATAGTTGGTCCACTATTTTAGCATTCAAAAATCTATAAAAGGATAACATTGAGGGTGTTAAGACCCTACTTGAGAAAATCAGAGTGAATGAAGTTAAATTATGACTTATAGAATTAGAATTACAAAGGGGGTCAAAATAAGGATGAGGATGACCAGTGAACATATTCAGAATAATTCTTCCACAACTACATGATCAAGAATTGAGGTAACCAAATGAAGATCGAAAACTACAATTGTTTTAGATACATGTATCCCATAATTTTATTAACATGAATCCTTTAAGACATGTTCATAGGATGGGAGGAAGGTCTTTTGAGTGTTGTTACATCACAATTAAAAATTCTATTCATAAATGAGATATTGATAGGGAATTTCAAACTCCAAGGGCACAAAGTTTTCAATTGAAGAAAAATATATTAAATATAGGTCATGGAATGAAAATGATAGACTATCATATGATTAATATACGATATAGTGAAAGAATATTTTTATAGTTTTGGAATAAAAAAATGCATGATAAAATGGTTGATTGTGCCTTGGGGAAGACTAGGATGGCCCCTAATGATGTAGAGTTCACATTTATCTAGCATAGACCATGGAATTTTGTTAGTTTAAGGTCACGAATCTTGGACCAAATAATGATATATTATATATTTAACTCAATAAATATGAAATATAATGTGAATTGAAGAGACCCATACCATTTTATATGATCCAAATGTGTAAAGTAATGCTATTTAGTATCATGATGTTTAGACCCTAATACTGAAACCTCTTACTTATATTGAGTTAAACAAACCCTCTATAAATTGGAAGTCCCTATATAAGAATAAATTGTTTCTAAGGGGATGCATATAGTTTAAGGTCATTATAATTGGATAAAATATGTGAATGTCTATATGTCCACATAGGGGAAAACATATGTGAATTGGAAACCCAATGCAACTATAGAAAAACATCAAATGGTGTGAGCATAGTTTAAGGTCATGATGCATGTGTTATAAGGTTTTTATTTTAAAGGTAACAAATTAGAACAAAACACTTTGAGTATAACATTGTATGATAATGTAGATGGGATCTATGAAACTATAGGTCATACATATTATACTGAGAGTGGAAAAGGGGCCTAAATGTCACTATAACATTTTCCTAGACTTGTGAGTCTAACAAGTTTAGTAATAATTAATCGGGGCTATATGATATACCCCTTAGGATTTGAGTGATTTCCATTTATGATATATCATTTTACAAATTCAAAAAATGTTATTAATTTTTTATCATTGGAATGAATATTTTTAAGGTCCCACGTTATGTGTTTTCAGCCAGAAGTGACTTTTCCCATCATTCCTAGGGTATTTTAGAGTCATGCCTGTCAGATTTTTTAGGGATAGAATTTAATGATTCATATATTTTACATGGAGGTTATTAAACTTTATTTTTATGAGTCTTCAACTAATTTGGTGCTACCGGTATGATTTGATGGAGATTGGAATAAAGGGGAAACATTCCATTTTGTAGGCAGGAAAAGAGAAACCTAATGAGACTTAGAAAATACATTTTATATTATTAATTAATCTCAAGGAAAAAATAATATAGATTAAGTTCATTATGCATAAACACAAATATTTCTTTGATATATGGTTATAAAACTTTTTAAAAAGTAGTTATAGTTAATTTACATGGATCTGGGACCATAGGTGAGGTTATTTATATATCACGGGGGGCGAAAACAAATGTGAATTGTGGTTGGGCCATTTCTAATGTAGGAAACCATAGGGGGTGGGAGGAAACAATTTAAGGTTAATATATATAGTCCAATGTGGAACTTTTATTTTGAATCATATAATTTAGACCAATTCCACCTAGGTGAAACACCTCCTTGATGAAAATGAGTGAAATAAGACAAGAATATGGGGTGTTAAGTGTTGATATAGGATGTAATTGATGATAGGATTATAGTTGGGCCCTATAGATGAGATCCAGAAATAAATAATTTTCTTGTGAAATTTTATTAAGCAATAATTAGTTCTAGGATACTTACACATAGATCTTAATCGAATAAAAAAGATGCAAAAAAAGGAATGAATGCTCTGGTGAATGGGTGGGGATAAAGTTAGGAAGGAATCATAAAATTTCCCATCCCCAAAAGAAATAATTAATTGGAATAGAAACCATATCTATGTTTAGAATGGGGAATTAAGATGTTAATATATATCCTATAATGAAGAAATCAAGCTAAACACTATTTTAAAAGGCAGTGTGTTTGGATACCAATACTACACATGGTCTTTACTCTCATGTGAGGACTTGTGTATCATATAGATTTTAGTCATGTGAATAGGATTGATCCATTCCATTTAATTCCACATATAAAATACATTATCTACATATATTAATGTTATATGATGAAGAAAAATAATGTGTTTTCTAAAATTTATGGTCTTATAGAATTGAATACAGTGGGTGAGGTGTCCTGTATACTTTAGGGGAAGAAAAACCCAAGAAAGGGTCTTAGAGACCCAATTAAAATATATTCCACCTTGTAAAGTGTGGATTATTGTTAAAGGTCATGGAACTTGAAATAAAGGTGAGATATTCTATATAGCACTAGGTTTAGGAAAAACCTGACATGAATTTGAGGGACTAATTCCAATATATAAAATAATGTAGGAAAAAATAGTTTATATTAGGGAACATGGGCTAAGTGTGTATTGGATATGAATGTTATTTGGATTAAAATATCTCCATCTGAGGGTGAAACCACCTCAACACATACCTGTGAAAAAGAAAACTGGAAAGGAAATATCGATAACCAAGATAAGGAAGAGGTAACATGAAACTTATGGAAAGGCCCAATATAAGATATCCTTGAATCACAATGTAACCCATACAATATGAGTCAATAAACTAATTGTTCTAGAAGGTGGAATAGTTGGATACAAGAACTAAAAAATGGTGTTTTCCTCTCAGATGATGATCACAGTATCATGAAATTTTGTGTTATGCGATGGGGACTATGCAAAAATGTTTAATGTAATGTGAAAATGATGTTAGATATGAGGTTTAATGTCATATGGTGAGGATGATAAAGGTGGTTTTCTAAATTTTATGTCCATATAGAGTGGATCATAGGTGGAGAGGTATTATTTATAGAAAAGTGGTAGAGGAAAATCAATGAATGGGGCTCTAAGAACCAAGGCTATCTTAGGTAACCTCTTTAAGGGTAGTTCATAGTTAATGGTCATGGAACTTAAATCAAAGGTGAGATAGTATTCTGAACTCATTGTCATCAAAATGTCAAAATTATAATGGTTTAGAGGTTAATTATAGTCTAGAAAAGACCCTAGGTCATCTCTCAAGGAGCATTGATGGATTTCTAGGGCATATTTTTATTAAAAATAACTTAAAGAGGTGGGTGGTTTTAAATTTTTTTTATGAAAATAACATAGTTTAAAGAGTTTATTAGTTTAAAAACCAAGTGGATTTTAAAAATTATGAGATAAAGGGTTCATTGTGAGTTCACTACACACCATTCAAGTTCATTGTTCTTGTATATTAATTTGGGTTTGATGTAAGTCTTTGGATGAAATTAATCAAAATTCCAATTACTTTCAAAGTTTTTATATCAAAGCACATTGTGAAAAACCTTAACCTAATTATTGTATAGTTAAGGTAATGATATCATGAATGGTATAATAACTTAACAATTAAATTTAAATCTAAAATAAGTGGGGAAGAAAATGATTCTTGTGTTGTCCAATCAGAATAACATAAATCACACACTGAAGACTTCACATCGATCGATTAAATGTAAATAGTATTTCATTTGAGTACATCAAAAAGTAATCCAAACATGAATCAAAGTAATATAATTCTAAATGAAATGTTTTCAAACCCAAAATACATAAAACTAGTAGTAGTACAGGTGTCAAAAATCCCTTTACAATATCTTTATCTCCCTCACAATGAACACCAACCATTTAGCTCGACATCGAGAGGAAAAGGCTCATGTGGAACATTGCCTTCATTCATAATCCCACTATTAGTATAGGGGCCTCCAGAGATTATTGGATGATGAGATGACTCATTGGGGTCTCAAATTTTTAGATATTTTCCTCTTGGGCTAAATTGAAAATGAGGTGCCCATGGTTCCTTTTTTAGCCAAAATGGGACATGGTTTTTAGCACACTGTTTTTTAGATACCACTTGTGTCTTAGTTTTGGGCTAGTAGAAAGGAATATCACGACATGGAAAAATAAGATGAGTTGTTTTCTAGCCTATATAATACCTCCATATAAAATTTAGAGGGAATTAAACATTTTTATGGGTAGATATGGTTAAAATACCAAACTAAAATTTTGAATTCAGTCAGATTCTGTCCCCTGAAAAGAATGGTTCGGATGGGATAACAGATGGATGGATTAGGATTCAGTTCCTTGAGATGAGTTGTACACCATGATGTTTTGGATCGATGTAAAAAATGTAATCCTATTTGGAGGCATGAATGTTTCTCACCATTCTATACAGTGGATATGTGTCTTCGGTTCCATGTTGTTTGGCCCATTTCCTTCTTGATCATCTCTAGGGCCTCCAAATCCCCTCCGCCTACAATGAATTCATCAAAAAAGTAACATTTCCCTTTTTAATAGTGATAAAAATAAAATAAATTAATCAAAAATGAAGTGAATTTTATTATTATTTATATAATTGTAAATACAAAATATGTTTAGCAGAGTTGTGTAAGGGCAAAAATGAAACAGGGAATCATGGTGTGATCACACCCCCACAGCTAAACATTTTAACTCTTGGGAGAAGTATTATATCCTAACCAAGTATTATTCCTTAATAAAAGGTGAGAAAAGTTCTATGATTATTCTCAAATGAAATTCATCAAGTCTTGTTTATGAAATCAATTTTATATCATCTTTCTTCTCTCACATTCAAATTTGTTCAAATTTATTTGTTCACCCATGTAACATGTCATAGCCTACCTCACTTTGATATTTTCTCTCATCACTTAAGTAAAATATGAAAGTGGAGTTATTCTATTTTCCTATAATTAATGTGATCTTACCATATTATTTCCAAGATTCTAAGTTATATACCGACAAAAACAAGTGTTCTACTCAAAAGGACTTCCCATAGCTTGTTCTGAGGTTTAAGGGTTGGTAGGATTTAATGTATAAAATATCTGAGGTAGAAGAGGAGTGTTTAATCTATTAAGTAAAAAACATGTCAAAATTAATTAAGTGTTCACAATTAATGTACACACTCATTCCCTCACGAAGTGTATCACTTCTAACTCACTATCCACATTGTCCATTTGTGTGGGTCACAACCGATCAGTGAATAACAATGAATAAACATCATCTTTTCTCCATTAGTTTTTTTCTTTTTCTTTTATTTTTTTCAATATACAAAACTATTTTTTTTTACTATTTTAATTGGAGATAAAGAGTGAGAATTTGTTAAAATATGATACAATATGGCTTGTGAACCCACTGCCCAAGGAAAATGAAAGATCTCTTTCTATCAATCCGTAACAATGATTCATTCCTGATAATTCCCTTGGAAGTACCCTCTGCCCCACAAATTCTGAAAGTAAAACAATAATGTACACAAAATATGGGTAGTTAGGGACACTTAATATTGTAATTTGGATACCAAACATGCATTTCACGGTCTCTAAGGCATAAGAAGGGTAAAATGCCACGGTGGAAAAAATAGAGGTTGATTGTACAAAGGGATTTTCAATGAATGATGGAATCTATAAAGAATGTAGAATAGTAGAATATAATGGATTCAAATAGAATCAAGGAAAGTTATAGTTTCTTTACATGACTCGAGACTCTCAAGAAAGTGATTCAAAGTATGAATATGCAATAAATGGATTTGAATGTCTCTCGGGAAAGGGATTAAAATATTGGTCAGTGCTAATGTGGCATGGGTTTCAAAAATCCATTAAAAACCTATGAATGGTTTGAGAATATAAATTCTATAAAATGTTTCCATATCAAAATTCATTTGTAAAACGTATTTACAAAAGTAAGGGAATTTTCCACACAATTGACTCTGGAATGAAAAATAATTGGGAATTCTTTTAAAGAGGGCATCTTTTTCCTAGATAAAATAAAAATTCTGGCACAAAATCAAGGGATAAAAAGGAGGAAAGTTATAATAATATTCAGAAAGAGAGAAAAGAGAAGAAAAAAATAACAAAAAACCCAAAATAACCCTGGAATGTACCAATCCCCCCACACCTTGGACATGTAGTGTCCTCACTGTAAAAAAAAGAATATGGGAAAGGAGAATACATCCTGGTGGATGTCATTCCTAGGTCACTTCTTGAACATGGAGTTCCTCTATCAAGGACTCCAGAATGGCTTCGTTAAAGTGATATAGCTGATTCTCATTGATAGTGAATGTTTTCTTGGTTTCATTATTTTAAACCTGAAAAACACCAAATAGAGAGACATTAGTGACATTATATGGTCAAAACTAACAGGAACGAAGCTTATCAGGATGATATTTTTGCCTTTCATTGTATATGAGTACCTTTATCCAATTTGGAACTGATGATTAAGGATAAATAAATCATGGGAAGCCTTGTTTTTCTCCTTATAAATTCTAGAGTTCTCATATGAATCTATATGCATTTCCTCCAGCTCCAGTATCTAAAACTTCCATTGAAAACCTACACTAGAAAGTTTGTAATTGCAATTTTTAATGGCCCAGAAGACCCTAAACTCAATCTCAATAGAGAGTTGACAACTCTTTCCAAAAAATAAGCACATAAGGTGACATTCCAATTGTGGTTTTAAAAGCCGTACGATAATCCCATAATGAATCACCAATTCTAAGACTCCAATATTTTCTATGGGGTTGAACAGGTTTTTCAAGAAATTATTTTATCTATATATTTTACAACTCAGATTAACCATTGTTATGTGGTTGATATGAATTAGAAACTCGCTGACTGACCCCATACTGATGCAAAATTGATTTCATTGTTTGGTTGTAGAAATGAGAAACCTGGTCACTGATGACGAACCTAGGTAAGCCAAACCTACAGAAAATTTGGGTTATCATAAATTCAACAACTATTTTGGAATAATTTTTCCTTGAGGATCATGCCTCTACCCATTTTGACAAGTAATAAACTACTAGAAGAATGTAAAAGTCTCCAAAGAAATTTGGAAATGTTCCAATAAATTAAATTCCACAAACATAAAAAATGTTATGAAAGAGTAATGGTTGTTGTGGAATTTCGTTTCTTTTAGAGACATTACCCATTATTTGACAATGTGGACAAGGTTTTCCAAAATCATGGGCATCCTGAAAATGTGTTGGCCAAAAGAGACCATAATCAGCAGTCTGTTGGTGACCAATGTGGCACCCATAAGAATGAGTGTGTTAGAATCTAAGGATATACTGAAACTCTCTATCAAAACATAATTCCTATGGAATTGATCACTACATATACACTAGAGTTATGGGTCCTCCAAAATGTACCAACGAGACTCATGTTTTAGAGGAAAATCATAGTTTTTCTTGAAATCAATAGGAAGTCAACATGCTACCAAATAATTTATAATTTCGTTATACTAAGGAATATCATCTTGCACTCGGTATAATTTCTCATCAAGAAACATATCCTTTATAGGAATACAGGGGGATGATTAAATGTATGAGGATGGTAGAATCCTACTGATATCATCATCCACCACATTATTTTCTCCTTTATTATCCCTAATTTATAGATTAAATTCTTATAGCATCCCACCTTTTTATAACATAACTTTTCATTACATTATACCAAACTGAGGATCATTAAGGTTTAGTGTCTTGGAAACCACGAAATTAAAACATGAAAACATAAAAAATTATTCATAAACACTTGAAAGGCTTATCCTTATGTTCATCCTAGGTTCATTACTGCATCTCATAACCTGGGGACATACATCAAAAGAAAGGGTGAGCAGAAGGCCCAGTAAGGGAAACAAGGGGAAACATTTAACATGTGTAGTTGAGATACATCAATAAAGTCATGAAAAAGAACATTAAGGCATGAGAAATAAATCATGAGGTATATCATAATAAAAATAACTTATTTCATAACATGAAGATGTGGCTATAACATTTAACTTAGAAAATCATGAACATATCACAAAGGTCCATTCCCAAGGTGTCATTTGAAATTACCAAGGTTATTCACTAGGGTATCGTTAAAATTGTAATATCTAGTGGTTACATCATTACCCAATGCGTTGGAGCGCTATTAGATCACACCCTTAAATATGTCTTTATCATCATGTGAGCCAAATATATAATCATCAAACATTTCATAAATAACCTATATAGCATAAAAGAAATGGGTTTCATTTCATAATCATAACTTTTTTAAAAAACTTCTTTTAAGACATGATCTTTATGTCATTTTGAACCCATAAAAAAATAAAGTGAGTTTAATGTATATAAATCACATAATTTAATGTAGAAAATTTTGATATATATGTGAATACCCTTATAGAATAAATAGTCTTTAGTAAACACTTAATAAATAAAAGAGTTTGAGAAAAAGAGAGAAATTTTGAGATGAAAATTCTGCAGCATAACGGCTATGTTGTAGGGTTTTAGAAAACATTGAAAAGAGAGGGGAAATGGGTCACCCACTCATAAATGATCCATAAAACAGTAGAGGGACAGAATATAAAGGATATAAGAACATGGTAATGAAATTTTAAAGACATACCATATGAAATGAAAAACATGGAAGGAAGACAAAAATAAGATTTCTCTTATGAAAATTCGGCAGCCTAACATCGTCACTTAAAACTTAAAAAAAATTAATTAACAAGATAAAATAGGGTATATCAGAATATGAACATAAAATATCAGTATTATAGATGTAGATATCATAACCCAACATAATAAAAAGGAACATGAAAGACTTGACATGAAAATAGAACTTGAAAATGAGAAGGGTGAAACAATCCCTTAAAAATTCGGCAGCCTAACGACGCCACCTAAACATTAGTAAAATGAATTTATGAGATCAAGAAGGGGTATCTCATCATATGAAAATAAAAATTACAGTAGGATGAATATAAAATAACATCCTCCAACATAAGAACATGGATCATAACAGATATGACATAAAAGAGAGTACTTGGAAAGAAAGAGAGAGGTAGGATCCCTTACCTTAAAACGTAACTCTTAAAACTCAAAGGTTTGGACCTTTAGGGCTTCAGGGAACCTTGGTAGGACTCCTTGTGAGGTAAGTAGACCATAAATTTGTTAAGGATTATTTTGGAGTTGAAAGGATGAGAGAATGGCTTGGTATTTATAGGGAATGTGAGGGGACAAGGCATTAATGGCCAAGGGACACCTCATTGGTGGTATTGGAAAAACCATGGGCTTGGCCATGGTATTTACAAAGGTGTTAGGCCACATGGGACCACTCATACAATAATTCATCCACTTTAGTCGACCATCCATTAAAATATCTCATGAAATCATCATGATGAAGTCATGATGTCATTAAACATACCGAAACCCTAAAACTAAAAATTCAGTATTCACTGAAAATTCAACTTTCTCAGAAAAATCCCAAAAATTCTCCTTAACCAAATATCGATGCTATGATTTCAAAAATGAACTCCATTTTGTAAAAATAATTTTCTAAATATTTTTAATTTAATTTTTAAATAAATTCCCTATTCACCGAAGATTTATTTTTTCCAGAAAAATCCCAAAATATTACCTTAACATAATATCAATGTTCTGAGTTCAAAAATGAAATCCATTTTACAAAAAAAAAAATTTATAAATAATTTTAATTTAGTTTTTAATAAAAAAACACTATTCACACGAAAAACTAATACTTGACTAATAATTTCTAAAATAGTTATTTACCTATTTTATTGAATCACATTACTTAATCAAGGTGCCTAGATTATATTAAAACTTTATTTAAATGAGATTAAAAATCCATTTGGCCACATTACTAATCCTAAGCGTAAAATCACTATTCATAATTTACTATTCATCAAAAATTAAGTTGTTTTTATTAGACTCTAAATTTCATACTGAAAAAAATTGTAGAAGACCATTTTTTGAAAATCATTACACATAATTAATTATTTAAGGTTTACATAAATGTTTTCAAATATCCTTTTTTCTAGAATTCATCAAAAATATGCATACAACATTTATCTAGACATTTGAAAATTCACAAACTTTATCATGAGAAGAAATCACAATTTTTATTTAAATTAAAGGATTACACAAGGCAGTTACGGTCTCCTTACATAGCCTCTTATAACCCTAGTATAGGACCTAAGTGTAAGGTGTGGTAAGGTGAGAGAATCTGAGGGCGGATCGACCAACATCGCACGAGTAGTAATTTCTATTAGTTTGAACTTCTCGCGAAGGTGATTCTATTCTAGCTTCACACGATGAAGTTTGGATTGGGTTTGGTCCAGAGCTAAGCCCAGTGGTGCTACCTCCTTCCCAAGTTCTGTTAGATGGGCTTCAATTTTCCCAAGACTACTGAATGATGCCATCAAATCTTCTTTCTATATTAATTAACCAAGATCACTTGTATTTAGAGACAATAGTCACAACATTTAGTTTCCAACGGTCATACTAACTAACGATCATATAATAGTCAAAACCCAATAGTCTCATTTTAATTATATTCATTTTATTAAATGAAAATTTTTTGTTGAGTATGAAATAAAATAACACACAAAATTAGGAAACAAGATTTATTCAAAATTTTGGGTCGTTAAAATCTTCCCCCCTTAAGAAATTCCATCCTCGTAATTTTGGAAATTAGGATTGGAAATTTTATTGAAAGTCCCACATCGGAAAAAGAGTCAGTAACATTATTAATTTAAAAGAAAGAAAAGGAAGTAAAAAAGGTAACCCGAGTTAACCCATACTAAGATTCTATGTAGGAAAACATGGATATGGAGGAGAAGACAAAGGGTCAAGTTATGAGGGAGAGTGATAGAAAAAATGTCTAAGAAAAGTTAACCACCAGAAAATCAAAATCTTGTGATGGGTTAAATGGTCTTTGATTACCCAAGAGGAAAATTAAACCAACAACATTTTTGTTTTATGTTCCTTTTAAATTTTTTGAGGAATTCATTTACCACATAGAATAAAAACACAAGGAAATATATTTACCTTCAAGTAGAGTTTCATCCCTTAATATGTTTCCACCAATACTAATATTTTCTCCAAACAAAGAGCATTAAAAACTACTTGGTCTCATCAAAGCACAAGAATTATCTTCTAGAGAATCACATAATCCACAAAAGAATAACTATCTATATTTAAAAATTTATCCCAAAAATAGAAAGGGTAAGATAAAACAACTCTTAAAAAAGAAAGAACCCCATAGAAAGGGAAACTACTTTAAATATTCAAAGTCCCATGGTACTACCCAAATATTATCATAGACCGTTCCATAAATAAGTATCCTTAAAATTACTCAAAATAAACCAAACTAATATTGAAACCCAAATATAAGAAAAATTTGATAACATAGTCTTCCAAGATAAACTTTATCGTTCATCTCCAAACAACATCAACCACTCCTAACATATTATAACAAAATTAACTAACCTAAACATATTTTCCCCAATATAGGTTAATCATTTCCATAAGTTACCTAAATTACTATAAGTTCACCTTAAATTCGTCAATTATTCAAAATATAATTCAACCTTTACTCCTCAAAGAAAATACTGTAGTAATATATTTACCTCGATCATATAGGGTTCCCAAAATAGTGAACGTCTTCTAAAATAATAATCATCTTTTAATCCCATAATCAATTTTTTCAAGAAGAATAGATTCACAACATCAACATGTGATACATAACAATAGATGTTTTCCTTAATGATATAAAACTATCTTAGGTAGTGACTTTATGTTCTTAGAAAACATTAAACATATGCTCAGAGATCATGAAATAAAATACAACATGACATAGACAATTATTGTGAAGAAGTTGCATGTACTTTAGTCATAATGATCCATATCACCATAGGAATTGCATTATTCCCTTGTCATTGAAGATTGTTGATGCTCATCAGGCTTCTCATCCCTTCTAAGAGAGCATTGTCTTGGATAATTTCCAACTTCTCCACATTTACGACATTGAAAAGTATAAGGTACATTAGATCGAACCTTATCTCTATTCATCACATTATCCATTTTTTGAATCAAAAGGTTACTTTATGCCTTATCACCCCACACTTAAAACATCTCTCGATTCCATTGTGAAATTCTCCTCAGTGCTCCTTTCCACACTTTTTGCACAAAAGAAATTAGGTCTTCTCTCCCTTATCAACTTTATCAGATGAACATCATTGAGACTTCGTCTTCTTCTTACTTGATGAATTTGGGAATTCAACTAGGTACCAATTATTAATTGTGATTTTTGATAGCTGGTTTGGCATAATCACAATATGTTCAACTTGATCTCTCGTCATCTCTGTCACATTAATAGAGCAATCGTCACATTTCCTATCACATTGATTGTTGGGACATGTTCTTCTATTTCCCGCCATTAACTAAGATAATAAAGTATAATTAGGGGCTTAAATACTTAGCCAATAATCATGAAAAGAAAACTTTAAGCATAGAAGGATAAAATTGTAGAATAAAAGTATATCCTAACTTGTGATCCCCTAGGTTCCAATCTAGGTTATCCATGATCATATATTCTTATGTGAATCTTTATTTTATTTTATCTTTATTCCTTTAATAATGGTTCATACTAAGCTTATGAATCTACCAAGGCATATCCCTCGGGAGTGTCGTAACAAAGAGTGCATCAAGGCCCGTTTTCGTGTACCAGTTCCCGTTCGAGTCTAGCTCAAGTGGTGTTTTCGGGTTTTACCCCTATGTACATCTGTGCCAGAGCCACCTCTACCTGATCGTATCCAGACAGGGATGTATTTGCTTGATAAACCACTTACTCAATACTTACCAAAACACCAGGAAGATTTCCTATATTTAAACTTTTCTATAGGGTTCTTCCTAAAGTTTTCATATCCTAATTTCCACAAATAACTAAACCATCCTTTGATACCAACTATATCATCCTGCCTTTTTCTAACATAACTTTTCATTACATTTTACCAAACTGAGGATCTTTAAGGTTTAGTGTCTTGGAAACCAGGAACTTAAAACATGAAAACATAAAACATTATTCTTAAAAACTTTAAAGACTTCTCCTTATGTTAATCCTAGGTTCATTACTGCATCTCATAACCTGGGGACATACATCAAAATAAAGGGTGAGCAGAAGGCCCAGTAAGGGAAACAAGGGGAATCATTTAACATGTGAACTTGAGATACATCAATGAAGTCATGAAAAAAAGAACATTAAGGCTTGAGAAAGAAATCATGAGGCATATCATAAAGAAAATAACGTATTTCATAATGTGAAGATGTGGCTACAACATTTAACTTAGACAATCATGAACATATCACCATGGTCCATCCCCAAGGTTTCATTTGAAATTACAAAGATTATTCACCAAGGTATCGTTAAAATTGTAATCTCTAGTGGTTACATCATTGACCAATGCATTGGAGCGCTATCAGGGAAAACCCTTAAATTAGTCTTTATCATAATGCGAGACACATATATCATCATAAAACATTTCATAAATAACCCATATATCATAAAAGAATTGGATTTCATTTCATAATTATAACGATTTAAAAAAACTACTTTTAAGACATGATCTTTATGTCATTTTAAACCCACAAAAAAAGAAAGTGGGTTTCATGTATGTAAATCCCAGAATTTAAAGTATAAAATTATGATATATATGTGATTACCCCTGTATAATAAATAGTTTTGAGTATTCAATTAATAAAATTAAATAATTTGAGAAAAAGAGAGAGACATTTTGAGATGAAAATTCGGCAGTATAACAGCTATGTTGCAGGGTTTTAGAAAACATTGAAAAGAGAGGGGACATGGGTAACCCATTCATAAATGATCCATAAAATAGTAGAGGGACAGAATATAAAGGATATAATAACATGGTACTGAAATTTTAAAGACATAAAATATGAAATTAAAAACATGGAATTAAGACAAAAATAATATTTCTCTTATGAAAATTCGGCAGCCTAACGACGTCACTTAAAACATAAAAAAATGAATTGGAAAGATCAAATAGGGTCTCTAATCATATGAACATAAAATATCAGTATGATATATATATAGATAATACCCCAACATAATAAAAAGGAACATGAAATACTTGACATGAAAATAGAACTTGAAAATGAGAAGGGTGAAAGAATCCCTTAAAAATTCGGTAGCCTAACGACGCCACATAAACATTCTTAAAATTAATTGATGAGAGAAAGAGGGGGTATCTCATCATATGAAAATGAAAAGTACAGTAATATTAATATAAAAGAACATAATCCAACATAATAACATGGATCATAAAATATATAACATAAAAGAGAGTACTCGGAAAGAAAGAGAGAGGTAGGATCCCTTACCTTAAAACGTAACTCTTAAAACACAAAGGTTGGGACCTTGAGGGCTTGGGGGCACCTTGGGAGGACTCATTGGGAGGTAAAAGGACCCTAAATTCGTTGAGGATGATTTTTTAGTCAAAAGGATAGAAGAACGGATTTGTATTTATAGGGAAAGTGAGGGGACAAGGCATTAATGGCCAAGGGACACCTCATTGGTGGTATTGCAAAAACCACGGGTTTACCCATGGTATTTCCCATGGTGTTTGGACACATGAGACCCCAAAAACAATAATTCATCCCCTTTAGTCGACCATCCCATTAAATATCTTATGCAATCATCATGATGTAGTCATGATGTCATTAAACATACCGAAACCCTAAAACTGAAAATTCACTATTCACCGAAAATTCAACTTTCTCAGAAAAATCTCAAAATTTTTCCTTAACCAAATATCGATGCTATGATTTCAAAAATAGACTCCATTTTATAAAAATAATTTCCTAAATATTTTTTATTTAAGTTTAAAATAAGTACACTATTCACTAAAAATTCATTTTTTTTCAGAAAAATCCCCAAAAATTACCTTAACATAATATCGATGCTCTGAGTTAAAAAATGAACTCCATTTTATAAAAATAATTTTCTAAATATTTTTAATTTAGTTCTTAATTAAAAAACACTATTCAACCAAAAAAACTAATAATTGACTAATAATTTCTGAAACAGTTATTTACCTATTTTATTGAATCACATTACTTAATCAAGGTTCCTAGATTATATGAATACTTTCTTTAAGTGGGATTACTAATCCATTTGGTCACAATACTAATCCAAAGCATAAAATCACTATTCATAAATTACTATTCATCAAAAATTATGTTGATCTTATTAGACTCTAAATTTCTTACTAAACATACTTATAGAAGACCATTTTTTGAAAATCATTACACATAATTAATTATTCAAGGCTTACATAAATATTTTCAAATATCATTTCTCTAGAATTCATCAAAAACATGCATACAATATTTATACGTACATTTGAAAATTCACAAACTTCATTATAATAAAAAATCACAATTTTTATTTAAATCAAAGGATTACACAAGGCAGTTACAGTCTTCTTACATAGCCCCTTATAACCCCAGTATAGGACCTAAGTGCAAGGTGTGCTAAGGTGAGAGAATCTGAGGGCGGCTCAGCCAACATCACACGAGTAGTAATTTCTATCAATTTGAACTTCTCGCGAAGGCGATTCCATTCTAGCTTCACACGATGAAGTTTGGATTGGGTTTGGTCCAGAGAAAAGCTCAGTGGTGCTACCTCCTTCCCAAGTTCTGTTAGATGGGCTTCGATTGGCCCGAGACTACTAGATGAGGCCATAAAATCTTCTTTCTATATTAATTAAACAAGATCACTTGTATTTGGAGACAATAGTCGCAACATTTAGATTCCAATGGTCATACTGACTAATGATAATATAATAGTCAAAACCCAACAGTCTCATTTTAATTATACTCATTTTATTAAATGAAAAAGTTTTATTGATTATGAAATAAAATAACACACAAAATTAGGAAACAAGATTTATTGAAAACTTTGGGTCATTAGAATTCTTGAAGGAGGAGCATTTAGAGAATGAGACATGGTTTGGATTCCATTTTATTTAGGAGATACCAAAGGGCTTCGTGGTCTGAGATTTCAATGAGCTCGGACCCTAAAAGGTATGACCAAAATTTATCCGTGGAAAACACTATGGAAATTAATTCTTCTTCAGTTGTGGTGTAGTTTACTTGGGCAGGGTCTAGTGTGTGTGAGGCATAAGCTATGACATGTAGAGGTCGGTCGACCCTTTGTGAGAAGACTTCCCTAACTACATAGTCTGAGGAAGCACACATGAGACCAAATGGTAAATCCTACCGAGGTGGTTGGATTAATAGGGGTGACGTGGGAGTCCATTTTAACTTATTAAAATATTCTTCAAATTCTTTATTAAAAACAAATTCTTTTTCTTTTTGGCGTAATCGGGAGAGGGGGAGTGTAATTTTACTAAAGTCACAGATGAAACGACGGTAAAATCTTGAATTACTTAGGAAAGAACAAACATCCCATACATTTTTAGGGAATGGTAAGGAATAAATGACATCCAATTTTGAGTTATCTACTTGTATAACATCCCCATAAATGACATTCCCCAAAACTATGCCTTGTCGCACCAAGAAATGGCATTTATCATAATTTAATACGAGATTATTTTCAATATAGTGACGTAGGACAAAACCTCAACTACTAAAAAATTCATCAATATAGGATCCAGACATAGTGAAATCATCCATGAAAACTTACATGTAATTCCCTAGGTAATCCAAAAAAATACTAACCATACATCTTTGGAATGTACCCGGAGCATTAGACTGTCCAAATGGCATCCTTCTATAGGAAAATCCACCAATTGGACAAGACAAGGATGGAATTTCCTAATCCTCAAGGGAAATATAGATCTCAAAGTGTTTAGAATACCCATAAAGAAAACAACAATGGGACATTCCCTATATCCTCTTTAGCATTTGGTCAATGAATAGAAATGGGAAATGATCTTTCCTAGTGTGTTGGTTTAGTCCATTATAGTCTATAAATACACACTAACTATTCTATACAAAAGTTAGAACAATTCATTATTTTCATTTTTATTTACTTTAAGACTGATTTTTTTGGAACTACTTTTATAGGACTGACCCATTAGCTATCAGAGATGGGGTAAATGATTCCAGCATCCAATAATTTTGTTACTTCCTTTTTAACTACATCTAAGAGATTTGGGTTCAGTCGATGTTATGCCTACCTCATGGGTTTAGCTTCATCATTTAAAAAAATATGATGCATACAAATTGATGGGCTAATACTAGGAATGTCCGAAAGTGACCATCCCAATGCTTGTTTATACTTTTTAAAAAGTTCAATCCGTCACAATTCACACTCAAGAGGCAATGAACTATAAATTATGAAAGGTAGCTTGTTACCACCCTCAATATATTAATATTCAAAATCTTGAGGAAGTTTTTTCCATTCCAATTCATGTGGATTTTGGATTTATGGGAGAGTGTGTGAAAGTGGGAGGTCACTAATCTCATATAAATGCTCAATGGTATCATCCGTAGATAAGGAATGAGCTTTTAAAATCTTAACAGAATCATCAATGTTCCTTGGATCCCCAATTTTCAAAAAATTATCAATTAATAAACATGAAAGGCACTTTTCTATACCACTACTACAATCAATGCATGATTCATTATGAAAAATTTCAATAAAGGATAAAAACTCAAAAATGGGATTGGGGTAATGAAATAATGTTTTTTGAGGGGAAGGTAGTACATCAAATGAATATATCAAGAGAGAGGATTGTTATTCTGATGGGTGATTCATGGAATCAAGGATGTCAAAATAGAAGATGTCACCACCAAATTCCATAGATAATGTACATGTATAAATATTAATTTTGGTATTGGATATTTTCAAGAAAGGAATCCCTAATATAATTGGGGCATGTCCATTTATCCTATAATCTTCCATTTTTAACACATAAAATCAGTTGGAAAAGTTTAATTTTACTCCCTCAGAATAACACCCTCTAACACAACAAAATGGTGTGAAATACTCCAATTTTATAGCTAAACAACTATTCCAGTGGGATTTAGTTTACCTAAATTCAAAGAACAATAAATGGAGTGGGGCATCACATTAATAGAGGTGCCCAAATTAAGCATATCATTATAAAATGAATACTCCCCTACGGTGTATGGAATTGATAATATTCAAGGATAATTTCACATGGTGGGAAGTGATGTCTCTATAAATTCTGAGATATTTCTCCCCAAGATCACCTTATCAACACCTTGAAGTCTCCAACAGTAAGTACACATCTCCTTCAGAAATTTGGAATATCATGGAATTTTCTTGACGACATCAATCATGGTGATGTTCACTTGAATTTTTTTTAAATTTTCCAATATTTCTTTATAAAGTTTAGTTTCCTTTTGTTTCCTTGTTTGGGTGGAACATTGGGGAAATGGGAGAGGAATGGATGGGCTTGGTGGTTTATCAATATATACACTCTTTCCTTTTGTAGGGCTTCTCTCAGGACAAGGGCTTTCCACATTTGAACATTTTTCGGTGGTTGGGATGGTGTTTTCCTTAAGAGAGGATGACTCTAAATGAGGGCTAATTTGTCTTATAAGTTGAGTTCCACTCCTAAGGTTTACAACAATAACATTTCCCTTATCCCTAGTGTTTACAAGTGGTTGAGATGGTAGTTTACCAGACCCATGGATTTGGATTTCACCAACTGAGTTATCTAGTTAGCCAATTTGGGTTTTGAGGTCTTGTATGGTTACCAGAGTGGTTTATAAGATTTTTAGAATTTTGGAAGCCATTTGTTTCATCATATCTTCTAGGATAGGATTGGGTTTTGGAGGGGGTTTTTGGAAAGTCCTTTGGGGTAGTTAATGTTTTTTGGGTGGTGGTGGTGGATGACTACTCTGACCCCGATGGTTCCATTATTGTTGAGGTTGGTTTGAATACCCCTTTCTTATAGTCTTGGTTGTCTTTACACCAAGGGTTGGATGGATAGTGAGGTTCTTTCTTTAAGGGTTTGTTAGAGGGGAGACGAAGAAATATTACCTAATAACTCTAAGAGGTTTCTCTCAATTGGTGGAATTGGTCAGAATAGTGTGTATCAGAAGAGAGAGTACCACAATTAATCAGAGGAGGTTGGAATTATCTTTGGAAAAGAGTCAGTTGTCAAATAAGGGTACATGCCTCTTCAAACTTTGTCTCCACCTTCTTCTCAAATTCAGTAGTTTTCACCACATGGAAACTTAGAATGGGTACACTAGACTGTGAACCAAGCTGGTGAGAATTTTATGTCATGTTCTCTATTAGGGTCCTTGTAGCAATTGAGGTTTTATCAAAAAATGAAACACTTGCAGCAGAATCAATCATGTTATGATCAATTAGAATTAAATGTTCGTAAAAATATTGAATAAGAAGTTGGTCGCTTATTTGTTGGTGTTGAAAACTTGGAAATAATATTTTAAATCATTGAAAATAATAAATAAGTGTTTCTCCTTGAGATTATCTTATACCACATATTTCTTTCCTTATGGTTGTAGTTCGAGAGGCTGGAAAAAAAATTTCAACTAAATTGTGTTTCATGTCTTCCCATCCTCTTATCGGGGAATTACCATAATATAACCAATATTTTTCTGTTTCTTCTAATGAAAATAATAATTACTTGATAATTACATGTTCCTCATCCACATTAGTAGTTTTTAATGTTAAACAAGAAGTGTGTAATTATTTTAAATTCTTTTATGTATCCTCTCCAAGATGTCCATGGAATCTTGGTAATAAATGAGTTAAACCTAATTTTAGTTCAAAATTGGTTTCCTCACCTTGTATTTGAATATATGCACGTTGGATATCAATATCTGGTGAGGTTAGTTCATTTAGTGTACTATTTTTTTCAACCATTTTTAGAAGTATATTTCAGATTTAACATGGGTTCTCGAAGAAGAATAAGGGAAAAACAGAGTTCCAATGTGTGGTGTATCCTCCTTTAAATTGTTGTCTTTCTTGCCTATGTGTCGTTAAAGTATGATCCTCTATGGTTTGGGTTAAAATGGTGGTAAATATCTGGGATTAAAATGATTCATGAACCAAACCTACAAAATATATAGATCATAATACAAAAGGATTGAAAAGGTATAAGAGAAAACAAATAAATATTCAAAATATTTAAAAATATCTTATAAAAAACACGCACTAAAAACTGAAGCGCTCCCTGGAAGCGACACCAAAATTTGAAATCTTTGTCATGAAACATATAATTTATAATGGTTTAAAGTTTATTTATTTTCTAGGGTAGAACCTATGTCATATATCAAGGAGTTTTAATGAGTTTAGAATGTGTATTTTTAATAATAAGAACTAAAAGAGGTTTATGGTTTTGAAAAATGTTTTAGGAAAATAACTTAATTTAAAGAGTTAATTAGTTTAAAAAATAAGTGTATTTTGATAAATATGAGATAAAAGGTTAATTGTGAGTTCACTAGAAACCATTCAAGTTCATTATTCTTGTATATTAATTAGGGTTTTATGTTAGTCTTTGGATGAAGTTAATCAGAATCCCTATTAATTTCCATGATTTTATATCAAAGATCATTAAGACAAAACATAACATAATAATCATATAGATAAGGTCCAGATATACTGAATTGTATAATTAATTCCAAAAAATTTAAATCTAAAATATATGGGGAATAAAAAGATTCTTGTGCTGTTTAATCAGAATAACACATGTCACATAATCAAGACTTCACACCGATTGGATAAAAGTAAAGAGTATCTGATTCGAGTCAATAAAAAAAGCCTTAAAACATGAATCAAAGTAATATAATTCTAAATTAATTGTTTTCAAACCCAAAATACATCAAAACATTAGTATTATAGGTTCTAAAACTCCCTTTACAAGATGTGTAGCTCCCTCACAATGACCGCTCATGGTTTAGCACGACATCTGGAGGAGGAGGAGGCTCGTGTGGAACTTCACCTTTATCCTTGAACCCCTATGAGGATAGGGGCCTACAAAGATTCTTGGATGAGGAGAGGACTACTTGGTTTTGAAAATTGGTTGATATTGGAATCCTGGTAGAAATTGAAAATGAGGTTCCTATGGTTCCTTTTTATATCCAAAATGGGACACGGTTTTGAGAACCCTGTTTTTGAGACACCAATTTTGTCTCAGTTTTGGACTAGTAAAAATCCATATCACGACTTATCCAAAAGAGATTAATTTTTTTCCAGAATATTGAATATATCAATGTCATATTTTTTTCCATTAGACATCTGTATTGGGAGATATGATTAATAGATTGAACTAAACTTTTGAATTCGGGCATATTCTGTCCCCTAGACAGAATGGTTCAGATGGGCCACCAGATGGATGAATTCGGCTTAGGTTCCTTGTAATGAGTTGTAGACTATGAGGTTTTGGATAGGTCCAAAATATTTCATCCCATTTAGAGCATGAATTTCTCTCACCATTAAAAATAGTGGATAAGTTTCCTTGGGTTCCATGCAGTTTGGCCCATTTTCTGATGGATCATCTCTGGGGCCTCCAAATCACCTAATCCTACAATGAATTCATGAAAAAAGTAACATTTTACTTTTTAAAAGAGATAAAAAAACAAATTAATCAAACATTAATTAAAATTTGTTATTATCTCTATAATTTTCAATACAAAACTAGTTTAGCACAGTGGTGTAAGGAAAAAAATGAAACAGTGAATCACGGTGTGATCACACCCCCACACATAAACATTTTCACTCTCGAGAAAAGTCTTATATCCTAAAAAATTCTCATTCAAAACTAAAAGGATAGAAAAGTTACAAAATTCTTCTAAAATGAAATTAATCATGTCTCTTTTATGAAATAAATTTTCCTATCATTTTTTTTCTCTCACATTTGAATTTTTTCAACTTCATTTGTTTACCCAACCTACACATCATAGCCTACCTCACTTATAAATTTTCCTCTTACCTAAAGGAACATATGAAAGTGGAGTTATTCTATTTTCTTAGAGTTCATGTGATCTTACCATATTCTTTACAAGATTTTATGTTATCTATTAAAAGAAACTGGTGTTATACTCAAGAGGACTTTCAAGAGGTTGTTCTGAGGTTCAAGGGTTGGTAGGATTTAATGTATAAAAAATATTAGGTAGAAGCAAAGTGTATAATCTCTTAAGTAAAAAACATGTCAAAATTCCTCAAGTGTTCGCAATGAATTTACACACTCATTCCCTCACAATGTGTATCACTTCAAACTCACTATCCCCATTGTACATTTGTGTGGGACACAACCGATTAATGAAAAAAATGAATAAACTTCCTCTTTTCTCCATTGTTTTTTTATTTTTTGTTCCTTTTTTTTAACTATACAAAACTATTTTATTTTTTTACAATTTTTATTGAAGATAAAGAGGGAAAATTTGTAAAAAAATGATACAATATGGCTTGTGAACCTACTGCCGAAGGAAAATGTGGGCACCCTTTCTATCAACCCATAGAAATGATTCATTCCTAATACTTCCCATGGACACACCCTTTCACCCACACTTGTTTATAGTAAAACAAGTATTCACACAAGATAAGGGTAGTTAAAGATAATTAATCTTGTAATTTGGCTACCTAACAGGCATTTCATGGTCTCTAAGTCTTAAGTAGGGTAAAATTTCATAGTGGCCAAAAACAGAGGTTAATTGTACAAAGGTATTTTCAATGAACGATGGACTCTATCATGAATATAGGACACTTGAATCTTATGGATTCAAATATAATCAAGGAATTTTCTAGTTTCTCTACATGACTCGAGACTCTCAAGAAAGTGATTAAAATGAAGAATACACAACAACGGGATTAGAATGTCTCTCGAGTAAGGGATTAAAATATTGGTTAGTGATTATGAGGCATGGGTTTCAAAAATCTATTAAATACCTAAGAATGATTTGAAAATATAAATTATAGAAAAATATTACATATCAACATTAATTTGAAAAACATTTTTCCAAAAACAATGGAATTTTCCACACAATCGACTCATGAATAAAAAATTATTTGGAATTCTTTTAAAGTGGACATCTTTTTCAATGATAAAATTAACATTATAGAACAAAAGAGAGGGTTAAGACAGGGGAAAGTGACAAAACTATTCAACATGTGGTAAAAGAGAAGAAACAAAAATAAAAAAAATCATAGCTAACCCAATAATGTACCCATCCACACACACCTATAACATGTAGTGTCCTCATTGTAAAAAAGAATTTGGGAAGGAAGGATAAACCCTAGGGGGTGTCATTCATAGGTAACCTCTTGAATATGGAGTTCCTCCCTTAGGGACTCCAGAATGGATTTAGGAATTTTCTTCAGTTTCTCCCCATTGATAGTGAAGGTTTCCTTGGTTTCATCATTTTTGAACCTAAACAACACTAAACATAGAGACATTAGTAACAATGTATGGTCTAAAATAGCAGGAACAAAGCATACCAGTATGAAATTTTAGCCTTTGATTATAGAGGAAGACCCTCTACCCAATTTGGAACTGAAGATGAAGAATAAGGTGGTCATGGATGGACTTGGTTTTCTATTTATAAATCCCAAAGTTCTCATATGAATGTATACCCATTTACTCCATCTCTTATATATGTAACTTCTTCTGAGCACCTACACCAGAAATGTTAGAATTTCATTTTTAATGGCCTTGTATGCTTGATGATCAATCTCAATAGGTAAATGATAACTCTTTCCAAAAACAATCCTATAAGGTGACATTCCAATTGGTTTTTTAAAAGTAGTACAGTAATCCCATAGTGAATCATCAAGTCTAAGACTCCAATCTTTTATGTTGCGTTGAATCATTTTTTCAAGAATTTTATTTATCTCTCCATTTAACACCTTGGCTTAACCATTGGTCTGTTGGTGATATGTAGTTGACACTCGATGAACGACCCCATACTGACACAAATGTGATTGCATTATTCGGTTGCAGAAATAAGATCCCTTTTCACTGATGATGAACCTTCGTAAGCCAAACCTACAAAAAATTTGGTTTCTCAGAAATTCTATAACTATTTGGGAATCATCTGTTCTTGTGGCTTGTTCCTCAATAAATTTTGACATGTTATAAACTTATAGAAAAATGTTCAAGTTGCCAAAGTAATTGGGAAATGACCACATAATTTCAATTCCCTAAACATAAAAAATTTCATGAAAGTGAATGGTTATTGTGGAATTTAATTTATTTTAGAGACATTACCTAAACTTTACAAAGAGGACAAGATTTATAGAAATCATGGGCATCCTAAAAATGTGTGGACCAAAAGAGACTAAAATCAAGGACATTGCGAGTAGTCTGTTGGGGACCAAAGTGCCCCCATAAGGAAGAGTGTGACAGAATCTAAGAAAAGACTAAAAATCACTATTGAGAACACAACACCTAAGGAATTGATCACTACATATGATCCAGAGGAAGGGGTTATCCCAAATGTACCAAAAAAGAGTAACGTTTTAGATGGATGTCTTGGGTTTTTTTAAAATTAGTAGGAATGAAAGATGTTATCAAATAATTTAGAATTTTAGAAAACTAAGGAATAACATCCTTCACGTAGTACAATTTCTCATTGGGAAACATGATATTTTTAGGAATACAGGGGGATTAGTGAATTTTCAAGGATGGGGGAATCCTATAGATATGGTCTGCCACCAAATTCTATGCTCCCTTTTTATCTATAATTTAGAGATTGAATTCCTGAAGGGGGATCATCTAGAAAATGAGACATAGTTTTGATTTCTGTTTCTTTTGGAGATATAAGTGGGCTGCATGGTATGAGAATACAATGAATTTGGACCCTAAAAGTTATGAAATAAATTTATCCAATGCAAACACCGTGTAAATGAATTATTTTTTAGTTGGGGTGTAGTTTACTTTGGAAGAGTCTACTGCGCATGAGGAATAAGCTATGTAATGTGGAGCTCGGTTTACCCTTTGTGATAAGACTGCCCCAACTGCATATATAGAGGCCTCACACATGACCTCAAAGGGAAAATCCCACTAATGTGGTTGTATTACCAGGGGTGGAGTGAGACTCTATTTTAACTTATTAAAATCTTATTCACATTCTTTATTAAAAACAAATTATTTTTCTTTTTGGAGTAATTGGGAGAGTGGGAGTGAAATTTTACTAAATTCATGAATTAAATAACGGTAAAATACAACATGACCTTCGAAATACCACACATCCCATACATTTTTAAGGAATGGGAAGGAATAAATTACATCCACTTTTGATTTATCTACCTAGATACCATCCCCATAAATGAAATTCCCCAAAAATATACTTTTTCACACCATGAAATTTAATTTCTCATAATTTAATATGAGATTATTTTCAATACATTGATTTAGGAATAAATCTAAACTACTCAAACACTCATAAAAATAGGATCCATACACAGTGAAATCATCTAGGAATACTTCATCGCAATTCTCCAAGTAATTTGAAAAAATACTAACCATAAATAGTTGGAAAGTACCCGAAGTATTTCACATACCAAATAGAATTCTTCTATAAGAAAATGTGACAAAGGGGTAAGTGTAGGTTGTCTTTTCTTGATCCTTAGGGTAAATATAGATATGAAATTATCCAGAATACCTATCAATAAAATAATAACGAGACTCCCCCACTAGCCTCTCTTACATTTGGTCAATGAATGACAAAGGGAAATTGTTCTTCCTAGTGTGTTGTTTTAGACAGTGACAGTATATTAAGAGATTCCTACTATTCTATACACGAGTTGGAACCAATTCATTATTTTAATTTTTGATTATTGTAAGACCATTTTTGAAGAACTAATTAAATTGTATTGACCCATTGGATATCATATATGGGGTAAATGATTCCCCCAGCCAATAATTTTGTTACTTCTTTTTTAACTACAACAAGGAGGTTTGGGTTTAGTCGACATTGAGCCTAACTCACTAGTTTTTCCCCATCATTAAACAAAATATGTTGCATACAAATTGATGGGATAATACCAAGAATGTAAAAAAGTGTGCATGAAAAATTCTTGTCTATACTCCCTCAAAAGTTCAAGCTATCACATTTAATGATTTTGAGGGAGTGAACTAGAAATGATGACGGGAATATTGTTTCCATTATCAAGATATTAATATTTTAAGTCTTGAGGTAGTTGTTTTAGTTCCAATTCTTGTGTATTTTTGATTGATGGGAGTGTGTTTAAAAGTGAGAGGTAACGAATATAATATAACTTCTCAATGGTATCATTCTCAGATGAGGAATTAGCTTTTACAAGCTTAGAAGCATAACCGATGGTCATTGGAACCTCAGTGTTCAATAAATTATCAATTAATTAATATGTATGAAACTTTTATATACCACTAAAATAATCGATGTGTTATTAATTACCATGAATTTAAATCAAGGTTGAAAACTTAAAAATGGGATCAAGGTAATGAAAATAAGTGTTTTTAGGGGAAGGGAGTACATTAGTTGAATTTACCTAAAGAGAGGAATGTTATTCTGAGGGGTGTTTCATGGAATCAAGGATATTTAAATGGACTCTGTAACCCCCAAATTCCATAGATAATATAACATTATGTGTATTAAGTATGGTTTTGGAGGTTTTCAAGAATGGTTTCCCCAATATAATTGGGGCGTGTACATTAATCCTATTAACTTCCATTTTTAGGACATAAAAATCATCCAAAAAATTAAAATTTTCACTCTCATAAGAACATACTATATCACACCAGAAGGGTGTTTTGTACTCCAATTTGATAGATGAATGACTATTCTAGTGGGATTCAGTCCACTGACTTGAAATAAGAGTAAATAGAGTGAGGGATCATATTAATAAAGGCACCCAAATCAATCATATAATTAGAAATAGAATACTGCCCTATGGTTAATGGAATTGAAAATGTTCCAGGATCATTGCAAGTTGTGGTAAGTGACGGTTCAATAAATTCTAAGAAATTCCTCCCCAGTCTTAACTTCTCATCACCTTGTAATATTCTTCAGTTTGTACACATATCCATCAAAATCTTATAATATCTTGGAATTTTCTTGATGACATCAATCAAGGGGATGTTCACTAGCACTTTTTTGAATGTTTCTATTTTTTATTTATCAAGTTCAGTTTCCTTTTGTTTTATTTTTTGGGTGTCCCTTTGGGGAAATGGAAGTGGAATGGATGGAATTTGTGGTTCATCATTAGAGACACTCTTTCCTTTTGTAGGGATTCTTTTAGGACAAGGTTTTTCCTCATTTGAACCTTTTTTAGTGGTTGTGATAGTGGTTTTTTTAGGATGGGATAACTCTTAAAGAGGGTTCATATGGATTTTAAGTTGAGTTCCAATCCTAAGAGTTATTTAAGAAACTTTTCCCCTATTACTAGTGATGAAAAGTGGTTGAGATGGTAGTTTAATAGACCCATGGAATTGGATTTCACCCAATGAGTTACATAGTGAGCCTAATTGGGTTTTGAGGTCTTGTATGGATGCCTGAGTGGTTTTTTGGAAATGGAGATTGTTGGAATCCATTTGTTTCATCATATATTCTTGGATATGCTCAAGATTTGGAGGGGGTTCATGTAAAGGCATTTGGGGTAGTTGAGGTTTTATGGGTTGTGGTGGGGGATAACTACTTTGAACTTATTGGTTCCATTGTTTTTTATGTTGGTTTGAATACCACCTTGCCTATAGGCTTGGTTGTCTTTCCACCAAGGGTTGGATGGGTAATAAGGTTCATGATTTGTGGGTTGGTTATAAGGGTGGCTAGGAAATATTTCCCCACAAATATTAGAAGTTTCTCTTAGTTGGGGCATTAATCAGAATAGTGGGTATTAGAAGAGAATCTTCCACAATGGATAGGAGGAGAATATTGGGATTTTCCTTGGGAAAGGGATAGTTGTCGAAGAAGGGTACTTAACTCTTCATACATTGTGTCCACCTTCTTCTCAAATTTATTACTTTACACTTTATGGACACCTCGAATGGGTACAATTGACCTTGAAACAAATTGTTGTCTTTTATATTCCATGTTTTCAATTAGGGTCCTTACAGCAATTGCAGTTTTATCCACTAGTTAAACCCTGTAGTAGTATCAATCATGTTACGATAAATTGAAATTAAACCTTGTAAAAATAATTTATTAGAAGTTTATCGCTTATTTGGTGGTGTGGACAACCTGAACATAATATTATAAATCCTTACCAAAATTTATGAAGTGTTTCCACTTATGATTTTCTAATACCACATATTTCATTCCTTATTTTTTGTAGTTCGAGAGGTTGGGAAATATTTTTCAATAAAAAAGGCGTTTCATGTTCTCCTAACCTCTTATTGGGGAATTAATATAATATAACCAATCTTTTTCTATATATTCTAAATAAAACGAAAATTATGTAATCTTAACCTATTACTCATCCACGTTAGAAGGTTTTAATGATGAATAAATAGTTTGAAATTATTTTAAATTCTTGTGGGGATCCCCTCTAGGATGTCCATGGAATATTGGTAATAAATGAATTAAATTTGATATTAGTTCAAAATTGGGTGTGTTGCCTTTTATTTGAATATATGAGGGTTGGATATAAATATCTAGTGAGGTTAGATTTTATTATTGTTATGTTGTTTTCATCCATGTTACAAATGTTTATTTTAGTTTTTACATGGGTTCTATATGAAGATAATGGGTGAAGAAGAGCTTCAATGAGTGGAGTGGCCTCCTTCAATGTGTTGTCTTGTGTGCCTTTGTTTCATTGACATTGGATCCTCTTTGATTCAGTTTCAAAAGGTTCTAAATATCTTTAAGTATAATGCATAATGTACCAAAACTACACAATAAATAGATCATAACCCAAAAGGATTGAAAATTTAGATGGTCAAAAAAAATTCACAAAATTTACAAATATCTTATAAAAAACACATCCTAAAAACCGAAGCACACCCCGATAGGGGTGCCCAAATTTTAACACATTCTCATGAAATTAAAAATTGATAATGGTTTAATGTTTATTTTTAGTCTAGGGAATACCCTAGTTAGTCTCTCAAAGAGTGTTGATGGGTTTAGAGCATGTATTTTGAATAAGAAGAACAAAAAGAGGTGGGTTGTTTTGAAAACAGCTTTAAAAAAATAACTTAAATTAAAGGGTTTATTAGATTAAAAACCATGTAGATTTTAAAAAATATGGGATAAAGGGTTCATTGTGAGTTCAGTGAACACCTTTCAAGATCATTATTCTTGGATATTAATTAGGGTTTGATGTAAGTATTTGGGTGAAATTAATTGGAATACCAATTACTTTCCAAGCTTTTATATCAAAGTACATTGAGAAAAACCTTAACCTAACAATTGTATAGATAAGGTCCAAGTACCATGAATGGTATAGTAACTTCAAAATCAAATTGAATTCTCAAATAATTGGGGAAGAAAAGGATTCATGTGTTGTCTAATTAGAACAACACAAGTCAGACACTCAAGACTTCCCAACGATCGATTATAAGTAAAGAATATTTTATTCGAGTCAATCAAAAAAGCCTTAAAACATGAATCAAAGTAAGATACATCTAAATTAAATATTTTTAAACCCAAAATAAAACTATCAAGTAGTATCAAAATTTCCTAAACTCCTTTTACAAGATGTGTATCTCCCTCACAATGAATGCTCACCGTTTAGCTCAACATCCGGAGGTGGAGGAGGCTTGTGTGGAACTTAGGCTTCATCCTTGACCCCCCTATGAGGATAAGGGCCAACAAATATTATTGGATGTGGAGAGGACTCCTTGGGGACTCCAAATTGTAAGTTATTGGCCTCCCGGTGGAACTTGAAAATGAATTTCCCATGGTGCCTTTTTATATCCAAAATGGGACATGGTTTTCAGCACCATGTTTTTGAGATAACACTTGTGTATTAGTTTTTTACTAGTAGAAAGGCATATCACAACTTCGAAAAACGAGAAGAGTTGGTTACCAGAAAATTAACTATCTCCACTTCAATTTTGGAGGCCATTAAGCTTCTGGATTGGGAGATATGGTTAAAAGATGGAACTAAAATTTTGACTTGGGGAAGATTCTGTCCCCTGGAAAGAATTGTTTGGATGGGCCACCAGATGGATGAATTGGGCATCCGTTAGTTGAGATGAATTTTATTCCATGATGTTTTGGATCTGAATACAAAATTTAATCCCAATTTCCCTCATGAATTTTTCTCATATTCAAAACAGTGGAAAACTGTCCTAGGGTTCAATGTAGTTGGGCCCATTTTCTTCTGGATCATCTCTGGGGCATCCAAATCCACTCCTCCTACAATGAATTCGTCAAAACAAGTAACATTTACCTTTTTAACAGTGATAAAAACAAAATAAAATAATCAAAAATGAAGTTAAATTTGTAATTTTTTGTATAATTTTCAATACAAAACAAGTTTATCACACTGCTGTTAGGGTGAAAATGAAATAGTTAATCATGGTGTGATCATCTATGCAACACTATGAAAAGGAATACCCCATTTTAATTAGAGGTCCCAATACCCTTATAGAATGTATTAGAGATAAAGGAATATCTTTTAAGGTTATGGAATGTGAACCAAGTATTGACTAGTGTTTAAGGTCTTATTTTTTAGACCATCTTAATCTATTGGTGGAATATCCTAAAGGAATACATGGGTAATGGAAACCCATCAAGTTAATATCAAGAACCAAGAAAAAACATGTTATCCTATTAGGTGAAAAATGAGGTTTCATATAATTTTAAGTCATTAAATGGGTAATATACAACATAGTTTAACATAATGTGGAAAATATGTTGTGCACATTGTTTAATATCATAATTTGAGTAAGATAAAAATGATTCCTAATGTTTAAGGTCATATAGATTTTACCAAAGAGAAAATTCGAGGTAGTTCTTACATCACAGAAGGTAATATCAACCTAATGTGAATCGAGGTCCATTTATATTAGTGCCACACATATATATTAAATAGGGCATTACACATATAAAGGTCGTGATTCTTGGAGTATAAGGGACACTAAACTTTTTGGTTACAAAAGCTTAATTGGGGAGGACCAACAATTTATCACCAGGTTATGTGGACCAATGGGGATGATACTATATATTTAGATAGAGAAGAGAAATAATGATATGAGTGAAAGTTCAGAGGGACTTATAGAATCTATGATAGAACAATTCATCTTATTAATAGAAGGAACACACAATTTAGGGAATGATATTAATTCCAATGGGGAGATGTGCAATTTAAAATCATGAAAATATGAAAAAAACCTCCCCCTTCCCGCAAACATATTGTAACACAATCATGTTTAGAAACAATATACTATTACTCATAATAATATGTAATTAATTGTTAATTTGGGAAAGAAATAGTATAATAATACTACCCATTTCAAATGAGAGTATACAAAAATAGAAAAAGGGTTGGGGTAAGAATGATACATTAGGGATTGGAGGTGAACTAATGAAATGGGAATCCAATTAGGGTAAAACACAAAAAAAATTATTTACCAAATTGAATTAATTAATGAGGGGATAACATAAAGGTTATCAGAATTACTCCATAATAAAGAAGTGTGACTGAAGAAAATTATATAATCTAAGATAAGAATTAGAAATGGAGTGAATTAGGGTGGAGGATGGATCATGAAAAAGTTAAAAACATAGGTTTCACTACATCATCAAGGATTTTGAAAAACATTTGGGTCCACAAAAAACCATGTATTAGTAACATGAAACCAATCACGTTGCTACTGGAAGTCCTCTAAGACAAATACCCTGGACAGAATGTGTGAATTTGGTGGATTGTTCCCTCACCGTAGGGTAGTTTGTTCAGACATGGAAGGTTGAAAGGGATCCAAATTTTGGAATACCCAAAGTGTGAAATAAAACTTAAAAGGATGTTTGGGTAGAGTTCAATACTAATGGTTTTATGCTACTATTCATTTAGAACATTGTTAGAATTGTTAGTATAAGCCGGGTTTGGACTAGATTCATGATAAGAGCATAATATTGATGTCAAATTAGTAATATGAACTTGATATAAGGGTATTGAACATCAAGATGAGTGAAGGGTGATGCAATGATAATGGGAAAAGAGAATTTGGGCCTAGGATAAGTCATACAATAATGTATATTTGTCTTTGGTAATGGGAATCAGTTCTGTGATAGTTATATTGGATTTTATAATAAAAGACCATAACCAAAAGGGGGAAATTACTCTAAGGAAATGGCGATAAACATGTTCTATAGTTATATCATCAAAAAAATGAAATTTTTTACATAGTTTAATGTTGTGTATTGTGAAAGATTTTAATATTTATTAAATATAACCAAGACATTAATAATAAATTTTAGTACTATATTTTAAGGAAGATAGGCTACATAATTTTATGTCATGCAGTAGGGACTATATGCCCTTTAGTTAAATTTAATGAGATAAAGACCCATTTTAAAAAAATTATGGCCATAAAAAAAGGAATGTTGTTCTTTATTTTAACATATTATTGTGGTGATTCAATTTTATTAAGTTTAGAATCATGGATCTTGGATGTATGAACTATAATGGAGGTTATAAAATGTACATTTTGAGGAACTTTGAATTTGTGGGATTTTTGATGTGTTCCCTATACATATTTATCAATAAATAAAAACCATTGGAATAATACTTGTAAATTGTGGAGGGGACTTCCCACATAGTTTACACTATTAGTGGTTTCCTTCGGTGTATCATTGGTGTTCTCAAAGCCTTCACCAATTCAACATGGAGAAAATATCGATGGAAGAACTTCTTATTAAATGGTCACATAAGATAGCTTTGATGGACCTAAAGGTTATGTATTTCTTGGACTCTGTTATCATCAATGTATTCTAGATCAACTAGGTAAAATTGAGATCTTATTTTTGATATCTGATAATCATATATTGGTATCTATATTAATGGTAGATGAACCTAAATAGGTAAAATTGAATCAATTCCATATAATAGAAAGCAAGAAGTCTCTTTGTTGGAGGTTTGAGTTTCCATCATATATCACCACATGAATTAATTAAATTTCGTGTCCAAATATTCTTATTCTATTCCACCATATTTGAAAAATATCTTGAGAGGGGTTTTTCACCTATCTATTTTCTCACGCAAAGCAGTGGGATGTATGGTTGGACTAGATTTTTTTTACTTTGAGTACAAGTTCTTCAACTCGACGACTCAAAAAATTTATTTATTTTGATAATTATTTGATGAATCCCAAAATGATAGATAATATGTGATTTTAAAAGAACTATCATCGATTTTATCTTTACTTCCTTGAGGGGAATGATCTTACTCCACATCAAAAAGAAGTTAGTGGTAGTAAGGATGAACCTGCACTATTGGGATGCCCCTGATGGGTAGGGACCCATTATAAAAAGTCCACATATGAAAAAGGTCCATGAATATTTTGTAGAATATTGTATAAATGGTAGTTTATGCATTAATTTATCACATATTTTACATGATTTATACTTTTTTTAACTATATACAATCACGAACCGTGGTATTCCATAAGTAACCAAGCCTTCAGATATGATTGAAGATCTTAAATCCTAACTACTGAGACCCAAATGACCTATGATGGATATACTACAAAATATAAGGGATTTTATTTACTTTAATTAAATTGATAAGAATCACAAAAAAATTAATGTCAGTAGAGTATTTCAACTGAGTTGGGTCCTTCAAAGAGGATGAGATTCACCAGATACTTGTGGATTTTCACATGCATGTCTTGGTTGGATGGAAGAGTTTCATGTGGTAACTAATCAATCAAAAGATTAAACCAGTAAGATAATTATTTAATATGATGAAAATTAGAGATAATATTCTAGGGATAAATTACAATGATTTTATTCACCTCCCAACTCTCAACATTGGGAGTGATAGGGGAGACCACCTTCTAATGTTCCACATGGATGAACAAGTTACCATAGTCCATATCTATGAGAGATATATTCATGATATTTATGGTATATTCTTGACCATTATAGAATAATATTACATGAGTGACATTCTCCTATTGGTGAAATTGAGGATCATATGATCACTGCACTCAAGAAAGGGTATGAGCTTCTAATTCATAACAGACTTTTCACCATTAATTTTCTTGACGGTCAACTCAATGTCAACTTTCAAATGGAACCTCAGATCCTCAATCTCATATATTAGATCAAGACCAATGATGATGTATTGATAATTAGTGTCATTTTTTATTCATTCATTTAAGAGGAAGAATGATTATTCCATGAGGGCCTTAGAGGGAGTGATGAAGATAATTCCATTTCCTGTTCCCTGTAGATATTATTATCGTTAAGACTCATACATGTTATGAACATAGTAGAACCATAAAAATTCATCAAAAAATAGAGTATTATAATATTTACTGAGAGAATATTCTCTTATGGTATTTTGATATTCAAGGGAAACTCCTCATAGGTTGGGTTTACATCGAAGAAATATACCAGTTCTTGAAAAATGATAGACTATTGGGGAATGAACATGAGGTTAAACTATTATAGGATCACTTCCCACCATGTCAATAATAAATTAAACATAGAATTATTGAAGATATACTTCAAATAATCGATGTTTTGGATCATATGTGCCGTATGATACTATATATTATGAGGTAGAGTTTTGATCATGAAGATAAAGTCAAGACAATTCTTTTCGACAAGAGATAATTTTTTTCTAAGTGTAAACTAGCATGTGAGTGAGATAATATAAATTGTTCTTCTTGATTTATTTGTTCTCCTACACTAAAACTGAACTAAGTTACTCTTCTAGATAATTCACATAAATTACTAAAGGTTTTTCTAGGATAAGAAGTATCTATATTATCGGATTCAATATATACTTCTTGATGTTGTAAATATGATCTTTCATTATTCATCTCATTTATTAGAGACTATATTGATTGTTATATTGAAAAAATGGATTAATGTTTATAAATATATTGGTGAAAAATAGTGTATGTTGTCAAAATGACCTTGGGTGCCTAAAAATCAAATAGATTGTATGGATAATTCATTTAATTAATGGATTTGATATCCTCTAGTTCAATCTATATTCATTTGTATTAAATAAAAAATCCAAAAACATCCCAAAGGTAACCCAAAATGCACACTATAAAGGGTTTACCTTCAGGATTTGGGAATAGATAATTTCAAAAACTATCTCAAGATAATTTAGGTAGTCTTGGAATTAGTGGGATTTTACCACCAAGTTACCAATATAGAAATCCAACATTTTTTAGGATAATCTAAATAATATGAATCAATGAATAATGAAATGTTATTCAAATGTTATTAAATTTAAAGGGAATCACTTAGTAATAATTGTTTCCTTGTTGTGCACTAATTTATGTGGAATCTTTTTCACTGGGATACAATAATATTGGATTATATATATAATACTCATCCTTAAAGGGAAACACATAAAATCCAGAAGTCATATTGACCATTAACTCTAAAATTTGGATATGAAAGTTGTAATTTAGGAAATTATAGTTGATGTACCAATATTGGATACAAACATCAATTTTTATGTTATTATTTTATAATTGTGGTGATAATGACCATAAATTTAAGATACTAAATCTCTCAACTGATATTGGCCTTGATAAGCATATCAACTTCTACCTAGATGCTGGAACCATATGAGGGATTCGTATCCATGGGATACTTATTAAATCCATGATAACAGAAGGGAAGGATAAGCGACTGGATATAAACATTTTAGTCAATCAATGGAATATTCTTATAGTTACACCCAAGTATGTAATGATGGTTTTTTTTCCTCAAAGAGTTTGTAAGGAATCAGAGGAAGCCATTATGAATTTGGGAAAGGAAGAATGAATTTGGTAAACAAGTCATGGAGTTATAATTGGTAAATTACCCAAAACCAGAAAGAAGACTATACCTTACACATATCACTCATTCTATGTGGGACCACCACTCTGCATGGTGTTCTTGAAAATAAAAATCATTTACTGTGTGAGGAAAAAATTCCATGAGGGATTTTTTTTTTGTTTCTAGCGTGAGACCTGAATTCATGGCCCCTATAAATGATTTTACATTTTTTTCGGGTAGGTGGTTAAATCAGGACCCCAATTAATGATTTTGGTCCTTTATATTATGATTCGCCCATTTCATAGTCTTCAAAAACAACTTCTCACTTTGCATCATGAGGTGGTGAAATCATGTTCGCCACAAATGAAAATCATTTGTAGTGGGAGACCGACTTCATACCACCCCATGAACCAAAATTGCTTTTTAATGAAAGTTTTATTACTTGAATTCTTGACACTAGGAATACTACATAGACAACCAAAAATTTAATGTAAAAAGGTAATTAACATTCCCTATAAATACATGGTCTTAGAAGAGATAGAGACTCACAAAAATATAGATAGATAACGCAGAATACTAGATATGACTTTAGAAAGTATTTTACATATAAGGCCCCAGCCTTAAACCTTACTTAATCTTGAGTTATTACAAGATTACACATTGAGGATCTTTTCGGGTTTAGAGTTTTAGAGAATTAGATCATAAAACTTGCATTACATTCCACATATAAACAAAGTGGTTACATAAAGGTAGAATTCTTCATTCCCATCAATGGAAAAATATTTAAAATAAACATGGATTCTTTCTTGACACTTCCTTGACACTATCATCATATCATGTACCTTTCTCTTGACCTGTGAAAAACATTTCAAAAAAACTTGGGATGAGCATAAAAAGCTCATTAAGGGATATAAAAATATGGAAAGGAAACATGGGTACATATATACATAAGGATGAGATCATACTTTACCCATAAAACATAAGAACTTTAACATACCTCATCAAATCATGAATAAATCATAAAAATCATAAGACATAAAGGTAACTTGAGGCATTCATAACATTCTTACATAGGGAGTAACCCTCTTGTTTACGTTTGTAATACCCATCACAGTATATTCCCTAAATCTCTTCAGAGAAACCTTAACGTTTCACTCCTTCGTGTTACCCAATGCATTGGAGAGCTATATCGGTCTCACCCGCCCTTAGTTTATCACGGAACCACCCGTCTTCATAATAATGCCCAAGAACCTCAACATAATCGTATCACATAAAACATGCATAAAGGAAACATAACATTTCTACCTTTCAATCACAAGATATCAATACAACACATTGATATAAAAACATTATGAAATCCATTTTCAATACCAAAATAAAAGAAAAGTAAAACATGGTATTTATTTTTCTTTTAAAAAGAAGGTATGGCTTGTAGAGGAAGCCAAAACTCAAATAATGGTCATGGCGGCTGAGAAGTCGTTGTCGCCACATACATACGACAAAACATTCCCTTTTGTCATTTAGTAAAACACTTTGTATAAAAAAATATTCCTTTTGGATAAACGTAAAATTCAAAGGGGTTTATACACCGTATAGAAGAAGGTTGTGTATAAAACAAAATATGCCTCAATGAAAGGAGATTGAGACGAAGTCCCATACCTCGTATCCGACTTGACCCGACCGTTCTTTAATCTCCTGAATAATAAACTTGAGTTAATCTATACTTTCTTAATAACCTTTTTCAAGTTCATTATTCCTTTTATACCATGTTATGAACATAATTTAATCATTTAAGTTAATAATGTTCATTTTGTCGGTATTTGGTTCTTAAGTCAAAAATAGACTTCTTACACTTACATGTTGTTAATTTGGTAAAAGGTTCGTTATATCCAGAATTATATTAATGATTTGGATAACATATATATCATATATATTCATCATATACATGTATTTATAATATTACATCACATTTAGAGGTAAGAAATGAAATGCACCATTCATGGAGACGGTAAGCCGTACGTACGCATGAACGCTACTTCCATTTCTATTTCGTATTTTCTGGAATGGAATCATAATTATATAAGAGTATATTATAATTCAGTATAATAACATATATAATATCATTAACTTTATCCTTTACACATCCCACATATGGTATTAACGAATCAAATCACTTTCAGGGGGCGGTAGTCCGCACTTCCTAAAATGAGGATATCGTGTTTACCCATAATGAAAACAATAATGGTATGCCATAAATGAAAAATACAGATGCTTAAGGAAAGAATAAAAATATTATATATCATATATAAAAATAGTGACATCATAATGGCCACCTTTGAAGGTGTTAAATGAGTATTGAACAATCATCGTTTCGGGAGGCAGAATTTCGCCATCCACGGAAACCGTATGTTCTTTAACCATTTGATGTAGTTGTGTGAGAGTGTACCTCAAGTAAATCTTATAACAAAATCCTAGTATATTGAAGATATTGGTGTTTTTACAAAAGAAGTAAATAAAAAGATTTTAGGGGTTTGGAAAAGCAAAATAAAACAAATGAACATGAGAGAATGAATTACCTTTTAAAGTGTAACTGCTTTTGATTTGAGCCTAAAGGCTTCCTCTGAAAGGATTCTGCACAAAGGGAATCCTCTAGGATGAGGAGAGGTATGTAGAGAGAGTAAATGGTCAGGGGATGGCCGAGCCAAAGGATTGAGGAGTGTGTGAAATGAGGTAGAGGTGGGGGCCTTTTATAAGAGGAGAGGAGGGGCAGTTTTGGAAATCATGAAACTATTATTTTATTTTCAAAAGTGTTTCGAATTTCTAAGGTCCCACATTGATATATTTCTAAGATAAGTTGATAAGGCTTCTAAATATTTCCATACAATAGTTTTTGGACAAGTGTAGGTCTTAGATTTTATATTATCGTTTCATTTTATTTAAACTGTTCATTAATGAGGTCATCGTTGCATCATCATGATGTCATAATTAAATTAATTTATTTAAAGTCTAAAAATTATAAAAAAACTACTATGATGTAGGAAATATTTTTAGCTTTCTAATTACTATTTATAATCAAAAATCAAATCTTTATAACCCCATTTAATTTTTTTTTTCGTAAAACATATTATGTTTGTGTCATTTTTACTTTTACATTAAATAAAAAGTTATATATGACATTTCCCAACCAAAGTAGTTCCATGGGGTCCCCAAGTTGACCCATGTCTTTTCTTGGTCGGCCATGACACAAAAAATGAGGGTAGGACATGTGTCAAGCTCATCTCATTTTATTAAAGCATTATTTTTACCTTAAACTACACTAATTACCACTAATCGCGATTAAAAACTTAATAAGTTACTATTCACCAAAAAATTATTTTAATCTCATTGAACCACATTTTACATACTAATTACAACCATGTATGTCGAATTTTCAAAATTCAATACACATTAGTGGTAAACTTTCATTTAAACGGAAAATCAGTTTTTATAAGTACCACTTAGTGGTTTCACTATTCATCAAAAATTGAAGTTTTTCAGAAAATTACCAAAAATTCACCCTAAGCTATATTTGATATTCTGAATTCAAAAATGAAGTATATTTTAAAAAATTCCAAACATATAATTCACATTAATTAATTTAATAATTAATTCTCGCTGTCATGACAAATAGCGTGTTTTTATGAAATAATAAGTATCAAAAGATTGATACCAGTTTAAGTCCAATTTCAAAGTGAAATTTATTCCCATGACCACCATTGGATTAAATGGTAAAAATATATTCATATTACACATTAATAACAATTCAAAAGATAATCTAATCATATAAATAAATTAGATTAAGAAGCAGTTTTCATGTAAAATGCAGTATTTTTCACTATTCATTAAAAATGAACATTGTCAGAAAAATACCAAAAATTCACAGAAAGTAAATTTTGATGTCCCAATCATAAAGAAAAAGTTTATTTTGACAAACATAGCTTATAAAATTGTCAAAATATAGATTCAAAAATGGTTTTCCATCAAAAGGAAGTAAAACAATCTTTAAAAAATATTAGTGTATTCAATGCTTAAGATTGGATTTATTTTCATTTTAAGCCTCTAAAACACTATCTAATTCATTAATAGGAATATATAAAAATATCTATTATTCGTTACTTACTTGGGATGTTACATCCTTCCCCCCTTTAGAAAATTGCGACCCCACAATTTATTTACTTATCGAATAAATGGGGGTACTTATCCCTCATTGAATTTTCAGATTCCCATGTTGCCTCTTCCATCATGTGGTTTTTCCACAAAACCTTTACCTGTTTAATCACCTTATTCCGTAACACTTGCTCCCTATGGTCAAGAATTTGGACCGGTTGTTCCTCATAAGATAGGTTCTCTTCCAGCTGAACTACCTCTAGACTCAAAACATGAGATGGATCTGGCATATACTTTCTCAACATCGAAACGTGAAAAACATTGTGTACCTGAGATAAACTCGGAGGTAATGCCACCCGGTATGCAACTGATCCAACTCTCTCCAGAATTTCATATGGTCCAATGAACCTTGGACTCAACTTTCCTTTCTTACCAAATCGCATCACACTTTTCCATGGTGATACTTTGAGAAAAACATGATCACCTACCTCGAAAGATAGATCCTTCCTCCGGTTTTCCGTATAACTCTTCTGCCTGCTCTGAGCTATTCTCATGCGCTTCTGAATCAGCTGAACTTTTTCTGCCATCTCTTCTACCAATTCTTGTCCCATCAACTTCCTTTCACCCACTTTATCCCAGAAAGCTGGAGTTCGACACCGCTTCCCATATAATGCCTGAAATGGTGCCATCTGTATACTGGAATGAAAACTGTTATTATATGAAAATTCAACCAAAGAAAGATGTTGGTCCCAACTTCCCTGATAATCCATAGAACAAGCTCGTAGCATATCCTCCAATGTCTGAATTGTTCGTTCTGACTGCCCATCTGATTGAGGATGAAAAGCTGTAATAAATTTAATTCAGTACCCAATGACTTCTGAAGGCCTTTCCAAAAGTTAGAAGAGAACCTGGGAACACGATCAGACACAATGGAGAGGGGAACTCCATGCAACCTGACTATCTCCTTTAGATACAAACGAGAAAGTTGATCTAGAGAGAATGTATCTCGAATAGGAAGGAAATGAGCAGATTTTGTCAAGCGATCAACAATAACCCAGATTGCATTATTACCTCGATATGTCTTTGGTAATCCCACAAAAAAGTCCATGGATATATTCTCCCATTTCCACTCTGGCACTGGTAAAGGCTGAAGCATCCATTTCGCTAACTGCCGCTCTGCTTTAACCTATTGACATGTCAAACACTTCACAGTAAAATCAGCAATATCTATTTTCATTCCATCCCACTAGTAAAACTCCCGCAGATCTCTATACATCTTAGTACTGCCAGGATGAACTGAAAACGGATAACTATGAGCTTCACATAACAACTCTCTCTTCAACTATGAATCACAAGGCACACACAATCTCTTACCAAATCTCAAAACAAAATCATTATCAATGTTGAATTCAGGAAACTTACCTTTCTGAACCAGCTCTACCTTTTTCTGCAACTCAATGTCTTGCTTCTGTGCTTGCTTGATTCTATCTGATAGGGATGATCTCACTGATACCTGAAACAAAACAGAAGAACTTCCTGTACCAACAAATTCTATGCCAAAGTTCATCAAATCCTTAACCAAAGGATCACATTCCAAATGCAACATTGCTAATGAAGCGTTACTTTTTCAACTCAAAGCATCATCCACTTTATTTTCATTTTCCGGATGGTAATGAATTGTACAATCATAATCCTTGATTAATTCTAGCCATCTCCTTTGTCTCATGTTCAATTCTTTCTGAGTGAATATATAATTTAAACTTTTGTGATCGGTATATATTTCACACTTTACTCCATACAAATGATGCCTCCAAATTTTTAAAGCAAAAACAACAGTAGCTAATTTCAAATCATGTGTAGGGTAATTTACCTCATGAGTTTTCAACTGTCGTGAAGCATAAGCAATTACCTGAACATTCTGCATTAGGACGCAACCAAGTCCTTTCAATGAAGCATCACTGTAGATAACAAACTCACCATTCCTGGAAGGTAGTGCCAAAACTGGAGCATTCACCAATCTTCTTTTTAATTCCTGAAAACAATCATCACATTCTTTTGTCCAGATAAACTTAACACCCTTCCGAGTTAGCTTAGTCATTGGACTAGATAACCGTGAAAAATTTCTAACAAACCTTCGGTAATATCCTGCGAAACCAAGGAAGCTACGAATCTCAGTTAGATTTGTGGGTCTTGGCCAGTCTTCCACAACTTTTGTTTTTTGCAGGATCAATAGTTATCCCATGTTTAGAAACAATGTGACCAAGGAAGGAAATTTGTTGCAACCAAAACTCACACTTGCTGAATTTCCCATACAATTTCTTTTCTTTTAAGGTTTGCAAGATAACCCTTAAATGTCTTTCATGCTCTTCTTTACTTTTAGAAAACACCAAAATATCATCAATAAAAACCACCACAAACTTATCCAAGAACTCATGGAAAATTCTATTCATTAAGTCCATGAATACAGCAGGTGCATTGCTTAGCCCAAAAGGAATTACTACAAATTCATAGTGGACATATCTTGTACGGAACGCGGTCTTCAGAATATCTGCCTCCTTTACCTTCATCTGATGGTACCCCGATCTCAAGTCAATCTTTGGAAAAAACTGAGCTCCCTGGAGCTGATCAAACAAATCATCGATATGAGGAAAAGGATATTTGTTCTTAACAGTGATATTATTCAAGGCCCTATAATCAATGCAAAGTCTCATAGAACCATCGTTCTTTTTAACAAATAAAACAGGAGCACCCCATGGTGATGTGCTAGGTCGAATGAAACCTTTCTCTAATAAATCATGCAATTTCTCCTTCAACTCTAAAAGTTCAATTTGAGCCATTCGATTAGGGGGTTTTGAAATTGGCTTAGCATCAGGAACTAATTCAATAGTAAATTCAACTTCCCGATCCGGTATTATTCCAGGAAACTCATTAGGAAAAACATCAGGATACTCATTTACCACTGGCACATCATTAATCTGAACAGTTCCCTTGTTTTCAACAATGTGTGCAAGGTAACATTCATTTCCATCTTTCACAAGTTTCTCGGCCTCTTGATAAGTTATCAACAGTAAGGGTTCATTCTTATACACAAACTTAAAGTCTTTTTGAAAAGAAACATCTTTATCTCTATAGTCAATATTAGGATGGTAAACAGAGAGCCAATCCATACCCAGGATAACATCAAACTCTACTAGAGGTAGAACGATAAGGTTTGCAAGTAGGTTCTTTCCACAGATAAGGATAGGAATATTCTTATAAATTCTTTTTGCCTCAACATTCCCCCCAAGTGTTTTTACCAAAAGTTCAGGAGTCATTTCTTGAGATGGTATTCTCATTTTACTAGAAAAGGTTTTAGAGATGAAAGAATGTGTAGACCCCGAATCAAACAACACACTGGCATAATCTGTAAAAACAAACAAAGTACCTGATACAACTTCATTTGATGGCCCGACATCTGCTGAAGTAGTTGCAAAGGATTTCACCACCCCTTTCTGCTTGTAGTCTAACTGCTTCCCATCACTCAAGCTCTTTGTCGGACACTCGTTTGCATAGTGACCCATCTCATTACACTTATAACATTTCACTAACTGTAAATCAAATTTGGACTTACCTTCACCTTGATCCTTTTCAGTGCAATCACGAGCCTTATGTCCCATCTTAACACATCGGTAGCACTTTCCAGAATTCAAAAGACATTCCCCAGCATGCCTTTTTCCACATTTATCACAAACTGGAAACTTAGTTTTCTTACCATCAGACTTTTTTGAAGAATTCTTACCTTTCTCCTTCCACCACGGTCTCTTCTTCTATTGGTTGTTATAGAACACTTGATCATCGGCAAACTCCATTTCCACCTTCTCAGCACATCGAACAAGCTTTTCATAACTTTTAAACTCACGAGAAGCTAATGCCCTTCGATATTTTGGCTTTAATCCTGAGTAAAAACGATTGATTTTACTATCAAGGTCTCGGATAAAATTTGGAGCATACCTTGCCAATCTAGTTAAACTTTCTTCATAGGTAGCCACTGAGTCTTCCTCTTGCCTCAATTCCAAGAACTGTTTCTCCATCATAAGTCGAACAACCTTAGGAAAATACTTTTCAAGAAACATACCTTTCAATTCATCCCAGTCGAGAGGATCAATCTCATCGGCGTCCCTGATATTTTTAACCATAGACCAACACTGATCTGCCTCACCCTCCAAACGGTAAATAGCAAGACTAACCTTTTGATTGTCTGAACACCCCATGACATCGAAAATCTTCTCCAGTGCTTTAATCCACCCTTCAGCTAACACAGGGTCAGATGATCCTCTGAATGATGGGGGATGTTGCCTCATGAAATGTTCTACCACTGACATGTTCCTCTGTGGTTGATCTGGCTGATCTCGTGCATGGATACCACCACCATTTATTGCTTGAGTCAATTGTGCCATTACTGCAACAAACTGTTCAGTTCCAATTCCGACCATCTTAGGATGATGATTTGGAAGGTTATTTCCTTCTGTATGCCTTCCTAGCACTGCTTCCCTGTTTCCTCTGTGGAAAACCATTCTGAACAAACATGTCTTAGATGAAGAAACATGGTAATCTTCAAATGCTATATCATCTCAAAAAAATATTTTTGGATAATCATTTAATATAATTCTAACTCCTAAAGTTATCTAAACCGACCTCTAATACCAACTATAAGGCCCTAGCCTTAAACCTTACTTAATATTGAGTTATTACAAGATTACACATTGAGGATCTTTTCGGGTTTAGAGTTTTAGAGAATTAGATCATAAAACTTTCATTACATTCCACATATAAACAAAGTGATTACATAAAGATAGTATTCTTCATTCCCATCAATGGAAATAGATTTAAAATAAACATGGATTCTTTCTTGACACTTCCATGACACTATCATCTTATCATGTACCTTTCCCTTGACCTGTGAAAAAAATTTCAAAAAAACTTGGGATGAGCATAAAAAGCTCAGTAAGGGATATAAAAATATGGAAAGGAAACATGGGTACATATATACATAAGGATGAGATCATACATTACCCATAAAACATAAGCACTTTAACATACCTCATCAAATCATGAATAAATCATAGAAATCATAAGACATAAAGGTAACTTGAGGCATTCATAACATTCTTACATAGGGATTAACCCTCTTGGTTACGTTTGGAATACCCATCACAGTATATTCCCTAAATCTCTTCGGAGAAACCTTAACATTTCACTCCTTCGCTTTACCCAATGCATTGTAGAGCTATATCGGGCTCACCCGCCCTTAGTTTATCACGGAACCACCCGTCTTCATAATAATTCCCAAGAACCTCAACATAATCGTATCACATAAAACTTGCATAAAGGAAACATAACATTTCCACCTTTCAATCACAAGATATCAATACAACACATTGATATAAAAAAATTATGAAAACCATTTTCAATACCAAAATAAAAAAAGTAAAACATGGTATTTATTTTTCTTTTAAAAATAAGGTATGGTTTATAGAGGAAGCCAAAACTCAAATAATGGTCATGGCGGCGGAGAATTCGTTGTCGCCGCATACGTACGACAAAACATTCCCTTTTTTCATTTAGTAAAACGCTTCGTATAAAAAAAATATTCCTTTTGGATAAACGTAAAAGTCAAAGGGGTTTATACACCGTATATAAGAAGGTTGTGTATAAAAAAAATATGCCTCAATGAAAGGAGATTGAGACGAAGTCCCATACCTCGTATCCGACTTGACCCGACCGTTCTTTAATCTCCTGAATAATAAACTTGAGTTAATCTCTACTTTCTTAAGAGCCTTTTTCAATTTCATTATTCCTTTTATACCATGTTATGAACATAATGTAATCATTTAAGTTAATAATGTTCATTTTGTCCGTATTTGGTTCTTAAGTCAAAAATAGACTTCTTACACTTACATGTTGTTAATTTGGTCAAAGGTTCGTTATATCCAGAATGATATTAATGATTTGGATAAAATATATATCATATATATTCATCATATACATGTATTTATAATATTACATCACATTTAGAGGTAAGAAATGAAATGCACTGTTCATGGAGACAGTAAGCCGTACGTACGCATGAACGCTACTTCCATTTCTATTTCGTATTTTCTGGAATGGAATCATAATGATATAAGAGTATATTATAATTCCAGTATAATAACATATATAATATCATTAACTTTATCCTTTACACATCCCACATATGGTATTAACGAATCAAATCACTTTCAGGGGGCGGTAGTCCGCACTTCCTAAAATGAGGATATCGTGTTTACCCATAATGGAAACAATAATGGTATGCCATAAATGAAAAATACAGAAGCTTAAGGAAAGAATAAACATATTATATATCATATATAAAAATAGTGACATCATAATGGCCACCTTTGAAGGTGTTCAATGAGTATTGAACAATCATCGTTGCGGGAGGCAGAATTTCGCCATCCACGGAAACCGTATGTTCTTTAACCATTTGATGTAGTTGTGTGAGAGTGTATCTCGAATAAATCTTATAAAAACATCCTAGAATATTTAAGATACTGGTTTTGTTACAAAATAAGTAAATAAAAAGAGTTTAGGGGGTTGGAGAAGCAAAATAAAACAAATGAACATGAGAGAATGAATTACCTTTAAAAGTGTAACTCCTTTTGATTTGAGCCTAAAGGCTTCCTTTGAAAGGATGCTGCCCAATAGGAATCCTCTAGGATGAGGAGAGGTATGTGGAGAGAGTAAATGGGCAGGGGATGGCCGAGCCAAAGGCTTGAGGAGTGTGTGAAATGAGGTAGAGGTGGGGGCCTTTTATAAGATGAGAGGAGGGGCACTTTTGGAAATCATGAAACTATTATTTTATTTTCAAAAGTGTTTCGAATTTATAAGGTCCCACATTGATATATTTCGAAGATAAGATGATAAGGCTTCGAAATATTTCCATCCAATAGTTTTTGGACAAGTGTAGGTCTTAGATTTTAGATTATCGTTTCATTTTATTTAAACTGTTCATTAATGAGGTCATCGTTGCATCATCATGATGTCATAATTAAATTAATTTATTTAAAGTATAAAAATTATAAAAAAAATACTATGATGTAGGAAATATTTTTATCTTTCCAATGAGTATTTATAATCAAAACTTGGATATTTATAACCCCATGTAATGTTTTTTTCGTAAAACATATTATGTTTGTGTCATTTTTACTTTTTCATTAAATAAAAAGTTATTTATGACATTTCCCAACCAAAGTGGTTCCATGGGGTCCCCAAGTTGACCCATGTCTTGTCTTTGTCGGCCATGACACAACAAATGAGGGTAGGACATGTGTAAAGCTCATCTCATTTTATTAAAGCATTATTTTTACCTTAAACTACACTAATTACCACTAATCGCGATTAAAAACTTAATAAGTTACTATTCACCATAAAATTATTTTAATCACATTGAACCACATTTTACATACTAATGACAACCATGTATGTAGGATTTTAAAAATTCAATACACATTAGTGGTAAACTTTCATTTAAACGGAAAATCAGTTTTTATAAGTACAACTTAGTGGTTTCATTATTCATCAAAAATTGAAGTTTTTCAGAAAATTACCAAAAATTCACCCTAAGCTATATTTGATATTCAGAATTCAAAAATGAAGTCTATTTTACAAAATTCAAAACATATAAGTCACATTAATTAATTTAATAATTAATTCCCGATGTCATGACAAATAGCGTGTTTTTATGAAACAATAAGTATCAAAAGATTGATACCAGTTTAAGTCCGATTTCAAAGTGAAATTTATTCCAATGACCACCATTGGATTAAATGGTAAAAATATATTCCAATTACACATTAAGACCAATTCAAAATATAATCTAATCATATATATAAATTATATTAAGAAGCAGTTTTGATGTAAAATGCAGTATTTTTCACTATTCATTAAAAAATGAACATTGTCAGAAAAATACCAAAAATTCACACAAAGTAAATTTTGATGTCCCAATCATAAAGAATAAGTTTATTTTGACAAACATAGCTTATAAAATTGTCAAAAGATAGATTCAAAAATGGGTTTCCATCAAAAGGCAGTAAAACAATCTTTTTAAAATATTAGTGTATTCCATGCTTAAGATTGGATTTATTTTCATTTTAAGCCTCTAAAACACTATCTAATTCATTAATAGACATATATAAAAATATCTATTATTCATTACTTACTTGGTATGTTACATCCTTCCCCCCTTTAGAAAATTGCGTCCTCGCAATTTATTTACTTATCGAATAAATGGGGGTACTTATCCCTCATTGAATTTTCAGATTCCCATGGTGCCTCTTCTATCATGTGGTTTTTCCACAAAACCTTTACCTGCTTAATCACCTTATTCCGTAACACTTGCTCCCTGTGGTCAAGAATCTGGACCGGTTGTTCCTTATAAGATAGGTTCTCTTCCAGCTGAACTACCTCTGGACTCAAAACATGAGATGGATCTGGCATATACTTTCTCAACATCAAAACGTGAAAAACATTGTGTACCTGAGATAAACTCAGAGGTAAAGCCACCCGGTATGCAACTGATCCAACTCTCTCCAGAATTTCATATGGTCCAATGAACCTTGGACTCAACTTTCCTTTCTTACCAAATCGCATCACACTTTTCCATGGTGATACTTTGAGAAAAACATGATCACCTCCCTCGAAAGATAGATCCTTCCTCCGGTTATCCGCATAACTCTTCTCCCTGCTCTGAGATGTTCTCATGTGCTTCTGAATCAGCTGAACTTTTTCTGCCATCTCTTCTACCGATTCTGGTCCCATCAACTTCCTTTCACCCACATCATCCCAGAAAGCTGGAGTTCGACACCGCTTCCCATATAATGCCTTAAATGGTACCATCTGTATACTGGAATGAAAACTGTTATTATATGAAAATTAAACCAAAGAAATATGTTGGTCCCAACTTCCCTGATAATCCATAGAACAAGCTCATAGCATATCCTCCAATGTATGAATTTTTCATTCTGACTGCCCATCTGATTGAGGATGAAAAGCTGTACTAAAATTTAATTCAGTACCCAACGACTTCTGAAAGCCTTTCCAAAAGTTAGAAGTGAACCTGGGATCACGATCAGACACAATGGAGAGAAGAACTCCATGAAACCTGACTATCTCCTTAAGATACAAACGAGAAAGTTTATCTAGAGAGAATGTATCTCGAATAGGAAGGAAATGAGAAGATTTTTTCAAGCGATCAATAATAACCCAGATTGCATTATTACCTCGAGATGTCTTTGGTAATCCCACAACAAAGTCCCTGGATATATTCTCCCATTTCCACTCTGGAACTGGTAAAGGCTAAAGCATACCTTTCAGTAACTTCCACTCTGCTTTAACCTGTTGACAAGTCAAAAATTTCACAGTAAAATCAGCAATATCTCTTTTCATTCCATCCCACCAGTAATACTCCCGCAGATCTCTATACATCTTAGTACTGCCAGGATGAACTGAAAACAGAGAACTGTGAGCTTCACATAAAAACTCTCTCTTCAACTGTGAATCACAAGGCACACACAATCTCTTACCAAATCTCAAAACGAAATCATTATCAATGTTGAATTCAGGCAACTTACCTTTCTGAACCAGCTCTACCTTTTTCTGCAACTCAATGTCTTGCTTCTGTGGTTGCTTGATTCTATCTGATAGAGATGATCTCACTGATACCTGAAACAAAACAGAAGAACTTCTTGCACCAACAACTTCTATGCCAAAGTTCATCAAATCCTTAACCAAAGGATCACGTTCCAAACGCAACATTGCTAATGAAGCATTACTTTTTTGACTCAAAGCATCAACCACTTTATTTGATTTTCCCGGATGGTAATGAATTGTACAATCATAATCCTTGATTAATTCTAGCCATCTCCTTTGTCTCATGTTCAATTCTTTCTGAGTGAATATATACTTTAAACTTTTGTGATCGGTATATATTTCACACTTTACTCCATACAAATGATGCCTCTAAATTTTTAAAGCAAAAACAACAACAGCTAATTCCAAATCATGTGTAGGGTAATTTACCTCATGAGTTTTCAACTGTCGTGAAGCATAAGCAATTACCTGATCATTATGCATTAGGACGCAACCAAGTCCTTTCAATGAAGCATCACTATAGATAAAAAACTCACCATTCGTGGAAGGTAGTGCCAAAACTGGAGCATTCACCAATCTTCTTTTTAATTCCTGAAAACAATCATCACATTCTTTTGTCCAGACAAACTTAACACCCTTCCGAGTTAGCTTAGTCATTGGACTAGATAACCGTGAAAAAGTTCTAACAAACCTTTGGTAATAGCCTGCCAAACCAAGGAAGCTACGAATATTAGCTACATTTGTGGGTCCTGTCCAGTCTTCCACAACTTTTGTTTTTGCAGGATCAACAGTTATCCCATCTTTAGAAACAATGTGTCCAAGGAAGGAAATTTGTTTCAACTAAAACTCACACTTTCTGAATTTCCCATACAATATCTTTTCTTTTAAGGTTTTCAAGATAAACCTTAAATGTATTTCATGATCTTCTTTACTTTTAGAAAACACCAAAATATCATCAATAAAAACCACCACAAACTTATCCAAGAACTCATGGAAAATTCTATTCATTAACTCCATGAATACAACAAGTGCATTGGTTATCCCAAAAGGCATTACTACAAATTCATAGTGGCCATATCTTGTACGGAACGCGGTCTTCGCAATATCTGCCTCCTTTACCTTCAGCTGATGGTACCCTGATCTCAAGCCAATCTTTGAAAAAAACTGAGCTCCTTGGAGCTGATCAAACAAATCATCGATATGAGGCAAAGGATATTTCTTCTTAACAGTGATATTATTAAAGGACCTATAATCAATGCAAAGTCTCATAGAACCATCTTTCTTTTTAACAAATAAAACAGGAGCACCCCGTGGTGATGTGCTAGGTCGAATGAAAGCTTTCTCTAATAAATCATGCAATTGCTCCTTCAACTCTAAAAGTTCAATTTGAGCCATTCGATAAGGGGGTTTTGAAATTGGCTTAGCATCATGAACTAAGTCAACAGTAAATTCAACTTCTCGATCCGGTATTATTCCAGGCAACTCATTAGAAAAAACATCAGGATACTCATTTACCACTAGAACATCATTAATCTGAACAGTTCCCTTGTTTTCAACAATGTGTGCAAGGTAACATTCATTTCAATCTTTTACAAGTTTCTCGGCCTCTTGATAAGTTGTCAACAGTAAGGGTTCATTCTTGTACACAAACTGAAAGTCTTTCTGAAAAGAAACTTCTTTATCTCTACAGTCAATCTTAGCATGGTAAATAGAGAGCCAATCCATACCCAGGATAACATCAAACTCTACTAGAGGTAGAACAATAAGGATTTCAAGTAGGTTATTTCCACAGATAAGGATAGGAAGATTCTTATAAATTCTTTTTGCCTCAACATTCCACCCAGGTTTTTTTACCAAAAGTTCAGGAGTCATTTCTTGAGATGGTATTCTCATTTTACTAGAAAAGGTTTCAGAGATGAAAGAATGTGTAGACCACGAATCAAACAACACACTTGCATAATCTGAAAAAACAAACAAAGTACCTGATACAACTTCATTTGATGGCCCGACATCTGCGGAAGTAGTTGCAAAGGATTTCACCACCCCTTTCTACTTGTCGTCTAACTGCTTCCCATCAATCAAGCTCTTTGTCGGACACTCGTTTGCATAGTGACCCATCTCATTGGACTTATAACATTTCACTAACTGTAAATCAAATTTGGTCTTACCTTCACCTTGATCCTTTTCAGTGCAATCACGAGCCTTATGTCCCATCTTACCACATCAGTAGCACTTTCCAGAATTCAGAAGACATTCCCCAGCATGCCTTTTGCCACATTTATCACAAACTAGAAACTTAGTTTTCTTACCATCCGACTTTTTTGAAGAATTCTTACCTTTCTCCTGCCACCTCGGTCTCTTCTTCGGTTGGTTGTTATAGAACACTTGATCATCGGAAAACTCCATTTCCACCTTCTCAGCACATCGAACAAGATTTTCATAACTTTTAAACTCACGAGAAGCTAATCCCCTTCGATATTTTGGCTTTAATCCTGAGTAAAACGATTGATTTTACTATCAAGGTCTCGGATAAAATTTGGAGCATACCTTGCCAATCGAGTGAACCTTTCTTCATAGGTAGCCACTGAGTCTTCCTCTTGACTCAATTCCAAGAATTGTTTCTCCATCCTAAGTTGAACAACCTTAGGAAAATACTTTTCAAGAAACATACCTTTGAATTCATCACAGTCGAGAGCATCAATCTCATCGGCGTCCCTGATATTTTTAACCATAGACCACCACTGATCTGCCTCACCCTCCAAACGGTAAATAGCAAGACTAACCTTTTGATTTTCTAAACACCCCATGACATCAAAAATATTCTCCAGTTCTATAATCCACCCTTCAGCTAACACAGGGTCAGATGATCCTCTGAATGATGGGGGATGTCGCCTCATGAAATGTTCCACCACTGACATGTTCCTCTGCAGTTGATCAGGCTGATCTCGTGCATGGATACCACCACCATTTATCGCTTGAGTCAACTGCTCCATTACTGCAACAAACTGTTCAGTTCCAATTCTGACCATCTCAGGATGCTGATTCAGAAGGTTATTTCCTTCTGTATGCCTTCCTAGCACTGCTTCCCTATTTCCTCTACAGAAAACCATTCTGAACAAACAGGTATTAGATGAAGCAACATGGTAATCTTCAAATGGTATATCATTTCAAAAAAAATATTTTTGGATAATAATTTAATATAATTATAACTCCTAAAGTTATCTAAACTGACCTTTGATACCAACTATAAGGCCCCAGCCTTAAACCTTACTTAATCTTGAGTTATTACAAGCTTACACATTGAGGATCTTTTCGGGTTTAGAGTTTTAGAGAATTAGATCATAAAACTTGCATTAAATTCCACATATAAACAAAGTGGTTACATAAAGATAGTATTCTTCATTCCTATCAATGGAAACATATTTAAAATAAACATGGATTCTTTCTTGACACTTCCTTGACACTATCATCATATCATGTACCTTTCCCTTTACCTGTGAAAAACATTTCAAAAAAACGTGGGATGAGCATAAAAAGCTCAGTAAGGGATATAAAAATATGGAAAGGAAACATGGGTACATATATACATAAGTATGAGATCATACTTTACCCATAAAACATAAGCACTTTAACATACCTCATCAAATCATGAATAAATAATAGAAATCATAAGACATAAAGGTAACTTGAGGCATTCATAACATTCTTACATAGGGAGTAACCCTCTTGGTTACGTTTGGAATACCCATCACAGTATATTACCTAAATCTCTTTGGAGAAACCTTAATGTTTCACTCCTCCGCGTTACCCAATGCATTGGAGAGCTATATCGGGATCACCCGCCCTTAGTTTATCACGGAACCACTCGTCTTCATAATAATTCCCAAGAACCTCAACATAATCGTATCACATAAAACATGAATAAAGGAAACATAACATTTCCACCTTTCAATCACAAGATATCAATACAACACATTGATAGAAAAACATTATGAAAACCATTTTCAATACCAAAATAAAAGAAAAGTAAAACATGGTATTTATTTTTCTTTTAAAAAGAAGGTATGGCTTGTAGAGGAAGCCGAAACTCAAATAATGGTCATGGCGGCGGAGAAGTCGTTTTTGCCGCATACGTACGACAAAACATTCCCTTTTTTCATTTGGTAAAATACTTCGTATAAAAAAAATATTCCTTTTGGATAAACGTAAAAGTCAAAGGGGTTTATACACCGTATAGAAGAAGGTTGTGTATAAAACAAAATATGCCTCAATGAAAGGAGATTGAGAGGAAGTCCCATACCTCGTATCCGACTTGACCCAACCGTTCTTTAATCTCCTGAATAATAAACTTGAGTTAATATATAATTGCTTAAGAACATTTTTCAAGTTCATTATTCCTTTTTTACCATGTTATGAACATAATGTAATCATTTAAGTTAACAATGTTCATTTTGTCGGTATTTGGTTCTTATGTCAAAAATAGACTTCTTACACTTACATGTTGTTAATTTGGTCAAAGGTTAATTATATCCAGAATGATATTAATTATTTGGATAACATATATATCATATATATTCATCATATCCATGTATTTATAATATTACATCACATTTAGAGGTAAGAAATGAAATGCACCGTTCATGGAGACGGTAAGCCGTACGTACGCATGAACGCTACTTCCATTTCTATTTCATATTTTATGGAATGGAATCATAATTATATAAGAGTATATTATAATTACAGTATAATAACATATATAATATCATTAACTTTATCCTTTACACATCCCACATATGGTATTAATGAATCAAATCACTTTCAGGGGGCGGTAGTCCGCACTTCCTAAAATGAGGATATCGTGTTACCGATAATGGAAACAATAATGGTATGCCATAAATGAAAAATACAGAAGCTTAAGGAAAGACTAAAAATATTATATATCATATATAAAAATAGTGACATCATAATGGCCACCTTTGAAGGTGTCAAATGAGTATTGAACAATCATCGTTTCGGGAGGCAGAATTTCGAAATCCACAGAAACCGTATGTTCTTTAACCATTTGATGTAGTTGTGTGAGAGTGTAGCTCGAATAAATCTTATAACAACATCGTAGTATATTGAAGATACTGGTGTAGTTACAAAATAAGTAAATAAAAAGATTTTAGGGGGTTGGAGAAGCAAAATAAATCAAATGAACATGAGAGAATGAATTACCTTTAAAAGTGTAACTCCTTTTGATTTGAGCCTAAAGGCTTCCTTTGAAAGGATTCTGCCAAAAGGGAATCCTCTAGGATGAGTAGAGGGATGTGGAGAGATTAAATGGTCAGGGTATGACCGAGCCAAAGGCTTGAGGAGTGTGTGAAATGAGGTAGAGGTGGGGTCCTTTTATAAGAGGAGTGGAGGGGCACTTTTGGAAATCATGAAACTATTATTTTATTTTCAAAAGTTTTTCGAATTTATAAGGTCCCACATTGATATATTTAGAATATAAGATGATAAGGATTCTAAATATTCCCATCCAATAGTTTTTGGACAAGTTTAGGTCTTAGAGTTTATATTATCGTTTCATTTTTTTAAACTGTTCATTAATGAGGTCATCATTGCATAATCATGATGTCATAATTAAATTAATTTATTTAAAGTATAAAAATTATAAAAAAATACTATGATGTAGGAAATATTATTAGATTCCCAATGACTATTTATAATCAAAAATCTGATCTTTATAACCCCATGTAAAAATTGATTTCGTAAAACATATTATGTTTGTGTCATTTTTACTTTTACATTAAATAAAAAGTTATTTATGACATTTCTCAACCCAAGTGGTTCCATGGGGTGCCCAAGTTGACCCATGTCTTGTCTTGGTCGGAAACGACACAACCAATGAGGGTATGACATGTGTCAAGCTCATCTCATTTTATTAAATCATTATTTTTACCTTAAACTACACTAATTACCACTAATCGCGATTAAAAACTTAATAAGTTACTATTCACCAAAAAATTATTTTAATCTCATTGAACCACATTTTACATACTAATGACAAACATGTATGTCGGATTTTCAAAATTCAATACACATTAGTGGTAAACTTTCATTTAAACGGAAAATCAGTTTTTATAAGTACCACTTAGTGGTTTCACTATTCATCAAAAATTGAAGTTTTTCAGAAAATTACCAAAAATTCACCCTAAGCTATATTTGATATTCCGAATTCAAAAATGAAGTCTATTTTAAAAAATTCAAAACATATAAGTCACATTAATTAATTTAATAATTAATTCCCGTTGTCATGACAAATAACGTGTTTTTATGAAACAGTAAGTATCAATACCAGTTTAAGTCCAATTTCAAAGTGAAATTTATTCAAATGACCACCATTGGATTAAATGGTAAAAATATATTCAGATTACACATTAAGACCAATTCAAAAGATAATCTAATCATATAAATAAATTAGATTAAGAAGCAGTTTTGATGTAAAATGCAGTATTTTTCACTATTCATTAAAAAATGAACATTGTCAGAAAAATACCAAAAATTCACACAAAGTAAATTTTGATGTCCCAATAATAAAGAATAATTTCATTTTGACAAACATAGCTTATAAAATTGTCAAAAGATAGATTCAAAAATGGTTTTCCATCAAAAGGCAGTAAAACAATCTTTTAAAAATATTAGTGTATTCCATGCTTAAGATTGGATTTATTTTCATTTAAGCCTCTAAAACACTATCTAATTAATTAATAGACATATATAAAAATATATATTATTCATTACTTACTTGGGATGTTGCATCACATACCGCATACCATGAAGAAAAGAAAAATGGGATACCCCAAAAAGGGATCCTTCATGGAAGGAACATACTAGCTATCTAAAAAGGAAATACCCTCTCACCTATAAAGTAATCCAACCATGAAGAAGATCCCCTTCGTGGAAGAACACCATTCAGATCTCCCACCCAACATAGCGTTGAGTAGTTTATGGAATGTGGCATCATTAGGGTATTTTTCTATTCCAATTTCACTAACCTACTTCCACATAGATTTTAGATGTATATCTACCCTTCAAAAATTTTCTAGATGAGTCACAAGACCCATACCAAAAATCAAGTAATTCCATAATTGATACCACTCCCATCCCGCTAGGTTCTTTCAGCCTAGGGATAAGACACACTAGCATTTCCCCATCCGATCATGCATTTACACTATAATGGATGTCCCACATCTAACCTCCCTTGTATATGGGATCATTAGAATGCTCACAATTAAGAATTATTGAGGCAATGAGGATCCAAACCCTAGGGATGATGGTGGATGGCTATTCAGGCTCGGCAGAAACATCTATTTTCTAAAATTTGAAGCAAATTAGATGAAAATCCCCACTTATTGTATGTGGCTTCACCCTCATCCACTATTCTAGATATCACAAGGGGAATCATATGGAAATTCTTCCAAGAGTAATCTCCTAGTATTTATTTCTAGACATATCCTTACCTTCATACCCTCACCCTCATCCATTAGTGCTTGAAATAGATTATAGGAAGTGTTATATATTCCACTCCATAATATATCTCACATTGAGAAAGACTCACATGGACTTAGATGTCAGTTATGATCATATAACTAGCATGATCAAATATCCATATTGATCCTCTTACTAGGTTTAAGTCCAATAATCATGTTACTATACTCTCAAATATCCATATTCCCTATAAGAAAAACCAGTAGTGGAACATATTCCCAATGAAGTTACCATGTCAATCACTCATAGGTTTGAGATCAAGCATTCTTGAACTATGTGTGATTCGATTTATGTACTAATTAGATATGTAGGAATCCTCCTTGAGGTTCAAAACCAACACTTTCAATCCATTATCATCCTTATTGGTCCATATTCCTAGTAATATCATTCTCCCACCTAGGAGGATATATTTCTTGTAGGTCATTTTTACCTCATCCTCATCGGTCCAAATTTTTAGTGTAGGTCATCTCATAACATGGCCATATTCAATGCCAGATCAACCTGAAATGGATGATCCTACATAAGTACCACACCATATTTTCTCAAGAATTTTCACTTAGACTTCATCACCACATGACACTAAAATCCATGGTCTGGTCCTTTTCACATGAACCTAAAAGAAATAAGTGAAGCAGATGAACCCCATCATAGTGAAAATGCTTGGGAAAATATCCTCCTAGGAATCATCCTTGAGTTCGGTGTAAGTGAAGCATATGAACCCGATCATAGTGTCAAATCATTTTAGGATCCTATACTTGGAACACAACAAAAAATTTCTCCCTTACCTTAGGGAGGAGGATCCATAGGACACCAGGCGCTTATCATGACACCACATAAGGTGCCGTAATGGGATCTTAATAGCAACAACCACCACCAACAACATGTGGCATGATGTCCTAAACATTATAATGATGTTGTCCTGAGGGCCTCAGCTCAGGTCATTCAAACTCGAGATCCCAGTACATCCCACCATGGGTGAAAATCAATCAAATGTGAACATGATCAATTACCCATTCCCACTAGAGAATCCCATCAACAAATAACTTTTTAAACACATGAGAAAGTCTATATACATTATTTCATACTTCATGTCTATAAACACAATTTTGAAGCAACTAATGAAAATCACTAACATTCCCTGGTAGAAAATACAAGGCCAAACCATATCTCTTCCGACACACATGTTTAATATCTTTATATCCTAACATGAAATGGAGGACATGAAAAAGTATACATCCCTACAAAAACCATGTAATGAGAATATATTCTTATTCCATACACATATTTCACCCCTTATATCATAAAAATTATGTAAGAAAGTAAATATATTCCTTCCCACATTGTATAAGTCTTTGGGTATAATTATTGCTTCATTAGTGGTTTGGAGTAAGAGAAACAACCCTACCTTCATATCTTAAGTAGCCTATCCACATTATAAAATGGTCACTCAGTAGTATACACATATTACTACTCCTTTTTAGGCGGGTCATTGAAAAAATCTCATCATAAATAGACACCATGATTGGGAACACACACCCGTTTCAATTAGCGATTATCTATCCACTTCAAAGAAAACTCAAGGGAAGACATATATTTTTGAAAAAACTCTATAATACTATTGGAATATTCTATAAAAATCATGAGAGTCACTTAGACAAGATCAAATACTGAAATTCATTGTCCACAACATGAGACTCTGACCACCCAATGTATGACATCTAAAAAGACATATCACCAAAGGTGACAAGAAATCAAAGAGAATACCTAGAATAATGATCTACTAAAGAATAACATTCTTGACCCCACAAAGAAACTATAAATGGTAGACTATTATCCTTATAATTCATTACCAAATTAGGTAAATATCAGTCATATTTGCGAAGGTCCTCCTTATAATATTTCTATGAGAAAATCTAGATGCCCTGCAAATAATTTTTACTATGAAGGCCTCCTTCACAGTCTTAAAAGATCAATCATTAAAACCCATCTCTTGATGAGTGTTGAGGAAACCATATTCATGTTAAGAAAAAAATGGAAATATTGTCCAACCATTTCCATCATCTACCTTGAAATTCCCCCCTTGGGTATATTCTATAAGATTTCCCTATAAATTAAAACATCAATTCATAGTGGTATTCCTCTCCATGATGGAATTGTCTATAAATATCCTCCCAATAATTAAATTTTATTTTAAAAAGAGGGTCCTCCCATTTTTTAATGCATTTTGAGAATGCCCTCATATCACACGGTAGATAAGAATATTGTTCCATTCATTCTCGATTACTTATTAATGGTAAATGATATCCATTCCCAACTGAAAGTTATCTGAAGGAAATGGAAATTCTTTGAACAAACCATACATCATATTACATCCAACACATCAAAGAATATTCCATTTAATCTATCCATTTACTACAAGGAATATGTTAAATTTTCTCTTTGATTATACTAGTGGAAGAATATTAAATAGAATATGAATATAATGTATTGGATATGAGGAAAAAATTTTCTTCTGATAGCATACCAGTCATGTTTTGGTTATTATCCAACCCTCAATATATTATCCTAGAATATTTTTTAGAAGAGTGTGTGAATGAAATTCTCTAAAACCTATGAAAAAATATTCTTCACCTAAAAGATAAATTCTGACCTTAAAATGGATATTAAAATCATTTTAAGGTCACTAAATAAATTCATCATCAAATCAATTTAATTTTCCTTCTAGCTACACAATACCAAAATAATAGGGAAAATAGTGAGAGGATCCCCAATGTGAATTTATTGATGTGTTAATAACTTTATTTTAGAAAATCATCAATTCCCACCTAGTCTTCGTAGCATGGGATTGGGTGACCACATAGTGTTTCATTTCAACCTAATCCTTAATAAAAAAATCCCAGTAAATATGACATCAAGCAATGTCATCCCTCCAAGCCATATCTCAGAAGTGAGCTCCATTTATGAAATATAGTATGCTCAATAAGAATTAGTCCTGAACAAATGCTAGAAATGGTGGTCATAGTGAGAGAAATCTATTCAAAGACTCTTTAATAATGTATCTGGCATGGTTGAGCAAGATTCTTTATTAAGGAAGGCCATTCACCAAACAACCAAAATTACTTCAAAATAAATTATCTCTCATTATGATTATATAGTGAACCCAACTCATGATTAAAATAATTTTTGGAAGATCAAAAGTGAGGATTCATTTTTTGTTACTACAACAATATAAGGTCATCCTCATCCCATGGGGTTGGGTGTATTTTTACCACAAAACCCCCTTCAAGACTGCTAAATCTATCTCAAATTAATCTAGAAATGGTTCTAGGGGAACCCTAGCCTATGTAGCTATTGAAATTTTTACATCAACCTCCTCCCTAATTTATATCAGTCATTTTTTCCTTTAAGAAAAGCACTATATGGTGGACCCTCCATGTTTGTCTTGTATAAAAACCCAATATCTACATTAGGGAAATGTATGGAAAATATATTTGGACATTCACTTAAGATATCCCTTCCCTAAATGAATATGAGAGAGTATTTGAAGTGAAGGGTAATTCATAATGGTGGTTTTAAACAAAAGAAACATATAAAGGGTGAATCCTCTGCTGAAGATCACTACTCTTTCAGTAGATATTCTAGGGAAATATGACCCTCCTATCATTCTAAAACTAGTGATACACCTATATGGAATTATGAATTAGTAAATTTCATTATCACCACCCTAATATTATATAGAACATGAAGTTGATGAAGAATAATAGTTGGACGATGTTTCTACATAAAATAATGTTCATATAGAAATGACTAATGAAGGTGCGCATACCAGAAACCAGAGGCTAACTAAGAATTTGGGGGCTCCCTCAAATGATCCACTACCACCTCCTCGATGATAATTAAACAAGGAAAAGGGTAAAGGAACTACCAAATATCACCCAATACCCAAATAGGTTCAAATAATCACACATGAGGAAACATTTCCCCTCTATGAGGAATATATAAAGGAGATGATAATATCAACATGGAAATACTCAGAGTAAACATCCCTACTGGGTATATTATTCATTAAAAGCCTCATATCACTCTCAAAGGAAATGTTCCAATGAAATGGGTGTTCTCTATGACTATAAAAATAGATCTAAATATCTACTAAAATTAGTATATCAAAAACCAATAGACTTGGATTTGATAGTAGTGGGATAAGAGGAGTTACCTCAATTTGGGAAATAAACAGATCTTTGTTAGACACATCCTCATAGGCTATCCCATATAGGTTATCAACTATGAGTATCGGTGGAGAACCAATAATTGTCCTAACATATTATTCCCCATGCTCATGATTCTGCTCAGTTTTATATTTCCCCATGTTTTTCTAACACTATTGAGTCTCTTATAGCTTGATTAGAAGAAATAGAAGGATGATGTGCACTATTACAACCAAAAAAGAATCCTTACCCCAAATGGGTGGATGAAACTATTCTACTTCCAAAATTTGGGAATCCTAATTATTTGATATTCAATGGATTAGGTTATCTGGACCAACATCTGAAACACTTTGTCTCTTGTTGTGGTTTGATGATGGGAACCATTGAGTAGTATATGGCAGCCAATATCATTTGATTCATGCATACCATAGTGGGATAAACCATTGTTTGGTATACTAGCTTACCATTCAGATCGATTATAGGATGAGAATAACTTCACCAACAATTACTCTATCAATTTTTCTCTTTGATTCAAAATAAAATAGTCTTCAACCTCTCAATATGAAAGTACTGGTAAAATGGGAGGGTCTTAGATTTCCTCACTAGGTTGAAGGGTTTTACTTATTACCTAATCCTATAAATTCCTCAAGAGGAATTGTTTGGTCATTACATTGATAACCTTAATGATGAGTTGTGAATACTACTTATACTAGTAATGTATCTCTGTAGTTTCTGGGATCTTGCATTATTTGTACCAAGGATAGTGGATTCTATTTTGTTACTAGTTCCCAATATAAAATAGTGCTAATAGCTCTAGGAAAGTGAATAAAAAAGTGGAAAACATATACATCATATTTTAACTTGACCTTACACTGGCTCCAAATCCAATTCCCATACCTCCTCATACAACACCTCCTCTTAAATGGAAACATCAATAATATTACCCTCATTGCGATGAGGGAAAAAGAAGAAATTATCCAAATTTGAAAATAAAAATACACATTTATTTCATCCAAAATGATTGATTATAGGAATGTGATGCTAGGTGAACCACCCATAAAAGTGGAATGAGTTTCTACTACTACTCTAGAAGAAGAAGGTGAATGGTAAGATGTTACATGTAAGGGTGAAAAAAATTTCAATGATTGGATGGATAGAAAAATAATCAATATAACAAATGTTATCCTCATGGTGAAATTAGACCAACTAATTGCACCCTTATTTTATTTTTCTATGATGCGACCAACTTCTTCAGCACCATAAGCCTCTAGGGGATGGTCCTCTATGAAGTGACATAATCAAATAATAAAGAATCAATTACAAGAAGAAGATGTTTTATAGATTCCAAGGACTACATGAATCATTCAGATTTTATGACTCTAATCTTTATAGTACAACAAACATCCTACCCAATGGTAACAAAAGGATTTTCTTTTTAGGAGAAATCTGCATTAGATGAATAATTAATAATTAGTTTCATTAATTTCAATCACTTAATGGATCCCTTCACTGATGATGTAACCTATTATGTTTTGTATTGGGTTGAAAATTATTTTTCAATTAAAACATTTCATTTGGAGGAAGTTTCCAATCTTAAATCGAGCTTCAAAATATAATTATGAGAGTATTTATAATAAAAATTGTTGTTTTTAGTGTCGTTTAAGGCCCAAAAGGTGTCTTGGGAGTCTTGATGAGTTTTAGGGGAATTAGGAACTTATAATATTAAATTGAGAGAAACATATAGAGTCACATTGTTGAAATATAGTTAGTAATAATAATGCTTCTAAAACCATGTTGATAGTTTTATAAAGGGATAAATTTTCTGAAATCATGTATCCCCTAGGAGAAATCGTGAATCCATGTAAAAGGGACTAGTGGGCATCACACGGGTTGTCATACTGTGCACCTGGGGGTGCATGGTCATGTGAGAGGGTAATATTATGTTTCCAAGGTAGGAAAAAGGAATGCACATGTTTTGAGAAACTGTGTTCCTGGACCGCATGGTAAGAGACCTCATTCATCTTTTGTTAGTTTTTTCTCACATTTAATTCTATCATTGTGTGAGCTATTTTTACTCATTTTTAGGGAGTTTAAAGATCCTTCTAATTTCCTTCTTTCCTGATTGAATCAAAGACGAAAATTGGATGAGTGAAGCTACCAAATCCAATAGAAGGTGTTTTATGGATTTTAACTTAAAGCTTAATCATTTATATAATATTGTAGATGATTCACACACTAAACATTTGGTTCATTTACCCTTAAATTATAAAATGTATTTAATTAAATTCATATATATTTTTTAATTATTCTCGAGACCAATGACATGGATGGATGATGCAACCTCGAACTAAACCACCCCATTAGGATGGGTTCACCTAAAAACTCATAGTGATCAGAATTGTTTATGACCAAAGTAGACTTTCAGTGGGCTGAGTTCCCCCGAAATATTAGAATTCCTTAGTGTAACTTAATGATTGGACTATGGAAAGGATTCCCACTTAGACACATCAAAATTATTAAGTGACATTATAATTATAATGGAGTAGTCTAATTAGATTAAATGGAATGGATAATTGAGAATAAATTAAGGGCTACCTATTTAATGGAATTGTGTGAGAGAATGTTGAATATAATGGGCCCTTTGGTATTATTAACCAGTTATATGTCCTCCCCGACTCAACTTAATTGACTATGAAGTGTATAATTTCATGTACTATTATTATATTATTAAATATAATGTATTAACAAAGGTCCACTTTGATTTGGGCAATGCTGGGTTCCCCATTACAGAAGACCTAAACATAGGGATCCAAGCCTATGTGGGATTGCCTTATACTATATTATGACCAAGGGGTGGTTTTTTTGGTTTTTGGACATGATGATTCTCAACACCTTTATTGAGGATATTGAAAATGGAGATTCATGTCACTTGGGTAACTGGGACGGATATTCCATGCCCCCTCAATTAGGATGTTGGAAATAGACCTTTTTATTATTAATCATAATACTCAACATGGAATCCAACATTATTTATGGTTCTTATCATGGTGTCCTACCTTATTTGTGGTTTTTGGAATGTCACACAACATTATTTATGGCAATCAAGCATGTCATCTTTTATTACTCTATGATATTTCTACAATTATATAGGGATTTTTGAGTTATGCCTTGGGTCCTAACTAGAATTACATATATATATATATATATGGATATATATGTGTTATTACATGTATAGTGAATTTATATATAACTATATATATAGTGACACTTAGTAAGAGGAATTACAGCTTAATACAGGAACAATATAGTTATCCATGTGTCCTTTTCAGAACCAAATCCCTACTTATTTATATTTCAATATTTAGTATATTACTGATATACCTAAAAAATAAATTATTTTATATTCACAAAATGGATTTCATTAGACAATGTTGCTAGTGGATTACTAATTATATATCCAACTTTATTTGGGATACCAATTGGTAATCATAAATACATCATACTATTACATGATAAGGCTTGGACCTTACTATGTGTTGCTTCCCATTATGGACTGAGGATGGACATGGGAGTTTGGGAGTAGCGGCTGAGAATGTACATAGGTTTCCTTCCAGATATAGAGTCCTTTATTTATTTCTTCCATCAATCTAGTCTTACTATGGATTGTATTAATTTATGTATATATGTTTCTTATACATTATATCATGTTCATTCATGGTTACTCATTCATCAATTATTTAATGTTAGTTGTTATAATATTTCACTGCCCTTATCTATGTAACTTCCAATGTATTTATTACTAATAAATAGGGTATTTCCTACACATTTTAGCATTAATAGACCCTCACTACTAGTTTAAAGACTTAGGCATATGGGGAGGCATGCTTGAGGCTATGTAACTGATTGGATCGGGGCACCATTTTAGTGGATTCTTAGTTAGGACATTATAAAGTGGTATCAAAGATTCTTTTCCTTTTGGATCATTATTTTGGAATGGTATATTGGAGACTAGGAATGTGTCATCACATGGAACATAACTTGTTTCAGGGTATTCACAACAAATGCACAAGGGAAATACTCAGTTTCATGGGATGGGAATGGTGTTTATGCTGATCTATATTACAATTTACTGATAATTCATCTCGAGTGATTAGTTTTTTTAAAATGTCTACTGATTTATGGATTTTCACCCTTGGACCCACATGGGAAAGAAGTTTTACTACATGAATCATTCTTGAAACATATAGATTCAAATTCCATGCATCTTCCATGCAATATAGACTATATTTCTTGACTGGTAGATATTTTTTGGATTTTCTTTATGTGATTATTTAGCACGATTAGTTCTATACCATGGATCCATGATTATCTACTTACATGCCTATATCTATTGTTTTTGATGACATGAGTTTTTATACTTATGGTATATAGATGATTGGATATTAAATTTTCTTCAACAACCTAAATAGTGTTTTCCCATTGTTTCCTCTAGAATTGGGGATGACCTCATTTATTTAAGGTTCAAATATTCCAATTGGTTTCTAACGGGATTGTTCATAGAACCAGAAACATCCAATGATTCTATATCTATTTGGACATACTTTCTAAAGGTAGGTGCTCACTAGTTATAGAATTTTGAGGCTTAAGAATTTGCATTGGTCTAGAGGATGGGAGGTCGGACTCATCACACTTTTTTGGGGGGAATTATTTTCTACTCCGGGACTCTCTTTATAGATTTAAGTTATGTTCATGAATCCTTATTAAATTACCAAGTATGAAAATGAACTTTCCTTTAAATCTGACAATCAATGATTAGTATGTATGAGATTTTAGAGAATCTTTTATATGTATTTGAGATTCTTTATCGATATAGAATCATCTATATTTGTTAGAGATTATTAGTCAATGGTATCCTTCAACACATTATATAGAAATCTATTGGTCATTATGATAATTATAATGGTATTAAAGCCACTTAGTGGGGAACTTGAAGTTTATTGTCATTCAGAAGGATATAGATTATTTCAAAGTTGGGATCGTACCCGTAGATGGGCTACCTACACATCCTTTGTTTTGGAAAAGGAATCAGAACCCACATAGTTCGAATAAAGAAGTATGAGGTTTGTGCATGATTGATGGCTCAAAGAAAGATGTCATAATTACTTTTACACTCTAAGCTCACGTGAGTTATGCTCAGTGTGAGAAACAAGAGGTATTGGTAAAACCAGAAAATTGTTCCATGAAAGGAGAAATTATAAGAAATGATGTGGGGCTTATGTATGTATAACTGCCCAGATGGATTAAGATTAGGATTTACATCAAGGAAGAAACCCAAGAACAAGGTCCATAAAGGTATATGTGATTTATGGAGATTTGGATACTTAACTTAGGACTTAATCCTGAGAAGGATTCCCAAATTAGAGGGGTCTTATGATTTGGGTTTTATTCCTGAGAAGGAAGTTCAAATCAAAAGAAAATTAAGACTGGTTAAGAGAAATTATGACTGGGGATTACTCCTAAGGAAGAGTCCCAGGTTAAGGGAATTTGGATTTTGGGAACTTGGGGCCTAATCTTAAGAAGGATTCCCATATTAAAAGAATTATGGTTGGGGCTTACTCCTGAGGAGGATGCCCAAAATTAAGGGAACTTGAATACTGGGGCTTACTCCTAAAAAGGAGGCCCAAGTTAGGGGACTTGAAGACTAGGGATTACTCCTGAAACAAAGGAAAAAGTTAGAGGACTTGGGGCATACTCCTAAGTAGGATGCACATATTTGGGATTTTGAGAATGGTATTTACTCCTAAAAAAGAGGCCAGGTTAACAATCCTCTCATATTTAAAGGATGAGGTTGAATGAATGAAATCTCTAACCTTAGTGACATAACGATATGTAAATCACTAGGTTTTGAGAAATGTTCCATAGAATTCCATTCAGACAAGGAATCCAACAAAGGAACCTTGTCATAAATGACTTTGAAGAGGGTTTTGAAGGCTAAATCTTGAAAAGGAAAGCTGGATTTGATGAAATCAAATGAATAGGCAGGAGGGGCACCCAAAAATAGAGAGGCGTGGAAGTCCTGCGTGGGCGCGCAAGTCCTAGTCGCGCAAGTATACTTGTGTGACACTTAAATATGTGCGCGAAGGACAGCGCTTAGGGTAATAATTGGGCGAGACTTGGCTCAAGGCCTTAGTATTGTCCCTAAAGGCTTTCAAAAGAGTCGCACACAAGTTTTATTGAAGGGATAAGGCGGCGCGCAAGTGTGGCCATTTCCCTTAAGGGCTGGACACTTAAGCGTGTAAGTGTTGATGAGTTTCAACACTTAGGCCTTGTTTCCCCTGTTTAGAGCTTCCATTCTAGGTTAGAAATTACCTTAAAAGTGTTCGGAATACTTCTATAAGAGACTAGGGTTTCGGGAGCTCGAATATGAGTTTTGGAATTTTTCCATCCCCGAAATGGGGGGCCCACAAGGGTTATTTATAGGCTGCTAAAGACCCTAGGCGAGAATCAAAGAGTGCGTGCAAGTCACCTGCGTGAACACTATTCAGTGCACAAGTATACTTGTGAGACCATGATGAAACTTTCACGACCCAAGTGTGAATAAATCCTTGTTCATTCCTTTTTCAATTTTTGATGTTCCTTCAAAGGATGAATCACTTTGGACTAAGGTATTTCCCTTTTTTTTCAGTCGTTAGACTCTGTGACGGAAAGGAGAATAAAAAAAGTCCCCCCTCAAAGTTGGATCCGAAAGAAGGAGGATGTGACTCTGAGGAAAAACTAGAAAACCAAAGAACTGAGGTGCGCAAGTGTTGAGCGCGCAGAAGGCATCACGTAGGTGTTGAGTGCGCAGACATCATCACGCAGGCTTTGGCGCGCTGGCTTCGGTGCGTAGGGTTGCATCCTCGCCTATAAATATGCGCCTCATTCTCACACAAAGAACTCAAATTTAAATAGTTTCGAGCTCTCTACGCACAAGTTTCCTTCATCACGCAAGTTACTTGTTTTCCGCTGGTTCTTTGTGTCGCACTTCTGTAGACATATTTGGACTTGCATGGTGATACCTGCATGCCCAAAACCTGCACGACACAGTTACAGTTTCACACCAATGTTAGACTTGCGTGCCTTAATCCCTTTTCCATTTTTTCACTTTTCTTCACAAATTTTATGAAAAATCAACTCACTTAAGAGTCAATTATTCGACCTTTGTGTAGATTCAATGACCCCCAGAAGAATTGGAATGACTGATGAACTGGATAGAAAGCAAATTTATGAAATGATGAGGAACCTTGGCCATGATTATTATACTATCTACGAAAAAACTCTTCCAGATTTGGCCAAGTACCTGAAGAAGTATCATCTTGACTTCCCGTAGAGTATTTATCTAACTTTGTATGGATATGGTCATATGTGACAAGTCACCATTCCATAGGAAAAGAACTATCTCCCAAATTCTTGGTTTCAGAATTTCACCAATTTTGATTCAGTAAATATCTCAAGTGGAGGAGCATTTGAAAATACTGGAACAGTGGAGAAGGCCTACATAATGCATCATAGCCCATGTACCTCATATCTGAAACCTCACAAGCCTGAGCTGAAACCACATTGTTATCCCTCAATCTTCCAAAATTCTCAGATGGATCAATCCAAAGGATGGAAGAAGAGTTGGGACTTTCGTCCTAGAGGAGGAGTGAAACCAACTTGGATGTGGGCATATTGGGTGCGACAAACTTGTGCAGAGTTTGTCGTGGATTTAAAAGGAGCTGAAATATATGAAGCCTTCTGGGCTGGGAAAACATATGTTTATAGGAATGATGACTTTGTACTGGAGATAATTATCCGCTAGATCCCAAAAACCAATCTTTTCCATCTGAATCATGGAGAAGTAGGCATTAGTCTGTGGGATGTCCACAAGATCTCGGGGGCTCCAATTCTAGGCGACATGTATGATGAATTCATCCCCCCAAGGTGACTTGGAATGATTCAGAGAAGACCCTGGCTTTGGATCAGAAATTATTGAAAATCTTTCACAAGCTCAAGAGTTCAGAGACCTCCTTAACTCAATCTAGAAAGGATATTCATCTAGAGGAGTGGATGAATATGTTTCTTACCAAGAAGAAGGATAAGGATCCGAAGGATAAGGGATCAATGGTGAAGGGGACCAAGGAGAAGGGGCCCACCTGTAATCATCCTACCACCTTCCCGAAAATAGAGAAGAGGGGTGCTCTTGGCACATTCTGGCCGACTCTAGAAGCATGATAATTTGAAAAGTGGGGATATGAATTGAATTAGAGAATCCCAAAAAATAATCGTCTGGTGGGACTCTTCGCCTTGTGGCTCAGTGTTTATCTTTTTCCAGTCAGGGACTCGAAGGGAGGCGTCAAGCCAGGGACCTTCGTTATTGTAGCCAAGTTGTCTGAGGGGAAAATGGTTGGATTGGTTACCCCCATTTTGGCAAAGATTCACATGAGCATGCTCCATGTATTTACAGGTAAGTCTCCTTTGAGAATAGTGATACCATTCCAAGTTTTATGGGGATGGATCGCCACTCAATTCCGGATGTATAATGTAAAGAACAGAGTACAGGTTCTTGGATGTTCTTTCAGGCTATCAGTGCAGACATTCTTTGGAATTTCTCTGTTAGCTATCAATTACTATGAAATGAAGGTGTGGCTGAGCATGTATAAGGAATTCAATTTATTTCCTTATAGAAATCCTCCAACTGGGCAGTTTGTTGATAATGGAACAACCAGTCTGGAATTGAGGGCATACATGTTGGCCTGCAGAGATGGTGTACTAGCCAACATGATTTAAGGAGAGACTATATGCGAGGCCTATGCTCCATACAGATTTTCATGTCAATTCAAGTGTTTGTAGTAGACTGTTGTATCTCCCCCTGTGCATGTCCGGTCAGAGAAACATCCAATGGTTACTCGACAACTATAGTTGCTGAAATCTAGGGAGAAGACTGGGGCAATGTTTGATCTACCAGTTAATAAAGCGGTGAGTAATTTAACAACATGGTATGCCGAGAACTGGATAGCATCATACCCTAGAGGGGTGTTGAATCACCCAGTTTATCTGGTGGGGAAAAGGAAAAGAACCATAGAGAAAGAAACCCTTCATCTGAAAGGTGATTCTTCTACACTACCTGGAGTTGATTCGCCGGGTTCTTCACCTAGGGCTGACTCATCGGATTCCCAAGATGGGGATAATGAGGCACAACATGCGGCAAAGTGGACTCATGCCAGACAAAATCCTCCCGTCAGAATCAAAAGACCAACTCAAACAACTCCTAGTGAGTTACTTAATTAGGGAACTTTAATCATCATTACTTTATAGAGAAACAAGTCTTATTTTATTATTCTCTATCTATAGTTGCAGGAGCTAGGAAGAAGCTGAAGTCCAAGATTGTAGGACCTTCCTCACAGACTTCTAGTACACATAGTGAATATCTATGACCAGAGGCTGTCCAGACATGGCAGAGTTTATACTGCGGTGCTGAAACTTCCTGGATGGATTTGTGCGAGGGGTTACACCTCCCTAGAATAGGGAATCTTCTGGCTTCTACAGATATCTATTACAAGGATAACCTCGATGAAGTGTGGGCTTAGATCAGAGAGTTGAAATGCTCATATATGCCACCGATGATTCCATTCCTATCACCAAGAGGGTGAAGGAAATAATAGATCGTGGAACCACTGAGGGGATTGGTGTTTCCGGAGATGAGGAGTGGCATGATTACGTGGGTCCTGAAGATATAAGGCTCTTTCCTTATTTGCTTTGTAACTTGATTCCAGTTAAATATTTGTTAATCAAGGAAGTTATTCTCTTTATCCTACAGCTTACATAGAAAGGAACTGCTGAGGTTCCTTCACCACAGTATAGCCCCAGTGGTACTTCCATTGAGGCTAATGAATCTCCTCGTGATTCGGGCAAGATATCTCCAGGACAAAAATCCATGAATGAGGAGTTGGACATGGATTTCCATTCTCCAATTCATGTACCTATAAAGGAGACTGTAAACACTCCCAAAAAAACAAAGAGACAAAGGCATCGAAGGAAGAATTCCACAAATAAATGCTTCACTTGTAGTGGTAAGTCCTTTGTATAATCATGAGTCTTAACCCATGAAAAGGTTGATCATACATTTTAGGATTGTAGGGGATTATTCAATTTCCACTATGAGGGAGAGGATTGTCCTTCCTTTGAGGACCACAGAGGGTACTGGTGAACAATCACAAGTTCAGGATGACTTGGATGATCCTGGAGAAGAGCCAATGTATGTTCCCAGTATCCATCCTGCTGTTGTTGCAAGAAGAGAAGAGCATGCTTCTGGTAAGTTAACAATGCTTCATAAAATGTTGAATGAAACACCAACTGACTTTCATTCTGTGATACTTTAGGTTCAACCACTGCACTAGAGCTTTTGGCGGCCATTGCAACTAATGCTGTAATTTTAACTGAAGAAGCTATCTAGGGTCAGAGGTTGTAGGATGAAGGTCACCAAGAAGACATATCGAATTCTCCCACTGGTGAGATTAACCAGGATTCTAAGATAACATTGGAGAAAATGATGGAACCTGGCACATATTTTGATGATTTTTTAGATCATGTAAAATTACCATGTAATTTAGAATATTTCGGACGTGAGTGTTATCCTTCGTCATGTTAAAATAACTTCTTATTACATCTCTGATCATGAATGGTTCAAATGTGTAGTTCCATATGAACAAGCTGCCGAACTACCAATGCCTGAAGGGGGTACAGACAACCCCACTATTGCAGAGACACTGGCTCAAGTGGAGCTAAACCCAGTAGAGCTTCCTAAAACTCATCTTGAAAATCCTGTTGAAGCTATGAAGGACATGGAGGAGACTTCTCATGTTGTTGATATACTATTGGGTAAGGTATAAAAATATTTGCGACTATATTTAATTTTCAAAACAACTAATCAAAATTTTTTATCCTTTGAAACTATCCAAAGCTTTCAATTTATTATACATGGCCATCAATTTCAGTGGCTAGATCTGGAGGTGAAGCCTCAGCCTCCTCCCCAACTGGAATAGAAGTAACAAGGGTCAGGGGGAAGGAGCAGAATAGGGCACTTCTCTGAGTTCATTATTTCCAGATTATATTCCCCCCTGTGACAGTGATGCTGAATCATACCCGGAAGTACAAAAGGCACTCCAATTTTCATGATGCAAGGCATGGAAGAACAAATGGAAAATCATATCTGAAGTGCCTCTAGAAGAGATTTCATCTAAGATCCACCGACTGTCATCCCTGTTCGTCATGATGGGACTTGGTGGTTTCGGATATTAAAATATCCATGCCGCGGTAAATCAAGTCATCTTAAGAAGGGAGCAGGAGCAGAAGTACCATAAATATTTGACCATAGTAAGGCTGTCAGCCAATATCGGTGAATTTGAGGTTATGGTATCCCAAGATGAGGCTGATCATGCTGTTATGTTGAAGGAGCTGAAGCATAATATCAAAGAGAAAGTTGTCCAGCAGATGCACCTTCAGCAACAATTAGATGATGTTACTGGGGAACTTGACCAACTTAATAATTCACTGGAAGGCGCTCAAAAAAATGGTATGAAAGCCATCACAGATGCCAATAAAGCACTCCATCAAGCTGAAAAGAGTGAAGTTGGTCAAGTACATGAGCTTCAAGTGGCTACTGATGAAGCTCGAGATGCTTTAAATAAAATTAAGATTTTTGTTGACAACCTTTTGTAATTATTGGAAAAGAGAAGAGACTCCAGTCTGTGGATGTCCTTTTAACTTTTGTGCATCAAATAAAAAACACTTCCATCTTCAATCATTTGTGCATGCTTTCTTTTGCTACCTGCTTTAAATTTTAATCGAATCCAATGGGCCTAGTCAGCATAGTTTGATTTTTTCTAGGATTATTATAAATAACCCTTGAAACTTTGAATCTTTTAGTTGCTCAATATTACCTAAAATCATACAAAATGTATGTTTAGTGAGCAGGGAGTTGACTTTTATTTAGAGTTCCCTTGTCTTTTTATGGGAAGTTTAAAGTCATGCACACTGGACATAAAAAGGATAATGTTTAAGGTTGAAATAGCTTTGACCGAATGGATTAACATTGACTCAATTCCTTGATAATTGTTTCTAAAAACATATTACCATGTTAAAGTATGAGGGAAAATATGTAAACGATGACTTAAGAAATTTTGAATCTGAGGAATGATAAGAAAAATGGCTAAAATACATTAGAATAATTAGTTCCCAAGAATGAAGTTACCACTATTTAACAAACCCGTTAGTGGGTTGAATTAGGTAGGGCCGCTTAAGGGCATTGGATGCATAGTCAAATAATAGAATCTTTTGGCTGACATGTCTATTATGTAGACTACTTATGCAAGGCCTCCTAAGAGAACGTTCTGCATAGTCAGGCAAAATAACTCTCAGAAATTTTCTTTTCTACTACTAAAAAATTAGTGGAAGTTTATGGAGATTCAAATTTTCCAAAGCACAGAGTTTGCTGTATAAAGAGAGGTACTTGAATATAGAGAAGATATTTTCAAACAAGATTGTCTAAGAACTGGATGAATGTCACTCCTATGAAGGTCTGACCCAAACGTTGGGAAGGGAAATATAAACCATAGACTTGAATACTTTCAGATCATGAAAAAGAGTATGGGACAAATATGTTAAGGATGACCATTTTTTGTGGATCCCTACATATTGCCATTATGAAAAATAAAGACAAAAGAGGTTTTCCTCCCAAGAATGAAGTTTCCATTATTTGACAAACTCGTTAGAGGGTTGAATTTTGCAGGTCCGCCTATGGGCATTGGATGCATAGTCAAATAATAGTATCTTTTGGCTAACATGTATGTTATGTAGACTATTTATTCAAGGATGCCTGAGGGCACATGATGCATAGTCAGGAAAAAGAACTTTCATGTATCAAATATTTTGTGAGCAGAAGTCAAGAAAAGGGTTATGGAGATCTGGAAGTATTTAAGGTTAGGAATATCACACATGAAAAATGGGTATTGTCTAATGCATGAAGGAGATACATAGACTAATAATGGCAATAATCATGTTGTGGTTGGGTCCCGAATTGAGGTGTTGGACTTCACTACGTATCCCATAAGGATTGGAATCAAGCCATACAAAGTTCTTGAAATACAGTTTAACGTCATGTGGGACGAAAGTATGGGAAATCATAGTTTAGGGTCATAGAACTTAGACCATAATAATGAATACACCGTGTGTGTTTTCACAGGTACTTTTCAGCTAGGGGACTGAAAGTGGAATTTGGGGTTAGGCCCAAAGACTTGGGGCTGGATTCCAGGGATTCTCAAACGTTCCTACATATCCCATAAGGACGGGAATCAAGACGTATGTAGTTCTTGAAATACCCTTTGTTAAAATTTGGTTCGTAAAAATGAAGGGTGAAAGGGGAATTTAGTGCAATGATGGTTTGACCCAAGATAAAAGGTTCGGGCATTGCCATGTAAACACGTAATGATTCTCTCTTAGGTGAGGGTGTCAAAGAAGGTTGTAGTTTATTGTCGTGCAGGACAAAATTGAGAATAGTTTATGGTCATATGCATGGACCGTGGTGAACCAATGTAAAAATATTGGTTCCGGGGGTTGCTTCATGGATCAACATCATATGAGACGGAGGTGAACCGATGTGAAGAGATTGGTTTTGGGATTGAACCTCATAAGGTTGCCTACATACCCAGCCTATAAGGCAAGGATCAAAGCCCACGTAGTTTAATTAAAGAATTGGTAATCAGTTTGTTCTTGAGGATAACGACCTAAAACAAAATGGTGTTGGGACTTATGCATGGTTAGCGGCCCATGGAGGGTGTTATGGTTGAAGTTCTCTCTAAGCTCACCTGAGTCATACTCGGTGTGAGAAACAAGAGGTAACAACAACCTTAACGATGCATTGTTTAATGTCATGTAGGACGTATTAAGGGACTTTGTCAATGAATGTTGGACAATAAGGGTGCTGTATAGTTTAGCGTCCTGTAGCTAAGATGATGGGGACAATACAGTTTAACGTCCTGTCAGACGAAAGGGGGACTGTGTAGTTTAATTTCATGCAGTAAGGACAAAAGAGGACATAGTTTGACGTCATGTTGGACGTATTAGGGACTTTTTCACAGTTTAGCGTCGTTTTGGACATAAGTGAAAATAGTTTAAGGTCATATGCATGGACCAGAGAAGATACAGTTTAACGTCTTGCTGGACGATAGGGATGCAAATAGTTTAAGTTCATATGCATGTACTAGGGCTACATAGTTTAGCATCATGTAGCTAGGAAAACATAGTTTAATGTCATGTTGGATGTTTAGGGATGAAAATAGTTTAAGGTCATATGCATGGACTGAGGATGGTACAGTTTAACATCTTGCAGGATGTAAGGGACTATGCAATTTAAAGACTTGAATCAAGGATAACATAATTTAACCTCATGTTGGATGATCGGGATGCAAATAGTTTAAGGTCATATGCATGGACCGTACTGATGTATTTTTTGTTTATAAAAAAAACTTATTCAGAAATCTAGCATTGATTGGAGTAGTGATGAGCTCTCCATCCATTGAGATTAAAGAATAAGCTCCATTTAAGTAGACCTTATGTATTGAATAAGGTCCTTCTCATTTTAGCTCGAGATTGGGAGGATTCTTTCCTGGTATCATTGGAGTTCTAAGAACTAATACCAATTCTCCCTGAACGAATGAACGAAGATGAACTTTTTTGTTGAAAGCTCATGCTATTCGATTCTGACAGACTTCCAATTGGTGAAGGGTGCACAATCTTTTCTCATCTAACCGTTCCAATTAATCCAATCGCTTTTGAGATTTTTCATCTATAGATGACTGATCACAAATGGCTACTTTGAGCGAGGGTAATTTAACTTAAATGGCCAAGACTTCTTCCATTCAATATACCAATGAATATGGAGTTGACCGCGTTGTAGTGCGGGTGGTGGTCCGATAATCCCATAAAGCATGAAAGAGTTTATCAGGCCGTGATTTCTTATCTTTATCCACCATCTTTTGCAGTGTGTTTGAAAGATTCTTGTTGAAGGCTTCTATCTGGACATTGGCTGCTGCATGATACTGAGATGAATGATTGGATTTGATGTTGTATTCTTGATACAACTTCCTCACCTCGGATGAACAGAAGTTGGTACCATTGTCCGTCAATATGGTATGCGGGACACCAAATCTGGTAATGATGTTAGACTTGATGAAGATAACAATTCTTTTAAAACAGACTTCTTTGAGGGGTATTTCCTCTACCCATTTGGAAAAGAAGTAAGTAGCAGTAACAATGTACTTAAACTGTTTGACTATAGCTGAAGGATAAGGTCCCACAACATCTATTCCCCATGTGGCAAATGGCCACGAGTATTTAGCTGTATGAAGCAACCTTGGGGGTTGATGAATTAAGTGGGAATGTACTTGGAAAGAATGAAACTTCAATGTGAAATTAACACAATCTTGTATCATGGAAGGCCAAATGTATCCAAGCCTTCAAATTTGATCAGATAGCCTGTGTCTAGACTGATGGGCACCACAGACTCCTGCATGCACTTCTTTCATGATAGAAATTGTCTCTTCACCATCAATGCATCTGAAGAGAACTCCATCAAAACCTATTTTGAAGAGAATTTTCTCTAGGTGATCTGGGATATCATAAAGATTAAAATTTACCACACATCGCATAATTTGTTCTTTCCCAGCTCTATCAGGTGAAAGTGTCCCATTTTGGAGGTATTCCCTGATAGGTGTCATCCATCCTATAGTATGACCATATGGTTAAGGAATGGGACTAATTTCATTTATTTCCTTTGTTCTAACTTGAACATAAGGTGAAATTGTATGACGGTGGGCAATACTGATGCTTGTCTCATCCCAATTTGGATCTACCAGAGCTGTGGCTATATTAGCCAGTGCATCAGCTTGGGCATTTTTTGATCTTGGGACATAAGAAAATGTCGGCTCCAAAGGAAATTCTGCCATTAACTCTCTGACGTAATCATACAAAGGGATTAGTTCTTCTTTTCTGATTGCATGATCCCCATTGACTTGTTTGATTACCCGGTCTGAATCACCTTTCACCTTTAAGTGATTCACTTGTGCTTGAAGTGCCAACTCCAATCCTGTGATAAGAGCTTGGTATTCTGCTTCATTATTTGTCCCGCCTCCCAAAAATGAGAAGGAATAGGGTAGCACTACCTTTTATAGGGAAATGAGTATAATTCCTAACCCAACTTTGTTGAATTTAGGATCTTCCATTTTCTTCCCTGTTGGACTTATGGAAGAACCATCAAAGTAAATTTCCCATGATTGAGGACAATCTTGAATAGAAAAGACTTCCTCATAAGGAAGTTCAATATTTGAAGATATATCTTCTACTGAAGGATGTTCAGTAAGGAAATCAGCAAGATCTTGGCCCTTTATTGCCTTTTGTGACACATACTGAATATCAAATTGCTTCAAAATAACTGCCCACCTTGCCAGACATCCTGTAAGCATTAGATGACTAAAGATGAATTTGAGTGGGTAATTGCGAGATACCAATTGGACCTCGTGATGTTGCAGGTAGTGTCTCAACTCTTGAACTGCAAAGATTAATGCTAGGTAGCACTTATCAATATTTGAATATCGGGTTTCTGCTTCAAGCATAGTCCGACTGAGATAATAGAGGTTGTTTCCATTCTCAGCATCATTCTTCTGAGCAAGAAAGGCACCCAATGATTGCCCTAAAGTTGTCACATAGAGGATAAGTGGTCTTCCTTCAACAGGTGGCATTAATACCGGTGGACTCAAGAGATATTTCTAGATAATATATAATTATTCTTGACATTCTTCAGTCCACTGATAAGTGAATCCCTTCTTCATCAATTTGGTGAAGGGTAAACTTTTTCCAACTAAATTGGTGATGAAACGCCGAATAGAGGCTAAGTGTCCTTGAATTCCTCTCAATTATTTCAAATTACGAGGAGGTTACATACCAAGGATTGACTTTTTATTCTTGGGATTCACTTCGATACCACGATGGCATACAACAAAGCCAAGAAATTTTCTTGAGGTTACCCCAAAATGACATTTTAAGGGGTTCATCTTCAAATTATGTTGTCGAAGTTTGTGGAATATGAATTATAAATCAGCCAAGTAATTAGAACATTTCATAGATTTAACCACCAAATTTTCCACATAACATTCAAAAAATTTCCCTAAAAAGGGTTTGAAGATATGATGCATGGTACACTAATATGTTTCACCTGCATTCTTCAAGCCAAAAGGCATTACCCGATAGCAAAACCCACCCTGAGGGGCCCTGAAAGCTATAGATTCCTCATCTTCTAGAGCCATTCGGATTTGATTATATCCAGAATATCCATCCATGAAGGAAAGTACTTCATACCCAGCTGTTGCATCAATTAAGAGTTCTGTAATCAAAACTGGAAAATCATCTTTATGAGAATGCCGATTAAGATCTCTGAAATCAATAAAAACTCTAATTTGTTCAATCTTTTTTTTAACTGGGACAATATTGGCCAACCACTTGGGATATTGAACTTCTCTAATGAAGTTAGCTTTGATAAGCTTATCCACTTCATCTTCAATTTTGGAAGCATAGGTTGGGTGTGTTCTTCTAGCGGCTTGATTAAATCCTCGATGTTCTTCTGGAAAACCCAAATGATGAGTAGCAACATCAGGATCAATCCCTGGAATCTTTGCATATATCTAAGAAAATATATCTCAATTTTTCTTTAAAAAAGAAACATACATTTCTTTCTCTTCAAGAGTCATGGCCGCACAAATTAAAATGGGGTGTGTATATTCTTTTGTACCAAGATTTATTTCTCTGAGTTCATCCACAGTGGTAGTGATACCCTCTTCAAATGCTAGAGGAGAATCCCTGAGATCTTCCTATTCTTCTTCAACATGTTTTATTTCCTCTATTTCTACTTGAATAGTAGATGAAGAAGCATAATTTCCATGATCAGAAGAGATGTTAAAATTTTAACATCTTGAAGAGGAGGCTTCCATTTCTGACCTGATTGATGATGAAGGGTCTTCCTTGGGTAATAAAGAGGAGATGATGGATTGAGAATCGATATTATTGTTCACCTCTGACATTTCTATAACTTCTTCTGTCCTGATTGGCGAAGTATAGACTTGCTGTATTTCAGTGGATGAAATGAAGACATCTCCATTTGAGCTTTAATCATTGCTTGGTGAATCACCATTTTCTCCCATGCTGTCTGGCTTGATTGTCGTAATTGACATTATGGAAGTTTCCATAAGAGTATTTTGATATGGGTCTATCCTGTCATCTTGACTGATAGGCAACACATAATCTATACTCACATGTGTAAATGGATTTACTGGAATCTTTTCCAAACCAAATGGAGCATTAACCTTGGCAACCTCCCTTGATATGGATTTCTCCTTACCCTTCATGTGATAGAATCCCACCTCATTGTATTGATATTCACATGTTTTTAATGGGGATTTATCACCATACAATGTCCCAATTTGACCATCGAAACAATATTTGAGACATTGATGGTATAATGAAGGTATAACATCATGTTGATGTAGCCAGGGTCTTCCAAGCAAGATGTTGAAGGCTATGTCATGATCAACAACCATGAAACTTGAATTGGATACAAGATCTCCAAACTGAGTTCTGAGTGTAATCTCACCTAGTGGTTCTTGTTCATTTTTATCATATCCTTGTAACATCAAAGTATAAAGAGATAAATCAGATTTTGCGAGGCCCAATAGATGAAGTGTATGAATGGGGATGAGGATTACTCATGAACCATTATCAATGAAAGCTCTTCAGACGTCTACACCATTGACCTTGCCAGATAAATACAATGGTCTAATATGTCCATGCACAACATCATCTTCATCCTCATCTGTGAAAGATATTACAACATGGAATTATTTAGGATTATCCTCTACATGGTAGACATTTGCTACAAAAATTTAGGTTTCAAATTCCTGAGGACTTGAAAAATCCTCGATGAGTGCCTTCCGAAGACCCTTTGATAAATTTAAGCCATCCAAAATTGATAACTTGGTTGGTATGTGGGTCAAGTGTTTCAATACATCATACTTTTGATCCAAAGGTCTGCGTTTCCCAACAGGAACATGTGGTTTCGCAGGCACCTTAGAAGTTGATTCTTTGGAAGTAGATGCATCTTGTATCGGGGTAGGAGTTGGAAATACTCCTGGATTTGGAAGATTAGACCGAATAGGTCTGTTTACTTGCTGAGAGGAAGAAGGTGGAATCTCTAACTGATCCTCCGGAATAATTGTTTCAGGAGTAATTCTGCTATTAGTGGAAGAATTTTCTTGTTCTTGTTGAGCCCGTTGAAGGGATCTGCCACGAGTTTCTACTTAATACATAGGTCTAGAAGGGGATGAATTTAAATAGTGGCCTCTGAAAGATCCACGTCTTCCTCTGTATCCTGATCCTCTGAAACTCCCTCTGATTTCTCTATTTGATATAGGGAATTCAGGCTCATCGAAATCAAAACTGCGACTGGCATAAGGATTTGTTAAGTGAATCATATTAACAGAACCAAAGATCAACTCTTCATCCGATGAAGACTCTGCCTGATTAGCCAATTTAGGTTTTGCCGTTTGTTGGGGAAGTTCCCATAGGTTTGAAGTAGATGGCATAAAATCTGCCATAGTTAAAGACAACTTGGGCTTTGACACGATCTCATCTTCTTCTGATTGTTCCTCTTTCTTTGAATTATGCCGCTTCTTTGAGGATTTTCCCTCTGATGAAGAGGGTCTTTCCGTGGTATTCATAGCAGAAGACAAAATTGGTTTCTTCAATTTCATTCGAAAAATGGCATGGGTTCGGTTGATCATTTTTCTGACTATCCAATCATCATATTTTTGCGCATTTTTGTTTTTGACTTCTTTCCACTCACCTTATTCCTTTGGATCTGTAGAAGTAACACATGCTACCTGAGCTGAAGAACCTTTCAGTTTGACTTGTCCCGAGTCCACCATCCTTTATAGGAGGTCTTTGAAGACAAAACACTCCTGAATGAGATGATCCAACATCTGATGAATTGAAAAATAATTGGGACGGTTTTCATATCCATCCTTGTTCGGCCTCTTGGGCCTTGGAAATTGAACCAACTTATTTTCTAGAGTCTAAAGGAAGTAACCAGGAACATGTTCATTTCATAAAGAGTAAAATTTACTCTTCAGATCCTTAAATTGTTTCCGTCTTTTCTCTCTTTGATCATCTCGACGAAACGACCGCTCTTGTTGACATTCAGGAGGTGGATCCCTTCGATAAGATGAAGGTTTTGAAGTAGAAGAAGGAACAAGTTCTTGTTTAAGTGTAACTGTAGCAGTCTCTACTTTACCCACTCTTTTTTCTGGAGCTGATGGAATTATAGGAGTTTTATCATTAGTCTTTATAAGATAATCTTCAATCTGCTGAGCGATCTATGTAAGGTCTCGAAACCCTCCTGTGTATTTCACAGGGATCAACAGTGTGCGTAACTCATTACGCAAATTTTCCATACAAATTGACAAAAATTCTTCTTAATGGATTGCTAAGATCAGGGAATATGTTAATCCCTTCCATCGAGCAATGAAATCTGAAACCCCTTCATTCTCCCTTTACTTACAATTTTTAAGATAAAAAATTGTTATCTTTGGAAAAGTTGAGCTGAATTGAAGAAGGAATCATTGACAGAGATCCTCTCACCTGGTAATTGACCAGGATTGCAACCTTGTATACCATAAAAAGCCAGGACCTTGTAATGATTGTACAAAGCACCTGAGCTTAACTACTTCTTGTTGCTAAGGGGCTCCCATCATAGGATCACAATTAGAAACAAAATTTGTTAAGTGTTGCTCTGGGTCTCCCGAACCATTAAAGATTGGGAATGTGGTACTTGCAAAATTTGATGGGGGAGGAATTGCATCAACCCATTAAGGGTAAGCTCTATTTTCTGGTTGAATTTGAGCTTGTTTTCCCTCCATAGCTCCCAACCGAGCTGTTAATGACTCAATAGTAGTTATTAAATTTTGAGAAACATACAGTTGAGCTTGGACCTGAGCAGGTGAAATAACTGGAGCTTGGATAGATGTGGTGGCTGGTACTGCAACTAATGATAACACCACTAGTTGTTGTTTCACCTGACCCATAGGATTAGACCTATGAGGGTGTACTGATAAAGGAGGATATTCCTAATCCATCTCATTAGCCACAACAATTTCCCTTAGCCGACTGACTCCAGCATGCTTAGGAGGAAGACTGCCTTGAGGTAGTTCTGCATTCAACCTACTTAATTCATTTATTTATTCCTCCTGTTGTGAAAATATTTGCTCTAATGAGAGTGATTGGCCTTCTCCAGAGGAATGGTATGTGACCTGATTCTTTCCTTTCCCCTTATTGGACACCTTTCCGAGAGGGTTAACTGGGTTACTTGAAGGATTGCCTAGATTCTGGGTAATCCTTTGATTTAGTGTACGCACACCTTCTTCATTTGTGTCTGTGCGTACAACCTCTTGAGAAAGAGCTTCCTCATCTGATTTCTCTGAGTGAGCCTCATCTGGGGGATTAGCAACAATGGCATTGATGACATTGATTTATGCATAACGCATTGCATCCCTTCTATCAGCATTTCTGCGATATCATCTTCTTCCATGTCCTTGATGAGACATTTCCTTTTGTTGATTCGATCCCTCAGGAGATTCTTGATGAATCGTAATATAGAGGGAATCTTCTGATAATTCGGCTCTTCATTCCTCCTGTGGCTTCTTCCCTAATCAAGAGAAGACTGACTTTCTCTGAGGGAGAGATTGAGGATTTGAAAAAGTCCCTAGTCCTGTGGACTGGGGCTGTTCTTGCTGTTTCTGCTCATCTCCTCAAATATTATTTGTCGATTCTGAGGGTTGGGTTAAAATAGTCCCTAGTCTGGAAAGCTGGGGTGGTTCTTGAGCTGCTACAGCTAAGACTTTTTTGAAAGATCTCTTGATCTTGCGGACATTAGTCCGAAAAAGGGCTGGATGCATCAACCTACATCCACTCTTATTACCTGGATCAAAAGACCGTTGGATGATTTATAACACTTCTGTCACTTGATGACGTGCAAACTCTAAACAAGAAGCCTTTTCAATATTCTCATTCAATTGATGTAGGATTAATTCAACAACTTGTTCTCTGTATGCTTGATTTTGAGAGGAACTAGTTGAGGCCTGTTCTTGAGCAAGCCTTTGATTACAAACAAATCCAATTGGTTGTGGCTGGCCATGGTCAATAACATTGCATGAAACCATTTTTGGTGGGCTTTGCCACTGGAGAGTACAGTGAAATGTAGTACTCCATGAACACACCATCCCCTAATATGAATACCAAATGGGGCATTGGCAATTAACTGGCACAATATTCTTAATACACCAAGGCATGAATACTGAAGGGATATCTGCTTCTTTTCAGCCTTCGGATATCGAGAAACTGAGAGAGATGACAAGTAAATTTGGCATTGTAACCCTTATATTATCTTGACATGATTTTCATATTCATCATAAGATAATATTTTCTTTTTCAATTGATAATGAGTTTTCCATATGTTGAGACGAATATCATGAATTCCATCTTCCATCAACATCTCTAGAATTTCATACTGAGAGTCAGCCAGAGGCCAAAACATGACTGGAACTTCACCTTTTTTCAATTGTTTTCTCATATTCAGTATTTTCTCCTTAACATTTGATGAAGATTCTTCTACCTGATTTGACCAGAGCGGGTGCTTCCTTGTTGCTTCATTGGATTCAATAATATTGTTAGAGAATTCACTGATCAAACTAGAAGATGAATGACCCAGGGGTGGTTTAGAGAATGACCTACACCCCAGGATATCTTTTTATTGAGAAAGTATTTTACCTGCTAGTGGTAAAACCTCATACATGACTAGCTTCACATTTCCAAGTGCCTCAAGATAAGAGGGATTTCTCGTCACTACATTGTCTATTGGATAATTTTCCAAGAAATGTGAATTACAACTATGGAGAGGACTTTCACAGATAAATTCATCATCATTGGGAGGACCACCATGGTGGGTTACAGCATAAGATGAAACATTTTGCTCCTTGGACTTCTGGACACATAGAGGGTTCCTGTGGCTCTCATATAAAGATGAAACTTAGAGATGAACCGAACTGTCATGAAGCAAGACTTGATGATGAAGTATCTTTTACAGACCTTCAGAATTAATGTTCCCAATATTGGGAACTGAGAGAGTAGAATCTTGAGTTGCAACAAATAATTGTCTGAGTGCATCAAGAACTCTAGCCTCGAGAAAGGCCTTGTTTCTGATTGGCCCTTGATTTCGTGACTGTGATGGGAAAGTCTTCTTCTTAGAAACCTTCTTATTCACTTTGGGAACCACTTGTTGACGAAAGTAGTTATTATGGGTAGGTGTATGTGCCTGCTCAGGAGAAATGATCATGTTAGGATGATTATCTCCACTCAAATCATTTGTATGTGCCTAAATTGGTTGTCTGTATGATATAGGGGAGTATGCCCCACAACCCTATTGGACTATAATAGAGGCGTGTGTCTATTTTGGAGTGACATATTGATGTGTCACTCCACTGGTAGGGATAGATTTTCATTTCTTTCCCTGTGATGCTGCTGAAGCTGTTATAATATTCTGGCAGGCATCCAGAATATGAGCAGGGATTTGCTTCTAATCTTTCACCATTGACAGAATATGCTAGGTGAATTCAGTTACTGGAACATGAATATACGTCCATTCCGTGCTTGGAGTAGGTGTATGTTCCTGCTCCTGTCCTCCTTTTCCTATCAGTGAATTCTGACAGTACTCAGGTGTGGGGGCAGAGAGTTGAGTCTGCTTCCTGTTTGTCGCCAGAGGTTTCCGATTGATTTCTCTGGGTGCTACCAAACGAAACTGTTGGTAGGCTTGATCAATACTCGCATGTGTATGTGCCTGCTAATTTCACTCCACTGAACATGGTTGACAAACTTCCTTCAATACTGGCAGACGAGACTGCTGGAAGGATTGATGAGTGTAAGCAGGTGTATGTGCCTGTTTACCAATTTTCAACACATTGGGTTGGTGGGTTTCATTGTATGTAGTCAGATGAGCCTGCTGACTAGCTGATGAATTATACACAGGTGTATGTTCTAGTCTATAATACTCTGCTGGAATTTCATGGCGGGATTGGTGTGTTGTTTCCAGACGAGTCTGCTGGACAACGAAATTAAACGGACGGGTGTGTGTGCCCACTCGTTGCTTTCCACCATGTTAGGTTGGTGGACTTCTCCGGAAATGGAAGAGATAATAACCTACTCAATGTTGACCGGATTTCTCCTCTGGCGGTTCATCTTGCATGCTTGGGTCTGAGGGACTTAAGCCAAACCCCTGAAGGCGATACCCTCATTATGTTGAGGGCAGACTCCTGCACGAGTCTGGCGGCGATCGTTGATGGGATCCCTCAGGAAGGACTCATGTCTCATTGAATTAAGGCCCTGAGGGACCTTCTCATTCACCTCCATAGAATATGGGAGGGAATTTTGATTGCGTTCTGGGGATAACGACCCGAAATGGTTGGAAATGGTGGTTGTCAGTACCTGCTTCTTGATCGCTGGTCATCGCTGTCCGGATGACTAGTGTGAATTATTGATTTGGAGGGATTGTAGAGCAGCCTATAGAGTCGGAATAGTACCGTTTTGATGGTATTCCTTAACCAGCGAATTTGATACCCAGAGCTGAAGACGCTAAGTAGGTGTTGTCGACCTGATAGCGGATGACGATCCAACATGAGTAGCAGCAGATGCATTCACAGAAGAGTCATTCACAGGTGTGAACTTAAGAGAAGCCATTTCTGTAACATAGAAGATCTTGGAAAAGAGTTCCTGTTTGATATAACAGACATAATCAAGATAAGTTCGGCTACTACATCTTCTGGATGATCACATATGTTATTGATTATTTTGTTAACCCTCACATTGATTTTAAATAAGGGCCTAACAAATAAGTAAAACATCATTTTAACTTGGTTAAGGATTCACATAGGGTTCACCATTATTTGTTTCCTCTGGAATTGGGGATGACCTCATTTATTTAAGGTTCAAATATTCCAATCAGTTTCTAATGGGATTTTTCGTAGAACTGGAAACATCCAATGATTCTATATCCATTTGGATATACTTTCCAAAGGTAGGTACTCACTAGTTATGGACTGATGAGGCTGAAGAATTTTCATTAGTTGAGAGGATGGGAGGTCGGACTCATCACACGTTTCTGGGGGGAATTATTGTCTACTTCAGGAATCTCTTTATAGTTTTAAGTTATGTTCATGAATCCTTATTAAATTACCAAGTATGAAAATGATCTTTCCTTTAAATCTGACAATCAACTATTAGTATGTATGATATTTTAGAGAATCGTTTATATGTATTCAAGGTTCTTCATCGATAGAGAATCATCTGTATTTGTTAGAGATTCTTAGTCAATGGTATCCTTCGACACATTATATAGAAATCTCTTGGTTTTTATGATAACCATACTAGTTTTAAATAAACTCAGTGGGGCACTTGAAGTTTATTTTCATTCAGAAGGACATAGATTATTTCATAGTTGGGATCATACCCACAGATGGGATACCTATATATCCTTTATTTTGGAAAAGGAATCAGAACCCACATAGTTTGAATAAAGAAGTATGAGGTTTGTGCATGATTGATGGCTCAATGAAAGATTTCATAATTACTTTTACACTCTAAGCTCACGTGAGTCATGCTCGGTGTGAGAAACAAGAGGTATTCGTAAAACCAGACAGTTTTTCCATGAAAGATGAAATTATAAGAAATGATGTGGGGAATATGTATGTATGACTTCCCAGATGGATGAAGATTAGGATTTACTTCAGGGAAGAAACCCGAGAACATGGTCTATAAAGGTATATGTTCTTTATGGAGATTTGGATAATTAACTTAAGACTTAATCCAGAGAAGGATGACCAAATTAGAGGGGTCTTATGATTTGGGTTTTATTCCTGGGAAGGAAGTTCAAATCAAAACAAAATTAAGACTGGTTAAGAGAAATTATGACTGAGGATTACTCCTAAGGAAGAGGCCCATGTTAAGGGAATTTGGATTTTGGGAACTTGGGGCGTACTCCTAAGAAGGATGCCCATATTAAAATAATTATGGTTGGGGATTACTCTTGATGAGGATTCCCAAAATTAAGGGAACTTGAAGACCGGAGCTTACTCTTGAAAAGGAGGCCCAAGTTAGGGGACATGAAGACTGGGGCTTACTCTTGAAAAAGAGGCCCAGGTTAGGGGACTTGGGGCTTACTCCTAAAGAGGATTCCCATATTTGGGATTTTGAGATTGGGATTTACTCTTGAGAAGGAGGCCCTGGTTAAAGATCCTCTCATCTTTAAAGGATGAGGTTGAATGAATGAAATCTCTAACCTTAGTGACATAAAGATATGTAAATCACTATGTTTTGAGAAATGTTCCACAAAATTACTTTTAGATAAGGAATCCAGCAAAGGAACCTTGTCATAAATGACTTTGAAGAGGGTTTTTAAGGCTAAATCTTGAAAAGGAGAGGTCGATTTGAAGAAATCAAATGAATAGGTAGGAGGGACACCCAAAAAGAGAAAGGCGTGTAAGTCCTGCGTGGGCGCGCAAGTCCTAGTCGCGCATGTATACTTGCGCGACACATGGGTACTGGTGTGACGGTCAACCCTTAGGGTAATAATTGATCGAGACTTGCCTCAATCCCTTAGAATTATCCGTAAAGGCTTCCAAAAGAGTTATGTGCATGTTTTATTGAAGGGATAATGCGGCACACAAGTGTGGACATTTCCCTTAAGGGCTGGCCACTTAGGCGTGCAAGTGTTGATGGGTTTCAACACTTAGGCCTTGTTTCCCCTATTTAGAGCTTCCATTCTAGGTAAGAAATTACCTTAGAAGTGTTCGGAAGACTTCCAGAAGATACTAGGGCACCGGGAGCTCGAATATGAGTTTTGGAATTTTTCCGTCCCCGAAATGGGGGGACCACAAGGGGTATTTATAGGCTGCTGAAGACCCCGGGCGAGAATCAAAGAGGGAGCGCAAGTCACCTGCGTTAACACTATTCGGCACGCAAGTACACTTGCGCAACCATGATGAAACTTGTGTGACCCAAGTGTGAAGAAATCGTTGTTCATTCCCTTTTCAATTTTTGATGTTTCTTCAAAGAATGAATCACTTTGGACTAAGGTATTTCCCTTTTTTCAGTCGTTATACTCTGTGACGGGAAGGAGCGTCAACACCCATATATCTTGAGGGTGGATACTTAAATAGATAATCATGACATGTCAGATCCATGGCCCTTTGGTTTCATGGGCTCAAAGATTAATGGTTGCAATAAAATAGGATCCAATTATCTAATTTAAAATGGGTATGGGCCTTTATAAATTTTAGAATGGTAATCCATATAATTTTACCATCATATATTTAATTTTAATATTTTTTAAATCAAAGATAAAAACCAGGTTTCAGTTACATAAATTCCAAATATATCTTATAAAGGCAAGTGCCATTATAATTTGAGAATTATAATGAATTTAATTGAACCATGGTATGTTCTAAATTGGAATTATAAAAGAAAATGGATTATTTTATAAAGGGTAGTATATATATAACTTTTTAATGATTACTTGTATGACTAAAATTCTAAATTCACAAATGTATGCAAGTAGGTCAGTTGAAAAATAATTCTTATGAGATAAACCCAGTGAGGTTATTTTAAAATATTGGTTAAAATGACAGGACCCTCATAGGTCAAGTTAATTGTACAATGATAGTAATTAACTCCATGGGGTTATAATTATGTATATAAGATATTTATTTAATATGTTTGTAGACACTTATATGGGGTTACATATAAACATAATGCTGCATCTTACTTGAATAACCCCCTTAATTAATAGAAGTCATTTTATATTCTTTTGAGATTTATTATTTTGAGGTGTTGGTAAATTTTAATCCCAATTAAAACATAATTTTTTTAATCTATAACATGGAATTGAATTTTTTAATAGAGCCAAGATATGAGACATTTAATGATATATGAAAGTTGTTTAAAAATGAAACTATGATATAATTTCCTAATACTGCTTGGCATCGGCTAAAAAAAGTTAATAATATAGTTTCCCTTGACACTAATACATGATATCCATTATATATGATACGTTTTAGAAGTTTTAGTTCTTGAGAATATATTAAATTCATTAAAAATAAACCTTTTAGGGGAATTTAAATAATAAACACTTGGTAAAGTGTTAGCTTTAGTTTTACGTGAGAGACTTTTGAAATGGGAATGTGAGCATTTCCCATAGGTCTCAGTGGACTTCATTTTTGCTATTTATTTATCCTAATGGATTTTTGGTATATCCTAGTGACTTTTTAGTAGATAATATGGTTAAAATTGGTCGCTATATGTTAAAATAATGGATATCCTTGTTTTGGTAGTTCCGTCATAAATAAAATCTTTTCAAAAATTTATGATAAATTTTGTGCATGAGGTACCATTTGGGAACCAGATGTCCCAAGAAGGACTCTAGTTAATGAAACAACACATCCAAGTATATGGGAGGTCATATTTTGAGAGTCGTAAAATGAAGAGTATAATTTCTATATTTGGATACCACTGAGTGTCATCTCTTTATCCTTTTTTGATAGTTTTTTTGACCCTCACAAGTCGATGATCATTACCTCTATCTGTTCTAACTATTTTAGAGAGAGAGTTCCTAGCTGTGTTAGATATTATGTAGTATATGATATTTTATGGGATTTGGTTCTCACGTGAAAGTCCTTAGTGCTAGGTGGGTGGATCTTGTAGCTCGATTGGGAGCATGTGTCATAGGTTTAGGTGGGAGACCTTGATAACATTACTTTTCATTCAAACCCAAGTAGGTTAGCTAGTTTTCCTTGATCAAGTAAAACCTGTAAGAGAGGTTGGACAAAGTTTATGTTTTCTGTAAATGAAATAGGACTCAACTTATACTAGTTTAGAGATGCATTAGAGATATATGAGTTTTTTGGATTCAAGCATTGAGATTCCTTTTTAATTTAGAAAATCACACTAAACAATCACTTATTGAAACATGATTTGATTGGAATTATTGTTCTAGTTTCTAACCCAATTGACTAATATTTTCATATTAGATGGTTTATTTTTTGAAAATATTCTTTGAAATAGGTATTCATTCCTTAAATCATGAAATGTGCGGGGAGTCCTATTTTAGGATGGAGTTCCATGGGATCTATTGGAGACATAAGTACCAACGTGTTGCATAGCTTGGTAAGTTTGATATATTAGATGAATGACTTACATGGGTATGAGTTGAGTCTTCAATTGGGGGGTGGGAGGGGTATAATATGTATACTTTCTGCACATGGGTAGTCTAATTTCATGATTTTTTTTTTCATCGTAACATTTATAATTGAATGTCAATGAGTGTCTGGGTACGAGATGATGATGACCGATTTCAATGTGATGTTTGCAGCCAGAGTGACCCAGATGATTTTGTAAGATTTAAAATGAACTCTCCATGATAAGGGATATTTTTAGGACAGACCAGGTGTCATGATATAGTGGACCACGATCAGAACTTGACACACATTGTCCGAAGACGTAGTGTCAAGTGTTGATTAAGGCGGGTATATGGTTAATGTGAGTGTGTCTCAAAAGAGTTGTATGCACCTATTGATGAAATATATGTATACTCCTAGTTCAAAGTTTTTCATTCCCAATATATTATCACCATCTAGAGTATGCTAAGAGGGAACTAGATATATGTTTAGCTACTTAATTAAGCTTCCTCTGGGGTTTGAAAAGGGGAATATTTAGGAGTGTATCTCAAAGAGAAATTAAAATAATCTAGATGGTGAGGATTACTCCATTAGATTTGTGATGGTGGTGACCTTAATCTTGGTTTAGTTATAGTAATCACCATTAGAACCATTCATAGGAAGAAGAAAGGGGGGGGGGGGGTGGATGAATTTTACATTAGCACTTGTAAATGATTGGATTCATACCATTTCTAGTCATATGTCAAAGATGGATGGGGCATGTGATGTGGAAATTTAAGTTCGTATCATTTAAGAAACAATAAGGATGCTTCTAAGGTGGGGAGTGAGATGTTGGTCATTGGTGGGATACCCTCATGTGAGTAGGATCATGGAACTTTATGATCATTTATGTGATAGTCTTTCTAGAACTCATATTTCATTTAATAGATGGGAACATTTATGAATAGTATCCTTGGTAAATTCTATTTATGGTTTTGAATATGGTTTTGAGGTGAAATTTATATGTGGGCGTTAAGCTCATAGTATCTTATGATTATCCATGGATACTAGATTGGCATAGTATTGGTGATATTGTAATATCATGGAGATGAAATTGGATAACAGATGATAAGGTTGGTAGGAAATGTCATAATTCATGTATTTCATTGGTGAGAGTTCTCATAATGGTCTTAGAATGCCTTGAGATAAAGGTGTTGAATTATGATTTTGTGATGTATCAGCTTTAAGATCCAATAATTTTAGAAAATTAGTCTAATTGAGGTAGTTCGACTAAGTCTCCCTCTAATAATAGAATATGGTCAGTAAAGAACTATGTTTATCATGCCATTGGGTGGAGACTGGTTTAGTTTTAAAAGCTCACAATGGATATTCAAGGAAAAGATCGAGTGACCAGTATGAATATGGTTGATTGGAGTTAACACTTTCAAATTAAATTGAGGGGAACCATTAATCTCCTTAGGTGGAATTGATAAGAATGTCATGGGTATCACTAGGACTCTAAGGATGTGTTCATTAGGAAATTATAATGTAGGAAGTATAATGACTTAGAATTTAACATTTAAAACTTATAACCTATGGTAGGAAGTTCGATAATAATTTAAGTTTAAGAGCCAATGATCTGATTGCTTCTCAGTCTAGATAGGCTTGGGTAAGCACTATTTTGATGTTTAGTTCTTTTTGTGATTATTGGATCAAGTTTGAAAAGATTATGCAACTCATGTTTAATGTAGTTATTTATAACGTGTTTGGTCTTTGGAAATGAAACATGGACATTTTAGTGGAAATTAATGAACTCAGTAGGTTGGATTATACATTGTTTCCCTCAAGGATTATTGGGGATGATAATTTCTAAGGTGGGGAGATTATAACTTCCCTTGTTTTGGACAGGTTTGAAAATTCCAAGTGAATTAAAAATTTTCATTTGGTATTTTTGAAAAATATTAAATAACGATTCAGAATGTAATTCTGAGATCGAAAATACTTAAAACTGTTTTTATGTGGTTTAAGTCTATGGAGTTGTCTTAAGAGTTTAGATGAGTGTTATTAGTGATGATAACCAAAAAACCTATTTTAGGAGAAAAAGACAGAGGCACATGGTTGGATCACAATTAACACTAACTGAACAACCCAAATCATGATGTCTATTTTCTAAAGGGAAATGGTTTTTTGAAATTTTGTAGCTCCCTAATGGAATCACTATATCTAATAAAAGAGTGTAGAGGGTGTCACATGGGTTTCAAATCGTGCAGTTGAGGCTACATGATCGTGAGGGAGGTTAGGAGTAAGTTTCTAAGGTGGGTGTTTGGTATATACATGGTTTGGAAAACTGTGTGCCTATTCTAAATAGTTATTTCTAGATAAGAAGTGGTATCACACAGTTGGAAACTGGTTAGAAAAAATGTGTATCCAAAACACACAACTATTAAAAGTTTGAAAATGATTATTTTCTCATACCCCTTTAAGTGTTTACCCTCTTTTTCCTCCCTCATTCACCCAAGAGATCTCCCCCACATGCACACCTCTTCCTCCTCTTCCCATTGCAGGCTATCCTTTAGAATTTGGAAATATTTTTCAAATTGGTTAGCATTTAGTAATTCAGCGACTCCTCAAGCAACATTTATATATTTCTCTTCTCACTTTTGAAGTCATCACTGTGAAAGATAATTTTCTCTATTTTTAGGTAATTTTATAATTCTTACGATTTTTATTATTATAGATTAAATGAAATACCGATATTGGATTAGTGAATCTTCCTATTTATTAGGTATGTGGTCAATGGATTTTACATTAATATTTCATCATTTTTATGGTATTTCCACTTTATTTAATGCTGGACTTTCCATGTATTTCCACAAAAATTATAAAATATATTTAATTAAATTCTTAGACTTTCATTTGTTTTTATAGAGACTGTTGACAAAGTTGGAGGCCATAACCTTGATCCCAACCACCTGTTTAGGGTAGGTTCACTTAAACCCTCATAATGATTTTTTTTGAAGATTTAATCATTACTTTGGAAATTTGAGTTTCCCTTCTCTAGTAGATTTTCTTAGAGGAATTAAGCAACTGGACCATGGAAAGGAGTCCAATATAGCTACATCCAAATTATTAAGTGAAATTATAATTGGAATAGAAAGGTTTAATTATACTAAATGAGATGGTTAATAGTGATTAAATGAATGGTAATTAATTTAATAGAATAGTGTTAGGGAAATTTTACTACACTTGGCTCTTTAATATTATTTTCCAGTTATATGACATTCCTAATTTAAAATAATTTATTATAAAAAGTATGATATCATGGATTGTTGTTATAATATTAAATGTAATGTGCTAATGAATGTCCACTATGCCTTGGTAAATGCTGTGTTCCCCTTTATAGAACACCTACGATATGTGATCATTGGGAATATGAGATTACCTTATATTGGATTATGAATGAGAGACATTGGTTAGGGTTTTTGGACATTATTATTCACACACCCTTGGTTGAGGATGTTGAACATGCCGATTCACGTCATATGGGTTGCTAGGCATGATGTTCCATACTCCCTTAATTTGGATGTTGTCCATAGCCTTTTTTGTTATTAATCACGATACATTACATGGTGTAAAACATTATTTATGACACTTTAAATGGAGTCTTACCATATTATTTATATTTGTAATGAAACACTACATTATTTACAACAGATGGGAATTGTTTCCTTTGTTACTCTATGATGCTCTTATTATTATATAAGGATAATTAAGTTACTCCTTAGATCATTTCAAGTATTTCCTATATATATATGGATATATATATATATTATGTATATAATGATCACACACAACCACACACATCTTCATATATACATAGTAACACTTATTCAAAGGTAATTTGGATTATGCCAAAGTGGGTATAGTTGTCCAGGTGTCCTTTGAGGAACCCGAGCCCTATATATTTATGCTTTATTGTTTAATGCATTAATGATATAACTAAACACCGATTTATTTTATATTCACAAACTAGATTAAATTATACATCATTTTTGGTGTCCTAAATTGTAAATATCACAACTCTTTCATACTTCCATTTTTACCCAAACAAACATCATACTTTTACAGGATAAGACTTGGACCTTTCTATGTGCTAGTTTTAATTAAAAAACTAAGAATGGACATTCAATTTGGGGAGTGGAATATGAGAATGTACTTGGGATTCATTACAGAGATGTAGTCTTATATTTATTTCTTCCATCAGTCTAGTCCTACTATGTATTTTTTTACATATTGAATGTCTTTTTCATGTATGTTGTATCATGTTCATGCATAGTTAATAATTCAATTATTGTTTATTTTCAGTGGTTATTATATTCTACTAAACGTATTTACAATTCTTCTAGTATATTTATTACAGATAGAGAGCATATAGTCTCCCAACTCTACTATCAATAGACCCTCACTACTAGTCTGCATCCTTTTACAGATAGGGTGGTGTGTTTGATTCTATGTAACCAAGTAGCTTGAGGAACCATTTTAGTGGGTTCAATTCTGGGATTTTTCAGATGATGAGAGATATTATGAACCCAAGTTCCCTATGCTAGAATAGGGACCCACAAGTAGAGGTTTCATGAGCCATGGATGATTGGGGGGGGGGGGCGTATAGTCATGAATGGTCCCATTATTTTTTCAATAACCCTAGAATATTTTTTTAGGCTACTATGACTTGTGTATGTGGCCTCTTCTGAGCACAAGAAGAGCTAGGAAGAAAACCCAAAGTTTTTAAGAATTTTTCCATACTTGATTATTTTGGAATATCAACAGAAAGTGGTGCACCAGCAATTTCATCCCATACAAGTAGGCATGACATGAAGGCCTAGTAAAATAGTAGAAAAAGTTCCCTCATCATCTTCCCAACCACTTTACTCATGGAACGTAGAAAAATTAACCTATAAAGATCTTACTTGTTGAAAAATCCCCATATAAAGACAAAACAATTGACACAAAAAATACATTATCCAAAAGCACTTGGCTATAGTTCTAGTGAGACTTTCAATTTTGGATGCTATTAACTAATAAAATGATCTTTGGGAATCCCCTATAGAGGCACTACTTAGACCTCAAAAGTTAAAATATACAGTCACTACTATTGAGGTATACCATTTTGGGATAGACTATGTTGAAATTCATACTATGATCTCTTTTATTGAATTGGACAAGGATGTTGTGATGCAAGATAATATCAGGACCTTTTACGTGTCGAGTAGAATATATGAAATTGAAATATGGAGAAATTTCATTGATAGTGGATAAGAATTCAAAATCATTCCAATACAAATAAATTTTTTATTTGGAAAATAGTCAATCCAACCTGTCTCTTTCTCTTTTGATGCTTCAAGGGTATGTAAAAGTGATCAAAAATCCCCTCAGTGGGATCAAGATCAGAACTCATTTTGGGGAGCTAATGTCTGACTTTGAATTCTTATTCGTCAAGATGGATACTGACTTCAATGTTATTTTAGAAATTACTTTGTTTTACCAACATATGACACTAAAATCATCAAATCACGAATACCTAAATTACTAAATCAATGGGAGATGTGGAAAATAACATGGTGATAAATCCCAATTTTAATCTTGATGGATCAATACATTGATGCATTATTTTATTAGGGAGAAGTGATGAAAACCATGAATGATGAGGTTTCTCAGGTTTCTACCCAAAATAGTCTTGAAATGACCCCTAGAAAACCCATTCAAGCATCTCAGTGATGAGTATGTGTTTCCCATATGATAAATAAAAATATGAGTTCTAAATGGGGCACGTACTCCTCAAAACTCATGATATAATTCATGTCAATTGAACTAAAAAATATATATTAGGTCATTAATCCTATTTTTTACGGTGAAGATATAGGGTAAATACCTTCAGCATGTCCCAATAAATTCATCAGACCCCAACACCATTAGCTGAATATGAAAGAATTGTCATATCACCAGTAGAGAATAATGACATATTTGCCTCTAAATATTATAATATTAGTATTTATACCATATAAAAAGATTCTATATCATTACTCATCCATCTTAACATAGACATGATGGAAAAGGAAGATGAAGTGATAGAGGAAGAGGAAGAGGATGATGTCGTCAAAGATACACCACCATTATTTAATGAAGGTGTCTCTACCACTATTGATGAACTCCAATAGGTAAATCTAGGAATAAAGTAAGACCCACAACCTACACTAATCAATATTTCTATGTTCCCCAAAGCAGCAGAGGTATATACCTAATTCTTACATAATAACCATGATGCTATCAACTATAATTATAAAAAAAATTCAAATCCTCAATACTGAGGGGGCAACTCACCACTTAGGCTTTTTAGAGATCATTGTGGTTATAAGTATGTATCCATAAGAACACATTGAACTAATTCTACAATGTTTAAATCCTAATATGATAATATAATCAAGTATAACTTTAGTTAAGATGTTTAGTACCTAAAATGTCTCACTAATATAGTCCCAATCAAATAGAAGAATGAGAATATCAAAGTTTATATTGAATTTAGTGATCTCAACTAGAATTATTTAAATTTAGACTTCCTGGTTCAAAAAATATAAAATATGATTGATGCGGCAACTATCTACTAAGCCTACTCAAACATGGATAGATACATAAGATAAAAAAATCCAAATGGCCCTTATAGATGATTAATGAAATTATTGCAGGGGAACACTAAGGGGTATATTTTTATTGGGTGATAAAATTTGGCCTAAATAATGGCATCACTACATACCAACATGTCATTTATAGTATCTTCAAACCCTTTCTAGGAATGTCCATTAGGTACTATATTTATGATCTTATCATGAAACATTGTCAATTTTGTGAAAATATTTCTGACCTTGAGAGTGTATTCAATAAACTATGACAAAATATCATATGAATAAACCCCTTGAAATGTTATTTAGGTTTTATGTTGGAAAACATTATCGTCTTTATAGTACATTAATGTTGTATCAATGTAAGTCCCAAGAAAAAGAAAGGCTATCCTTGAAATTTCACCCCCAAAAAACCTAAAATTACTAATAGGACAATAAGGAGTCGTTACCCTCATTAAATGATTTATAGAAAACCTTTAAGTCAAGTGTTTTCTGTTCACTATGTTGATAAAAATAGGGTTATATATTAGTGGACTACCAACTACTAAGAAGCATTATATTGACTCAAGAAATATCATTTGAGTCCACCAATGCTAATTCCACCAGATAAAGTAAATCCACTCATCTTATATGAGATAAATTTATAGAAATAATTGGTCTATTTCATCATAAAAATGGATCATCATTGAAATGTAAATAAACTTTATTATCTCAATCGCAATATGCTTGATAACGTGGATAATTTTTTCAATATCTAGAACAACTATCTTACATTAATATTCAGGGTTCTCGAACTGGGGAATTACCTGTAAAACCAAGTAGTCTATTTTATCTCTTGAAATGAAACTCTAAAATCTATCATCCACCATTCCATGTTAAATAAATGTTTTGTGTAGTGGGAGGTTATTTTTCTATAGTTCTATATTCATTTTGTACCATAGAAAGTGATAAAAATCTATGCACCAATGGATGTCCTTATAGCACATCCTTATTTAGAATAAATTATTATTAATACCAAACATACATAAGAATATATCATCTCTATCCTAGGATCATCCAAAAAATGGGAGATATATTTTTATGGAGCATCCATAATCCCAACAAGAAAAAGAATGGAAAACCCCAAACTCAAAAGAGAGACCTTGTGAGTCATTTTTGTCTCTCTAGTAAAGACAGTTATATATTATTCCATTCTATTGTAAAAATTATTCATCAATAATGAGAAAAAAATACAAATATTTCATTACAGACATAGATCTCATGATATAAATAACAGTGACCCATCTAAATAATGAAGGTGATTCATATTTGGTAATCAAAAATGTAAAGAAAGAAAACACTATTAGAAATGAATAGATGGTCCCCTACTTGATTAAGTATAAGGGTTGATGGAATAATTACTCATGGAATTTTTTGTCCTCACATCCCATGCTCATAGAATACTGAGTTAGATACAAAAAAAATATGACTATAGCCTTTTAATATAAAAACAGAGATAAAAAAATCATTATAATTGCACATCGACGAATGGTATTGTCGTTTGTTAAGAGTATCATTGATGAGATCAATGAGGTAAATTCCACCCCTATATCAGATAATCTGAAAAATGGTAAGATGAAGACCATCCTAGACTACCACTAACATGGGATAATTCCATCAGGAAGAGATAGAGAAGGAAAAATCCAATGAATAGATGTTAATTTTATACTCTATGATATCTCGAATCACCTGAAGGCACTCTATAAATTAGTATTGTAATGACCCAGCCATTTATCGATGAAAATTCAAATTGATCTAATTAAATTTATTATTATGTAAAATGATATGCACTTCCTTGGTTTTATTTATTTTGAAATACCGTTAATAATTTTTAGCATTGCTAGTATAACCGTTGAACAATGATCACCTGATTAATATAAATATAGGGCTTTAAAAAATCCAATTTACATAACAAAATAAGGTGATGACATAATCCAGTATAATCGATCCATACAAAGCCCATTTTTCAGAGCTTGTAATGTATATAGAAACACTAGGCTTCACTCTAGACCAATCCCAAGTTGTTCTTCAACACTTTAAGCTTGAATGAAACTGCATACAGGAGAAGTGGAAGTTAGTAGAGATTACCACCCGAGCGATGTTATACGATCCTCCCCAAGAGTCTATCACCATCTCAAACCTTACCCTTGGGTCTTTTGCAGGTGATATAATGAGTTATGTAACAAGACCCTCGAACTATAATTATGTGCATTAAGTTTTCATAAAATAAAGAGTATACATTCATTTTATTGTTACATTATAAATGGTTTTTAAAGCACAAATAATATTTTTAATGAATATTAAATTAAGAAATATATTTTGATGAATTAATAAAATTTTGAATAAAATAATATTTTAATAAAATATGATTACTAAACTAATTTTTATTAAATGTAAATGATCGTATAGTGTTTTATACAACTGTAATTAAGGTTTAAAATCTATTTTTTGTCAAAACCCTTGAATTTCCAATAAATGTTGGTTTTTTATTTTAAAATTGAATCTTAACATACATAGAACATTTTTTAAATAAAATTAATATTGTTTTTGGATTCAGGATATTGAAATTATCTAATGGTGAATTTTTCATAATTTTTTGAGATAGTCAATGTTTTGGGTAAAAAAACCGTATAAATCTATAATTTGTTTTATGACATCATAATGGACCAATAGTGATGTAATAAAATAATATAAGAGATTAATTCGTACAATATATATATTTCATTTAAAATAATGTGATTTTATATTTTTTATTGATTTTATAATGCCTTAGACGACCTTCCAGGACTTATAATTTTTTTTTTAACATTTTAAAATGATTTGCTCGAGAGTGTGACTCTCCTACACATAATAAAGAAAAATATTTTATTATGTTAGGCCATTGAACTTTTAAAATAATTCTATTCAATATACTTTCGGAAAAAACATGGGATAAAACCATGGTATGGTTTGTGGTTTTGATTAGTTTAATGTGTAGTTTCCAAACCGTAAATAAAAGAGAATTACCTCTCCTTTCCTATATAAACCCACTCAGTCTCCCATTCCTATTCACTAAAAAAATTTAAAGATTAACCAAAATCTACCCTCCTATCTCTCTAATCCTCACAAGGCTCCCCATCCTCCCATGAAGCCTCTCTCAAGCCTCTCCAAAGTGATTGGGATTACACTTCTAAGTAAGGGATCCTCACTTTCCTTCCTTCCTTATTTATGTCCAAGTTTCCTTATATTGTTATGCCCTTTTATTTCCATTTAAAAATGTTGGGGTATTATTTTGAACCTCCCCTATACTTAAATCCTTATTTTTTAATGATTATAAACCCATTTCTCTCTCATTAATGCCTCCCATGTACACCAGTTACCATGCCGAAATTCTACAAGGGATTTCTCTATACCCATTTACTTTAAAAAATTCAATTATTTTAGGCATCAAAATTCCATTACATATGTTGGGTTATTATGTTAAACTATCCCTTACTTTCCATTTCTTGTATAAAATATGAGAGACCCATTTCTCTATCATCAACCAATTTTATGATTTCAATTTCAGGTCGTTATGTTGTTGATGTTACACCAAAATTTCCCATGCCAAAATCACCATGTAAGTGAATACCGTACCCATTTGTATATCAAGTGTATTCACCTTTATGCACATTTAATTTTTGATTTAGGACTTAAATTTGTATTCCACATATTTTATTCATGGAATAAATTATGATTTTTAATGAATTCATGATGTATGATCTAGGCGGTACACTTATTCATGGAATGAAATGACTAAGAAGGGTGTGACCTAATAGCTCCCCAATGCATTGGGTAATGTTTAGAATCATGATACACCATGTGAAATGAGGGTTTAATCATGATAATTAAAGTTCAATTAGGTTTTAATCATTCTAATTCAAGTGCAATGAGGGTTTACTCGTTCTCCAAGTGTAATGAGCCTTGGCCCATGATAATATCATATTAAATGTTGTTGCCACATTTCCATGTAATAATAATCATGCTATATCATGACTTTATGTTGATGTTTCTCTTATGCTCCATTGATATGAATATTTCTTAACATATATTTTATTCTCCATGTTATTTCTTTTTTACTCCCTTACTAGGATTTACTAGTCACCCTTTTCTTATGTATGTCCTCAGGTTATCCCATTAAATGTTAAGTATGAAGAAATGTTGTGGTCATGTAAGAGAATTTTTCAATAAAGATGTTGTATTTTATGTCTTAAGTTGTCTTGTAATGTTCCTAATTTTCAAAGACACTATAACTCTTGATCCTCAAAGTTTAATTAAGTGAACTTTAATGTAATAAATCATGTTGAAGTGTGTATTAATAGTAGGGTTGTTATAGTTTGTATCAAAGGATATGTTTAGTTATTTTTGGGATTAGGATTAAAAAAACCTAGTAAAAGTCTTAGGGATAAGACTAAGTATAATAAAATAATCCCTAAATTTAGGTGATTGTATATTAATTGGTTTATCAACAAAATAAATCCCTACCTGGATACGAACAATTAGAGGTGGCTTTGGCACATATGTATCTAGGGTTAAAACCTGAAAACACCACTTTGAGCTAGACTCGAACATGAACTGGTGCATGAAAATGGGCCTTGTTTCACTCTTGGTTATACAAAAGTAGGGGATATACTTTGGTATGTTCATAAGATTAGTATGAACCACTTTTAATGGAATAAGAAAATTCCACTAAGAATATATTATGGGAAGTAGATCATGGATAACATAGATTGAAGCCTATAAATTCATAAATTAAGGAAATAAATGTAACTTATAAGTTATCCCTTTTTTCCATTGGATTATAATTTATTTTTTACCCCTATCATTCCTTTTATTCAAGATAATGTCCAATAATAGGAGTACCCGAGCTAACAAACAATGGAAAGATCAATGTGATGACTATTATAATGAGATTCCCTATCTGATGGGAGTGGGAATCACAAACATTGTCATGATACTATCTCAGTTAACTCATGTTTTGAATAGAAACATGGGTCAAGAGGATCATCCAACCCCCCTAATAATAAAAAAATATGTAATCTAGATCTTCATGAGACAACAACCTCCTACTTTTAATGGATCATCTGATCCCTCAATCATTGAAAAAGGATAAAATCCATTGAGAATATATTATCCATACTTCAATTTACTTAAAAAGAGAAGGTTCTTTTAGCTACTTATCATTTGGAGGGTGAAGTTGATCAGTAGTGGAAATTGATCAAAAATATGAATCCTAAGGAAGAGATCAAGGAATTGGAATGGAAGGATTTCCAGAAAATGTTTTTTGATAAATATTTTCCTCACACCCTCTATCTTAAGATGGAAAGGGACTTCCTTTCCCTAAACCCAATAAGATAATGAATCCATCAAAGCGTATGAGAAAAACTTCACAAGGATTTCACGATATTCCATAGGCTTTGTCGTTACCCATGAATTCATGGTTGACTGCTTCTTTGGTGGGATAATAACTATCCTAGAGAAAGGATTAGCAATCTCTGACTTCGATAGCTATGAGGAAATTGTCTGATTTACCCTCAACATCAAAATGGAGATCGTAAAATCTTCGGGGTATCATGGGGATAAGAATAAGAGGGTGAACTATAATTTTGGCAGTCTGATGGATAAATCCAATGGTGCTAAGAAATTCAAGCACCCCACATTCCAACGGTGTGGAAATTAGCATGCCAAAAATATCCTGAAGGGGAAGAGGAAATTCTTTAGGTGTGTAAGAGAAGGGAACTTTTCCATTAATTACCAATAAGAAAAACCTTCTACTGTGACAAAGGATAGGAACACTGTATTAAACCCTCAATGAATTGTTCATTGCTTCAACTGCAATGAACCAGGTAAATTTTCAAACCATCTCCCTAAGCAAAGGGGTTTTTGAGGAAACCAACAACCTCCAAGGAAGAATGGGAGAGATTTTTCAATCACTACCGTGGAAGAAAATCCCAACAACGAAGTGGTGACATGTACTCTAGTTATTCATTCAAGAATAGCTAACAAACTTTTTTATTCTAGTTATATGCATTATTTTATATCCATAATGTTTAGTAGAACAATCCCAACACTACCACTAATCATGTAAGTGGAGATGTTAGTGATAATGGAAAATGTGGAAATTATTCCATCCCATGAATATAAATTTTCCTATGCTATAATTTGTGGATTTAACTTCTCAGAGAACCTCATCATACTCCCTATGGTGGAATTTTATGCAATTATTAGCATGAATTGGATTTTCTTATATAGAGACAACATAAATTTCCATGAGAGGAAATTATTTCTCCATATGAAGAATCAACCCCTGATTATGTACAATTACAAGGAGGAGGATGAATATTATTTAGCACCATCATCTCAAGTGTGGATATTAATGCCCTATGAGCACGCACATCTTGATCTGATGATTGAGTCTAAGGAAGAATTCATCCTTTAAGACAGGCCTATTGTAAGAGAATTCACTGATGTATTTCCCATAGAATTGTCTGGTCTTCCTCTTAGAAGAGATGTTTAATTCTCAATTGATCTTATAGTTGGAGCTTTTATAATATAAAATAATCCATATAGAATGGATATTATAGATCTTGAGAAAATAAATAAACAATTATAGGAAAATCTAGATAAAGGGTTTATATGCCCAATTGCTTCACCATGGGGTGCACCAATCCTCTTCGCCATGAAGAAGGATGGGTCAATTCACCTTTGCATTGATTATTGTGAGTTCAACAACATCATGATAAAGAACAGGTATCCTCTACCATGAATTGATGACTTGTTCGATCAAATACGTGGAGCACAATACTTCTCCAAGGTGGATATGTGGTCAGGATATTACCATGTAAGGGTGAAGAAGGTGGATATCCACAAGAATGCTTTTCGTACATAGCACATACACTATATATTCATAATAATGCATTTTAGACTCAGTAATTCTCCAAAAATCATCATGTACCCGATGAATAGAGTCTTTAGATATTACCTCAACAAATTTTTGGTAGTCTTTGTATACAATATTCTAATATAATCCCAAACTAAGTTGGAGCACGAGGAGCATCTAAGTACTGTACAAGATACCTTGCGAAAGGGGAAGATCTATTAAAAGTACAACAAGTGTGAGTTCTGGTTGATGGAAGTCTCATTCTTGGGTTATATCATCACAACCAATGTGATATTTGGGGATCCATCCAAGGAAAATGCAATGGGGGGATGGTCAAGGCCAACATCTATGACGAATATCCATAGAATCCTTGGGTTACCTGGATATTATCACTGATTTGTGAGATATTTTTCATGATTTTAAAACCCTCTTACTAAGATAACTTAGAAGGAATCAAGTTTTCTTTGAGTGATGAATGCAAAGATAGATTCAAAGAGTTGAAAAGGAGGATTATCACTAGGCATGTTCTCACACTACTCACAAGTTTATAAATTTTGGTGTTATTCGGTGATGCTTCAAAGAAGGGCAAGGGCTGTGTGTTGATGAAAAATGATGATGTCATTTCCTATGCTTCACTTAAATTGAAAGTTCATGAAAAAAACTATCCAACACATGATATAGAGTTGGATGTTGTATTCTTTTCTTAAAAAATTTGGCAACATTACCTCTTTAGGGAGAAGTTTGAAATATATACAGATCACAAAATCCTAAAGTATATATTCACACATAAAGAGTTGAACATGATCTAATGAAGATGGTTAGATCTGATCAAAGAGTATGAATTATCAATCCATTAACACTATGGTAAAGAGAACTAGGTGGTTGATTCTATAAGTAGAAATGACCCAGAAATTCAATCATTGATGAGAATTGAAAAGGATCCAACCTTCTTAGATCTGATAGATATGGAAATGTGAATAATATAAAGGGGACATCATCAATCCTTTCAAAAATTATTTATCAACCGCCTCTTTTGGAAAGATTAAAGGATTCTCAAAAAAAATGATGTGGGAATTTAGAAGAAAGTGGAAACAATCAATAAAAGGAAATCCCTTGAGTTCAATGTTAATGATGAAAGAATTGTGATATTTGGGTCAAGACTATATGTTCTATCATGTTCGGAGTTAATTAAATAACTTTTTTAATATTCACATTGTTCAAATTTCTCCATTCACCCAGGAAACACAAAGATGTATCAAGATATCCAAAAGCATTATTGGTGGGATTACATGAAGAAGGAGATCACAGAGTATAAATCAAAGTGATGGGTATGTCATCAAGGGAAGGCTGAGTGGAAGAAGTCTAAAAGGATGATGAAACCATTACCCATACCAATATGGAAATGGGAAAAAATAACCATGGAAATTGTCACTGGACATTCGATGAAATCCAATGGACACAATTCTATCTGTTTTTTTATGGATAGTATTGAAAATATTGCACACTAAATTTCAATTAAGGAAGATATAACATTGTATCAACTAGAACATATAAAATCAGAGAAGTGTTAAGGCTTCATGGAGTACCATTATAAATTTTATCCGACCGAGATCCAATATTCACCTCCGAGTTATTAAAGAGTCTCCAGCATGCTCTAAATAAAGAGATGATCTTCAGTATGGATTATCATCCTAAAACTATTGGACAATCTGAGCAGACAATCCAAACACTTGAGGAGATGTTGAGAGCTTACTCAATGTACATCAAAGGGGGATGGGATACACATGTTCTTCTGGTTGAGTTCTCTTACAATAATAGTTTCTATTCAAGAATCCAAAATGGATCTTTTTGAAGTCCTTTATGGAAATATTTTAAGAAAACCAACATGTTGGGATGATGTTAGGGAGTGAAAACTTTTAGGTCCTAAAATGGTGGAGAAGGTTAAGAACATCCAGCAGAACATTAAAGCTGATCAGAGTCGACAAAAGGACTATGATGACAATCATCGATGAGACCTATAGTTTAATTTGAGTGACATGGTATTCCTCAACATATCACCGTGGAAGAGAGTTAGGAGGTCTGGGAAGAAGGTAAATCTTAGTCCAAGGTACATCGACCATTTTGAGTTCCTTGATTGCATTGGAACAGTTTCTTATCGACCATCACTCCCACCGAACCTGTCTCAAGTACATGATGTATTCCATGTATCACTCTTGAGAAAGTACATACCTGAACCATAACATATAATCCATAGAGGGGTGGTACCATTGGAGAATTAACTCTCCTATGAAGAGAATATGGTGAAGATCTTAGATCATAGGAAAAAAGTTCATAGAAATAAGATAATTCCCCTCACCCTGGTGTTGTGGAGAAACCACAAGTTTGAAGAAGCTACATGAGAATATGAGGAAGTGATGAAGAGGAGTTACTGTCATCTATTTTAGTGTGGGAAAAGGAAATTTTGAGGGTGAAATTTTTTAAGGGGGAAGATTTTAATGGACCAAAATTTTATTAATGAAAATTCCTCTTTATCTAATTAAATGTCTTATTATGTAAAATGATATGCACTTCCTTGGTTTTTGGATTTTAAAATACTGTTATGAATATTTACCGTTGCTAATATAACTGTTTAATAGTGGTCACAAGATTAGTTTAAATATAGGGATTTAACAAATCCAATTTATTGAGACGAAGGAAGTGATGGCCACATTAATTAGAATTGATCCATAAGAAGCCAATTTTTTTGGAGCTTGGGAAGGAGGTATCATCACTGGGCTTTTCTCCGGTCCAAACCCAAGTCAATCTTGAACACATTAAGCTTGAACGGAATCACATATGGGATAAGTGGAAGTTAATAGATATTACCTCTAGATAAATGTTATCCGAGCTTCCCCAAGAGCCTGTCACCCTCCCACAACTTACCCTAAGGTCTTATGAAGGTGTTATAAGGGGTTATGTTACAAGAACCTAGAACTATTTTTATGTTCATTATTTTTCTATAGAATAAATAATATACATTCATTTTATTATTATTTTGTAAATGGTTTTTAAAACACAAATAATATTTTTAGTTAATATTCAATTAAGAAATCTATTTTGATGAATTAATTATTTTTTATTTAAATAATATTTTAATAAATTTTTATTACTAAACTACTTTTTATTAAATATAAATGGTCATATATATTTTTATACAATTGTAATTATGGTTTGAAAGGTGTTTTTTCAAAACCCATGTATTTAAAATAAATGTCAATTTTTATTTTAAATGTGAAAATACACAAATTTAGAAAATTATTTATATAAAATGAATATTATTTTTGGATTAAAGATGTATAAAAAATCTAGTAGTGATTTTTTTTTATAATTTTCTGAGACTATCAAATTTTTGGGTAAAAATTAAATACCATATAAATAAATAATGTGTTTTATGACATCCTAATGACCCAATAGTGATATAATAAAATAATATAAAAGGGATATTCGGCCAATATATGTTTACCTTTAAAATTATGTTATTTTAGATTTTTTTGATTAATTTTACAAGGCCTTAATGGACCTTCCATAACTTATAAAATATTTTAACATTTTAAAATGATTTTATTGATAATTTGACTCTTCTCCACATAAAAAAGCCTAATATTTTATTATCATCATCCATTGGCATTATAAAAAAAAATTTCCACTACAATTTTGGAAAAACCATTGGAAAAAACCATATGATGGATTGAGGGTTTGATTAGTTTAATGTGTAGTGTCCAAAACCTAAATAATAAAGAATTCCCTCTCCTTCCTTATATAAACCGACACAATCTCCCATTTTGATTCACTCAATACATTTGGAGCATGACCAAACTCTTCCCTCCTCTATTTAGAATCCCCCAAGGTGGCCTAATATTACAATAAGCCTCTCTCAAGCCTCTCTTAGGCCTTTGGTATCACACTTTCAAGTAAGTAATCCTCACTTCCCTTCCTTTTTTAATTATTTCCATGTTTCTTATATTGTCAGGCCTTTTTATTTTCAATTATAAATGTTGGGGTTTAATTTTAAACCTCCCTTATACTACCCTCCTAATTTTTTAATTATGAGAGACTCATTTATCTCTCATTAATGCCTCCCATGTACACCCATTTCCATGCCGAAATTCCATAATGGATTTATCTATCTTCATTTATTATCAAAAAAATCTTTTTATTTTATGCATCTAAATTTCATTAAATATGTTGGGATATTATGTTCCATGACCCCATTGCTATCTATTTCAAGTATAAATGATGAGATACCCCTTTCTATCACATCAACCTATTTTACTATTTCTATTTGATGTCTTTATGTTTTCGAAGTTACTCCAAAATTTCCCATGCCCAAAATCATTGTGTAAGTGAATATCGTACCAATTTCTCGATCAAGGGTATTCATCATTATGCACATGTACTTGTTAATTTAGGAATTAAATTTATGTATTCCAAATCTCTTATTCCTAGAATAAATTACGATGTTTAATGAATCCATGTTGTATGATATATGTGGCACACTTATGAATGAAATTAAATGATTAAGAAGGGATCGCCCTGATAGTGCTCCAATGCATTTGGTAATGTTTAATATCTTGATACACCATGTAAACTGATGGTTTACTCATATTAATTCAAGGTCATTGAGGGTTTATCTTATGCTCCATTGATATGCCTATTTCCTTATATGTATGGTATTCTTCATTTTATGCCTTGTTTACTCCCTTACTGGGCTTTATATCTCACCATTTTCTTATGTATGTCCTTAGGTTATCTCATGAAATTGTAAGTACAAAGGAATGTTGTGGTCATGTAAAAGAAGTTTTCAATAAAGATGTTGTATTTTATTTCTTAAGTTTTTATGTAATGTTCCTAATTTCCCAAGACACTATACCTATCAATCCACATAGTTGTGTTATGATAATGTTTATGTAATAAATCTTGTTTAAGTGTGTAATAAAGAGTAGGGTTGTTATAAGTATTTGATAGAGTTCTACTTAGTTGGATTAATGGATAGGAGACTATATATGATATGAAAGAATTCAATTTTAGTTCATGGGCTTCCAACTAGGTAAGAAAAAATATTTCTCACTAAATTTGGAGGGTTGGATATTTTAAAATTTCGATTAAATATGGTCCACCCAATTCACTACAAAGTTTCATCCTTGGAAGGTGCATGCCAATTTCATCCAACAACCCCTAAAGAATTTGTATAATGACAAAAACTCATAGCAATTTACTATATGAGGAATGCTTATTGTGGAAGCATACCCTCCATAAAAAATTGTAGTTTATGTATATTATTACTTATATCACCTTCTTTTACAAATGGGATGATATAATACTCATTATATAAGTATGAAAAAACATCATTAATATCCTGAATTCCAACATCATTACATGGTTCAGTGCACCTCATACAATATTGACTGATAATGTAACCAAATTTTTTCTTCCAAATTAAAAAGTCTATACTATGATTATAACATTATGTCCAACCATTCATCATTCTATCATGCAGTGTAAAATGGAAGGATAAAGGATTTCAACAAATATATATTGAATATACTACAATAAATGGTGGCCATACATTCGAAATCCAAGTCTAACAAGCTTATAAATTCCTTGAGGGACTATAGTACCTCTCCTTGTACTGCTACATAGGAAGTACCATATTCATCTGTAAATAGAAAAAAGAAGTTTTCCCCATTGGTGTCCAATTTCCAATATTCGGTATTTCCATTTTTAATAAATTATCCGTATATGTGTAGTATTAGAAGCATTTAGATGAATTTAAACTGATCAATTAGAAGATACTAGGCATGTTGCATCAAATACATGTTTATCAAAACTTGATAACAAGTTATTTTAGTAAGAAGGTTCAACTTTTTTAATTTATATACAAAGAATTGGTTTTTTTCTCAGTACCTTGATGATACCTTGGAAGAGACCACCAAAGCATTAACCAAAATAGGAAGGAACTTTTTTTTCCATAATGAATATTCCATTAGTGAATATTTGTTGATCACCTTAGACTGTGAGGGAATTATGCCCCCTACCAATGCAATATTCATCAAGAGAAATTTGATGTGATTAACAAAAAATAGCCATAGTAACATGACCCAAAACCGTAGGACACAATTTGTTATTACCACATTATTTTAAACTACATGATGTGGTCCTTTTTTCACTACCCTTAAATGAAAAACCCATATGGTCATTGTCACAAGACATTAAATTATAGGATAATGTCTTATAAACTTGATGTTAAGATATTGTATTACCTTATGAACCAAGAATATGGTTCCTTGGAATCAAGCATGAGAAACCTCATATAATAAGAATGGGATGCATCACATGAGATGATTTACTAAACACATTGGAATATTTAATGCATAATCCCCACACAATTACTTATTATTTATATTTTCAATACACAATGTTCTGTGAAGTTTTTGTTTTTATGGGCATAGATGCAGCGGTTCCAGTGACAAGGTGGACAATATCTAGCAGGTGGTTCTCGATGGAACAATTGATTATGATGGGTGGTTGGGTGCATTAGGGTATGAGGACCGAGACGATGGCATGTTGATTCCAACAGCTCTTGCGGCTCGAGGCTATGGTGTGCCTCTTTTTGTTTGAATTTTTAATTTGGTTTATCATGACATGCTTATGACTATATTGAATTCTATCTAGTGTTTTTGTGGAATTTGAATCAGTTATTAGAAATTTTTCGGTTCCCACTTGGACATAACGTTGTTTTGTAAAAAATACCAAAACAAATATGTAGAGGTTCTTTTTCACATGATCTTAGAAATAATGACATGTGGTATTGGATGTAAGACCGTAAAAGGCACATTAAACATCCTCATCGCTAGAAGTTAAACTACATGGTTGAGGTCCCCTATTTTATGGCATAAAAATGTATTGCTCTGTTCTTCCCTTAAGGGATATATGACCATGATGTTTTTATATCACTTCACCATTTTTTTTTGAATCTCCCACTCTTGATAAGAGAAACCCTCACTATTCTATGTTTCTCACACCGATCATAGAGAACATGGGCTTATGAATCTTGGTAGGGGCCTCCTTTCATGGTTAGTTCACTTCATGGTCCATACACTATGACGTTAAACTATGTGTATCTCATTAAAAAGGAGTTTTCTATGTGTGTCATCATATCTTCTCTATGAATTGGGTGAAAATAAACTAGTTATGTGATTTTAAACTACATGTCTCATGTCCTTACCACATGATATTAAATTTCATAGTTAACACCACTTTTATATGATGCCAAAATGAACACTGTTTTGATCCTTTTCTGAATGTACCACTATTCTCAGTGTCGATCTCCTGTCATACCATCTCTCCATAACTAAGTGTGGTTTCATTCTCATTTAAATGTGGTATGTAGTGACATATGGGATCCTCAACTTATACTCATTAAAAACCCTAAAAAATCCCCCACACTATTGGGTGTAAACCAAACCTTCATTAGATATTTTAGTAGAGGTTTTCCCTTTAATTTATAATTTTTGTTTAAAAAGATTCATCTTTTCCATATAAATATATAACAGCAAGAAAATTCAAAAAGAATAACTTTAAGTTCAATAGTGGGTATGACACGCAACACCAAGCATACAATGGAATTTATAATCCAGATAATTTATAATATAATTAATATTCTAAATAAATTAAATTTATTCTATAGATTTATCTATTTGATACACTGATTTTGGCTTCCATTACTCACAATAATAAGTTTATTCAAATGGTTGTGTTACTTGCAAGACTAAGTTTTACCAAATTTTGTTAATATTATTATTATAAATTGTGTCCTAATTGTTAAATTTGTGGTTTACAATATGATTAAATAAATTATGAAAATATATATTTTTTAAATCATTGGTTACTAATTAAATAAAAATGAATATAAAAACCAATGGAATATATTGGAATTATTTTTCTAATGAATTTCTTTTATAATTCCAAAGTCATTTGTCTTAATAAATATAATTAATTACAATTAGTGAATTATTTTAATTATATATATATATAAATATTATTTTCTATAAATTATTTTTGACATTAATCCAATAGATTCTATAGGAATAAGATAATAACAAATCCAATATTACTTATAAAAATTTGTATTTTTATAAAGGTAGTTTTACCGCCTTTTTTGGAGATTCTATTTTAAAACTAAAATTCAACAATTTTATAAATTCTATATAAAAAAATAAAGATCATTTTTGAAATAATCACATAAAAATTATCATAGTTTGATTTTTTTGATATTTTTATGAGAAAATTAATTTTTTTATAAATAGTGAAAATACGATATTTTAATGGAAAATTGACTTTTATTCTAAATATTTTTTAGAGAGAAATTATATTTTTAATTGTTTTAAAGTATAATTAGTTCAATTTTAAATTTATTAATTCAATAGAGATTATTGGGATCAATTTTATGTTGAACTTTTATTTATAAACATAGTGAACTTTTTAACATTTTCACTTTAAAAACCCTCTTTCTGACCACGTCTACATGATTAACTTTAAATTTAATTTTTCCACTTATGTGAATTGAATTTGGAAAAAAGTGTATGAATTTGAAAAAACAATAATATTATCAGTCTAATAATCTCAACATAATATTTTACCACAAATATTACTCAAAAAAGTAAAATTAATTTACACGATTGTGGTTAAAATGAGGTTTTCGCATTTCATGTGTTTGTATTAAAATTAATTTTTCACAAACATGTGATTCTTGTTAAATAAATTTTAATTCATATTTATTATCATTATGTATAAATTATCTAATAAATCTCTTTTTAATTACTGTCTTAATGTAATCCTTTCTCAGTTAAATAAAAATATACGAGTTACTTTAGTAAATACTGTACAAATAAAATTGGTTAAACTTAAATACTAAGAAAAAATGATAAAAATTCATTTATTTTTGTGTGATGTAATTTTTTTGGCCATATGTTTCACACAGTCCATTAGTTTTTAATTGTGGAAGCACATGATGTAAGAGAAACCTCCCATTAGTGTTTACCTTTTTTATATTTACCAGAGATCCACTCCTCCTCCACTATAAGAGGAAAATAACCCCTTAACTTATTCACACGTATCAATACATTTGGATCATAAAAAACCTGAATAAAAATGCTTAAAAAATTCCAAACCTAATCCTAGAATACTCACTTTGGGCACAAATCCTTCCAATGTAGTCTTTTGGTATAAATAAAAAGGAGTTACCCATAAAAGAGATAATATTATCAACAATATGTTTTGTTTTTTTACACCCATGAAATTCATATAATATCTTGATTTTATAATAAAATAATTATAAAAAATATACTAAGATTTTTTTATCACAAGTTACGACCTAGAAATTGACATAATTCCATCAAATGAGATACACAATCATTCTTCTTGTGTATAGCAGGCTAACGCCTCACGAACCGATGTAATTAATTCTTCCATTACCACATATAAAGATAGGTAATAATGATGGATTTATAGTTTTTATTTAAAATATATAATATTTATGATTTATTTATGTATATCCAATTTTTATTTAACACATACTTTCATTATTTCTATTTTTGGGGAATACGATAATGTCATTTGTGGATGTGTGGACTGCCGGATCCTCAAAGCGATGTGATTCATTCAAACATTACATGGAATCTATTAATAATAGTTTTAATTAATATATGAGACAAATATGAATTAATATTATAAATTTAGTATAATATACATACATATATATACATATCATTTACTTTTTATTCATTAAATATCTCATAAAAATGGAAACATTGTTCATGCGTACGTATGGAATACCATCTCTACCAACAGTGTATTTCATTTCCTATCTCCAAATATAAAAGATTAATCTAAATAAATATATAATAAATATATATTATATTTAAATCATGGTTTAAATTCTAGGGATTATTAAATAATGATCTATGTAATAGAAATGAAATATAACAAGATGAATGATACCCAAAAAATAAGGCAATTGACACACGAAACAATGAAAATAATGTAAGATTATTAACAAAAGGGTGAAAATCTGTTATGAATAGATCATATATATAATTATAAACATGATTATGGTTATATAATAACATATTAATAGATTAGAACCATTATACATGAGGTTAAATAATGTTCAACCAAAGGGAAGTTTAAGATAATTGGATTTATAGTCTCACTATTATTTCTCCGAGACATATGCCATATTCACCAGTAGTTTATTTTGTGTAGTGTATATACTGACCTATAAAATTGTATATCATTAATTTAATTTATTTCAAAATATTAAACGTATCAATTGATGTTATTCTTTAATAGATCTCACAATTCAAAAGTTACTCAAGTAGCAAGAGATTTTGTCTCAATTTGACTTCATTAGGAAAATTTGTATTATTATAAACCTAGTTTATTTCATATGTTGTATATTAACACCATTGTCATGTAATATGATGAAAAATTCACTATTAATGGTATTTTAACATTAAATTTGAGTTATTTCATTTTACAGGATATGAATTAAAATTTACGAAGTGATAATTAATCTCATAACCATATTCCTTTTCATTGAGTTATATTACTTCTTCATTTTCATTAATATTATAATATTATGTGTGTAATTACTTTTAAATATATATTGATGTATTTATAATTTTTTTATATTTTTTTACACTAGTTACACATAAAATATTCACTGATTAATTCTCATTTCAATGCAATGATCATTTTAAGGGTTTATTACACAATCTCATTATAATAGAGACTATTTGTTATTGAATTTACATTAAATTAAATTAATTAATAAATGTAAAATAAACCATTTAATTTTTCTATCCTCTGATTATTGATGATATTTTTCAAATAATAGTTCCATTTCTGATAGTTTTGTATGCAAATTTGTTTAGAAAATGTTTTTAAGAAAACCCAGCTTAATTTCTCTCTTTGGTCCAAAATTTTTTTTTTACCAAAACCATGATTTATAATTTTTTTAACCATTTAAAAATTATTTATTAAATATTTTTACATATTTTTTCCTTTTAAAAATTATTTCAAAGGAATCTTTTTGTCTGTTTCTGAATAAAGAATTTTAGTAACAATTTTATGTAAAAAATTGAATATTATTTTTCCCTTGTATGCTATGTATGTATTTACACAAAATCATTTATATGAAGATTAATTTCAATTATATAAGGATAAATATTTAATTTTATTTTAAATTTATTTTCAAACAAAAATTATTTTGGAAATGTTTTTCAACATACAAAGTATTTTTTACTAAAGTTGTTTTTTTAAAATATTTTTATTTCATCAATAATAAGAACTACCATTATTAATAAAATTGGTATATGTGATTTTTTAACCTTAATTATTGTTTAATTGGATGGATTATGATTATTTTTACAATGGATAGTATTAAAATTCACTTCCTAGAGTAATTTTTTCATCATTAACTTCCCCTTGAGTTATTCACTTTCAGGTGACCATTGAACTTTAAATTTACCCTAAATAGCTAAATTATTGTTAATGGATGAGATTATTTCATAAATAATACACCATTTTTTACATATGGTGTTTAACGTAAAATTTATTAGATTAACTTGGAAAATATTGATAAATCTGTATTCTTTACTCCGTACATATACTTTGATAAGGAACATTGTTTAAAAAATAAATTGATTTTTTGATATATGACGAATGCTTTAGACTGGTATGACATGAGTTAAGGACTGATTAATGCATTCCACTTAATACATTAGTAGTTTTACTAAGACAAACTAGATATGGTTTTGACAAATACCTTACCGATTATTTGGATTATTGGCATGAATACATGACGATATTATTTTCTTATCATGAATACTTGAGCATATTAGATTCTTGGAATAAAGACATGATAATATCATATCCTTCACATGAATCCTTGAAATTATGTTTTAGATATCCATCATTATGAATTCCATCATTATGAATTCAGTTATTGATATTCAATGTGAATATTTAATTAGTTATAATATCCATGGTTTAGTTACACACTCATTTGATTATTTATATGGAATTATTTGATCACCTATTATTGCTTCCATATTATGCTGAAGTTATTAATTTTATATAATTTATTTTAGTTATTTACCTTTCTATTTTGATTATGCCTTTTTTATTCATAGCTTACATAGTAATTTACCCTTAATGAGCATTTTAGATCACCCTTATTTTGTTTCCTTTCCCCATGACTCCATGAAGTGTACTAATAATGATATTCAAGAATATACTAGATCAATTTTTTAAAAAAATTACATTATAATTTGTGAATTCATTTGTAATAAAAGACTCATGTATGTTTCTAGTTTACCAACACTACTAAACTGTTTGGTCCTATATGATGGAATGTTTCTTGTATATTATGCCAATTTAATGGTTGTAGGAACCAACTCTGAGATTCTAGGGTACGAGTCGCTAAAGTTGGTATCATAAGAAGTTTAGTAGCAACTGTGGATACTAGATTTTGGAAAAAATAGATCAGAAAACATAACCCTATGAAAGGTATTAAGGATATGTATAGAATAACATTCTAATACTTTGATAAGGAAGATATTATGATGTCTTTCCTAGTAATATATCCCTATATAGATAGTATCAGATAATTATGATCTTAATACTAAAGATAAGTTCAATGAAAAAAACAACTCTTTTACGTTTTATGTAATTATTTTCTGATAAGATTAAGGTTATTTTTTTATAAATTTATGGAAATTATAACTTTTCGTGGAAATTTTATTTGAGGAATAATGCCTTTACCTATTATAAGCATAAGTTTAAACATATCGATAAAATTTTTCATTTTATATACAAATATGATCATTAGAAACATTTAAAAAATAGGTTTCATTGAAAACCATTGTAACGATATTATTTAATGATAAAAATTATTTCAAGTATGTCCATCATACATTTTGGGAACATTGTAGGAATTATATTTATATAGTTTCAAAAAAGGGAAAACCAAATATAGGGTGAAAAAGCATCGCATCCAATGAGGCAGTTGGGATTGAACACATGAACAAAGAAAGATAAGGGTTTCTCTCTTACCATTGTCAAACATGATGTCCTTGTTAATATTTCATTGTGTTTAGTTAAAAATATAACTAATAAATATTAATTCTAAACTAGTGGAATTAGTTTTTAAGATTAGTGATTAATTAATTATGTTAGATAACTTAGGATAGGATTAAGAAAATTGTTAGAGATAGGTATAAATATGTTTCACTCTTTTATGGATCATTCTAAAATGTCCTGGCGCAGCTCACTACTAAATTTGTGGTAAAAAAGGTAGTCACATGACCTCAAGCACGTCTCCCAATATATCAGAGGTTGCTGACTAGCAGCGAGAGTCTATAGATAGTTAGTGGAGAGACTATACCCTCATATCAGAATTCAATAATAGACAATGGAAATAAATAGTAGAAACAATATAATAAATGATAAAGCAGTGGAATGTATATTTTATAAAATTTTTACAAAAAATGGCGCATTCCAATTATACAGAAGATGCATGCATGACATGCTGATGATAAAAAATGGAAATAGTGAACAAAACAACATGCTTTACATTCCAATACAGAAATAAATAAAAATTGACTCAATGCCCTGAGGGCGGTCTCCTAGAGAATCCCGAGCTTCCGCTCGGTCCTTTTCTCCTATATCCAAAGTAAATTTAAACAACACAATCCTACAACAAAATAGAATCTACTCGGGTACCCCAGTGAAAAGGCGGCCCAAGTAGGGTGTGAGATATAAATCTCAGTAGGTCGGGACCACTAGTTTCTACCCAAAATCTAGACATTTAATAAATAAACTAAACAGTGTGAAGGTGTGTATAAATAAAGTAAGTAGTACAATGTAACTATATACCCAAGTACGTTCTTCAGGCCTCAACTGGTGTCTAAACCTGTAGTATACATTTTTCATGCATACTCAACAATCATTACATAATATTTTTTATTTATCAATTATTCAAATCTCATTAAATTATTAATGTCTTGAGATTCGACCTACGTTCGACATCCCCCATATAAGTCACTCACCACAGATGTCTCTAAAGACCATCTCAGTAATAAAAGTAAAGACCGAATCCAAGATTGTGCTTTGACTTGGATAACTCATTATAAGTTATTAAATTTAATCATTCATATAATATGTTTGAGCCCATCCACTAAAATATTGACTCTCTCCTGGGTCTGTCCACTAACAGTTATTCACCAAATTCATTAATAATTTCGAACCCTTTCTCATATTCAATTACCAAATCCTTAAGTCATAATGGTTTTCATTAACCATTAATTCATTTCATGTATGACCAATTAGACCCATAGTCCAATGTCAATTAATGGGTGTAGAACATCATGTCTAGCACCCTCATGAGTATTTGGAGAATTATTCCTTGTCTCACAACCCATGGGTATTTGGAGCATCAATCCATGACCCATAAAAGAATATTTGCATGCATGATGGGTGTAGAATGCCATGTCTTACACCCTGTGAGTATTTGGAGCTGCAGTCCTTTTCTCACAATCCATTTATCAATCATTCATATATATTTATCATTGGTGTAAAACACCACGTCTAGCACCCTGTGAGTATTTGGAGCTTCAGTCCTTGTCTCACAACCTGTTTATCAATCATAAATATATATTTATCATTGGTGTGGAACACCATGTCTAATACCACTAAACCATCCATTAATTAATTTATAAATTAATTAATCCAATCCCTTAATTAATTCAACAACTAATTGACAACATAAATCACCCATAAAATAATTCAAAAATTAATTTACCATTAAAAATCTCAGTAGTAAATAATTAATTAATAATTAATTATTTTTAGCAAGATAACTAAATAATTAACTCAACTTTTAATTATCCAAATTCTTTAACCAGTCAAAACCCATCCACTCAAAAAATGATTTGTATAGGACTTTAACAATTTACATCCATGTTATAATCCTCAAAACATGTTTTACAAAGCCTAGTTATTTAGAAACCATCTCACACAACATATCATATTTTTACACTACTCCATCCAAGATAGCTTAAGGCATGTTAAAATAATACGCATCAAAAGGCACCCTTGGCCAACAGTCTAAACAAACAATCAATTCAAAATATTAATTTAATGCATGAAAATTAATTAATTCAAAAATTAATTAATTAATTAATTATTTTCTATTTATCCAATAATCAATTAAATAACCATTTACCATTTTACACATATTAATTAATCCATCCATTAATAATTACTAGTTTCCAATTTATATTCTGAACACGTCAAATATTCAATATTCTCAATAATCAGTATAAAACCAAATTTAATTCTAAATCAGGACTTGATAATTAATTCTACAATTAATTAAGCTATTACCCATTATGACCATCCAAATCATTTAACTATTTAATCATATCACTTTAACCAAATTAGTAAAACATGCTTAAAGTGAACACATGTTCAAGTCCTCTTTTATCTCATGTCGGAGGCATCATTTAATAACATCAAAAGTGTCATGCATAAAAATATCATAACCAAGGAAACTCAAATTCTCAATTTATTTAAAGAATATATAATTCTTAAATAATATGCTAAGGATTTGGGACCCTTCCTCAGGGTGGCACCATTTTTAATCCGAAGGGCTTTAATATACTTGGCGGAAACCATTTTAAAACTGGTCTACAATTGTACAGGCATGCACCTAATATATATATATATATATAAATATATATATCTTACACACACACACACATATTTCTTTGTGTGTATATTCATGCGTGTACCCTGCAATAATATAAATAAAATTCAAAATATTAAAATAGGCACTCATAATCAAAGCAGTAAGGACCAACGCACATCCAACTAGGTACCGAGGAATCATATAAATTATCAAACCCATAATTTAATGATGTGAAACAATACCATGGTTAAATAACCTTACCCAAAACATGACGGAAAAATAAAAATGAACTCATCTGCCACGCCTTTTTTGGCAGATGTTGGAATATGGACCAAACAGTCTAGAGAGCCCCATACACATCCCTAAAACCAACGAAACAAGGAATCCCAATAAAACCCAAACCTTTGGATTTTGGACAAGAAAACAAGGTGAGGAAGGAGCCAAACGTCCAATGAAAATCACAAAACAAATGCAGATAGACTCACCTCGCCGAGACAGACAAGATTCGAGAAGACACTGGAAGGATTCAATCATGCGAAGAGGAGATGGAGAGGGGGTGTAGCATGCCTCAAAGGAGGGGCCTGGTGCGTTTTTTTCCTCTCGTATGTGGGTGCACCACCCTCATGTTCTATCTCCCAATTTTCAATTACACCCAAGATAAACTAATAATATTAATATAATAATAAAATTTTTTATTTTCATTTAATATAACGTTACATCATTAATTATCCTTTAAATAAATGTTTCAAAATTAATTCTAAAAACCCTCAATAATCATCTCACCAAATTAATACAATAATATAAACAATATCCTTATTATTATAATGATTATTAAATATTTATTTATATACAATAAAATTAAAATAAATCATTTTAAAAACTGGGTAACCGCACAGCTGACCCACACCATTTGACTTACCATTCACAACCCGATATCTATATATAAAATGTTTTAATTAAATTAAACCCAACTGCACATTTATTCCTTATTTAATATTAACATTTAAAATTACCCTTCTTAGATAACACCCAACTCCACATTTTCACATTATATAATTAAATTCATTCACAAAATTTACTTAAATAATTTCCACACTATATTTTTAATTAAATTATCCCAACACAATTTAATTAAATTTAAAAACACCGAATCATCATTATTTAATTAATTATATCAACACAAATTAATTAAATAAAAACCTCCACTTCATAGAGATTAATTAAATTCTTATTGACCTTTAATTTAATTAAATGAAACCCCAAAAAAAACTATGATTATTATTCATAATAATAATAACAATCACTCATAAAACCATAATAATAATAAGCACATTATTATTATTATTATTATTATTATTATAATTATTATTATTATTATTCAACCTTAGATAAAACCCAACACCTCTTATTAAATAAAAAAACTTATTTATTAATTAAGAATCTCTTTTTTAATTAGAAGTTTCTTTGAGATACCCAAAAGCCTTATTAATTTCACATAACAATTACACCTCATTAAACATCCAATTAAAATATTTTAACATAAATGTTACACCCCATTTAATTAAAAATGATTCTTCATTAATTATTATCTTAATAAACATTTCATAATTAATTATGAAACTCCCAATTTACTACAATATCATTAATATGATAAAAACTCCAACCCATGACCCTAATTAAATTTCAATAGTAATAATAATTATTACATTCATTAAAATAAAATTAAATAATTATAATCATATTATTATTATTTTTTTCAAAATTTTGATAAACCCCACACCACTATTTAATAAAAGCTCTTCCTTAAATCTGAAACTCCTCATTTAATTATATGTTTCTTTGAGAATCTCAAAAGCCACATTAAATTCTCATAAATGATACACTCTTTTAACATGAAATTACAATATCAAAGCATAAAAAAAAGTTATGAAACCATAATAATAAAAATAACATTATTATTTTTAGAAAATTACTCCATTTAATAATAAATAATACTTTAATAATTCCTAAAATCTACATTTAATTAAAACGTTTCATCGATGTACCCACAATCCACCTTAATTTCTTCAACAGTAATTTAATTAATTCTTTAACATTCATTTAATTAAACAACCACAATAATAATAATAATAACTTCATTTTTATTATCAACAATTTCTTTTAATTAATCACAAATTCTCATATTATCTTATTTAATTTAATTAAATAAAATATTAAATAGGGTAAACTGCACGGGTTGGACCACAACCGTGCGCTGCCTGTGTAGATTCATTAAAGTGGATTTTTCTAATCCGGTACTCCTGAGACTCATCGGGACAACCATTAAAAAAGTATCAGTTAATTAGGTAAGTCCCAAAACGACTCCTTTAAGTGTTCCAACACTTCAAATAAAATTCCGAAGATCAGATTTAAAAAATGACCCATAAATCAACAAAACAAAATTAAAAAAACCTTCATATTTTAACCCAGTTAAGAAAACAAAGGACTTTACAATATACCCTCCTTAAAAAATTATCGTCCTTGATAATCCATTGTGAACCACTACTAAAACAACTAACCTTCCAATTTCATTAAGAAGATCAATCAAACTATTATTGGAAAACTCTATTCTAAAACCTCAGCATTAACTACCAACACATTTATTGAAAACAAACTGACAGTACCCCCTTAGGATTTTCCATGACATCTCAAGAAAAGATCATCTGCTCACCAGCACATGATTTTAGAACACATTAATGCATGCATGTGACATTCCTCGAACTACGATCACCATGTCAAACATTTATCATAAAAGCCATAGTATAAACCTATCAACATTCCATAACACTCGAGTACCAAGAAGTCCTCCCAAGCAGTGGGATAAACTTACTTTAACGACCTAGAACATTCTAAGGGTACTACCTACCATGGGTTAGCCCCTTACGAAACATAAATTTTGACCCTCTATCTTGGTCACACAAAACTAAAATTATAAGGTTCAAAAGCCCCTTTTTATTTTTAGAAATTTTAATTAATTCATTTCAAACATTTAACATTTTAATGAATTTCAACATTCACAAAAATACTTCTACATAACAAGTCAGTTGGTTTTCAAAACAACACCCTATAGAAAAAATCGGCATGCTATCACAAACATCCTCTTTATCATATAACATTCAATGTTATTCAAATATAAATAGGAAATTTTGAATATAAATTCTTTTTACCAAAATGGCAACCTCTAAGGGTCTCATTTATTCTATCTAGGTTCTTCATAAAGAAACCCAACAACAGTTCATCATAATCAAAACTCAAAAGTTTTACCTTTTTAAGCATTTTCAAACATATTATGGTTTTATAAGGTTCAAACACATGGGTGGAAATTTTCCAAGCGATAAGGTGCCCATAAACCTTATTGCTGGAATTTGGCTCCCATTTATCACAATCAACATTTATGTAAAATTTTATCTTTAGAACCCCTTTCACATATCCAAAACATCTCAAACATGTTAGCATAAGCATTAAAAAAACAGCATGATATAACACAGAATCATGGAACAACAAAAAAACATGCTAATAACTGAGGAATTATGGCATATAATCACTCAAGCATGTTAAATCTATCATAGAAACATGATATCTAGAGAGGCATGCTAAAGAAGATCAAAACATGGCATTACACCCAAGGAACACAATCCAAATTAGAATTAATCATACTAAGGAAACTACATGGAATGTTATATGCAGGACATGTGAATCTCTAAGTGCCTTAGATGATGGATGTATGAAACTTCCTTGCCATATCAGGCCAAGAAAATTAATTTTTCAAAATTCTAAAAATCAATATACAATGGAAAATACCTCAGTCACTCAAGGTGAAATAACATATCAACTTTAACCTATAATAGTAAAAACATCAATTCCCATCCATAGACACTTGGCCATTTCTCGTACTTAAGGTGATCAGTCCCAAACCTGACTATTAACCCAAGTGCTGACACATTGTTAGACTCATGTCTACCAACCCCAAAATAGTTTGAAAAAGGAAAAAAAACCCTCTGATACCACTTTGTAACGTCCCAACCTGGCTCACCACTAAACCGGTGGCTGGACCGGTCACCACATAACCTCAAGCACATCTCCACATACATTAGAGGCTACTGTCTAGCAGCGAGGGTCTATAGATAGTTAGTGGGGAGACTGTATCCTCATAGCAGAGTTCAATAATAGACAATGATAATAAATTGGAAAAACAATCTAATAAATGATAAATCAGTGGAATGAATATTTTATAAATTTTGTACAAAACAAATGGCCAACACCAATTATACAGTAGATGCATGCATGGCATGCTAATGATAAAAAATGTAAATAGTGAACAAAACAACATGATTTACATTCCAATACAGAAATAAATAAAAATTTACTAAATTCCCAGAGTAAAGTCTCCTAGAGAATCCTGAGCTTCTGCTCGGTCCTCGGCTCCTATTTCCCATTTAAAAACAGACAACACAATCCTGTAACCAAATAGAGTCTACTCGGGTACAATGGCGGCCCGAGTAGGGTGTGAGATATAAATCTCAGTAGGCCGGGACTACCGATGTTTACCCCGAATCTAGAAATTTAATAAATAAATTAAATCGTTTGAAGGCATGAATAAATAAAGTAAGAAGTACAATGCAACTATACACACAAGTACCTCCTTCAGCCCTAAGCTGGTGTCTGAATCTATTTTATACATTTGTCATGCATACTCATCAATCATTACATAATCATAATCATTTATCATTTATTCAAATCTCATTAAATTATTAACATCTTGAGATTCGACCTACGCCCAACATCCCCCATATAAGTCACTAACCAGAGATGTCTCCAAAGACCATCTAAGTAATCAATGTAAAGACTGAATCCAAGATTGTGATTTGGCATGGATAACACGTTATAAGTTATTCAATTTAATCATTCATACACTATGACCAAGCCCATCCACTGAAATAGTGATTCACTCCTTGGTCTGTCCACTAACAGTGATTCACCCAATTCATTAATAATTCTGAACCCTTTCACATATTCAATTCACCAATCATTAAGTCACAATAGGTTTCATTAACCATTAATTAATTTCTTGTATGACCAATTGGAACCATAGTCAAATGTCAATTAATGGGTGTAGAGCATCATGTCTAGCACCCTTCTGAGTATTTGGAGTGTCAGTAATTGTCTCACAACCCATGGGTGTTTGGAGCATCAGTCCCTGACCCATAAAAGAATATTTGCATGCATGCTAGGTGTATAACGCTATGTTTAGAACACTGTGAGTATTTTGAGATTCAGACCTTGTTTGAAAACCCATTTATCAATCATACGTATATATTTATCATTGGAATAGAACACCATGTCTAGAACCTCATGGGTATTTGGAGCTTCAGTTTTTATCTCACAACCCATTTATCGATCATACCTATATACTAATCATTGGTGTGGAACACAATGTCTAATACCCAAAAACCATCCATTAATTAATTCATAAATTAATTAATCCAATCCGTTAATTAATTTAACAACCAATTAACAACATAAATCACCCATAAAATAAGTCAACAATTAAATAACCATTAAACATATCAATAGTAAATTTTAAATTAACAATTAATTATTCTTAGCAATCCAATTAAATAATTAACTAAACATTTAATTATACAAATTCTTTAACAAGTATAAACCCGTCCAATCAACCAATTATTCGTCCAGGACTTTAAAAATTTACAGGCATGTTATAATACTCAAAATATGATGTACAAAGACCCAATATTTAGAAATAATCTCACACAACATGTCATATTTTTAAACAACTCCATCTAAGACAACTTAAGGCATGTGAAAATAATACGCATCAAAAGGTACCCTTGGCCAACAGTTGTAACAAAAAATCAATTCACAATCTTAATTTCATGCATGAAAATTAATTTATTCAACAAATAATTAATTAATTAAATCTTATCTATTTAACCAATAATCAATTAAATAACCATTTACCATTTAGAACGTAATAATTAATCCATCCATTAATTATTACAAGTTTTAATTTATATTCTGAACATGTCGAATATTCAATATTCTAAATAATTAGTAAAAAAAATTTATTCCAACTCATGACTTGATAATTAATTCAAATATTTATTGGCTTATTACCCATTCTGACCATCCAAATCATTTAACTATTTAATCATATCACTTTAACCAAATTAGAAAAACATGATTAAAGTCAACACTTGTTCAAGTCCTCATTTATCTCATGTGGGTGGCATCATTTAAAAACACCAAAAAGTTTCATGAATCGACATATAATAATCAAGGAAACTCACATTCATAATTTTTTTAAATAAGCTATAATTATTAAATAATGTGTTAAGGATTTGGGATGCTACCTCAGGGTGACACCATTTTTAATCCTAAGGGGTTTAATATACTTGGCGGAAACCATTTTACAACTAGTCTACAATCACATGCACATGCACCTTATATATAAATATATATCTTACTCACACAGACACACACACACACACATATATATGTCTTTATATTCATGCACGTGGCCTGTAATAATATTAATAAAATTCAAAATATTGAAATAGGTACTCAGAATCAAAGCAGTAAGAACCAACACATCTCTAACTAGGTACCAGGGACTCATATAAATCATCAAACCCTTAATTGAATGATGTGAAATAATAACATGGTTAAATAAACATACTCAAAACAAGATAGAAAAATGAAAACGAACTCAACTTCCTTGCCTTTGTCAGTAGATGCCGGAATATGAACCAAAGGGTCTAGAGGAGCCCCTTACACATCCCTAGAATCGAAGAAACAAGGAAACCCAATAAAACCTGAACCTTAAGATTTTTACCAAGAAAATAGGGTGAGAGAGGAGCCAAAAGGTTGATGAAAATCATCAAACAACTGCAGACGAACTCACGTCACCGAGACAGACAAGATTAAAGAAGACACCGGGAGGATTCGATCGCGCGAAGAGGAGCCGGAGAGCGGGGTGTAGCGCACCTAAAAGGAGGGGCCTGGTGTGTTTTTGTTGTTCCTCCTATATGGGGGTGCTCCACCCTCATGTTATCTTCCCCAATTATCAATTAAACTTAATATAAACTAATAATATTAATATAATAATAACATTTATTATTCTCATTTAATATAATATTACTTTATTAAATATCCTTTAAATAATTTTTTCACAATTAATTCTGAAAACCACCATTAATCATCTCATCAAATTAATACAATAATAATAATAATATTATTATTATTATTATTAAATATTTTTTTTAAAATAATTTAAAAAAAATAATTTTAAAAATTGGGTAAACGCACTGCTGACCCGCACCATTTGACTAATCGTGCACCACCCGATATCTATATTTAAAATGTTTTAATTAAATTAAACCCAACTCCACACTTGTTCCTTATTTAGTGTTAACATTTACAATTACCCTTCTTCAATAATGCCCGACTCCTCATTTGAACATTATATAATTAAATTCAATCAAAAACTTTTTTTAAATAATTTCCCCACTTCATGTTTTAAATTAAATTATCTCAACACAATTTAATGAAATTTAAAAAATCCAACTCATCATTATTTAATTAATTATCTCAATAAAAATTAATTAAATAAAAACATCTGCTTCGTAGCGATGAAATAAATTTTTATTGACCGGTAATTTAATTAAACAAAACCGCCAAAAAATCGATTATTATTAATATTCATAATAATAATAACAACTACTCATAAAACCATAACAATAATAATAATCTCATTATTATTATTATTATTATTATTATTATTCAAACATAGATAAAACCCAACACCTCTTATTAAATAAAAATAGTTATTTATTAATTACGAAACTCCTTATTTAATTAGAAGTTTCATTGAAATATCCAAAAGCCTCATTAATTTCACATTACTATTACACCTCATTAAACATCCAATTAAAATATTTTAACATAAATGTTACACCCCTTTTAATTAAAAATGCTTCTTTATTCATTTTTCTCTTAATAAACAATTGATAATTAATTATGAAACTCCCAATTTATTACAATATCATTAATATGATAAAAACACCAACCCATGACCCCTAATTAAATTTCCATAATAATAATAATTATTACATTAATAAAAATAAAATAATAATAATCTTATTATTATTATTTTTCAATCTTTGATAAACCTGACACCGCTATTTAATAACAATGCTTCATTAAATTTGAAACTCCTCATTTTATTAAATGTTTCTTTGAGAAGCTCAAAAGCAACATTAAATTCTCATAAATTATACACTCCTTTAACATAAACATAGAATATCAAAGCATCAAAATAATTTATGAAACCATAATAATAATAACAACATTATTATTATTAGCACATTCCTCCATTTAATAATAAATGGTTCTTTAATAATTATGAAACTCTACATTTAATTAAAATGGTTCATCAATGAACCCATAATTCACATTAATTTATTTAATCATCATTAAATTAATTATTTAACATTCATTTAATTAAACAACCATAATAATAATAATAATAACATCATTTTTATTATAAAAAATCTCTTTTAATTAATCACAAACTCTCATATAATATTATTTAATTAAATTAAATAAAATATTAAATAGGGAAAACTACATGGGTTAGACCGTAACCATGCGCTGCCCATTCCGATTCATTAAAGTGGAATTTCCCAAATCTGGTACTCCCGAGACTCATCGGGACACTCGCTAAAAAATTATTGGGTAATTACATAAGTCCAAAAATGATACCTTTAGGTGTTTCAACACTTGGAATAAAATTCTGGAGCTCAGATTAAAAAAAAACAACCCGTCGATAAACAAAAAAAAATTGAAAACCTTTTTATTTTAACCCAGTTAAAAAAACACGGGAGTTTACACTTACGATCAGTTAAAATTTACTTTTGGTGCTTCATGCGTTAAAGAAAATTCATTTTTGGGGTTTTTATTTCTTGGGGTAAACAGATAAATTGGAAATCAATCGAAGAAAAAAAAGGATGAAATTATTATTGTATTTACATATATTTCAAGATTGTAAAATAATTCTCCCACTTTAGGAAAAAGTTTATTGAAACAAAATTGTTGTCATAAAACTTCCAATTTTATTAAACTGATGGTATTTTAGTCATCATAGATTTATGTTTTTGATCCACTAAAACTTTTATTGATCATTCAATTATTTGTGATCAATACACTCAAGCACTCACTATAATTATTTATGCTTTCCCTCAAATTCCAAATTTTCACTTTCCACCGATGTTCTCCTACTTGGAAAACTAGTTATGTGTTGTTCCATATGACCTCAGTACCTCATATTCTCCTTTTCAAGAGAAAATTTTATCAAACCTTCCCACGATTTCGGTTTTCAATGATGGTATTTTCCAATTTCATACCCTAGATTACCAAATATCATGTTTAAATTGAGATGATGCAATTTATTTAAGGTTGGTAGAATATAACACCATGAAAATTCTATAAGAATAACAGTTTATTCCATAGCATGTATGAAACACAACACCAAGAGAAGGGAATATAATATCTTGATACATTAAAATATATTTATTATTTTAAATAAATTCAATTTATTCTATATATTTTCTACATATAACACTCAGTTTATCTTGCATTACAGGCAATAAAAAGTTTCTTCAAAGTCTTGCGTTACAAGAAATACCTAGTTTTACCAAATAAAAGTAATATTATTATTATAAAAATTTTCCTGGACATTAAATTGGAGGTTAATAAAGGATTAAATAACTTATGAAAATATATTTTTGAATTCATTGGTTATAAATAAAATAGAAATAAATTTAAAAACAAATTAGATATATAAGAAATGTTTTTATAAAGAACTATTTTTATGATTCAAAATGAATTTGTATCAATAAATTAAAATATTTACTAGTAGTTAATGATAATAACGAAATATATATATTATATATTCATTAAAATATTGTTTTCAATCATCCAATAGTTTTATAGGGAGAAGATAATAGAAAATCCCATTTTATGCATAAAAATAAATTTTTTTCTAAAGAAAGCTTCAATACCTTTTAGTGGAAGACCTATTTTAAAACTAAATTTTGAACCTTTAATAAAATTTACATTAAAAAATAAACTTATGATTTGAAATAGTAATGTCAAAATTAGATTATGGTGATATTTTGGAATTTTCATGAGATGTTTTATTTTTGATGAATAGTTAAAAATATTGAAATATAATGCCCCAAGCCTGAAGGCCTTTAAATTTTAATTGATTTCATCCTTTTTAACTAGGTTGAAGGGTAAAATTACATGGTAAAAAATCCCTGAGGAACATATAGTTAACACAAGACCGATAAGTCCCAATACAAAGAATAGAACCACCATAGGATTCTATGTTTCCCTAAATTCCTAAAGCACCTAGCCTGTATGGCTTTCCAACTAGGAGTGACACATGATAAACTTCATGTTTCCTAGTCGAGATAACAGACACTATACCCTATAGTTCTTCAAATCTAGTAGATTTTTTTGGATGATAATTTTTTTGTGTAGTGTGTGTTTTTATATACCATACATTCCATCCACACAATTAGATGTCTATTTTGGAAGTACATGATGGATGAGATACCTCCCAATATTATTTATCATTTTATAATTCCACTCCTCCTCTAATATAAAAGGGAACTCACACCATCAATTATTCAAAACTCTAACGACTTTTGGATCATAAAAACTATACCAAAATAAGCTCCCTACATCTCTCCACTCACCATATAATAATCACTTTGGTCATAAATACAACCTAAGACGTGTTTTGGTATAAACCAAAAGGATTTACCTAAAAAAGAGGTAACATTATTCAATGAGACTTTTGTTTTATTTATTTATTCACCCCTTTATTTATTCTTATATAATTATTATATAAAAAATTATCCTTAATTTAATAAAATATTGCTATATTTTGGTAATGACCTACACCTTCACACACTTTTATCAGATGGGATATGTAATCGTCATTCATGTGTACGGTGGACTACCGCCTCACGAACTGATGTTGTTTATTCTTCAATTACCACATTCAATGGTTGGGAAAAATAAAAAATTAATAATTTATTCATGATATATATAATATTTATTATTTATCTGTGATTTTATAATGTTTATATAACACATAACTTCATGCTTTTCATTTTTTGGGAAGACGATAAGTTTGTTTGTAGATGTGTGGATTATTGCCTCCTCAACGTGATCCGATTCATTCAAAATCTACATGAAATGTTCTAATAATGGTTTTAATTAACATATGTGATAAATATGAAATATATAAAATATTTTAATTATAATATAAATATATATATCATTTACTTTTCAATATTTTAATATGAAGTAAAATAGAAACAATGTTCATGTGCATGTACGAGCAACCGTCTTCATGAATAGTTTATTACATTTCTTATCTCAAAATATTATCAATTAATATAAATAAGAATATAATGAATATATGTAATATTAAAATTGTGGTTTATATTCTATAGATGATGAAATCATAATCGAAGAAATTGGAATGAAAAATAACAAGGTGAAAGATAGTTGAAAATTAAGGCAATTAACACCCAAAATAATGAAAATTTTGAAAGATTATAAACAAATAAGTTCTATGATGTTACAAAATAATATTATATGATATTATACACATGATTATGGTAATTTAACAAGTTATTAACATTATTAAATCCATTATAAATGAGGGTAAATATTTTTCAACCAAAGGGAACCATAAAGTAAGGGGACTTTTGGTCTCATATTTATTTCTACGAGACTTAAGCCATATTCATCAGTCATTTATTTTATGTAGTGTACATACTAAAATAAGATATTCTATATCATGAAATTAATTTATTTTAAATATTTATTAACATTCTAGATATGATTAAATCATTATCTAATAAATTTAAATGAAAAATGACAAGATGAATGATTTTTGAAAAACAAGGCAATTAATACACGAAACAATGAAACATTTGAACGATAATTAACAAATTGGTGGAAAGATGTTATAAAAGGATAATATATGATATTATAAATATTATTATGGTTAAATTATGTGTTATTAACATGATTAAAATCATTGTATAGGATGTTAATTGACGTTCATCCAAATGGAAGTGCAAGGTAAAGGGTTTTTTAGTCTCACTTTAATTTCTGCGAGACTTATGCCATATTCATCACTCATTTATTTTTTTAGTTCATATACTATAATATGAAATTTTACATCATAAATATAATTTATTTCAGAATATTAAAATTTTAATTGATTTTATTCTATAATATAACTCACAATTCAAATTTTAATCAAGTATTATGGGATTTTTTCTCAATTTCATTTCATTAAGGAATATTGTATTATTATGAACATAGTTTGTTTTGTATGGTATATATAATACCCCATGACATGAAATAGAATTAATAATTCAATGTTAACTATATTTTACATTTAAATTTTAATTATTTCATTTATGGGGATATGAATTAATGTTTACTAAGTGTTAAATAAATTCATTACCCAATTCATTTTCATGGAGTTATATTACACCCTCTTTATCATTAATATTATTACATTATTTTAATAAATATTTTTTTCTATATATAGATGTATTTTAAATTTTTTATGTGTACTTATATTTGGTAAAAATAATTTATTCATTTATTAATCCTCATTTATATATAATAATAATTTCAAGGGTATATTTCACTATCTCATTATAATCAAGATTGATTATTCTTGAATTTAAATTAAATAAACTTATTTGATCAATTTTTAATAAAACCTTTAATTTAATAATACATTTATTATTGAATATATTTTTTCACGTTATAGTACAATTTATTCAAACTTTGGTACTCAAAACATTTTAAAAAATGTTTTTAAGAAAACCCATCTTCATTTCTCTCTTAGGTCAACAGTATATTTTATCCCAATTGTTTTTATAAAAATGTTTTCAAAAATGTTTTTAACAGTTTTTAAAATGATTTATTAATTAAAATTTTACCCCTTTTTACCTTTTCAATTTTTTTCAAAGTAATCTTCAGTTATGTTTTCAAACATGGCACTTTTCTAATCATTGTACCATTCAAAATAAATATATTTTTACATTTTACAACATATATAGATTTATGATAATTCATTTATATAGATCTTATTTTTCATGATTATAAGGATAATTTTTTAATAAAATATTTTTTAAAATGATTCTCAAAGAAAACAATTTTGATATTTTTTTTTCAAAATGAATAAGATATTTTCCCCAAAATTGTTTTTAAATATATTTCTATTCCATCAATTCTAAGAAATATAATTATTACTCCAATGGGTATATGTCTTATTGAAACCATAACTATTCTTTATTTGGATGTTTTATTATTATTTTAACCAAGGATTATATTGAGGCTAACTTTTTTGAATCGTTTAGTTGTCAATAAATTCCCCTTGTGTTATTCAGTTTATAGTGACCATTAAGCATTGAATTTCACCTAAATATCCACATTATTCATTATGCATAATTTTTATCCCTAAAATGTATACAATTTTTACATATGGTGTTTAATTTAGAAATTATTTTATTAACTTTGGAAATATTGCTAAATCAATATCGTTTGCTCAATATAGATATTTGATAAGGAAAAATGTTTATGAATTGTATAGATTATTCAATATATGAGGAAGGCTTTTGATTGGTATGAAATGGGTTGGGGATTGGTTAATATAATCCACTTGATACACTGGTAGGTTTCATGAGAAAAACTAAATATGGTTTTGTCTAATGCCTTACGTAATTATTAGATTATTGGAATGAATCCTTGACAATATTAGATTATTGGAACGAAAACCCGATGGTGTTAGATTCCTATAATGATGCCTCAATATTATCTTTTAGATATACCTTTTCATTAATTCCATTATTATGAATACATTTATTGATATTCCAAGTTAATATTTGATTAGTTAGAATATCCATGGTTTAGTTTCATGATAATGTTATTATTTATATGTAAATAGATGATTATCTCTTATTCCTACCATATTATGCTCAGGTTAGTAATTCAATGGAACGTGTTTCAGTTATTTACCTTTCCATTTTGATTTCACCTGATTTATTTAAAGCATATTTTGTACTTAACCATTATTGGGCCTTTGACCTCAACCTTATTATGTTTCTTTTCCCCATGATTCCATGAATTGTACTAATAAAGACATGATAGGATGTACTAGATAGAATAAAGTTATTATAAAAAAGTTATGTTGTAATTTTTCTAATCATTTGTAATATAATACTGATTTATGTATCTATTTTCGAATAACAATAAAATACTCAGTCGTTTGAGATGTGATTTCCCTATAACTATTTCCAATGTAATGGTAGTAGGCACCAACTCTAGCATTCTGGGCTATGGATAGCTATATAAGAATTAATATTTTTGTGGGAAACATATTTATCTACAAAACACCATGTGGCGTGATTCTCATCTTAGTGTGATATATAGGGACACCTTGATTAGACATCATAGTCAATTCATAATATGATAAAAATGAGCCATACATATACAAGGAACTCAATTGGTGAATGGAGTCCCTTTTTATTAAAACTATGCATAGATTTATTCTCATCTCAATGATATACATATTTACACTCAAATACTACATCTCTTTTTAGCTGAAATTTAATAGGGGATTTCCCTAAGTCATTGAGATATGCTAATTCATATAAGGAATAAAATTGTATTGAATGAAAGATTTTTAAAGGCTTATGATATGTCCTTACCACATGACGTTATATAATTGGGAAACATACTCACAGTATGATTTTAAATATCATGGCCTATGTCCCTATAATATTACATAATACTACACATTTTTGTGGCCCTCTCCACAGAGGACCATCATTCTAGGTGTGGATCTCCAATACCACCTTTATGACATAACTACGTGCGACTTGATTCTCATACCAATAGATATTTCGCGACTCTTGAATCTTTTATTAAAGGCCTATATACAAACAAAACACCATTCCCATTATCCTATTTATGAGCTAGTTCTATTTCTGACATTCTTCATTTGGTTACAGAAAACATCGTTCCAAATGACTATTGTGTAATCCACACATCTCTATTTCAGAAATCACACATCATGTAAGAATCTTGATCCATATAATCTCCCTTTTACTATCAGTGATAATTGAATCTAACATTGAAGCGCACTATTGTTTTTGACTACGCATAATATTCCCAAATTTTTATATGCAAAATATGTCTTCGATGTGGATTATCAACCAGAGGAACCATCTCCCCAAGCAGAAAGCCCTTTTATCTCTATACCCACTAAAGAGGTCATAGTAGAAGCCACTTATAAAATTTAGTCTAGGTTTATCACTTACACATATTTCCCATATCATTCCTTCAGATCTAATAACCCCCAAAGTCAATATTTTTAACATAATTCAATTCTTTACTCTCATTCCAAGGATATGCTAGAATATTATTGAAAATTTCACCCAAACCGTTTGGTTTGTGGGATGGTGTCTCTCCCATAATATGAAAAGCCATGAAACTCATATCAGAACCCACCTTAAACTGATCACTTTCTCACAACTTGAATTTCCATTCAATCTCATCTTTTTTATCATAATGAGCATGGCTCACATGATCATAGATATTTTGGGAGATTGTTCTATTTTACATGATAATTCCATGAAAAAAATCCAAGTGAGTGAATCTTTGGCCTACCCTAGATAACCTTAAATTATTTAAAGTGGATTCCTTTGTATATTATTTCCTTACATACATGTCAGATCTTTGTAAGGATCCCCTAACCTAGAACTATGTGTTGCTTTATTATCATTTCAATGAGATACATGGTGAACCAAGATTATTTATCACAGGCCCAACCAAAATCGACAATATGTGCCTACCCATTCATTATTGAATATGATACAGATATGTTTAGAAAAACCCAACATGGTTTCCCTCATAGGAAAATTTATTATTGGCACAAAAACTACCCCTTACAAAAAATCAAATTTATGTGGGATGTTTCCTTCATATGGACAATGGTGACCTAAATCCACTCTTCATATTCAAAAACATTTTCTCACAAACCATAGTTCCTGGTCTTGAGAAAATTGGATATTTATAAACCCACCTTTTCTATCAGTGATAATAGAATCCATCTATGAAGGACACCTTTATTTGACTATGCATAATATACCCAAATGTATCTCTACATATGTCACAACCCTACCCTACCCGGGCTCGAGACGCAACTACCCCAAGCCCACCTCCATAGGCCAGGGGCTGGCGACCAGCACCGAAGGCACAACAACTCAGGGAGGCCTTTTCCTAAGCACCTGTACACACACACGCATCACTCTCAATGAAAAAGTACAGAGTAAAAGAAAGAACAAGCAGAGTAAAAAAGAACAACTGCTATATATAAACAATAGATGTGCATCGACCTCTAAATAGTACAAAGTACAAGCTAAAGGTAAACTTAAAATAAAAGGGCAAAACACGCGCCCAACTAAAAAGTGCCACAGCCCGACGACAAGTAAACAAAAGGAAAACAGCTGGAAGGGTCCCCCACCTGGAACCTAACTCCGACCACCACACGCGGTCCAAGCTCTCAAGCTCCTAAGATCCTCTGAAGTCACGCTCCACCTGTCCGTCATCTGTAAGGGCAGACCAAGTGTGGGAAAAGCCCAAGCAGGGGTGAGTATAAAAATACTCAGTAGGATACCCCAAAGGCTCGAGGGAGCAACAAAGGAGGTACAGAAGGGTGAGTAGTAGAGCAAACATGAAAAGTAGAGGAGTACAACTGAAAGTGCAGTAAGAGTAATAGTAGAGAGTCCAGATCAACCCAACAAGAAAAATTAGGTAGACTTGTCCAAACACAAGGAGCTAGAAATGGTGAGAAGATGAACTTCTCGTCGAGTCTTCGCTACCTATAGCAGGAGAGTAGACTCTTCCAACCACGAGAAGCTAGACATGGAAAGAACGTGGCATACCCCGCGCATCTTCGCCTCTCCTAGAAGGAGAGTAACCAAACCCAAGAAGTGGGTACTAGAACAAGGTATATACAAGATACATATGCTGAATCAATAATCCCAAACAAGATCGTAATGGGATCTCCATCCCATATCTCACCTGAATAAAAGAGTAGCCAACAGTCCTAGGAGTAACACCATCGATGCCCAGCATCCCGCACGTGTGCCCCGAACTACAAGTCAAGGGGCTCCAACCACCACACCTCGACACTATCCGCTTTGGGTGGCACTAACTCGCCCAAAGAGTTTTAGGTCGCGTCATAAGGACGCGTCTCAGTGGGGGAAAGCACTCCTCATACTTGAGAGTTCTGGGGGAACGTTAAACCACTCTATGTCACTGCCCCACAGTCGAGAGGTCTGCTCAAAGTCGACTGGAGACCCTCTGTCCATCCCCATTGGAGGATCCCTGGAAGTCAACGGGTCCCTACTACAGGGAGACCCGGAAAGTCGACAGGTGCCACACGACCCAGTCCTGTAACAGGGTAATCCACTGGAGGGAGACCCGACTAAAGTCGGCGATGGGACCACTGCCCAGCCCAGCTGGAGGTAACCCAGCATCGGGGACCACTGCCCAGCCCAGTTGGAGGTAAGCCCGACATCAGGGACCACTGCCCAGCCCTTCTAGAGGTAAGCCCGACATCGAGGACCACTGCCCAGCCCTACTGAAGGTAAACCCGAAAGTTCTCTAGACATCCCTGCTGGATGGTATTGCTCGGTGAACACCGCTGTACTGGTCATCCCTGCTGGATGGTAACCCACTGGTGAGCCCTACTCAAAACAACCTCAGCTCTGCTGGTAACAACCTTAGCCCTGCTGGAAACAACCTCATCCCTTCTAGAAGCAACCTCCTGGGTAGAGGATCGGTGCCCACGTAAAGTGTTGGTCACACCGAATCCACAAGAACCCTACCAGGGAACACAGGGTGATGGGAGAAACTCCCCAGGCCTCACAAGGCCATCCCGCTCCAATCCACTGAGTCACTGTCAAAGCGGACTGAGACAACTCATCCCAGAAAGTGGGGAAAACACCCACACTGCATGAACACCCATAGTCAGAAATGGTGCCGTAGTCCGGTGAAAGGGTCACAGTACTGAAACCCCTCACAGCTGAAGAAGCAGAGGAACCAAACCATCTCTACCGGCCAAACCATCAAGAACAAGACTAGGGGAAGACCACTCAACCCTGCTGGTCAGACAAAAGAGCACCAGGCCAGGGGAAACTCCACCATTCTGGTCAAACAAAGGAGCACAGAGGGACCCTCTACGTAGCGAGAGGTCAAGTACGTAAAGCAGAACACAACACGCACATGGGGACCACATGACGTGTGGCCCCAAGTCAACCCAAACTAAGCGCACAAACGTCCTCAGGTACAAACAACCACATATACATCTAAGCGTTCCCGTATACTCCCAGAGAATATCATGTTCCAGCACAAAGGCTATCGTGCACACGGCACCCAACGTCAACGCGAAGGCGTGATGTAACAACTCCACCTCAAAGGCCCAAGCACGACCAACCACATCTCTTGAATCATTTATATCACTCTCCCAAGAGTGCGTGATCAAACACCAAGGGTCCACTACAAACATGGTAGGGAGAACCACCACCAGAGCACCTTTCATGCTTCCACGTTTAATAAGATCGTGTATGAGGCTCCACTCGCCTGAATAGATTACACCGTTTCAATCCTCATGAAAGAACACATGAGATCGAATACTTACTCGCCTCAAACAGATATCCGAAGAAAAAGTCACCAACACCGCCTCACTCCCGAACGACGTCCCATGATCCCGAGCCTTGACCCCAAAAACAGTCAGGTGCATCGCACTATTGCGATCCCCTCAGGAAAGCACATCAAAAGCACTACTCACTTGAGTGCAACGGATATCCGGAGTAAAAGGTTCATTCCAGCGCATCACACATGAGCGGTGCTTCGTGGGACCCACAACCCAGTCCCGAAACACAATGAACGGATCACACCGTTGCGATCCTCTCGAAAAATTACACAATTTCGACTAATCACTTGTGCAAAACGGACACCTGGTGATAAAGCTAGAAATCACCGTCAACCCCCGAAACGACCCTCGCAGGGCCCGCACCATCGTGCGGAATTACAGTTGGCAGACTGCGCCAACGCGATGCCCTTAAAAAAACACCCAAAAACAACTGCTGGCATGACCCGAATGGACATCCGATAAAAAAGCCGTAAAATGTTGCACACAGCTCAAAAGACGGGCCGTTGGGCCCACGCCTCAACTCCGACTTCAGCGCTCGAAACCATACATGAAAACTCCGCCCTGACGCCAGGGTCACAACACCACTAATGATGCTCAAAACGGACTTCGGACGCGTCCGTGCCGTCCAAAACGAAATCCCCCAGAAAATGCCAATTCACTTAAAGACGCGTCGCCCCTCCGAGGCCCCTCGTTTTGGGAATTAAAAATTCTTGAAACCATCTCAAAATATTCGTCGCAATTTAAGGAGCGCGTCTCCGCAGACAGCTTTTGAAACCGACTCCCAGTTTATGATTTATGAAAATATAAGTCATTTTATAATAATAATAATAATAATATATTATTATTATTATTATAACCATATTCGTTTTTTTATTTTATTTTCTGTTGTTTTTTATATATATATATAGATTCAGACCGGCCGAAAGGCCGGTCTTCTTCTCCCTACAGAACCCGCAAAAGGAGGGTCTTGGTCGGCCAACCGGGGTCCGTAGACCCCGGTCTCCTCTCGCTGCACACCGACCGGCCGCCTGCGCGGCGGCCTCCCCTGGTCATTGCCGCCTTCCGCAGCCACATCGCCGGGCTACCCCGAGGCCGCCGCGCTGCACGCCCTCAGCCCGCAGACGCCCCCTACTGCCGTCGTGAGCCCCCCAGCCGCCTGATGCTCAGCCGAACCACCGCGCTGCCCGCGACGACGCCCTCTCCTCAGGAAGCCGCCACTGCCCGGAGAACTCACGGAACCGCCAGAAACCGCCGGAACAACCCAAAGTCGGTCGGAAACAAAACAAAAGCCCTCAAATTTCGACGGACGATTGCGGACACCACAGAACTCAGATTTCGATTCCGAAACAAGCGTCGGAAGGCTCAAAATTTTGGGATTTGTTCGAAGATAAAACAGCAATTTGATACATTTAATCGAACTCAAATTAGGTGCGGGAATAAAAACTGAAACCGCAATAATCCTACCTCGTTGGCGTTGTCCGGAGCTTCGCCGCGATCCGCCGCGTTGCAACACACCACCTTGAGGAGGAGAGGATGGAGGAGGACTTGGTTGAGACTCATTCCGCCAGGAGGAAAAAACAAGAAAGGAGGGGAGGGGTTTACTTAAATAGAAAGAAAAACAAATTAATTAAAATGTTTTAATTAATTTAATCCTTCAAATTAACCCGCACCCGAAACTCTTGGCGGGGTAAAGATTAAACCTCCCCTAGGGTAAACACCACCTCCTGAGCACAATGGCAGTCTCCGAATTTTATTCTGAGCTTCCGTTCAAAATTTATTAAACTCAACGCCCGAGGGCGCCAAATTACGAAAACGCCCCTGGGGCCATTTTTCACTGACGGCCCGCGCCCGCAGAACTTATACCCCTCCTAGGGTAAACGACATGCTCTGAACTCAACGGTGCCCTTAGTTTTCAAATCCGAGCCACCGTTTAAGAGATACTTGAGCTTCACCCTTAAATGAATAAATAAATTAATTAATTTATCCGTTTAACGTTCCGAAAGCGAGCGAGGGGTCCAAACATCCCACACCGACAAATTTTATGTCGTTCCTAGGGTAAACACCCCATTCCGGACCCATCCGTACACTCAGATCTCTGATCAGGGTCACCATTTAGGAGTTATCCCATTTATTTGGTGGTTCTAGTGTGAACGCACTGAAAATTTAATTCCGGCCACTCCGGGGCTCGGAATCGCATGTCGTCTAAAGGCGTTGCTCTGGAATATCATCAAGAATATTCCAGAGTCTTTCACAGCAAAAACCGAGTTCTTACATAATTACCTCCTTCTATCTTTTCATCCCCGAAAAACAATACTAGGGAGCAACACATGGTACTAGGCCCACACCCGGCTCTTCTATACCCAGAAGAACCCACACACAGCTCTACGTCACCGCACAAAGACCAAAGGATTTATCCGTTCACACGAGGTCGGCCCTTGCCGATGTCATGCTCCCACTCCAGACTTTGGGGTTAGGGCAAGGTGGTAGGGTACCTTTCCATCCCTTTGCACGGTCTGAAACAGCCAGAAGGCCCTCAGGGGTATCTCACCTCCCCGGTCGAACCTCTACATCACAAGCCACGACTAAAATCACCACCCGCAACTGGAACAAGGCCCGGTGATTCCCTCCTTCAGAATATCCATATGGTGAAGCACCCAAGGATATATGGTCATGAAAAATTCCGCAACCGAGGCTCTCTTACAGGCTCCAAAGGCGAAGGAGTCGACACCATCGACTAGAGAAAAAGGTCCCACGCCTTTTACCTTACCAACACAGGGTTACACCCGACGCCCCGCGTCACCCTGGTAACACATCAAACAAGGATAAGGGAAGAAAGATGTTCACACACAGAGTCTAACAGTTCTAATGCAAAATGGTAGAAGAGCTGTAGAGAATACCTCTTATCACCTCATGCTCTGCAGGATAGTAGACATCCAAAGCTCGCAGCTGTCCTCGGTCCCAACTGTCAACTCCAGGAGCCTATCGTGGACCACCTAGTGGTGATGGGAAGACCTTGTAAGGTCATCCTCCACTTCTAGCTCATCCCGCTCCTCTTCTTGAACCACCTCTCTGGGCACTAATCCGATCACGGCGCTACCTCGGCCGTGGTGGTGCGCCTGCTGCCTGCCCGAAGCTCTCAGCAACCCGGGTCGGGCAGTCTCGTGCCAAGTGACCTCGCCCGCCAAAAGCATAGCACCGACTCTCTCTGGGCTGAACTGGTGCCCTATGACGCCACTGTGGTGTACAACCATGCCCCTGAATCCGGTTTTCCTAAAGCCACCTGCGTCGAGGTCCTGCTTGCCGGCGCCCGCTAGCTGCGGCAGACGTCTCGGCTCCAACGTTCCTGCTGCCACCACCAACACTAGAATGTGACAGGAATCCCTCTGTCACCAGAGCCTGCTCTAGCACCCCATCATTTTTGGAAATGCCCAAGGGTACTATGACAACATGAATCTCTCGGCGGAGACCCTGCTCAAACTTCTATGCTCAGATGTTGTCATCATGGACTAAGTCCGGGTAAAAGCATGCACAGTCTGCAAAACTAACCGTGTACTCGGCCACCGTCATCCCTCTCTGCTAAAACTGAAGGAGATCCTGAATCCAAACGGAGAACAAGAAGGAGGGGAAAAACTCCTCACAGAACAACAATTGAAAGTTTCCCCATTAAAGTGACGACTCGTCAAGAAGCTGAGTCACCGGAATCCACCAACGCCAAGCTGATCCATGGAAAAGGCTAGCTTCAAAAGCCGCTCTCTAATCTGTGGCGTCTGCACAAGCCTGAAAAGGCGAACCACTGCCTCGAGCCAAACCTCTACTGCCTGAGGGTCTGGCTCACCACTGAACTTCAGCGGTCTCTGCCGCTGGAACTCAAGGAGCGTGCTCAACCTGCGCTCAAGCTCAGCCTGCTCTGCAGAAACTGCCTATTACTCAACAGGTGGGGGTGCTGCTACTGGCCCACCCAGAGAAAGGGGATCGCATGATGAATCTTGGACTGTGGCCTCGTAGATCACATAGTCGTCATCACAAACCAAAATTGGTATCCTGGATGGATTTCTTCGCGGAGACATCTTGAAAATTATCAAAGAGTGACGTGGTCAGATGAGCATATATGTATATACCAATAACAACAACAATGGGAAGCTGACTCAAGAAGGACAGTCAAAGTCTTAATCCTATGTGATGCACAAAACAAATTTTCCCTGCAAAAAGTGTCTCAGCATGCCGAGTCGACAAGCGGGTTATCAAGGTCCTGGTGAATGGATATGTCGGCCACCACACCATCACTGGACTCCCTAGCCTGAGAGCCGCTCTCGAGACACGTTGACACTGTTGCCCTAAATCCCAACCAATTCCTTTTTATTTTAGGGATGTCCGAACAGTGTCCCAAGGAATGAGCCACCTTTGATACCACTTTGTCATGAACCGACCCTACCCAGGCTCGAGCCACAACTACCCCAAGCCCGCCTCCATAGTCCAGGGGCTGGCGACCAGTGCCGAAGGCACAAAAACTCGGGGAGGCCTTTGCCTAAGCACCTGTACACACACACACACAACACTCTCAATGCAAAAGTGCAGTGTAAAAGAAATAACGAGAAGAGTAAAAAGAACAACTAATATATATAAACCATAGATGTGCATCGACCTCAAAACAGTAAAAAGTACAAGCTGAAGGTAAACTGAAAAGAAAATGGAAAAACACGCACCCAACCAAAAAGTGCCACAACCCGGCGACAGGTAAACAAAAGGAAAATAGCTGGAAGGGTCCCCCACCTAGAACCCGACTCTGACCACCGCACACGGTCCAAGCTCCCATGCTCCCAAGCTCCTCTGAAGTCATGCTCCATCTGTCCGTCGTCTGCAAGGGCACACCAAGTGCGGGCAAAGCCCAAGCAGGAGTGAGTATAAAAATACTCAGTAGGATACCCCGAAGGCTCAAGGGAGAAACAAAGGAGGTACCAAAGGCTATGCAGTAGAGATAATAGTAAATGTAAAGGAGTACAACTGAAAGTGCAGTAAGAGTAATAGTAGAGAGTCCAGCTCAACCCAACAAGAGAATGGAGGTAGACTCGTCCAGACACAAGGAGCTGGAAACGGTGAGAAGATGAACTTCTCGTCAAGTCTTCGCTACCTATAGTAGGAGAGTAGACTCGTCCAACCATGAGAAGCTGGACACGGAAAGCACGAGGCATACCCCGCACATCTTCGCCTCTCCTGGAAGGAGAGTAACCAAAACCAAGAAGTGGGTAATAGAAAAAGGTATATGCAAGATACATATGCTCAATCAGGAAGCCCAAACAAGATTTTATGTGGATATCCATCCCGTAGCTCAGCCCAAGAAAAGGGTAGCCAACAGTCCTAGGAGTAACACCATCGATTCCTAGAATCCCGCACGTCTGCCCCGTACTACAAGTTACGGGGCTCAAACCACCACACCTCGACACTATCTGCTTTGGGTGGCAATGACTCGCCCGCACAGTTTTAGGTCGCTTCACTAGAAAGCGTCTTGGTGGGGGAAAGTGCTCCTCGTACTTGAGAGTTCTGGGGGAACGTCAAACCACACCATGTCACTGCCCCGCAGTCAAGAGGTCTGCTCAAAGTCGACAGGCGACCTTCTGCTCAGTCCCGCTGGAGGATCCCTAGAAGTCAAGGGGTTCCCACTATAGGGAGACCCAGAAAGTCGATGGGTGCCACAATACCCAGTCCCGTAACAGGGTAATCCACTGGAGGGTGACCCGGCTAAAGTCGGCGACGGGACCACCGCCCAGCCCAGCTGGAGGTAACCCGGCATCGGGGACCACTGCCCAGCCCAGCTAGAGGTAAGCCCGGCATCGGGGACCACTGCCCATCCCCGCTGGAGGTAAGCCCGACTTTGGGGACCACTGCCCAGCCCCGCTGGAGGTAAGCCCGGCATCGGGGACCACTACCCAGCCCCGTTAGAGGTAAACCCAGAACTGCTCTGGCCATCCCTACTGGATGGTACTGCTCAGTGAACACCGCTGTACTGGTCGTCCCTGCTGGATGGTAACCCACTGGCGAGCCCTACTTGAAACAACCTCAGCTCTGCTGCTAACAACCTCAGCCCCGTTGGAAACAACCTCAGCCCCGCTGGAAGCAACCTCGTGGGTAGAGGATCGGTGCCCGCGTAAAGTGTTTGTCACACTAATTCCAGAAGAACTCTACCAGGGAACAAGGGGTGACAGTAGAAACTCCCCAGGCCTCACAAGGCGATCCCACTCAAATATGCTGAGTCACTGTCGAAGCGGACTGAGACAACTCATCCCAGAAAGTGGGGAAAACACCCACACTGTATGAACACTCGTAGTTGCAAACGAAGTCGCAATCCGGTGAAAGGGGCACGATACTGAAACCCCTCACAGCTGAAGAAGCAGAGGAACCAAACCATCTCTGCCAGCCAAACCATCAAGAACAAGACCAGGTAAAGACCACTCAACCCAGCTGGTCTGACAAAAGAGCACCAGACTAGGGGAAACTCTACCCTGCTGGTCAAACAAATGAGCACAGAGGGACCATCTACGTCGTGAGAGGTCAAGTACACAAATAAGATCACGACACGCACATGGGGCCCACACGACTTGTGGCCCCAATTCAACCCCAAATGAGCGCACAAAAGTCCTCATGTACAAACAACCACAAGTACCTCCAAGAATTCCCATATACTCCCAGAGCATATCACATTCCAGTCCAAAGGCTATCGTGCACACGACACCCAGTGTCAACGCAAAGGCGTGACGTAACAACTCCACCTCAAAGGCCCAGGCACGACCAACCACATCTCGTGAATCATTTACATCACTCTCCCAAGAGTGTGCAATCACACGCCAAGGGTCCGCTACAAACATGGTAGGGAGAACCACCATCGGAGCACCTTTCATGCTTCCACATTTAATAAGATCACGTATGAGGCTCTACTCGCTTGAATAGATTATACCATTGCAATACTCGGGGAAAAACATGCAAGATCGACTACTTACATGCCTCAAACGGATATCCGATGAAAAAGTCACCAACACTACCTCACGCCCGAACGACGTCCCATGATTCCGAGCCTCGGCCCCGAAAATAGTCGGGCGCATCGCACCATTGCGATCCCATCGGGAAACCACGTCAAAAGCACTACTCACTTGAGTGCAACGGATATCCGGAGAAAAAGGTGCATTCCGGTGCACCGCACACGAGCAGTGCTTCATGGGACCCGAAACTCGGTCCGGAAACACAACGAACGGATCGCACTATTGCGATCCTCTCGAAAAAGTACACAAGTTCATCTAATCACTTGTGCAAAATGGACACTTGGTGATAAAGCTGGAAATCACCGTCAACCCCTGAAATGGCCCTCGAGGGGCGCGCACCATCGTGCAGAATTACAGCGGGCAGAATACTCCAACACGATGCCCTCATAAAAACACCCAAAAACGATTGCTATCATGCCCCGAACGGGCAACCGATGAAAAAGCCATGAAACGTTGCACGCAACTCAAAAGACGAGCTGTGGGGCCCACACCTCAACTCTGGCTTCAGCACCCGAAACCATACTGGAAAACTCCGCCCTGACACCAGGGTCGCAACGCCACTGACGACGCTCAAAACGGACGTCGGACGTGTTCGTGCCGTCCAAAACAAAATCCCCCGAAAAACGCCAATTCACTTAAAGACGCGTCGCCCCTCCGAGGCCCCTCATTTTGGGAATTAAAAATTCCCAAAACCATCTCAAAATATTTGACGCAATTTAAGGAGCGCGTCGCCTCAGACGGCTCGCGAAACCGACTCCCAGTTTATGATTTATTAAAATATAATTCATTTTATAATAATAATAATAATAATAATAATAAATTATTATTATTATAACCTTATTCTTTTTAATTTTATTTTATTTTATATTGGTTTTTTATATATTGATTTAGACTGGCCGAAATGCCGGTCTTCTTCTCCCAACAGGACCCGCAAAAGGCGGATCCTGGTCGGCCAGCCGGGGTCTGTAGACCCCGGTCTCCTCTCGCTGCACGCTAACCCGCCGCCTGCGCGACGACCTCCCCTGCTTGCTACCGCCTTCCGCAGCCACACCACCGGGCTACCCCAAGGCCACCGTGCCACACGCCTTCAGCCCGCAGATTCCCCCTACTGTCGTCGTGAGCCCCCCGACCGCCTGAAGCTCTGCCGAACCACCGCGCCGCCCCCGACGTCGCCACCTCCTCTGGAAGCCGTCGCCGCCCGGAGAACTCACCGGACCACTAGAAACCGCCTGAACAACCCAAAGTCGGCCGGAAACAAAACAAAAACCCGCATCTTTCGCTGGACGATTGTGGACACCACAGAACTCAGATTTAGAGTCCGAAACAAGCTTTGGAAAGCTCAAAATGTTTGGATTTTTTCGAAGACAAAACAACAATTTGATACATTTGATCGAACTCAAATTAGGTGCGAGAATAAAAACTGAAACCGCAATAATCCTACCTCGTGGGCGTTTCCCGGAGCTTCAACGTGATCTGCCGCCTTGCAACGCACCACCTTGAGGAGGAGAGGATGGAGGAGGCCTTGGTTGAAACTCCTTCCACCAGGAGGAAGAAACAAGGGAGGAGGGGAGGGGTTTACTTAAATAGAAAGAAAAACAAATTAATTAAAAAGTTTTAATTAATTTAATCCATCAAATTAACCCGCACTCGAAACTCTTGGCAGGGTCAAGATTAAACCCCCCTTAGGGTAAACACCACCTCATGAGCACAACGGCGGTCTTAGAATTTGATTTCGAGCTTCCGTTCAAAAGTTATTAAACTCAATGCCCGAGGGCGCCAAATTATGAAAATGCCCCTGGGGCCATTTTTCACTGACGGCCCGCGCCCGCAGAACTTATACCCCTCCTAGGGTAAAAGGCACGCTCCGAACTCAACGGTGCCCTCGGTTTTCCAATCCAAGACACCGTTTAAGAGATACGTGAGCTTCACCCTTAAACACATAAATAAATAAATTAATTTATCCGTTTAACGTTCCGAAAGCGAGCGAGAAGTCCGAAAATCCCACGCCGACAAGTTTTATGTCATTACTAGGGTAAACACCCCATTCCGAACCCATCCGTATGCTTGGATCTATGATCCGAATCACCGTTTAGGAGTTATCCCATTTATTTAGCGGTTCTAGTGTGAACGCACTGAAAATTTAATTCCGGCCACTCCGAGGCTCGGAATCGCACGCCGTCTGAAGGCGCTGCTTTGGAATATCATCAAGAATATTCTAGAGTCTTTCAAAGAAAAAACCGGGTTCTTACAACATAAGGCACCCTCATGTGGACTATAAACTAATAGAACCTCCTTCCTTTGTAAAAAACCCTTCTATCTATGTATGAAATGATGAAATAATAATGGGAACTATATATCTAACTTGGTCCATGGTCATCCCTTCAGTGTTTTCCCACAACATTTATTCCGATATGAATATTCCAAGATCAATACTTAAAAAATTATCTATCAACATCTAATAGATGTTGAATCATTATTTACTAGAAATCTATCTTTGGGTAACTCATGGTTAATGTTGTTTAACCTAAAACCTCAACTTCATTGGTCTATATTTCAATACCTTAAATGAACAATGAAAGGAGTAAAAGAACTCATCATGTTGAAAAAAAATAAATGGGAAACCTAAGAAAAAGTTGAGTGTCATCTCTCTAGGGAGTCACACCACGTGATATAGCAATGATTGAACATTTCAAATTAATGTGGAATGAAAATATTTTGGTTTAAATCACAATAAATGGGAAAATAAGAACAAGTCGAGTCTCAGCACACTTGGCATGCACTCTACATGAAATAAGAAATATTGAGAAGTTGAAATTGATAAGAAGTAAAACACAACAGGTTCAAAAATCTCAATGGGAAACCCAAAAAAAGTAGAGTCATTCCCACCAGGTCTTCTTTATTTAATATTTTGGAAAAATTAGGGTAATAATAGATAATACATAATTTTTATTGAGTATGTTCTTTGACTCTAGAAATTGTCAAGTTATTATTTCTAGGTTCATTTTTCATTAAAAAAATAAATCAATATGAATATCCTCTGTTTTATATATGTTTAGATATTCGAAAGGGTCATACAATATTATTCATCCTTTCAAAGAAGAAAAATCAAGTGTTACTTTGATATTAATTAAAACTATTTCTATATAATAAATAGAATAAATAAAATCAAAATGTATTACTTAAGTCTAAATGTTTATAATTATGACAAATATTGTTACACAATTTTTAAATTATTTAGGATATCAAGACCTTAAATTTTGAAACAATGCATGATGATATGAAGTGAAAATAAAAAAGTCAATGAAATAAATAAAATTGAGAATTACAAATTTTTTATTCATTTGAAATTTTTTTCATTTGGAAGGGATGAACATTCACAATTTGGAGCCCCCCCTCACAAAAGTAATCCAATATTGTTACAGGAATTACTTGGAAGACTTACATAGCTGGATCCTTATTTGATCATATTCTTCTATTACTCAACATAGTTTATAGGATATTTCAACATATTTCTCTGCAATATCCTATACAACATCCTCAGTCTTAGTGAAATCCACCTATTCCTTCTAAAACCCTTTTACTATTTTTTTCTCCTTATCAACAATTTCTTCAACATGAGGTAGTTACTGATTGATCCAATCCAACTCTTGGTGAATTTTATTCGCATCCTTGGTGTCTTATAGCTACTCCACCTTATTCAGATTCCTCATTGAGTATGAAAATCCTGGTCGCAACAAAATGGACCATTGACCTTGTCATTCTAATATGAGTTTGAAGTAAAATTCCCTCTCTCAAGAGGAAATCAGTTCTTTTACCTTATAATGTATCATGTGATAATTAAACCTAATTTAACCAAGGAAATATTATATATGACACAGCCTAGAAAATTTTACTAGTAAAAATGATAATGGTTTATGAAAAACCTTTTTTTATATGTACCTCTGTATCATTTTTGGGGAATTACCATGTTTTCAAGGGTTTCCTAATATGACTTAGAATCACATTCAAAAGAGAGGAAATATTCAAGAACTTTCCCACATAGAGAATATATATCCTTGTAATTTTTAAAATGGGAAGGATCTATAGTAGTTGGAGTCTTGGAAACCCCGCTTGATTGAAGGTTTGAAGCATTAATAATTTTAGTTATTTTTTTCAATGTTCCTATAATGAATATTTAAAATCAATCTTCAACTAGAAAAGAATATGATGATATGGAAAAGTTGTTAGGAGACTTACCTTAAACCAATATGGAACTAACCTTTGTTTTTATCATCTCTTAACTAGTGGGCATGATATGTTCCACATCTTTATCCCAAGTATCAATATTATAATATTTCCATGGTTTAACAATTTATCACTGATAATAAATAAAAAAGAATGCTGGAAAAGTTCAAAAGTAAAGGAAATACCCTGAAAAAAATATAGAGTAACCAACCTCCTTTCAGGTATGTGCGGATGACATAAACATGTTCAGATTAATCAATAACCTCTAAAATGTCACCTAGAGACATCAATCCCATGGTAGTGAAAATCAATGAACTCAAAGTGATAGCTGGGATTGAATGTCATTATAACAGAGTCATTGATACCCTCAAAAATGTGATAACTTTTTGAATGAGGTTAGTGCACCTAAAATAGGTTCCAACCCTATATACACCTTCTAATAGGTTATAGGATATTTAACCTTTTTGGGGTGATGTCTATGGAATCAAGATGTTAATAATTTCATCATTTAACCCCATACCCCATCCAATCCTAATTTTATTGGAACATCCATTGTTATTTCGTCTATATTTAAATATGAATGGGATATATGATTTCAAATGACCGACACCTATTATCTTGAATAACCTATTTCAACCATAACATAAGAGAATTCATTAACACAATGAAACATACAACATAAAAAGTAGGTGAGGGAAAAAAATAATCACATGCTTTACCTGGTTAGATATGTATTGTTAGCTTCCCCACATTAACTGACATCATAGTTTCCCATGAGGATAGAATAAATGTGTATACATTAAGTGGTGTAGTGGAAGGAAATTATCTTTCTAGATATGTAATTACATCCTACATATTTTTAGCGGCCATGTGGGTGATCTCTTCCCTGGAACTTTTAGCCATAGTAGCATCCATCCTAAAAGTAGTTCCCCATGAGTTTATTTTAGAGAAGGAATGGGTGATATATCATCTCATTACTCATAATAATGGAGAGGGGATTAACAACTATAGTGAAAATGAATATATTTTTGATAAATGATCTCATGTTACCTGTCTATACAAATCAATTTCTTCAACCCACATCTCAAAATAATTTCTCACTCGGTAGGGATAATTGATCATACCTTTAAAAGAATGTATGAACTATTTAAGGTTCTCACAAACCTTTTCCAGGAATTCTATGAAGTATATATGATTAGGTCCACTAATAAGCTAGTATATAGGAAAATCAATATCATCTACCATAAGAAATCCTTATACTATCATGGAAGACACATTCTTTATCCAGGTATCCCATTCATTCCAAGCCTAGAGAAATAATGTATTGTTGGGGATAGATAATGATGAGGTGTCCAACCTTATGGGTGGTACAAGATGATGTCAAAGAACCTACTTTTTTAGCATATTGGGTATTGTAGGTCACCCCAGAGTTGGTTCCTTACAATCCCCCAATTGAGAGGAAGAAGGAAAGTCCTTAAGTCTAGGTATAATTGGTAAATCTGCCTCATCAGTTTCCTATGAGGCACTACCACTATATTCCCCTCCTTCACTCTCATGTACATACTGTTTAAACATCTGAAGTACTCATCATGGAAATATGAATCGAACATAATGGTAATGAATAGTTACATCGATATCTTGGATATAAAACCCCACCAATTTAGGATGTTTCATATATATTTTTTTTGTAAGAAACAATAATCACCTATATTAAAAAAATGACTTCCTTCCCCTGAAGAATGTTCCATATTTTTTTAATAGACAAATATTTTCTCCAAGTGTCCCACTGACTCCATGAAATTTGATATACATACACTATAGGGATAAATATTTGGAGGATGGTTCAACAACATTATCCATTTTGATGAAACCATTTATTGAGTGGTTAAATCCTAGATCCTCAATATATTATTTTTAATTTTAAAGAATAGAGGTTTTATCAATGATACCCCATTTTAGGATTAACTACTTATAATTGACACTCCTAAACCTATCTATGTTCAGTTCTAGATATAACATTTATAATGGGTACCAATATTTCTGGCCGACCATCGCTGTGTGGGAAGATCCAAGATTCAGCATTGGACTTCACATGTATAGTAGTGGTGTTCACGTTTAGGAGTTCAGTTCAGGAGCCTGTTCCCTCCCATGTATTCATATACCATATATGATGGGTGACCATTAGGTTTTTGTCTTTATGTTCTTTATTTAAGGTTATAGAAAACCACTTTTGTATGTAATGGAATTGACTCACAAATTTATAAGTTTTATAGCCTTTATAGATTTATTTTATGTCAATTATTGTGACCATAATACATTTCATCATAAAAATTAATTAAAATTTCCTCGAAATATATTGAGACTCATTATCCCCAAGGTACTAGTGGTAGAAGAGTAATGAGAATAAAAAATGGCCCTGATATTTAAACCTATTCATTATATCAATCAGCTCCAATGTCAATGGATTCACCCTTCTTATACACTGCAATTCGAGACCGAATTGAGAATTCAAAATAATACAGTCATTGATAAATATATATCTCCCATGTGGGCTAATATCTATCCCCATAAAACATGGGTTGGGACTATTAGCCTATGAGGGGGATTTCCCTTACTGATGTACACTAATAAATGATGTCTCTTTTAAAAAATTGGGACAACCAGGTTAATGTGTCTCCCAATATCGAACTAGGATGCCATCACAAAACATATAACTCTAACTTGGTTAATGATTCATACATAAGAAATAACCAACCATTGAGAAAAATTTCTAGAAAATATTCCAACCAAAAAAATTGATCGACCCCTATGTGACTTTCTAACCCCATTAATTGAAATAAAAATCCTCAAGAGTTGTCTAATTAGAGTTGTAAAAAATCTATCAGTTGTGGGTAAAACACTCTACCAGACTCCTCACATTATGATAACAATGGTTTTGTGTGGAAAAGATCAGAATATAGTCATTAAAAGAGACATCCATCCCTATGTGAGTCTCAGCCTCAAGAATATCCATTTCTATTCCAATGAGATTCTTTGAGAGTGTGGGGGGGGGGGTCTTCTATATATCCTACAACACTGAGGAAGTAGGAATGAATTCATCATACATATCCTTGATTAATGGTGCCCCCATAATCATCTGAGAATACCAAAGACTGATACCTACTTCTCCATGAACCAGATGGAATGTGTTTGTACCTAGGATCCAATGATTGAGTAGACGATGGATAATAGATTAGATATAGTGAAAATAAATTCTATAATACCCAAAAGACTCAAACACTACTAGTATAGTTACCTAGGATTTTCATACATAGATATCACATCATAATTTTATGAACATTCATTACATTACACAGAATCATACCTAAGAATTGTAAATTAATAGTGAATATAATAATATAGTAACATAAAAATTGGGTCATAGGTGAACTATGTCATATCCCACTAAGTTCTTAATAATTATCACAATTATTATATAACTCATACTCAATACATTTCTTCTTTACCGAAGAAAACGAAATATAAGAAAGGGTGATATCAAATTCATAGTAAGGGTAACAAGTGGGATACATAAACATAACCTGAGCATAATGATATGATAACATGAAAATAAAAAATGAAAACCATACCATACATATCAATGATCATAATACTGGGTCATGAAATAGAGTTGTTGTTAATAAGACATGATTCAAAAGTGCATTAAATAACTTGATCCATGAGTTAATAATAATGGCATACGATATGGAATTATGGCTTCCACATATGAATAGAAAATCTTTTCCAATGTAGATCATTGATGAGATGATCATAGTGGAATGGGTTCACTCCCCTTACCATCATAGTATTCAAGGGTCATTCCCAAGAAAATCATAGTGGATAGAGTCCATTACTAAATTGGGTACACTTTATACTATAATCCTATTTATATCTTGAGATATTAGACTTTACCTAATTCATTAGAGGTATATATAGGTCCCATCCATCACATAATGAAAATCATATATATTCATGACACAGGATCATAAAACATTCATCATATTAGAACCAAGAAAATTAATATTTTTAATAAAAATTCATCATAATATAACAAGTTAAAAAAAATAATTTTCAAAAACATTTCATTATTTCATCAAATATAACATGTAGAAAAAGTATCAGGTTTTATAAGCATTTTAGCATGGTCTGACACATGGAATAGAAATGAGTTTCATCAAAATAATTTCATCATAAACATAATACATCTAGAGAAATAAAATATATTGTATCATAGGATTATATCCCTTGTAAATATTTATTAACATAAAATGATATCATCTTATATAGAAAATTATTTTAAATGAAAAATCTTTTGGAATATATATTGAGGAAAATATTCATTCTTTGAAAGTCACATTTTTCAAAATTAAAAATATATCAAATATTTTGGAAATATTTTCCATTGAAAATAAAAAATATATATTTAAATAATCATTTAAAACAATGGTTATGAAATCAAGAAATTTTTCAAAGGATGAACACTTAAAAAAGTCTCTATTCATATTTTCGATAAATGATAAATGGGCCTTGTTTTGGAAAATGAAATGCTGGTTCCTTTCAAATAATTTTATAAAAATTAAAAAATGGGTAAAACATTCATAATTAAATAATTTGGATAATGTTAAAACCATTTTTGAAAACATATTTCTAAATTATGGTTTTGTAAGAAAAAAGGTTTTCTATCGAAGAGAAAAACAAATACAATTTTTATTAAAAACATTATTTTCCTCTCTTGAGTACATAATGCGAGGAAAATGAAGGGAAAAAATTTATTCTACAGAAATAAATATCGGATAATAAAATTAATGATTTTATTTATGGATGGATCAAATGATTTCATTATCATAATCATAACCATAAAAAATATCAATAATCGATAAGTTTGTAACATAAAATATTTACCACATTATTATGTTTTGAATCACTAGCTTTATTAATGATTAAAATAATACAAGATATAAAATATCATTAAAAGAATTATATTCATGATATATCAATTAAAAAGTATTTATATACATCCCATAAAATATGATATGTGCATTACATAAATTTTTTCACAATGAAGGATAGTAGAGACAAAAATCCCTTACATTATGTATTGAATTCCATCATACATGTTTAATCTTCCAGTATAATAAGTATAATTTTATTATAAATATATTAAATAAACATAATTATATATATCATAACATTTATGATTTAATTATGACATTTTATGACCCATTCTCTGATAATTCCATGTTAATGTCACTTTTTCGGGCGATAATTGCTTTGATTCTCGTGTGTGTTTTTTGTAAATTTTACGACTTATTTTATCAAGGATTGATAATATATAAAATTATAATAATTATATAAATTTAATATATATTTGGTGTATATTTATTTATTGTAATCCCTAAACTTTATCGATAGAAAATGGAACACATCATTCATGAAGTAGTTAGGACGTAAGTACACATGAACATTGTTTTCATTACATCGACAAATGAATTAAAATAAAATAAAATTAAATATTAAAATTATATAATCATATATATTTCATATATATCACATATATTCATTAAATGTATATCTTATTACCTTGAAAACAAAATGTAAGTGAAAAACAGATCACATCGCCTCAAGAGGTGGTAGTCCACCAAACACATGAACGACGTTATCATATTTTCTATTCAATGGAAAGAATAAAATGTATATACGATAAAAAAATTTATATAATATTATTCATTTAAAAAAATATAATATTTATAAAATATATCAATCATCACACCAAAGCATGAGAGGTGTTGATTTAAAACTTGTCATATCAGTTCGTGAGGCGGTAGTCTGCCATACACACGCATAACTTTATCATTTCCAATCTAATGTAAGAGGATATAAATGTATATAATTAGTTTAAAATAAAAAAATTAAACATTTTTTATATATTTAGTTTACTATATAATCATGTTTTATAATAATAATTTATGGAGGTGGAGAAATAAATTAATTAAAAACACCAGTTGAAAAACGTTACCTCTTCTTCTGGTCACCTCTATGGGTTTTCACAAAAAAACCACTGTAGGAATGATTTATAAAAAAATAAATATTCTAGGATGAGAATATGTAATTATGTAAAGTATTTGGGTTGGTATTTTCTGAACCAAAGGGTTTTAAAAGTGTGAATAGAAGAGGAGGGGGCGGCCTTTAATAAGTGTGGTGAGTGGCACAATTGAAATTTTGAAAAAAAGGTGTACACATGTTTATCTCATGAAACAAGGATAAAAAACAAATAATTATAGGAACTATAATATATAATGTATAAATATTTCCATTAAATGGATTTTGGACACAATTTGGATAATCTTTAAACCCTTATCTTTTTAGTTAAACCCCTATTAAACCCATTTGACCTTAACCTCAAAAAAGTTTTTATACAGTTTTTATTATTCATTATGGTAAAAAATTAAGTTTACCATATTCGATAATATAAATTATTATTACTCAAAAAATCAATCCTTTTTTCAAAATTCTATTCATATAAGTGGAAAAATTTGGTTTAAAATTAAACCCACAGTGGTGATAAGAAATTGGCTTCCCAATGAGAAAATATCTAAGAGATTAATAAGTTATTATATTAAAAAATATATGGAAATGATTCCAAAAAATAAATTGGATTAATATATATATATAATTGAATTAATTTTACAATTAAACCATTTTTTAAAAAAATACATCCTTCAAAATTCTATATACAAAAAGTATAATTTCCATAAAAAACCAGTATTTTCACTATTCATTAAAAAATTAAACATTTTAGAAAATTCAAAAAAAATTTACCCTAAGATAATTTAGGATATGATGAATTAAAAAATTAATTTTAATTTATGATATTAATTTTCTAAAATTTTCAGAAATTAATTTATTATGGATTACAAAATGCAATATTGTTTTGAGAAAATAGTATTTTCAAAACAAATAAAGACTTTACTGAAATTGGAGTACTTTTTTTATCAAAATGTATTCATTATATAAAAAAATTACAACCAATATTCAATTTTATTATTCCCATTCATGACACCATGTTTAAATTCTAGGTAATAATGGTCTTGTTTAAATAACAATATAAATATTTTGTTCTGATTTGTTAAAAATCAGTGTCGCGTGTAACACAAGTAGTTGAATAAATTTAACTTTTTCAGAAAAAATCATAAAAACCGATGGTGTTAATTTTTACCCCCATTGAAATAAATTTACCTCTATATTCCATAAATTTGGTAAAAGTAGTTTAATATACTTTTACCTTTTTATATCCTTAGATTCCCTCACAGTTTCCCCAAACTAGTTGTTTCACAAAAAAACTCTGACTATGTGGGTGGTCTTGTTTTTCTGAAATTTCTAAAAATGATCCAAAATATCCATATGGTTATTACTCATAAGAATTATCAATATCCATTGGTATGATGTCTTTGTTTAGTACATGTGATGGAATAGGTGTTGACTTCCTTAGGAGACATTCATGGAACACATCACAGAATTGAGATAGGTTTGGTGGAAGCACTGACCAATAGGCTGCCATCCTGATATAATACATAATTTAAAAGGGATTGATATACCTAGGTATTAGTATCCATTTCATTTAAAATATCAAAACCTTATTTCATAAATAAATTATTATAAGCACCATATCAACAACATACATACTAGGTCATGATAGTGATTATTAGTATAACTATTCAGTTAATATTGTGATGCCCTTATGTGTTGTCAAATAGATATAACATTATCTTCCATTTATTAATCTATATCAGGTTACAATATATTTATTTCTCCAAATTTATTCTATCATTTTAGTTCTATACACTTCTTACCATTGAGGGATTCATAAGGATCCATTTTAATTTTTGTGTGAAAGTTATTTTTTATGAAAATAAAACTAGGGGAAGGTGAAGTTCCCAGCCACATTGGAAATCCATAAATAAAGATATCAATATTTCCCCTAGGGTTTTAATTTCTCTCTTAGACATACCATAATTCTAAGGATGATAAACAGTGCTGAAACCCGACTCTGAATCAAGTCCTTACTAAATACTTCATCAAAAAATCAAGGTAGTCCTTAGATACTAATCAAATACAATTGAATTTAGTACTCCATGTAACCTTACCACTTCTATAATGTATATCCTGGTATTATTATCCAAAGATATGTTTTCTATATTCGCATTTATGTGTATTAAATTTGTTAGGTGATCATCTAAAATCGATATATAATTATTTTATTTAGACATTTTGGGGAGTCCAATGACAAATTCTAGGGCAATATTTTTCCTTTTATATTTTGTTTTGGGTAATGGATGTAACACCCCCTTAATTTTTTTTCACTTATTCTTAACTTCATGATACACCAAGTACTGAGCTACAATATCTTTTATATCTCTCTTTAATTCATTCAACTTTAAATGCACTTTGAAATCTCAATACATATCCATGTTTCTAGGATGAATAGAGAATGAAGTTCTATGAGCTTCATCAACTCCTTTAAATATGGTATGGATGGAACACATACATGGTTTCAAAACCTTTTTATTCCATCATGATCAAGGTTAAATTAGGAAAATTTATAACATTCTTTTGTAGGGATACATCTTCCCCCCATAAGTAATTAATCATTAATTTAGTATATGGTTAAAAATTCAATTGATCAGGATAAGATTTATGCCCTTACTTCAGGATTTCAATATATATCATTTTGAAATATATAAATATTAGTTATTTTTTTATCCTCATCATATATAATATAGAATGATCCTTTCATCTCAGATCACTGACCACCATATTTTCTTTCTCATGGTGGTAATGTATTGGATACACATAGTCTTTAATCATATCAAACCATATTCTCTTGCACATATTCAACTCCTTATGTTGGAATATATTCTTTAATATTTTGTGATTAGTATAAAAATCACAATTTTCATTCTAAATATAATTCCTTCATATCCTTACTACAAAAATGACCACAGCTAACTGAAAATCAACAAGATGGGTTATTTTACTCATGAACCTTCAATTATCATGAATAATAATCTATAACCATGTAATTCTGTGTGAGAACACATCCTAATCCCTTCTTGGACACATAACGATAGATTCCAAAACCTTCATCACTATATGGTAATGTAAAAATGATTTTACTAATAAATCATCTATTTAGTTCTTTGAAATTTTCATCACACTCATATTTATAGAGGAACTTGGCTCCCTTCAGAGTTGACTTAGTGAGTGGATTATATATCCCTGATATAATTTCCACAAAACATGAATAACATCCATCTAAACAAATAAAAAATCATCTCAAAGTCACCATAATTGGTCTAGGTCAATGTTCAATACCCTCATTTTTTGAAGGATCCATAGATATACCCTCTTTTGAGATTATATAGACAAAAAATTAAACTTTTTATAAAAAAATCACAATGTCAATTTTTCATACAACTTCTATTTTCTCAGAGTCTTCAATAAAATAATCATGTATTATTCATGTTCTTTCTTTATCATTGAATATATAATAATACCATTTATAAATACAACCACCAAATGATCAGGGTAATCTATAATGACACTATATATTTAATACATGATGACAATGGGAGAATTAGTAAGAAAAAATGACATCACTATATATTGATAGTTTCCACACCTTGTATAAAAACTTTTCTTGGTTATATCATCCATATCGACCCTCAATTGAAGATATCCATAAAATAGACAATCATAGAAAAATATTTATCTCTAGATAGTTTATTAAAAAAAGTCATAATTATAGGTTAGATGAGAGTTCTTATTGATTTTTATATTTTTCAACTCCTAATAATCAATGCAAAATTTCATCGACTGATATTTAATTTTTAAAAAGAGAATGGCTGCATGACAAGAAAACACACTTTGATGAATGAACCTATTATAGTTTCTATCCTTGAGTTTCTTATTCAATCTAAAAACCTCAATCAACTCTATTATATAGAGATACTTTGAAATAGTCATGGAAGCAGGTATGAGTATTATTGAGAACAAAACATTGAATTTGGGTGGAAGGCTAATAAAATATTCTAAGAACACATCAGTAAACATCTACCTAGTAGGAATACAATATATTAATGTTTCTCCCCAAACATATAATATTAATTACCCTTTTAATAATTAATCAATACCTATAAAATGGATGTGATTTCCATCAGATGTTCATATTTATCATTTTACTAATAAAAGACCATAGGTTGGTTATGAATGTTAAACGCGACTTCCATTCCCCAAAATTTAATGTGAGATTTACGTAGATAAATCCAATCAATTCAAAGGATTAGATAAAATTATGTTATATGAAGAATAATAATATTTTCATGAATCACATTAATAAAACATCAACTGGAGATGAATCGTATTCTTAAGAAGTGACCATATTACCATTAGGGGTTGTCATTAATATATATACATCTAATAATTTTGGTGGAATCTTGATACCATTATAAAACTATTTAGATACGAAGGAATATGTATATACAAATTCAAATAATATATTAGTTGTTATAGAGTGTACGGTAAGTGTACCTTTCACCATATCATTACCACACCCCTCATTAAAAACAACAGACAGAAGATATTTTCCTTTGTCCCTTACCTTAAGAGGATGCACACATTGATCATCATAATTAACATTTGGATTTGGGAACTGGTAAGAATAGTGACCATATTAATTTAATTTGAAACATTTGTGTGTGGGTGGAGCATTATGCGGGTATTTATGTTTTTTTATCATTATTTAACCTTTTCCCATTACTTTGGAGGTTGATTTCCTGATGATATTCCTTCATAGACTTAAAAAAGTTATTATTACCCTTAAGATATTCTTATCAAAACCATGATATTTATACATAAATCCAACCTCCATTTATAACTTGATATCACATTTAAAAATCACTTCATAGCTAAAAAAGTCTATATGGAATATTCGCATAGGAGACTAGGTTTTAATCCACTAACTAATTGATCATACTTTAATTTTTTATGATAATACCCAAATCATACCTCCAAAGTCTTGTAAAATTTTCCTCATAGGTACCAATATATTTATTATCCTTTTTCTATAGATTTAAGAACTAATTATCCATCCTCATATGAAGAATATGAGGAAATTACTTATGAAAAAATATGTTCTTGAACTCATCACAATCCATGGAGTCAATTTTATCCTATTTCCTTGTAATCATGATAACTGTACACCGTTTATCATATTCACCTTTCAATAAGTAGAAAAACAAAATTAATTTTCCATGCACTGGATACTAGAGAACAAAAAATATATCTTCCATGGTGATGATCCATTTCTAAAAAACCAGTGGATCTAAATTTCCTTTTAATGAATGTGGATATTACCTCATAATGGGATAAATATAATTTTTTTCCTTAATTTTATAATGTTTATGTCTACCATGATTCATATCTTGAGAAAGGTTTGTGATTCTCGCTCAAATTTACCCAAGAGAAGAAGGTAGGACGATCCTTGTAGTTTAGCTTGGGTTGTCGAATCCTTAGAGACCTAAGAAGTAATCTATAGAAACGTACATTCTATGGACTATTTTTGGCTATGAATTGGCCAACATGGGTTGATTTTAGATGGGTTTAATGTAACTCTAAGAGACTTAAGTGAATTCAATTTAAAAAAATGAGTTGATCCTAGGTTATTGCTCGGGGTGGATTGGACATATTTCCTTTTCAATGATTTCAATTTATTATATTTGAGATGGGTTCATTTAAGGAGATAAAACAACATCATAACTTACGGGTTTAATGCCTACACCCTTTAATACTAACCAACTATACACTTTAAGGATCAATGTTTTGATAACTTCAAGGTAAAGGTTCATATCAGCACTTGAAGTATGTGGCCTTAAATTCAACAAGGATGATGGAGTTTAAAAATAATCAAATAAAAATATCAATTAAAGAAGTGATTATACATTAATGGGGTGATAAATAACATCCAATCTAGCCCCTTACTACTCACTTGGATCAAACCATAAGTGGTTTATCCCTCCATTGATCCCATGGTTTCAATGGAAGCAGAAAGTAGACTCATAAGGGAGGAAATGGAGAAGTAAAGAAAACAACAAAAATAAAATGATCACTCCACCGTTGTGTGAATAATTTCACAAGGTTTGGTGTGAATAAATTCAAACCTTGATCCAACGGTATCAAATTGATATGAAGAACAACAGAATAAGAGTAGAATAAGAACATTTATTACGAAACTAAAGTGAATTGAACAACTTACATGTGAAAGACAAATTTGAGACAACAAAATTGCAGCATAACATTCCAATTGAAAAAGCACCAAATATTATTAAATCCTCCAACACCACTACCTTAAATAGTCATTTTGAGCCCCTGGGTCGAGCCTCCAACAGTCCAAGTACCCCCAATTAATTGAGGTAGGTCATAGGTGGGTGGAAAGTAGGGGAGAATTGATTTTTCCACCCATGACCCGAGGTGGCAGCCAACTTTCCTTCAACGAACAGACGTGCTTGTAAGAACTTCTAGATGGCCGAATCAGAGTGGTACATACATGATGTAAATGGAGCCCATGATTTCTTATAACCTCATGTATCAGTTGGGCCCATTTGGAGTTGTAGATTCCGAGATATGATCATATTAGTGGGATGTTTTTATGGGCCACAGAATCTGGCCTAGAATTTTATCTCTAAATAGGGCTGCCTAAATGGACACCATGGAGGCCGAATTAGCATTGTATCCTGAGGGATTATTTGTTCCTATACATGTCTTCTAAAATACACCGAAATTGGGGATTCATTGGGCCTGCATGTTGGGCCCCACAGTCTCATCAGTGGGCTGATTTCCAATCTGACTTCTCCAGAATTGTTTCCTTTCATCACAAAATATCCCCATCTTCTTCCATGAATTCTCCATTGATCCCTGAATCAAACATGTTAATATTTATGTGTAGATAAATTTCCCAAAATATCAAATTAAAATATGTATAATTATATTCCTTAAAATCAGATGAATCATTGGTTACTTTAAATGATGTTCAAAAATGTACCACATAATAGTGCATTTTAAGAAGGTATTACAATCATAATGTGAAATGATGTTCAAAGTGTAAAATTCACTAAAATTATGCTTATTAATAATAAATCACATGAATGTTATATATATTAACAATGAATATTAGCCTCATTTAGTGTCTAATCACACCCCCAACTTGAGTTTTCCTAGTCCCGAGCAAAATATATCTCATCAAAAATGAAATTTGAATTCCCTTTTCCAAAAACATTTTAATACACAATGATCACCAAAAAATCTTATACTAAACAATCATGAAACCAATAAAAATAATTTAATACAAGATAGTTTCATAAGCAGATCCCAATCCCAATCCCATTCCTTTGTTCAAATTCATTTCCATATTTCATCCAATATCAATTAAGTATGAGGATGTGTTGTGCATCACAATAGACATGGGGGTTCATATTTATTCATGGGGTAAATTAAGGAAGATCTAGGTGGAATCACATTTCAATATTAATATGAGTATTCAATTTGTTTTGTATTATATATATATATATATTGTTTTTTTTGATTTTTTTTCAAATTTTCCATGGTAATTGAAATTGCACTAAAAGAGTAAACCCCTTTAGCGAGACATTGCCGATGAATCTTAGGCTCAAAGACCTTAGGGAAAAAAGTGAGTCCCATATACTCGGGCATCATCTCGAGTTAACTTAGTCAAGAACAAATTCAAATTACCAAAAATAGAGATAAAATTACTAACTCTGGGCCAGACAACTATAGAGTCACGATCCCCAAGTGCCGAAAGCCACTCATTAGGTCATTTCATTGCTCTACACGCAAATTTATTGTTTTTTTAATACTCATATTAAAACTAAAATGATCACAAAACATATGCTATTTATTTGGGGGACCCCATGAACTTAAACTAATACCCCACTATCCAAAGGGCGTGCATTGTGATCTTTTTTTTATTTGGATGGAAATATAAACGATGAAATATCACTTTGGACAGCCATACTTTTCAAAATCTATGCTAATGAAATTATAGAAGGATTAAAATTAGAATCAGGTGATTCTAAATAATTTTTTTATTTAGTTTCAAAGTGTGCAATGTGTATTACCATGTTCAAAGTTAAAGGAATTTTTCCTTCCATTTACACTTTTTTTTTCAAATCATTCATTTTTTTGACACAAAAGCATTTTTTATTTTATCTCCCCGCAACATAAAATCACACTTTACCCAGTGTTTAAAGAAAATAAAATTTAGAATGGGGTAGAGGTAGAGAATTAAAGTTCAAAAAGGAAATTGAAAATGAGGATCATGGAATGAAATCACCTGGTGGTTGAAGTTGAAGTTCTTGCTGCTCCAAATTAGTCCTTTGATCTGTTGGGGGATATAGGAACCTCCTTGATTGAACATGTATCACCCAAAATAGTACCTGAACTATAAAAAGAAGAACAAACTAGACAAAACAAACAACACAATGACATATTTAATTCTAAGTATCATCATTTTGATGGTTTTTTCTGTTTTTCTGTTTTTTAAATCAAACTAATGATACATTGTCTTCTTTTAATTTTCTGGGTATGGTATTACTCAAGGATCACACTGAGTGACACAGATGAATACGGTGATCCCCTTTCATACCCATCCATACTCATAATAGAATAATAGGTCAACAGTCTTTTTTTAAAATATAAAAATGATTTATTAATCTTATTTAAAAAAAGATGATTTGCAAAGATGAAAACCACGGGTTTCCTCCCATGCAGTGCTTTGTTTAAGGTCGTTATCTCTACTTGAACCCCCCAACATACCCAATACCAACTTTCAATATTTTAAAGAACACATGATTCACCAATTCTACTAGGTTTGGATTGATTCTATGTTTATAATTTATTTCATTCACAATCCTATGTTCTAAAATGAGTGGGTAAATCCAATGAATTTCAGAAATAGTGGATCTAGTTGCTTCTCTAGTCTTTCTTAAGACATCAATGATCATTCATACATTATTAGTTTCAAGAGAAGGATTAATTTCATCATAAATTTCATGTTTATACACTATGAAGGGATACTTGAGTGAGGAAGGAAGAATACTAATTTTGAGCTCGGTTTGGATAAGAAATTCAGACATCAGTTGGCACTTTGAATTGAAATCAATTTCATTTTCAAAATTTCACAATAGAATTGGTTCATTTGGAAAAGAATATTCATCCACCAAATTGGAGATATCAGTTTGAGGAATGGATTTGGACTCAATGTTTGTGATTTCTCTCAATGGTTGAATGGTTGGTGTTTTTAAAAATTCATCAATGGAGTTATACTTAGGAGACTCAATCCATGATGTCAAATTATACTATTTTGAATCCAAAAATTCAATTTACTCTTAATTCAAACACCCATAAATAATTCCTTGATCCTCTTTATCTTCCTCAAATCAAAAGCTTTTCTCTTTAGTAAATTCATGAGAGGTTCGTGGGAAACTAGACACTTCACATAAGGTTATAGAAGGGATAGTTTGTGTAGGGATTGCTTCCTCACAAGTTTTAATGCTTTGTAGTTCTAACCTCAATGATGAAACCTAAAAAATAATTATCTCCATTTGTTGACATAGTTTTTCAAGTAATGGATGTGGATTAGTATGGATAAGGGGTTGATCCGAATGGTCTATTCTAGGTGGATAATTAATTTGTTGGAATTGCACAGGAGGGTGTTCAGATTGGCTTTGTGGGGATTAAAACTCATTTTATATTGAGCTGTTTTGTGGATAATAGGGGTAAAAACAATGTGTTTTATTATGTTGTTGATGATCCCACATGTAGAAATTAATATGGTCATTGTACACCACACATGGGGTTGGGTGATCAAAGTGGGGATAGGTTTCCCATGTTTGGACATGTTCAAAATTGACTTCCATAGGAGTGAGGGGTGAGAAAAGAGAATTAGAATGAAAAAAGGATGATAGTGTATAAGATAACATACTTAGGTCTCCGGAAACGGTGCCAAAATATGATTCTCGCTCAAATTTACCCAAGAGAAGAAGGTAGGACGGTCCTTGTAGTTTAGCTTGGGTTGTCGAATCCTCAGAGACCTAAGAAGTAACCTGTAGACACATACATTCTATGGACTATTTTTGGATATGAAGTGGCCAATTTGGGTTGATTTTAGATTGGTTTAAAATAACTCTAAGAGACTTAAGTGAATTCAATTTAAAAGAATGAGTTGATCCTGGATCGCTCGGGGTGGATTGGACGTATTTCCTTTTCAATGATTTCAATTTCTTATATTTGAGATGGGTTCATTTAAGGAGATAAAACAACATCATCACTTACTGGTTTAATTCCTACACCATTTAACACTAATCACCTATACACTTGAAGGATCAATGTTTTGAGAACATGAAGGTAAATGTTCGTATTAGCACTTGAAGTGTGTGGCCTTAAATTCAACAAGGATGATGGAGTTTAAAAATAATCAAATAAAAATCTAAATTAAAAAGTGATTATACACTAATGGGGTGATAAATAACATCCACTCCAACCCCTTTCTACTCCCTTGGATCAACCCAGAAGTGGTTTATCCTTCCATTGATCCCATGGTTTCAATAGAAGCGGAAAGTAGACTCATGAGGGAGGAAATGGAGAAGTAAAGAAAACAACAAAAATATAATGATCACTCCACCGTTGTGTGAATAATTTCACAAGGTTTGGTGTGAATAAATTCAAACCTTGATCTAATAGTATCAAATTGATATGACTAAAAATAGAATAAGAGTAGAATAAGAACTTTTATTAAGAAACTAATGTGAATTGAACAACTTACATGTGAAAGACAAATTTGAGACAGCAAAATTGAAACATAACATTAAAATTGAACAAAGAACCAAAGATTATTCAATCCTCCAACACCATTGTCTTAAATAGGAATTTATGAGCCCTTGGGTTGAGACTCCAATAGTCCAAGTCTCCACAATTAATTGTGGTAGGCCATAGGTGGGTGGAAAGTAAGGGAAAATTGATATTTGCACCCTTAACCCGAGGTGGCAGACAACTTTCCTTCACCGAACAGACGTGCTTGGAAGACCTTTTAGATGGCAGAATAAGAGTGGTCCATAGACAAAGAAAATGGATCTCCGTATGTCTTATTACCGCCTGTAATATTTGGGCCCATTTGGAGGTGCAGATTCCAAGATATGATCACATTAGTGAGATGTTTTTTTGGGCCACAGAATATGGCCCAGAATTTTATCTCTAATTCGGGATGCCTAAATGGACACCATGGAGGAAGAATTAGCATTGGATCCTGAAGGGTTATTTGTTCCTATACATGACTTCTAGCATACCACGAAATGTGGGATTAATTGGGCATGTATGTTGGGCCCCATAGTCTCATCAGTGGGCTGATTTCCAATCTGAATTCTCTAGAATTGTTTCCTTTCATCACAAAATATCCTCATCTTATTCCATGAATTCTCCATTGATCCCTGAATCAAAAATGTTCATATTTAATTGTAGATCAATTTCCCAAAATATAAAATTAAAATTTGTATAATTATATTTCTTAAAATCAGATGAATCATTGGTTACTTTAAATGATGTTAAAAAATGTACCGCATAATTGTGCATTTTAAGAAGGTATTACAATCATAATGTGAAATGATGTTCAAAGTGTAAAATGCACTAAAATAGTGTTTATTAATAAAAAATCACATGAATATTATATATATTAACATTTAATATTAGCCCCATTTAGTGGCTAATCAGTTTGTTATCATAACAAAACTATTTTTCATTCCATCCCTCATTATATTCAGTTTCTCAGGTAAATAATCATTCAATTTCCATCACATTTAGATTTAAAATTATTTATTTGGTATCTATAAATCAACTTAAACCAAAAATAATAGTTTTATAAACACTTATCATAGTGTAACACCATATAGTCATGATATATCATTTAGGATATCTAAATCAAGAGAATTTCATTTATATATATGAAACATTAGGTTTAAACTAGGTCATGCATGATCATCATCTTTTGAAATCCTTCATGATGGGTTTTCAAAAAATATGATTTATCAAAACCATATACCCCTGGAGTGTCATACTATGTGTGAATTTAGGATCATTTTTATGTACCAAGTAACACTCATGTAATGTCCAACAATAATTTTTCAAAGTTATTACCCTATGTACACCAGTGATAAAACCACATACACCTTTAGTATTCTGAGAGGGATCTATTGATAGGTAAACCCAATAATCTCTTCCTCACCAAAACTTTACAATGTCACATAATACCTAGGATTATCCTAAGTGTTATCATAATATTTTCCTCATCATAGTTTCAAAAGGGTAACTAAACATATCCATCAATGAAAAAAAAGAATGACCAAGGATTTTCATACAAATATATTACATCATTTTTTGATGAAAACTAATTATATAACACAAAACACACTCTTGAGGATTATAAAGTTACAGTGACTTGGAAAAATTATAAAAATAAATTACTTTTTCAGAGGTGAACTACATCATCTCCCACAAGTTTTTCATAAGTAACAACTTTCTTATAAAAACCATACATAATATATTTCTTCACAAAATGGATATAAGAAACATAAGAAAGGGTGAGATAAAATAATCAGTAAGGGTAAACAAGTGAGATACATAAACATAAAATTGATAAAAAGGGATTGAGAATATGAGAATAACATTTTAAAATCATTCCTTGTATATAAAAGATCATTATACTGGGTCCTAGAAAAAATATTTCCAGTTCATAAGCCCTGATTCATAAGGGAATCAAATAACATGATCTATGAGAGAATAATAATATAACAAGACATGTACTTGTTTCATACACATGATAATAAGAAATAATTTCTTTATTAGATCAAGGATCACCATAGAGACTATCATGGTGGAATAAGTTCACTCCCCCAAACCATTTTAGTAGTCAATGTTCACTCTTAAGACAATCATAGTGAACATAGAACTTTACTAAACTAGGTTCAATCACTATTCTAACCATTTTCATCTTATGTGGTATTAGTATTTACCCAATGCATTTTAGGGAGATATTTCTCCAACCCTTCACATAATGTGCATCATACATACGTGTTCCTCAAGATCATAAAAAATTCATAATATCAGAACTGATGAAAATAAATGGGTTTCATAAACATTAATAATAGAATAACCTATGGAACATAATACGATTTATAATCATTTAAATATTTCATCAAATAAAACCCAAAAATAATAATTGGGGTTCATATCCTTTTATCCTGGTATAACCCATAAAAGTGAAATAGGTTTCATAAATATATTTTAATCATAAACATAATCTATCCAAAGAAATAATAATTATGGTATCATTAGACCGTATCCTTATTAAATATTATATTAATTTTTTTTTTCAGATTATATATAAAATTATTTTGAAAGAGAAATCAGTTGGAACATTTCTTGAGGAAAATACCCTTTCTATGAAAATCACGATTTTTAAAAATAAAAATTCACAAAATATTTTTCAAATAATTTTTTTTTTAAAATAAACATTAAATCTTATAATGTAATTTTAAATGAAAATAATGTTCATGACATTAATAAATTCCATTCATGGATCCCATATTAATGAAAAGAGTCCTTTCACATTTCTGGTAAACGCTAAATGGGCCTTGTTTTGAAAAACATCGAAGTGATTCCATTCATTTTTTTAAAAAGTAAAACATGGTTAAAACTATGTTAAATAAATAATTAATAAAATTATACAAAACCTTTTGGAAACATTCTTAGATAACATGGTTTGAGAAGAAAAAACATTTTCTATAGAAGATAGAAATAAAAATATTTTTCTTAAAAAACTTATTTTGTTTTGTTGATTACCTAATGAGGGGAAAATGATGTGGAAACATGTATTCTCAAGTAATAATGATAGTAGAGTAAAATTATTTAGTTTTCTCAGAAATGGATCATAATATTTCATCATTAGAATAATAATCACAAATAATCCTGATAATTGATGATATTATAACAAAAATTCATTACCACATTGATATATTTTGAATCATAAGTACCATTAAATATTAACATAAACTGATAAATTTAATATAATTAAAAAAAGTTTATTATTGATATAAAATTTCAAAAATACATTATGTACACCTCATAAAAGAAGATATCAGCATAATATAATGTATGTTTCAATGGAGGAAAATTGGTAAAAAAATCCATTAACTTAAGTCTTGACTTTTTTTATACATGTTCAAACCTCAAGTGTAATAAATATAATTTTATTATATATCATACCAAATATTATTTACATATGATCTTTTATTCTACATTTTTAACAATTCCATGTTAATATCATGTTTCGGGTAACATTTTTTTTCATGTACGTTTTTATTTATTATTTTTTAATCCGTCTAATTTTGTCATGTTTCTCTCATCTAAAAAATGATTAAAATGATATAAATATGACATATATTTCTAGTATATATGTACTAATAGTAATCTATAAATATTTGACATTTTAAATGAAATATACGTTTCTTAGAGGTGGTAGGTTGTTCACACACGTGAATGTTGTTTCCATTTCCTCTAAAGATGAAGAAAAATAATGTTAAATAATTTAATTATATTCCCAAATTATATATATATTATATTATTTAAATAGTATTTTATTACCTTGGATGGAAAATATATGTCAAAAATAGATCACTTCGCTTTGTGAGGCAGTAATTCATCACACACACGTGATGTTATCATATTATCTATGGAATTAAAATTAAAGAAATGTATTAATGTTAATATATTTATATAAGTTTGTTTATTTTTTGAATATTATATATATACAATATATCCATTATCATAATCAACCATTATATGTGTTGATGGAAAACATGTCACATCAGTTCGCATGGAAATAGTTTTCCATACACACGAGCGACGTTATCATTTATCATTTGATGTAAAAGTATATAGTTTTAGGTCATATTTAACACCCATGGTTTGAGGTATGTGGACTTTTTATATGCATGTTTATGTGTTTAAAGTGAATGGGATGAGTTGGGAAGAGGTTGGGAAAGTTTGGAATGGTTTTGGATGAGTTTGGAGGCCTTTAAAGGGGTGCACGATTTGAGCACAGTAAGTGGAAACCGTGCGGGTTCCCCAAGAAACCGTGCAGAAACTTGTTCTCGAGACAGTAGGCCACACACGACCTGCGCACAGTTTTCCAAACTGTGCAAGGAAACCGCACAGACCCTGGCTCTCTAGGTAGTGGTGTGCGCATGGTTAACGCATGGTTTTCCAAACCGTGCGGGCTAACCGTACGACAACTTAAAGTTAGGGTTAGAAGTTCCCGGATCACAAGGTATTTCCTCATTTCACTCCAATATTCCTCCCACTCGAGCCTCACTCGGTATTTTGGGTTCTCAGGGGTTAAGGGTGCTCTCCCACTCGATTTGGAAGCATTTCAAAGAAGATTCAAGGTGGTTTGAAAGTGATTGCTTCCAGGTAAGTCTCTCCTCTTTCTTCTCATGTGTTTTTCTCTAGATCTACATCCATCTCTTTAGTGGTTTTCTAGATATACACATTTTGGGTGTAGATATAGGGTTGGGGTTGCATTGGATGTTAATTTTAAGGCTTGTGATTGTTAGGGAAGGTGATCTAAAGAGGTTTCGGTGGTGCGTTCGCTGGTTTGGAGGTGCAGTTGCTTGTGGGTCAATTTCTTGGGAAACCTAAAGGTTGGTGGCTTCTCTCTTGACTCCACTTGGTTAGAACTAGTGGTTCCTTATTGCAATTAATTGTTTTGAAAATAATTAATTATGATTTGTGATGCAAAATTGGTTGGAAATCCCTTGTGTGATGTTTTGGGGATTTTTGGGAAAAGGGTGTTTTATGGTGAAATTCTATTCTTGTGGATTTTAAAATGAAGATTTTAAAATGGGATGATATGGTATATTTGTGAAAATGATTTATGGAAATGATTTTAAATAAAAGGGTAGTTTTATTGAAAAGTTATTTGGCATGGAAAATGGTTTTCAATAAATGGGTGATTTATTGAAGTGAATTGATATGCAATGGAAATATGTTGATTGCATGATGTTTTGACCTTGGTGGTTTATGTGCTTGGTTTTGTTTTTTTGGAATGTTATGTGGAAGTGGTGAGAAGTACCACTATAAAAAGGGGATGGATAGTGGTCAGAAGAACCACCATATGATTAGTGGCCAGGAAGTGCTGCTAGTTGTGAATGGGTGAACAGGTTGGGCGGATGTCCCACCGTTTTGATTGCATTGTTGTGAATGGGTGACTAGGGTTGGGTGGAAGTCCCACCGTTTTGGTTGTTTGTGGTGCATTACTTTTCACGGTGGAAATTGTTGTGCTAATGTGTAAATGATGACATGGCTTGTGGCATGTTTGTTGGGATTTCCCTTGTTTTCTTGGTTTGGTAAAGATGGCTTTACAAGGGCACGTTGTGCTTATAAAAATTGTTTCACTTCGGTTTTATTTTATATAAACTGTTTTATATAAATGTGCTAATGGTTTTATTCTAGTGGAGTGTTTAGGGAAGTCATTTGGGTAAAACCTACTGAGTTTTAGTACTCACCCATTGCTTTAACACGTTGGTGTCTTTGTAGATGTCGTGTACCGTGATGTGGGAAAAGGTAAGGCATCAAAATTCTTTAGTGGGGTGTTGTTATGTCTTGGTAGATCTTGGAGCTTGGAGGTGTCATGGATCATGGTGCTTTGGTTGTTTAGTTTCCTCTTGTACTCTGATGTTGGTGGACATGTGTAACACCCGAGACTTTTATGAGAAATATTTTGTTTTTATGTTTTATGAATCATCAAAGGAATATTTCACTACACACAGCACTAGCTTGGCTTGCTTTACACGCAACCGCGACCTTCCTCGATAGCTTGCGTCGTACGTAATACCAAGTTTCACTAAACAACGATATGCTATTAAAATATTATTAAAACTAGCCGTTATGAACAGTAATAACCACTTTTTGAAATTTTTTAAATTTCATCTTTCAAAACAGACTTCATTTTTGGATTCGGAATATCGAAATTAGCGTAGGGTGAAATTTTGGTATTTTTCTGAAAATTTTCAAATTTTGATGAATTGTGAAAACACAGGGTTACTATTTAAAAACCAAATTTTTATTTAAATAATTATTTATTTTATTTAAATTTATTTTAGGTCAAAAACTGATACATAATATCTATATGAGTTCAATGCAATTCATTGGAGTCATTTTATAATAATTTTAGATATTTAAAAATTTTATTGAACTTTTCTCCGTCTTTCACCCACCTCCTAGGAGAATTTGCAAATTTACATAAAAATTAATTTTACCGCCTCTGTGAGTGGAATTTCAAAAATCCGATACACACGGTTAATATCAAGGACTAAAATGTGGTTCAATGAGATGAAAATAATTTTTGGTGAATAGTAACTTTTTACTTTTTTTTACCACGGTAAAAATTAAATAGGGAAATTAAGGGTAAAAATGTTATTATTATTACCCTAACACATGTCCTAATTCTATTGGATAAGTGTAATTCGGCCAAAAACAAGCTTAGGAATAAAATATGACCATTTAGGCCCACATATATTAGATTAGGACATTTATTATTAATTTATTTAAAGAAGGGTTAAAATAGTAAAAACGAAAGTTTAATAACTAAATCATTTTTAATATATGGTTATACATAAGATAAATTCGACTATAAATATTAATTAGAAATATAAAAGGCTTTCCTACATAATGGTATTTTATTAGTAATTTTTATACTTTATATAATTTAATTTATTTATGACACAATGATGATGCAGTAATTATCTTATTAAGGAAATATTGACATAATTGATGTTATAAATACCCAAATAAATGTAATTTGAGACTTTTTATGAATTCCAATAATTTTATAGGTTAATATTACATATTAGTACTGATTTAAATAACTGTTTTCGAACTAATCTTTCTGTTATGATTTTTAAAAAAATCAATTACCAAATAGTGTCAAAATTGACATAAAATTGTTTTTAAAACAAATATTATATTATTAATTTTTATTTTATTTATAAAAATCTAAGGTTCGTCCAAATGACTTAGATAAGGTATTATATATTAACAATAAACATCTTGGGGTTCGTTTGGCTTTTTATAGTAAGTTTATTAACCTTATAGTGTAAGAAAACAAGAAGACATGATAAAAGTAAAATTATTTAACTTAAAGTTAAATCTAAATGATAAGGTTAAAATAGATACCTATAATTGTCTAAATTCTATTTTATGATATTATTTAGACCCATCCCCACCTTATCTTCTAAATAAATCAATTTGGAGCTATTAATAACCGAATATGACTTTATAATAAAATAATATTTTTAGTTTTTCTAAAGGTGCCCCTCTCCTCCCTTATAAAAGGGAACCTCCTCCCTCTCTTCCTCACACCACATTGAGCCTTCAAGCTCATCCAAAACCTGCCCAATTCCTTTCTACACTTCCCTAGAAACATCCTAGAGGTCCTGGTATTCTTAAAAGACCAATTTTAGTGCCCTAAGAGGAGGTCTCAAAGAGGCGCTTCAAAGAAGAGGTAATGTCCGTTACCGATTCTTTCAACTTTATTTATTCTTCCACTTCTTCTTATTTAGTTTTTTCATTATGAAGTAATAACATCAGTATCACTCATATACTTATATTTTATTATAAGTATGAAACAACCCTATTTCACCATCTACCCATCCTACGGAAAATGAAATCACCGCGCGTGCGTACGTACAGAATACCGTTTCCATGCCATGGTGTAATCTATTTTCCACAACCACCTAACTTGGATGGGTATAATGGTGAAAATAATTAACTATATATGATTATTTTAAAGTGGTATTGATCCTGAAATAGTATACATACACTCCAATACAATTCCACGATTATGGGAATGATATCATCGCTCGTGCGTACGTACAGAATACCGTCTCCAAGATGTGATGTAACTCGTTCTACATGATCTTCATTGCATAATGATTGTATAAATTAATTTAATGAATAAATATGATATATAGTACACTAATACCATTCTTGAAATGATGTATCTATAACCTAAAGAGAATAATAAGATTTTATTCAACAAAACACACATAAGAACAAAAAGTAATAAACACCCGAATAACAAGTAGCAATGAAATATTACTAATAAGATGCTAAGAATATGACCATATATGATATCATAACAATGATTATGATTATGGAAAAAGTCAATGATATTATTTAAATCATTATACAGGAGTTTCATACACTTACGAAGAAAATCGGACCTAAGGTAAGGGAAAATATCACAATCTCATTTTTATTCGAGATTGTTTATACTTTGGTATTTACTGGGGTGTATTTTATCATCCACATCCATGATTCCTCAATATGTAATATTATTTAAATCCACCTAAAATTTTTTAAATCCAATTTTACCCTTCAATGAGTTTTTAGTAAAAGATATGAAAGGAATCTTTTGTCGTTTTTCGTACGAGGTACTTTTTGACTTTTCCGACAAAAGTACGAGAAGAATGTTTTTTTAACTTATACGGAATGAATGGATTTTTAAAACATTATTTCCAAGAATCATAATTTACAAGTTTTCAAGTTTATTTTTAATCAAATTCTTTTAGTTTAAAATTGTTTGACATGTTAAGAAAGGAAAATGTTTTTGAAGTAGAAAGGATATTTTCCTCAAGAATGGAGTTTAAGTGTTTTATCAAAATTATTTTCCATCTAAGATAATATAGGGTTCTGTTTCTATCCCTATTATTACATTGATTTGATTATGTTGTGATGGAATTATTTTTATGAATTTATTTATCTTATATGAATTTTTTTATGTTGTCATGATGTTTAAGAATCCCATTTTTATTATATGGGTTATGAAATGATGTATGATTTATGATTTTGTGGCACACATAAGAATGGTATCATTATGAGATGGGTGGGACCTATATCCCCCTCCAATGAATTGGGTAAATATTTATATCTCATGATATAGACATGGCTAGAACGGGAGGTTAATCCGGTTCAGTGAAACAGGACTGAAACGAGGAGTGAACTCGGTTCAGAAATGGACTTTGTCCGCTAAGATAGTCTTGGCTATGAGTCTTGACTACTAATAAATGATTCTCTATGATTATGTGTTTATTCCACAAAGTTTCATGTTTTACGTTATGATTATTTGGATTACATTTCACTTCTATGATTTATCTCATGATATGAAATTATGATTTCTTTTGCAGGTTAAGATTTCCAAAATGTGATGTTCTTATGAATATGATGTGATTGATTTTTCTTTTGTCTACTGTTACTGAGCATTTGAGCCCACCCTTTTGTATGTTTTCTTTCCCCCAGGTCAGGAAGAAGGTTATTAATTAAGATATACCAAAAGGGACTCTAGATATGATGAAATAAATGGGAGACAATGTAGATGCTTTATGAACCAGTTTTTTATGTTTCCCAGTTTCTAAAGACACTATACCTATACAGTCCTTTCATGGTTTTGTTATATGTTGTAATAAGTGTGCTTAAATTTTGAAGTATTAACAATGTATGTAAAGTATGGATCCCTATAGTTGGTATCAGAGGAAAGGTATAGTCAACCTTTGGAAACTAGGATGTGAAAGACTTAGTAAGAAACATAAGGATATGTCTAAGCATAGAACACAATCTTAGTGTTTTATAAATGGACATGAATAACCTTTGATAAGACCTTAAGTGTGAAATTTTATTCTTGATTATGTGGTTTTTCTATTGTAATTAGTGTTGCTCACACTATTCTTCTTGGTTTTAGTCAATGGATGGAACCCGAAGGAACCGTGTTAATGTGGAATGCGATGGGAAATGCAATGATTGTCCCCCTGAGCAACCAAACGTTATGGGAGCTGGAATGAAAAATCTTGTATCCATGCTCACACAACTTTCTCAAGATATGAATCATGCAGGACTTCCAAATGAGCAATGGAAGGAGCAACATTCTTTTGAATCTTTCATGAGGCAACGTCCACCTTCATTCAGCGGGTCTTCTGATCCATTAGTGGATGAACAATGGATCAGTACCACTGAAAAGATATTTTCAGTTCTTCAATGTTCTGAACTTGATAAATTCATCTTAGCAGTGTATCGTTTGGAAGGTGATGTTGATCAATGGTGGAATCTTATTAAGAATACGAGCCAAAGGGATGAAATTGAGTCCATGGAATGGTAAGAGTTAAAGAACTTATTTTTCAATAAGTACTTCCCTCGTATTCTTCGAACAAAGATGGAGAAGGAGTTTATTGAACTGAAGCAAAAGGATGATGAATCTGTTGGTACCTATGAAGAAAATTTTACAAGACTTTCAAGGTATTCTTTGAGAATTATTATGCAACATGAGAGTAAGATCGATTGATTCTTTAGTGTCTTAAAACCAAGTCTTCGAAGGGCGTTGGCCATAAGGTACTTCAATAGCTACGAGGAAATCGTTCGATGTGCTCTCAAACTTGATATGGAGATTGGAGTAACCCATCAGTCATATGGGTTTGATAAGAATAGGAAAATGGATTTCAAAAGAAAATATAAAGAGCACACTGAAAAGAAGATGAGTTTTCCCTTATGCTCAATGTGTTTAAAGAAACATGGAGGAAATTGTCTTAAGGGGACAAGAAAATGCAATAAGTGTGGAAAAGAAGGTCATCGGGCGATTGAATGTCGAAATAATGGGAAGAAAATGTCTAATGATGCAAAAAAGGAAGGGATACACAGAATGAACATACTACACATCAGTGTTTGAAGTGCAAGGAGATGGGGCATTATGCCAATCAATGACCAAATCCTAGGGTTGATGATGATGATCGACGTAATCAAACTCTTAAGGCTAAAGACAACGGAAATTCACTTGCAATTACTATCGGCGATGTAAAGTACGACAACGAAGTGGTGAGAGGTACACTTACCATCCACTCTAAAGTAGGAAATGTTTTATTTGATTCTGGGTCCACCCACTCTTTTATTTCTGAAGATTTTTCTAAGGGTATCACCGTATTACCTCAACAATTAGATGTTGAGTTAGCTGCGACAAATCCTAATGGCACAACAGTCGCATCAAAAGTTTATAATTCTTCTTTTATTGAAGTTTTTGGGAAATTGCTTCCTGCAAATCTTGTGATCCTTCCTATAGTGGAATTTGATGTGATTATTGGCATGGATTGGATTTCTTTATATTGATCTCATATCAATTTCCAAAGAATGGAAGTCACATATCATATTCCAGATCAATCTATGATAGTCTATCGATGCAAGGATGAACATAACCTTCCAGTGGAAATTTCATCCATATTATGGGTCTTGATTCCACTAAATGAATGTTATTTATCTCAAATTGTTGGTGAGAAACTCACGATTAAGAATATTCCCATTGTACGAGAGTTTGATGATGTCTTTCTGGAATAATTGCCGGGTCTTCCACCAAATCGTAATATTGAGTTTTGAATAGAACTCGTACCGAGTTCTTTGCCTATTTCAAAGATACCTTATAGAATGACCCCAATTGAGTTGCAGGAATTGAAGAAGCAACTCCAAGAGAATATTGATAAAGGATTCATACACCCTAGTGCGTCACCTTGGAGAGCACCTATTCTGTTTGTTAAGAAGAAAGATGGATCAATGAGACTCTGCATTGATTATCAAGAACTTAACAAGATCACTATCAAGAACAAATATCCACTCCCATGCATTGATGACTTATTTGACAAACTATGCGGATCTCAATAATTTTCCAAGATTGATCTTCATTCAGGGTAGAATCAATTAATGGTCAAAAGGGAGGATATACCAAAGACGACTTTCTGTATAAGGTATGGACACTATGAATTTATAGTGATGCCATTTGGTCTTTCTAATGCCCCAGCTATCTTCATGGATCTGATGAATAGAGTCTTTAAAGACTATCTTGATCAGTTGTGGTAGTCTTTATAGAGGATATTCTTGTCTATTCAAAGAGCAAGGAAGAACATGAAGATTACTTGAGAATTATATTGAAGACCCTGAGAAAGGAGAAGCTTTATGCCAAATTTACCAAGTGTGAATTTTGGCTTCAAAAAGTTTCATTTTTGGGTCACATAATCTCAAAAGAGGGGATATCTGTGGATCTAACAAAAACAGAGGTTATCGAAAGATGGTCGAGACCAAAAACTATAACTGAGATCTGAAGTTTTCTTGGTTTGGATGGATATTATCGACGTTTTGTGAATGATTTTTCACGATTATATAATCTACTCACCAAGTTGACTCGAAAAGGAGTTAAGTTTGTTTGGACGGAGGAATGTGAATAGAATTTCAAGGAGTTGAAATGAAGGTTATCCAGTGCACCTGTGCTCACACTTCCTTGTAGTGGAGAAAGGTTTGTGATCTACAGTGATGCATCCAAGAAGGGATTGGGGTGTGTTCTTATGCAAAATGATATGGTGATAGCTTATGCCTCACGACAGTTGAAAATCCATGAGCAAAATAACCCAACTCATGATTTGGAGTTAGCTATGATAATCTTTGCATTAATGATTTGTAGGCATTATATTTATGGATAAAAGTGTGATATTTATACTGATCATAAAATTTTAAATTATATTTTCACACAAATGGAGCTGAATATGGGCCAAAGAAGATGGTTGGAGCTGATTAAGGATTACGACTGCTCAATTCATTACCACCCCGGGAAAGCAAACAAGGTGGAAGATGCATTAAGTCGACAAGACCATGCTAGCTTATCCATTATGGGGATCAAAAAGATCCAATATTTATGGATTTACAAAGGATGGATCTTGGAATTATAATGGAAGGGAAAAAATCATATCTTTCTCAATTGAATGTTCAACCATCTATACATGTGACGATTAAAGAGGCACATAAAGAAGATGTAGAGTTACAAAAGAAGGTGAGAAATATTCCTTAATTCAACCTTGATTGTGATGGGATAATAAATTTCAGGAATTGGGTTTGTGTTCCTCCCATCCCAGAATTAAAGAAGGAGCTACTAGATGAGGCTCATAGTTCTTCAATATCTATTCATCCTGGAAGCACGAAGATGTATAGGGACCTGAAAGAGTACTTCTAGTGGGATGGCATGAAAAGAGATGTTTCTGAATATGTCTCTCAATGCTTGGTTTGTCAGCAAGTTAATGCTGAGAGATAGAAGTCCAAGGGAATGTTACAACCATTACCCATACCAGAATGGAAATGGGAAAACATCACTATGTACTTTGTCACTGGACTTCCTAAAACATTCAAAGGCAATAATGCTATCTGGGTCATAGTTGATCATCTTACAAAGTCGGCACACTTCATTGCTATTAGAGAGAATTTCTCTCTCGATCAGCTTGCCAGGATATATGTAGAGGAAGTGGTGAGATTTCATGGAGTACCAATTTCTATTATATCTGATCGGGATCTGAGGTTTACCTCAAAGTTCTGGCGAAGTCTTCATCATACTCTAGATACAGAGTTGAGTTTCAGTACTGCTTATCATCCCCATACAGACTGTCAGTCTGAGAGGAAAATTCAAATTATAGAAGATATGTTGAGAGCTTGCTCTATGGATTTCAAAGGTGGTTGGGATCAACACCTAACTTTGGTGTAATTTTCTTATAATAATAGCTTTCACTCCAGTATTCAGATGGCTCCTTATGAAGCTCTCTATGGAAAGAAATTTAGGAATCCAACTTGCTGGGATGATGTTGGGGAATGAATGTTATTAGGACCTGATCTTGTTGATGAGATGGCAGAAAGGGTCAGATCTATTCAACAACACATTAGAGCACCTCAGAGTCAAAAAAACAATATGCCGAAAACCAAAGAAAAGACCTAGAGTTTGAAGTGGGTGATAAAGTGTTCTTACAAATATCTCCATGGAAGAGAGTAATGAGATTTGGAAAGAAGGTAAAGCTGAGCCCTAGGTATATCAGTCCTTTCGAATTACTGGATTGTGTTGGGAAGGTAGCTTACCGATTGGCACTTCCACCGAATCTCTCCCAAGTTCACGATGTGTTCCATGTATCTCTCTTGAGAAAGTATATACCTGATCCTTCACATGTACTCAGCTTAGAAGTTGTACCACCGGAACAAGATATTTCTTATGAAGAACAGCCGATAGAGATTCTGGATCGTAGCGAAAAAGTCCTACGGAACAAGGCCACTCGCTTGGTGAAAGTTTTATGGAGGAACCACCAATTAGAAGAAGCTACATGGGATCTTGACGATATGATGGGGGAAAGTTATCCTCATCTGTTTGTTACAAAGTGACGAATTTCGAGGTCAAAATTCATTTTAAGGGGGGTAGAATGTGACACCCGAGACTTTTATGAGAAATATTTTGTTTTTATGTTATATAAATCATCAAAGTAATCTTTCACTACACACAACACTAGCTTGTCTTGCTTTACATGCAACCGCGACCTTCCTCGATAGCTTGCGTTGTACGCAATACCGAGTTTCTCTAAACAACGATATGCTATTAAAATATTATTAAAACTAGCCGTTATGAATAGTAATAACCAATGGGTTACTATTTAAAAACATAATTTTTATTTAAATAATTATTTATTTTATTTAAATTTATTTTAGGTCAAAATTGATACATAATACCTATATAAGTTCAATTCAATCCATTGGAGTCATTTTATAATAATTTTAGATATATAAAAATTTTATTAAACTTTTCACCGTCTTTTACCCACCTCCTAGGAGAATTTGAAAATTTACATAAAACATAATTTTACCACTTCTATGAGTGGAATTTAGAAAATTCTAGAGACATGGTTAATATCAAGGACTAAAATGTGGTTCAATGAGATGAAAATAGTTTCTGGTGAATAGTAACTTTTTACTTTTTTTTACCACGGTTAAAAGTAAATATGGAAATTAAGGGTAAAAATGTTATTATTATTACCCTAAAGCGTGTCCTAATTCTATTGGATAAGTTTAATTCGACCAAAAACAACCTTAGCAATAAAATATGACCATTTATGCCCACATGGATTAGATTAGGACATTTATTATTAATTTATTTAAAGAAGGGTTAAAATGGTTAAAATCAAAGTTTAATAACTAAAGAATTTTTAATATAGGGTTATACATAAGATAAATTAGACTATGAAAATTCATTATAAATATAAAAGGATTTCCTACATAATTGTATTTTATTTGTAATTTTTAGAAATAAAATAAAATAATTTATTTATGACATAATTATGATGCAGTAATAATCTTATTAATGAAATATTGACATAGTTGATGTTATAAATACCCAAATAAATGTAATTTGAGACTTTTTATGAATTAAAATAATTTTCTAGATTAATATTACATATTAGTACTGATTTAATTAAAATTTTTCGAACTAATATTTCTGTTATGATTTTCACAAAAATCAATTTCAAAATAGTGTCAAAATTGACATAAAATTGTTTTTAAAACAAATATTATATTATTAATTGTAATTTTATTCCTAAAAATATAAGGTTCGGCAAAATGACTTATATAAGGTTATATATATTAACAATAAACAACTTGGGGTTCGTTTTTCTTGTTATAGTAAGTTTATTAACCTTATAGTGTAAGAAAACAAGAAGACATGGTAAAAGTAAAATTATTTAACTTAGAGTTAAATCTAATTGATAAGGTTAAAATAATGCCCTAAACTTGTCTAAATCCTATTGGTTGATAGTATTTAGACCCATCCCCACTTTATATTTTAAATAAGACCCTTTGGAACCATTATAAACCGATTTTGACTTTAATATAAAATAATATTTTGAGATATTCCTAAGGTGCCCCTCTCCTCCCTTATAAAAGGGCACCTCCTCCCCCTCCTCCTCACACCAATTTGGGCACTCAATCTCGGAAAACCCCTGACATTTTCTCCTCTCCACTTCCCTAGAATAATCCTAGAGGTCCTGGTCTTCTTCAAAGACCAATCTTAGTTCCCTAAGTGGAGGATTCAAAGAGGGGTTCCAAAGAATAGGTAATATCCATTACAGATCTTTTCAATTTCTTTCTTCTTCAACTTATTCTTATTTAGTTGTTTCATGATAAAGTAATAACATCAGTATTAATTACATAATGATATGTTATTATAAATATTAAACATCCCTAATTCACCTTCTATCCATCCTACGGAAAAATGAAATCAGCGCGCGTGCGTACGTACGGAATACCATCTCCACGCCGTGGTGTAATCTATTTTCCACCACCACCTTACAAGGATGGGTATAATGGTGTAATGAGTAACTATTTATGATTATTATAAAGTAATATTGATACTGAAATAATATATATATACTCCAATACAATTCCACGATCATAGGAACGATATCATCACTCGTGCGTACGTACGGAATACCGTCTCCACGATGTGATGCGACTCGTTCTACATAATCATCATTACATAGTAATTATATAAATGAATTGAATGAATAAATATGATATATGTTACACTAATACCATTCTGGATATAAGGTATCTATATCCTTAAAAGAAGAATAAGAATTTATTCGGCAAAACACGCATAAGAACAAAAGGCAATAAAGACCCGAGTAACAAGTAACAATGAAATATTACTAACAAGAAGATAAGAATATGGCCATATATGATATCATATCAATATGTATGATTCTGGAATAAGTCAATAACATTATTTAAACCATTATACAGGAGCTTCGGACACATACAAAGCAAATCAGACCTAAGGTAAGGGAAATATCACAATCTCATTTTTATCCGAGATTGTTTATTCGTAAGTATTTACTGGGGTGTATTTAATCATCCACATCCATGTTTCATCAATATGTAATATTATTTCCATCCACCTACAATTTTTTAAATCCATTTTTACCCTTCGGTGAGTTTTTAGTAATATGTATGAAAGGAATCTTTTGTCGTTTTTCGTACGAGGTACTTTTTGATTTTTCCGACAAAAGTACGAAGAATGTTTTTTTAACTTATATGACATGAATGGATTTTTAAAACATTATTTCCAAGAATATTACTTTACATGTTTTCAAGTTTATTTTTAATCAACTTCTTTTAGTTTAAAGTTGTATGACATATTTAGAAAGGAAATTTTTTTTGAAGAAAAAAGGATATTTTCCTCAAGAATGGAGTTCAAGTGTTTTATCAAAATTATTTTCCATCTAAGATAATAAAGGGTTCTGTTTTTATCCTTATTATTACATTGATTTGATGATGTTGTGATGGAATTATTTTTATGAATTCCTTTATCTTATATGATTTGTTTTATGATGTCATGATGTTTCAAGAATCCCATTTTTGTTACATGTGTTATGCGATGATGTATGATTTATGATTATGTGGCACACATAAGAAAGGATTCATTATAAGATGTGTGGGACCTATATCTACCTCTAATGAATTGGGTAAAGATTTTATATCTCATGAGATAGACATGGCTGGAACGGTAGGTTATACCGGTTCAGTGAAACCGGACTGGAACGAAGGTGACTCGGTACAGAAAGGGACTTTGTTCACTAAGATAGTCTTGGCAATGAGTCATGACTAACAAGAAATGATTTTACATGATTATGTGTGCATTCCACAAACTTTCAAGTTTTATGTTATGATTATGGGGATCTCATTTTCACTTCTATGATTTGTTCCATGTTATGATATTATGATCTCTTTGCAGGTTATGATTTTCAAAAAGATATGATATGATTTTTATTTCCTTTATTTGCCCTTGCTGAGCATTTGATCTCACCCTTTTATGTTTTCTTTTCCCCAGGTCAGGAAGATGGATATTAAGTTGAATATGCTAAAAGGGACCCTAGATATGATGAAATAAATGGGAGACACTATAGAAGATTTATGAACCAGTTGTTTATGTTTCCCAGTTTCTAAAGACACTATACCTATACGGTCCTTTGTGGTTTTGTCATATGTTGTAATAAGTGTGATTCAATTTTAATGTATTAATAATGTATGTAAAGTATGGGTCGTTATAGTTGGTATCAGAGGAAGGGTATAGTCAACCTTTGGAAACTAGGATGTGAAAGCCTTAGTAAGAACCCTAAGGATAACTCTAAGCATAGAACACAATCTTAGTGTTTTAGAAATGGCCATGAATACCCTAGGATAAGACCTTAAGTGTCAAATTTTATCCTTGATTATGTGGTTTTCCTATTATAATTAGTGTTGCTCACACTATTCTTCTTGGTTTTAGTCAATGGCTAGAACCCGAAGGAACTGTGTTAATGCGGAATGCGATGGGAAATGCAATGATTGTCCCCCTGAGAAACCAAATGATATGGGAGCTGGAATGAAAAATATTGTAGCCATGCTCACACAACTTTCTCAAGCTATGAATCATGCAGGACTTCCAAACGAGCAAAGGAAGGAGCAACATTCTGTTGAATCCTTCATGAGGCAGTGTTTACCTTCTTTTAGTGGGTCTACTGATCCATTAGTTGCTGAACAATGGATTAGTACTACTGAAAAGATATTTTCAGTTCTTCAATGTTCTGAACATGATAAAGTCATCCTAGCAGTGTATCGTTTGGAAGGAGATGCTGATCAATGGTGGAATATTATTAAGAATACGAGGCAAAGGGATGAAATTGAGGCTCTGGAATGGGACGAGTTCAAGAACTTATTTTTTAATAAGTACTTCCCTCGTATTCTCCGAACAAAGATGGAGAAAGAGTTTCTTGAACTGAAGCAAAGGGATGATGAATCTGTTGGTACCTATGAAGCAAATTTTACAAGACTTGCAAGGTACGCTTCTGGTATTATTATCCAACCTGAGAGTAAGATCGATCGATTCTTTAGTGGCTTAAAACCAAGTCTTCGAAGGGCGTTATCCATAAGGGACTTCAATAGCTATGATGAAATCGTTCGATGTGCTCTCAAATTCAAGATGGAGATTGGAGTAACCCATCAGTCACATGGGTTTGATAAGAAGAGGAAGATGGAATTCAAAGGAAAATCTAAAAAGAACACTGAAAAGAAGATGATCTTTCCCTTATGCTTAATGTGTGGAAAGAAACATGGAGGGAGTTGTCTTAAAGGGACAAGTAAATGTTTCAAATGTGGAAAGGAAGGTCATCGGGCATTTGAATTCCATGATAAAGGGAAGAAGATGTCTAATGATGCAAAAAAAGGAAGGGAAACACAGAATGAACCTACTACACTTCAATGTTTCAAGTGCAAGGAGATGGGGCATTATTCCAATCAATGCCTAAATCCAAGGGTTGATGATGATGGTCGACGTCAACAAAATCTTAAGGCTAAAGACAAAGGAAAGTAACATGCAATTTCTATCAGCGATGTGGAGTACGATAACGAAGTGGTGAAAGGTACACTTACCAACCACTCTAAAGTAGAAAATGTTTTATTTGATTCTGGATCCACCCACTCTTTTATTTCTGAAACATTTTCTAAGGGTATCACTGTATTACCTCAACAATTATATGTTGAGTTAGCTGTGACAACACCTAATGGCACAACAGTCACATCAAAAGTTTATAATTCTTCTCCGATCGATGTTTGTGGGAAAGTGCTTCCTCCAAATCTTGTGATCCTTCATTTAGTGGAATTTGATGTGATTATTGGCACAGATTTTCTTTCTCTACATGGAGCTCATATCAATTTCCAATGAAGGGAAGTCACATTTCATATTCCAGATCAATCTACGATCGTCTATCGATGCAAGGATGAATATTACCTTCCAGTGGAAATTCCTTCCATCTTATGGGTCTTGATTCCATTAAATGAAGGTTATTTATCTCAAATGGTTGGGGAGAAACTTACGATTAAGAATATTCCCATCGTACGGGAGTTTGATGATGTCTTTCCAAAGGAATTACCGGGTCTTCCACCAAATCGTGAAGTTGAGTTTTCAATAGAACTCGTACCGGGTGCTTTGCCTATTTCAAAGACACCGTATAGAATGGCCCCAATTGAGTTGCAGAAATTGAAGAAGAAACTCCAAGATAATCTTGATAAGGGATTCATACGCCCTAGTGCGTCACCTTGTGGAGCACCTGTTCTATTTGTTAAGAAGAAAGATGGATCAATGAGACTCTGCATTGATTATCGAGAACTTAACAAGATCACTATCAAGAACAAATATCCTCTCCCATGCATTGATGAATTATTTGACCAAATACATGGAGCTAAATACATTTCCAAGATTGATCTTCATTCAGGGTATCATCAATTAAGGGTCAAAAGGGAGGATATACCAAAGACGGTTTTCCGTACTCGGTATGGACACTATGAATTTATAGTGATGCCATTTGGTCTTACTAATGCCCCTGCTATCTTCATGGATCTAATGAATAGAGTCTTTAGAGACTATCTTGATCAATTTGTGGTAGTCTTTATAGACGATATTCTTGTCTATTCAAAGAGCAAGGAAGAGCATGAAGATCACTTGAGAATTATATTGAAGACCCTGAGAAAGGAGAAGCTTTATGCCAAATTTACCAAGTGTGAATTTTGGATTAAAAAAGTTTCATTTTTGGGTCACATAATCTCAAAAGAGGGGATATCTGTGGATCCAGCAAAAATAGAGGTTATCGAAAGATGGTCAAGACCAACAACAGTAACTGAGATCCGAAGTTTTCTTGGTTTGGCTGGATATTATCGACGTTTTGTAAAGTATTTTTCACGATTATCTAATCAACTCACCAAGTTGACTTGGAAAGGAGTTAAGTTTGTTTGGACAAAGGAATGTGAAGAGAATTTCAAGGAGTTGAAAAGAAGGTTATCCAGTGCACCTGTGCTCACACTGCCTTGTAGTGGAGAAAGTTTTGTGATCTACAGTGATGCATCCAAGAAGGGATTGGGGTGTGTTCTTCTGCAAAATGTTATGGTGATAGCTTATTCCTCACGACAGTTGAAAATCCATGAGCAAAATTACCCAACACATGATTTGGAGTTAGCTGCGGTAATCTTTGCATTAAAGATTTGGAGGCATTACCTTTATGGTGAAAGGTGTGATATTTATACTGATCATAAAAATTTAAATTATATTTTCACACAAAAGGAGTTGAATATGCGTCAAAGAAGATGGTTGGAGATGATTAAGGATTACGACTGCTCAATCCATTACCACCCTGGGAAAGCAAACAAGGTGGTAGATGCATTAAGTCGACAAGACCATGCTAGTTTATCCATGATGAGGATCACAAAAGATCCAATATTTATGGATTTACAAAGGATGGATCTTGGAATTATAATGGAAGAGGAAAAATCTTATCTTTCTCAAATGAATGTTCAACCATCTATACTTGTGAAGATTAAAGAGGCACAGAAAGAAGATGTCGAGTTATAAAAGAAGGTGAGAAATGTTCCTGAATTTAACCTTGATTGTGATGGGATAATAAAGTTCAGGAATCGTGTTTGTGTTCCTCCCATCCCCGAATTAAAGAAGGAGCTGCTGGATGAGGCTCATAGTTTATCATTCTCTATTCACCCTGGAAGCACGAAGATGAATAGGGACCTGAAAGAGTACTTCTGGTGGGATGGCATGAAAAGAGATGTTGCTGAATATGTCTCTCGATGCTTGGTTTTTCAACAAGTTAAAGCTGAGAGACAGAAGTCTAAGGGGATGTTACAACCATTACCCATACCCGAATGGAAATGGGAAAACATCACTATGGACTTTGTCACATGACTTCCTAAAACATCCAATGGAAATAATGCTATTTGGGTCATAGTTGATCGTCTTACAAAGTCTGCACACTTCATTTCTATTAGAGAGGATTTCTCTCTAGATCAGCTTGCCAGGATATATGTAAAGGAAGTGGTAAGATTGCATGGAGTACCACTTTCTATTATATCTGATTGGGATCTGAGATTTACCTCGAAGTTCTGGTGAAGTCTTCAGCATACTCTGGATACAGAGTTGAGTTTCAGCACTGCTTATCATCCCCAGACAGACGGTCAGTCTGATAGAACAATTCAAAACCTAGAAGATATGTTGAGATCTTGCTCTATGGATTTCAAAGGAGGTTGGGATCAACACCTACCTTTGGTGGAATTTTCTTATAATAATAGCTTTCACTCCAGTATTCAGATGGCTCCTTATGAAGCTCTCTATGGAAAGAAATGCAGGACTCCAACTTGCTGGGATGAAGTTGGGGAAAGAAAGCTATTAGGACCTGATCTCATTGCTGAAATGGCAGAAAAGGTCAGATCTATTCAACAACACATAAGAGCAGCTCAGAGTCGACAGAAAAGTTATGCCGACAACCGAAGAAAAGACCTAGAGTTTGAAGTGGGTGATAAAGTGTTCTTACGAATATCTCCCTGGAAGAGGGTTATGAGATTTGGAAAGAAGGGGAAGTTGAGCCCTAGATATATCGGTCCTTTCGAAATACTGGATCGTGTTGGAAAGGTAGATTACCGATTGGTGCTTCCACCGATTTTCTCTCAAGTTCACGATGTGTTCCATGTATCTCTCCTGAGAAAGTACATACCTGATCCTTCACATGTACTCAGCTCAGAAGTTGTACCGCTGGAGCAAGATCTTTCTTATGAAGAACAACCGATAGAGATTCTGGATCGTGGCAAAAAATTCCTACGAAACAATACCACTCTATTGGTGAAAGTTTTATGGAGGAACCACCAATTAGAAAAACCTACATTGGAGCTTGAGGATATGATGAGGGAGAAGTATCCTCATCTGTTTGTTACAAAGTGACGAATTTCGAGGGCGAAATTTTTTTTAAGGGGGGTAGAATGTAACACCCGAGATTTTTATGAGTAATATTTTGTTCAAAGGAATCTTTCACTACACACTTGCTTGGTTTACTTTACACGCAATCGCGACCTTCCTCGATAGCTTGCGTCGTACGCAATACCGAGTTTCACTAAACAACGATATGCTATTAAAATATTATTAAAACTAGCCGTTATGAATAGTAATATCCACTTTTTGAAATTTTATAAATTTTATTTTTCAAAATGTACTTCATTTTTGGATTTGGAATACCGAAATTAGCGTAGGGTGAAATTTTGGTATTTTTCTGAAAACTTTCAATTTTTGATGAATAGTGAAACCACTAAGTGGTAGGTTAAAAACTGAATTTTGCATAAAACTTAATTTTACCGCTTCTGTGAATGGAATTTCGAAAATCCGACAGACACGGTTGATATCAGTAAGTAAAATGTGGTTCAATGAGATAAAAATAATTTTTTGGTGAATAGTAACTTTTTACTTTTTTTACCGTGGTTAATAGTAAATAGGGTAACTAAGGGTAAATATGATATTACTATTACCCTAACACATGTTCTAATTCTATTGGATAAGTTTAATTCGACCAAAAACAACCTTATGAATAAAATATGACCATTTAGGCTCACTTGAGTTAGATTAGGACATTTATTATTAATTTATTTAAAGAAGGGTTAAAATAGTTAAAATCAAAGTTTAATAAGTAAATAATTTATAATATTGGGTTATACATAAGATAAATTCAACAATAAATATTCATTAGAAATCTAAAACGATTTCCTACATAATGGTATTTTATTTATAATTTTTAGACATTAAATAATTTAATTTAATTATGACACAATGATGATGCAGTAATTATCTTATTTATGAAATATTGACATAATTGATGTTATAAAAACCAAAATAAATGTAATTTGAGACTTTTTATGAATTAAACTAATTTTCTAGGTTACTATGATATATTAGTGTTTATTTAATTAACTTGGTTAGAACATATAATTCTGTTATGACTTTCACAAAAATCATATATCAAATAGTGTCAAAATTGACACAAAATTGTTTTTAAATCAAATATTATATTATTAATTGTTATGTTATTCCTAAAAATCTAAGGTTCGGCAAAATGACTTAGATAAGGATATATATATTAATAATAAAAAATTTGGGGTTCGTTTGTCATGTTATAGTAAGTGTATTAACCATATAGTGAAAGAAAACAAAAAGACATGGTAAAAGTTAAATTATTTAACTTAGAGTTAAATCTAATTGATAAGGTTAAAATAATACCCTAAACTTGTATAAATCCTATTGGTTGATAGGAATTCGACCCATCCCCACTTTAGCTTCGAAATAAGACCCTTTGGAATCATTATAAACCGATTTTGACTTTAATATAAAATAATATTTTGAGATATTCCTAAGGTGCCCCTCTCCTCCCTTATAAAAGGGCACCTCCTCCCCCTCCACCTCACACCAATTTGAGCACTCAAGCTCGGCCAACCCCTGCCATTTTCTCCTCTCAACTTCCCTAGAATAATCCTAGAGGTCCTGGTCTTCTTTAAAGACCAATCTTAGTTCCCTAAGTGGAGGATTCAAAGAGGCGTTCCAAAGAAGAGGTAATATCCATTACCGATCTTTTCAATTTTTTTCTTCTTCAACTTCTTCTTCATTAGTTTTTTCATGATAAAGTAATATCATCAGTATTACTTACATACTGATATGTTATTATAAATATGAAACAACCTTAATTCACCTTCTATCCATCCTACGGAAAAATGAAATCACCGCGCGTGCGTACGTACGGAATACCGTCTCCACGCCGTGGTGTAATCTATTTTGCACCACCACCTTACAAGGATGGGTATAATGGTGTAATGAGTAACTATTTATGATTATTATAAAATAATATTGATACTGAAATAATATATATATACTCAAATACAATTCCACGATCATATGAACGATATCATCACTCGTGCGTACGTACGGAATACCGTCTCCATGATGTGATGCGACTCATTCTACATAATCATCATTACATAGTAATTATATAAATGAATTGAATGAATAAATATGATATATGTTACACTAATACCATTCTGCATATAAGGTATCTATAACCTTAAAAGAATAATAAGAATTTATTCGGCAAAACACGCATAAGAACAAAAGGCAATAGACCCGAGTAACAAGTAACAATGAAATATTACTAACAAGAATCTAAGAATATGACCATATATGATATCATATAAATATGTATGATTCGGGAATAAGTCAATAACATTATTTAAACCATTATACTGGAGCTTCGGACACATAAAAAGCAAATCGGACCTAAGGTAAGGGAAATATCACAATCTCATGTTTATCCGAGATTGTTTATTCGTAAGTATTTACTAGGGTGTATTTTATCATCCACATCCATGTTTCATCAATATGTAATATTATTTCCATCCACCTACAATTGTTTAAATCTATCTTTACCCTTCGGTGAGTTTTTAGTAATATGTATGAAAGGAATCTTTTGTCGTTTTTCGTACGAGGTACTTTTTGACTTTTCCAACAAAAGTACGAAGAATGTTTTTTTTAACTTATACGGCATGAATGGATTTTTAAAACATTATTTCCAAGAAGCTTACTTTACAAGTTTTCCAGTTTATTTTTAATCAACTTTTATTTTAAAGTTGTATGAAATATTAAGAAAGGAAAAATGTTTTTGAAGAAGAAAGGATATTTTCCTCAAGAATGGAGTTCAAGTGTTTTATCAAAATTATTTTCCATATAGGATAATAAAGGGTTCTGTTTTTATCCCGATTATTACATTGATTTGATTATGTTGTGATGGAATTATTTTTATGAATTCCTTTATCTTATATGACTTGTTTTATGATGTCATGATGTTTCAAGAATCCCATTTTTGTTACATGTGTTATGCGATGATGTATGATTTATGATTATGTGGCACACATAAGAAAGGATTCATTATAAGATGGGTGGGACCTATATCTCCCTCCAATGCATTGGGTAAAGATTTTATATCACATGAGATAGACATGACTGGAACGGTAGGTTATACCGGTTCAGTGAAACAAGACTGGAATGAAGGTGACTCGGTTCAGAAAGGGACTTTGTCCACTAAGATAGTCTTGGCAATGAGTCATGACTAATAAGAAATGATTTTCCATGATTATGTGTGCATGCCGCAAAGTTTGAAGTTTCATGTTATGATTATGGGGAACTCATTTTCACTTCTATGATTTGTTCTATGTTAAGATATTATGATCTCATTGCAGGTTATGATTTTCAAAAAGATATGATATGATTTTTATTTCCTTTATTTGCCCTTGCTGAGCATTTGAGCTCACCATTTTATGTTTTCTTTTCCCCAGGTCAGGAAGATGGATATTAATTAGAATATGCTAAAAGGGACCCTAGATATGATGAAATAAATGGGAGACACTGTAGAAGATTTATGAACCGGTTGTTTATGTTTCCCAGTTTCTAAAGACACTATACCTATATGGTCCTTTGTGGTTTTGTCATATGTTGTAATAAGTGTGCTTCAATTTTGAAGTATTAACAATGTATGCAAAGTATGGGTCGTTATATTTATCTTCACTCAAGATATTTTAAGCTCAACCAACCACATCCCCCTCTTTTCTAGAGTTATCAAAATGAACCTCAATCTCCCAATAAGCCTCTCCCAATCCTTTTGAGTCACACATCTTTATAAAGGATCTTTACTTTTCTATGCTCCTTTCAAATTCAAGCATCTTATTTGGATGTAATTCTTGTAATATGAAATAGTTATATTTTAATTAATATATATTCATAAAATTACTATCCATTTTATGATATTTCTAGGAGGTATCATTTATCATCCTCCATTTTAACCCATAACTAAGTCGTTACTATGCCGAGATTCTGTATGGGATCTCCCTCCCTCATTTTTTTCGAGCACCTCTTTTATGTCATGCCTTTTAATTTCCATTATATACATTTTTAACACGTTATAACATACCTCCATACATTAAATTCTATTTATAAATGATTTTAACTTCCTTTAAATCCCATTAATCCCCCCTATGATCTTTTAATTCCACCTGTTACTATGCCGAATTTCTGTAAGGGTTCCTTCCTTTCTCATTTTTATCCAAGTTTCCTTATATTGTTACACCCTATTATTTTCAATTACAAAAAATATGTTATGGTTTAGACACCCCCTAGACTTCTCTTTTTATGTTTTAATTATGGCATAAATCTTTCTCCCTCATTAATCCCTCCTTTGTACACTCATTACCACGCCAAAATTCCATAAGGGATTTCTCTCTTTTCATTTCCATTCAAGAATTTATTTTATATTATGCATTTAAATTCCTTTTAAGAATTTGGGATATTATGTTCCATGACCCCCATATTGTCCATAAAAAGTATAAATTATTATATACCACTTTCTCTCTCATCTATCGAATTTATGAATTTCCATGTGACGCCATTATGCTGCCAAAATTGCACTGTGATTTTCCATGAAAAAAAACATAGTGTAGTGAATACCATACCAATTCCTCTATCAAGGGTATTCACCTTTATAAATATAAACATATCAAATAGTGATATAAATGTATTAAATTTTCATTCCTTGATCATGGAATAAATTATGATTTTGAATAAATCCATGTTATATGATCTATGTGGAACACATAAGCATGAGATTGAAATGGTCATGAAGGCTGCACTCTAATAGTGCTCCAATACATTGGGTAACGTTCAGTATCATGATATTTCATGTTGGGATATGGTTTTTCCTAATCCCATTATAGAAATTTTGTCCACCATGTTGGGATATGGTTTTACCTGATTATTTTATCTTTATAATGTAGTGTTTTATGTTGTTTCCGTATTTACATATTATGATAATCATGCTATATCATGCCTATTTGTTCATGTTTGTCTTATGCTTCATTGATATTACTATTTCATAACATGTATGGTATTCTTCATTTTATTCCTTTATTTTCTCCCTTACTGGGCTTCATAGATCACCCCTTTCTTATATATGTCCTCAGGGTTTACCAAGCAGTGTTAAATACAATGGAAGGAGTTGGTCATGTCAAAGACATTTTAAATAAAGATGTTGTATTTCATGTTTTTTTGTGATATAATGTTCCTAACACCAAAAGATACCGGAACTCTCGATCATATGATTTTTATTATGTTAATGTTTATGTAATAAATCTTTTTTAAATATAAAATAATGATAAGGGTTGTTATAGTTGGTATCAAATGATAGGTTTAGTTATTTTTGGGAGTTGGATTAAAAAACTCTAGTAAAATCTTTAGGGATAAGACAAATTATAAGAAAATAATACCTAAATTTTTGTGAGTATAGAGTAAGTGGTTTCTAGAAAAAAATACATGCCATTATGGATATGAACCAGTAGTTGTGGCTCTGACATAGATGTATCTAGGGGTAAAACCTGTAAACACTTCTTTGAGCTAAACTCGAACGGGAACTAATTCATGACAACAGGCCTTGCTGTACTTCTGCTGTGACACTCCTGAGAGATATTCATTGGTAAATTCATTTTCTTAGTACAATACATTATAAAGGGAATAAATAAAAATTCCCTAAATAATATATATTTGGAAGTATATCATGGATAACTTATATTGAAGATTAGAAATTCATATATTAACGAGATAAATATAATTTATATATTGTCCCCTTTTATCATTGGAATTCCCTTTATGTGTCTAATTATTTTATATATTTACCCTAAATTGTCTTTTTATTCTAGCCAAAAACTATTAATAAGATGAATCAGGCTAACAATTGATGTGAAGATCAATTTAATGACTCCTCTAATGAGATTAAAAATATAATTGGAGTAGGAATCACAAAAATTGTCATGATACTATATCAGTTAACTAATGTTTTTAATAGAAACATGGATCGAGAGGATCGTCTAACCCCCCCCCCCCCCCAAAGAACAAGTCAAAATTGATATCTTCATGAGACAAAGCCCTCATACTATCAATGGATCATCCAATCCCCCATTTGTCGAACGATGGATCAAAACCATTGAAATGATATTATCCATACATCAATATTTTGATAAAGAGAAGGTTCTCCTAGATTCTTATTATATGGAGGGTGAAGCCAATCAATGTTGGACAATAACCAAAATTACGAATCCTAAGGAACATATCAAGGTGATTGGATAGACAGATTTTTGGAAAAAACCAATTTGATAAATATTTTCTCCACACCCTCCTAATTACAATTGTAATTTATTTCCCTATACTTATGAAAAATGATGACGAATATAAGGGATTGTATGAGGAAAATTAACTAGACATTCATGTTATGGCTATGGTTTTGTTTATTACTACTGAACGCAAGGTTGACAACTTCTTTGGTGGGATAAAACCTATCTAATGGAAATCCATGGTGATATGGAAAACTAACAACTATGTGGATATTGTCTAATTTTCCCTCTAAGATGAGATAAAGATCAGTGAATCTTAGGGTTATCATGGGGATAGGAAGAGGAAAGGTGACATTGATTCTGTAGGTCTGGTGGATAAATGCAATGGTGCTACATAAATTCCAGCACCACACTTTTCAATTCTGTGGAAATAGGAACCATAATAATTTCATGAATGGGATAGGGAAATGATTTAGGTGTGGGAAAGGAGGGATCTTATCCAGTGATTGCCGGAAAGAAAAACCATCTACAATAACAAAAGAAGGAATTCTCTGTTCGACCCTCATGGCATTGTTCATTTCTACAAATGTAGAGAACTAGGGATATTTGTGAACAAGAACCCTATAAGACAAGGGATTTCATAGGGAACCAACAACCTCCAAGACATGCCTATTGTGAAGGGAATGCACTAATTTGTTTCCCAAGAAATTTCTTGATCTTCCTCCTATAAGAGATGTTGAATTCTTGATTAATCTTATACCTTGGGAATTTCCAATATCCAAGTCTTCATATAGGATGGCTATTGTGGGACTTGAGAATATGAGGAAATGACTATAGTAGAATCTAGATAAATGGTATATATTCCCAAGTTCTTCCCCATTGGGTGCACCAGTCATCTTACTCAAGAAGAAGGATAGTTAAATACGCCTCTACATTAATTATCATTAGCTCAAAAAAATAATGATAAAGAACAAGTATAATTTTCTACAAATTGATGACTTGTTCAATCTGCTATGTGGAACACAAAATATCTCCAAGGTGGATCTCTGGTCGGGATATCACCATGTAAGGGTGAAGATGGTGGATATCCCCAAGATTTATTTTTGTAAAAGGTACGAGCACTATGAATTCATATTAATGATTATTGGACTCCCTAATGCTATTTAAAGATTCATAGACATGATTGATATTTTCCTTATATACTAGAACAAAAAATTTGTTGTAGCCTTTATAGATAATATTCTAATATACCCCAAAACCATGGAGAAGTATGAGGATCATTTTAGCATTATGCTAAACACCTTGTAAAATGAGAAGCTCTATGCAATGTACAGAAAGTGTGAGTTTTGGTTAATGAAAGTTTCATTATTGGGGTATATCTTCACAAAAAAGGGATATCTATGGATATTTCCAAAAAACAATCCATTGAGGGATTTCCAAGGCTGATATATATGATGGGAATCCACAGCTTCCTGGGATTAGCTTGATATTATCATCAATTTGTGAGAAATTTCCCAATATTGTGAAACCCTCTTACCAAGATAACTCGGAAGGGAGTCATGTTTTCTTATAATGATGAATGTGAAGAAATATTCATGTAGTTGAAATGGAGGCTTACGACTACCCATGTGCTCACACTACCCACAAGTGGTGAGATTTTCGTAATCCTAAATGATGCTTTGAAGAAGGATATGGGATATGTGTTGTGGAAGAAAGAAAAATTCATTACATATGCCTCAAGGCATTTGAAAATTCATGAGAAAAACTATCCAAAGCATGATCTTTAGTTGGGAGATATAATATTTTATTTGAAAATCTAGAGGCATTATCTCATTGGGGAGAAGTGTAAAATATATATGGATCACAAAAGTCTCAAATATATATCCACGCAATAATATATGAATATTCACCAATGAAGATGGTTAGAGCCTATCAAGGATTACAACTGCTCAATCCATTCCCACTATGGGAAAGTGAACAAGGTGGTATATGCTCTATGTAGAAAGGACCCAATAATTCTATCCTTGATTATAATGGAAAAGGATCAAATCTTCTTAGATTTTATTATGATGGACAAGCGAATCGTGATGACGGGAACATCATCAATAGTTTACCAAATTATTGATCAAACATGTATTCTGAAAATGTTAAAGAATGCTAAAAAATATGATGTGGGAAATTAGAAGAAAGGGGAATCTATCAAAAAATGGAAATCCTCAATTTTTAATTCTAATGAAGAAGGAATTGTGTGATTTGGGTCCAGACTAGGTGTTCCACAAAATATGGAGTTAAAGAAAGAGATTTTGGACGATGCACATTGTTATAATTTCTCTATTCACGTAGGAAACATTAAGATGCATTGATATATCTAGGAGAACTTTTGGTGGGATAATATAAATAATGACATCGCTAAATATACATCAAAGTGCCTAGTATTTTATCATGTTAAGGCTGAGAGGTTTATGTATAAGAGGATGATGATAACTTTACTCATACAAACATGGAAATGAGAAAACATCACCATTGTCATTTTCTATGGATAACAAAAATAAATCCAAAGGAAAAAATTATATCTGGGTTTGTGTGTACCATCTTATAAATATTGTATAATTCATTTCAATTTGAGATGATTTATCACTGAATCAACTTTCATAGATATATATGAAAGAAGTGGTAAGGCTGTATGGAGTACCATTATCGATTGTGTCTGATTGAGATCAAAGAATCACATCTAAGATTGGGAAGAGTCTCCAATACACATTGAACACTTATTTAACTTCATCACGACCTATCAACCTTAAACTAACATCTAATTTTAGAGGACTATCCAGACAGTAGAGGACATTGTGAGAGATTTATCCATAGACCTCAAAGGCTGATGGGACAAACATATTCCTTTGGTAGAGTTATCTAATAAAAAAATTTTCACTCAAGAATCCAAATGGTTCCTTATAAAGCACTTTATGGTTAGAGGTGCAGAACAACGACATATTTTGTATGAAGTTGGGGAATGAAAAATTCTTGTTTCAGTAATGGTTGAAGAAATGGTGCAGAAGTTTAAGATCATCCAAAAGCATATCAAAGCTACTTAGAGTAAAAAAAGTACCTATGTTAACCATCTTGGATGAGACATAGAGTATGATTTTGGAGACATGGTATTCTTATATATATCTCCTTGGAAGAAAGTTATGAGATTCTAGAATAAGGGAAAGATTAGTCCAAGTTACATCGGCCCTTTTGATATCCTTGTTCGCATTAGGGAAGTGGCCAATTAACTAGCACTCCCATTGAACATGTCTCATGTACATGATGTATTCCATGTATCACTATTGAGGAAGTATATACCAAAGGTGCCCCTCTCCTCCCTTAAAAAAGGGAACCTACTCCCTCTCTTCCTCACACTCCTTTGAGCCTTCACAGTCGGCCAACCCCTGCCAAATTCTCTTCTACACTTCCCTAGAAACATCCTAGAGGTCCTGGTCTTCTTCAAAGACCAATTTTAGTGCCCTAAGAGGAGGTCTCAAAGAGGTGCTTCAAAGAAGAGGTAATGTCTGTTACCAATTATTTCAACTTTATTTCTTCTTCCACTTATTATTCTTTAGTTGTTTCATTATTATGTAATAACATCAGTATCACTCATATACTGATATGTTATTATAAGTATGAAACAACCCTATTTCACCATCTATCCATCCTACGGAAAATGAAATCACCGCGCGTGCGTACGTACGAAATACCGTCTCCACATTGTGGTGTAATCTATTTTCCACCACCACCTTACTTGGATGGGTATAATGGTGCAAATAAATAACTATATATGATTATTTTAAAGTGGTATTGATTCTGAAATAGTATACATACACTTGAATACAATTCCATGATCATGGTAACGATATCATCGCTCGTGCGTACGTACGGAATACCGTCTCCATGATGTGATGCGACTCGTTCTACATGATCTTCATTGAATAATGATAATATAAATGAATTGAAGGAATAAATATGATATATAGAAAAATAATACCATTCTGTAAATGAGGTATCTATAATCTAAAGAGAAGAATAATAATTTATTCGACAAAACACACATAAGAACAAAAAAGTAATAAACACCCGAATAACAAGTAGCAATGAAATATTACTAATAAGAAGCTAGGAATATGACCATATATGATATCATAACAATGAGTATGATTCTGTAATAAGTCAATGAAATTATTTAAATCATTATACAGGAGGTTCAGACACTTACGAAGCAAATCAGACCTAAGGTAAGGGAAAATATCACAATCTCATTTTTATCCGAGATTGTTTATACTTTGGTATTTACTAGGGTGTATTTTATCAAACAAATACATGTTTCCTCAATATGTAATATTATTTCCATCCACCGACAATTCTTTAAATCCAATTTTACCCTTCGGTGGGTTTTTAGTAAAAGATATGAAAGGAATCTTTTGTTGTTTTTCGTATGAGGTACTTTTTGACTTTTCCGATAAAAGTACGAGAAGATTTTTTTTAACTTATATGGCATGAATGGATTTTTAAAACAATATTTCCAAGAAGCTTCCTTTAAAAGTTTTCATGTTTATTTTTAATCAACTTCTTTTAGTTTAAATGTTTTTGACATGTTAAGAATGGAAAATGTTTTTGAAGTAGAAAGGATATTTTCTTCATGAATGGAGTTCAAGTGTTTTATCAAAATTATTTTCCATATAAGATAATATAGGGTTAGGTTTCTATCCCTACTATTACATTGATTTGATTATTTTGTGATGGAATTATTTTTATGAATTCCTTTATCTTATATGAATTGTTTTATGATGTCATGATGTTTAAGAATCCCATTTTTATTACATGGGTTATGCATTGATGTATGATTTATGATTTTGTGGCACACATAAGAATGGTATCATTATGAGATGGTTGGGACCTATATATACCTCAAATTCATTGGGTAAACATTTATATCTCATGATATAGACATGGCTGGAAGGGCAGGTTAATCCGGTTCAGTGAAACAGGACAGAAACGAGGAGTGAACTCGGTTCAGAAATGGACTTTGTCCGCTAAGATAGTCTTGGCTATGAGTCTTGACTACTAAGAAATGATTCTCTATGATTATGTGTGTATTACAAAAAGTTTCATGTTTTATGTTATGATTATTGGGATTACATTTCACTTCTATGATTTATCCCATGATATGAAATTATGATTTTTTTGTAGGTTAAGATTTCCAAAATGTAATTTTCTTATGAATATGATGTGATTGATTTTTCTTTTGTTTACCATTACTGAGAATTTGAGCTCACCCTTTTGTATGTTTTCTTTCCCCTAGGTCAGGAAGAAGGTTATTAAGTAGGATATTCCAAAAGGGACTCTAGATATGATGAAATAAATGGGAGAAAATGTAGATGCTTTATGAACCAGTTGTTTCTGTTTCCCAGTTTCTAAAGACACTATACCTATACAATACTTTCATGGTTTTCTTATATGTTGTAATAAGTGTGCTTCAATTTTTATGTATTAACAATGTATGTAAAGTATGGGTCGTTATAACATGTCTAGTTGTATTGGCTTTGTAAGGGCACGTTTTTCTTATGAAAATAGTTGCACTTGGATTTTATTTTATATAAACTGTTTTATATAAATGTGCTATGGTTTTATCCTAGTGGCATGTGTAGGGAAGTCATTTGGGTAAAAACTACTGAGTTTTAGTACTCACCTCCTTCTTTGGAACATTGGTGTCTTTCAGATGTTGTGTACCGTGACGTGGGCAGAGGTAAGGCATGAAACTCCTTTAGTGGTGTGTTGTGATGTCTTGGTAGATCTTGGATATGTGGAGGTGTCATGGATCATGATGCTTTGGTTTTTTAGTTTCCTATTGTACTCTGATGTTGGTGGACATGTCTAGTTGTATTGGTTTGGGGTTTTATTGTGGAACAACTTGGTTGTTTTTGTGAATACATGTTTGGGTGTTTTCTTGACATGCATCATATAGTGGCTGTTAGTGGATGGTTTGGTTGGTTTTGTCTTAGGGGAAAATCATTCCCCAACTTGATCTTATAGCCCTCGATATTTATTTCCAGCCTTTAGTGTCTTGGGAACATCGCTTAAGGCCAAGTATCCCTCACCGCCTCCTAAAGTCAATGAGTAGGGGTGGGGTGTTACAAGTGGTATCGGTTTTTTCGGTCTTTTGGAGTTGATTCTTAGATTTGGTGTTGACATTTGTTGTGGTATACCCCTTGATTCAGGATGGTAGCACGGTGTAGGATTGTTGGAACTTATAATGTATAGCATAAAAGGACGTAGCTAACCCTTTAATGATGAAATTCAAGTTATCAGGGAGTTGGGTACATAAGTGTTTTAGAGACACTTATTGGCAATGGATATCTCATTGTCGTGGGTGTAGCCAATGAGATGAAAATGGCATGCATGGTATAAATGACTTCCCTCTAGGATGCATATTTTATTGGGGTATAATGATTTATGATTTGATAAGAATAAGTGAAATTGTAATGTGAATAAATTGGTATTTTGAAAATGGATTGGTTTTCAAAATGATGAAACATGACACATGTTGAAAAATGTGAACTGGTGGAAAGCCTAGTTGTGATAGTGTTGTGTAATGTGTCTTGAAATGGGATTTCATGATGTCTACAGAAGTGAGACTCATGGTTGTTTGTTTTCTTTTTATAGAAATGGCACAGTGTAGTTGTTATAGAGACCAACCGGAGGAGGCTGCTAAGAATGTGGTAGCACTTAAGCCTCAGGTGAACCAGCAGCTAGTGCAAAGTATAGTGCAAGCTTTCCAACCTATGGGAAGTGGAAATAAAATAGATGAACCAAGTTATATAGATCATGTTGTTATGTTTAAAAGGAAGAATCCACCCATATTCCGGGGTGATTCAGATCCGGAATGGGTAGAAGTATGGTTGAATAGAATGAACAAGATTTTTGAGTTCTTGGGAATGCTGGTAGAGCTAAAAGTGAAGTTTTCCACGTATATGTTGGAAGATATTGCCCTTCAGTGGTGGGAGTTTGTAGTCCAAGAGGGGACGGACCATGGTATAACGTGGGAAGGATTTGAGGAATTGTTTAACAAACAATTCTTCAAACATATGTTCATAACTCAACGTATGAATTATTTCTTCAGTTTGAAGAAAGAGCTTATGTCTGTGACAGATTATGCAGCTATGATTATGAACTTAGTGCGGTTTTCACCTGAGGTGGAGGGTAGCACGTCATTGAAGGAAAGGATCTTTGAAGTGGGGTTAAGACAAGAAATCTGTTCAAAGATAGCAGTGTTGTGTATAGATAATTACACAGAGATGGTGAATAGAGCCTTGTTGGCTGAGCGAGATCTATTGGGAGCTCCAGGCGTGGGAATCATGGTGGTACCCATGGGGAATTGTGGGAACTCTAAAGCTGGGTTCAAGAGAAGGAGAGACACTTATTCCCATGGCGGGAATGTGGCATATAATCCGACAGTAGGATCGGTAAATCTTCCTCCAAAGCCCCAGAGCAAGCTAGAATGTTTTTAGTGTGGTTCTACAAGCCACATCAAGCGGGATTTTATGGCACAACCTCGAGAATATCATAATTTTAAGCATATGGGGAATCTACAATGTTATTGTCAGAATTCTCCAAGGTCGGGTGCACGTGAAACTCCTCAGGGATTGTAGACGTCGTATACTTCGATGGGACGAGGACAACAACATACCCCACGTCAGAAAAGTAAAGTTGGTCATGGCGATTCTCGAAATACCACAATGCCTCAACAGAGGAATAAAGAGAAGAGTGTGGAAAGTAAACATATGTTTGGATCTGAGTAGGTTATGGTAGATGATCAGTCGGGACCATCCACAGTGCAAGGTACAATTCTTTTAAATTCTACCTTGATGCAAGTGTTGTTTGATACGGGTGCTTCACACTCTTTTATTGCTGCATGTGTGGTTGATTTGCTGGGTTTATGGGTATAAATGATGCCCTGAGTTTTGAAACATTAAACTCCTCTAGGTCGAAGAGAGTGTCGAGCCTTATTGTGTAGAGAATGTTGTATCATTATGGGTGAGGTTGAGATAGTGTGGAACTTCTCAATGATTGAGATGGATGGGTATGATGTAATCCTAGGAATGGATTGGTTGGTGGCCTTTAAGTCCCACATTGATTGTGATGCGCGAACAGTGGCTTTTACGACACATGATGGCATTAGAAATATCTTTAGAGGAGATAAGAATGAAAGGCAGGGTGCACTGGTTTTGTTGGCACCAGCAGTGGGTACGTTATCATGTCAGTTGGCGGTTTTTCTGTTAGAATCGGTAGACGGTGTTGAGCAGAGTGTTCTTCCGACAGTGGTTGATCAGTTCATGGATGTTTTTCCTGAAGAATTCTCTAGGTTAACTCCCATAAGGGAAGTGGAGTTTATGATTGATCTCCTTCAGGGGACCAGTCCTATCTCACTTCCGTATTATTAGATAGCACCTAATGAATTGCAGGAATTGAAAATCCTGTTGAAATAGTTAGAAAACAAAGGGCTTATCAGGCCTAGAACGTCTCTGTGGGCAGCGCCAGTGTTGTTTGTGAAAAAGGATGATGGAACCTTGAGGCTATGTGTTGATTATCATAGACTTAAACAAGTTATGATAAAGAATATATATCCACTTCCACGAATTGATTATTTGTTCGACTAGTTGAGGAGAGACCAGTGGTTCTCCAAGATCGACATTAGGTCAGGATATCATCAATTGTGGGTGAGGAAGTATGATATTTCTAAAACAGATTTTAGAAGTAGATATGGCCATTATGAATATGTGGTTATGCCCTTTGGTCTAACAAATGATCCAGCGGTGTTTATGGAATTGATTAATCGGATATTTTAGAGATATATGGATTCATTTGTGGTGGTGTTTGTCGATGATATTCTGGTGTATTCAAAGACAAGGGTGGAGCATGAGCAGCACTTGGTGACAGTGCTGGGGATCCTAAGGGATCATCAGTTGTATGAAAAATTGTCAAAGTGTGACTTTTGGATACATGAAGTTTGTTTTCTAGGCCATGTGATTTCTAAAAGGGGTGTTTTAGTGGATCTGGAAAAGATAGAGGCTTTTATCTCATGGAAAACACCAAAGAATGTGTTTGAGACACGAAGTTTCCTTTGTCTAGCTGGCAATTATTGGCGTTTTATTCATGATTTCTCACGTTTGGCTTCGCCGATGACATCTTTTACAAGGAATAATGTTCCATTGTAGAGGAATGAATAGTGTCAGAAGTGTTTCTAAGAGCTAAAGGGTCGTCTTTCATCAACACAAATCATGGGTTTTCCAAAACCAGGAAAAGGGTATGTGGTGTATTACGATGCATCAGGATCTAGGTTGGGGTGCATTCTCATGCAAGGGAATTATGTGGTTGTATATGGATCATGGTAGTTAAGGGTGCATGCGAAGAACTACTTAACTCATGGTTTAGAGATGGCAGCAGTGGTCCATGTTTTGAAAGTGTGGCGTCTTTATCTCTTCAGTGAGAAATTCATGGTATATACAGACCATAAGATCATGAAGCATATTGTCTCACAAAGGTATTTGAACTTGAGGCAAAGTTGATTTATGTAATATCTCCATATGTTTAATTTTGACATGATGTATACACCAGGTAAGGGAAATTTGGTGGTGGATGCATTAAGTAGAAAATCATATTCTCAGATGGTGAAACATGTATCAGATTCATGGTAGTTGATGTCGGTTATAGCCGATATGTGTTTTGAATGTGAGGACCAGGTCGATAGAACAGTATTATTTCTGTTTTTTTATTCCTGACTTGGTTGGCCTAGTTAGAGAGGCACATATATCTGATTCTGAGTGTGTGACCATGTGGTTGAGACTCAATGGAGGGGAAACCATTGAGGGTTGGAAACTGAATGGAGATTCATTTTTGTGTTTTTGGAATCGGATTCTTGCACTAGTTTCTTGTCAGGAAGATCTTCTCAAGGCGTATCATCATTCTAGGTGGCCTGTTAATCTTGGAATTCAGAAAATGTATAAAACGTTGAAAGCATAGTTCTGGTGGGCTGGTATGAAAAGAACTATGGCTGAGTTTGTTTCGAGAAGATTGACTTGTCAGTAGGTCAAGGCAGAGAATCAGAGGCCAGTAGAAATGTTGCAATCTTTACCAATCCTTGTTTGGAAGTGGGATCAGATAGTGATGGATTTTGTTACAGGTCTCCCAAGAACGGTCAGAAATCACGATGCCATTTGGGTGATAGTGGATTGGCTAATGAAGTCGGCCCATTTAATTCCGATTCGTGAATATCATACGGTGGAGGATCTATCCAAAATCTATATCTGAGATGTGGTAAAGAGGCATGTTGTTCCAATTTCGATTGAATTAGATAGTGATTCGAGGTGTACATCTCGTTTCTCGAAATCCTTGCAGCAAGCCATGGGGACACAGTTGACGACAAGTACGGCATATCACCCTCAGACAGATGGTCAATCTGAGAGGATGATACAAACTCTGGAGAAAATGTTGTGGGCTTGTGTCATGGATTTTGGTGGCTCATGGAAGGAGCACTTATCGTTGGTTGAGTTCTCGTACAATAATAGTTATCAGGAATCCATACAGAAGGATCCGTTTGAAGCATTGTATGGGAGTCCATGTCATTCTCCTCTATGTTGGGTGGAAACAGGTGAGTCCATTATGGTTGGACCGAGCCTTCCCCATGAGACTACGGAGAAGATCAATTTGATCAGTAAGAGAATGGAGATGGCTCAGAGTCGTCAGAAATCATATGTGAATCTTCATCGACGACCATTGCCGTTCCAGGTGAGTGATCATGTGTTCTTGAGGATCTCTTCTAGGTTGGGACATCGTCGGTTTGGGAAGCAGGGAAAGCTATCTCCGAGGTATATTGGACCTTTTAAGGTTATTGAGTAGGTTGTTGAGGTGTCTTATCGTTTGGATTTTCCTCCACGGTTTAGTGTGGTGCACAATGTGTTTCATGTCTCGAAGTTGAAAAAGTATCATCCGGATCATTACCATATTATTCGATGGGATCATGTTGAGCTAGAACCAGATTCTTCATTGGTGCACGTGCCAGTGTGGGTTGTGGATAGGCAATAGAAAGTCTTGCATGGTAAAATCATCATTTTAGTTGATGTTTTGGGGCAACATGGTCAGATTCAAGAGGATACTTGGGAGTGGGATAAGGAGATGGTTGAGCAGTGGCCCGAGCTCTTTCGGTAAAGGCCAGGTTCACTATTTTCTAAGGATGGAAATTACTATTGTGGGGAGAATTTAGCACCCCTGGTATGAGGTATGTGTCCTTTTTTACTCATATTTATGTGTTTAAAGTGCATGAGATGAGTTGGGAAGAGTTTGAGAGAGTTTAGAATGGTTTTGGATGAGTTTGGAGGCCTTTAAATGGGTGCACGGTTTGAGCACGGTAAGTGGAAACCGTACAGGTTCCCTAGGAAACCGTGTGGACCCTTTTTCTCAAGATAGTAGGCCTCAAAAGGCCTTCGCATAATTTTCCAAACCGTGCGAGGAAACTATGCGGACCCTGGCTCTCAAGGCAGTGGCATGCACAAGGTTAGAGCAAGGTTTTCCAAACCGTGCGGGCAAACCGTGCAGCCACTTAAAGTTAGGGTTATAAGTTCCGGGCTCACTCCGGATTGCCTCATTTCACTCCAATCTTCCTCCCACTCGAGCCACACTCGGTATTTTGGGTTCTCAGGGGTTAAGGGTGCTCTTCCACTCGATTTGGAAGCGTTTCAAAGAGGATTCAAGGAGGTTTGAAGGTGATTACTTCCAGGTAAGTCTCTCCAGTTTCTTCTCATTGTTTTTTCCTCTAGATCTACATCCCTCTCTTTTGTGGATTTATCGATCTACACTTTTTGGGTGTAGATCTAGGGTTGGGGTTTCCATGGATTTTAATTTAAAGGCATGTGATGGTTAGGGAAGGTGATCTAGAGAGGTTTCGATGGTGTGTTCTCCAGTTTGGAGGTGCGGTTGCTTGTGGGTCGATTTCTTGGGAACCCTAAAGGTAGGTGGCTTCTCTATCGACTCCACTAGGATAGAACTAGTGGTTCCTTGTTATAATTAATTGTTGTGATGAAAATTAATTTTCATTTGTGATGCGAAATTGGTTGGAAATCCCTTGGGTGATGTTTTGGGGATTTTTGGGAAAAGGGTGTTTTATGGTGAAATGCAATTATTGTGGATTTTAAAATAAAGGTTTTAAAATGGGTTGATATGGTTGATTTTTGAAAATGATTGATGGAAATAGTTTTAAATAGAATGGTAGTTTTATTGAAATGTTATTTGGCATGGAAAATGGTTTTCAATAAATGGGTGATTTATTGAAGTGAATTGATATGCAATGGAAATTGGTTGATTGCATGATGTTTTGACCTTGGTAGGCTATGTGCTTAGTTTTGTTTGTTTGGAATGTTGTGTGGAAGTGGCACGAAGTAACACTATAAAAAGGTGATGGATAGTGGTCAGATGAAACACTATATGAGTAGTGGCCGGGAAGTGTTGCTAGTTGTGACTAGGTGAACGGGTTGGGCGGATGTCCCACTATTTTGATTGGTTTGTTGTGAATGGGTGGCTAGGGTTGGGAAGAAGTCCCACCTTTTTGGTTGTTTGTGATGCATTTCTTTGAAAGGCGGAAATTGTTATGCTAATGTGTAAAGGATGACATGGCTTGTGGCATGTTTGTTGGGCTTTCCCTTGGTTTCTTGGTTTGGGAAAGATGGCTTGGTAAGGGCACGTTTGGCTTATGAAAATGGATGAACTTGGGTTTTATTTTATATAAACTGTTTTATATAAATGTGCTGATGGTTTTATCCTAGTGGCGTGTGTAGGGAAGTAATTTGGGGAAAACCTACTGAGTTTTAGTACTCACCCCCTACTTTGGTACGTTGGTGTCTTTGCAGATGTCATGTACTGTGATTTGGGATAAGGTAAGGCATAAACCTCCTTTAGTGGTGCATTGTGATGTATTTGTATAGCTTGGAGCTTTGATCTGGGTGTGGATATGTGGAGGTTTCATGGATCTTGGTGATTTGGTTGTTTAGTTTCCGCTTGTACTTTGATGTTGGTGGACATGTCTAGTTGTATTGGTTTGGGGTAGTATTGTGGAACAACTTGGTTGTTTTTGGGAATACATATTTGGGTGTTTTATTGACATGAATTATATAGTGGCTATTAGTGGATGGTTTGGTTGGTTTTGTCTTAGGGGAAAATCGTTCCCCAACTTGATCTTTTAGCCCTCGACATTTATTTCCAGCCTTTGGCTTTTTGGGAACGTCACTTAAGGCCATGTAGCCCTCACCGCCTCCTCAAGTCAATGAGTAGGGTTGGGGTGTTACATCATATGCTTAACATAGAAAAATATAAGAATATATAATATAATTATGTTATAATATGACCATTGATTAATTTTAATTGATGGATATATAGGAAGAAATAATATAAAAATTATCATTGATGATTGTTACCACTTCTTCATGTAACCTCTTTCTATTTCCACAAAAACCATCCTATGATGTATTTATGATCAAAATAAGGAATAAATGATGATAATAGGGAATTATGTAAGTGACATGTGTATATCAAGGCCTAAATAAATGTTTTTGTAAGTTTGAAGTGGATTGGAGAGGGGGTGGTCTTTAATAAGTGAGGTGGGTGGCAGAGTTGTAATGTTTGAAATGAAAAAGGTGTACCCACAATTTTATCAACCCAAAATGATCCCAAAAGAACCATTATTAATAATAAAATATAGGAGAAAAAATATGGAAATCTTATGGTTTTCTAAATACGTTTTTTTAATTTTAAAACCTTATCTTTTTAGTTTAGCCCACAGTAAACCCATTTTTACCTTAACCGTAATAAATAATATTTATTGTTTTTATTATTGAATATTGTTAAAAATTAAGTTTAACTTATTATACATAATAAATTATTAGGATTGAAAATATGGATTCATTTTTCCATAATACATTCAAAAAATTAAAGAAAATTAATTTAAAATTAATCTCACACTTGTAACGAAAATCAATTTTCCTAAGAGAGAATGATCAAATGTTTAAAATGTTTTAATATCAAAATTAATCACGAAAATGACTAAAGTGACACTAATTAAATTAATATATATTTAATTGAAATAATATTACTTCTAACCAAATTTTATATAAAAGGATCCAAATAATTTCATTAAACATAAAGGTCATTTTTAAAAAAATGAGTATTTTTTCCTTTTTATAAAAAATAAATCTTTTTTTGAAAAATATCTAAATTTTATCCTTGGAAAATATTTATATTATGAATCCTAAAAAGGAATTTTATTTTATAAAATTAATTTTATTAAATTTTAAAATATTAATTTACCATATTTCATAAAAATAAATTAATAAGATATTATTTGAGAAAATATAATTTTCAAAACATATAAAATGTATACAAAATATTAAGTAATTTTTTTGTATATTTTCTTAATATACGACATTATATTGAATATTTAAAATTTGGTTATTTATATTCATGCTTCCAAGTTTAATGACTTTATAATAACAATCATGAATAAAAAAATAATATTAATAGTTTTTTGTGGTTCATTAAAACTTAGTGATTCATGTAACACACGCTATAAAATAAATTTAATTTAGTCAATTTTTTTATGAAAAAACCTAGTGTTACACCAACATCACCCATCTCAGAATTAAATTCTTCATAGGCCTGGAGAACCCAAAAAGGATATCCCAAATATTAGCCAAATGACTATCTAGGGTGAATATTCAATTTTGATGACCATATTATATTTTCATTGGCTGTTGACCTTCTCAAAATGGAATGATAAAAATCAGTGTCCAATTCTAGAACCCAGACATCTTTATTGAATGAAAATGGCGTATATCCAAAATAAAACCTAGTAGAAATGAGTTTTTGGATGTATGACCCATTCACTAATATATTTAGCCTAGGTGTGTTACTATATCGTTTTATCCAGGATAGTGGTTGATTTTCATGGTGATGTGAGAGGATAGTGATGTCAAAAAATAAATAAAAATGATAAAGGGACTACATATTATAGATAAGGTAACCTCTGAAACTAGTACCCATGATCTCTACTAGAAGCTGATGATGGGTCTAATGTTATGTTTTCTATAGTCAATAATTCTCTCTATTACGCCCTTCTTATTTTCATTATTATCAAATACAATCAGAGAAGGGTCTCTTCTTCTCTTAAAAATAAGAATACAGAATAAGATTTAGAATAAAAATTAGACAATGTATAAAAATTTTCATAGAACATTTTGCAGAAATCATAGGGATCTAATTTCCATGAAAACTATATATCATTCCCATTTCAATGTGGATTACCCATATCTATGATGGAATAATTATACTGAAATGCACAATATTTTGTTTGTGGAAATAACTGTCTGTGGATGGTAATGATTTATTACATGGAAAAGAATAACCACAAAGGGAATCAAAATATGATATGGGTTACATAATCAAAAAATTTAGTGAGTCAAAAAGTGACTTTAGTTCACTATGTTAGCAATGAGTTTGACCTGAAACATTTCCATATGTGTGGTCCCTCCTTTAGGTCCACATGTACACTATAGAGCACTCAACCAGGCAGACTTGTTCCTCAGAACAACCTCCTCTTTATGAAAAATGGAATTTATTCCAATGTGAGGAAATTATTGGGACCAAAAAAGCTCAAAAGGAATCTTAGGACGCTGTTATAATTTAGGTAAGGATGTAATCAAGTGGGAAAACTATTTGTGGTGTTAAAATTGATAAATAACTGACAACAACAATGTAGATCATCATTTACACATAGTGCACACACTATGTAGGGACACTACTCTGCATGGTGTCACCAAAAATGGAAATCATTTTTGGGAGGATTCCATAATTTTACACCCCGAAAAATGACTTTTCATTTGTGTAGTGATGCGTAAATTTGAATCCCATGTAAATGATTTTATTTTTTTGTGGGCTATTGCAGTGAAATTAGGTAACCGCCACAAATTATGTTTTTCATTTGTAGTGTGAGATTTCCTTTTCACAGGAATTATAAATGAATTATTTTATTTTTGTGTGAGGTGGGGAAATCATGTTCACCAAAAATGAAAATAATTTGTGTTGTGGGTTTTTTCACCATACCTCTTGTAAAAAAAAATCCATTGTGGGTGACAATTTGATGACTCAAACATATGTTCCAGTAATACAATGCTTTGAATCATCCATTCTATGAAATTTATTATTTACTATTACTTATAAATACCACTTCTTTGAAGATATAGAGACCTATTGAAAGACGAAAAAGCACAAGAGAATACTTTTGTAATTAATTCACTAAATGCGTACCCTATAGAAAAAATGGAGACCGTGTAGTGGAATCATTTATAAAAGGATATGTCTGACCATCCACAATGAAAATACCCTTTAACATGTGAATTAATTCCACTATGAAGAAGCCCCTTTATAGAGGAACATATTTCATAATCCTCTACATCACATACAATGAGAAGTATTGTAAATGTGGAATCATTAGGGTATTTTTACCTTCCACACTCACTACGCTCTTTCCACACAGTGTTTAACCCCATATTGGCCCCTTCATGAGAAGTTAAAATAATTAAACTTTACCCATACCAAAACCTAGGAATTCCATCATTGAGACCTCCCCAATAACCGCCAAATTCATTCGACCTATAGAAAGAACATACTAGTGTGTCCCATATCTGATCAGGCATTCCCATGGTAATATAATTCATGTGTTCAATCCCCCAAGTTGGCATGGTCCTTAGAATGTTAACAGTTCTGAATTAACATGGTAATGTGGGTCTAGAACATAGGTATGGTTGCAGAAGGCTTCTCGAGATGGGATGTGACATATGCTACCTGAAATGTGATGTAAATTAGACCAAAATACCCCTTTATAATTTTTATCCTCTCCCTCATCAAATATTCCACATATTAAAATGGTACTAATTTGGGTAAACCTCATAGTGTAACACCATAGTATTTATTAAAATACATATCCTACCCTTCATACCCTTACCCTCATCGACCAACAAATTAAATAGATCATGTAATGTTACCGATATTCATCTACCTATTGTTTTTCACATCGGTCATGACTCATATAGGCCTAGAGGTCAGTGATGAGCATATCACAAGCATGGTCTAATCTACCTTTTGGGAATCCTACTAGTTGTATATTCAAAAAACATGTTACCGTACTCTAAACATAATTATAATAATGAATTTTATTATAGATTGTGACTAATTACAATGACCCTAAAAAAACACAATGTAAAGAGGTTTAAGGTGGTTTGATGAAATAGATTCCAAGGGCGTCCCGTCAACAAATATTCAACCATTAACTAGGGAGGTAACCTAGGATGTTATAGTTAATAAATTTATTCTCAAGAACAATCTTACCTGCAAGAAACTCCACTACTCAGTTCCCCTCATGAAATGGATGAATAACCTTTATGTGGTTAGTAATGAACTACATACAAAGGATAATCTGATACGTGATATATCAACGGGTGGAGATACGACCATTAAGGGACTCATGAATGACCTGGTAATTAGTTTCCACAACATATAGCTTTATTTGTTTAGTGTAGCAATGTTTCAAGCACATTAGAAAGGACTATGCATCTTCCATGAGAGAGTTCCCTCTCCCAGAGGAAGAATGGAAGGAAAAAATAACCATGCCTTTGATGCTCTGAACCATACATCTGCTGCTCATAAATCTGGAATAGAAGGTTCCATCGAAATTCATCATAAAACCCTGTGAAAGAGGGATCAATCTGGTCCATTGGCCCCATAGGAAATTATTGGAGGCACTAATGGACTAAGTAGTAATAGTTAATAAGGGACTAAGAGAAGGAGAAAGATCTTATTTCTTAAGGAGTAAGGAAAAATCCTCCACCAAGCTCTTTATTTGGAAATATTCCCAGTAAGATAATTATCCAACCCTTGAGTTTATATTTCTCTTATGTACTTTTCTCCCCATCCTCATCAACCCAAATTCTAGGTGTAGCTCATCTTATTGTAGGTCCATATTCAATACCATATTTAACATAAAGTAATGATTCTATGTAAGTCTCACACCATCCACTTCTAGGAATCTTCTAGATAGACTTACTTACCAAAAGACACTAAACTACATGGTTTGGTTCCTTTCACAATACCATAAAAGGTATGATGTGTCCTATTAAGTGACACCGAACTATGTGGGTTATGATTCCTTTCACAAGGATACATAGGAATCCCCTATTATGGGACTATTCATGATATTAAAAATTTATCCAAACCCCTTGATCTAACTAAACTCTACATCACCCAATCTTGAGAATTTAAATAGTGATACTTTAAATAAATAATTACCAAGTAACAAACATGATAGAGAAACTCTGATATATATATAAGTGAATCTCTCAAGGGAGAACCTCATACATATACTGATGGTTGAGTTGATGGAAATCCCCTGATACATACAGATGGTTACACCTGAATATATATGGGATTGATAGCAAATGTGAAGGGTGACATGTTTTATTTTAAGGTTTATAAAATATCCATGAATAGAACAAAATTCTATAATAGTGTGCTAGAGATGGAAGCCCCCACAAAGGGTGTGATGAGCCAGGGCTCCCATTCTATTAGCCAATGTGAGTTCCTATGTATCATTTCTAAAATCCCTCAATGACCTATTTCCTTTAGAAAGTAGGTCCTTAAACCATCATGGATATGAGAACCATTGTGTTTTTCCATTTCCATTAATAAACCCCAATTATAAAAGACCTAATATATGACACAAAACAAAAGTGGTGGATTGATGTGAATAATTGTTAACCCATATTCAACCCTCGATAATGAACCATTAAAAATCCTGAATATTATAGAAAATATTTTTGTTTTTGGAACACAAAATGTTTATGATTCTGATAAGAGGATATAACAAATGTTTTCCATGCCATCCTCATATCTTACACAGTGACATGTTTCCATTGTGTTAGCTTATAAATGGTGGTGGGGGATCATTTTTTCATTAATGAGGCACTTAATCTATGTAATCTTCATCAGAAGTTTGAGGAATGTAGGGAGACGATGAATCCTCAGCCACATGAGACTACGAAGTAGAATTATCTTCTCTTGTATAGATGATCTCTTCATAAGAAGACTCATATCTCTCTAGCTCCTTAGATACCATATAGAAATAGTCCATGGATCCAATATCATGAGGAATTAACTAGTGTGGTCTACCATATACCTAAAAATAATGCATCTTTGTTAACAAATAATGGGTTAATCCCACTATTTTATAGACATGATGGATATAATGATTTTGAATCTTCAAATAAATCTTTTGGTAAGTGATGGAGGATATCTCGATATTTAATTACATCTACAATTCATAGAAGAAATAGGAGGTTTGTTATCACTCCTTATTCATGGTAGATATTAAAAAGTTCTTATGGTCCAGGGTTATTGCATATGGGTAGTGGATGAGAAGGATGAATCTTCTCTTCAAGACATCCCAAGGATCTTCTCAGGCATGTTTCAAGTCCTTAGAAGTATTAACATGCTCAGAATATTCAATTTGGGACTTATATATATTTATCATGTAATACTCATCATCAAAATAGAGGGATTAATGTAAGTGAAGGGGATGAAAATCATGATGGAATACAATACATTACCATTAATAGTTTATTTGATGAACCAATGATATAATAAGAGGAATGATAGATGAAAGTGGAATTGGGTACTTCCTAGGAAGGTGTTGAAAGATTTTTTTTGAGAGATAACAATGAATTATGTATTTGATACAAAATTCTAAAACCGGGACATCAATTTGATCTTTACATGTGGATTCTAATTAATATTTTTCATATGCAAATATTTTAATGTTGGATGAGGCTACATTGGTCTATGTGTTCCCAAAATTATAATGTTTTCAAGATATGGTGGGATTGATCTTAGAGACAGTGTCTAGAAAACATCAATTGGTTTATATTCCATTTAACTTTCTAGGGATAAATAAGGGGAGGATGTGAACATGGTTGATGGATCCTTTATCTTCCCTAGAAAAACAAATCATTTCAAGGTATTCCTCATGTTAATCTTCGACTATATGGTAGAATTCATCAGTGAACACAAAGATTTATAACCTGATATAGATCTTTAGATCCTATAGAAGGATTCATGTGGATAATTTGATAAATAGATCACATCAAGGAGTGATATATATTATGAAACACTGAAATTTTTCTTTATAATGTCATACTTTAAAGAAATTATCATATGATACCACCACATATATTCTATTTTAAAGGTTGGGTAATCAGTCTAGTTGGATGGGTTCAAGGTGACTGTATAGAATCTATTGGATTCTTCTAGTGGTTGGCTAGTTGTGGATATGACTTGTATTGTTATGGATGAGTATATTGGTTAATCAATTAGATGAGTTTCATAGCCACAATAAAGGTTGTTTTGTTAGTAGGTTTTAAATATTGTGACTTCCTAAATGATTATATTTTAGTATCAGCAATGAAAAAATCATTTTCATTGATGGGGCTTAGGTGTTATATTTTTGGATGAGCATTTACATTACCTAGAGAGTGTCTGTTATTTTTTTGTGAAGGAGTCATTTTTTTAATTCTTATTTGATCACTATATAATAGTTAAATAACTTGATAATTTTGACATGGGAATACTCCTGATCATCATTGGACAAGTCTACTAGGGTTGGATGGGTCATGGAACATCCTAAAAATGCATGTGGTGTGAAGTCCATGATAGTGAACACTATATTTATAAGTAGGAAGGGTTTTATATAGTACTTTTTTTTAATATATTAACATTCAAGACATAGACGATTGTGAAGATGAAGGTGTAGTTGGAGGAGAGGAGTTGACCATGAATAGTGTTTTTTGATTCATCCAAACATGAACGATCCGATGGATATACAAACTCAATCATTATAATATTGGTTTGATAAAAGTGAAAATGGTTATATTAGTTGGGATTAAAATGGAACAAAATAGACCATTAATTGAAAATGGAAATTCCGTACACAATCCTCCATAAACCACACTATCCAAGAACTAATAAATTAGAAACATGAGAAAAATAAAGAAAATGGGGTTAAGAGAACCATTGAGGCCTCACAAAGACCCAACCTTAGATGATATTATTATAGTAATAGGGAGTTGATGATGCATTGTGGGAGGACTCAAAATATAAGGATAAAATAGAATGAATTCAAATTAAATAAAAAAATTATAGAAAATATAGTACTCTACTTCATCAAATAGTTAAATAATTTAATTGTGGGAGGTTGGAATAATTTTATAGGTAGTGGTGGGATTTAGTGTGTACATATATGCGAACAATATCCATATTGTGTGTGATATATTTCTACACATTGGTTATTATTTTTTATTCTCTAGTGATTTGATCAATCCCCTTTGATATATTGTCTCCATGATTCACAGATAAAAGACACGTGGATATTCAAATCAACCCTCTCCCCATCTATATATAAAGTATAATATAGAATATTCTTTTTCTTCATGGTCTCATATATGGAGGCCCCATGTATTTATATGGTATAATTGGATTATCATGGAGTTATAGACTAGGATAGAGTATGAATAACATGAAACTATAATAGGGGTGATGGATGATTAATAGTCATAACATGATAAGACCCCATTCAGTCCATTCAAATGAATCCTACTTTTGTATAGAGTAAATTTTATGCTAGTCTTGACCATGGGTAATTTTGATAGGATGTGCTCAAATTCATGTTTATTTCTATGTAGATAATTCTCATTGGAGTTTATTCACACACAATTCAAAATTTGGATAAATGATTCTTATGTGACGTCAACGAGTTGGTGTTATAATTTTGATCATCTTCTGAAATTTGATAGTTATTATGATGAATCTTGACTATCCCATATATTTATTCTTACAAAGTGATATTTTATAGAAAATTTATATTACATATCATTCCCACCAAACATGAATTAATATCAGAAAAATATTGAAATATTGGATTATTCTTTCATGGTTACAAAATATGGAAATCTAGTTATTCTAATGTGGAAATCAAATGTATAGGGTTTATCTAAAATATGTGTTTATTTCAAAATTTATTCTAAAAAATAGATAATTTAAACATACATAAGGATTGAAATGGATTGTTTACTACTATTCATTTTCTAGAATTTCTATTATTTATCTAAAACTAATTTTCATCATCTTAATCACAGATGGTCCAATATTTCATTCTATAATTCATATTTTTGTTTCAGATTAAAAGAAAAATTAATTACAAGGTAAAAAATAAAAAAGATCAGAAAATAAAACCTTATAAAATTTGGAATCAAATTTAATCTAAAACGAATAATTTTTTTTAATTCCTTGTTATTAATTTAAATGTGGGTATTAAATATATAATATTAGTAAATAATTTCATTAACATTATTCCCTAGTAAATGAATAATTTATTTTTAAAAATATATATTAATGAAATGAATGATAAGAAGTCAATTTTAAATAATAAATTAAATTGAAAATATCAGTGATATTTGAATAATTACATTCAATATTTTATAACCATGTTATAATGTAAACCTTTTTGAAGAGATATAATTTTTAATTTCATAAAAATTATATATTTTTTAGGGTTGGATAAGGAGATGACTTGTTTGATCATATATATATATATTTACTGCATCTTGGTTATCAATTCTATCTAAAAATTTCTTTAATTATTTATACATGTAGATTTATAATAAAAAAATAATAAATATTTTTGTACATTAAATATTAATTTTTTTAGGATCATGTTTATTGTCTTAAATAAATTCTTTTTTATTTTATGTAATGTAGATTTTTATTTATTATCTTGTAAATTTAAATTAAAATTAACATTTCCTTCACTTTTATTTTCTACCCTTATATTTTTTTCATTGAATATTGATATTCAATCAATGATGATGGTATTGTTAGTTTTTGAGGATAAGAAAAATGATTTTAAGGGTATATGGAAAATATTTTAATAAATTTTTTTTATGAATAATTTTTTTTTCATAAAAAAAAATTTAAGTTAATATTTAATAATTCATTGATAATAAGGATCAGTAATGTTGTAAATAAAAGATGATATCGTGAAGTAAATTTTTTAAAAATTGCTTAGTTTATTTTTTCTCCAAAAATAATTAAAATTAATGAAAATTTATTAAATTTTATTCAAGTGTAAATAGAATTGGCTTTATTGAATAAATATTATTATACATTAATCATATTGAATCAGATAGAATTTATAATCTTACAACTAATTGAATGAGAATTATTTTTATGTTTTTAAGATTTATATCTGTTTGAAAAATAAGATCCATTAAAATTTATTTTCTTATTATATTCATTAATATGATATGTAATAATGATAATTACTATTAATAATGAATTTAAATAGTAACATAAATAATTTATTGATATGTTTAAAATTGGAATTAAAATTTTCTAGATTTCTTTGAGTTCCTTTTAGGATCAACATCATACTCCCCTTTTTTATTATACCTTTTATAATTTTTATTAAGATGTGTAAAACATAATATCAAAATTTTTACCGGTATATGGAAATCTTGAATCCCATAAGGCATTGAATGTATCTCCTTTTATTCACAATTTGATTAGAAACAACTTCTTCACCCTCCTATTGAATTATATATTTATTTATTAAGGTAATTGTATCGAACTTCCTACTTAAAAATTCCCATGGAATAAGAAAATCATTTATTATATCAATATTAAGCATATAATAATATAATTTTTTAATAATTTAAATATTATTAGTGACGTAAATTATGATTCTTTATTATTTTTTGAGTATGATATGATTTTATCTTATTTTTCATCTGAATGATCCTCATATAGAAATTATTTAATCCATTTTATTATATATCATTGTGTTACTCGTAATTTGGTAGAATTAACACTTTTTAAATTTTAATATAATCACAGCTATCATTAAAATTTATATTTCATAGATACATAAGTTTTCAATACTTTTAATGAAGTAATTTGACTGGTTTCTTCAATCATTTATTTTTCCTTTTCCCTAATCCATTATTTAGTTACTTTTATAGTAGATTATAGGATGATTAGCCCACATTTTCATTGTCAATATTTCCAATTAAAAATGTAAAGAAATTTTTAAAAAATTTCACATGCTTATTCAAGTAATAAATTAATTTATCTATTTCCATTTCACTACTATAACATCAAAGCATCATATTTTTTTGTCTATATTTCAAGTTTCATTTCAACTTAAACATTAATAATTATAATAACAGCTTTCTCTTTGATAGATTTAGTACTATTACCTCTTAATTATATACCATAATCACTAACATTGGTAATTTTCTATTATTTGTTATCCACTAGCTTAAAACTAGTCTGTTCATATGAACTCACTGAAGAAATTATTTTCTCATCGATAAAATGGTTAAGTTAATTGATTTTACATTCTTGATTTTAAATTAGGCTAATAGATTATTTTAAAAATTTATCCACATTTATTATTTATTTTATTACGCATATAGTTCAATATGTTCATATACATCCTCTACTTTAAAATTTTAACATAAATCAAATTAATATTGAGTGACACACACATATTTTATTTTATCACCTATTGAAATTAGCATAACTTAAAAAATAAAATTTGAATTATTTTTCTTTCTCCTCATCGGATTATTATTCATAAATACTAAATTTATCACACATATTATTATTTATAAAATCCATTTATATAGATTAGTAAATATTAAATGGTTTAACATAATTAAATAAAAAATAATTAAATAAAACATAATTTCTACTTCTATGGAATAAATATCATATTATTCATCTTTTTATTCATTCAAAAAACCATTGAAATGATGTTACCAATTTTCCAACATTTTACACCATTTCAGGGTAATTTTCCTAAAATCCTATACTTTGTATGGTCAAATAATAATATAATCAATGATATAAATTCTTCCCTAGAATCTTCATCTTCATCTTTAATTAATTATAGATTCACAATAAAAATATATATATTTGGATGAGTACACAAAAATTATGTTTGGGTTCACTTACTTATCATAAATTCTCAATATAGTTTACATGTAACCAAGGGACAGTTTGCATAGATTAAAATACTTATTCATTAAGGCATCTAAAATTTAAGAAGGAAGAATCCTTGTAAATATTTTTTTTTCATAATTCAAAAAAATCCAACTTTTTGACAATTCATCTCATTGATCCAACTATACCAATTATTTTATTGATTTTTTTAATGAAACATTGATTTGATTAAATCCATAGATCAATAAATTTATTATATAATACTCTTTAAATGACCTTAAATGTCATCTTTTATCCATCATATTTGCCTTCATATTTATCCCACATATCTTTAAAGGATTTTCTACACATAACCATCATTTAATCCTTACTTAAGAGATCTCTAAATTAAGTGTTCTGAGTTTTAGATTATATAATAAAAAAATTAATTGTTTTTATCAAATCCAACCTTTTTAGGTTATATTATTGAATCCCAGGAATATATTTTTGTAAAATGTATTTTATATTGGATCATAACATTAATGTCAATCATGTATTTAGAAATTGATAGTTCTTCCCATCAAAGAATTTTACTCCCTTCAAATTCATAATGTAATCTATTTAAAGAAAATATCATATCTATTTCACTTAAATCAGTAAGCACAATGAAATTATACAATTAAAAAGTTTTACCAATTGATTGATCCATGGTCCATATAAATATTTTAGCATAATAAAGGTAGTGTGGATTAGAGTATAAAAATTAACTCACCAAACACCCTATTATTGTATTTATTACCCATTTTTTTGAATAAATTCAATATATTTCATGAAATAACAGACAATCATATAAATTTTATAATTAATGGAAATAATAATGGTATAGATATTTATACATGGTTCAACCTCTAATGTGAGTTGTATAAACCCCAGATAATACACATGGCAATTAATTTGTGTCTCATAATCACTAACACACTATTATAATAAAAAATCATTAAGAGAAATTAACTATCAAGTCTTTTGGTCAATCCCAATTCTTTTTTCTATTTTCAATATACATCAACAAAATGTTCACAATAGGACTACCTTGAAAGGAATTTAATGAAATAAATAATATTAATAAAAATAAACATATCTATTTCTAGTGTATCTATTTAATTGAACATATACATGAATAGTGTGTTTATATTATTCTTAATCCAGAATATTTAATTAAATTATTTTATTAAAATTAATCATCAAATTCTCTGTAGAATTATCATTTAAAAATATATGAATTTATCTATTATTTTTTCCCACTCAATTCATATTGATCATATATTCTATTTAACAATAAAAAACAACCATTAAGGGTTTGGATTACATAACCTTCACCCATTTATACAAAACAATAATGGGTTGTAAATAATTCTATAAATAATTAAAAATTAGCATAACTTAGGTCTCCAATGTTAAAAAATGAGATAAAATCATCAATTATGAATGATCTGTACAAAGAATAAATGCATTGTATCCTATCATGTGCTGTTCCTTTGGTCAACATATTCCATTGATAATTTTGTACACATCCATCAACCAATTCTGATATTCATGCTTTTTTAATTCCATGAAAAATAATTAAGATATATATTCCATAAATATTTCCCATTCACCTAAATGTTGATTTTTATACAGAACCTTAATCCTTCTACATTGGTCAAATTATCCACCAAACATTCACAACCTTTATTTACACATTGTTTAATTTTGAATAAAAAATCACCAACAAGGTGTTATTTTTTCTATGATGTGAAGGAATATTGGAAATTTTAATTTGACACTACAAATTATACCCACCATTTTGATATGGGTTTCCATCAATAACAAATTATATTGATAAAAAATCCCAAAAACTTCAAAAACATAATAAAAAAAGATTATAATTCATGTTTTATTATTTATTCCAATTTGTATAATAATTTTAACCACCAAATAGGATTTTTTATTATGAATATATTATTTCAATGGAAATTATATACTGCACTCAAAAATTACAATTTAAAGGGAATAATGAACATTTTTTATTCCATATTTCCAATGTACATTTCATTTTATTTAAGAATATTAGAAATAATTTATATAACAAGTGTATTAAACCATCTCAAATTTGGAATCAACATGAGATAATAGACTATTATTCTTTGTTATGTTCCCTTTAGTCACCGTAGTCATGAAAAAGACAGTGAGGGATGATATCACATAGCTAAGGAATGGTTAAAATTGACAACATTAAATCCATAATTTATATTAAAGAGTGTGGTGATATATTCTCTTGGAATATATTTATTTTACTATGTACATTAAAGTGACTAACCTACATTCTTTTATTAAGTATGATTTATATTAATCAAATTATAATAATTTAGAAGAAATAAATATATTAAGTTAAATTTAACTAGGGAGTTTCATTGTAATATTATGAATTAAAATGATGAGGGTAGATGATATATTCCCTTTTTGGAAGTTTTTTTAATTCAGCATAACCAAAATTCATGGGTAAAGTCCCTCTTAATCTACATTAAAATGAACCTCAAACTCGTTGCATGATGTTAAAATGTACAATAAGTCCTAACAATACTAATTTAAACTATATGATTTTCTAAAACTCTATATAGATTTTTTTTAATTTAAATGAGATATATAAGGATTCCCAAACCCTGTGCTTCAGGCCCAACCACAATAAACCTTACATCTTTTCTTGCAATTGGGTCAGACATGCTTAAAAAATAATTTCCCCCATTCTTATTTGATTTTAATATGAAATACTGACTCTGTATTCATGCACTTTCTTTCCACAAAATTAACAATATGTTCAGGGAAATCTAAATCACCATAAAATTACTCATACTATCCAAAATAGAATTTTAAAATTCTTGAGGATACATTTTATTAATAATGTATATATATTATATAGTTTTATTTTCCTAATTTTCCAACCAAAAGGGTCTTTCTTCCAAAGGTTTCCACTATTTGACTATGCAGTAAGACACCCTAATTATCTTAGTGTAATGTCACCCTTAAAAAGTGTTTTTTAACTAACAGTATATTCATTCTTAGATGATAACTCTTCTACCTTCATTGTCTATTTCCACCCATATCACTCTTCAAATCTGGAAACCCTAGATTACAGTTTACAACCTTCCTCCTTCATACCTAAAATTTATAGCACATTCCCAAACAGATTATTGTGAAAGGGAGAATCAGAAATCTTTTAGTCCAAGAAAATTGAATATAAATTATATCCCAAAATGTCTTCTCTATATGTCATTAATCCATATATAATAACATCATAGTCATAAGATCTCAAATTGTACAACACCTACCATGTTCTAAGATGTTAAACTGCACTATCCACATCTTAGTAATTTGAATATAAACTATATGATGCTTCAACCCTTGTTATAGAGGGGCCTTCCCCATGAAATGAGTCATTTAATAGAATGTAACCTCCTTTACACCATCTAAATTATTATTAGAGTTATTTCCCATTCATGGTCAATGACATTATGAAATTTCTCTTTGTTTTCAGACGCCTTCCCTAAAAACAACCCTTCATGGCCTTGAAAAATACATATCCTCACAAACATAATGTAAAACGGTACTATAATGTTATACTTCTTAAGGATACCTTTGTTTTACCATGTAGTAATATGACATAGTTGTATTTTTATAATTCACCCTCCAAAATGGCCTTTCATCGAGATGATGCAACAGTTTGACTCAAAATCATGACTCTAAATCATGACTCAAAATGATGACTCAAAAATTCCCTAGTTAGATATTGGAATCACAAAATTCCCATGTTAGATATGGTAATCACAAAAACAAGACTCAAAATTTCCCTTTGGGTATCTAATTAATGATAGTATAGTATTGGTCAATGCACCTTGTTTAGTTCATCACTATAAAATTCATTGTCAATGTTGTTCCACCTAAAATACCATTCACATTAGTCAAGCTTGAAAGAATTTAAAAATACCACAAAAAGTATCACAATACTCTCTTGTTTAAAAAAAAACAATGGGAAACCTGGTTAAAAGGAAAATCTCAATTCATGGGACCAATGCACTGCATGGTTTAGGAAGAAATCTATCAATGATAAGATAATAGGCACAAATTTTGTTAGGAAAAAAAACCTAGAAAGGTGGCCTAAAGAAAATCCATGTCTCACCCACTAAGTATTCTTCATATTTGACTTTGGAAACAAGTAAGTTGATGACCCAAAAGACAAAATACTTTTATGGTTTTGTATATGAACCTAGAAATAATCAAACCATGCTCACTAGATCTAAAGATTGAGGACAAAATTATAGTGCCACCTCACCCCTATTGATGTAATTATAGAAATATTACATTAAATCAAATGGGTCATTTTCAGTGTTATATTATGATTATAGTAAGGACATGAATTTAGGAATAGGTTATTGGAAACAAAATACATATCATTCATATTCTAAAATATATAAGAACTTCCACATGATAGAGTCTCATGAAAAAATTTATAGGTGCGCCATGATATAATCATTGATATGTTGAAGTATTGGTTGATCATTATCCATATATTACAAAAAAACAAACTGGTGATGAGGCAATGAACTCTTCAACATGATGAATATTCCCTTTATCCACATCCACAAAATCCTATTCTTGTTCCATGAACCTCTTCAAGGTATGGTGGATTTGGACCATCTCTCACTTTATGGAATTTAGTTCTACTTGAAGATGTAGCATTAGAAGATATTTCCTATCAAGATGACTATGATGTTCTTCCACCTCCTTGGCATGATTATGCACTTCCTAGGACACAATAGCTCTGAGATCTTCAAACTATCCAATATTCCAGACATATATAATAGACCTAAATCACTGGCCTACGCACCAAACCTATGTCACCGCCTTGCACCCCATTCCTACAAAATAATATTTCACATGTAACCTATGTGGGTGACTTGTGTTACCATTAAAATATTTTCCCCAACCTCAGGGCAATACCCTCTTATTCAAATCAGATCCAATCCTAGGGGGGGACTTTCTGAAATACTATATTTTCTAAAAATTCATGAAATGATGGGACGAATAATTATTCAAATATTAAAGGGGGGAAGAGACCAAATAAGGATCATGGATATTCATTTGAGTCAGCTCGCATGCACCTAGACCGCACACAAGAATTCTATAATAGGCCCCCTATAAGAAATTGAAGGATTGACCACCCTTGAATGGGGTACCTACATTATGTAGCTACACTAAGTACCAATGAGGAAGACCTAAACTGACTTGGTTCTAATGTTTTCCTACAAATAGGACCATAGGGATCCTCATTGAATGATTAAAAAAAGAAAAATCCTCAAATCTCTAGTCCCAAAGATGCTTCAGTTATATCCTAAAAAACCCATCATGAAGCTATTTAAAACATGAGAGTAGAGAAAATTTAGGGGGATAGTGAGATCAAAGTCCTTCCAGGGTATGAATCACATGATACCCTCATGAGTACCCCTCCCCCTAGTTGAAAACAACTAAAGTTAATGCCGCCCCCCAAATCTGGGATCCCTATGAGACCATTTCAAGGATACCTAAGATTACATTGGTTACCAGAGAAAGGCCTCTCCGAATTGTTTTCCCCTAGAATTTTTATCTCTCTAGGAACCTCTATCTCACACAGTCTTTACCCTGTTCGATTCCATTAAAATTCCTCCCATGCCACTGTACGCAAAGAACCTTCTTCTCTTTAAGCCTTGACATGTGCGAGACACCTTATAAGCCATATTTCAAGCCAACAATGTCATCGATCCTCTTAATTTGGTTCCCTATTTTGAGGGGGACCATGTTAAATCTTCTACTAAAGCCTTAAAAAATGCACAACCATGGAGAGAGATAGAACATCTTGTATCCCATTTAGTTTTTAATTCCATAATTCCAATGCATCTAACACTTTTTCTACCTGGTGGGTAGGGTTTACGTTGTGCATGCATTTATACATCCATTTAGTCACAAGGTCCCTAATCCTAGTAGAAGTGTTAGGGACCTCCCAGTTCTGTATATGAAGTCTAGGGCCTTGTCTTTCCCTTGATGTCTCTACAAAAAGGTACTCCCATTCCATGTGAGGAGGGATAGTATCACACTTGCTTTTCACTTTGAGGGTTAGTGGTTAATACTCATCCCTTATCTTGAATAAGGAGTAGAGAATCTATCATGTAGTTATCCCCTAGACTTTACATCTAGGATATAGCTAAACGGGTAATCTAATGTTACTTTCTTTATTATGAAATATGAGTAGAGATGTGCACCCCAAAGCCCTTTATCCTATACTAGCCCCATCCTCTTCTACCCATGGAAAAAGAATTTCTTGTTTTCCAAATCATTTACTTCCTCTTGTATATCACATCCAATCAAAAATCATGTGGTATTAGAGGATAGATATGATTTTGATAACTACATAGTTAGATGTATGTGTTAGAAGAGAATAATTTTTTTGGATCTTCCTATCACATTCCTTCAGAGGGGATCTATTGGCATGGGTCCTCAAATCCATATATCCAACCAATATGGCATCCTTCTATATGGTGTAATCCTAGAAAGAAGACATTGATATTAAAATTGGCCATACTCTCAATGAATAAAGTCAAACGGAATATGCCTAAACACTGTAGGCACCAAAATCAACCCTTAATCATCTTAAATGGCCGCATTCCCTATAAGAGAAACATTTCGAGGGACTCTATATGTGTAGTTCCTCACAACTGAACTATAAGGGATTTTATTCCCATACAAATGGGATACCTAAGAAGCCTCCATGATGTCCAATACCAACACCCCAAATTCAACCCTAATTCTCTCCAGGAAACATTTCCATTTAGGTCATATCAAAAATGGGATCCTATATTCCCTCTAGGCTCCATGTGATTCTTTTTCATAAGTCCCCCACAAAAATTGGACTAGGAACCTTTCTCCTAGATGTCCTTGGGTCATGATGTTAAAATTTGCAATTTCATCCTCATCACATGGCTTTAATAGGTATGATGTTTCCTGGTAAGTGGAACTGAATTATATGGGTTCTAATTAATTTCATAAGGATATATAGGAAAATCATTTTATGTGTCTGATACCAACATCAATCAAAATGTTTTCTCCCTAGATGATGATATATTCTAGGGTGACCTACTATACATATCAAAGGAAACATCATAATAATAAACAAGAAAACAACATATAATCCATTAATGAAAGGGGACCATTGATGGAGAACCTCTAATGCAAAAAATTATCTCTATCGATGAAAACCCTTATATACATGAAGATGATTCTAAATTCCATACATGCTAAAAAATCTATTTTTAATTTAAGTAAGACCCATGTCACACTTGGGAATTAATAAAGGGTTTAAAAAAAATCTTAAATCTTTAAGGGAGTCTTAGAGTAATAAATAATTTACCCTAAAAGGGTGTTATTCTCAAGATCTCTCATCCCTTCGATCAATTAGAGACCCCAAGTGTCATTTGACCATTTACCAAAAACCACCTTCCTTTTCATAGAAAGTCAGAATAAGTGAACTACTATGTGTTTTTGGGTTGACAAACAAACTCTGTTGGATGCCATTTGAAAATGATGAAATCAACATGAATGATTGTGAAACCATTAAGACCCACAATATCAATCGTCGAGGACACAAACAATCATTTTCAATTAGAATCAACTATAATCATTCATGAATCATGTACTATCACTATATGATTCTATGAATTCTCATTAATATCTAAAAAATTCATGATAATCTGTAAATCATTGAGAATTTCATATGGTTAATTATAATGATTGATAGTTGGTAGGTATTTATGTCAAATACAATGAATCAATGAGGATTTTTTCTCTTAAGTAAAAATCATGATTAATATCTACATCACATAATTAAATATACCTCACACAATTTTATTTCATCTGTCATCACCTAACACGAGACCCATTCCCTTAATATATGGTTCATAATTCGATAAAATGGGTGTAATGATGAATACATTTTCTACATTCTCAATATTATTTTATTATTTCACAATTATATATATATATTATAATATTATATTTTTTATAATAAGAGGGAGTGTTATATAATCATGATAAATAAATTGTGAATGTTTTATTACCCTTAATTATATGGAAACAACCAATATATTTTCCTTGTAAAAATTTTACATATCCCAAAATACCTATACAAAATTGCCAATTAAACATGTCTTGATGTATAACCATGGGAATTAATAAGAGTATGTATATAAGGAAAAATTGGGATGAAATGTGGTTTAACGTATATAATAAATCATGCATTCTAAGGGGTTTAAGGGAAAAAAATAAAAAGTTATGTCTGAAGGCTATTAGAGGGTTTTAAAAATAGTCAAAAAATGATTCTAACAAACATAATTCTATTTTAAGTGTTTTTAAAGAGAATGTATTTTTTTTGGTTTCCAAATCTTGCATTATGTTATCTCTAGAAAAAGGAGGGTATTTGAAAAGGATATAAAAAATTGTATCACTATTTTGATTGTGAAATTTAATTTCAATAGTATATCATGATAATCAATTTAAATAATTAATAAAAATAGATATAAGTTCTTGAGAATCAAGATTAAAAAATGGAAACATATACATAATTATTTGAAATCTTTTTCATCAATATAAAAAATTCTCATGAATAATTTTAGGCTCAAAAAACTATTTTTGGTATTTAGTTAACCTATTGTTTAATATATTTATAAAAAAACATATTAAAATAAAATAAAAACACACATAAACTAAAAATAAAATGGGGGAAAAGAGAAAAAAATATTTACAACCGAAAATATAGAGTATTATCCTTCCCATAAACATAAATATTATATTTTACAATGTAACCGAATGAAATGATATACTCATGAAATATACATTTTATCTATAGAAAAATAATGTACATGTGGAAGGGTGGGGGTAATTTGGTGTTGTCAAATAATAGTGGGGTCATCCAATTTGATGATACTATCTTCATGTGTGGAGAACCCCCTAATGTATTACTTTAATCACATCATATTGTCTAAAAAGCTTCTTGGTGGCATCTCATGTGATCTCAATAGTACCATAATAACAAAAAATTATAGAAAACAAAATGTCTTACCTGTCTACAAATTTTTAGGCATTAACTTTAGCCTTGATCTATAGATAAGGAATTTATATTACACATGATACTCTCTCTTTTGGATCATCTTGTAATGTATTAATTTTAAAAATTATTTATATAGACTATAGTAAATATGTTGTTTTAATTAGATCTCCTTAGGTTCTTAAATATATAAATTTCTCCAACATGGGATAAAATCATGTTATGTTTTTTATAACCCAATATACTTTGTTATATACATCCACCACATGATGAAATTAATTAAAATATATAAAATTTTAGTGTGAAATATCAATAGAATTTTGGAATGTATTTTTATAATCTAATGTGGAATCATCCAAGATCATAATCTAATTATTTATGTATGGTGGAATTATTTTCTCTATTATCTACATCAATTACTGATTTTAAATATTTGAATGAACATTTTTGCAGTGTGGTAGAGTAAACCTTTAATTTTCACTCTATTATTTTGAAAATTAGAAGAAAAATTATGTTGGATAAATTATGACCCATGGTTACTGATGATTATCTTTGCTATTATAGAAATGAAAATAATAATAATATAATATTGGTAAGGACTTGTGGCCTTGGGATATTCTAATTTTCTATCATAATTAATAGAATATTGGTCCCAAATAAGGCAGGAGGACACACTTTAAGAGGGAGAGGAGTAGATTAATGTTATATTGAAACTTTCAATATTCATCTTGTATAATGATTAAGTTGATCAGAAGTTACATTATCCAAAAAATAATAATTTATATCCAAAAAAAATTATATGAAATTATGTTTATCATAAGTTGAACAGTTAACCTATATAAATTATTAAATGCATTGAAAAACAAATCCCTAGAAGTAATCTACCTAAATAAAATAAAATTAAGGAAATAAAAAAATAAGGGATAAAAAATGCATAGAGTTAAGGATTGAAATAATTAAAATCATTAAAAGAATATTAATTACCAATATAATTCAAATTAATAGGAATCCATTGATTTTAACCAAAGTGATAGAAGAATCTATGGACATGATATCATTTATCCCATTCCTAAAACTGGAAGATAATTTTCTAAAAACCCATCAAATGATATCTAGATTTATTATTCCCACCAGGGGATTTGGGGAGAGATACCATTTGATAAGGGATGGTTGAATAAATGTATGAAAACTTATTTCGATTAAAGAGTTTTTAATTAAATTAACACATACCAAATCTAGTCCCGACCTCAAGATTAGTTTGGTCACTATTATTATCTATTGATATATTTTGATCAAATGGTTACTTTTTAATCATTATCCATTAATCATATTAGTTTAATACTTATATTACACACGTTTACCAATTTATGTGATTGATAACATGAATGAATATAGTATACAATGTTTTAATTTATTTGAACTAACTAGGATACTTCAAGAAGCTTGCAATATGTAATGAACTAATGGACCGGATTCCACTAACATCAGTGGTCAGTTGTTTCTTTAGGATATACCTAGGGTCACAAATTTAAATTTTAATTACAATTCACCATTTATATGGGATAATTTCACTCTAATATATACCGCTATAAAGTTAAAAGAAATTATACAAACCAACATCAAAATAGCCTCACAACTATTATACATGATGCATAAAATATTATTTGACACCTTTGATATCCCAAATATTCCACTTCAAAAAGGAGCTATGAACTACTCTATAAATAACTACATTATCTACCACAAATATTTCCTTGATAACCAAATTCTTATTCATTGTCCAAATATTTAACGAGTGGATTCTATATTGTTATTCTTCCTCTAGAATTAAATTCTATTTGAATTAGATATATCATTTATTTATTGGATAAATAATGGAATTCAATATAAATTTAGTAATATCTCTCCATATTCCAAGATTTACAATATTTCTTCTCTCTAATTCAAGAGACATTCTCTTATTTTCATTTTATAAAGATCTTGAAGTCTCCATGGGTATAATAGTAAATTTCAACCATTAAATTTATGTCTATTATATTATATTTAATTCCCAAATTTTAGTCCCAAAATAATGGGAATATAAAACTACATGGGTCCCAACTTCACATGTTTAACATGTGACACCAATTAAAATGATGTGTTGCAATATGATCTGTAAAGAATATTATCCACATCTACTCTATTATGAGGAAATTTGAAACACAGTTCATAACACCAAGGTGTGTTGCACCTCAGTGTAAAATATTCTATAATATGGAATCTCTTATGTTGTGTGGTGATCACTTAATAACCAAATCCAATAAATCAACCTCGGAAATTTTATTTAAGTAACATGAAAATATCAATGATATTTTCAAATCATATTTGATATCAAATTGGCTATGGTAAAACCCCTATAACATGGTATGAAGGTATTAAAATACCCCAAAACCACTAAACATCACTTGATCACCCATTACGATTTGGTATGAACTATATGATGTGATATGTTCATTGATTGAAATTTCTATGACATGGAGGTCTTATATTCCATGAACGCCTCTAAAATTATAGGACCATATAAATTTGTTCATAGTTCCATCATGATTTAGAGATCCTCCCCATAGTGTGGACACATAGTCCTCATAAATACAATGTCTTTTATATTAGGCTTATACAGTGTAGACATCATTCTTTTCAATGTTCTACACATATAGAAAATCCCATATCAAATTTTACTTTTTACTCACAATTCTTAATAAGGTAGAAATATACATCCATGGTTCGTTGTACTACTATGGTTCCACCTTACACTACAAAAACATTACCTAAAATAATTCCCTATACTACCTATATAATGACTTTCATAACACCAAACCACACTAGAAATTCCACTACTCTTCTACCTAAGGCTTAGTCAGACTATCATGTATATTTATATTTGGAACCATCCATTCTATTGTTGTCTAGATAGATGATGGCTCTATTTTTTTTATTTTACAAGGAATCATTTTATAAAACCAGATGATCTAATTTAGTGTGACATATTCTTTCAAAAAAAGGGATGAACCTAATGAATTTTGCAGCCTGAGGCTATGGTTTTTCCATCATCCTTAAATTATTTTATTCTTATATAAAAAAATGATTCACAATAACATGAAAAATATTATCATGCCCTCTTATGAAGTGTATCCACCCATACTACGACATGAATTTTGTCTTCTAGGCTGATATACAACTATATTTTCTTTCAGAACATTTTTACTTTGGTTCCCAAAATATTCATTACAAAAAAAAACACATTGTAATGATAATAGATTCAATAAAACATTTCACCATCTATTGAAGAAAACACTTCACCATTCAATATATTAGCAACACATTGAATATTATAAAATTACTAATCATTAATTAGATGTTAAAAATTTACCCCTATATATTTTTTATATATACCTCTTATCAAAAATCTATTTCCATTTCCACTTTGGGGAATACAACCATTGTTGAATAAAATTATTCTCATTAAAACGACAATGTTTCCTCCCTTATAAGGTCTGGGAAAAATTATTTTCCCCACTATGTGGTTTGAGTAAACTTCTTCAAAAACATTTATAGATTTATCATGAAATCCTGATGGTTCTTCTAGCACTTCAAAATCAGATCCAAATCCATCTAGTTGATCAATTCTAATTTTTAGAAAATTTATAACTAATATTATTTTTATGAGGGAATAAAAAATATGTTTATGATAATCTACCTATACTTTTTCTATTAAAAAACACATGAACAAATTATTTTTTTTATTGAATGATTATTTGGGAACACAACTTGTGAATATAGAACCTAAAAAGATGATGAAGTATTACGGTCATTAAAAAATATTATTCCTCTTTGTTAATGAAATCCTTAAATCAAATAAATAGATGTTATTCTCCCCCTTTTTAAATATAATACATGGATTCTAAAACTTCAACTAATCAGTAGAGTATAATAATTATATATTTTTCATTCAATCTCTAAATTTTTTTCAAGAGATGGCTGAATTATATTAATTTTCATGAGATTACTAACAACTATGAAATGGTCCATCAACACAAACTCTATGATTTATAATATAGGGATATGTATAAGAAATAGGTTATTAATAAAATAAAACCCATATTTTCCAATTCTATTTGACTACTATAATACAATATATGTAGTTACAATTATTAGATTCTAAAAAGTAACCCTACCATTAAATTCAATCTCATATTAACCAAACCATCAGTGAATAAAAAACACATAGTGTGTGATTAATTCTAGATTTTTCATTCATAGTTAAAATTTTCACTTGAATCCTATTACCATCATTAAGAAAAAGAAAATAATATCAATTTTTTAAAATACATTTATTAACGTATATACTAAGGTTTCATTTATTGGTTGATTGTATTAGCAACTTTTGATCTTCATATAAAAATTTTCTACAAATACATCTCTTTTATCAATTAATATATTTTTTTAGAGTGAAATTTATCGATATTCAATATATTTTATGAATATGAAAGCAATCAAATGACAATAAATAAAAAATGTCTTATTATATTTTTTTATACTAATCATGAAATTTCAATATTATCACTGAAAATATATAAAGACATTAACTTCCATATTCAGGGAATGATATAAGCTGATATTATTTATTCATGAAACAATTACATTAATCAAACATTAACTCTTTAAATTTACTATTTTGATGCTTCTTGTAGATTATGTGAACAAGTAGTTTCAATTTGTAAAAACTTACAATTAAACTGTTTCCATACTCCAAAAAAATCCTTGACTCCACTTATATAATTTGATATAATTTCCCCATAGATTGTATCTCCCCTAAAACCTAGAAAACATAAATATTATTGAATAAAATTTAATTACATGGGGGTGATAGGTCGTTTTGTTTACTAAAGTTAAGGAATGTTCTAGTTATATGTGGAAGACCAATTCATTATAAAAACTTCTTTATTTCCTTTTCATATTGAGGAATTTAATTTAATAATCTCATTAATATTATTTTATTATTAAATATTTTATATGGTCATCTTCATGAACCCCTCACCAACATCTATCCATTGTGTAATTCCACTTATTAAAAAAAGTTCACAATTTTTTCTTTTGGTTTCCTCACCTTCAATGGTTGGGGATATTTTAACGTTGTGATATTAACACCTCTTATGAAATATTTATCTTTTAATGCATCCATAGTGTATCATTCATCAAGTTTACTTATCCATTGGAGAGATATTCCTCTATACATCACTCTATTTATTTCCACTATGGGTTTCTTAATGTTACACATATTTAATTGTAATGAGTGCTAGCTCAAACATACATTTCCTTATTAATTCATTATTTATATAAACTTTTATCTTTATCATGAAAGTAGAATATTATATACTTTTCCACCAAAATTATTTAGATAATTTTGAAGATGGATTATAGGAAAAAAAATTCTTTAAGAACCCTTTACTGTGCTTTGTTAGTTTCCTCTAGGATAGTGAACTTCTTTTCAAGTATGTTTTTTCTAGTGTACACCATTTCCTTATATGTCATATTAAGGGGGGTTTTACTCTTGTAGAAATTTAAATACAAGTTCCCATGGTCATAATATATAATGAAACTCTTTTGAAAATCACTATTCATGTATTCATTCATTGGTTAAGGTTTTATTGTTGAAATGTGTTTTATAACATGCTCATGGAATTTTATAAATATTGACATGTTGTGTTCTAATATACTATAAAACTATCATTTCCAAGAAACATTTTCTTTAGATCAACTTATTTAATATTTTTCAAGAGAATTATGTTTTACCAAATATACTAGATTTTTATTTCTCCTTACCTTCATTGTTAATTATTCCAAAGAGTGAAACTCCACCTCCACTTTTTTACATCACGGAATAATTATTATTTTTATATATTTGATCTTATCATATTTTTTCTTAAAATAGTATCCATTTTTTTCACACATGAGAAATCATGTAAAATATATTATCTTATATCAACATACTAGTGGAATGATTCCTTCCATCAACTACTTATATGGGTCCATTCTCATCTTGATATATTGTGAAGGGTAATCAAGAAAATCTCTAAAACCCTTAATTTTGTCTCCCATCATCATTATATTAAAATTCATGTCTACCTCTACACACCATATCCTATTATTACACATTTCATGATATTTAATAAATTCTAGATCCACTTGAAATTTTATTTTTTTATTAATCCTTATCTTTATACATAGACCACATCTTTTCTTGATTACTATATTACCATAATCTAGATTCCGTCCTTTATATAGATGATATTTTATAATTGGAATTTCAACATCTATCAATATATTTGATAACATCTGAATATTTATATTTTAAATACACTATAAAATATTATTAGAGTCATATTAAACATTATTATTATTTTTTAACCTAATTTTGAATGTTTTTTTATCCCATGAGTCTTCCACTTATATTTATTGTTTATAATTCATTACATAAGATAGTCTTAATTAATTTTTTTCACTATTTTATTATTACATGATGTCTTTATTATTATTTACATAATGATTATTAGTCATATAATTTTTCAATCTTCATCCAAATATCATTGGAAAAACTTTAGTATGGGATATTAATGAAAATATTACCTTTAATATAACCCTTTAATGTTTTTAGTATAATAATCAATCTTTGTATTTTTATTATTTTATTAAAACCCAACTTCATAATATATAAGTAGAACAATTTCATTGAGAAATAATTTATGTAGAACTCAAAAATGTAATTCTAGGTATGTAATAATCTTCTTTGAATCTAAAAAATAATTCCATGAAATAACGTATCCTCTTATGAGTTGTCGATACAATGGATTTATAATAATTTTAAAAAATAGTAAAAAATTATTTTATTAAAATGGATCATCTATGGGAAAAATAAATCCAATAATGAGAAACCTTAGTTTGATAATTATTATTAGGCCCACAATCCACTTAGGTGATTTATAATAAGATAGGGGTTGGTTGAATTAGCGTATGAAAAATTCTGGTAATTAAAATAGTTTCCCTTCAAACTATATCTACACAAATATAATATCGAAATCATGATTAGTATGGTCATTGTTTTAATATTGTGATAGATATTGATCTGATTGTTCTTATTTTAGTGTTTACCACTTAATAAAATAGTTTTAATAGCTTTATTACCCACTTTTAACAATTTGTTTCATATGGACTATAAAATAATAAAATCACACATGATAAGAGGATTTACATGTTTCCCCTGGTATAAAATTATCCATGTAATATGAAATAAATTATGCATAGATTCCCCAGAATCCACTAACCACACTTATTGGTGACTGGGAAGTGATATGGATTAAGAAACTCCCCATATATGTTATGGGAGAACTCATAATTTCTATAAGAACACTTTTATCAAACAACCATCCTTTACTCACCGCACCAAATAGAATATCATGTTAGAAAATAGGATAAAATAAAAATAGTCTTACCATTATTGTATATGATATAGGATATATGATTTGGATGAATTTATCTCCTCAGGATTGACTTTCATAGAAAGAATTAAAAAATATTCTATAAATAGATTTATTTTCATTCCATGAGATGTTATATAAAATCCACTTCTTCTCTTATATACAAATATTTAACGAGTTTTAATGAATCTTATTCTTCTTGAATAGTTCATCCCTCACTCTATAACTGATTTATCTATTTCTCCATAAAAACTTCTCAATAACACTTCTTAATATTTATATTGAAATATAATGTTAAAGTCTAATATTTCTAATTTTTTTCCCTAAATCATGATAGATTCTTCTCTATCATATACAGGAATAACTTTAAGTACTTATTGGTATGATTGGAAATTTATTCCTTTAAATCCCCTTAAAATTCATGTAAATGATCCCATATTTAATTCACTTATTTTACATTGGAATCAATGATTATTTAAAACAATAGGGATATTGACACATGAACATCATAAAATGATAAAATTCAACAAAGTGCGATCAACATTGATCTATGAAGAATAAAACCCCCTATATACCTCTATGATCATATTTTCACTATTGTGTGTACCTCTAAGAAGTAGTGCACCTCATATTAATGGAAAAATTTACATGGTTTCTCTTATTTGGTGTAGTGATCTATAAACAAAAAAAATCGAAAAAATCCATTGAAGAAGTTTTATTTATATTACATAAATATTTTAATGAAATCTTCCAATATTCCCCAATCATGGATTTTTTTGGTAAAAACCCTCTAACTAGCATGAAGGTCTTCAAATCACCCAATCCACTTACCTTTACCAAATCAACCTTTATAGTTTGATATTAAATTTCCAATGTGGAATTATTATTAATAGATACTATTGTGGCATGTTAGGCTTTTGTAGAATGAAAAACCATAAATTATAGGACTAAATAAATTCATCCTAACTCACGTTGTGACATTGTGATCTTCCCCACTATGTGAAGACAAGGACACCATAAACCTAATGTCCTAAAAACAATGAAACTATATCATGGTTCTCCGTTATTCTATAGACATCATAATTTGTAGGTTTCACCATATATTATAATTTTCAAATAAAATTTCACTTTATAATCCCAATATTTAATAAGGAAGAACAAGTTATCCATGGTTTGTTATCCCCTAATGGTGCCACCCTTTACTATAGGTAGTTTTAAGGAAATGGTACCCTATGAAACATTTTACATGAATATAATATAACCATCCTATACATTATATGACACTCATAATTTATCCCATTCATTAACTAACTATTGTGATTGTTTCCCATAAATTCTATCCTTCTCCCATTGTAAGGCTGAGAGTTAACACCATTTTTTTCCATTTTACAAAAACTCCTTATGCATCCCATATTGATTCAATATGACATAGAGAAATAATTCCAAATGAATAATGGGATCACCCTTATGAATTTAGGAACCAAAATTTATAAAAATTTCAATCTTATAAGAGTTTGTGTTTTTAGAACAATCTACATCAATGTGGTATGATAAAAAATAGGAAACATCCTTTAAGGTACAACAACATATGCTATTGTTTGATTTCTATCTTCTAGTATGAACGCTAGTTCTATCTCCCTGAAAAGCTTCTTCTATTTTGTGTGAACAATATTTAATAAAGAAAACACTTTGTTTTGATATTATAGATAACATAAAAACATTAAATTTCTTATATAATAATCCATTTATCATCTATTTGTGGGTAAAATATCCAACATAATCAAATTAACAAATCGAAAATTAATTCTAAAAGTCCTCCTACCACCAAAATCCATTGATCACACTAATGAACTGTAGGAAATATCATGAACTCTAATATTCATCTACTATATCCCAATTGAAATGGTTCTGGATTCATGCACCTAGAATCATTAATTAGATGAAACATGAAATCCAAATTCTAGACCCAAAAGCTTCTCGATCATTAAGTATTATTTAGACCATTTTTATAATAAATTATCTATATGATCATGATAGGTGTGATAAAAAACATATATGAATGAAAATATTATTGAATTTTTAATGAAAAAAATACAAAACGTTTTCCTAAGAAAAACTTTATAGAAGAAATATAATTATAAGAACACAATTACAATGAGATAATGCAAAAAACTAAAAAAATTGAAACTATCCAACAATATTAGTATAAATTTCATTTATTCCTTGAAACCTAAAGGTGAAATTTATAAATATCCAATTTAAAAATCTCCAACGCTAGAATTGCGAGTTCCATGGGGGTTTTAAAAACAACATCATACACAATCTTATATCATTCAATGGATGTATATTTCCATTCAATCATCCAATGTGTTCATCATTTCACTACATTATAATGCAATTTATATTTTATAGTTTATGTATAGATCAGGTCAGTTCATTAGAACATTATATAAGAATAATAAAACTATATAGAACAAAAATAATATATAAAAATTAATATAATTTTAAAACCACAGTGAAATATATTCAAATTTATAAAAAGGATAATAATATTAATTAATATAACAATCTACACATTTTTACCATAAAAAATGAAGTATAAGATAAATTTAGTAAAAAAAAGTAAAAAACAATTCTTATAGGTTCTGATTAAAATATTCACGAGATTAATATTCAGATGATATAATCTATCTCTCATTTAATCTATCAGAGTTACCCCACCTTGAGAAATAATTCAAAGAAACTAAATTAGAAAATAAAACCTAATATTCATAAATTTCTCCAATATTTTAATTTAAAAAACAGACAATACATAAATGTAAAAAATGTGGAAGAAGTTTTTTTGGCATTTACAATTTTTTTTAAAAGAACACATTTAATTTTTTAATATCTTTCAAAGAATATTTCATCCATTTTATTTTTACATAGTGAATACATACATTTTTAATTATCTACCCATTTGTGATGGTAAAGAAAAATAAATATTAAACACTTTCAATAATTTATGTGAAATATATAATTAATACATAAGGGAAAACAATTATTTTCATTGATATTTTTATTCTTTATGGAAATTACCTCTCATATTTAATAAAAAAATACATTTTGGAATACAATTTCTTACTATTACAATTCAAATTGATAAATATAGATTTTATGGTATTTATTAATGGACAATAAAATCAAACAAAGAAAAACTTTTGGATATTAACTTCCAATATCCATGGATGATATTAAAATACTGAAAATTGTTCAAATAAATTAAAAAAAAGCCTTTTATCTTCTATAAATAGATCCATGTGTTAGTATAAGGAAAATATTTCTCACTTTCTTAATGGTTAATTATGTTATTACAAAGTGAAAAGTAGATAATAAACTTTAAAAAAGTAAAGGATAAGATAAAAATAAACACGTTATATTATGATAGTATGAAGTATATATATGATATCAAAACATTATAATATTAAAAAAATACAAAATAATAAAATATTAAGTGAATTATACCTTTTTGAATGTTAATTTATATTAAATTAAATTAAAATAGTAACTTATGTTTGGTATTATTATAATAAACATTTAGATAATATTTTTAAAATTCTATTTAATGAACTTATAGCTGATGTAATGGATATAAAATAAAATGTTAATATAGTTCTTATAAAAATAATCCCTTCCCCCTTTCTCAAGGATATTTTCAATTCGATAATAGTGTTGAAAAATATATAGAGATATTACAAATTCTTATTAAACATAAAAAAATCTATTATATGTATTAAAATTTATTTGAATTCAATAGTTTAATTAAAATATCAGTAATTTAATTTTTTGTTCCAATAAGCTCAAAAATTATAATTTCATTTTATTGGTCCTAATGATATTAGTGTTTTATGTCTATATGCTTCATACGTGAGTGATATTATGGAAATATAGAAAACTCTATAGTCTATGTTATATCACTAAGAATTATAATTTGAGAACATTTCCAACATAAACTTGTGAGTTTTTGTTACATCCATAGCATGCTAAGAATGATAACGTAATGTTTCAACGTATCCAAATTTTGTGGTACCAAGTTATAATGCAGGTTATTTCTTTAAGAACCATGAAACTAAAGACTCCCCTAATGAAAAGTTACAAAACTACCCTTCCAATCTATTTTACATATTCCGGTGTTTGTGTGAAAATAAATATTAATTGAAATTTTATTTCAAGATAAATAAAATAAATTTTAATCTGGAGTTTAAATTAGGTAGTGGAAGCTACTCTTGATTCCTTTAAGAGGAAATTCCTTTATATTTTCATGGATTATCACATGTAATTATACATATTATATAATGTCTAGTTGAGTTTAAATTAAATAGAGTAATCATATGACCATCCTTCTAAATAATGTTTGATCAACAAATTTTCTAGAATCCCAAATATCATGTTTACATGAGGTACCTATCAGAGTAAGAATACTTGATTCATTATCATAAAAAAAATTAATTGTTTATTTAATTTATTTTCTTTTCATTTTTTGAGTAATTTGAAAAATAATAAAAAAATTATGTTTACCAATCCTTCTTTTCTCAAATCACTGTTTATATATTCTGAGAAACTATTAATGAGAGATTTCTTAATTAAGATAATGATAATAAAATTGACATAAATTTGATAAATTATAGTTTCCCAAAAAAATTATCAATAAAAATTATGGGATCTTGTAGTTATTTAAAAAAGGATTTTAATTTAATAACATGTAAAAAATATTATTATAGGATCTAGAATCTACTTCATGTTTTAATGGTGCTTAGGTAATTTTTTAAATATTTTCTAGAAACGTAAATTTTTTAAAAATAGGGATTATTCTAAAATAATTTATCATGAATATATATGTTAATTGAGGAACTATTTAAATCCATCTGATATATATTAAAATTAAGATGATTTGTAAAGGTTATAAGTATATTAATGGACTTGGTCCTAGAAACCAGAGTTCATGTATCTCCATAATATATTCCCTCTTCCGGATTGTATCCCTAAGAAATAAGTCATACATTACTATAAATGATAACACAATTTTCATCACATTTATTTAAAAATGCCCATTTTACTCTTATAATCAAAAAATCTTTTTGATTCCCAGACAATATCCAAACATTATTCCATTAAAACTAATTGAAATCTTCATGTATTGAAATTTTCTAGCTTCCATCACCTAAAGACTAATCATATTTTTTATAGGACTATGTTGAGATAAACATATAATATTTTCACACTCATTTCATTTGGAATTAATAGTTTTTACATGTTGGATTGTATCATCAACGATACTATAAGTTGAATAGTTTTTTATGAATATAAAATTAATCAGTATAAAGGAATGTTATTTTTATTATATAACCATGTTGACACCTAATAAATGATATCCTTGATGATTTAATTTAATTATTCTAATTTAAAATATGTAAATCTTTGACTGATGGTCTTCAAATTCTAGTATCAATATAGATGGGATTTCAAAACAATAATCATAATCTGTAACTTATCAATGATTTAGACTATAAAATTTATTTGTTTCTTAAAAAAACATCAAATATTTTTTCCATAGTATGCATCAATTTTTTTTGAAACATTAAAAGGCTTATTAGTGGTGTAATAACAATGAAATATCCCTTCAATAACTTTTTGATCAAATTTTTGTTAATTTTATTCATTATTCAAAATCATCAATTTTTGTCCCAAAACATTCAAATAAATAATATTAGGTTTCTTTCAAGTATATAATTCATAAGGGGGTGTTATTAGGCACCAGATGAAAGAGAAATTTATTTATAGTGTATCAAGATATACTCATGTATTCCACTAAAACATATTTAGCTATATAGTATCCACATAACATTGTATTGGTAATTTATTAAACGATTCTATTACTTTATTCCACTACACCATTCTGGTGCGATGTTTTAGCATTGAAATATTATGAGCTATGCCTTTTTCATTGGGAAAAAATTAAAAAGAATTTATAAAATCCCCAGCTCGGTCACTCTAAAGAGTGACTAAATTTAATATTTATTGTTTTGAACATGAGTTGATTTTTTTAAAATAATGTTATAGAATACATGTCAATGTTTATCGAGTTTATTTATAAAAAATGATATACATTTAGTGTTTATCTAAAATATTCACTATTTTTGTATCACTAACAAGTTACATGTGCAGTAACTATATAAAAATAGAATTTGGGACATCACCTATATATTTAAATATTGACTTATTTTCAAGGATCATAAGAATTGGAAAAATTATATTGATATTATAATAGGTCCAAAAGTAGTCATTTACAAGATATATTAGGTATGTTATGTATATTATAGTTTAATAATATCATATTTTAATTCCTTACAATATCCAGTAATGTTCTAAGACATGGTAAAAACAAATTACTATGGTATTCTAGGTCTATCATGAAATGATTATTATTCCAATAAATACACAACATGTGAGCTGCATCCTAACTTTTAATTGTTCATTTATCATTCTAAAAGATCATAGAGTAACCTTCACCCAACAGTTTAATAATGGAAATGATGTTTTACACAAGTCCCCAAACATAAAACACATTAAAAATTAATATATTGTAAAGATAAAAAATCACCCATACAATAGTTTTTATATTTTATATTATCTCCAAATGTCACTTATCCTCCCTAGTCCTATTGTATATTGTATAAATTAGATGTTTCGCCTTTCATATGTGAAGAGGAACTTCTATCCATGTACCATATATTCCAACTACTGGTATATATCTTAACTTTATAAAAAATTCAGGAATAAGATTTTGATACCCAATCATTATTCGGTTTGAAAGTGTTATTGAAAATACATTAAGTACCCAACCTTTTTTAAACTCATATATATTGTATAGCTATGAGATCTTTCCAAATATAATCATTTGGTGTTTTATGAATTATACCTTATTCAAATATTTTTCTCTAGTGTTTTTCTTTATAAAACATAGCATTAAATGTTACATTACTTGTTAATGGATTCAAATTTTGATGAAGAAATGCACTAGTGGTTTCAAAACATTTTATCACATGTTTACATAAAGGCCATAATTGTATGTATTATTTTTCAAATTAATTCCATATAATAGTAGAATTATTTAATAATGGTCCATGATGATTAATATAGAATTTTGGATTAAAAATTTTCTTTTTATATTTTGATTATATTATAGGGATTATTTAAGTTTTCTATTCAACATTTTACACAGTAATTTATTTTTTAAATTCATTCAAATCACTAATAAGTTAACTTTTACCCTTCCTTAACATGGTAATTTATAATAAATTATTTTTTAACTCAAAATACAACATATAATTTATAAAATAAAATTTGAAATTTTATTTTCTATTTTGGGAACATTTTATTTATAAATATTATGGGTTTTCATCATTTTTTCTATTTTTCTTCAATAGAAAAGAAATATATCTAGTTATTTATTCAACTAATGGTATATCATTCACATCTTCAGATGAATATGAACTATTATCTTCATACAAGGAAATTTATTCCTTTCCAGTTATAAATAATTACTCAACTATATTATGAGTTACCTTCCCCTTTATTCATAGATCATTATGGTGAATATATGAATTCCAACTAAAAATCATACATCTATCATCCCACAAATAACTATTATTATCATATGATGGATATTCATAGAAACTCTATATATAATTAATATCATGGAAACATTCCTTATATTATATTAAAATACATCTCACACATATTTTTTACTTCATCCTTAGAAAATATGGAAGTAAATTACTTTTTTTCTTATATTCATAACATTTTTTTGTCTTAAGGATCTTTAATTTTATATTTATATTTTATATTAATTTTATAGTCATACCAAATTTTATTTTTTTTCAATAATAATATTATTTATTCATCTCAAAAAATTATTTATCTCCAGTTTTCTATCTTTAGTATTAATTTCATCTAATTGATGGTTTTACTTCTTCAGGAAAAATAGATTTATATATATGATCATTGCAAGTTAATAAAATGGAAAATAAAGTGAATATGACTATATTATTTCTTTTATCCTTCTATGAATCCCTCCTCAACCAATCCTCACACTGAAATAAAGTTACAATGAGATCATCAAGACTAATAATTTTCATATTCTTAGTGTCATCAATATCCACACCCTAGGATTCCAATTATTCATTAAAAATTATAATCACTTTTTCCAGATTCTGTTAATTAGTGATTTTTTTATCACCAAAATACTGATATCCTTTATAAACACTCATGTTGTGTTAATGTATTTGTAACCCAAATTCTCTAATGATAAAATAAAGGGTCTGATAATCAAAACATAACATATCTATTTGAGTCTCAATAAATTTTTTTTTGATGAGATTAATCTTCAATATTATCCATTTTCTATTCACTATCTCACATGATGAAATTTTACTTCAGATGTTTTGTTTCATCAAGAAATGAAACATATACTATACAATATAGTTTCATTAATTCTATAAATTTTCATCATGATTAAAATTAAATAAATATTTATATATAATTCTTTAATTTCATATCAACATAAGAAACTAACCAACACCTATTATGATAATAGAAGTCTTTATCCTCACCAAGAAATATTAAAATTACATACCATGAAAATTCAATGGTCATATTAGATTTAATTTCTCTAATGTTCTAATAATAAATATTGGAATATCTAAACAAGTGGTAATTACTCATTTTTTTTGTTACTTTGAGAAAATTTATATATGTTTTGATAAAATAAATAGATAAAAAAATATTAATATTTGATAAGTTCAAGAGAGAAGATCATCTGAATATATAATCTATGATACAAAACATGGGTATAAGAAAAAAAATAAATATAATATTTAGAATTAGGTAGAGTGTAGCTCTGAAACAAAGTGCCAGTCCAAAAGAATGCATGTTAATGAAAATTAATAGCATTGAATTGAATATAAAACAGAAAAATTAAATTTTATTAACATGATGTTTATGTTTATAGGAAGATTGACTATACAACTTGATTATATCATATCATAGTAATATAATAAATTAGTAGAAATTATATTTATTGTTTGTTAAACATTTAGCTAATATATTTTATTAATTATGTTGAAGAAATAAGAAATGGAGGTAATCTTATTAACCAATGAAACTAAAAGTAAACTAATCAGAGAATAAGAAAATTATTGTAAAAATTAATAGATTTATTGATGAAAATTATTAAAATCCTAGAAATGATATTTATTACCAATATAATTTTAATTCGAATTAATCCTTCACTTTTAATAAAGTAGGATAGAGAATTTGTAGACATGATCCCATGTATCCCACGTCTAAACTTTAATATTCATCATCTAAATAAAACATTAGAAATTATCATTATTCCTATCCAATAAATCAATATGTCAAACTTAGTAATAGGGATATGTAGATGAATATACCATAAATAGGAATTATAAATCAAATTCATAAAATAAGGTGGGTGATTTAAAGGAAAATAAGACAGGGGATATAGAGGGGACCATACCTTATGTCTGAAATAGTTTTTTCACTTGATCTTATTGTCCTCTTGAATATCACTTGCATGAAGTTTCCCTTAAAGAATATGTAATTTTCCTTGGTGTGAGAAAAAAAAATAGATAAAGTGGGAGGTGGAGTAGAGGGGTTTTTATATATCATAAGAGTTACAAGTATTGTGAGGATAAAGGGGGTGGCGGGGAATGTAATTTGTTCTTGAGGAGGGGTGGTTTTAAGTGATTAAATATTGATTATTTTATATTAAAAAACAACCAAATTTGAGTGGAATTAATTCCAATTTATTTCATTAATAATTAATTTTTTATACTTCAGTTAAGGTTGATAGAAACATCCACCACCAATTTAATATTTTATTTCTATGTATTTTGAGTCTTTACCTTTTAAATTTATCCCATTACATTGTCTTACTTATAAAGCGGTAAATCAGTTTTTTTACCATGGATTTTTTTAATGATTAAAAAAATTATTAACTAATTATTAACTTTTTATTCAAATTATGGAATCCATTTTATCAAATTCAATTAATGAAATTGGAAAAATTAAATTTAAAACAAAAGATGCAGTAACGGGAAAAAAATAATGTTCTCATGAAATGTATTTTTTAGGGAAAAAAGATGACTTTATATTAACTATATGAAAAATAATAATCATTATATGACACTAAATTAATATTTAATGACACATAATCTATAAATTTAATTTAAAAATTTTATATTTGGTATTTTTTTAATTAAAAGGTCAAACATTATGTAATTTAAAATATTTTTCAGAAAAACCCTTTTTAAAAACAATTAAACATATTATAAAATATAATATAATGTTGATTAAAAATAATTTATGTTAATAAAATACCACAAAATAAAACTTTTATTACATTAATCTATATTCAAAACAAAATTAGACTTTTAAATTTCTTAATTTTCTGAAAATAAATGACATTTTTACAAAAAGAAGATTTTTTTACTATTCACTAAAAAATTAATCTTTTTGAGTTTTTTTTAAAATAAACATAAGATAATTATGAAATGATAAATTCAAAAATTAAATTTGTCTTTTCAAATTAATTTTTTATAATTTTAAAATTAATCTAATAAATATAACCTTGTATGAAATTATTCTAATAAAACTATTTACTTTTCAATTTTACGAATTATTTTATAAGGAATTAAATTATTAAATTCAAGAATAAAAATAAATATAAAATAAAATTATTATATCATAACCTGGTTTGTAACATTATCCCCCTTATATAAATTGAGTCCTTGAAATTTTATTCACTTATAAAACAAGTGGGGATACCTTTCCCTAATAGAATTTTCATACTTCCATGTTTCTTCTTCAACCCTATGGCGTTTCCATTAAAACATAACTTGGTGAATTACTTTGTTACACCATAATTTATCTCTATATTTATGAATCTAATTAGGTTATTCATTATTATAAATTTTCTGTTCTAATTGAACTACATTAGGACACAGAACAAGATATGAATCTGGCTCATACCTTTCGAACATTGAAAGAAGAAAAACATTGTGTACCTAGGATAAACACATAGGAAAAACCACTGAGTAGGAGAATGATTAAAATTTATCAGGCATTTCATATGGCCCAATAAACCATGTAATTATATGTCAAATTTTTACAAAATTAATAATAAATTTTTTGAGATATTTTAAAACTAACATGATCACCTACCTTGAATGAAAAATTATTCCTCTTGTTATCAGCATAAATTTTCTTCTTTCACTAAGATGTCCTAATATGTTTCTAAATAATTTTTTCCTCTTCATCCATTTAATATGAAAATTTTATTACCTAAAACATTAATTCAGTCACTTAATCCCAAAATGTTAGTGTTTTAAATTGCTTTCCATATAATTCCTCAAAAGGGGTTATCTGTATACTCTAACGAAAACTATTATTGAAAAAAACTAAACAAAAAAAGTTTTTGATCCCAAATTCCCCAATAATTCATTTAATAAGCACATATCATATCGTTTAAGGTCTGAATTTTTTTTTAAAACTATCCATCATACCAAGGATGAACATCTGTGATAAAATTTAATTCATTGTCTAATGACTTTTGAAGGACTGTCTAAAAATTAGAAGTGAATATGGGATCATAGTTTGATACAATTGAGAGTGGAACTCCATGTAACCCAACTGCCTTATTAATATATAGTAATGAGATTTTATCTAAAGATAAATTATATCGGATGATAAGGAAATGTGAATACTGAGTTAGTCAATCAATAATAACCCAAATTTCATTATTACCTCAAGTAGTCTTTGGTAGTCCCACCATGAAATCCATGGATACATTTTCCCATTTATACTATGGAACTAGAATTGTATTGATTATTCCATTTGATAATTTCTGTTCTACATAAAACTATTATAAATTAAAACATTTAGTGGTTAATTCAACAATATATATTTTCATTCCATACAGCCTATAATACTCATGAAGGTCTATGTACATCTTAGTGATTTCAGGAAGAATGGAAAAAGAGGTACTATGAGATTTATTTTACAAATCCTTCTTTAAATATGAATCAAATGAAATAGATAATATTTTTCCAAACCTCAAAACACAATATTTATCATTATTAAATTCAGGATGCATATCATTTTTAACCAACTATACATTTTTTTGTAACTCAAAGTATTTATTCAATGATTTATTAGTTATTTCGGATAGAGAGAAACACACTAACACCTAATAAAATAGTGTATGTTATTTAATCCAAAACATCTACGAAAAAGGTCATTAATTAACTAACCAAGGGGTCATGTTTCAAACATAACATTGTAAATGTAGCATTATTTTTACAACTCAAATCATGCACTACCTAGTTTTATTTTCTATGATGGTGATGAATTGTACAATCATAATCTTTAATCTATTCCGGAAATCTTCTTTTTATCAAGTTTATATATTTTTGTTTTAATAAATACTTCAAATGAATGTGATCAATCTATATTTAACAGCTTTCTCCAAATAAAGGATGAAAACATATTTTCATAGAAAACACCACATCAGGTAATTCCAAATCACATGAATGATAATTTTTATCATGATTATTTAATTGACATGAAGCATAAGAAATTACTAGATCATTATTCATTAATAAATAACCTAGACACTTAAAATAAACATCAATTCAGATAAAAAACTACCATTTTTTATGGAAAATCCAAAACAAGAGTATTCACTAATTTTATTTTAGTTCCTAAAAAATGATCACATTCTTCTTTATAGATTTATTTTACACCCTTACAAGTTATCTTAGTCAGTGGGTGTCTATACACACCAAATTATCATAAAAAATACACACCAGAAGAAACACCTAAAATATGGGTATTATATTCCCTATAAAAAATGGATGAAAAGGGTGAGAAAGACACATGGAACGTGTGACCGATAACTAGATATGTGATCACATGACCATAAAAAGGTCATGTGGGTAAATATTTCACATAGTATAGCATTCTATAATATCATGTTGAATGTATTTAAAAATTCCTTATACTCTTGCAAAGGTGTCCAAGATTTTAACTGATCATGTGACGGCTACCCGATTATTTCTTCCAGATCGTGTGACTTGTCTGTTAGTTAGCATTAAAGAAACCATCCAAAAATATTTGTAAAATAAGGATAAAAATAAGAAAAATAAGGGATCCTATTGTATTCATAAAATTCAGGCGATGTTCTATGGTGGTTAGCAAGACACCGCAAAAGACATGATGACATGTCATCCTTATCGTGAAAGATCCTTCTACTAGGTCACCTTCATCATGAGAAGGGACTCAAACATGTCCATGAAGTCTTGAAATCCTTCTTTGGCTCTAAATACAAACAAGAGGGTTCACCATTATAATTCATGTGCATCACCACAAGACCCTTTATTGGTCATGCGAAGCAACATCTATAAGGAGAGTGATTGTCTTCAACCACACTCATACAAACTTTTGAGGTCCCCATGCCTGGTAAAATTAACATGGAAATAAAAAGAGAAATAATGGGATATTATTGTGAGGTGAATATATAATGATCTTGTGTGAATGAGTTAGGCGATAAATATTGATCATGTGAGACCCCCACCCCTCAACAAGATAACTTGATCTCATGAAGGCACCTCAATGAGCCACATATGTCCCACATAATTCCCCAAAAAGCTCCACTAAGATCACTTGAAAGCCTCTCAATAAGAATCCTAACCTCATGAATGTCCCTAGACTTATTTAATGACATTTTTAAATCCCCTTGTAATTATAATTTATTAGGAAAGGAACCATTTCTTATAAAAGTCTGAATAAATGGAATGTTGAATGGATGGTTATAGAGTCACTGAAAATCATGTAACATCCTAGGAATAACCCCAAGATAGATATCAAAAAACATGTGACACCTCATCCCTCCACCAAATATAGCCCAAATTAGAAATATATGCATAGAACAGGGCGGATTTTAACCATGGTGGAGAGGAATAACCCCACTAGGTCAAGAAATAATCTATCCATGATCCGTCAAGTATGGAAGTTTATAGTGGAATTATTGGAGCGATATATCAGGAGATCCAGAAAGTGTTCTACAAGGTAAAATATGGGGAATGAATCCAAGGGTTATGAATCATGCATAGGAACATCACATGATCACTTATGATCAGATGAATAAATTCTGGAACGATAGCTAGATTATTAGAAGGACATCCCACATGTCAGTTAAGTCATGAGAAACCTAAAAAATGATAAACACTGAAAACAATCTAAGGCGTATGTGAAATAAAAGCTAGTATACTTACTAAAGGAAGTGATAAATATGCAAATACAAGTATAATGATCCTCATTAACTTCGCATGACTCATCCAGATCATGAAAAATAACTAGGAATGTACATCCAAGACATGAAATATCCTCTTTACATACCATTCGGATCACGATATGTTGTATGGATGCTTCAAACAATTCACACGACACACTTCTATAATTCCACCCAAGTCTCAAAAATCCCTTAGAGCTCGACACCTATATCTTGTGATGCCCTCTTGGAATGTCACCCAAACATATGGGTGACACCACTGCATGTCAACTTGGTCTTGTGAAACCATCTGGGCATACAAGCCATATCTCATGGAATCCTCAAAGAATTTCATCTGGGTCTCACGATGACACCAAGAGATGTCAACCTAGATCATGTGATGTTCCCTAGAAAATTATGTCATGTCACGTGACTTTCCTAGGACATGTTAGCCTAGTTTAAGCGATTTCTTCTAGATAGGTTATCTATGCCCCATGATGAAACCTAGAAAATTCATCTGTATCATGTGATTTAGCCTAGACATGTCAACCTAGATTATCTGATGCCCTCTGGACCATTCATCCATGTCTCATGATGACACCCGTACAAGACATCAATGTCTTATGAAATCCCATGGACATATCAATATGGATTATGCAATTTCGACCCAATATGTTATCCAGAACTCGCGTTGAAATCTAAACAAGTCAACCAGGTCATGTGATATCCTTTGGAAAAGTCAACTGGGGTCATGAAATTGTCTTTTAACCTATTTACTATGCAACTAGGAAATATCCTGACATCCACAGACATGTTAGGAATACAACCAAACATTTTATGTAGGAAACAACAACATTTCAAGCAGACACTTTGGGATTTGATATCATTGTATTGTGGGTATATAAAGGAAAACCTCTATGTTTAAACCTCAACCTCATAAACAATGATGACTTTGATTCCTACCATAATTATGATACATAAGATGTTTTCCTAAGACCCGATCCCTATAACGAATATCTTCTAGGTAAGCCTCAGAGTTTATGCTCTAATCAAAAATGAACTAGGAGAACTATGAAACAATAAGGATTATAGGATGTCTTCCTAAGGCTCATGCTCTATATTAAACAGTGAAAGGGGTTTTCCTAGCACGTAAGTCCTGCATTCATATGTAGTGAGACTGATTACTTTTTTATCCCCTATTTCTCTCACCAATCATAGCTCTGGTGGGATTAGGGAGTTTCAATGACCATATCATTTGTGTCACAAGCCTCAAAAAACATATGGGCAACCTTATCATATAATCCCCAATCAAAAGTATAATATGATATGACCCCAATTTCAGGGCAACCTCAATGTGTAATCCCCAATCAAAATGAATAATAAGAATAATGATTCATTCTGTAACTAGTATACAAAGGTTGAATTCCTAAGGGTTCAATATCAAATGGGCACATACATTAGTGTAACTCCTACCATGTCCTTAAAACTACAACCATCAATACCCAATCTATCCTATGGTCTAATCATCCTTCCTCATCCACCAATAGATTTATATGTTGATAAACTATGATAAATATGATTTATTCCATATTATGGATATATAGGACTCCTTCTTAAGGACCAAATCCATACTGAACATCTAAGGGTATTTCCAAGTATGGAATCCCTACATCAATATATAGTGATATTGATTACATGCTACCCCTTATTTTATACAAAAATAATTGATCATATAGGCTTTGGGAGTTCAAATAATCACTTAATTTTCATGTTGAATCTACACAAATATAGGAAACCTCAATGTGTAATCCATGATCAGTGGCATGATTTAACCCCCCCCCCCATATAAGGGTATATACATTAGGGAAAGTACCTATCAGGTGATAGAACAATGATAAACCTAATTGCTTCCATAAATAAGATACATCCGAATAATCCTTGTGGTTATCTCTGAAGTACCTAGTTCTCATGTTCCAACATATATGTAACTTCCATATGATATTAAACTGCATAGATTTAATGAACTTCCTGGATTTTGATTGCTATCATAAAATAGGGTGAATAGGATGCCTCATAATAGTTCGATTCCATTCATGGAAAATTAACCATGTCCCAAGATGAAAACCAACTATGGAGTGCTTAGTTTTACCTCTTCATCATATAAGTAGCTACCCATCAACGAGAAATTGATTAAGAAACTCAGATACATACAGATGGATTCAATAAGTGGATCCTTCCTTATATATAAAAGGATTTAAACTATGATCATTTTTAGGGTAACTGATACCTTATTGGGACAAGGAAGACATTCTAAAACATATCTTAAATCTATAAGATAGTCAGGTAGTGGGTAAGAATTCCCCCCAAAAGGGTGCGATGAGCCTGACCTCCCGTCTTCTCAACCAATGGGACTTTCTAAGAGTGATTTGGTTTGAAACCATGAAGGACCACATGACTTTTGAAGGAAGGTCCTTACCTAGTTATGGATGTGGTATCCGTTGGTAGTTTATGTTAGAGATAAAAAATGATGTACTCAACTTGAATGATTATGAAAAATATTGACCCCCCCACAATCAAACAATTGGTTCAGTCCATACACACCATTCTGACGAAACAAAAATGTTGATCCAGATGAGAACTCATTTAACAATGAAATATCCTTAACAATATAAATAATGTATAATTCCCACTTCTTTTCATACTATTTATTTCAATTCATATGGGTGTTACTTATCCTTATTTGTGTGAAAAAATGGTGAACCCAACATGAATATATCAAATAAAATAACTGTCAGGTTATTATCCCTCAGTTTATGTTGGTTTCATTTTTTATGAAAACAAAAATGATGAACCCAACATGTATCTATCATAAAATTTTTTTTAGGGTTTTGATCCCTCATGCCATTTTTTTAATTTCTTATGCAAACAAAAATGGAGTCCCCAAAGTGAAACTATTAAATAACAAAAATTATCTATTAGCCATGAATTAGGCCACTTTGTTTACATACCATACATTGGTAAAATTGGGGAACATGAAATGGATCTTACAGATAATACTTTGTAGTCAGGGTCCTTATAAAATAAGTCTATTCTCTCTATGACAAGTCCATATGAGTAAAATGTCCATATTGTGAATAATAAAGGACAATACTGTTACAAATGCATATCTAGTTGTGCACATATCATGCATACAATAATTAAATGATGAATGACATTGTTTCTTTTTGACTTCATGACTGTAGATACTTATCTCACAAACACAACCTACCCCATTATATTTTCGTTATTAAGTGGCCATTCTGGAAAATCAGTTATGACTGTAAGCCCTGTGGGACTCATAATGACCTCACCTACTCGATGCCTTCAATTTTAGAAGGAAAATTAAATGGTATGGGAATACCATTTTCATGGTACATTCCTGACACTTGAGGATTGTTATGTGGGTTCCAAAATGATAAAATTGATGGGTCTACACCATCCAATGAAAGTTGCTGTAAATCTCGAGGAACTTTTCACCACAACCAACCGCTCAAAAGATTATCCTTAGAGAAAGAAAATCACTTCATTCAGTATCTGATGAAGGTGGATCATGGGGACAACTTATGATCCCTTCCGGTTCAGGGGCCACAAGGGATGGATCCTACCAATCACCATCACTAGTCCCACCCCACATGTTCCTTTCACTCTCCATCTGAAGGTACCACCCAAAATACTTCCACCTTTAATCCCAATGCGTGGTAAATATGGAATAAATATTGGGTTTGGAAGGCTTTGTATGACTATGAGTGGACTAATATCCCCACACCTACGGACGATGCCTTCCAACATAATCGAGAAGTATCCAAAGTGATGGCCCATATCCCTAATAACCCGGAACAAGTCTCCAAGAATTATTCATAGAACAAGCATAGGGGAGGGGAATATTCCAAACCTTATGCATGAAGTCCTTAAACATATTTTGGTGGTGCAAGGAGGACCAAAGTGGCCTTATATCCCCATTAAAATCTAAGATATATTCCAGTATATAGTGTTGAGATAAAATGTGTGAGCTTACATTCATTCAAAAACTTATCTAAAGTGTCATTACATATTAGCAACGATTGATGACCTCTATTGGTATATTATGACAATGGTATAAATTAAGGGACATGTGCATATTCCCTTCTATAGATCCATGGTAGCACAAGACTCTAATCATTATGAATAAGTGGTTACTCTAGAGAATGAAAATGTTATTTCTCTCATAGAGGAGGATTATCATCATATTAGAGTAAAGGATGAGGTGTTAGACTGGTCTCATATACTTGTTCCAAATGGGTCTCGCCAATTGAGAGTGGTACGTGCCTCATAAAATTCTCAAATCCTAATCAAAAAATCCAAAAAAACATATTAAAAAAGCCTAGTATTTGGCTCATATCCGCGTTCTAGCATGGGACCACCAAGTGAGATCGGTGTATGCCTCTGTATAGACTCAAAATCTCGTTGATGAGGACTGGTAGAATACTCCAAAGGACCCATTATTAGAATCATAACCTCGTTCTGGATGGGGATCACCAAGTGATGGTGGAAAATTAATCCGGTTAGGATCATATCCCAATCAGTGAATCTGCTTTGCATATTCTGTGAGATCATGGAAGCTTGTAACATATCTCTGCTTTTGTCAATGAAAGACAAAATATGTATCATTACATGTCTGTAAATAAGGAGGATCATATTCCATCTCCCATTCCATAAGTCCTTCAAAATATTATTAGGGGGAATATATATTCTGATTTGTCTCATATTTTCATTCCAACTTGGGCTCACCATGTGAGAGTGCACATGCCTCAGGACCTGCTCATATTCCTATTGGAAAAGGCTAGTGAAAAACTCTAAAGGATCAGGATCTGGTTTATATTTCCATTCTGACTAAATCTCACCATGTGATAGTGGAACATGCCTCAGGATAGGATCATATTCCTTTTAATAATAAATTATATCATTTGAATATTCTAGCAGCTTATCAGTAGTGGACTCATACTCTCGAAATACTAGACGGTTACCAGAATGGCCTATAAACCATCAAAATATAGGCTCATATCCCTATAAAATTTTAGAATGTATGTTATCATATTTCTAACATGTCCCAAAATGAGGCCCATATCCCTAATATGATTAATGTCAGTGTCTTTGTGGTTGTTCAAGAGACATTCTCAACACCATAATGGTCCATAAACTGTTCATCTATATAAGAAGATAATCATTACCATGATTTTCTTCCTTCGGGAAGTGTGGAGATGGATATCATAGACTATACTCCCAATATCTGCTATGGTCAACCTCCCTAAAGTGATATCCCCTAAAGATAAAGATATCATCCCCTTTCGAAGACACCTCCTTACGTAGAGGTGATCTGGACTCAGTTTCCTTTGTATAGAGAGGTTCTTAAAACATCATAGTAAATCATATATATTTCTCATCAAATACTAGAGACATCCCTCTCATATCTACATGTTACCCCAAGAAGCACCTTCTGTGGAATGAACATATGGAGGCATGTGAGTCTGATGAAGAGGAAACTAACATTGAAATATGGATGAGTTAGCTGAAAACAACCTCACCACTATGTTCTGTCCCCTTGATAATTCTGAATATGTGATCCTTGATGAGTCATAGGAGGAGTTCATTCCTTATATATGCTAAAATATGTGGGAAACTCATCAGTAAATGAAGGATAGACACCCTACTTATCTAGGATATGAGGGTAACCTTCAGACCATCAATATACTACGTGTTCAGATAGACCATGAATCCGTCTATATGGATTGAGACCCAAAACTATAAAAGAACTACTAAAATCACTACTAAAAATATGGATTTTATTAGATCTATAAAAGGGAATTAATAGCGCTAAAAAGCGCTGTTAATCGAGGCGAATATACGGGGTGGGGGTCCCTTTCATAAGCGCTCAGAAAAGCGCAGATAAAAGTACAAAATAATTAAAAAAAATTAAAAAAGAATATATAATTCGGGGGGAGATTTTAAAATCACTTGACCCCCTTTATCAGTGCTAGGTGGACCACTCTAGCGCACTTCCTTTTCCTTTGTGTCCATCACGTGCCCCCGCACGCACCTCCTTTCTTCAACCATAACTCAAACCCGCGACCCCCCCCTTGTGCGCCTGCACCTTTACCACTAAGCCATTTCATTTTTTTTCTATTTAATGATATATCTATTTATTTATATATATATTTAGTTATATTTCTTCGTATATTAATATATATTCATGTTAATATAAATATATTAAGTTATATTAATACATATATATTTATTCATATATTAATATTAATATATATATATATATACTTATATATATAGTTATATTTATTTGTATGATAATATAGATCCATATTAATATAAATATATTTAGTTATATTTATACATATATATTTATTCATATATTAGTATATATATATTTATTCATATATTAATTTATATTTATTATATATATATATTTTTAGTTGTAATTTTTATCTATATATTTATTTGTATAATAATATACATTTATAAGATTTGTTTTAAATACAATTATAAAATGCGTTTTTATGTGTGTTTATTAATAAATAAATACATACATATATACAACACACACAAATACACACAAAGACACACACACACACACACACACATATATATTTACGAATAAATAAACAAATAAATATATATATATATATATATATCTGTGTGTGTGTGTGTGTGTATTTGAAAATCCATAGAATGTAAAAACGACCATTAACTTTGAATCCAGAAGCCTTTTTCAACTCCAAAACAAGTAAAATCAAAGAAAATAAACAATATTTAATATGATATGTGGTATCAGCCTAACATACATCCAGATCAGAAGTTATACTTGTTTGAATGTTAACAAATCAGGGTATCCCGACTAAAAACTCAGTTTTGGAGGCCTTCTGGGCCATTTTTGCCTTAAAAAATGTGACAAAATCTCTTGTTCAATCACAGGCCAGTAGAGCTTGTCGGAGGCTTCAATTTGATATGTTGTAGAGCTCAAATGGACACCCGGATCAAAAGTTATGGTCGTTTGAAGTTTGAGCTACATTTTCAAATTATTTTAGATATTTTTTTTTTGATTTTTCGTGTCTTCAAATTGTTATTAAATGATTTCTAATTGATGATAATTAGCAAATTATTAATTAATTACATTTTTTAAATATTTTAAAGCCATTTTCACCAAATTTATTATATATTAAAATGTAATAGTATATATATACTTATCTAAATTTTTTTAAAAAATATATAATATATTTATATCAATATAAATATACTTATATAATAATATATTATTTATCCTAAATAATTCTTTTTCATGAAACATAAAATTTATCACCGCGCTAAGAAAAAACGCTGATAAATCCCCCTTTTATCAGCGCTGCTAAAAAAAGCACTGATAATGGGGTCTCCATTAATAGCGCTAAAAAAAGAACAGATAAGGGTGGGGGGGCTTTATCAGCGCTAAAAAAAGCGCTGATAAAGGGTCACTTTTAACAGTAATTTTTTTAGCACTGTTAAAGGCCCCCTTTATCAGCGGTTTTTTAGCACTGATAAAGGCCCCCTTTATTAGGTCTTTGTTTTAGCACTGATAAAAGGGTATCGCTTCCTTTTCCCATTTTTGTAGTAGTGAATTTAAAACATCTTACACCATTGCATCACAACTATTGGAAAATTGATAGCTATAACCACATAATATATCTATATTGATGGATGGGGAAAGCATAGAGAATTTAAATTCACCACACCCCTAGAATAACAGAACCCCGTAGATACAATATCCTTTAATTTCATAGACTTTGGTGAAATGAGGTGGTTAGGTGATGCACGATATAGTTGGTCACTATAATGAAATGATCTCTATTTAATAGTTCATAGATAGATAAAACAGAGGAATATGATAGACAACAGATATTTGAACTAGTCCCCTAAAAAATGGGAACAAATTTTAGACCTAGAAGCCAAGGTTTCAATCAACCTACCAAAATCAAATAAAAATATACTCTGGTTATGGGATTTCATTATACATGAATCCTACATGAGCACAACTATGCCATGTCAAATAGGTCACAGTAGAGGATAGCATATAAGCCGTCCAGGAGCAAACCCAGCCTGCTAGGTTTGGGGAATATTTTTCACCACCTCTACCCCTCATATCATCAATACTTGGGAGGATTCCAGATATGTTAGTAGTTATTATAGAAAATACCCCTCTTACTGGGATAGGGGGATTTATATTTAAATCTCCATCATGAGGTTCATCATCACCTGATACATTCCAATAGAAATCAACAACAATTCCAAATCAACCCCACCATGTTAGACTGGAGGAATTTATAACTCAATTCTTGACCCAAGAATCATCGAATTATTGACCAAAAACGTCATATCCACCACAATAGGATAATTTTATTCCAATTTTGGCCCTAGATAGGCCCCATATAATATGGGAAGATGCATTTTCATCATCATATGCATGATAGAGATAATCAGTCTTCTCTAATTTTGGAGGAAAATATCAATAGTCAACATCTTATCCATTACTACCACCACAAGAAAATCCTATGAAATTTGATCCAATTTGGAAATCCCAAATTGAAACTCCATCAAGGTCAATAATCATAGGATGTTATGGGAGTAAAATATAAAAAATTCAATCAAAACCCACTAGGGTCACAATCCAAAATGGACCAATATGGACAAGGGTTTAAGAAAAAACCCTAAAAAAGGTTGTGTAGAATCAACATGTTGTGTTGAATGTAATGGGAAAAATACCATTACCCAAGAAACTATTTTAATGTTGCAACTATCAATACAATAGAGAATGTGGATCAAGACACAAATTCAGTGGGTAAAATATAGAAAACATTCCCCGAGAATAGGATCTATATGTACCCCCTAAGGATCCACATTCCCAGAACCAAAGAAGGATCCAAAACCTGGTTATTCTAAATATAATGATTCCACCACTATAGTATTACATATACATAGATAAAGGTAGTGTTGTGTCTACAACCCAATCATGACCTTGAAGTGATTATGTTCCTTCTATGGAGGATTGAATGGAATATTTTGAGAACAACAATAAAAATCGTAAACAAACTAATGATGATATACATAAGAGAACCATTCTCAAGGGGTATCAACTTTAGGAAATGGTGGATAACCCTCCCCATATACATCTAGAAATATAGGATACTCTAAAAAGAGTGACATATGAGTATCAGACTAGCTCAACATACATGAAACTGGTCTATATAAATGATTAAGTAGAAAATGATCATTACTTCACACATTATAGAGAATACATATCCCTTTATAGGGAAATGATGCTATGTTTGTTCGAAATAAGAATCATCAGGATATAAGGACAGATCCACCTAATTTGGTTTTACCCTTCCCTATATACATAAGACAACTCAGACAATAGTATCTATGGTATTTCACAATTCCATCATGTCCCTCACTACTTAAATAGAATACAAGGAAGGGAGACACAAACCTATATATATTAATAAGAAGCCATATCCAGAACGAGTGGATGAAACTTTTCCCCACCTAATTTTGAAATTACAACCTTTTCTAACATTGACAGTTCAGGAGACCCCAAAAAACATCTCATTCAATTTGTATCCTGATTCGGTCTGATGATTAGACCTCGAGATTAGTAGGAAGTGACAATATTGTGGTGTTTTTTACAGAATCTGATACGGCTAGCCTCTGTATGGTACAAAACCCTTCTAAAAAAATCAGTTGTTGGATAGGAAGACCTTCACCATTAATTATTTTACTAGTTGAGATCCATGTGGAAGAAGATGGTAATCATTAACCTAATTTACTACAAAAAATGAGAAAATTAGATGGTGTATGACTACATAACCATATGAAAGGGTTTATCTAATTTTCTCAGTATCCTTCTCGCACAAGAACCATTATTGGAAGTTATCAATGAAAATATTTTGGACCAACAGAAAACACTTCTGATCTAAATGATGTACCAAGATTGGTTCTGTGTGTCTGAAAAAGAAATGCCACATTTGGATAATTCAATTGAGCACACCTAATATAAACCTCGGATCATGCCATTAGCACATAGGAAAAGGATCAGAAATGTAGGGACTATGACTTTTACTATCAACATAGTTTATGTTCCCTTCCAAAAACAAAACAAGGTAGTACATCATATTGAGTTGAAATAAGAGAAAAGCTTCTTGTAACCATAAGCACAATGAAATAAGGGTTTCCAAGGATTTGAGGAATAGATGAATAAATAAAAATCCTTTTGAAATTTATAAGTATTTGGTTATTTCCTTGATTCCATGTACAATTACCTAGTCAAGCTACCACTGCCCAGGAATCCCAATTAGGGAAACCTCACTAATTATATTGACTACTTCTCTTTTCGTAGAAGGATAGGTTATAATATCCATGATTGTATCATATTAAAAGATATCCTCTAAAGATTAGATGATTCTAGATATGTGATGTCGTATAACTCCCTAGCATTTGTGACCTACATAATCATTTCCCAATAAAAAAAGAAGGTGATTGGAATAAAGTTCTAGCTAGACATAGAAAAAATTTCAAAAGCTATATGACTCAGAAAGTAGTTGATTTAAATTATTCCACCCTAATAGAACAAATATGTAGACCCACAACAGCTCTGAAACCCAGTTAGGTATCATCTAATATGTCTCCTAAATGTGTATGCAATCGTTTGACATAGGAAGAGAAATAAGTGGAGGAGTCATATGCTTATCCCACACAATCTCTAACTCTTGCATATTTATTCCCTACAATGCCAAAAGAACAGGCTCCTCCCGACCAAATTGAACCCCCACTAGATGAATAGATTATCTTAGGTTTCATTATCAATATACACTTCAGAGACCCATTCAATGATGTTGAATATACCTATGAGTACGAGTTCTAAGGGAATAATAGGGTAATAAGAGGCCACATGCATAGGAAACGAGGATTCAATGGATACAACGAGCATGTTCAGACATAATATATTGGTCGCATCCCCAAAGAGGACTTTTATATAGTTTAAAACTATGAGGAATCTACCCAAAAAGACCTAAAAAGAAATTGATGTGCCTCAGAACCCAAAAGTGTTCATCTGAACCCAATCGTCTTACATGACCTCTAAGAGGGGGTGAAATTATATTATTAGTCCATGCAATGAGGAAGGATGACATGACCTGATCCACTGGAAGTAGATTCTCCATTGACTATTGTATAAGCACCAAAACCAACTACCTCAAATGACACATCTTCCGAGCCACATATATGAAAAAACCCCACCATCAGAAGAACCATATTATGGAACAAATAAATATGATGTTCTGAAATAGAAAGTGGTTCTCGCAACCAAGATCTTAATCCTAGATACACTCCATCTTTCAAAATAAATCATGTAGGAACTCGTTTAAGCCATCCAAATGTCAAAATAGTTCAATATAGAAGTTGGTTAATCCATGATCCATCAAGTGGAGACCATACCGGTAGAATTCTATAATACTATCCCATTTATAGAGTAGTACTAGGTAGAGGTCATCTAAGGACACATCAGACCGGTATTTGTTTTAGGTATAATTGATAATGTTGAAATTTGAAAGGATTTGATGGAAAATGGTTCTGGGATCAAACTAATATATATTTGAAAATTCTGATGTTTGGGGTATAAAGGACAAGATCTTTCCCATATAATGGAAACCTTTAAATGGTGTGATATGATTGATAAAAGACCTATCAGAAAGATCCATATCAAATAAAAGTTTAGGGATATCACATATAATATTGAGTTTATGATTATCTAGAAAGAAGCCACATACATTTTTCTTCTTGGAAGGCCTTGGCTCCAAAACAACATGTCGGTACCTTGAATATTCCATCAATGTTTAAAATAAACATTGATAGAATGGTCAACATATTAAATGGTGATAGATCCCCCTTTCTGACATGTGGAGACACATATAATAAATCAAGTGTCTATAAAATGGATGGAAAACAACCAATGGTGGATTATGATATAATTGTTGCATCCCCCAATGGTGTGGGGATTTCCCCTATGAATCCTTGGATTATGATCCTGAAAGACTATGTGCTCCCCATAAATCTAGTTGAGATAACAGAATTGATCCCATATATCCAATACCCTTCTTTCCCAATAGATAATGTAAAATAAAATCAGCTCAAGAATCCCTATGAAATGACTCTAGAAGTATGGGATAACAATATCTTACTCATGACCTCTTTCACCTTGACAGTGATAAAGAGGCCCTCAGATTTAAGATTTCACTTGAAAATTCCTCTACAAACTCAGAGGATGAAGAAGAAGAGGATATCATGAGGAATTCCCATCCAGTATTAAAGGAAGGCATCTCAACCACCATTGAAGAGCCCATCGAAATCCTAAAATTATTAGTTCCTCCAAGCCCCTCAAGGGGAAGGAGTGCTACATCTCATTTTTTAAGGAAACTCCAATATGTGTTCACATAGAATTATATAAAAATTACAAGGATGAATCCATATGTGGCTATGCAACATCTCGACTTAGTCAATGACAATAAAGGATTTAATAAGGAATACATGAGGATTCACCCCTATTATGTTACTAATTTAGAGTTATAAGTTGACAAATTGATCAAATTTTTTTTGAGAAGTGAAATACCCATGATTGACCACAAACATATTCCTTCCCATGAAAAATAATAGGAATCTTAGGGTCTTTATAGATTTTGGGGACCTTAATCGACACTACCCAAAAAATGATTTCTGATTTCTTTCATATAACCCTTGGCCAATTAAAATATTGGCTTCTAATACCTCTCTCTCATTGATGGATGTTTGTGATATAATAAGATAAAGATAACCCTTAAATATTTATAATAAAATACATTTAGATAACCCCAAGGGATATTCTTCTTTCAGGTCATGCCCTTTGGGTTAAAGAAAGTTATATCTAATTATAAATGTGTCATTCATCAAATATTAAAGACTATATTGAGAATAATAGTCGAATTTTATGTCAAGGACCTGGTGATCAAATCCCAACTGTGAGGTGATCATGTCATGAATCTTCAAACAATTTTTGACAAGATGTGAAAACATAGTCTGAAGATGGATTCACTAAAATTACTTTTTAGAGAAAAATCTGGGATGTTCTTTTTATGTTTTGTATGCCACTATGGCATAATGGTTAAACCAATGAATAAAAGTTCTATTTTAGCATTTTCACCCCCAAGGATCTCAATGAACTGAGTGGACTCTAATAGAACCTCCCCTACATTCCTCATTTTGTAGCCATCCTATCCAGAAAATCTATCATTTTCACCAAGATAATAATGAAGAGAATCACATATTTAAGAGATAGGGACTACCCAGAATACTATAATTGTATCAATAAGTACATAATGCACCTATGGGTCTTGATCCAACAAGTAGAAATAAGTCCACTCATATTATATGTGGCCACCATGGAATGCTCACTTGGCTCCTTCCACACACAAAATAATGATGAGGGGAGTGAGAACAGTCTCTACTACCACATCTAAACAATGATTGGTACTAAGACACAATACTCGGATGTTGGGGATAACATCCTTGAACTCAAATTTATAGTATAGAAGATACGACATTACTTGTAGTACTATGATGTCTATCTGGTTTCTCGTATTGATCTTCTCAAGTATATCCTTAGACATCCCATTCTGGCTGGGAATATAGCCCAATGGGTAGTCATTCTGAAGCAATATGGCATGCAGTTCATATCATAGAAGGTGGTGAAGCCGAAATACATAATTAATTAACTCCTAGCACATACCCCCAAAAAAAGTTCACTAGTGGACACTGAGTCTCTAGATGATGGGGTTTTTTTATTCCCATGACACTCCCTAGTAATGAGAGATATATTTTTATGGAACCTACTCAAGTCATATTGGAAAATAGGATGGAAGATATGAAGCTAAATCAGGTTGACTTAGAAATTATATTCATTTCTCTAGATAAAGTAAATTTTACCTACACTTTATCACTATCCGAAGGCTACATAAATATTGAGAAAAATACCAACCACTCATTTATGGCTTTGAACATTCCCTACAGCTGTAAATAACATCAAAAATATAAAAGTGGATTCATAACTAGTGATAAATCATATCAATACAAAAAATTCCATGAAAAGGGAAAAGATGGAACCTCTCAGTAGCTACATAGAGGGACTAATGGAAGAGTTCCATTTTGATCCCACATTGAATCATGTTTCCTGATAAAATAATGTTCATTATGAAACATTGGATAATGCAGCCACATTCCTAGATGACCCTGGAAAGGAAGAAACAATATTCCATATCATGCATTGAAGAATTACATCATGGATCATCTTTTATGATATAGAGGAAATCAACCAGTTCAATACTTCACTAGATCACGATGAACCTATATTGTCAAGAACTGAATCTTGTCACCATATAAACCTACACCACCCTCGGCCCATGAAAATTAATATAGTCCATTCTCGATCCCCATGGGCTGGTACAAGTGCCCTGGTCTCATAAACTGAAAATTGTTAACAATTTACCAAAGTTTATAAACATAAAATAGTAATCAAATCCAATAAAACGAATTTGGATTTTTGAAACAAAACCATCTTTTATAAAATTTCAGATTTTAATTACACAAAATAAAACAACGATCAAAGTTCATTAAAAAGGTATAAAAATAGAAATTATAACCCAAGAACCTCCACATGGAAAGAGGCACTTCCCTAAAACCATCTACACAACACTGCATCATGTTGGACTGCTTAATCCCGAACCATATGCACAAAAGTTGTACTAAAACCTGCGACAAAAAAACAGCATGTCTACTTAAACCGAAAGGTTTATGTACGGTGTGAGCCAAATCCCAATATGATACCACCACTAAGAAATTCCATGTGATAAAAATTCAAAGATGAAAAGAATTCTAGTTTTTAAAAACATGAAATTCTAATTTCCATTTCTAAAAGATGAAACTTTAAAAATTAAAACAGTTTTCACGTGGGATAATTTAAAGAATAAACAATTTTAAATAAAATTCCAAAGATACTAAATTTTCATCCTAACATTATATATTCCGACAGTAAGATTAAATCATCTAATGAGCACAAGCAATTGGAAATAACCCCTAGTCACTAGCTCATTGTGGGTCCCAGGTACCTCGTATCTCTATGAGAGTAACCATCACAATATCTTTTCTCATGTATGAGCCACTAGTAGGGACCATATCCATAACCTTGTGGTCCCCAATCCTCATCATTATCATCGTTTTGTTTAGTGTTTTAAGAATCAATATTTCTATGTGAAATTGAGGTCAAACCCCACGAGATCACTAGAATACTAGTACACATCCACCCAGCTAGATACCTGAGTTTCCTTCTGGTGCTCAAAGAAGTTACGATAGCCCTGAAATATAATTTTCAAATGAAAATACTAATTCCACAACACACATCAAGCAAAAAACCCACATGTACATCACACAATCACATCATCCCCCTTTTCATTCAAATTCATTTTGAAATCCAACTCAAACCCAAATAGCCCACAACAAATTTTTCATATCTTTCACAATTAGAAACATCCTTTAACAATTTTATAAAATATTTACCAAGATAATAAAAATCACATAACATCCCACTCACATGTTACATAATACCGTTTTCATAAACAAAATCCATTTCTCACATCACACTCACACAGAACAGCCCATATCACGCTCACATCACTTTCACATTTCAGTAATTCCGTTAAACATTTTTATAAAACATTTCCAAGAGGATACACATCACATGAAATCCCATTTTCACATTTAAAATGTACCATTTAAAAATATACACAATATAAAATAGTTTTCCAATATTATTTCACCGGTTACATAAAACATTAAACGATTCAAATCTTTCATAAAACAATTCTAAGGAGTATACCCAAGGTTTACACGTGAAACCAATTTCAAAACTATCATTCAAGGAAAAAATCACTCCATTACCAATCCAAAATAGAATTTTAATCCCTATAAAGATTTAATAAACCACTCTTAAGTATTATAAAATCACCTCGAATAATATCACAAAAGTTGCATATGAAAACACACACATTTTCATAAAACTCTTTCAAGGGGAATAACATGGTTTTACATATAAAACCCATTCAAAAACCATATTTCAAACCCAATGGCACACCAAGAACATAAAAAAATAGAATTTTCAGCCCAAAAAATATTTTTAAACAAATTTCATATATTATAAAATACACCCAATTAATACCCCAAATGTTACACATGAAAAATAGCCAATTTCAAGTTAAAATGAAACTATAAAATTAAACACTTAACCAAAACAATCAGAAAAAATTTTAGTACCAAAAAAAATATCTGAGGAATATGAAAAATGAGTAAATAAAGCAATATTACTCATCATAAAATGGTTACACATAGAATCACCTACCTTTTTGTGTCGAAACCCTCAAAACAAGGTGCAAAACATCAACCACACCACCGCCTCACCCCAAGGGGTGAGAACCAACCCCAAAAAAAAGATTTGACGAAAAAAACAACAAATCAAACCCTAGGTTCGAACCCTAAATTCTATACATTTTATAAATTCATGAAATAGGGAGGAAACCCTATGGAAAATGGAAGAAACCAAGAAGGAATCAATTACCATGAACAATCTTGAAGAAATCACCCCAAATCCACCAAAGGTAGAATATGCAAGAAACCAAAACTGATAGGTAGGATATAATGAGTCCTAGTAGGTTATATGGGGACTAAAATGGGTGAGAAAGAGTGAAAATTAAAACCATTATGAAAGAATCATATTACCTTCTCAAATCTGGATGATTTGAGAAATACTGAGCATTTTTTCCCTAATCCACGATACAAATGAGCTCCAAAGCATAGAAATAGATAATGATAGAGAGCCTCGTGTTTTTTTATTTGGTTGGGAAGTGGAATCACTGAAAAGACGTTCAAAAGGAATGAGATATTGAAATATCAAAATATATTTTAATGTAGGAAATGCGCCTATAGGATGGACCAAAACCTTAATAAAAAAACCAACTCAATCATTATTATGGATTCTTATGGGTTCTAAATTGATATGGTGATTTTAATATACCAGGGGATGCCAATTGGGAAGTTTAATGAGAGTAAAATGTTGAAAAAAATGAAGGATTCATAAAAGAAACAAATTTTATTTTCAAATCTGAAAATGGGATCATAGGTTTGCCCAAATTTTGAAAACCACCCATTTGCACCAAAAGTAATGGGAAACCTCCAAAACAACTAAAGAATTGTAATTAAATGAAATATACCTTTAAAATAAGTCCTGGATGTGACAATTATCCCCACCATAAAACTTTATGCCCTTGTAATGCCATAACATGGCCAAAGGAAAAAACCAAATGCAACTCAAAGGCCAAACTGGACTCTTTTGCGAAGTCTCACCCACTCCGAAAAGTCCAAAACACCTTCAATTGATCAATCACGGAAGGAATAATCTCACCAAACAAAACATACACCACTTCCTATAACGATCATGTATATTCAGATTTTATCCCAAAAGAAAACTCCCTACACACTATCCAAATAGGATTCCCACAATATACCCAAATGAACAACAACAACGAACAAGGTTACACTTAACTTGCTTTAACCAGACCATTGGGTGTTCTCCACTCCAAACATTTACCAAAAGAATATGTAGGTAGATAGATAGCTCTGAAAAATACTACCTACCACTAATCCAAGACTAAGGACCAATCTGAGTTACTAGTATAGGGAGACACAAATGGGATCCCCACCATAAGAGACAACTCAAATTTTCCCGAGATAGGATCGAGACACTAATAGGGGGAGGCCCGAACGGACACCCCATTACAAGGGGTAGACTTCCGTTTGAAATTTCCAAAGGAACATACAATAGAATCATAGTGGATATCTACTCCATAAAAACAAACCATCTTAACTGACCAGTATGAGACGACATAGGAAGAACCAAAATTTAAAGAGTTAGGACTGCCACACGGTTAGTTCACATAGTTTGAGAAATCATGTACTAACCATGAGGATCCTTCTACTTGAATGGTTTTCTAGGGAATGGTTACTAATAACCATGCACAAAATATGTGCTCAACCTATCTTTCAAAATTCACAACCATACTCCAAAAGCTCAATTGAATTTGAAGGGGAAAATAATGAAATTGGGAAATAACATAGTCATGAGGTCCTCCCACCTCTTTCCATCGAATGGGAACAAAAAAATAAAGATGGAAACATCATAAGATTAAACTATTATCCACCATTCATACTGAGGATAATACTTTGAACAAGGTTTGAAACAACCTTAGTATTTCCTGTAACTACGCACCAGCTTCTTTTCAGGACCTGTGGCTGGAGCTCAAATGATGGAAGTATCTTCGGCCTCATAGTTAAGCTTTGGAAACCCCTAAACTGAAATTTTCCTTTCAATGCAATGAAAACTATACCCTAATCTCAGATGGGTTCACTAAGACATAACACAATCTAAAATTCACTTTCCCTTAACCCTCCATTTCACTGAAACAAGGTCTTATAATATGAACAGACACAACACACCTTGTTTCTTTATTTGAGAAAAAATAGAATAAATGGAAACATATAATCACCTTCCTCTAAAGCAGAGGAGTTTGATGTTTTCCAATGAGAGACATACTCCCAACATGTCATATACTCTCAAAGGATTGCATGACCTTCACCATTACAATCAATGAGAACACGACATCACAAGGCATCACCGAACATGACCATTGTGACTAATATAAACAATACCTGGAATGAGACCTTATGCCATGTCCCTAAACAACACACAATTCCAGAAAGTGGCCATAATAGCCTCTCATGACAAGATTTACCACACTAATTGTTTTACATAAACCCCTACATTGAAGAAACTACAAATGTCCTAGAGGCCTTCTTAGACTCCATCTAGATACTCATCCATACTAACAACCCCAGACCACATCCACCTTCAATGATTCAGGTAACTTAAGAAACTAATGTCTCTTTGAACCTTCCTTGAGAAATATCTCGCTACAAGAGTTTCCACAAAATAAGGAAAGGAAATGGTGTAAATTCGATCTTTCATGCTCTAGAAAAGGATTCCTTATATTTATCAACTAGATGATTTTTTAATGGAAAAACAATCCTGGTCGCACTTCAATCATGCATTAATGCTTAATGGGGGCGTACCTTATCCAACAAAAGAACCCAATGACCCAACCATGATGGTACATTGGCCGAAACATACCATAAACTAGAACCAAACAGGTGAGGGGAACCACTATAAAGGCTTCCCTGACTTTTCTCAGAAGAGGCCACTAACCAGCCCTTCAACCTAGATTACCGACAATACAGAAACCCAAAAAACAGTTCAAAACAGGTGGGGTTCTTAGACTCAAAATATCCCACAAAATCAAAATTTAAAAAAAAAACACAAAAAACAAACCATACCAAACCACTCCTAAAGTCATAATTTTTTCCTTTAAAGACATTTCTTTGAAATCAAATGGTTCAGTAGTAAGTGTATCCACCAATTGTATCCCGTGGGCCTCACACATGCATGTTTCTATGCCACACTAGGAACCCTCTTCATATCCATCCCAGAAATCATCTAGTCATTCCATTAACCATCCACTATACCATATAACCCCATGCATGTGGTCCCTCCTGGAAATAAAAAAGGTGAAAAGAAAAATTTGTTCCACTTTTCAAAACCAAAATATTCAACCAATACATTCTTTTTATTAAGACCACTAAACACGAAATCAAAATCCAAATCATTCAAATGAATACACACATTCAATTAATATATATCAATTTCAAAAAAGCTCATCCAATTAAAACACTTTTCAGTAGTTTATAAAACTCCATTGGGAACAGTTTTTCAAACCCAACTTTAACATAATTTCCTACTTTCAATGGAGGTGTAAAAACAACATTTTCATTTCAAAAAAAATTTGAAAATTTATTTCTTCCATTTATAAAATCAATCCATTCCCTAATTATAGGAAAATAATTTCACAAAAAACTTTATTCTTATAAAAACCAAGTCATTTTTTCTTGAAAACCAAACTTCCAAGATTTCAAAACTAAAGAACACAATACAATGAGAGAGAAAACTAGTTTTAGTGGGTGACTTGGATATATGGTTTTTGGCCATATGTGATATCTTCACAATCATGGAGAGTTATCTAGGTCAATATTACTTGATCCACATGGATTTCTAGGCCCTGCGAGATCACTAAGACCATTAACCCAATATTCTTTTCATTTCCCTTAATCATCATAAAACCAAAAAAACCAATGCACTCAGACATATCCCAACTTCCCCTGGAGACTCAATTCCCATCAATATTCATTTTATCCAGGAATAGTACTCATAGATGGAATATTATGTCCTGAATGTCCTAACTCCAGACTATCCTGACTGTTCCCCATATAACATGACCCAAAAGATTGAACCTCCTTTGATACCATTCTGTCACAAACCGAATCTGGTTGCTATCTAAACCATCACCAAACCTAGCCTGCGACATGTCCTAAAGGGCATTCCCGATATCCACGAGTTGGAAATAGTGCTCGGGTATCATAAACTGAAAATTGGGAACGATTTACCTAAGTTTATAAACATAAACCAACCAACAAATCTAATAAAACGAATCTGGATTTTTCAAACAAAATCATATTTTATAAAATTTATGAATTTAATTACAAAACATAAAACAATTCTCAATGATTATTAAAAATGTAAAAAACCATAAATGACATCCCAAGAACCTCTACATGGCAAGAGGAACCACCCTCAAGCCATCTAAACAACACTGCATCACGTTGGACCACTAAAACCCAAACCATATGCACAAAAGTTGTACCCAACCTGCGGCAAAAAAATCATCAAGTCTACTTACACCCAATGGTGTAAGTAGGGTGTGAGCCAAAGCCCAGTAGGATACCACCACTATGATATTCCATGTGATAAACATTCAAATATGAAAAGGGTTATTGTTTTCAAAAAAATGAAATGCTAGTTACAATTTTTAAAAGATGCAACATAAAAAATTAAAATAGTTTTCAAGGAAGAATTTTAATGAATCAACACATTTAATTAAAATGAAAAAACTACTGAAATTTCCAGACAAATATACCATATGACGAATGTAAGAGTAAATCATATAATGAGTAAAATAAATAGGAAATAAACCCTAGGCACAAGCTCTTTGTGGGTCCCAGGTACCTCGTATCTTGGTGAGAGTAACCATCACAATATACATTCTCGTGCATGAGCCAATAGTTGGGAACATACCAATAACCTAGTGGTACCCAATAATCATCATCATAATAGTTTAGTTAGTGTTGTAATCACCAATCTTTTTATGTGAAATTGAGGCCAAACCTCACAGGATCACTAGCATACTAGTACACGTCCACCCACCCAGATACCCAGGTTTCCCTCTTGTGCTCAAAAAAGTTCAACAAGCCATGAAATATAATTTGAACCTGAAAATACCAATTCCAAATCACACAACAACCAAACAACCCACATGTACATCACACAATCACATCATGCCCCTTTTCATTCAAAATGATTTTTAAATCCAACTCACACCAAAATATCCCACAACACATTTTTCATATCTTTCAAAATTCAACATGCCCTTTTAAAATTTTAAAAAATCTTTACCAAGATGATTGACATCTAATAGAAGGACACTCACATATTACATAAATCCTTTTTCATAAACAAAATCTAATTTCCACATCACACTCACATAATACAACCCACATCGCATTCACGTCACTTTCACATTTCAGTAATACCATTAAACATTTTTATAAAACATTTTCAAGAGGATACACATCACATGACATCCCATTTAACATTTAAAATGGACCATTTCAAAATATACATAGTCCATAATAGTTTTCCAATATGGTTTCACCTTTTACATAATTCACTAAACCATTCAAATCTTTCATAAATCAATTCTAAGGAGTATACCCAATCTTTTAACATAAAACTCATTTCAAAACCATCCTTAAATGAAAAAATATTACCAATACCAATACAAAACAAAACTGGGAGCCCTATAAATATTTAATAAACAACTCTAAAGTATTATAAAATCACCTTGAATATTACCAAAAAAGATGCACATGGAAAAACATACATGTTCATAAAACACTTTCAAGAGGCATAACATGGTTTTATGCATAAAACCCATTCAAAAAGCCTATTTAAAACCCAATGTAACACTAAGACCCTACCAAAGAAGAACTGGATACACAAACAAGATTTAGTAAACTAATTTCATAAGTTAAAAAATACACCAAATTAATACCCCAAAAGTTACACATGACAAACACCCAATTTCAAGTTAAAATGAAATTGTTAAATTAAAAGCTTAACCAAACCAATCATAATATATTTTATCAACACAAAAAAAATATGAAGAATATGAAAAATGAGTAAATATAGAAACATAACTCATCATAATATGGTTACACATGGCATCACCTAACTTTTTTGTGTCGAATCCCTCAAAACATGGTGCGAAACATGAACCGCACCACAGCCACACCACAAGGTGGTTAAAACAAACACTAAACCACAATATTTTACCAAAAAGACAAAAAATCAAACCCTAGTTTTGAACCCAAACTTTTGGACATTTTAGAAATTCATGAAAGAGGGAGGAAACCCTAAGTAAAATGGAAGAAACCAATAATGAATCACTTACCTTGAACAAAATTGAAGAAATCACCCCAAACCCACAAAAGGGTGAATCTAAAAGAAACCAAAACTAATAGTTAGGCTCTAATCAGGCTTATTAGGTTAGGTGGGGACAGAAATGGGGGAGAAAGAGTGAAAATTGAATGGTTTATGAAAGATTCAAATTACCTTAAAAAAATCTGGACGATTTGAGAAACCATAATATTTGTTTCATTAATCTGTGATCCAAATGAGCTCCAAATTGGAGGAATAGATATAGAGAGTGTGTCTCATGTTTTTTGATTTTTTTGGGAGGTGGAATAACTGAAAAAAGTAAAAAATGAATGAGATATTGAAAAATTAAAAACATAATATAAAGTATGAAATGAGCTTATAGGCTGTCCGAAAACCTTAAGAAAAAAACCCAAGTCCATCATTATTATGGATTCCTATGATGTCCAAATTGATATGGTGGATTTAATATACTAGGTAATTCCAATTGGGATGTGGAATTGGTGTAAAATGTTTAAAAATGAAGGATTTATAAAAGAAACAAAATTTATTTTTAAATCTGAAATGGGCTCACAGCATGGCCCAAATTTTGAAAACCCACCATTTCCACCAAAATGAATGGGAAACCTCTAAAACAAAGAAAGAATGGAAATTAAATGAAAAATACCTTAAAAATAATTCTTGTTTGTGACAAATATCTTTACCTATATGGATGGATCTAATAATTTGTTATCTAAAAAATGGTACTCTCTCGACAAACCCAGAAAGAAGGGAACAAATTTGATACAGATTAATGAAATATACCCCACATGATGGTCCAAATGAGATAATATAATCTATTATAGAGCCTTAAATATAATCCGTCTTGGATGAATAATAGAAATATATATTCCATTTATCATTAAAGAAGTCAATTCTGGATCTTACGGAACTCTACAGTCTTGGATCATGCTCTCCCGCAAAATCAGGAGGATGGGTTACTACTTGAAAACCATGATACAAAACTTCGTGAAATTTACGAGGAAATGTAAAGAATTTGATATAAATAAAAAGATCAACCATAAACCATTTTAATTACTAGATACTACAAAATATTCTTGGTTTTTTTCATATGGGGAATGGATATTGTGGGGATATATCCCCCAACCATAGCTAATATGTTAATGTATATCCCTATTTCTACTAACGTCTTCACCAAATGGGATAGGAAAATACCCCTAAAAAAAGTATGGATGAATAATATCATAAAATTCATAAAGTCTCATATCATCAGTTTTGGATTCACTCTCACAATATTGATAGGAAACAACACCGAATTTTATTATATGGAATTGAAGAAATTATACAAGGAGTAAAACCTTGAGTATAATCACTGATCCAAAAATCATGTAGAAGAATACGAAAAGATAGAGGATTTCAACAATAAATTTTCAAACATAATGAACAAAATAGTTAGCATGGATAAGAAGTCATGTATGGATAAGCTCCTCCATACTTAATGGGCCAACCATACCACCACAAGTACTGCTACTCAAGAAACATATTACCCATGAGTGTAATGGACCAAGGCAATATAAGAAATAAAGTTTCAATTTCCCTCGTATATAGTATAAATTTATGGAAAATATCATATGACGGGAAATCAAAAATGTGGATGGATGAGATAAATGGATTTATGAAAATAGGTTGTGCACATTGCACAACCTCGAAGTTCCTCAAAATCAGATCACATGGGCCTTAAAATAATCCCAATATTAATTCCTTCATGGAGAACTTTTATTCTCTCTTATAACCCCCATGATACCAGTAATAATTCCTCCAAAGTTGGAAACAAAATGGAGAAGACCTTATATCATACATAAGTTATATCACTCCAGAGTTTACTCACTGGCCACAATAGATGGGGATCATGTCACACCCCAACCAATGTGGGGTTTACTAATAAATACATTGCATAGTATTATAAAATAACCAAACATCATATTCATTGGAAATAAAATTGCATAGACACATCCTTACAAAATGATGTTAAAATTTATGAAAAATGTCATGACTACATGAAATTAAACTAAATAGAAGAATCCTAACTCGATGATGTTAAACTACATGAAAGATACATCCTCACCGCATGAAGTCAAACTACACAGGAATCATCATCTTACTTATGATCCATCAAACACACGCTAGATCCATGTAAAATTAATATGAAATTCCCTAGTTCCTGTTTGAGTTCTATATCCACATAGTTAATGTCTTAATTTAGGAAATATAGGTGGCTTGATTCTTTCTAGTACAAGATATTTATTGTCGCCCAGACCCTCATTCATGGGCCAGACCCCAATGTTATTTTCCTTCCAAATCATGTAACTCTTTTCCTTTTCACAAAAACATCCAACTGTATAGTGGATGTTCTCTTCACATGACACTAAACTGTACAGTTTCCATTAAATACATGTGGCTTGATTTCAGTCATCAAAGGATATATTGTTATTCCCATACCTATACTCTTGGCTTCAGTCACAACATTACTCTACATTCATATTTAGTCACCTAGGTCCTTACTTCATGACATTAAACTACACCACAAACATCCTCACTACACAAAACTAAAAATCATGGGTTTTTATAATTATGTACGACTTTATGCTCAATCTAATGAGATACATAGGGATGCAATAGTCCTATATCTAGGTATAGCTACCAAATGTTAAACAATGCTCCTATACTATCCTTAATAGTATCTTCATGGGGATATGAACCCTTTCCAATCCTCGTTTCTCTCACTGATCATAGATCATGTGACCTTAGAAATTTAGGTAGGGGATTCCCCACAACAACAAGTTATATGATGTCATGAGACTGTTATCATGGTTCTAAATGTATGAACTTAAAAGAAACACCTTGAATCCTACTTAGAATACATTAAAATGGATGGTTGATGTTTCTTGTATGACATAAAACTGCAGATTCCGATGGATCTCCCCCCGGGAGGACAATTACTATTGGTGTTGTGCCCCTACTTCACCTCCATTCCAGAACACTATGACTCCATTCCTGCCATCACATGATATTTAGGGATTTATGAATCTCTAACCCCTAGTCCAGTCACAACAAATGAACATAAATATGACCCATCCCTATATATAGGTCATAATATTTTAGGGAGCTCTCATTCAACAAATATGTGTGTCTTGATTCCTATTACTATGGGATACATATTGATGCATAGAAATCCATTCTTGGTTCCACCCACAACATTCCCTTTTCACATCAAGTAACCTATTTACTTACCTCATGAAATTAAACTGCCTGGTATCTCAAGAACTGTGTGTCTTTTGATTCCAATCATTATAAGATATGCAGTCACACACAGATCTACAATTTTGGGTACAACCACAACAATAAATTGATGTAATTCCCCCTCTACATATGGGTTAGACCTATGTAGAGAGTTTTCAATTCAAGAACTATGTCTGTATTGATTCCTATTACTATTTTATATGTAGTGATTCATGGATTATTATTATTGTCCCCAACCATAATAATCTATTTTCAAATCAGGAGGACTACATCCATCATACATGATGTTAAATTGAATGGTTACTCAACAAATATGTGTGGAATAATGACAACAATCATAAGATATGTAGTGACTCCGTGATATCCAATTCTAGTACCAACTACAATCACCAATGAAAAACTTTACCAAACTAGATAAGAGATAAGACATAGAATCTCATTTTTCTTCCATATAAGTTAGATATACATATGAACTTCTCATATATTTCATAATTTTTCACGTTGGTTCCCACATCCTTACTCTATTATGTTAAACTACACAAAACAATTATTCATCACATGACATTAAAACTGCACAAAACATACATCCCCACTAAATTATGTTAAATTGTGTAGGTCATCACTCATTATCATCCCTTATCAAATGACCATAAGAGACTTACCATATTCAATCAGATTATAGAGTGATTTTTTCATCTTTTAAGAACCTCAATTCATAAATAAAACTACATGTATTGAATTCCTCGAGTTATCGAAAACCTTTCATGCCCTTTCAAAAGGAAAAGATATCTATCTTTTTGACCATGATATCAATGAATAAGGTACCATACCTACCGACTAGAGATATCGTAGCTCTGTAAGGATAAATTTCTAAACCTTGTGATCATGAAGTCACCATTATGAAACTGTGAAACTAACAGTGTTCTGGACCATCCTTAGTATGATTTCCCTCACCATTACACTTTACATGATAACCTCAATATATGATTTACAAAAATTTCATCTTCTATCAGAAGTATTTTGGAGAGCTCTTGACCCTGGGTATCCTAATATAGATCTTGTGTGATATTCCCCTTATGATAGGTCCATGTGCGTCATGACCTTAAACTTTATTCACATTGGTTAAAGCTATATGACATTAATCTCTAGCCTTTTATTTTCCAAATCTCAAGACCTTAAATTTCAAGAAAAAGGGATAACAAACTTGTTATCTTAAAAACTCACAAATGTAGACTAGAGAAAAAGTTAAGTCTGTATCCACTAGGATTATAATATACCTAGTTTAGGAAAAAATTAGGGAAAAAATAAATAATCTATAAATCTCATAAGGTCGAAGTTTTTTCCCTAGTAAAATACAAGCCAAACTCGTTAATCCCCATGGCCTAGGAAAATTTTATAGCAATGATTTTACACATATCCTTACTATGGTAACATGTTCACTAGGATGTGATGTAATGTTTCGTTTTCTCAAACACTACATGGATATTATAGTTAATACAAATAAAACATCATGATGTTTTCTACTATGATTACTTTAAACCTTAAAACACCCTTGAAAAAATACACCTAGCTTCAAGAAACCATTTTCTAACTATGAATGTTTGAATAAATATCTTTCATATGCACATATTATCATAAACCATATGTGTCACTTTTCAAAAAGGTTTTTATGTTCATTGTGAGACTCAAAATCACTACAAAAGAACATAACACCTCAGTGTGTTCTTGGCCATTCAGGGAACAATTTTCCAATAACATCCACACTTGAGCCATGCACTTTTGGGCCATAAAATTTAATCCCTATAACTAGAATATGAAAGTGTAGTCAAAATCCTCAATGTTAAATCCTCGTGGTTTTTAACCTTTCTCATTGTCGGGATGCGAAACTCCATTCAAAAAATTTTTGAGGGCGCACACCTCAAGACTTGAAACCACATGGCATAGGTCCAGAGTTTGTCAATTAAAAATATAAAGTTATCTAGGGTGCCAGAACCCTTCTTGGATATCTTTTCCTCCATACCCAAATTTAGCATCTGGATGATTGAGTCTTCACGAATCTTTCATGGCCCTTGGAAGAGGTTAGGGAAGTCCCTTTTGACCTTCCTATCGATGTATAAGGGATTTGACCTACCAACTAGAGGAATCCCCTCCTTCCAAGAAATGAAAGAAAATACTAATGATCCATGGTAACACCATGGAAGAACCCATCACCTTAGGGTGTTATGGGTCATTCCCAGAATGTTTTTTCCAACCCATACAAACTGACTCAAATGTTTGAGTTATGAATTTTATCATCCACATTCCAACTATCAAGGAAAACCTAAAATTCCTTTTTTTATCTATCAACCAATATTTCCACCATTAATCTTCCAAAACCCTTGGAAAAGAGTGGATATAACTCTGTATGGCCATGATAGCAATGTATAAGTGCTTTGAACTGTCAACCAGTGGATTCTCCTCCTTGCATGAAATGAACTCCAATCCATGTAAGCCCTAGAAACACCACAATGAAACATATAACCTTAGGCTATCTTGAGTCATCCCTTCCATGTATGCACCATATTTCATATTTATCAATAGAAGGTCCTAGATAGAAGTCCCTAACCAACATAATAATAGATATTTAGTACAAAATAACAGAAATGATTAAAAAATTGTGTAGCCCACCATACGACCACAAAAATTAATAAATCTATAGTCTCCAAGGCCATCGAATTTGGAAAAAGATATAACACTCTCCTTCAGGGACTTATATTCACCCAAAAAAAATCCTCTAATGAATTTGGAATTCACATTTACCAGATATTATTACAAGGATGGGTATCATTGTTAATTTAGGAAACATCAGATCAATGAAATTTAATTCACATCATGAATGAAACAAAACTAGATAACAACATATGTAGTTCAAAAAAATCCATTCATTTATAGAATGTGAAATGTGGAATCGACACATTTTAGAGTCTTTTAAGAAATTTAATCAAAATTAATACATATCAACAATCTAAATACATTATGATTCAATCAGATGAGCTGGACATGTCAGGAAGAGTTTGGGGAGAAGCGTCAATTGAATGCTGGAGTTATTATCATCATTGTCATTCCACTTCTTACCTAGAATGGTAGGAAAAAATCAATGTTGACAGCTCTTGACCTTTTTAAGAGTGGTTTATAGTGGGGGTGGTGATTCAAAAAGGTCAAATATTGAGGGATCCTGGATCTCCCCATACTTCCATATTTACATTTTCAAGACATCTGTTTGGGATTCTAGCTCAACAATAAACTTGTGAATCTATTCCAAAACCTCTAAATCTTCCTTTATGAACCTGTATGGGGTAGTCCCATTGTTAATGGCATGACAATAAATCTCATTGGAACCAATTATTTCCAACTCCGGATTACATTATCAAGATTTCATAAAATGATTGGTTGTCAATGTCTCCCTCCCCAAATTTATGAAATAGCTAACAAAGATGTTCCTATTGATTGAAACACACTCATAATGGAATCTAAATAATAAGGGTATGAATTTACTAGTAGATCATCCTATTCCACATCTAACCTTCTTTGACCTCTAGAGTGGGTTAGATAGAAGGATAAATAACTAACTAAAATAATGAGGAAGTTGGGGAAGAATCCCCATATACTCTTCCCTGAAAATAATCTTGATCTACTACTAGAGTAGGACTATATTCCTAAATAAATTATACCACAATAATTGGATGGTTTCCTTTGTGTTGAGAATGTTTCCTTGAAGACTCACACGAGTAATCAACTCACACTATCTATGCCACGAATAAGTGGTCGGTGAGGCAAGTGGTATGTATAATAGAAATTCTAGTATGTTCATTACACAACCGGGGTAGGTGTCTACCTAAGACCAATAAAAAATGTAATAGGAAGGCAGGAGTGCAAGAATGAGGAAGGATAATCTCAACATTAATATCTTGCAGCACAAACGTCAGCTAAAACTAGTGGATAATCCTAGGATATCACTCTCTTGCACAATATTAGAGGGGGAGAGGAACCCTTTGGATGAATAAAAATTATAGATTGAACCAATAAAGGGTATATAGATCATAAATAAACATCATATCTATTCTGACTTCAATATCCCCATATAGAAGGGATCACTTTTTGACTTTTCATCAAGAGAACTACCCCCATATTAAATGACTGGCCCGATCGGCGTGAGATAAGGGGTGAATTCAGGAATTATTAAGTCATCTCATCATCTCAATAACATCGTTGGGTCCCAAAATAATGGCCCAAACCTTGGATATGTCCAGAAACATAGGGTGAGATAAGGCACCAAGGATCTCGATGGTGTATTGGTTTATGTAGGAGTGAAAATGATCTCATATTTAGCTCAATAGAAATGGGAAAGGACCACCAACCCTATAAGGGGTCTTTCCCTAAAGAATGTAGACCATTAACTGGTAAAAGAATGCAAGGTTCGGTACCACACAGTTGAAGGAAAATACCTCTATTAGCATTGGAAGCATCAAAACCATGCTGACCTAGATTCCTGAGTGTGCATCTCTAGCTAGAAAAAGCTTCCCAATATTGAATCTGGCCATGATGTCCACAACCCTATGGGCATGTGATATATATATAATCACTTGGAAATCCCCATGAGTGTAATCTATGGATTCTATTATTTCCCAGTACAACCAGGCACTATCAAAAACATGCTGAAGGGTAACAAAACAGGCGTATAATAGTTGGTCAAGCTCCACCACAATAGAGAAAAACATTTATCCAACATTTGAATGAGATGATAGTGCACATAGTCATCTACTTTCTTAAATTTGCTATCATGCTAATGAGAATTTACCTTTTCAAGACTAGATTTTGCATAGATTCATCCAAGACATCTATAGCTAGAAGGAATTTGTCTTAAATTTCCCCCAGGGGTATCTCTCCTAGTCAATAGATTTACGAGAGGCTAATTGCTACCTCCCTATGGGACGAATAGAATAAATTTGTACAAGGGAACCAACAACTAATAATTTATTATAAAATACTAGAATGACGACCAATGATGAATTGAGAAACCCATGAAACTTCATAAATATAGATAACATGATTTTTATTATCAAATTATAATAAGCTCTTCTTAACCTAGAATGGCCACACCCATTCATCAAAAATGGTTACACATGGATTAAAATCCCATTTTGAGCTCTAAATAATGACCAATTTGTTCAAAAAATACGAAAAATTTTCTCCTATATCTTTGAGTGATGGGATGTTGGGGGAAATGTATACCATCTAGACGCAAGGGGAATTTTCTAGCATATAAGATAACTCTTTAGACCGTGATATAAACAGTTTACCATCTGTAGAAATCATCAGCTGAATACATTCAAGGTACGTTGATACATAACAAGATGGATTATTTTAGTACAAATAAGGGATGGTAACATCATCCAGTAGGCCAAATATATATAAGGGAAGTCAGTGTGATAAAGTATAGTTTTGGAATTTGAAATTGATAATCATTTTTAGAACCTATTTATTAGAGTCTCTATGATATCAGGTGTCATCATTAAAGTTTCTAGTCATCATGACCCTCTAATTGGCTTCGATAGATGAATTATGATGTGTGATGGAAGCCATCTGTACCAAAGTAAGTGTCATATATCAAACAAATGAAAAAAAATATATTTTCTAAAAATAAGCATGAATTCGACATCCGTCACGCACATATCAAGAATCATCAAATGGATTTGTGATCACATAAAGGACTCATGAATCACCTGTATCCTGAGGATATCATAGACTATAGAAACCCACGAAATATCTTGCAACCACTCAATATTCCATATGACTTTCAAGAGTGTGACCTTGACATCGTAACATGATTCACATAATAGTTAAGTGATCACATGACTAAAATAGAGGATCTTGCAAAAATAGAAAGGAAAATAGTATAGTCGTATGGATGAAGTTCAATAAATTATTGAAATTAAATTCAAAGTTGATTCAAACACACACTAGGGAAAAATAGATATTGTGAAGTGGTTTACATAAAATGGTTTTGAGGATAGATGCCATGATTAGTTCTTGCTGGAGTGTCACACGATGGAGGCATATCACAAGAGCTTTGGGAGTTTGGTTGCTGGTGAATGATCCACCCTCCACTCCCCTATTTATAGGGCATTTACTGGAATAATAAATGATAACCAAATGGCTAAAAGTTGTCCAAGACACTAGCTAACATTGTTTCCAAAGTCTTTGGTGGGAATTAATTTTCCTTATAATCAAGCCCTTGTCCCTAGAGAAGATAATCCAGGGGGGTGATTGTTTGACACCCTGTAGATGAGAATAAGAAAATCGACACCAGGTGAAATACTTGAAATATGGGTATTATTTCCCCCAAATAATCAAAGAATGAAAATGGTGGGTAAGGCTCATAGATCGCATGAACTAAAATTGGACACATGATTTCATGAACTTTGGAAGGTTATGTGGAAACTTCATGCACAATACATAACCTGGTGTAAGATCACACGAAACCCCATTAACATGCCCTTATTCTATTGAGAAGGTGTCCATGGAATTCCCTAATCATGCGAAATCTTCTAGATGAGTTCCTACTGATCAAGCAACTTGTGAGTTGGTAGGTTCCTAATAAACCATCCAAAAAATCATTGCAAAATAAGGATAAAAATATGAAAAAGGCAAGGAAAATTTTCTATTATAAACTTCATGTGACAATATTAGGAGGTTCATGAGACACTATGAAAGACTTGATGACATGTCCACTTTTTCAAGAAATATCCCTTTGGTATGTTTCCTTCATCATGTGAAGGGACTTTGACATGTCATCTCATTCTCGCACTCCCTTTATGGCTCCAATGAGAAACTAAAGGACATGAAAAGAAAAAGATCATGAATCACCACTTGACCCTTTATTTTTCACATGATGCATCATCTAATGAGTGAGTGGTTGTCTTCAATAACACTCATACAAACTCATGATATCCCTATCCTGTGTAAAATAAATATAAAAGTAAAAAGAGAAATTAATGGAGTTTATTGTGAGGGGAAAATACATTAATCTCATGAAAATTCCTCAGGCGATTACCCTTGATCATTCCATGCCCTCCTAAAAAAGAAAACATGATATTGAAAATCCCCCTATCGATATACACCTTTTTCTTTGGGAATATACAAGACTAGTCAGCTTAGATCCTTTGAAAACTTCTCAATAGGCATCATGATCTCGTGAAGGTCCCTAGAGATATCTTACTAACATTTTGAAATACATTTTTTCATATAAAAATAATTATGAATGAAACATGGATTGGAAAAAAAATAAATGGGGTATTGACAGGATGGACTAGTGGATACTGAAAATCATGTGATGCCCCCAGAATAACCCATGATTATATTTCACAAAACACATAACACCATAGTCCTCCACCAATTCCACCTCAAATCAACAAGGTACAAGCCACACAAGGATCTCTATAACTACGGTTCAGAGGCCTATAACCCTCCCCCCTAAACTCAAAGAAATAATCCATTGATGATCCCTCATGTAAAAGAATTTAGAGTAGATTTCATAGAGTGAATGATCATGTGATTGAGAAAGCATTATGCTAGAAAAAATATAGGACATTACTCCAAGGGTTGTGGAGCATATGTATACCCATTTCCAGATAACATAAGATCATATTATAGACATATGGTATGATATCCAAGTTATGTGAAGGACATCATGCATGTCGTTTGGGTCACGTTAAACCTAAAACAAGATAAAAACTAAACAAATATAATGCACATGTGGAAAAAAAGAACGATTAAATACTAAAGGATGAGGTATTTGTAGAGACCCAAAGCTTGACGTACATTAACATTACATTACTTTTGCAGAATACTTAATACATAACAAAAAAAAACACAAGGACCGTAATAGTTTAGTGTCTTTGGAAACTTGGAACGTAATCTTCTAATCGGGGTGAAAGATCTTCAACATCTCCCATAAAAATCTTCCCCTTTTTTTCTTACCTAAAACCATTCTTTATATCCTGGGGAAAATAAAACATAAAAAGGGTGATCTCAAATTCTCAATAGGGGTAATCATGGATAAAATAAAACATACCATATATATTTGAACTTAAAAAAATGAACATAATGTTTAAACATCAAAAGCTTGCGCAATGACATAAAACATGGAAGTACGTATGGCATAGATCATAAAGAAACATTAATCATGATAAAAGAGCATGGGAATAAAACATGTAATTGTGGAAACCATTAAGCACATGATATGATTTCCATATTAGCCAAGGCATTGCTGCCAAGACCATCTTAGTGGAAAAAGTCCCTTTCTAAATCGAGTTCACTCCTCCTTCCAGTCCTGTATTACTGAACCGGTTTAACTTTCCGTTCCATCCATGTCTATCTCATGAGATATAAATATTTACCCAATGCATTGGAGGGAGATATAGGTCCCACCCATCTCATAATGAAATCATTATTTCGTGTGCCACAAAATCATAAATCATATATCATAGCATAAACCATGTAATAAAATGGGATTCTTAAACATCGTGCCATCAAAACATAATCCATAAACAATTGATATCATTTCATCATATGAAAATTGAAACCATTTAAATCATAGAGACATTATACTTGAAACATACACATTTTAAATAATGTCATCTTATATGGAAAATAGTTTTGACAAAACACTTGAAATGAATTCTTGAGGAAAATATCCTTTCTTTTTTAAAATCATTTTCTTTTCACAAAATTCCATGCAATTTTCAAAGATAAGGGTTTTGTTGAAAATAATCATGCAATCTTTTAGAGGAATCTTCTTGAAAATGAGGTGTCATGAAACTGTAAAAATCCGTTCACACCATATAAGTTAAAAAAAAATTCTTCTCGTACATTTTCCGGAAAAGTCAAAAAAGTACCTCGTAACTTAAACAAAAGAAAGATTCCTTACATACCATGTAGTAAAAGTCAAAAATGGGTAAAAATGACTTTAAACATACATGAAAACACTTTTATAAAACATGGACATGGATGATATAAATAACCAAAGTAAATACATATGAATAAGAAATCTCGGATAAAAATGATATTTGCAAAATTATCCCTTACCTTAAGTACGATATGCTTCATACGTATCTGAACCCCCTCTTCTTTGACACGCCTCTTTGAATCCTACTCTTAGGGTACTAAAATTGGTCTTTGAAGAAGATAAGGACCTCTAGGATGTTTCTAGGGAAGTGGAGAAGAGAATTTGGCATGGGTTGGCCGAGCTTGAAGGCTCAATGTGGTGTGAGGAAGAGAGGGAGGAGGTTCCCTTTTATAAGGGAGGAGAGGGGCACCTTTGGAAATCTTAAAAATATTAATTTATAATAAATATAAACCCACTTAAAAACATCCAAAAATGACTCATATTCGAATATAAGATGAGATAGGGTTGTAATCTCATCATCCAGCAAAATTTAGACATGTTAGGAAATTATTTTAAACATTATCAACTTGATTTGTCCTTACTTAATCAATTTTATTTTATTTGTGGTAATAACATTCTAAATTTTAAATTATAACAAATAATTACCTATTTGTTGTGAATTGTCCATAATTAGATACGTTATAACATTATAGACCATATAAATTTAAATTTATAATTTTTATATATTTTTGTGATTTTTAAACAATTTTAAAATATGTTATTTTTATAAAATAACAATATTGTCAATTTTGACACTATTCATTTATTTGAATTTAAATAAAATACATACAGAAGATATGTTCGAAATAAAAGATTTAATAAATTCATAAAAGGTCATATGTATCTATAATATTAGTGGAGAACATTAAATAGTTAATATAATATTTATTTTATTATTTTTAAAACCATTTATTTGGTTTATCTCTTAATAAAATAATTACAAAAACATTTTTGTATAATTATTTAAAATACTTATTTGTTGTATAAAAATTAAAAAATAAATCCTATGATAAAGATAAATCTATTACCTTTCACAATAATACTTTTACTCGAATTTATCAACTTAAAATCACAATATTTAAATTGTTATATTTATTAAATTATGAAGGTGACAACTTTGGCATCATTTAAAATAAAATAATATAAGTTTCATAATCACTATTATAAGACTAAAAACGGTTATATATTAGGTAATTGTATTATTATGGTGTATATATATACTACCAATAAGTTTTGGTCAGGTTTGTGGAACTTTTAATGGGTGTTATTATTTCAATTAAAACTATATTAATGATTTTTCCCTTAATAAATAATTTCTGCATCATTAATGTATCACCATTAATGACAATTATTTAATCCCTAAAAATTATAAATAAATTATCATGATGTAGATAATGTTACTAGATTTTTGGGGACTATTCATGTTTGAAGTTTCATGAAGTTTATCTCTAAATTAAAATTAATATACTTATAAGATTTAAGAGAGTGACATGTTGTCACTTTGTTTGGTTTTAATAATAATTAAGCTATTTTTATAGCCAAAAGTACATTAAATGATTCTAATCTGACCCTTATGTGATATGGGTCAACTTTTAGTCATCCAATAGGATTTTGGAAGATGTTAGGGTAATTTCATAATCATATATTTACCCTTAATTACCTGATTTACCTTTAACTAAGGTAAATAAAATTTACCATAGTTACTATTCATAATGCCCAAAAATAAAAAGTAGTCTATTAATATAATTTGGACCTACTTATTCCAAATATGGAATCCATTTTTCCAAATTCTATACATAGATGTTTCAGAAATTAAATTAAAATTAATCCCGTTTTCGAAAGAAAACGGGTTTTTGTTTAAAACATTTCAAAGGATTGAATTGATTTAACCTACGAATTCAAGGTAAAATCAATGCTAATGATATACATTATATTAAATGGTAAAAATATATTCTATTTATACTTTAAATCAATTAAATATAATAATTTAACCATATAAATTATTGCGATGAAAAAAGTTGTTTTTAATTAAAATATATCGTGTTTTTACTATTCATCAAAATATGAAAGTTACCAGAATAATATGAAAAATTTATCCAAAGTAAATTTTTATTTCTTGATTCCAAAGAAGAATTTTATTTTTTCAAATTGAACTTATAAACATGTCAAACACTATATTTAAAGTGGGTGCGCCATCAAAAGGTGGGAAAACTGCATTTTTTGAAAAATACTTATTTTACCCGAAAAATTTATTTGGTTCTTATACCATGTTCTAGAAATTGTGTAAGATGAATAATAATGTTATAAAATTAAAAATTTAGTTAATACTATTCATAACGGCTAGTTCGTAATAATATTATAATAATATATCCTTATTTAGTAAAACCCGGTATTGCGTACGACACACGCTATCGAGGAAGGTCACGATTGCGTGTAATGCAAGACAAGCCAGGGTTGCGTGTTGTGCAAGAATCCTTCATTTTTTCCTATAACATAATCCAACCATATTTCATTTATACATTGAATATATATATATATATATATATATACTCAATGTTGCGTAGAATAACTATTATGAAAATTTTGTGTAACACGATCCAAGAATAGTGTTGCGTATACTGCAAGATAATACGGCATTGCGTATAGCGAAAGGTAATCTTGGTGTATCATACAACACAAGAAATTAATGAAATTACGAGAATATTTTTCATAAAATCTCGGGGTGTTACATTCTACCCCCCTTAAAATGAATTTCGCCCTCGAAATTCGTCGGGCTTATAAATGGTTTACTACTCGAATGTTTGTTTAATAGAAACCCACATCTTAAAAAGGAATACCAAAACTTGGCTTTAAAAACTAAAGTATGAAATGTAACGGTTACCCAAATTAACTCATCACTAGGTTTCCACGTAGGAGAACATAGGTGAAAATATGAATACGGAAGAAAAATCTAACCATCAAGTTCTGATAGAGAGTGGTGGAGAACATAGCTATGAAAAAGCCATCAGTCATAATGCCATAGATTTGTGATGATCTTAGGTACCATCTGATTTATCAGATATAAGGGCACTAGGACAATATTTTTGGTTTTCAAGATCATTTCCCTAAAGATGATGAGATTGGAATTGGAAGAAATACTTTCGTGATTTTGGTACAGTCTCACCATTAGTCGTTTTTTTGGACAATTTCCACTTCATCTCTTAAAGAAATGAAGTTGAATTTGTCATTTGTGAAGTGTTATCAGATCAGGTGATAGAATGATGGGTCATTCCATCTGTCTTAAACAAAATGTTAGAAAAGTTATCAAAAAAATACATAAGTCCATCTATAGTGAGATTAATCATATATGGTTCCTAAAATGGACTTATACTTCATATATCATATTGATTAATATAATAAAACTAGTTTCTACTAAATAGGGACTTCCTGTAGGCCAGTGGTAATCGATAAAGGCCAGTCGCACTTCGGTTTTGGGTTCGATTCCCACAGCCTTGTCCGACGCGATGGGTTGTCGCCCGTCCTGCAGGTTGTCATTTTTCTAAAACTACATTACTATAACATCCCATCAATAATATCAAAAAAAAGTTCTATCCTTAAACAATACTAACTTATGTATAACTTAATCCATTCCAATATTTAGGCTTATCTAAAATACTTCAGTCGAAGCTCATAGTATAAGGAAAACGATTACTTTAAATGTCATCAACCAAGCATGTGAATACCATCATTTATCCCCCATATATCTTGTTGGTCACATTCCAATCAGGTGAATACCATAATCATGTATTCTCTTGAAAAATGAATACCCATTAAACCTTAGTGAAAACATGATTGCTGTCAAAAGTTAACTCCTTCCACATACCAAAATCCAAAAATTCTATATACTCAAACCATGATATAACCTTCTCCCTATATCAGTCATGAGCTCATGAATACTATCAAACATTTAATTTTCTCCTTATCCCTTCATTATGCGTATATCATCTACATTCCAAAAATATCTGAATAACCTTTCATGGATACTGGTACCATTAATCATACACTTTCAAAACTCAAGGAAAGACAATAGTGTAACAATCCTTAGATGTCTCTTTATTCCATAGTACCATGATATAACTTATACAACATTACACTTGATAAACATGTAATCATTCCACTGCCTTCTTAAACCATTGATCGAGATTCAACAATTCTTTCATCTCACATATCATTTGTAGTCTCTTCATCATCATCAACATAAATACTACCAATAAGACCGTACTGATTCCCTTCATGAGACTTTCCCTTATGGAATTGGTTTTCATAATGCCTGTACATTCCACATTTAAAACATTTAACCATTGTTGATGTCGTAGCAATACCATTTTCCTCATACATGGTGTTAACTAAACCATTTCCTTTACACTTACTAGCTTTGTGTCCTTATTTTCCACACCCAAAACATCTTCCAGTTCCCTTGAAACAATCTCCCCGATGCCTCTTCCCACATGATTTGCATGAGGTAAATTGAACTTTCTTTCCTCTATGATCATCATGAAACTCCATCTTTCTCTTATTATCTGAGTCGGGAAACTTACCAAAGTTGAGATTATTGATCATATTATGAGATTGTTGATTAGACCTAATAACGATTTTTGGACTTCCAAATCCCGTTTCATTTGGTTTCTCATGAAGAATATCATTTCATTGTCCATCATATCCTCCATTATCATGAATCTTCCTATTTCCATCCATTTTCTAAAACCCAAAAAGAATAGTGTGAGAGGCAAAAATCATGCTAAGGAAAACAACATAGTAAAGGGGGAGTACCCTCAATATCTAACATCATAGGTTAAATACTATGATCGTTACCATAGTTCTAGGACTATATCCTATACGTATACTTATCCTTAGGGATATCCCTAGACATACCTTAGAAATATCTCTAGGGATCTCACTAACGTTTTCACATCCTAGTTTCCAAAGGTTGACTAAACCTTTCCTCTGATACCAAATGTAGAGACCCAAAGCATGATGTACATGAAAATTACATTACTTTTTCGTAATAATTAATACATAACAAAAACAGACACACAAGGACCGTAATAGTTTAGTGTCTTTGGAAACTTGGAAAGTAATCTTCTAATCGTGGTGAAAGATCTTCAACATCTCCCATAAAGATCTTCCCTTTTTTTTCTTACCTAAAACCTTTATTTATATCCTAGGGAAAATAAAACATTAAAAGGGTGAGCTCAAATGCTCAGTAAGGGTAAGCATGGATAAAATAAAACATACCATATACATTTGAACTTAAAAACATGAACATAATGTTTAAACATCAAAAGCTTGAGCAATGACATAAAACATGGAAGTACGTATGGAATAGATCATAAAGAAACATTAATCATGATAAAATAGCATGGTAATAAAACATTTAATTGTAGAAACCATTAATCACATGATATGATTTTCATATTATCCAAGGCATTACTGCCAAGACCATCTTAGTGGACAAAGTCCCTTTTTGAATCGAGTTCACTCCTCATTCCAGTCCTGTATTACTAAACCGGTTTAACTTGCCGTTCCAGCCATGTCTATCTCATGAGATATAAATCTTTACCCAATGCATTGGAGGGAGATATAGGTCCCACACATCTCATAATGAAATCATTCTTTCGTGTACCACAAAATCATAAATCATACATCATAGCATAACCCATGTAATAAAATGGGATTCTTAAACATCATGCCATCATAACATAATCCATAAACAGTTGATATCATTTCATCATAAGAAAATTGAAACCATTTAAATCATAGAGGCGTTCTACTTGAAACATACACATATAAAATAATGTCATCCTACATGGAAAATAGTTTTGACAAAACACTTGAAATGAATTCTTGAGGAAAATATCTTTTCTTTATTAAAATCATTTTCTTTTCACAAAATTCCATGCAATTTTAAAATATAAGGGTTTTCTTGAAAATAATCATGCAATATTTTAGAGGAATATTCTTGAAAATGAGGCGTCATGAAACCGTAAAAATCCGTTCACGCCGTATAAGTCAAAAAAACATTCTTCTCGTACCATTGCCGGAAAAGTCAAAAAAGTACCTCGTAACGTAAACAAAAGAAATATTCCTTACATACCATGTAGTAAAAGTCAACAATGGGTAAAAATGACTTTAAACATACATGAAAACACTTTTATAAACCATGGACATGAATGATATAAATAACCCCAGTAAATAGGTACGAATAAGAAATCTTGGATAAAAATGAGATTTGCAAAATTATCCCTTACCTTAAGTCTGATATGCTTCGGACGTATCCGAACCCCTCTTCTTTGACACGCCTCTTTGAATCCTCTTATTAGGGTACTAAAATTGGTCTTTGAAGAAGCCAAGGACCTCTAGGATGTTTCTAGGGAAGTGGAGAAGAGAATTTGGCAGGGTTTGGCCGAGCTTGAAGGCTCAAAGTGGTGTGAGGAAGAGAGGGAGGAGGTGCCCTTTTATAAGGGTGGAGAGGGGCACCTTTGGAATTCTTAAAAATATTAATTTATAATAAATCTAAACCCACTTAAAAACCTCCAAAAATGACTCATATTCAAATATAAGATGAGATAGGGTTGTAATATCATCAGCCAATAAAATTTAGACATGTTAGGAAATTATTTTAAAGATTATCAACTTGATTTATCCTTACTTAATCAATTTAATTTTATTTGTTGTAATAACATTCTAAATTTTAAATTATAACAAATAATTACTTATTTGTTGTGAATTGTCCATAATTGGATACATTATAACACTATAGACGATATAAATTTAAATTTATAATTTTTATATATTTTTGTGATTTTTAAACAATTTTAAAATATGTTATTTTTATAAAATAACAATATTGTCAATTTTGACACTATTCATTTATTTGAATTTAAATAAAATACATACAGAAGATATGTTCGAACTAAAAGCTTTAATAGATTCATAAAAGGTGATATGTATCTAGAAAATTAGTGGAGAACATTAAATAGTTCATATAATATTTATTTTATTATTTTGAAAACCATTTATTTGGTTTATCTCTTAATAAAATAATTACAACAACATTTTTGTATAATTATTTAATATACTTATTTGTTACATAAAAATTAAAAATAAAATCCTATGATTATTATCAGTATATTTACTTTCACAATAATACTTTTACTCGAATTTATCATCTTAAAATCAAAATATTTAAATTGTTATATTCATTAAATTACGAAGGTGACAACTTTGGCATCATTTAAAACAAAATAATATAAGTGTCATAATCACTATTATAAGACTAAAAACAGTTATATATTAGGTCATTGTATGCTTATGGTGTATATATATACTACCAATAAGTTTTGGTCCGGTTTTTGGAACCTTTAATGGGTATTATTATTTCAGTGAAAACTATATTACTGATTTTTCACTTAATGAATAATTTCTGCATCATTATTGTATCACCATTAATGAAAACTATTTAATCCCTAAAAGTTCTAAATAAATTATGATGATGTATATAATTTTATTAGACTTCTTGGGACTATTCATGTTTTAATTTTCATGAAGTTTATCACTAAATTAAAATTAATATACTTATAAAATTTAAGAGAGTGACATGTTGTCACTTTCTTTGGTTTTAATAATAATTAAGTCATTTTCATGGAACAAAGTCCATTAAATGATTCTAATCTGACCCTTAGATGATATGGGTCGACTTTTAGTCATCCAATAGGATTTTGGAAGATTCTAGGGTAATTTTATAATCATATATTTACCCTTAATTACCTGATTTACCTTTAACTATGGTAAATAAAATTTACTGTAGTTACTATTCATAATGCCCAAAAAAAAAAAGTCTATTAATATAATTTGGACCCACTGATTCCAAATATGGAATCCATTTTTCCAAATTCTATACACAAAAGTTACAGAAATTAAATTAAAATTAATCCCGTTGTCGAAAGAAAACGAGTTTTTGTTTAAAACATTTCTAAAGATTGAATTCATTTAACCTACGAATTCAAGGTAAAATCAATGCTAATGACATAAATTATATTAAACGGTGAAAATATATTCTATTTATACTTTAAAAACATTCAATATTATAATTTAACCATATAAATTATTGCGATGAAAAAAGTTGTTTTTAATTAAAATATAGCGTGTTTTTACTATTCATCAAAATATGAAAGTTACCAGAATAATATGAAAAATTTATCCAAAGTAAATTTTTATTTCTTGATTCCAAATAAGAATTTTTTTTTTCAAATTGAACTTATAAACATGTCAAAAACTAGATTTAAAGTGGGTGCGCCATCAAAAGGCGGCAAAACTGCATTTTTTGAAAAATACTTATTTTACCCGAAATATTTATTTGGTTCTTATACCATGTTCTAGAAAATGTGTAAGATGAATAATAATGTTATAAAATTCAAAATTTATTTAATACTATTCATAACGTCTTGTTCGTAACAATATTATAATAATATATCATTGTTTAGTAAAACCCGGTATTGCGTACGACACACGCTATCGAGGAAGGTCGTGATTGCGTGTAATGCAAGCCAAGCCAGGGTTGCATGTTGTGCAAGAATCTTTCGTTGTTTCAAATAACAGAATCCAACCATATTTCATTTATACATTGAATATATATATATATATATACTCAATGTTGCGTAGAATAACTATTATCAAAATTGTATGTAACACGATCCAAGAATAGTGTTGCGTATACTGCAAGGTAATAAGGTGTTGTATATAGTGCAAGGTAATCTTGGTATAGAATAAAACACAAGGAATTAATGAAATTAAGAGAATATTTTTCATAAAATCTCGGGGTGTTACATTCTACCCCCCTTAAAATGAATTTCGCCCTCGAAATTCGCCAGGCTTATAAATGGTTTACTACTCGAAAGTTTGTTTAATAAAATCCCACATCGTAAAAAGGAATACCAAAACTTGGCTTTAAAAACTAAAGTATGAAATGTAACGGTTACCCAAATTAACTCATCACTGGGTTTCCACGTAGGAGAACATAGGTGAAAATATGAATACGGAAGAAAAATCTAACCATCAAGTTCTGATGGAGAGTGATAGAGAACATGGCTATTAAAAATCCATCAATCACAAAGCCATAGATTTGTGATGATCTAAGGTACCATCTGATTCATCAGATATAAGGGCACTAGGACAACATTTTTGGTTTTCAAGATCATTTCCCTAAAGATGATGAAATTGGAATTAGAAGAAATACTTTCGTGATTTTGGTATAGTCTCACCATTAGTCGTTTTTTAAGACAATTTCCACTTGATTTCTTAAATAAATGAAGTTCAATTTGTCATTTGTGAAGTGTTATCCGATCATGTGATATAATGATGGGTCATTCCATCTATATTTAACAAAAGGTTAGAAATGTTATCAAAAAAATACATAAGTCCATATATAGTGAGATTAATCATATATGGTTCCTAAAATGGACTTATACTTCATATATCATACTACTTAATATAATAAAACTAGTTTCTACTAAATAGGGACTTCCTGTAGGCCAGTGGTAAGTGATAAAGGCCAGTGGCACTTCGATTGTGGGTTCGATTCCCACAGCCTTGTCTGACGCGATGGGCTGTCACCCGTCCTGCAGGTTGTCCTTTTTCTAAAACTACATTACTATAACATCCCATCAATAATATCATAAAAAAAGTTCTATCCTTAAACAATACTAACTTATGTCCAACTTATTCCATTCCAATATTTAGGCTTATCTAAAATACTTCGGTCCAAGCTAATAGTACAAGGAAAATGATTACTTGAAATGTCATCCACCAAGCATGTTAATACCATCATTTATCCACCGTATATCTTGTTGGTCACATTCCAATCATGTGAATACCTTAATCATGTATTCTCTTGAAAAATGAATACCCATTAAACCTTAGTGAAAACATGAATGCTGTCAAAAGTTAACTCCTCCCACATACCAAAATCCAAAAATTCTATATACTCAAACCATGATATAACCTTCTCCTTATATCAGTCATGAGCTCATGAATACTATCAAACATTTAATTTTCTCCTTATCCCTTCATTATGCGCATATCATCTATATTCCAAAAATATCTGAATAACCTTTCATGGATACTGGTACCATTAATCATACACTTTCAAAACTCAAGGAAAGAAAATAGTGTAACAGTCCTTAGATGTCTTCTTATTCCATAGTACCATGATATAACTTATACAACATTACACTTGATAAACATGTAATCATTCCACTACCTTCTTAAACCATTGACCAAGCTTCAACAATTATTTCATCTCACATATCATTTGTAGTCTATTCATCATCATCAACATAAATACTACCCATAAGACCGTACTGATTCTCTTCATGAGACTTTCCCTTAGGGCATTGGTTTGCATAATTCCCATACATTCCACATTTAAAACATTTAACCATTGTTGATATCGTAGCAATACAATTATCCTCATCCATGGTGTTAACTGAACCTTTTCCTTTGCACTTATTGGCTTTGTTTCCTTCTTTTCCACACCCAAAGCATCTTACAGTTCCCTTGAAACAATCTCCCCGATGCCTCTTCCCACATGATTTACATGAGGGAAATTGAACTTTCTTTCCTCTATGATCATCATGAAACTCCATCTTTCTCTTATTATCTGAGTCGGGAAACTTACCAATGTTGATATTATTGATCATATTATGAGATTGTTGATTTGGCATAATAACGATGTTTGGACATCCAAATCCTGTTTCATTTGGTTTCTCATGAAAAATATCATTCCATTATCCATCATATCCTCCATTATCATGAATCTTCCTATTTCCATCCATTTTCTAAAACCCAAAAATAATAGTGTGAGAGGCAAAAATCATGCTAGGGAAAAGAGCATAGTAAAGGGGGAGTACCCTCAATATCTAACATCATAGGTTATATTCTATGATCGTTACCATAGTTCTAGGACTATATCCTATATGTATACTTATCCTTATGGATATCCCTAGACATACATTAGAAATATCTCTAGGGATCTCACTAACATTTTCACATCCTAGTTTCCAATAATTGACTAAACCTTTCCACTGATACCAAATGTAGAGACCCAAAGCTTGACGTACATGAACATTAATTACTTTTTGCGGAATACTTAATACATGACAAAAACAGACACACAAGGACCATAATAGTTTAGTGTCTTTGGAAACTTGGAACTTAATCTTCTAATCGTGGTGAAAGATATTCAACATCTCCCATAAAGATCTTCCCTTTTTTTTCTTACCTAAAACCTTTCTTTATATCCTGGGGAAAATAAAACATAAAAAGGGTGAGCTCAATGCTCAGTAAGGGTAAGCATGGATAAAATAAAACATACCATATACATTTGAACTTAAAAACATGAACATAATGTTTAAACATCAAAAGCATGAGTAATGACATAAAACATGGAAGTACGTATGGCATAGATCATAAAGAAACATTAATCATGATAAAATAGCATGGGAATAAAACATGTAATTGTGGAAACCATTAAGCACATGATATGATTTCCATATTAGCCAAGGCATTTCTGCCAAGACCATCTTAGTGGACAAATTCCCTTTCTGAATCGAGTTCACTCCTCGTTCCAGTCCTGTATTACTGAACCGGTTTAACTTGTAGTTCCAGCCATGTCTATCTCATGAGATATAAATCTTTACCCAATGCATTGGAGGGAGATATAGGTCCCACCCATCTCATAATGAAATCATTATTTCGTGTGCCACAAAATCATAAATCATACATCATAGCATAACCCATGTAATAAAATGGGATTCTTAAACATCATGCCATCATAACATAATCCATAAACAATTGATATCATTTCATCATAAGAAAATTGAAGCCATTTAAATCATAAAGACATTCTACTTGAAACATACACATTTGAAATAATGTCATCTTAGATGGAAAATAGTTTTGACAAAACACTTGAAATGAATCCTTGAGGAAAATATCCTTTCTTTATTAAACTCATTTTCTTTTCACAAAATTCCATGCAATTTTAAAAGATAAGGGTTTTGTTGAAAATAATCATGAAATATTTTAGAGGAAGCTTCTTGAAAATGAGGCGTCATGAAACCGTACAAATCCGTTCACGCCGTATAAGTTAAAAAAACATTCTTCTCGTACATTTTCTAAAAAAGTCAAAAAAGTACCTCGTAACGTAAACAAAAGAAAGATTCCTTACATACCATGTAGTAAAAGTCAAAAATGGGTAAAAATGACTTTAAACATACATGAAAACACTTTTATAAAATAGGGACATTGATGATATAAATAACCCCAGTAAATACGTACGAATACGAAATCTCAGATAAAAATGAGATTTGAAAAATTATCCCTTACCTTAAGTCCGATATGCTTCGTACGTATCTGAACCCCCTCTTCTTTGACACGCCTCTTTGAATCCTGCTCTTAGGGTAATAAAATTTATCTTTCAAGAAGACCAATACCTCTAGGATGTTTCTAGAGAAGTGGAGAAGAGAATTTGGCAGGGGTTGGCCGAGCTTGAAGGCTCAAAGTGGTGTGAGGAAGAGAGGGAGGAGGTGCCCTTTTATAAGGGAGGAGAGGGGCACCTTTGGAAATCTTAAAAATATTAATTTATAATAAATCTAACCCCACATAAAAACCTCAAAAAATGACTCATATTCGAATATAAGATGAGATAGGGTTGTAATATAATCATCCAATAAAATTTAGACATGTTAGGAAATTATTTTAAACATTATCGACTTGATTTATCCTTACTTATTCAATTTAATTTTATTTGTGGTAATAACATTCTAAATTTTAAATTATAACAAATAATTACTTATTTGTAGTGAATTGTCCATAATTTGATAAGTTATAACATTATATACCATATAAATTTATAATTTTTAATTTTTATATATTTTTGTGATTTTTAAACAATTTTAAAATATGTTATTTTTATAAAATAACAATATTGTCAATTTTGACACTATTCATTTATTTGAATTTAAATAAAATACATACAGAAGATATGTTAGAAATAAAAGCTTAAATAGATTCATAAAAGGTCATATGTATCTAGAAAATTAGTGGAGAACATTAAATGGTTTATATAATATTTATTTTATTAATTTTCAAACCATTTATTTGGTTTATCTCTTAATAAAATAATTACAACAACATTTTTGTATAATTATTTAATATACTTATTTGTTGCAAAAAAATTAAAAATAAAATCCTATGATGAAGATAAATCTATTACCTTTCACAATAATACTTTTACTAGAATTTATCATCTTAAAATCACAATATTTAAATTGTTATATTTATTAAATTATGAAGGTGACAACTTTAGAATCATTTAAAATAATATAATATAAGTTTCATAATCACTATTATAAGACTCCAAACGGTTATATATTAGTTCATTGTATGATTATGGTGTATATATATACTACCAATAAATTTTTTGCAGGTTTTTGGAACTTTTAATGGGTATTATTATTTAAATAAAAACTATATTACTGATTTTTTACTTAATAAATAATTTCTGCATCATTAATGTATCACCATTAATGACAATTATTTAATCCCTAAAAATTCTAAATAAATTATAATTATGTAGATAATTGTATTATCTTTCTGGGGACTATTCATTTTCGAAGTTTCATGAAGTTTATCACTAAATTAAAATTAATATACTTATATGCTTTAAGAGAGTGACATGTTGTCACTTTCTTTGGTTTTAATAAAAATTAAGTTATTTTCATGGAAAAAAGTCCATAAAATGATTCTAATCCGACCCTTAGGTGATATGGGTCGACTTTTAGTCTTCCAATAGGATTTTCGCAGAAGTTAGGGTAATTTTATATTCATATATTTACCCTTAATTACCTGATTTACCTTTAACTATGGTAAATAAAATTTACCGTTGTTACTATTCATAATGCCCAAAAATAAAAAAGTAGTTTATTAATATAATTTGGACCCACTTATTCCAAATATATAATCCATTTTTCCAAATTCTATACAGAGAAGTCTCAGAAATTAAATTAAAATTAATCCCGTTGTCGAAAGAAAACGGGTTTTTGTTTAAAACATTTCAAAAGATTGAATTGATTTAACCTACAAATTCAAGGTAAAATCAATGATAATGACATAAATTATATTAAATGGTGAAACTATATTATATTTATACTTTAAAACCATTCAATATTATAATTTAACCATATAAATTATTGCGATGCAAAAAAGTTGTTTTTAATTAAAATATAGTGTGTTTTTACTATTCATCAAAATATGAAAGTTACCAGAATAATATGAAAAATTTATCCAAAGTAAATTTTTATTTCTTGATTCCAAAGAAGAATTTAATTTTCTCAAATTGAACTTATAAACATGTCAAAAACTAGATTTAAAGTGGGTGCGCCATCAAAAGGCGACAAAACTACATTTTTTGAAAAATACTTATTTTACCTGAAATTTTTTTTTGTTCATATACCATGTTCTAGAAGATTTGTAAGATGAATAATAATGCTATAAAATTCAAAATTTAGTATATACTATTCATAATGGCTAGTTTGTAATAATATTATAATAATATATTGTTTTTTAGTAAAACCTGGTATTGCGTACGACACACACTATCGAGGAAGGTCGCGATTGCGTGTAATGCAAGCCAAGCCAGGGTTGCGTGTTGTGCAAGAATCCTTCGTTGTTTCATATAACAAAATCAAACCATATTTCATTTATACATTGAATATATATATATATATACTCAATGTTTTGTAGAATAACTATTATCAAAATTGTGTGTAACACGATCCAAGAATAGTGTTGCGTATACTGCAAGCTAATATGGTGTTGCGTATAGCGCAAGGTAATCTTGGTGTAGCATACAACACAAGACATTAATGAAATTAAGAGATTATTTTTCATAAAATCTCTGGGTGTTACAGTATTTATACGAGGACAAATATAATGATCAACATGATCTTTGGAAGACTCATCTTGAATATGTGTTAGCACCATGACTTGTCCCCCAAGATAGGAAACACCCTCTTTACATGCCATTTGGATCATGTGATATCCTATAGACCCTCCACGAAAGTTACATGAAACCCTACATGCATTCCACCCAATTATCATTAATACCTCTAAGATCGCCATCTCGATCTTGCGATGTCCTCTAAACATGTCTCGTGAATATACATTGACACCAGTGTATTTCACCTGGGTCTTACAAAGCCCTTGGGGAATACCATCCAGATCTCACAACACCCTCTAAGCATATCATCCTGGTATTGCGATGACATAGGGACATGTCATCCTATATCATGATATGTGAACTGCAAAATATATCAAGATCATGGAACAACCCTTTGACATGTCAACATAGATTACATAATTTCCTATATATAAGATGGCCTGGTCTTGCAATGACTCCAGTAAAAGTTAGCAAGGTCATATAGCATCCCTTGGACATGTAAACCTAGATTATGTGATATCCTCTAGATAGGTCATTCAAGTCTCATGATGACACTTGGACAAGTCATCCATGTCTTGTGATATCCCCTAGAAATGTCACAAGGATTATGTGATGTCCTTCAAACAAGTCAACCAGGTGTCTCAATGATACCGAGACAAGTTAGCTAGGTCATGTGACATCCCCTAGACATTTCACCTTGGATCATGAAATTATATTTGGACATTTGCACTGTGCAAAAAGGAAATGTCTATAAATCCTCAGACATGCTAGGAAGACAACCATACATATCAAGAAGGAAACCAAGGCATGTCAGGTAGACAGTTTTGGACATGATGTCCTTGTCCGTTGGGTATATAACAAGAGGATAAATGTGTTGGACCCAACCTAATAAACTATGATGAATATGATTCCTACAATAATCTTGATTAATTTGAAGAATTCTTAAGGCCTGATATTCATAATGAATATCATTTTGGGAACTATCAACACGTAATAACCAATCAAAACTATACTTCGAAGAATATGATTACTTCTATAACCAGGATATGAAGGATTCTTTCCTAAAGCTTGAAGTCCATATTTAACATCAAAGGGGATATCCCAATACATAAGTTCCACATACATAATTAGTGAGAATGATTATATATCTATCCCGTATTTGTAACACTGATCACAGATCATGTAGGATTATGGGGTTGCAATGAACATATCATCCATGTCATAATCCTCTATAAACATTAGGGAAACCTCAGTGTGTAAGCCCCGATCAGTGGGATAATAATATATTCCACCAATATTAGGGAAACCTCAGTCTTTAAGACCTGATCCTATTGGAACTATGAGAAATCTATCTCATGTTATAAATAGGATACATAAGATGCCTTGCTAATGTAATAATCTCAATTGGGAACATATATTAGTGTATGTCCCAACATATCCCTGATACTCCAACCATTTATATCTAATATTTCCAATGGGATGATCATCCTTCTTCATCCACTAGAAGATTGAGAAGTTGATAAACTATAATGACTTTGATTCCTTCCATAATCAGGATATGTAGGATGCCTTCAAAAGGAATGGCATATATAATAAACTTATGATAGGTTGTCCCAATATATAATTCCTACATCCATATACAATGATTATATTTTTTTGTTATCCCTTATTTCCTACACTGATCATGGATAAAAAAAGATTTAGGATTTGAAATAATCACATGATTTGAATATTTAATATATAGTATTCTGGGAAAACATAGTGTGTAAGACCCAATCAGGGGAATGATATACCTACCCCCCATAAAAGGATTTCTACCTTAGTAAATTTCCCAATGGAGTGATCAAAATATGATAATTATGATTCCTACAATAACTAGGATATGCAGGATGACTCTTCAAGGTTTGAGATCAAATAACTGGTTCCGTTGTTTCCAAATATATTTCCATTATATATGATGTTAAACTATAGGGGTTTGAAAAAATACATGTGTTTTTATTCATGTTCAAAACATTGTACGTATGATGACTCATTGTGGATCAACCAAATCCAGGGAATATTAACCACCTCTCTTGATAAAAAAATAATTGGAGTTCCCAGTTATATGGCTTCGATATATAAGCAGCTACCCAACAATGGGAAATGGATGAATAAACATAGATTCATATAGATGGATTCACTTATAGGATCCCACCATTTCATATTAATGGATTTAACCTATGGTCATTTTTGGGGTAACCTATCCCATACCGGGAGTAAGAAGATATTCTAAAACATATATTAAATCCATAATAGAGTCCCAGAGTGGGAAAAAATAGCTTATAAAGGATATGATCATCCATACCTCATATCCTATAGTGTAATGTGAGTTTCTAAGAATATTTCGGTTAAATAACCCAATGGACCACATGCCTTTGGAAAAAAGGTCAGTACCTAGTTAAGGATTCAAGAGCCATTGATATTTTATGTTATAGGTAAAAAAATTTCTAAAAACAACGTGATTTATTCTGTAAAAAATTGTACCGTTCATAATCAAACCACTGGTTCATGCTAGCAGCATCTCTCTAATGAAAAAGTGATCTACCAATCAATATGTAATCAAAATATGACATATCCCTCAAAAGATAAAAAAATAGACTTCCTAGTTCTCAATATAACATTTACTTTATTTCATATGTGTGATCATTATCAACATTTTCATGAAATATAAGGCTTGAAAAATAAGCAACAGTTTCAAAAAAAAATCAACACTAGTAACCCCTCAAACTTAGAAACTATTACTCTCAAGGACATATTTTTGGTCTTGGCCTTCCATCAATGACCTTTTTCTAAAAGTTTCAATAGAAATTACATTTTTAGAAACAATGTGCCTAATGAATGAAATAGGATCAAACCAAAAATCACATTTATTTAATTTTCATTATAAATTATTTTATTTAAGGGTTTTCAGAACAATCCTTATATATTTTTCATTACCCTGACATATTTTTGTATAATATTAAATATCATTAATAAAAATAATGAAAAACTTATCCAAAAACTCCTGGAAAATTAAATTCATTAAATACCTAAATACCGCAAGAGAATTTACCACCCCAAAAGTCATAACTACACACTTCTAATACCAGTATATAGTCTAAAATGAAGTTTTCAAATATATTCCCCTATTTTAATTTCAAACGATGGTACCCTGAACTGAGATCAATCTTTGAAAAGTATTTTTGTCCTTGGTGCTGATAAAACAAATCATCTATATGTGAAAAATGATATTTTTTTGACTATGATGTTATTAAATTCTCTATAATCAATTAAAATCCTTATAGAACCATATTTATATTCTATATAATAAATAGGGGAACCCCATGGGTATGTGATAGACTAAATAAATCCTTTTTCTTGGAACTGTTACAATATATTTTTCAATACCAAAAGTTCTAAATGATCCACTAGATAAGGGGGTTTTGAAACTGGATTAGATTCAGAGACCAACTCAATAGTAAACTTAACCTCCTATCGAGGAATAACAATAAGAAAATCCTTAGGAAAAACTCTTTGTATTCATTTTCTTATAGAACATCACTAATTTGAACAGTTAAATTTTTTCAATGACATGTGATAAATAAATTTTATGGCTATTTGCAATCATTTTATCTGTATATTAGTAGGTTATTAAAGACATGAGATCATTGTACATGGATTTATTATATTTGTAATATATCTTGGAATAATAAATTGAAATCCAATCCATACCCAAAATAATGTCAAACCATACTATGGGTTGTTCAATGATATTTGTAGAAAAGTCTGTTTCATATATTATAATAATAAGTGTTATATATATCTTGGTTTCTTAAATTCTCCCACACTGGGTTTTCACCAATAGTTGTATCATTCTTTCATGAAGTGACATTCCTAGTACTTGTGGAAATTTATCTGACATGAAATAATGTGATGATATAGAATCAAATAAGGTATTTTCATAATTTAAATACCCATGTAATGTACCTATCACCAATTAATTTGATAACCCACATCAATTTTAGTAGTATAAAATAACCTTGATATCCATTTCTATTTTCAATCATGGTGATTTCTATCCTATGAAACGAAATTCAGACACATGATTGAAAAATGACCAATATCATTGCAACAAAAACACCATACTATTTTATTTAAATAGGTTACCTCATTATTTGGTTATTCATGACTATTTTTTTTAGTCATGAGCCTTATGACCAAGCTGACCACACTGGAAACACTTCTCAGATTCCATCAAATATTACTTGAAATTTTATCTACCACAATTAAAACATTTTGGCTGCTTTACTTTAGAATTATATTCTAGTTTTTATTCATTTTCATGCACCATGTTTTTTTTCTTAATGTTATCATTATGAGGAACATACATGTATACAAAATCCATCTCAACTTTACTAGAACAATGAACCACTTTATGATAAGTTTTGAATTATTTTTCTACCAATTTTCTTTCAAAACATTTTTTCAACCATGAGTAAAACCTATTATTTTTCTAGCAGTTTCCTAAATAAAATATAAAATAGACCATAATAATGTTGTAAAACTTGATTTATACAGAACTAAAAATTATTCAACACTTTTCCATAATTCCAAGAATTGTTTTTCCATCTTGAGCCAAATAGTCTTTGGGAAATATATTTCCACGAAAATATCCTAATTTTTTCCATTCCCTGGAATCAATATCATAATTATTATTTGGTATTATAAACCAAAATCCACTATCGATATACTTCACCGTTAAAGATAAAAAATCAAGGGAAACCATTTTGAATTCCAAATAACCCACAACATTGAGTATCACTTATAGAGTATTGATCCATCCTTCATCCACCACTGGATATGAGGTTCCATGGAAATATAGAGGATGTTTCCCCATAAAATGACCCACTACTGATGTATTCTCCTATTATTTATCCATATCCTCCCATACATAGATACCACCACAATTTCTTGATTTTTTAATTGATTTATCATTGTGAAAAACTATTATTTTTTTGATTAAAACCATCTTAGGACACAAATTTGGAAGGATATTTTACTCTTGATTCCTTCCCACCATATCTACCCTAATTACTATATTAAAAAACCATTCCAAATAATCATAGTTCATACGAAGAAACATGGTAATATTCAAATGTTATATCATTTTATTATAAAAATAAAGTAAAATAATTTATGGGTATTCAATTAATATCATCCCCACCCCTAAATTTATCTAAACCATCCTATGATACCAACTGTAAAGACCCATCCACAAAACATAATATTATAGAAATTTTTAACTAAAAATATCAAAGTTAAAATTGAGAGGATATTTTCATTTTAGAGTTTTATAGAATTAGGAAAAAATCATTCGAATTAAACTCATACATTACAAGTGGACACTACGATACTATATTAATTTTTTTGAAACACAATTCTTTAAAATAAAACAAGAATTATTTAAATGAAAATTCTTCATAATTTTCTTATTTATATCATATTTTCCCTAAAATTCCATTAACCCTATTAAATACATTCAAAAATCAAGGGATGAGCACAAAAAGACCAGTAAGTGAAAGAAGATAAATAAATACATTAGTCCATTGAAAAACATGAATTACCATGAAATATTTGTTTTTATCTCAATATTAATTGAGAAAATGAAATAATTTATTTTTACATGAAAAGACACACACTTTTAGACAAAATAAAATCATTAAAATATATATCCAAAAAATAAAAATAAAAACATTTTTAATGTTATAGAATCAAATTCATTGAACTCTTTCAAATACATATTAATTAGAATAACCGAATAAATAATTTGTAATATAATAATTACACAAATAATTTGAGATCTATCTAGGACACCCATCATATATAATGTAAAATAATCACACAGTGCTATCTGGGCTACCCCATTATAGAATCTATAATAGTAACACCCAATGCTATTTGGGAAACCCCATTGTATAAGCTGCAATGACCTCACTCAACACTCTATAGGAGAAACCATTTCTCATGTATAATGCTCAAGTACCATAGTAGGAATAATATAGTACTATTATTTCACTATTTAGATATAAATTATCTGAAAAACTAAAACCACTTTTTCATATCAAAATCTCATTTAAAAATATAATATCCCCGAAGTGATACTTAATCAAATGAATATAATATGAGTATCAATTATAAATACATGGAAAATAAATGGTGACACAACATAAGATAATAAAAAGTAGTTTCACACATAATTTTAGCATGAAATAATCAATTAAGTAGACGTTTATCCCAAATAATAAAAATTGAGTTATGAATTTCCTTTACCACCTTTTATCAGTTAAATCTTAAGCCTCTTAAATGATTATGATTTTAAAAAATTTAAAATATTGATGATAATAGAGAAATTCGTGATATAATACGTTAATGGAGAATTATATAGACCTCATTAAATAATATAGGTTCATAACCTAAAAATGTTACTCAATAAAGTAAAATTGATATGAGATTCTTTACTAAATTTTGACAGCATGATGACATTACTTACACATTAATAAATTGGTTTACAGGGAGAAAAAGGTGTATCTTATCATTTTAACATCAAAAGGATAGAAAGAGGGACGTTGAAAATCATATATCATCTGTAGGAATTGTAAATAATAAACATAAAATTAAGAAGGTGCCTGAAAGGAAAAAATAGAGATAAGGTATAGGGGTCCCTTACCATGTGTTAAAAAGAGTTCTACACTTGATCTTAATGTCCTCATGAATATATCCTCATTTAAGGATCCCATAAAAATTGGAATTAGTCTTTGAATGAGAGAAAAAAAAATTATGTGGGGAATGTGGGGAGGAGATTGTTTGGTAGATATTTGAAAATATTCATGGATTTTTCCGATAATGGTGGTGGTGGGGTGGTGTTTATAAATGAGGAGGGGTGGTTTGATGTGAATAATTTATGATTATTTTATATTTAATGCCAAATTTATTTGGGTGAAATTAATTTCAACGAATTGGGTAGATAATTAAGGTTTTAAATTCTAGTTATGTTTGAACAAAACATAAACCACCTTTCTAATATTGTAGTTTTCAGTATTTTACGCCATTACATTTTACTTTAACCTGCTATAAGGGTTTACTTATATTGTGGTAAATATTTATTTTACCATGATAACATTTTTTATTAAAAATGATAATTTTATTAGTACCTAATTTGAAATTTCTAATTCCAAATATGGATTCCATTTTACCAAATTCATTTAAGATAATTTGAAAAAATAAATTTAAAACTAAACCCACCAGTGCAATGAAATATAGGGATTTCATGAAGGGAAATTTTGAAGAAAAATATGATTCTCTATTAGTTCTAGGACTAATAATAATCATTTTATGATACTAAATTAATATTTAATAATATAAAATCAGTAAATTTCATGGAAAACCATCCTAATTTAGTATTAATTTAATTAATTCTAATGGATAAACATTATTTACATTAAAATTGATTTCATAATAATCCACTTTTAAACCAAAAAATTAACTTATTCATAAATAAAATTTTATTTTTATTCAAAAGCTTAAAATTTTATGACAAATTTATAAATAATAATAATTTTAATTGAAACCATACTCAAAACATAATGAAAATATTAATATTTCTAATTTATTAAAAATAAATGACATTTTTACAAAAATTATTATTTTTTACTATTAATATAAAATTCTATCTTTTTATAAAATTCATTAAAATAAACTTATGATAATTATTACATGATGAATTAAAAAATGAAATTATTTTCTACAAATTAATTCCTTTTAATTTAATTTTTTTTAAAATATAACCATTTATGAAAACAGTCTAATCAAACTATTTCCCTTCTGATTTTACGAATTATTTTAAAATGAGTTTAACTATTTATATCAAGAATAATAATAAATATGAAAAAAATATTCTATCAATACCTAGGTTATTACATCTTTTCTTCAAAGGATATTTCCGATATCATTGAAATATGATCATGGATTACCAAACACATTAAAAAATGTAACAATCACAGGAAATATAATTTTTAGTTAAGTCATTGATAATGGTTCATCAAGGACCAAAGTGTCTACCATAAGTCACTTTATGATGGAATAAAAAAACACACTAAAAATCATAGTCAAATATATATATATATATATTAATTAATTCTTTACCACAAATTCATTAATGGTTTAGGCCATCCAATACATAATACACAAAGTCACTCTTCGTTTTTTCAACTTGGGTTTTATTAATATTTATAATTATTTAAGAGGTGATAAAATATTTTTTTGATTTAATAAAAATTAGGTAAATAACTAAGGGATTATAAATATGATAATTTAGAAATGGTTCCTAATTTGGTACTTAGTCCACAGTTTTTTCCTATAATATGTGAGTAAAAATACACATGTGGTCCACCAAAACGTTCTTTAAAACATTATTTCCATTTATCTCAATATTAATGTTCTGGGCATGGAGCATCTAATGAATAAGTATTAGCTACGCATACCAAAACCTCTAGAGTTACATTAAATATACATGGAATGATAAAAAACTATATTATATCCGAGTAATAAAGAATAAATTTATGTAAAGAGAATATAATAATTATATAATTATTTATTGTCAAGTAGTCCATTTGGTCTTAATCGAATTCCTGAAAATCATTAATGATCAGTGGTAGTTTTCCTTAAAACCATTGTGATAAGACTGATCAAACTAAATTATGTTAAGAATAAAACATGAAAAAGAATGGGAAATCCCACCCTAAGGGATGTATGATGGGTGTATAGGTGAATAAATTTATAATGTATTCGAATATTCCCCATGATTTTGGGGAAATTAAGATAAGATGTGTGTGATACTTCTAGAATGTCTAGTGAAGCATAGATAAAAACTAGAATATATGTTGAATGATTGAACATAAGAAACACACATATAGAATATGGAAAGGACAAAATGATTTTCACCTTAGATTTATCAAATTTGATTCTATATAGTGACACTATAGGACCAAATAAAATTATATTCTCAACCATGAAATGATTTTTTTCAAAAATATCATGTGAAATATTTCTCAATATGTCGATAGAAATATTTTCCAAAGAAAAACGTGTTTTAAAAATTGAGGATGTATATAAATTACGTTTATCTATAAATACCTCTATGAACGTATCATATAAATTATAAATTACACTCCACAGAAATATATACTGGGTATTGAGGGCATTATAATTTATAAATGGCATCCTTCAGCAATTGAATATACCTAATAGTCAGGTGAAAGTCTTATTCATTTGGTCCTGCGGGGAAATACAAACATGAATATATCATGAAAAAATATAAGATATTGTAATGATTCATACTTATGAGTATCTTAAAAAATTTGTTCAATTAAAGGAAAGGGAAATGGTTCTTAATGGAAAATTTATTTAGCCTTATATAATCTATGAACAATAATTAAATATTTACACCCTTATTTGAATGAATTATTCATTTAGATTTTTTCACAGTAGCTAAACACATTTTCTTTAGTGAAATATGGCAAAGGGTAACAAATATGTGTCCTAGATAAGATAAATAATAGATAATTCACGAAAAATTTTAACCACTTAATTTAAATCATGTAATAGAGTGGTGTTAGGTTTCCTTTTTGACTACTTTACCAGTTTTTCCAATTCATTAAAAGAATATAATCAATTAACAAAGAGCTCATAATACCCTATATGTCTACCAAGTTGCACTTAATTTCTCTAAATTTTTTCCTTATAATATTTAAAATTCATATTTACTGTTTATGAAGGATATTATTAAAATTAATTATAGGCAATTGTTCATCATTCAACAAGTATTAATATTTAAAATTTTGGGGGAATGACTTGTGGTTTGGTATATATAAGTGTTGTATAGATTGAAATATCATGGGAATTAATATTTGTGTCCGATGAATATTTGGATATAAATATTAATTATCAAAATAATTGAATACTACATCAAATATGTTTTCAAAATACACATAAATGTCTTCATTAAAAATAAATTATTGAAATAATAATATTGAAACACATCCTAATTCAAAATATGAAATCAATAATGAAGCATTGTTGTGGATATTCTTTAAGAAATGAAATGAGTCCAATTAAATAAAATATCTCTATGTATTAATAATAAAATATTATAAAATATTTAAAATCAATACTATAATAATTATTACATGATGGGTTAAAATGGTAGATATAGATATAAGAATGTTAATTTGAGGGGTACATTAAGAATATCAAATTATTAAATCTTAAAATATAATATCTTAACTCCACAAAATGTCTACCATCATAAAAATGTATGAATTTATTTGATGATTTCATATATGGATTACTAATAATGATAGGACAGTGAGACCATACCTGATAATGATCCATATTCTTTATTTAAAAAATGAAGGAAATATCTTATCACTTAACAAGAAAACTACTTCCTAAAGGAATCCCACTAGTTTTTTTCACAAACAAATTCAATAGTTACACCACCACACTAATTGGGTTCATTTCAGTAATATGTAATGAATATATAATTTAATGTGGGATTCCCTTAGATGAGTAATCTAAATAATGAAACTCCAATGATAAAGGAATCTCCCAACAATAAATTTTAAACAAAACATATAGGGGTCAATATACATTATACTAATCATTAAAGTGGATGTAATCAGTGTGGAAACATTCCTCCCATGTTTTTTCAGTTCATTTAAATTTATCCTCTTCCATTCATACATAATTATTTCATGAAATTTTGAAACCATGAATTTATATGATTACCTAAAGAAAATATATATATTAATCAAAATTCCCTATATTATCTCTATTTCCAATTTTTTTCCTGTTTACTTATCATATTTCCTAACTCTATTTGTAAATAAAATGGGATCATGAGGTACCCAATCTATATTTTTTCTTCCCTTTTCATTATCCATTGGTATAACATTAATTACTCTAGAAATCATATTCTTTTTGGACTAAGTGAAATCCACTAGATAAATTAAAGTATATTTATTAGTTTTTTTCTTCCCAATTCTCAAGGTGATAGAATATACATTATATTTGGTATTTTTATCATGTTAGTAAGGAAGATGTAAAGAGTTTATATACTTGTTCGTTGTGAGAAATGGGAATCAATATTATTTACATCTTTAAAACCATAAATTCCATCCAAAATATTTGTAGACTATTCTATTTAGGAGTAATTACATTAATAAAACAATTACAAGGTAAATTAAATAAATAAAAGAGGTGTATAAGAGATTAAAATATAGAGGTCTGATTTAATTTTAATATTACGATGTAACAAAATTTAGTAGAAGACATAATATTTTATTAAATTTGAACTATTAAAGTTTAAATGATATAACCAAACACATAAATTATTTATTTATAGTTTTCATTGAAATTGGTATTATTTTAATTATAATTCCATAATTTTTAAATGTCCAAACCCTAAGGAATCAAACAAGAACAAAAATAATGAAAACATTTAAACATGTGAAAGATTTTAAATGAGGAATTATAGAATCTTGGTTTAAATATTATTCGAAAGTGGCCATATGGTATAATATTATTTAGGGGATAAACAACATATAAATACTTAAATTATATATATATTTTTTATTTTGTATGAACTCTAAACATTGATATTTATTTATTTATATTCTACAAATAAAAATTATGTTCTTATAGTTGACACTTTACTCAACATCAAAATATTTGTATTAATTTTTTGAATTATTATTACAATAAATTTTCAAATAATTTATTAAATTTTAATCACATATATATATTTATTATTCTAGATACAAAATAATCCATTGTAAAATATTTTAATTATATCAATTTTTAATTTATAATGCTTTTATGGGTGTATAAGTCATTGTAAACACATTTTACAAGAGAAATTATTTGAAAATGGATAACCCAATTATAATAATATTATTAAATTATATACATTAATATGTTATAAATAGAAATATATAAATGAAATAAACCAACTAAAGTAGTGGAGAAATATTGAATTTAATTACAGGAAAAAACATTATAATGATGAATAATAATAGAATATATTTCTTGGAATCCTTACAAAAATTATTTCCCTATTACAATATCTAAGATAAGTGTATAAGAGCCCCTTATACTTCCTTATATATCCACAATTTATATATAAATAATTATAAATAATAAAAATAAAAATTTATTGTGTGAAGAAGAAAATACAGTTTCAAGTGGATAAAAAATTTGATGGGGCTGAATATGAATAAATAATTTACTATAATCTGAACAGAAATGTACACAATATTCTAATGTGATCAATATGGAAACGTTGAAGGATGATATGTTTTTTAAAATTCATATAACATATTTCTAAATTTGAGCCATATATAATCTCATATAAAGAAGTTGTGGTTCAAATGGTGGGGTGGTTTCCATGTTTATGGGTATAATATGACTTTTCCTTCAAATCCATTATCTGTTATTGAATATCATATAAAATATGAATGGTTATAAGATAATAATATCCCGTGAGTTGAGGAATAAGTTCATCAAATTTCAAGTCAAAATAAGCATCATAATATTTTTTAATCAAAATGTAAATATGTGTTTTCTAAAGGGTTAAAATCTAAATTTTCAATGCAATTTACAAATTTAGGATTCATTTATAAATTTAAATTTAATTATCATATTTGAATCAGTGTAGAAAAATTATATCATTTATTATAAATATAATATTTAATAAAAATTTGGTTCATAAAATCCCCTACACTTACCCTTTTACACTCCATGAAAATAGAATTCTCTATATATAAGTATTTATAAGACTCGGAGGTTTTAGATATAAAACATAATTTTTTGTTTAGAAATAAAATGAGTTATGTTTAGAGAAATTATGCCATGAACAATGAAAACAAGGTAATGATAAATTTTCCTTGGGGAAGTTAAATTTTCCTTATCAAGTAAAATTTTAGGGGAAATGAAATTCTCCTTAAGATAGGGTGTTTGTGATTTTCAAAACACAGTGGAGTGGAAAATTCATAAGGAAAGCTTATTGACTCAACAATCTCCACCTTTCTGGAAAGCACAATCATCCTTACGAAAAATAATATAAGGACTTAGAAAAAATATTTTTCTAGACTTTGAAAATAAAATATATCTCCCTTAACACATGGGAAATGAGAAATACAAATAACTCCCCCTTAGGATTTAGAAACAATAAGGATCATATTCTTGACTTCCAGATTGAGACTCAGTATTTTATTACATACGAAAATATTCATGGATAAGAACTACCCTGTAGATAAACTCCCCTTTACTTAAGGAACTTTATTATTTTACTTTGTATTATTTTTTATGATTACTTTCTCCCCTTTGTGATTTTTGAAAAGGTTTAAAGGGAATAGAAAAGGAAATATGGTACCTGAAATATTAGTACTAGACAACCAAAAAATATAAAGAGCAACACAAAATTTTATTACGATTAGAAAAATTCATACTAGTAAAGAATACAACAAAAGATCGAAATTGAACATGATTATCCTTCCTTATCCTTTAGAATCAAATTCTTTACTATAGTTTTGAGCTTCTTGAGTTCATTGTAATCCTCCTCTGAATTTTTGAGAAGCTTATACTAATCTTCTATTTTTCTTTTTTAAGGCTTTGATTTTTTCTTCCTGAGCCTTAAGAGATTCTACCAGACCCTTTAGAACTTCTTCTTGCTTAGAATTGTTTTCCTCAAGTTCAATTCTAAGATCTATTTCCCTCTTCCAACTTTGAGCAACTGAATACAACTTCCCATTCAGATCATTTACTTCTTGTATCTGAGAATTCTATTCCAAAGATACCTTTTCCTCAAAACTATTTTTGAGATCCTTGATCTTCACACCTTCGGTGTCAAATGCATCCTTGATACTGTGAACGCATTGCTGCTGGAGAGCCTCACAACGTCCTGGTGACTTGGGGTGCTGGGCCACATGGAGTGCGGCCAGATCGACCAGACGACATTGCTCGCTAATGTCTTAAAAATGCATTTGTCTCCTCGGATAAACCACGTAATAATGATAGATACTGAAATTTGTCTCCCAGAAGGTGTATTGGAAACAATCAACTTCCTCTAGGATGAGGGACTCCGGTATGCAGAAATTCTGTGCTACAACGGGCCAGAACTTCTCGAGGAAGTGGTCCACTACAAGGATGCTCCAGAAGTTCCTTAGCTCAAATTCAGAGTCTGGACGTTGATTTCCACACTAGCCAACTGAGGGTGGTTGTGGAACTAGTAGTGGTACTGAGGAAGATCACTGGGATGACATGATGGCCGGTGGAGAGTACGGAGAGCGGGCTGACTGGCTTCCGATTCTCAGGCTTCACTCCTAAGAGTGTAGTGACCTGGCCGCTACATCACGATAAGAGGGACTAACGACCGCCATTTCCGGCTCAGAGGCTAGGGTTGCTGTTGATAGGCCACAATGATGCTCTCCTGCCATTTGTCCCCAGAATAGATCTCTGTGATATCTTGTGGAGGAAGAAAACGCTTCTGGAAATGATGGTGGAGATTTCAGGACTGTAACCTGCGGAGTCGCTAGATTTTCTTCCTCCTAGAAATACCTGTGAAGGGAGGTGGTAATCATATTTACCTCGCATTCCAGGGGTACTAGGATGATGCGCCTTGTCCCTTCCTCGGCCCATGAGTCAGATGAGTGAGGGGAGGGTTCCCGAGCTGAGTCATACTCTACTTCAGAGTCTGAGAAGCGGGCTCGTTTGATCTCCATCCGAGCCTTCCCAGGATTATTCTTGTGGTGACGATGACCCACCTTCCTTCCCCTGGGTGGCTCCTCGGACAGAGCTTATTTCTGACATGGGGTCCTTCGGCCGCACTGGTGCTGGGGCGGAGAGTGTTTCCTCCAGGGAAAGCCTATGTGTGAGGATCACTGAGACAAATGTCGAAAGGGGAATGGGGAGGACCTCTATGAATAGCAATAGAGTGGGAAAAACCACTGCTGTAACTAGTAGGAGCATGAGGAGGATCTCCATGCTTGGTGTGGGTGGAGCGAAGCTGTCCTTCACCCCTCTGGTTGCTGAGGTGAGGAGGACCATCACCAGCTATGGAGAGGACGTAGGGAGGGCCCCCATGTTACAGAGAGACCTGATGGGAAATGTCCCTACATCGGCGGTCGACGGTAGGAGGAATGACCCCATACGCAGTGTAATGGTCACGGAAGAGGCTTCCGTACCGAGTATCACTGTCGTAGGTAAGAACTTCATTCAGATTGGGGGTAGCTTGGGGTGGACCTCCATGCTGAGCTTCAAAGCGGGGAAGACCCACGCTCTCTGTGGTGGTGGTATTGGGAGGACCTCTGTAAAGGGTGGCATCACTGTTGGTTGATTCACGACGACCACTACTCATGCGTGCGACCATGAGAGTCGACCCAGCCTGCCCGTGGGGCGGTTGGAGCCTCAATCCCATTTGGGTATATAAGCGCCTCTTCTCACTAAATGTAGTGACTTGATTTTATGCGTCGATGGTGGATCAGGTCACAGTAGTCATCGATGTTGATGCCCCTTGGTGGACGTCCTCCTCACCTCGTGCCTGACGCTGACGTCGGGTCAGACAAGCCAGGGCTGGTGGCACAGGTCCATAGCTTACCTTCTCCTCCTCCGGAATGACCGGGCAGTGATGCTGACACAACTGGGTTGGAGCCCTTTCTGGGAGCCCATGGATTGGGACTCTGACAAGGCTGGACTGGACTTCGCCTACCTCATCACCGTAAGGCAAATAGTTTTCAAAGCGCTCTGGGGAGAGGCTCACAAAGTGGTTGTATGCCGGGGTGGGGAGCAATGGCTCCCTGCGCGGCCCTCAGGGGCATCATTAATGGTGAGGCGCAAACGCCTACAGATCCAGCCGATCCATATCCTAGGTTGGGGTTATTCCCTCCACGTAACGATGCACAAGGTCATTAATTACCCTTCATTGGATAACTTTAAATGGGGAGATGGGTCGTGGGTTCCCCACGGTCGTGGACGAAGAGGTCTTCATGGAAGTGGTGAAGCCATATGAAGCGGCTGTGCTAGCATTTCCCTTTCCCCTGCATAGATATGTAGGTGGTGATCGTGTTCCTGAGGCAGCAACCTGATTCCTGAGAAGCAAGGAGATTAACTCATCTGTGCTGAAAGAAAAAGAAATCGATGACCAATTCCCTAGCGTCATCCAGTCTTCCGTGACTGGTAAGATGGATACACGGTTACAACGTTGCAGAATGGGATAATCATTGTCTTACTTCCCCAAATTTTGGAACGCTTCACGCCAGGCCCGCTGTTTGTTTGGCAAGACCCGGTGCTGGATAATTAGATCTGGTGACACGTCAATATATTGATGCCCCGAGCACTACTAATCTTCATAATGAGGAAAATAATTTCACATCAGGTTCACCATTTCTGTTTTTGATGTTTTCACTAGGGCGCGCAGGTCCGTCTCATTTGGGGACGTGGGACGCAGTTTTTGTTGCCTCGAATTCCCGCTTTCCAAAGGTGGGAGACATCCACTCCTAATTTAGGGATGTCTACACATTGATCGAAACGGGATGATGGGATGTCAGTTCTTCCTTCTTTGGATTCCTCCTCAGAACTCGTCACCTATTCCTGGTCTCCCTCATAGACTTAAGACGTTGTTCGCGAAACTCTTCCTGGCGCCATATCTTTATGGACACTAGTTAATTACGCTGCTTTTATCAGGACATTCCAAGGGCCCCGACCAGGGTAGCAACCTTCGGTTAGGGGAGTATTCAAGTGGGGCATCACTGGAATGTTTGGACTTTGTGGGATTGTCGTGTCTGTCTTCTTTCCCCTATTATAGGGATTCTCCAGGGCGCAGAAGCCCGAGGTATCCCACATAGAGCGTGGGTAATCATATTACATGGGCATGTATCTGTGCTTTTTCTTAACTTTCCATGTTTAACACAGGGTGTGCCGCAAGTTTAACGTCTAGCAGAGATGGATCGGGCTGATCAGAACACTAACTAGAGTGGATCAGATAGAGGAACCCCCTGGAGGGAACATCGATATTGGGGCCATCAGGTGGGTGGACTCCCGAGAGTTGTTTGTGGGAATGGGGAATGGGGTGGCATGATCCCACCAGGATGTGGTGGACCGGGTAAAAATCAGAATGGATGATAGAAAGTTCAGTGAATTAGATGGTGAATTGGATGGAACCGTCCTGGGGGTGATGATGGTTTTGGGCTTTAGCCTCGAAGAGGCTTCCCAGGTATCCCGGTGGCAGGGAATCAAAGTCCACATAGTTCATATGATGACAGCTTACCACCGATTTGGGTTTTCAATAGCTTACCACTGGATGGGGTTTCAACGGCTTACTGCTGATTGAGGTTACAAAGGCTTACCACTGAAGTGAAAATGGCTTACCACTGGATGGAGTGACAATGACTTACCGCTGCAGGGACAATTTCTTATCGCTCAACGGGTTTACAACGACTTATCGCGGAAATAGGTCCACAGTTTAACGTCTTGTGGGGCGGGGGTGAAATGACGTGAAGGGGGTCAGAACTGCTTGGTGTTGGGCTTGAACCTCATGGAGGCTTCCTACATACCTCGCATTGGTAAGGATCAAAGACTTCATAGTTTAGGTGGTTGGGAACTGATGTGAAGGTGGATGTAGGGTCCAATGGGTGGTGGGCTTGACCCTTGTGGAGGCTTCCTACGCACCCGACCTTAGCAAGGATCAAAGTCCTTATAGTTCAGGATATGGGGGAATTTGGGGATTACACTCTGAGGTGTCTCAAGGTGTTAGTGAACCATCGTAGAGGTGTGTCAGAACCAATGTGTGGTGGGCTTGAACCTTAGGGAGGCTTCTTATGTACCTTACCTTATCAAGGATAAAAGACCTCGTAGTTTAGGTGGAAAATGGGCAATTAAACCAACACAAAGAGGTGTTGGGACAACTGGGTACTGGGATTGAACCTCGTGGAGGATTCCTATGTACCTTACCTTAACAAGGATCAAAGACCTCTTAGTTCAGGATATGGGTGTGGGGATTACACTCTAGGCTGCCCAGGGTGTTGGTGGATAGACGTGAAGGAGGACCTAGGGTCCAATATATAGTGGTGGTCCTGAACCTCATGGAGGCTTCCTACGTAACCTACCTTGACAAAGATCAAAGGCCTCGTAGTTTAGAAGATGGTGTGGGGATTACACTCAAGGCTGCCCAGGGTGTTGGTGGGCCAACATGAAGGGGTCAGAACGACCGGGTGAATGGTGGGCTTGATCCTCAGGGAGGCTTCTTACATACCCTACCCTGGAAAGGATCAAATACCACGTAGTTCATGAGAGTCGGTGAACCGACGTGAAGGAGGACCTGGGGTCTAATGGTTGTTGGGCTTGAACCTCAGGGAGGCTTCCTACGTACCTCTCCTTGGAAAGGATCAAAGTCCACATAGTTCAGGAGGGTCAGTGAACCCACGTGAAGGAGGACCTGGGGTTCAATAATTATTGGGATTTATCCTCAGGGAGGCTTCTTACGTACCTCTCCTTAGCAATGATCAAAGTCCACGTAGTTCAGGATGGTGTTATTTGGGGCTTACGCTATGAGGTAGCCCAAGGAAGATGTCATGGTCGGGGCTCACACTATGCCCATGTGAGTCATGCTTGGTGTGAGAAACAAGATATAACAGAGACCCGACGATCCCATCAAGAAAGGTGCAACTGTGGGAAATGGAGTGTGGCTTACACGTAGTTAGCAGTACAAGAAGTTAGGACTTACTCCAAGATGGAGGCCCGATGGAAACAAAGCGTAGCGGGAGATGGACTTGGGACTAAAGACAAGAGTAGCACAATCCCCCATCACACCCTACGCTAGCCCTGAAGACCGAAGATGAAAGGAGGAGCAAGGATGCTACCTCCTACAAGAAGGCTAGGGGCTTACACCGAGATGGTCACCCTTCCCACGCGGACAAATGCCACTCCCATAAGAAGGATATCATCTCCTGTGGAGACCAATGGGCGTGGAGAATGTTCATGGTGGGGGTAACACGCATGCGAGGTTTGGGGTGAGGTGACAGTTTAACGTCATGTGTTGAGAATGATGGTTATTGGCAGTTTAACGTCCGGTAGCTCAGACGAGGTGGGTTTTTTCCGCACCCCTAGGACATACAGAACTAGTACCCTCTTCTCCTTGGTGAATAGAGGGGACATGCAAAGCCGTGGGGATGGGGTGTCGTGGAGCGAACCATCAAGGGGTCCACGTTAGCGTGGCTATGAGAAGAAGCAATATCCATTAGCGTGCCTATGCTAAGAAGCATGAGGTGGAGAAATACAAAGGGCAGTATCATCCAAGGGACTTTGAAGTCACATTTTTCAAACCTGGAGGGTCGCATGAGAAAAGAAATTTCCATGTAGTGGGGTTCATAAGAAGGGGCCTTGTGAAGCTTTGTTGCTCCGCGTGGCGGAGGGAACTTGCGAAGGGGTGTGCTTCACGAAGTGGGGTGCCTTAGCCTAGGCCTGGGGCAGAGGTTCATATGGGAGGTGCTACACGATGTGGAAAGGCATTCACGAAGCACTGCCTCGTGAAGAAAAGGTGCCTCGTGAAACAAGGTGTCGTGAAGTAATGTTCTTCACGAAGTACAGTGACCCTGCCTTAGAATGTGGATCATGTGTACATGATGGGTGTTTCGCAAATCATAAACGCTCTGGGATGACCTGGGTCCCCTTGGGGATCCCCTTACTCCATGAGGGCCCTCAGGATTCATGAAATTCATCCCTCTCAGAAGAGGGGATCAAAATGAGACAAAAGGGAGGCACTTTACAGAGCAGAAGTACCTCCCATAGCTCACGGTTCGCAGAGCAGAAGGGTGCTTCACAATTCGGGAGCTGGGAAGTCAAACGGTCATATTTTCTATCCTTTGGGCTCAGGGGGAGCGTCGTATTTATAGGCAAGAGGTGTCATTAAGCGAAGCTTACATGGTGCAAATAGGGACTTGGTTTCTTTGCAGAAGGCTTGCGAACATCAAATGTTTTCGCAAAGCGTCTCGCCTCCTTACTTCGTGGAGGGCTCGCGAACGTCAAATGCGTTCGTGGAGAGTCCCATCTCCTTGCTATGCAGTGGCCGCGATGCTGGGGGGACTCCATGAAATAGCTTCGTGAGGCAGTCAATGGTGCCTTCGTTTTGGATTCTTCTCTATCCCGGATTTTGGCGCCAATAGGTTATGATGAGAGTGTAATGAATTTCAAAAGTGCAATACATAATTTTTTTACTAGGTTTATCAAGATAACTATGCATATCATGATTAAAATTTATAACCTGGTTACAATTATTAATATGTTTATGATGCACGATATTTAAACTAGTTTTGATACTTGAATACAATGCATAAATATAGTACAGTACATAACCTGGTTATGATACATTACCTGATAATGATTCATGACTACAATATGTTACTTAACCTGGTTATGATACCTGATTATGTTGTGGTACTTATCTGGGTTGTGATACACATGGTTGCGATGCATGTGGGTACAATTCATGACCTAATTTTGAAAAACATTACTACGAAACATGAATAGATTACGATATATGTGATTACGATTCCTGAATATGATTCAATACAAAATCTGGTTATGATTTCAGATTACGATTCAATACATAATATTGTTCTTATTCTGAAAGAACATAAAAAAACAAAGTGATTGAAAAACATACATGATAATGATAAGAATAAAAAATATTATAAAGATAGTGTGAGTGATTACGATTGTAAAACAACATACATGATAAACAATATGTGTGATTACAATATGTGTGATTTTTTATTTTCCAAAAAAATGATTGAAGGGAATGTCGATACATGTTTTAAATCAATAATTACCCACTTTTTGGAAAGCACAAAAAAATCAAAATAAATAATAAATAACTTATCTCCCCCTTTGGTTAATAACCCTTCTGAAATTAATAGTTAATACAACTAATTTCACCCTCAGTTTAAACCAAAACACTAGGGATCATATTCTAGGTACTTTTACTTGATTTTCCCCCATAACAAGGCATTCATAAAAATTATTATTTTCAAAACCATTCTCCCCCTTTATGATTTTAAAAAATAACCAGGGAACGTGGTTATTTCCTATAAAATGTTAGATAAACAACATACAAAACAATAACTGTTACCTGAAACAAAAGTTTATTACAACAAGAGTTGAAACATCATTCTTTGTAGTTTTTTTCCAAAATATTAAACATGGAGAGTTTCACATTTTTTCACTCTTTTCTGTATTCCATGATTTTTTCAATACCTTCTTACTGAGCATTCATCTTCTCATCCTATTCAGTAATAACCAATTCTTTCTTCTGGAGCATTTGTTGTAGAAGTCGATTGAATTCTTCATGGGATTTAAGCTTTACATCTTGAGTTTTAATCTTTTCTTCCTGGTTATTGAAAATATCCAACCATAGTCTATATGACTTCTTTATAATTAAAAATCTTTTTGAGAGTGAAACAACCTGTTTTGTCTCATTCGCAAATTTTACATTAAAATATCAAGATATCTTGAGGATACACCTTTTGAGGTACCATGTCATTGAATGTATACTAGATTTTCATTAAAATAATCAATCATCTTTAGATAGAGAACGCTAAGTTTATTTACCTAGTATAACAATTCTTCCATCTTTTCCAGATGGTTCTTAAGGATTTCATCAACGTTGTAAGGCCACTTCACAATTTTATTTCAAACCTTACTATGCTCACCAGTACGTTCCTTGAAAATCATGAAATTGGCTTCAAGACATAGAAATCTATCCATCCATACCATAATAGAATCCATTATATCATTATGAGTATTTGAAAGAATTTCATGCCTCACTTCATATTTTGGAATGAATGGTAAAAACTTATCCAATATATTCAAGGCATGTTCAATGTACTGAATTCCATCAATATTTATTGTTATTTCAGAATTTGTGTACTCAGTGTATTGCGGGAGATCACCAAAATCCGTCTCAGTGCCGATCACATGAGCTAGATGGTTCTGATTCTTATCAGATTATTCTTATTCATTATCTGAAATCTGATTAACTTTCTTGTTAGAAACCATTTAAGAATATTTCTTCAATGACTGAGGATTTGAAGATGGAAAATTTAATGATGGAACTATTGTGGATTCTATAGTATGACTTATTTTGTTTGTATATTATTTTTCTTCCACTTATATTTCTTCTTGTCCTTATTATTCTTCCACTTTTGCTTCCTGATCTACTTCTCCTTCTTCTTAATATTCATTATCAAGATACAATGTAGCCAATTGTTTAGAAACATGTTTCTCCTAGCCTTCCTCTTATAGAATTTAACGAGTCTTAACAGATGGCTCCTTAATCTCAATTCCTGTATTTAGTTGCTCAACTATTCCAAGAAGAATATCAATGTCAATAGCTTCAGCCTTTCTCTTCATCAATCTATTCTTTCACTCTTCTTCTTTCAAGGATTCTTCGGACATTACTTTCCATTTCAAGGCTTCAACTAGATCCAATATAAACTGAGGATATCCTTCTTTCCATTCTTGCATTTTATTTCTACATTCAACAAAAACTTGATTAGATACATCCTTTTGTTTCTTTGATAGCTCTATAGTAGTAGTCTTAACTATATTTTTTATTTAATGTTTTATTAGACGGTTCAGATGGGGTTTCACTACCTTCCACTACTTCATTTTCTTTTTCATCATTTAGATCTTTCTGAAACATTTTCTATTCCGTGTTGAATCATATCTTGAGCCTCCTTATTGTTTCCTTACTGATGAAGGGATCCTTAAAGGAAGTCATATCTGACATGATTGAAGAATTACAAAAGCTCATGAATTCTTTCAGAAACATAATGATAATGTTGGGAAACACGATCAAAAATAATTTTATACCAACAGATTAGATCTTCATGACTATCAGAATATGAACCATATAAGGATGAACATTCTCATGTTTACCAAATAATCAAGGACATAAACATCTAAAACATTCAATGTTTCCTTGTCACCCTTTCTCATAAAAAAATCCTTGCATCGAGAGGGCTATAATTCATTTATCTCATGATAAATGCATTACTTTTCTATAGTCCTCATGAATCTTAAAAAGGTTTTCTTTGGATTTAGACCTATAAAATGTTCTATTAGCTTCCAGTAATTTATGAGAAGGACATAATTCATCTCCCTCAAATAGAACACTTAGAAATGTAGATTCCATTTTTGAGGAGGTTTTATAATTATTATTGTACATCATAAAAGAAACATTACGAGCCTTGTCTATCTCTACTGATTCATAAAACTACAACACCTCATCATGATACACATAATCATGATCAGAATCTAGTATTTTTTCACAAATTTATTTCCATCCTTGAGAACTTATAATTCTTTTCAAAGATGATTCCAAAGACTCGTAAAAGTCTCGAGAGACCAACCATTCACCGAAAAAGGTCATGGAAGAGAATTAATTTTGATGAATATCTTTTATAGATGAAGAAATAGACTTAGTCCTGAAAGACTAACTCACACCTTGAAGATGTTGTGGTTTATGAAGGTTGGGTAGATCTCTGATTATGAAAACTGAGGTAGGAACAAATTTCAAACCATGAAGACTATTTATAGAGAAACTAATCTTGAGATAAAAACATATGAGATCGATGTGGGATAGTTTTTTTAATGTAAATGGATGTCCAAGATTTTATCAAAAAGATCTAATAGTCAAGAATGATTTCAAACTCTTGAGGTTTTCTTTAAAAGAAAATTGTATCTAGATAAAAACTGATTAGGAATAAAAAATTGAGAAACTACTATTGTAACAACCAAAGTTTGACATTTGAAATTGGAATTATCAATGTTCAATGATAGATGTATTGGTTTCAATATATTGTTACAATGAAAAATACAAATAATAATAAAGTAAAACAAATAAAAATTCTAAAATCGATAAAATCAAATTAGCTGGTATAAATTTTTTAAAACAGATAGAATAATGTACAACTGATAGTCCAGTGATGACAAGGTAAGACAACAACGATAATCTAGTACTGAATAAGTATTTCAATGCCGATAGTTTAGTACTGATTAAGTATCATAATACTGATAGTATCATCTAGTTTTGATAATTATTAAACCGAAACATGAAACTGATAAGAACATGAAACCTATAAAATGATGGAAATTATAAAATGAAAAACAAAAGATTAAAATAGATTATATTGAATCCTATATTCATTTAGAATATAAAAGACGAAATGAGTAAAAAAAACATAAAAATGAAATACATACAGGGGAAAACCAATAGTCATAAAATTTAAAAGGTGAAACTGATTAAATTATGTACACTCCCCCTTTGAAAAGGAGTAACTCAATGTAAGGATACAAGTTAAAAAAGAAATTGATGTGAATGATTAATTTAGAGTGATCATTCCTAGTTTCTATTTATTGTAATCTAATCAATTGTATGATAATTGTTTTGGGAAAATACAGTCAAGTTATTCTTGTGTTCCGATTAATTTTAAAACAATGTCTCTTTTATGTGTGTAATCTTTAAGAAACTGATGCCTAATATCTATGTGTTTTTTACATGAGTGATGTGCATTGTTTTTACTAAGAGAAATGGAACTAGTATTATCACATAGTATTTGAGTTTTTGAAAAAATCTTGCCATAGTCTGTGAGTGTGTGTTGTATCAACAATACCTGAGCAGAACAACTTCTAGCCGCTACATATTCCGCTTTAGAACTGGAATGTGCTACTGAGTGTTGCTTTTTACAGGACCAAGAAACCAAATAATCTCTTAATAAATGACATGTCAAAACAAAATAATTTCCAGAAGAATAGAATAGTCATAAATTCATAGTTCCCTTTAGGTAGCGAAAATTTCATTCCACTCATTTTAAAAGTGATTTGTTTGGATTAGATTTGTATCTTTCACATCAGAATACTAGAAACATTATGTCTGGATGACTAGCTATCAAGTATAAAAGTATTCCTATCATACCGTGAAAAGTTGTTTGATCCACTGGTGTCCCAGATTCATCAAGATCAAGTGTATTTGAGTTACCTATTAAAGAAATAATGATTTTAGTGTTGTCATATCCATACTTTTTTGTAAGGAATTTATATACTTATGCTGGTATATATAGGCTCCTTTTGGTTTTTTAGATATTTGAAAACAAAAAAAGAATTTAAAATCACCCATCATACCCATTTCAAAATTATATTTCATTAGACTTGAGAGAGAATCAGTTAAGGATTGCTTATTTTATCTGAATATTATGTTATCATCATAGATTGGAACAATTGATACGTTTTTTTATCCATTTTTATAAAATGAGATGGGTCAGTAGTACATTTTCCCCAATTTTTTTGTAAAATAAATATGTGAGTCTATCATACCATTCTATAGGGTTTTCTAAGTCCATACAAAGCATTGGTAAGTTTAAAAACATGATCAGGATGTTTTGAATCTACAAAACCAAGAGGTTGTAAAAAAAACTTGTTCTTGTACAGAACCATTAATAAAATCACATTTTATATCCATTTGAAAAAGTGTGAAATAGAAGTATTCTACAAATGAAAATAGAATTCAAATAAATTCAAGTCTATATACTAGATAATATGGTTATTCATAGTATATTGCCTCTTGTTTATTATATCATGTAACAAAAAGCATTTCTTGATTTTTAATAATGGATCCAATTTCAATCCATTGGTTTCTGAAAACCCATTTTAAATCAATTAGAGTTATTTCATTAGGTCTTTCAACCAAGGCCTAGACTTTATTCCATTCAAATTCATTTAGTTTATCTTTCCTTGCTTTAATACAATATTCATCACTTAAGGCATCATTAAAAGTTTTAGGTTTGAATTGTGATTGAAAAGAATGATGTTCCATTTCATTTATTAAGGAATTTATGTTCCTTAAAAGTTTACTTACATCACTAATGATATTATCACTAGGATGATTTCTAAGAAATAATTGATTTGTGTTTTGTAACACCTGTTCATCAAAATAATATAGAAAGTCTTCTGGAGTAAATGTTTAAAAAAATTCTGGAGTATTTCCCTTTTCAAAATAGTTTTCAACCAATAGTTGATAATCAGTTTGTGAAAATACATCATTTGAAACAGGTAAGCATTGTCTAAACTCAAAAGGGTTAGTTTCATCAAATTTTACATGTACTATTTCCTCAACAATACAAGAGTTTTTAGTGAAAACTCTATAGGATTTAGAAGTTGTGGAATAAACTATAAAAATTACTTCATCAGATTTAGGTGAGAATTTATGAAAATTATCTTTATTATTGAATATTAATATTTTTCTTCCAAAAAATCTGAAGTAATAATCTTTAAGTTTCAATCTTGTACAAAATTAATAAGGTGGTTTATTAAGAAAAATCTAGTTAAAACAAAATTTATTATATAACATGATGATCTAACTACTTCAGCCCAGAAATGCTTACCAATTGAGTATTCACTCAACATGGTTCTTATCATTTCCTGAAGAAAATGATTTCTTCTCTCAACAACACCTTTTTGTTGAGGGGTTCTTGGAGCTGAAAAGTAGTGAGCAATACCTTTCTTACTACAGAAAGATTCAAAATACTTATTTTGAAATTCACAACCATGAACAATAAGAATAGTTATTAGTGGTAGGTTTTTCCCATTTTTAACTTGGGATATGAAAATTTTAAAATAGAAAAAAGGCTTCAGATTTATTTTATAGAAAATAGACACTTTTAAATATAGTGTAGTCATCAACTGAAAAAAATACCCATTATTTTTATCCAATGCTTCCAATTTGTGTAAGACCAAAAATATCCATGTGAACTAACTATAATTCATTAGAAGTTGAATCTTCAACGATTTATTTAAGTCTAGTTTTATGTTTATTTACATATTGAGAAGGGTCACAAACATTTGAAGAATGATACCTTAGTTACAGAAAATCCTTAACAAGTATTTTCTTTGAGAGTTTACATAATTTCCTTAGGTAATAGTGTCTTAACCTTCTATTCCATAACCAATGTTGGTCTCCCATTTCACTAATGAAAGGCATGTCTTGGCTTCTAAGGTCTTCTTAGTTGATTGTGTATATATTCTCATGCCTATGGTTAGAAATAATGAATTCATACTTGGAATTGTGAACTAAAAATTTATCATTCCAAAAATTAACTGTGTAAAAATCATCACATAATTGACTTATTATTATAAGGTAGTGATTAAGACCATTGAAAAACAAAACAGTTCAAATAAATAGTTTTCCTAAAAGAAGCATATTTCTTTTACCAATGATCTTTCTCTGAGCCTTATCTATAAAGGTCACTCTTCCACATTTCATTTCAATAATATTTTCAAAGAAATAGTTTTTTCCAATTTTGTGTTAAGAACAACCACTATCCATGTCCCAAATGTTCTTGATGTTTGTACACTTCTAGTTTTCTTGAAAAAGAATCACTTAGTTTTCCAGATCCCAAACATGTTTGGATCCAGAAATGTTAGTTAAAATAATTTAAGCAATCCACATTAGTTTTGAAAAATGGTCCTTATGAAATCATAAATATTGAGTTTTCTTAGGAAGAAAATTTTGTTCTCAATGCACACCAGTTTGACATTTATTGTAGTAAAGTGAATAATGAGGAACAAAAGTGATATAAATAAAAATCTGTTTTGAGTGAGGGTAACAAATTCCAGAACTATTCTTTAGAGTATGAATTTGAGAATACATGTTTTCAAATTATTTCCTTCCAAAAATGAATTTGGATAAAAGTTTATTAAGAGAAATGATTTCATATTTTAGTCTAATGACTAAATTATCATTCTCATAAGAAATTTTTTTAGATTTTTTTTTCAAAAACATTTTTCTTTAAAAAAATCAGTTCAATGTCTATAGAATGTTTATTCTTCTCAGAACATACTTCCATAAGTGATTTTGAAATATTTTATAAATCCCGATTTTTCATGACAACATATTTTTATATATTTGATACTTCTTTTTTAAGAATAGATATTCTAGAATTTTCCTTATCAATATTTTTCTGGAGTTTAGAATTTTCATTCTTAAGTAAATTGGAAAATATGGATACTTCTTGAAAAGAGGGTAAATTATCCCCTACTAATGAAGATACTGTATCTGAAGAGTAGGAATGTTTCTCATATGGTTTATTTTAATTTTAAGGCAAATTTTCAATAGATTCATCATTATATACCTTAGCCCCAAAAAATGATTTTGAATATGTAGTCTGGCTATAAGTCCTATATTCTTCTAACCAGAAGATTCATATTTTTGAGGATTCATCTAATGAATGACCATCACTTTCACTCCATGTATCATTTTACTTTAATAAATTATTAGTCTTAGACTTGTAATACATTTTCTTATTTTGTTTATAATGTTTATCCATCTGGTATTTTATTATTAAAGGAATATATGGTCTAATATGACCTTCTCTTTTAAACATGTCACTTCTAAGTCTTTCTTGTCTTTACTATCCTTATTTTTTAATATGTATTGAAATTATTTCATTCTAATAATCTTGTTCATCCTTCGAGCAAGATTGGCTAACTCATTATCTGAATGATCACAATCACTTGATTCTGAAATAACAACATCTATTTTACCTTTAAATCTAGTTACCCATTCGGGCATCTTAGAATTTGAATTTATAGTAAAATCTACACTCCCATTACTGTTATTCTTCTTATTGTAATTAGCATCTCTTTTCATTCTTTTCTCTTGTTAAATAAGATTTCTAAATAACTCATGAAGAGTGATTTGATTAAATTTTCTATTCTCATCAATAGGTTTCCTTTTTTATTCTCAATCATTGGGAATTATATCAATTATCTTGTACTCAAGGGATTTATCTTTATGACCCTTTTCACCCAAATATTGTAGAAAATTTATGTTTGTCATAAATCTTTTTTTCACCTTCCATACTGGTTCTCCAGAAGGAAAGACAAACCCCTGATATTCTGGTCGAAAAATTTCTCTTCATGTCTCTATAACTTTGGATGTACCCAAATGTTTGGTGACATCCAATTTCATCCAAATTAAATTGTTGGCTTCACATGATGATATCTGACTATATATATTTCTAGTCATGGAACATAACAAAGTATTGTGTACATGGTAGTTTAATTGATATTTATATTTCTCTTAGTTGCTGAAGGTGTTGACATCCTTGTATAGGATTTTGTAACCTACAGTAAGCCTGATAAAGTTGTCTACTCCAGTATTAATAAAAAAAGTTTTCATTCGATCTCTTCATTTTTCATAATCATTTCCAAAAAAATAAGTGGTCTTGTTTGATTTTTGTTTTCAATTTATCCAATATTCCTTCCTTCAATCTTATAGAAAAATACTTTTCCACTCCACATGTTAGTGTAGTAAGTATATATAAACAAAATATTTGTAATAGAAATACTATTTTCTTACAAAAATAAATAAAGAATGTTAAAAAAGAAGTGAAAACCACATCTAATACCAATTGTTGGATCATAATATAGATGTATATGTATATTAGGTAGAATATTACAAGAGAGGGGTATTGTAGGTTTAAAAAAATTATATTTAAACATTTATGAATGAACTTAGTTTAAGAGGTCTTAAACTAATACAATTCCCAGTCAATATAACTAACCATATAGGTCTTGGATCCAATGGATATGATATGATGTAATACTATAAGTATTGTAATAAAATTGTATTTAAATTGAAAACAATGATTAGAGTAATACAATTGTAAATGATTTTATAATATAGCGTATAAAATCTCTAAATACAATATGTAATGAATGAATCATAATTGAAACAATTACAATTAAAATGAATACGAATCGAAAGAGGAAACATTAAAATTCCCTTTTAAATACAGACCGTAGTGGAAATGTAAAAGTATTAAAATTATTTTATCCCAAAGAGTATGGTATCCTTCTATATAGGATAAAAGGTCTGTCATACCACTACCTTGCTAAGCCCTCGATACGATGATTGGCACGACTCTCTTCTATCCCAGGAATCCCTCGATTATGAAAGTAATTGAAAACTCTATCTTTCAAGAAATTTAAATCCTTTGATATGATGATCTCCAACATTTCTTCCCATCCCCGGAATCCCTTGACCGTTATAACAATGATTAGTCTGACAAAGAAGAAAAAAAATATTTATAGAAATACAAGAACATAGAACAAGTTGCCCACTTCTTTTATTTTCAAGGCTTTCACATGAAGCAAGATAGAATCACATAATCTCTCTCTAGGACTTGATAGTAGAAATAGTTGTGTATTCTGGTTAGAATTACATCCTATTTATAGGACTCCGAATCCAACTGTTATATTTTCTCCAATGGTTATATTTCTATAGAAAACTCAGAGGGATATGTACACCTAGAATTACAACAGTTATGATAAGCATAATACACAACATCGTTGTTATTGGTAAACAACCAAATTAAAGACATCATTTTATATTAGAAAATAGACAGTTCAAAGATATGAAACAATGAGTATGAGTATCATGTGATTGGTATCAGAGTTATGATAATAGTGTATTTCATTTTAGAAGTAAAATACATAAATGTTTTACAAGGCTTAATAGGATAACAATGCATACCTCAATTAAAATTTATAACCTGGTTATGATTATTAACATGGTTATAATGCATGATATTAATCTGGTTATGATACTTGAATACAATGAATAAAGAGTGTATGGTACATAACCTACATATGATTCATGACTACAATATAATACATAACCTAGTTATGATGCATGATTATGATGCAATACTTAACTCGGTTGTGATGCACATGGTTACGATTCATGTGGTTATGGTTTATGATCTTATTATGAAAAAAAACAATTATGATACATGAATGGATTATGATACAGGTGATTTTGATTCCTGATTATGATGCAATACACAATCTGGGTATGATTTCTGATTACGATGCAATACATAATCTGGTTCTGATTGTGCGACAACATGAAAAACATTGTGAGTGAAGAACATACATTATAATGATAAGAATAAAACATCTAAAAAATACAATGTGAGTGATTAGTATGGTAAAACAACATACGTGATAAAATATATATGTAATTACGATATGTGTGATTTGTGATTTATGAAACAAATGATTGAAGGGAAATTCGAAACATATTTTGACTCAACAAAGAGGTGCTATTAGCCACAATAAATTTAATTTGTGTGTTTCCATAATAAATGACCATTTTATAAACCATCATGATTCCTATAATCTCACACATAGTAAAATCCCACATTAGCACTAGAATAGGGGAAGGGGAATAGACCCTAGTGTTCCCTTGATCTTATAAAATCATATATTTCTGATGCCTTTAAAAAAAATTTATTCTTTATCCACCCATTATTTAGAAATGAACCCATAAAAAAGGATTTTATTTCTTAAATATGAGGTCCATAATTTCCCTAGGTTCCACAAAAAATATCTATAAATAGATAGAATTCTATCCTCTTTTTAGGGAAATAGGATTTCATTGTCCCTACCACTGTCAGTTTTCCTCTACTCCAATTCCACATTAGAAGTAGGGGGGACATTATTGTTATGACATGCACTATTAAATTAGGAACAATATTCAATTAACCAAATGTAACTCAATGATTTCCCTCCCAACATGATTGTACTAAATATCTATCTTATATAGACTTGTTGATGAATATTTTTCCACCGGAGAATAATAAAATATCATCCTATGGAAGGATTTATTAGATAATTCCTATCCCATATGAAGTCTCACAATAGAGTATATATTCATAAATTCCTTACTAGGCCTCAGAGTTTTCTCCTATATAATCGTGGTGTTATTAATAAATGGAATGACCTCTTGATCTAAAGTAAGATGATGGAAATCGTTTGACGATCCTAGCCACTGATCATTTACCTGTTGTTGTATAGCTGCCTATATCCATATACATATCCATTACATATTTACTCATTAAAAATAACATAGTTTTCAAGCAATATACTATATAAGAAATCATATATTTTATTTACATCCATTATCTGACCTACCCAATAATCCATGAGCACATTTATTTCCTTAAAGAAAAGTGTTTAATGTTCAATCATTATGCACTTTCAATAGCTCAGCACCCCAAATCATTTGGGTACCACCAAATCTTCAAAATAACAAACATTTGTTGTGTCATAGATATTAAATAGATAATGGATGACACATATCCACATATTTATATCATAGATTTGGGGTTTTATGATTCCCTTCAGTTATGTCTTCTCAGGAGATGATAATAGGTTTCCATGGTTTGGACATTAGTTTACGTCAACATATTTATATCTATCATCATCTCAATGGTGGACAATATCGAAACCAATCCACTAAAAATTATAGAGCACAATTCAATAGATGAGTCACATGTGAGATATGGTACTGATAACATGATCCACACTATCAAGTGAACTTCCTAGACAGTGTTTATACCCCTAAGTAGTGACAGATTATAGTCATCATAAATCCCACTATGGTGCTCTTGAAAACCATCTTGGTCCATGATAAAAGAAAATGGAAGATTGATTCTTATGATGTTCCTAAGTAAACAATATGAAATGAAGCTTATTTTATGATCAACACTCCAGGTTGGAAATTTTGAGGGATATATGAAACTCAATGTTATGATCTGAAGGATATATTTTACTAACAAGGGTGATGGTAACGACGATCCTATCACACTCCCTTAAGAAACATAAAAATAGGAAATCCTTGCATGATATTCTAGGAATAATGTTGGTGGATATTCTTAATTAACTAGGATTGGGGCTTGTGATTTCCTCATCCGAGAAAAACATGGTGTTCAAATGGTCCCTTCTACAATGGATGTACATGATTTCTGAATATTTTACAACGGCCCCTTGAACCCATGTTCCAACCGACTAATTTTAGGTCAGACACATTCCAAATCACCCATGATGATGTGATCAGTTTTTTCACTAATCTTCTTGAATCCATGGAGACACAGCGAGCCACCGTGCATCATGAACAAAATCTATATTAGGTATCTGTGGATTATACCCCTCTATCACCAAATTTTTATAACCTAATATTTAAATTCATAAATGGAATAGATTACCTAGAGAAAAACCTTTCTCATATTTCTTCATTATACATCCTAATGTTGGTAACCTTAGTGTATTAAGAGGAGGCCATGCTTAGGCATTTTATCATGAAAATGCAAGGAACATCTGTTATCTCTTATGACTAACATGAACTAATATCCATCACAAACATGGAGTATATATTTATTTAGTTACTCTAAAAATTCATATCCAATTTTCATAGGATTAGTCTCACTGATAATTCTATGTAAAATTAGTAATAAAATGATGTTTTTACTAACTTCATTACATAAGGTAAAGGACTAACCTACACCTAAAAAATTAAACTTCCCTAGGAACATTTGATGTATATGCACATTAGTAATTTTCAATATAAGATATTTTTATCCATCATCTTACTAAAATATCCAGTTCAATTCATGGAATTCATTAATATATATAAAAAACATGAGGAATACATGTAGTGGAATAAGAAATATACCCTATAATTATATACTCATACTCTAGTTAATAATTCCTCTTGAGAAAAAGAGGCTTATGTTATTAATACTTTAGGCCCTCAACTAATCAGACACTTGGGGACTCCTCAAGATCGGCCTTCATAAGAATAGCCATGTACATAAAATATTGTACATGGCTGTTTTTAAAGGAAATAACATTGAATTCCATATATAGATTATAAAAAGGGGGTATAATATTTCAAAAATGACCAATTCCCTAATATTTTCATCTCTATCTTAGAGAATAACATTATTTGTTTCATAGAGAATAATAATTTATAATAGGTTGAGTTGAGGAACCATCCTAACTAATATATTTTAAATAGATTCCATATATACTTCATCAAATTATTATTGTTTTTCACCAACTAGCCCTAAGACAAGGTAAATCATGGAATGGAAAAAATAGGCGATGCTTCTACACATGTCAGGTGAATATATGATACACTTAATGATGATGATGATGTTAATGAATGGCATCAACTAATTGATAGATAGGAACAAAATTTTGATTAATGTTTAGAATAGAAGTCAATCACTCAATAATATGAAATCATTTTTGTCTAACTACTTCTACTATAATCGATCGTGGTTATCCCATTCCCTCCAGTTTCACAACAAGCTTGATTAACCTCTAAGACATGAAATATATAGTGAAAAAACCCAATAAAGATCATTAATATGATCTAATTAAAAAGATAAAATGTACTCATATAGAATTCATGCATATTATATTGTGTGAATATTCATGTTTTTTCTAATCTTGGATGACTGTTATGATAATGTGTTTGTGTATGCCTCCATTAATTCCATTAGTTTTCTAGACCATTGTGTAGAGATTATGGGCAATGAGTTTAAATATTCAACTTCAATAACATCTGATATACACTTCATAATAAGAGAATGATTCTATTGTAAGGAAAATTTATTAGGCACTATTAATGGAATCAATGATTATGGTAATTTGATGAGATTATATTCATTTCTCATGGAATAGTAGGAGAAACCCTCCACAACTAATAACTTTGGTGTGAATTTAATTCCCTTAAAATTGGATTACTTTTTGGCTTATCCAAATCCATCTAAAGCTCAACTATATACATCCAGTGCTCAAACTTTTTCATCCAATCTACAGAATAATGTTATTGTTATCAATCCATTGACCATAATCAATGCATACTTGGACCACTACACTTCTCATTATATTATAATTGCTTCGGGTAAAGAACATGCCCATATATTGGATATATCTTGTTCACATGATCCATGCAATGATTCTATCTTATATCATAATATCATAAATAATACTATAGATAAATGATCTTTATGGGGCCCTAAAGATCACTGTCTAGTTTGGAACTGAGGAAGTCACTACTAGAGCAAACTACACAGAGGATGCTGATCATGAAGATTTTTTTACCATCATATTTTGTATAGGGAAGATGATGGAATCATCATTATTGGGAATAATTTCTCTTTATATGTCTCTAGTGATCGTAATTTAGTGAAATTATACCCATGTTTTGTAGAAACTTACTTTAGGATTAATCTCATCCTTTCACGCACACATTATAATCTAGGATATGTTGATGATGTATTAGCCTCATATAACCAAATGATACAAGGTTATCGAAAGAGTGATGGAAATTTCATAGGAATATTTAGTTGGAAACCTTATATGGATATTTAGTATATCATTAAAAATTAATGGTTGTCTTCAAATACATCTTATTAAATACCTTATGGGAAGGCCCTTACACCACCTGCATGTAGCTACACTATTTTCATACAAACAATATATCAAATACACCCTCGATTGTCAATTTTTGGTTCTCTAGGGTAATTATTCTACTTTTGACTCTTATCAAGCATGATACCTTGATTCTACATATAGGAAATGTTAAAATATTAATCCCCATAAGTAATATCCAATGTATTTAAAATATAAAAAAGATTTGACATATGCTATAGTGGATCCCTAGAAGGATTACAATAGTAGTTTTATCATGTAAATTCACCATATATATGTAATAAAACCAAACCTTGGGAACCACTTAACTATCCCCAGAAGTAGTTCTATTAAATTAAATCATTCTAATATGAAGGGAATGCACCTTTAATTCCAAGATGACCTTCTATTGTATTTTATAAGTATCAAACTCATCTAGAAAATATGTTCCTTCAATGTGTCTACTAAAGTGTATAAATATTCCTTTAGTGAATGAATAAGAAACATTTTTCATATCAATGGTGAGCCACATTGGATTAGGACTTATAGAATTAAATCCTTAGCCTTATTTTTCATAGTTTTTCAAGAGGAATAATAGTCTGAGATCTCTTTTGAGAATTATACCACTGCAGAGGAAGACGTTATTTCCTTATAGCCTCCAACACATGAAGGATCATATCACTCATACACTACTCTCTTTACTGATGAAGCAGATATGAATAAATATCTTTCAACTTTTGAGAATTTATATTCCACCACCTTCTATTATCTAACATTGGTGAACATAGGCACTATGGAGGAACCTAGTCTAATATTGATCTATGACTTCATGTCTCAAAATGAGAAACAATGGTACATTATATTCCATGAAAAAACTGATGTATTTAAAATGAATAATATGATGATAATAAAGCTCAATAATCAACCACTTTAACTATATTGGACTTCCTATCATCCACCATGGGTTTAAAAAGGCTCCCAGAAAAATATAGCCCCCCATTATGCCATGGGTTAGGTCAGGGACGATAAGATCATCATGTAAAACATCACCGAAGAATTATAGTATCCCATCTAGATGAGAATTATAATCCCTATGTAGATGAAGAACAAACATATCAATAAATGATTTATCTTTTGAGACCACTACCACCAATTTCTGAAAGAATACATCCCCATCCCATCCAATGAGTTTCTAATTGACTCAACCCCCTTCTGGTAGGCCCTTTCTTTCCTAGATGAATACTCAAGGTGTAAAAAAATACTAATGGATCTCATTGATGAAGATTCTAAATCATTTACGGTAGAAAATAAAATATATTACAACTGATTAAATCCATTTGTATTGAAAAAGACGGGTGTGACTTACGAGCTGGTCCGGAATCATATCTTTATTCCTCTACATAGAACATTAGTGGAGTACTTTTTTGATGACTATGGGGTCAAATCCTTCAAACAATAATATCATCACATATATCTTGAGAAGGTTTTTGATATTATATATTCCCAAAACCCTATTATAGACCCATTAAAGTCTATATATGGAGTTACCTATAGTAATTTTCATGGATTCATTATTAAGTACATATAATTCGAGATTAACAAAGAAAAGATAAATTCCATCAATAGAATGAATACTCCATGGAATATAAGACCGTTTTGGGGACTCTAGAGCTATATGGATTACACCTTTAGTATTATTTCTAATATTCCAAAAAAATGAATTCTAATTTCTTAGAAAATATATAAAAATATCATATATTAGTGGGATGAATAATATTAGATTATTTTTAATGAAATCAAGTAGAATCCACTATGTTTAACTGTTAAGATGCTTCCCATTCAAGTGAATCATTTTAAATTTATGTGTCCATCATGTAATTATGTATCAAATAATTCCTAATATTTAACAATAGTGATATAAATTATAAAATATTGTACAGTCTCTTCCATGTCTGATTTAACACTGAGACCAAAAATTCTCATGTCAAGAATAAGTATCTTTCCTCAAACTTCATGATCTATAAGGTGCATTATTGATTTTAATATTATGATATCCACCTAATAAATATTATTTACCCATTGAAATGCATCCCAAATTTATTAATTCTTATTGAATTGTTGGAATAGGAGGTAGTTATCTTTCAGTAGTTTAACATTTGGTTTATCCCATAAAATGTTCTTAAGAATTATATTCTTGAATATTTCCTTGATGCATTCCCTACCTAAAAAGAACCACCCCTGAATTTCAAATAATTATGAAAGGTTAATATTTCTATAACACAAGTAACACTATATATAAAAATTCATTTTAGTGGTCCCTCCTACAGCCTGGTCATGAGAGTAATCAAGAACCCTAAGCTCAAAAATGTTGTCATTGGAGTGGAATTCATCAGTCCCTCAAATGTATTTATAGATTACTCCTTCATCTTCCTAGAGATATGCACCTTAAATGTGTTTGACTAAAAACCCCTAATCACTGTCCTAGATCTAGCCCTTGATATATATTTTCTGTGATTTCACATGAAAGGTGAATCCAAGAAGGACATTGAGAATATCAGTAGTGATAATATTTTTAGGAAACATGTCAATGTTCCCTTACTCAATCGTACTATTGAGTTGATATTCTAGTTTCCATAAAATATTATTATGGATATTGTGGTATAGTCCTAGAATGATTTACCAAATTCTCTAGAAATCATAAGGGTGTCTCTCTTGGATACAGAACAAGACTATCTATACTTCTATATGGTGCATCGTGAACTCAACTATTGTTCTGGACATGGAGATTCAGTAAGTGAATAAGCTAATTGTATTTATTTTTAAGGTAGGATACATAAATTAAATTATGGATGAAGAAGAATCAAATTTGATAACTCTAATTATTATGGTCTAATAGAATATAAATCTACCATATTTTATATTCGAGCATGAGAATGATCAATAGCATTCATCAAAAATTTTCATATGCAATATCCTTAACATAGATCAGGCCCTCTATAGATATAAAATCGATGAAATCCTTCTATGTCACATCCATGTAAATATAATAATTAATTTTTTAGGAGGTCTATATCAGGTCATGTTTGGATCACCCATCAGGTTTAAATCTCTCTCACCATATCTTTATGTATGGATACATCTAGGCCATTATGGTGCATGCCTTTATATAATTTAACAAGATGTTTTAAGCATCATATATGCATAACCAATTTTTTAATCAGTAACTAAAATTCCTCCATTTAATCAAATGTTATTTTCCCATTTCTATATGGGGGCATGATATCATGGGACCTTAACATAGTGTTATCCTATCAATAAATGTTCATCCTTAAAGACAAAAATTTCTTTTTGAAGTTTGAAAAATATATCCCCTTTATGTTGGTTAAGACCTACTGTGTTAATGTGTTCATGAAGTCCCATATCATTAAATTGTTTTTGGGTCCCTCACTTTATCCTCATGGATAATGATTTTGAGTTCTGTTCTAAAAAGAAGAAGAAGTTTTCCACCGAGAACAAAATCCAATCTTAGCATAGTTCTCACAGTCATGCTGTAGAAAATAGAAAACTTTAGGCTTCAACAAGACCCTATCTACATTAATTAGAACATGGTTAATCAAATCAAGAATATAAAACCTAGGAATATATTTAATTCCATTTGGTAAATTATATGATGACTCGAAATTCAAATTAGTTGAGTTTTTAATCCCTAGTATATGAAACAAAGTTAGTGTGGAACATTTGATCTAGATTCCATCACTTTAGAAAACCATCTGAGATCCATTTACATTGGATATAAAATCCTAGGTTGTTTTTGGGTGAGCTATATACTCATGATGAGAATATGATCCATCAATTTCTAAAGCTCAAGGAAAATAAAAATTGTGATTCATAAACATCAAAGAAGAAATCTCACATCCACCAATTCTTCCACAATGACTTAGGTCTAGATATTAGTACTCTAAAAATAAATATACGGATTCCACCAAAACTATATATTATGAATAAATTCCACTTCGACATCCAAAACTTTTACACCTATGATACATAATAACTTATCATTATGGATGCAAATTAAATCACACGTCCAACCGATTAAATGTTTCTTAAGAAATAATTTTATTAATTTCAAATTAAGTTCAAAATTATAGGTTATATGAGATTAAAGTACATAGAGGATGACCATTATGTATATGATTAAATGTATAGGAGTGATACCTTGTTATAAAACCATACACTACATGACATATATTCCCAGTTGTACGACTTTAAACCATGGTGCATAACATTTTTATCATATGATGTTAAACCCTTTTGTCAAATTTTTTTCAATATAATGTTAATATACATGGCTATGATAAAATAAAAATGTCTGTAAACAAAAAAGATCTCTCATTATAGTTACATGATGCTAAGTTTGATGTCTCTATGGTCTATAATATATGATAATAAACTATAGGTAACCTATGTCCATTCCACTTGAATGTAATCTTCATGGAATGAGTCCTCATCAAATGATTTTGAAAAACATGACTCATATTCCCATATGAATGATATAAAAATTATACCAATCATATAATTATATTATATTTTAAACTATAGAATTATATCATCATCCATTATTAAGAGTAAAACCCATCCTTTGGTTCTAGTATTTTATTTCACCATTTATAGGAATAATTTATAGATGTATTCCTATTCTGTTGGATATAACGTGGTGGTTAGATATTAATTATAGACACTTATGCCATTCCACCATTGGTATTTCATCATCTTCATGACATCTTGATGATAAATAGATGTTATACAGGTTTATTATTCTCAATTGACATAATGAGAATACTCGTAACAAGAGTTTAGATTAATCATTACCTATAATGATATGCCTTGTGATGACCAATGCATGGTTGTGTATCATTTAATGTATTGAACTCCACTCTACCATACAATTTTATTCTCCTTAAAAAATTGGGACATACCCGATTTTAAATCCCCATCATCCTCACCGTCTGGGCTGGATCACAAATAGTGATGGCCCATCACTCCAAATGACAACCTCTAATACAAGGTATGTGATCATAGATATTTAATCATCAATATGATATGTATCCAATTTTAATGAATTGATTAGTGTTTGATACAAATAATTTTATCCCATGTCATTGAATTTTCATTATTTTATGCTTTGTTTCAATGATATGGTCATTAGTTATCCTAAACCAGCTTATCACTCACCTTTGTCATCCAAATCCCAAATAATGTAATTTAAATCCTTAAAATACCCTTTTCCATAGTGAAATTACAAATCCTTAGTGTTATCCACCTTATTCATTTACTTATGTCGGTAGAATAATTTTGACATATGGGGTCTTTCCCCAACTGAACTCCCCATTTTAGGACATTTCTTGTGGTTTATGTGTCCTTCCACCCCCTCCCATTCAATCCTTGTTGATGACTATAACATGAAATGAATGATATTCATCCAATATTTTTTTCCATCACCATGAATAAATCATCTAATATTTAGATTTTTATGTGGTGGTCTTCGAACATGAACAACTCATGTCATGTCTATAAGCACAAATCCTTCTTAGTCTTGATATCACAAATCTAAACTACAAAGCCTTTATTTTGAAGTTCCCAATCTGGATCTAAGTATCACTGAGAGGGGGAGGGGTGAATTAGTACTGTATTTTTCTTTTTTATGTTTCATTATTTTTGAAACAAACTTCACATCCGGTTAGAGAGTTTCTTCTCTGATAAACACACACAACCACAAGAATATAAGATTTACAAGGTTCACCACTCAACAAGAGTAGCTACATCCTTGTTATGGTATGGAAATAATCCAGTACCACACAATATACTAGAAAATAAATCCTTTGATGTGAAATAAAACAAGTAGGATATACCCTTACACTTGCGTAGAACTTGGAATACAATACAATAGTGTGTGTGAACCCTCATAGCACAAATAAGGAATTGCAGTATTTCAGTGATTCTTTACAGTTGAATAGATGTATTCTCTGAAGTACAAATCTTCACATTATTTCCTAGAAGTTAGTAATAACTATCTTGTGCACAACGAAATATGTGCAGAAGCCAAAAAAAAATTCACAACCATTACGATACCTTGCGTTCAATTCATATGGCTTGTGCATAAAAATTACATTTTGGTGCGAAAAACCTTTTTCACACAACCTTATTTTTTTTTGCGCAACTTTCCACTTTTTCGTGCACCATTACTCTTTTCGTGAAAACCTATTTATTTTTGTGCAACTCACTTAGCGTATAATTTTACGCACTCTAGATATCTAGATTTCTCTAGGTGTCGAGCCACACATAATGAGAAGGGGTCACCTCGTATATATAGGCCTTTTTATATCCGCGTGAAAAACACTAATCCGTGTGTAATACCCCCTTCATGCACGTAAAAACTCGTTCGCACGACATCGTATTTTTCTCAATGCACCAATTTTTCACGAACCTCATGCGTTTTTCCATTTTTCGAGCTTCTGATCTCAAAGCACTTATTGTACGAAAAACCTCGTTTCTCTATTTTATGCACCAATCCAATATTTTGCATACTGATTTATTTTTTGCGCATCCCACTGATATTTCTTGAACCATATTATTTTGGCGCACATCCCATTGATATTTCATGCATCCCACAAATATTTCATGTATCCTTTTTATTTTTTTCACACCCCGCTGATATTTCACGCATCTCATATATATTTCGTGAAACATTTATTTTTTCACGCACTCTGCCCCATTTTTCACACACTGCATGCCTTTTCTATTTTTCGATGTTAGGACCTTGAATCATTTTTTGTTTGCAAAAATCTAAACCATCTTCAATATTTCACACAACATCCATTTCCAAAAACACATTTCTTTATCTCTCGATTTTCAGGCCCTAAAATTTGGCACACTGGAAAAAGGAAGCACCTTAAACTGTTCTTTTGTTCCACCTCTAGATTGTCCATTCCTTTGCCATTTCTTTCTTCACTACTTCCCATAATCATTCTTCATATTTCTTCACGAACTCCACTATTTTGATATATTTTCTTTGGTAGACTAGATTTTTCATCATTAGAATTGCAATGGGAAGTACTGAAACATCCATATCTTCTAGTAGGATCGTTCCTTCCAATCAAAACTGTATATGACTAGCATTATCATTTCTCCCCCTTTAAATCATGAGTCTTTCATCACAAGTTCTCCTAAATTATGATATTTGTGAAATAAATATCATCAAATCATCGTCTGGTTTACAAGTCCTATACAAAGTGAATTGATTTATCTTCTTTGACAACAAAAAACATCACTCTTTAATAGAAAACTAAATTTTCTTTCATATCCGTCCAACTTGGTCCCAACACATTTCACAATGACGTCATCTATAATTGAATTGGGGTCTCAAATTAAAAATTGGTAATTCCCTAACCTTACATTTTATAGAAAACCTCTCCCTCAGTTCATGTTTCACAACATTAAACTCAGAACCAACCATTATTAGGATTTATTTACTCACGATGAATTTTTATTCACCTCAGGTGCTGCAATATCCTCCCAACCATATATAATACCTTATACCTATTCTGATATGTATGAATTAAAATTTAAAAACCCCTTATTTTATTGCGGGAATAATGACATTTAATTTTGTGTACCTCTTTACCATGAGGTTACATATTCTAACATGGACTTTCCATGGCCCATTGTCTCTCTATTCTTGAAAATATTTCTCTACTCTTGCTAATTAGACTATCTCTCACCCTAGTACATAAAAACTTAACAAAAACTATTATTCAATCCTTTGGTCAATGAATAATGACCTTAAATTATATGTATATCACTCTAAGGATTTTTACACAGCATTGGGACCATAAAATCTCCATTCACCTTCAATTTATGCTACTTTTTCTAAAACACAAACTACCTCACCCTTTTCAATAATCAATGTATAAAAATAAAAACATCATGTCTAAAATCCTTACTTCATGATGTTATGTTTTTTTGTACAGTAACAATTATAAGAGTTTATTCTGTGAGATACTTTTGATCTTCACCAATGTGGATACCCCATTGGGTGTGGTCTCACATCACTCCACCTTTTGAAACTACCAGGGGAATGATTCCTACACACATGATTTATTGTGACCCATGAATCCACCATTATGGATCCAACCATGGTCTGGAAACCCATTCAATCATTTCTCATAAGGATCATACATTCATCGATGTATATCGGGATTTATCCTATTTATTTCACAAGAGAAATCATTCACATATTTCCACTATTTTATATAAGTTTTACATTTGTTCTGAAGAATTTTCCCCCTTATAACTATGTGTGTCCTGATTTACATACTAGAGAATTTGTACTGATGCATGAATCTCTAATCTCAATTCCAACTACAAGTCAATCATTATTGTAGCTTTCTTTGTGCCCCACACTTATTCGAGAGGTCTTGATACTATGTTTCATGTCAAGGTGGTGTTACTTATAGATGGAGGTGTGCTACATTTCATGAACTAACCATTTATCCCCATATTTTTACCACTCTAGGAATTTAAATAAAATACTTTTTTTATATAGTATACAACATGAAACACCAAGCTTAATCAAACTATGAAATATTATTATTTAAATGTGAATTTTATAAATTAATCATTAAATAGTTAGGTGTGGATAATAACAACAACGTTATGAATAATACTTCAAATTTTTTTATATAATCGAAATTATTTTTATATTCTGAATACGCAAGAACTCAATTCAGAGTAAAGTCTTTTTATTCTTCAAAAAATCATTTTGGAAAAATTTGTTTTATTGACTTTCGTGAGAGAATATTATAATTAATTTTGATAAATTTTAGAAATATCACTTGAAAAAATACCATTTTTAAAAATATATTTTTAAATTTATTTTAGGGTAATATTTTCGGATTTTTCTGAAAAGTTTTATTTTTTAGTGAAAAGTGAAAATACTATTTTTTGTAAACTATCAAATTTTCAAATAAAAATTTCCCATTATTATTTTAATTTATTATAAATTAAATATAATTATTGTTTAATTATTTATAATTATATTAATTAATTTGGAATCATCATTATATGTTATTTTTTAAAAGATCATTTTTTCGGTCATAAAAAGAATCTTTAAAAAAATGTTTATCATTTCGTTTTGAAAATTAATTAAAAAAATAATTTCTACCAATTAAAAAATCAATAAAAATGGATTCCAAATTTTGAATATGGTTTTCCAAAATTGGAAAATAGTTCCCCCTAATATTTTTCAATATGAATACCAGTAGTAGTGAATATTTTCCACCCCGATAAGGGTAAATCGGGTAATTGAGGTTAAAAATAATATGATAAGGACTAAAAATAACCAAAACAATTCAATATAATGTATATTATGAGTGGGGTTCAACAATACTAATCCAATATTCTAATATTTGGTAACTTTGTGGCATTTTTTCAATAAAAATTTCCTACTTATTATTTTTATTAACTATAAATTCATAAAATTTCACTCTTCTTCTTTTAGTATCTATAAACATTTGTAATAGGGATAAAAAACATATGTTATAATAAAAATGGTTACTTAAATGTTAACTTTTTTTTATCATGATATTTTATTTTTAAATTTTATTGATAAAATAATTATCTTAGATTCTTACGCAACACTTACATAGTTCTGATGCAATTAGTATAAAAATAAAGTAAATTATTTTGAAAAAACTAAAAGTAAGATATTCTATTTCATTTAGAGAGTAATTTTATTTTATTTATGTGACATATAAGGGGTGTTAAAATTTATTATATTTTAATTACATTTCATTCTTGTTATTTTAAAATTCAAATTAAATGAAGAGTCCAAAAAATGACATCTATGATATTTTGTAATTAGTAATGTTTAATTAAATGATCTAGAATTCCTAAAAAACATATATTCAAAAACTATAATGGTGTATGGTTGATATTTTCAACCATGGTCAATTTATGTCCTAAATTTTTCTTTTATTGTAACTTTTTACACAAAAAAAAATTAAAAACCACTCATATCACAGTATTAAAGAAAATGGTTAACAGGGCGCTAAAATAAAGTGATTAGGTGAAAAAATCACATAAACATGTAAAAATTATATTATTTGGAAATTAGTTCAACATATAGGAATCATATATTATAAATATACAATTTTGGATCCATTTTTTACTTTAAAATTAATTTATATTAATTTTATACTTTTAAAAATTCTAAGAATGCCTCTCCCATCACTTATAAAATGGAACCACCTCTACTCTCTTCCCCACACATTTTTAGAACTTTATATAAAATAGTAACTACTAAATTACCATTATAGAATCAATAAAAATTTTATATAGGTCTTGTTATTTCTATTAATACCATTCTTATAGGTTTGAATGTGTAAAGAAAGGGATTTTTTTTAAGAATATATAGAGATTTTAACAAAATGTTTTAGTTTTATTTCTTATTCCACCTACATAAAATAATATTGAAAAATTATTAAATAATAAAACCTGTATAATACATATATTTATATACTTTTTTTATTTAATAACATATATACATCGCATCTTCTATCAAATGGTAAATGACACCATTGTCCTGGAGTACGACTGACTACCACATTGTGAACCGATATAACGTGTTTTCCATAACCATCTCTCATGGATTATTATAATTATATATAAAGATATATTATATTTAGTACATTATTATAATTATTTAAATATAATATATCATATATTTTCTTACTAATTAATCCACTGAAAAAATTATAATGTTGTTCATGTGTACATGTGGTATAATACCTCCACAAACAATTTGATTCAATTTTCATCACTACATCACATGGATGAAATATAAAAAGTATATAAAGATAAAATTTTATATATATAATATAATAATTATTTAAATATAAAATTATACTTACGTTGTTCCAATCATGTTCGTCTAGAAATGGAAACATTTCTAACGCGTACATACAACCTACAATCTCTATTATTGTAATGTTGTTTTTTTTTCATGAAAAGCATCCATGGTTGGTTTTTAATGTATAATTTATGTATATAATTATAATTAAGTTTTGATTATTATTCTTCAAATGATTGATAATTAACCTATTTTTCCATGGTAAATATATCAATGCTGTTTTGAAATTATGAATTGAACATCCTCAAAATATCAGACGTGGACTAAATAGAGTGAGTAATTAAATATTTAACAGAATTAAATGAATTTTTTTAAAAGATCAATTAATAAACCTATAAAAATTATTTATCTTATAAATAATTTATTTAGGTTCTTTATACAGTAGTTAATGGACATGCATTGAAATTATAGACTCAATGTAAGGGATTTTGTCTCAATTTTCTTTTATTGAGGAATATTTTAATTTTATACATATAATTTATTTTTTATCGTGTATATAAAAATATTTTAATTTTTTTCCTAAATATTTCATAATTAAGGGAATTTTAAGTTACAATTTTATTTTTTCAACTAGTGGTATTTGACTTGAAATTTACCAAGTGGTAAGAGGTTTCTAAACTCAAATTCCATTCATTGGGATATACTTCTACTTCATGGACATTGTTTTTAAATAATTATGTGTGAATTGATCTAAATTATTTTTTTTAATATTTTATAATGATTTATGTATATTAAAAATTCATTACATAATTACTTTATGGATTAATTATCTCATCAAAATTTATGATATTTGAAAGGGTTTTATTTGTCTCCATATCATTTTCATGAGACATGTTTCATTTCATGAACAATGATTTCCATGCATGGTGTACTTAATACCACATGAATGAATTTTCACATATTAATTCAAGAATTTTATGGGATTTATAGAGACATATTATACTATTTTTTTCAATGACTTTTTATTCTAATGCTACAAAAGCTGTTTTGGTACAGTCTGTTTTAGTTTTGAGAATATAAATTCTCAAGGATCCTTTTGGGGAAATCATAGGTTCTCTTTTATTCATGAACCACATATATTTTCTTCTTATATATTTATGAAAGTGTTTTATGTGTTCATTTCCCATTTTGTCGAGTATTTAAAAAAGAAACATCATGAATTATGTTTATAAGTGATACTGATCTTGTATCTTATTTTGATCAAGAATTGTTCTCTTCCATATAAATGTTTTTTAAAAAATTTTAACATATTATTTTTTAAAGCCTAATTATTTCATATTTTAATTCAATATGTTCTTTGCAATTATTTTTAATTATTTTTAGCGGATTTTTATATACATTGATGAAATTGGTCTTATTAAACTATCTTTAAAAAGTTTGAAACAAATGTCTACATTATAAACAAATATTCCTATCATCATTGATATACTTTACATTAAATCATCCTTTATAAATTTCAATGGTTATATTCAATGAAATTATTTTTACCAATATTCTACATATTTTTATTTAATATCATCAAAATAAAATTGTTTTTTACAAATTTTCATAGAACTTTTTTAAGTATAATTTTAATGGTATTTTCATCTATTCCAAAAGAATTTAATGATTCCTATAATTAATTGTGATTATGAAATTAAAATACGATAAATATTCATTATCTAGATGGATTATGATGATTTTTTGATGATATAATCATAAATATTGTAACTATATATAATGTAATGATTGTTTTTTTCAAGTGAGTTATGTGGAAAAGTGAAATATTATAAATTTTGTATTCACGATCGGTATAAATTATTTATTTTGATGGGTGAGCATGATATATCTTCGGATGTAGGGTTCTCCTAATAAATCTTATATTCCATGTGATCTTGGTATATCTCACCAATGCATTGGTTAATGTTCTCTACCATCAAACATAAGATGAAGGTAGTTTATTGAGGATGGTTCACCTATGGATTTCACTAGGCTCTTCTAATTTCTCATATGAGTGAACATGGATTAGTAAGGTAATATTACAAGATAAAATCAGGTTCTTTGTATGGTTTATTTGTTTTGTAGGTGTTTCCATTGATCAATATTTTCATAAAATGGATCATTATTATTGATTCCAATGACACTAGACTCTGTTAAATCTTTCTTCCATGGCACATGTTTAATGACCTATGTTTTTATGTTTATGAATTCTTTTATCTTATTCTCATGTTCATTGATTATGTCGTTGTACACTTTTTCTCATATTGTGATCACTAATAAAATTATTTTTTTAAATTATTTTTTGTACATTTACTGAGTGTTTGAACTCACCATTATTATGTTTCTTCTTACCAAGGTGGTGAATAATGTTTCCAATTACATTATGTTTAAGAAGTTTAACAGATGTGTAAACATAGTGGGCAATGGAAGATATTTTTATATCCCAGTTACTAATGTTTCCATGTTTTTATATAATATATTGTCCCAATTCACTATGAATATAACTCGGAAGAGGTCCCTGAGTATATAAGTGATACAATATTTTATATTGATGTTATATGTTTTTGATAATGAAAATTGGGTTTGGTTTATTTGTTTCAAATACTGAAATGTAATTATTATTTTTATCACATGATCCATATGTGTTGGTTTGGGGATGTTATAACATTGTTTTATGAATCCTAAAATTAAACTATGTTATTTTCCCCAAATATTCATCTATATCATCCATGGGCCCTCCATTCCATGTCTAGTATTGTTTTTTCCTCATATAATATCAAAAACATATCCTTTAGTCCAAACATCATGAATCTATAGTATTTACATTCCCATGAGGTTTGATAATGTTATAATTTTGTCTCTCTATTCACATCGAGTTACCTCACCCAGATTAATACAAAAAAACCTCACTTGGTCAATGATAACAACCATAATATTATTTAGCACCCCATTATTTAATGGTGTGTGACCATGAACCCCAGTAACTGTTAGTTCAATGTTATATGACCATCAAACTAGGACCTCAATAGTCTAATTTCCATGACACTAAAATATCCTAGTGATGAGTCACAAATGCTCTTAAGTTTAAAAATCATTAATGTGTGGCCTGATAAAAATCCCATCCTCTACTCAAGAAATTTTTATATTAAATGACTTGTGTATATAGTATGTAATAAATATAAATATAATGATTAATGTGGGGACCTTATCTCTAGGACTATTATAATACTTACTATCCATAATATTCCTTCTAGCATGAGAAAATTTTTGAGTGAAATTCGCCCCTCTCCCCACAGTCCTAGGTTTATGACAATAAACTGGAGAGCATAGTAACCTTTATATATGATATAAAAATACATTATCTCAGTCCTAGATTCATGATCAAAAAAGGAATATCTCAATGTAATTTCATCATAAACCTAAACATAAAAAAATATAATATTTTTTTTGTAATGAAACTTGTCTTATATTCATGTTTGGATTATTTCTTGTCCTTTTTTAAATTAATCCACGTAAATAGTTTCCTACTTATTTGGTTTCAAGAATTAGTATATTAAATAAAAAGTATATTTTATCTCAAGATCATATATATTGGAATTGGGCTTTCTGATTAATTTTGGGTATTATTCTTCAGCCAATTCCATATTTACTATCGACCCTTACAATTCCAAGGTCCATGACCTTAAATTGAGAGAATTTCATCATCCAAGATCCATGACTCTAAACTCATAGAACCTGATAATCTGAGCAAGGTGATTTCAAACTTTATAGTATGTGATACTGGCCAATATATTCCCAAAACATATATTGTCCTTATTCCCCACTTACCATAGGGGTTAAACACTACATAAATCTTAGTATAGAATATTAACATTCCTAATGAATGATAGCATATCCCCAGTGTTCGTAGACTCCTATTTGAGTCGATTATATTATCTCCACACTTTAGGATTCTAGATTTTGAATTATATCAATAAAAATTAATTTTAAAATGTACTCTGGGTGAAAAAATATCTCTCTATTATCCCACCACCCTTCTATTGAACATATCTTAAAGGATTTGTGGATACAATATAACTAGTTTCATGTATCAAAAGTATGGAAGGTTGCTGAACTATATTTTTTACCTCTATTCATGATGATATTGAAATAGAATACATGTTTTTAATATGTTCAACAAACAAGAACATCCTATCTACATCCTCCCATGATGCTCATATTCTGAAAGGTACAATTTAACTTTATCTGAGCCTCTTTTATAATGTTGAGTTTTAACACCCTCAAAAAAACACTTTCATATCTATTTGTATGTTTTCACGGTCTACCAACTCTGTGAAATCCTAAATAACGATTATCCTCATATCCATGGGGTTTTTTGTGATAAAAAAATCATTCTTCCTCTATTTATTTCATCATATTGGAACTCACATGAGATTTATGTAAACAAAATTTTTCCCTTATTTCTCACATCGAGTGTGACTCCTGGGTGCTTGTGGATTTTATCAATTTCCTCATTGGATAAATTGAGATTATCTCTATATTTTTTTCACTATATGACATTAACCTATGTTCTCAATGTACACATCATATAAAATTAAAATATATATTGTTCTTTTTATCATATGTATTAAAACTATAAGATACATTATACCTCATTTAAGAAGATATCCCCTATATGGTATTGGTATCTAAAAACACAATATATATAACTACATGTATCATTATACCTATATTATTATATGCATTATTATGTTTAAACACATCTTCATAGATGTGTAAATGATTTTTAATTTCATCTAATTATAATATTTGTGTTTATTAATTCACTAAAGTTAATACCCTATGTACCCATGAAATTGGTTAATTGCCATTCTTATATGCATGGTATATATCTTTGTGATATCATGTTCATGTTATACTTTGGATATGAGTCCATTACATCATTCATAATTGGTTATCTTTCTCGCTAGAGAATCACCCTTTCTCTTGTGTGTGTTCTAAATCTACATAGAGAATTCAATATCTTGGGAATCATGGTTGAAATCAATATAAACCAATATTAGGGTATCATCATAGGAATGTGGGTATTCAGTTAACATTTGGTTTTTCTTTTTCCCCATTTCGAGGGAGACTACCTCAAACCTTGGTCTACATTTTACAACCTTAAACGTCAGAATCAACACTAGTCTAAGCATCATGGCCTTAGATTGTGTTCACCTATGCTAAAGGATCCCCTAATGGGTTGTAGGTTTAAGATTTTTTGAAAATTAATTTTCACAGATTTTATTACGAGGTCATTTATCCTCGTGGTATTGGTCATGAAATATTAAAGAGAACCATACCTTCGTACTACTTTCACGATCATAAATTTTATTCCCCTTATGTTGAAGATACAAGGACTTAAATTTTATATCCTTTTCGTTCAAATAAATATGACCATAATCAAATAATATCATAGAAAATATTTTATATCATTCCAATAGAATGCTAAATCTAATTATCATGAATTTAACTCCATTATAATACACGTATTCTACACTATAATAAGTTCCTTTTAAATGTTAGGTACACCTAATCAGGATTCTAGAATCATGGTGGTGTAACCCTAATAGTTCTTGAGATTTTACTCAGTATACCACTCCCACATATAAATACATTGGGTCCCTTGATTTACATCAATATCCATTATCACATCCAAATGGGCTTCTCAATAGAGGTGGAATAATACTCTAATGGAATTTCTCCTATCTAGGGAATACATCCCAGAGGATCTATCCTCACCATCTAAAAATGGGTTCCCTTACACTGATGTCACAGTGCTGTAAAGGCACACCTCCCCTCTATGGTACAAGTCATGAAATATTCATCATTAAGATTATATTAAAGAAACCCATGTTTTTATTATGTTCGATGGTAATACTCAACATATATTCCTCATCAATCCATTAATTTAGACTCTTATGGATACACATTACCTCACTCAAAATCCCCTTTTCTAATGTATAATTCTAACACCCGTAGCGTTGCTTCTTCATGCACCCCACACATTGTTAAGGAAATAAAACTCGAGGAATTTCACAACTTTAATTATGAAATTTTTATGGGTTTTAGTAGCGGTGGAGATAATATATTGATCTTGAACCATCAATACCTATCCAACACACTCATTATAATATACCAACCCAAGTCAGCCCATCACATTACCTGAATTTGACCACCACCAGGGATGAAACATCTTCCTGGTCTCCATAGTTTAGCACCACACATGAGGGTATCATAGAAAGATATTCAGAAACAAAATCACCCTCAAAATACATATGATAACATGGTTTCAAATATAGTAACATAATAGATAACTAGAATATGTCATATATTAGAGAAAAATGGTCACATTAAACACCTAGAATACAATGTCACCTAAAAAATAGAAAGATCGTCAACATAATTGATCCTGAAACAACCCATGGGTCCATCTACATTATACAATAATTCACTATGATCCCAACCCAAAAGAAAGGAATCACTAGCTGTGAGATTCATCCTTATATAGAACTCTTCCCTTTTCTAGTAACCTATAACATGAAAGCTAAAAAATTCCTAAGGAATAAGTATAGTGTTATCTCAAAATCTAATTTTGATACCCCAATAATATCTGAATATTATATCCACATGAATTAATTGGTACTTAATAAAATCATCTCTCTATAAAAATTTGAATGAAATATTTTTCCATAAAAAAATCATCAATTAATATTATTTTCAAAAACATTCCATTATATTAAAGATCATTCCATTTTCAAATGTAAAATTCAATATTAAATACCACATTTGAAATGGAATAAATAGAATAATAAAATATTTTTCACCATCAATATCCATATATTGATCAAGTGGACAAAATTGGATAATTAATTATCATGCACGTAATGTTATATTGATGCATCTAAATAGGTAAGTCCTTTATGTGTGTGTATACACACCCAAACCACTATAAAACAAAAAGAAACACTATCCAACATAAGTGTATCCTAAAGTATGGGAGACTTTATCCCTTATAAATGTTACCCCATACCATTCATTGAATAAAATGAACCATCCTTAGTGATAGATAACTCCACCAGGTCTCTTGCTTGTTTAGTGTATTACCATACCCAAAGGTCTCCCAATGTGTTTTTACATCATCAGTACATTCTATAAAAACTAGTCCATATTTCATGAACCTTTTCCATGGAATAATATAATTTTAAATCCATGAACACATTTTCATAAAAGCCTTTATATAGCTTTCCACACCTATTCTATGCTTATAATGATTTCCCTTTTCAGAATAATATATGGGGAATTTTAACAAACATATCATATATCTCAAATGGTTTCAATACCACCCATTTAAAAAAATAATCAAATTACATAAATATTTAAAAAAATTCATAATTAATACCATAACAATGCATCACACAAACTCTATAATCTCCAAGGAATAAAAAATAGGAATGAGACACAAACCAAATGGTGGATGATTAGGAAATTTTCATTGATATTGGTGATGGGAGAGGATTAAATCAGATTTTCAAGAACCTATATTTGATGAGAACATCATAACTTCTGTATTTATGTGATAAATCTAGTTATCTAGTCTCAAAAGACACTAAAATCATGAGGAAAAAGGAAAAAATACATTGGAAAGTTCCACTTACAAAATTATGCCCAAAAGAGACCCAAACATCCAATTGGAAATAGGTTTCAACACCAAAGAGAATTATAGATTCAAGGATATCTCTTTGGAGCCTCTAATATTATATAATTTAAATTAGGTATTGTTATGTCTAGAAATGGGGATGACCTTGTTTGTTTAAGGTTCAAACATTCTAATTGGTTTCTAACGGGTTTATTCATAGAACCAGAAACACCAAATGATTCTATATCTCTTTTGACCTACTTGGCAAAGGAAGGTGCTCATTAGTTGTGGACCGATTAGGCTTAAGAATTGCATTGGTTGAGAGGATGGGAGGTCGGGCTCATCACACCTTTTTGGGGGGAATTATTGGCTACCCCGGGAATCTCTTATAGATTGAAGTAATGTTCATGAATCCTTATTAAATTACCAAGCTTGAAATTAAGTTTTCCTTTAGATTTGGAAATCGATTATTAATATGTATGGGATTTAGAGAATCTTTTATATATATTTGAGGTTCTTCATCGATAGAGAATCATTCGTATGCATTAGATATTCTTAGTGAATGGTATCCTTCAATATATTATATAGAAATATCTTGGTCAATATGATGACCATATTGGTTTTAAAGACACTCAGAAGGGCACTTGAAATTTATTATCATTCAGAAAGACATGGATTATTATAGAGTTGGGATCATACCCACAGATGGGCTACAAACGTCTCCTAATTGAAAAGGATTCAGAACCCACATAGGTCGTTAAGAAGAATAAAGTTTAAAGTCATATAGGATGAAAAATAATTAATTAATGATGTTCTTGAACCTTATAAATGATTCATACATACTCTACTTTTAAGGCAGAGATCAAAATCCACATAGTTAGAGTGAATAAATGTGAGGATTATTCATGGTTAATGCCCCAAAAAGAGTTGTCGTGATTACTTTTACACTCTAAGATCTTGTGAGTCATGTTCTGTGTGAGAAACCAGAGGTATTAGTAAACTGGACGACGGTACCCTGAATGATGCAGTTAGGAGAAATGATGCGGGGCTTACGTATGAATGACTGCACAAGTAGATGAATACCCGGACTTACATTAGAAAAGAAGCCCAGGAGGAGGGTCCATAAAGGTATTTTTACTTTATAGAGAATTAGAGTTTTAACCCAGATCCTACACATGAAAAGGAGGCCCAAATTAAAAGGGTCTTTTGATTGGGTCTTATTCTTGAGAAGGAGGCCTAATCAAAAGAATTTAAGATTGGGGCTTACTTCTGAGGGGGATGTCCAATGTTAAAGGAATCTATGACTGGGGATTACTCTTGAAAAGGAGGCCCAAGATAAGGGGACTTGTAACTTGGGGCTTACTCCTAAGAAGGAAGCCCAAGTTAAAGGAAATTATGATTGGGGAATACTCCTAAGAAGGAAGCCCGAACTAAGGGAACTTGGGGCTTACTCTTGAAGAAGATGACCTAAATCAAAAGATCTTCTCAGCTTAAAGGATGAGGTTTTATAGAGGAAACCTCTAACTGTGGTGACATAAAGCATGCACGTCACGTGGTTTTGGGATAGGTTCTCACAAAATTCCTTTCAGATAAGGAATCCAACAAAGGAACCATGCCATAAATGGCTTTTAAAAGGTGTTCGAGGGCTAATATCCTGAAGAGGAGAGGTGAATGGGAGAGAGGCACCCATATGAAGTTGGTGCGCAAGTGTAGGTCATGCAAATCATTTGGCATGAAAGTACTGGCTGCGTAGGTGTACTTGCATGACATGGGTTCACCATGGAAATGAAGGATCTGTAGGATAATAATTGGGCGAGACATAACTCAAGCATTTAGTAATATCCTATGATGTTTCTAAAAGGACGACGCGCAAGTTTCATCGAAAGTGTAGGGTGGTGCACAAGTATTTCCACTTTTAAGGAGGTTCGAACACTTAGGAATGAAAGTTTTGATGAATTCTAAATACTTAGGCCTTATTCTACTCTTTCAAGTCTTCCATTCTAGGTAAAAAGTTACCTTAGAAGATTTCAGAAGAGTTGCGTTGAATACTTGGGCGACCGGAGCTTGAATCTATGTTTTGGAAAATCTGTCCCTAAAATGGGGGGCCCAAATGGGCTATTTATAGGCCATCATGCACCTTGGGTGAAAAACCGGATAGGACACGCAAGTGACTTGCGGGTCGCGCAAGTGACTTGTGGGGCATAATACAAATGAGCTCCTAGTCCATGACTTTGTGAATTTGTTTTTATTTTCTTCAAAGGGTGAACCTCTTTGATCTTATAGTATTCCCCGTTTCCATTAGTTTCAATCTATGATATAAAGGAGAATTAATAAAAGTCCCCCATCAGAGTTGTATCCGAAAAGGAAAGAGGATCCTGCTCTGAGGTAAATCCAGATAAATCCAGGGTCTGTGGCGTGAAAGTTCAGTGCGCAGCTGCTGGGGCCTTCAAGTATAGCGCACAGGTGGTCTGAATCGCCTATATATACAGGTTCTCTCCTGAAAGAACTCACCTAGCTTCTAGAAACTTGAGCTCTCATCACACAAGTGATTCTTCCTTCATCAAATCACTTTTTTGTATTTCTGTTTCACTTTTACAGAAGGTATTTGACTTGTGCGCCATGACTAGGGAGACAATACTTGTGCGACTAGGCTGACTTTCATGACAAGTTTGGGACTTGCACGCCTTAATTCTTTGGCCATTTATTTTGATTTACTTCATCAAAATTTCACAAAACAAAGTTACTTAAGAGTTGATTGCTTGATATTGGTGCATATTTAATGGCTCCCAGAAGAATTGGATCAGTTGATGAATTGACAAGCAAGAGAATAGATGACATGATGAACATCATCAGCAATGACTATTATGTTATCTATGGAAGCACTATCCTAGATTAGGATAATTACATGATGAAATATCATTCCAATTTTCCACAAAGCATATACTTGGCTTTGTATGGCCATAGTCATCTGTAAGGATTCCACGTTCTATATGCAAAGAATTACATCCCTCATTCATGGTTTCGGACCTACAACAACTTCTCTTCGACAAATGTCTCAGTTGCAGGATCATTTTCCAATGCTAGGATATTGGAGAAGGTATACATAATGCATCATATCCCATGTGCTCCAGATCTGAATCCTCACATGCATGAGATGCAGCCACAATGCTATCCCACTATTTTACGAAATTCACAGATGGACAAATATAAGGAATGGAAGAAGAGTTGGGATTTCCGTCATGGAGGAGTTGTGAAGCCAACTTGGATGTGGGCATATTGGGTGTGACAAACCTATGCAGAGTTTTTCAATTATCTAAAGGGAGTTGCAATATAAAATGCAGTCTGGACTGGGAAGACATATTTCTATAGGAATGACAATTTTGTGTTTGAGTTAATCAACTGTTGGAGCCCAGAAATGAATTCTTTACATCTGACTCATGGAGAAGTAGGCATCGGTTTGTGGGATGTCTATAAGATTTCAGGGGGTCCAAATTTGGGAGATATTTATGATGAATTCATCCTTCCCAAGGTGACCTAGAATGATTCAAAGAAGGCATCAGCTTTGGCTTGAGATTTAATGAAAATTTTCTACCAGCTTAAGAATACCGCCACAACCACAAAAACCCATTCCAGAAAAGATATTTATCAAGAGGAGTGGATGGAAATGTTTTTTGATTAAGAAGATAGAGGAGGGACCTTCCTGCACTTTTCATACTAGTTTCCCTAGAGCAACAAAAACAGGTGCTCCGGGCACGTTTTGGCCAGTTCTGGAAGCAGGAGAGTATGACATGTGGGGGTATGAAGTGAACCAGAAAATTCCAATGAAGACCCATCCAGCAGGCTTTTTGGACCTTTTCCTCATATTTTACCTTTTACTAGTTTTGGATTCGAATGGAGGTATAAGGTCGGGGACCTTTGTCATTGCAGCCAAGATGGTTGAGAGGAAGATGGTTGGGTTGGCCACACCAGTTTTGGAAAATATTCATAGGAGCTTACTTCATGTCTATCTGGGTAAGTCTCCTCTAAGAATAGTGGGAACATTCCAAGTTTTATGGGGATGGATCACCACCCTCTTTAGGACATATGTTGAAAAAAGTGGGGTAAAGGTTTCTGGAAGTTATTTCCGGCCGTCTGTTCAGGCCTTTTCTAAAATTTATCCCTTATCCCTCAATGCTTATGATATCAAAATATGGCTGAGCATGTTCAAGGAATTTTACTTATTTCATTATGGAAATCCCCCAACAGGGAAATTTGTTGATGATGGAACAACCAGACTGGAGTTAAGGGCATATATATTGTCATGTATAGATGGTACACTAGTCATGAGGATTGATGGGGAAATTATTTTCAAGGCCTATGATCCATACAGATTCACACGTCAATTCAAATATATGCAACAATTTATAGTATCCCCTCCAGTGCATTTCAGGTTTGAGGAGCATCTGATGGTTGGTCATCAACTATGGTTGCTGACATCTATGGTGAATAATGGGGTGGTATTTGATCTACCATAAGTTGGGGCGGAAATTCGATTGACTACATGGTATTCTGAGAGCTGGGTAGCATCATAACTTGAAGGGGTACTGAATCAGCCGGTCCGTCATGTGGGAATAAGGAAGAAAACAATTAGGAAAGAAGCTCTTCATTTTGAAGGTGACTCTTCCTCATCACTGGATTCCTCACCCGGAGCTGATTCCTCAGATTCCTAGGATAGGGATGATGAGGCTCGAAATGCGTCAAAGCGGCCTCATGCTAGATATAATCTAACTGCCAGAGTCAAGAGACCTACTCCATCGACTCCTTGTGAGTTACATTATTGAGGCAATTTAGTCTCCATTATTTTAAAGAGCAACAAGTTTCATTTTCTTATCCTTTATCTGTGATTTTAGGAGCTGGGAAGAAGATGAATTCCTAGATTGTAGGACCCTCCTCACAGCCTTATGGTGCACATTCTGAATATTTACAACTAGAGGCTATCCAGACATTGCGGAGTTTGTATTGTGATGCTGAAACTGTCCAAATGGACTTATGCGAAGGGATGCATATCCCTAGAGTTGGGAATCTCTGGGATTCCCCTCACATCTATTTTGAGGACACCCCAATTTAGTGAGGGCTTACATCAAAGAGCTGGAAATGCTCATATATTCCACTAATAAGTCAGTTCCTGTCACCAAGCGGGTGAAGGAAATGATGGAATGTGGTACCACTGAGGAGATTGGTCTTTCATTAGACGAAGAGTGGTGTGATTACATGGCTCTTGAAAAGGTATGTTTTCCTTTTTATCATATTTCTATTTTCTTTGCAATTTGAATTTAGTTAAATCTTTTTTAATTTAGGAAATAATATTCTTTATCATGCAACTTGTAAAGGAAAGAACCACTGAAATTCCTATGGAACTGTATAGCCCTGGTGGCACCGCTCTTGGAGCCACCAAATCTCCTCATGATCCGGACGAAGTATCTTCAGGCTATCAAGTCCTAGATGAAGAGTTAGAAAAGGTTTTATGGTCTCTGATACCAGTTTTCGGAGATGATGACGCTAGTCCACCCAAAAGGCCATGAAGAAAAGAAAACGATGAAAAAGACCATAGTCAATCGCTTAATCAATTGTGGTAAGTCTTTCTAGTATTCATGAAAATTAACTTATGAAAAAGAGATAAAACTTCTCGGGATTGTAGGGGCTTCTTCAGTTTCCCCATTAATGTAAAGGACTGACCATCTGTAGAGTAAAATGGAGGGTGTTGGAGAAAGGCTGCAAGATCCTACTCAAACGGCTTTTCCTGAATAAATACTTAGAGCAGATGAGCTGGCGTCTGTACCCCACACCGCTCCTCTTTCTGATGCCAGGAGTGAAAAAACTTCTGGTAAATTAATAATACTACATAGAACCTCAAATGAGACAACAAATAACTTCTATTCTGTGATGTTTTAGGTCCAACACATGCACCAGAACATTTGGAAACTGTCAAAGGTAACCCCACAACTATCTCAGAAGAATCTATCTAGGGTCATAGATTTCCAGATGAATGTCACGAAGAAGACATGTCGAGTGATCCCACTAGTGAGACTAACCTAGGATCTGGGATATCATTAGATAAAATGATCAATCTAGGCATGTCCTTTAAATAAATTTTCGAACATTTTAAAATACCATGAGATTTAGATGATTTTGTAGATCTAGTTATAGAATCAACTAGACGCGAGTTTCATCATTTATCCTGTTAATCTTCTCATGATTACACTTCTAACCATGGTTGCCTAAAAAATGTAAAGTTCCATATAAAGAACCTACTGAACCAAGAACTCTTTAATGGGATGTAAACATTGATGTCAACCCTATTACTACAGAAACACTGGCTCAGTTGGAACTTAACACATCATACCCTCCTGAAATCCATCCAAAAAATCCTGTTGAATCTAGGAAATATGGGGAGGAGTCTTCACAAGTTTCTGATCTACTGTTAGTTAAAAAATGATGATATTCATGGCTTAATTAACCTGCATGAAAATCAATCAACTTTTACAGTCCTTTGAAACTAACCATAATTTCAATTGACTAAACAAAACTATCAACTTCAATGGCTAGATCGGGAGTTGAAGCCTCAGCCTTATCCCAAACAGTAGCATAAGGTGAAGCAACCAAGGTCAGGGAAGGAGCAGAACATGGAACTTCCTTAAGTGCATTAATCCCATACTATGTTCCTCCATGTGATAGCGATGCTGAATCAGACCATGAGGTGCAACAGGCGCTCCAATACTCATGTCTCAAGGCATGGAAAAATATATGGAAGATAATATCTGAGGTGCCTCTTAAAGAGGTGCCTTTGAAAATTCCAAGAATTTCATTCCATATTCATCACACAAGAACTTGGCGGGTTTGGATATCAAGAAATCCATGTCGCATTGAAACAAGTCATTTGAAGGAGGAAGCAAGAGAAAAGGTGTCGACAAGACCTGATCAGAGCCAGATTGCTTATCAATATTAGTGAATTTCAAGCTACAGTGTCCTAAGGTGAAGCTTATCATGCTGTAAAGCTAAAGGAACTAAAGAAAAATATCAAGGAGAATATTTTCTACCCATTGCACCTTCAGAAATAGCTAGTTGTTGTTACTGGGGAGCTTGACCAACTTCGTAATTCATTGTAAGAAGTACAAGTGGATGGTATACAATCCATCAAAGATGACAAAGAAGCACTTCATCAAGCTGAAGAGAGTGAAGCTGGTCAAGTAAATGATCATCAAGTGGCTACTGATGATGCTTGGGATGCTATGAAACAGATGAGAAATCATGTTGAAAGTCATCTGTAATTTTTGAAAAGAAAGAGAAGAGACTTCAGTTTGTGGATGTTCTTCGAATATTGTTCATCAATGAAAAAACAGTTCTTCTTCAATCATCTGTACCTTCATTTTCTTGATAATTGCTCTTATTTTTACCTTAGACAATGGGCCTAGTAAAAAGAGTTCGATTTTTACTAGGTTTATATAAACAACCCCACAAACTTTATCTTTTAATTTCTCAATATTTCTTAAATCATACAAAATGTATGTTTAGCGAACTAGGACTCAACTTTAATTTAGAGTACCCTTTATAGGTTCTCAATTTAATGAGTACCATGTCTTTTTTTATCAGTAGTTTAAAGTCTTACATGTTGGAATATAAAAAGGAAAATATTTGAGGTTGAATAGTTTTGATCGAGTTAATGAAATTTAATCAACTCTTGATAATATTTTTGGAAACATATTACTATATTCAAGTATAAAGATGGGAAAATTGTAAACTCTGATTTGAGAAATTTTGAATCTAAGTAATGACATGGGAAAAGGGTATAAAGGCATTAGAGGAATTATTTTCTAAGAATGAATTTACTACTACTTGAAAACCCCATTATGGGGGCTGAATTAAGCATGGCCAACTGGGGCATAAGCTGCATAGTCAAATAGTAGCATCTTTTGGCTGATATGTCCATTATATATGCAACTTATTCAAGGAAACCTAAGAGAACATGCTTCATAGTTGGGCAGAAGAACACTCAGAAATTTGACTTTCAATTTCTAAAATCAAAAGAAAGTTTTATGGGGATTCAAAATTTCCATAACATATAGTCTACTTTATGGAGAAAGGTACTTGAATATAGAGAGGATATTTCCAATAAGAATTGTCTATGAATTGGTGGAATGTGACTTTTATGAAGGTTTGTACCAAACGTAGGAAAAATGTATTTGGGGTTTTAAATCATATGACTAAAACCAGAGATAGAAACATTATATGACAGAATACTCTCATATCATGAAAAAGAGTATGAAAAAAATATGTTAAGGATGTCAGTTTTTTCTAGATCCCTACATATCACCATTAAGACCAATAGGGAAAAAAGGATTCTCCTAAGAATAAAGTTACCACTACTTGAGAACCCCATTATGGAAGTTGAATTATGCAGGGCCAACTGGGCATAAGCTGTATAGTCAAATAGTATCATCTTTCGGGCTGACTGGTCCGTTATGTAGACAACTTATGCAAGGCCACCTAAGGGCATGTGCGGCATAGTCAGGCATAATAATTCTACGGTATCAGACATTTTTCGACCAAAAGTCAAGAAAAGGGTTATGGAGATCATGAATATTATTTTTATAATGTTGCGGTTGGGTCCTGAATTGAGATTCTGGATGTCACTACATATCTCATTAGGATGAGAATCAAGGCACACGTAGTTCTTGAAATACATTTTAACGTCATACAGGATGAAAGCATGGAAGATCTTAGTTTAGGGTCGTAGAGCTCAGCCCATAGTGAGGGATACACATCGTTCATTTTTTATAAATCTAATGAGAATAAAGGCCAGGGTGTTCCATATCACACCATGTGCTCCGAGGGGGACTTTTCAGCCCAGGGGCTGAAAGTAGAGTTTGGGGTTAGGCCCAAAGGCTCGAGGATGGACTCGAGGAATGCTCGAGCATTCCTACGTATCCCATGAGGATGGGAATAAAGCTATACATATTTCTTGAAATACCCTTTGTATAGATTTGGTTCGTACATATGAGGAGTAAAGAGGAATTTATTGAAATTATGGATGGACCCAAGATTAAAGACTTGGGTGTCACCATGTATCTCATAAGGATGAGAATCCAGCCACACGTAGTTCATGAAACATGAAATGGATAGAGACCATGTCTATGATGATTCCTTTCGAGTGAGGGTATTATGGATTATTGCAGTTTATTGTCATACAGGACTAAAGGGAAAATAGTATAAGGTCATATGCATGGACCGGTGCTATGCAGTTTAATGTCTTGCAGCAAGGACAATGGGGAATTGTATAGTTTAGCGTTATACAGATAGGATGATGGGACATAAACCGTTTAGCATCATATAGGTTTAAAGTGAACTGATAAGAATAATATGGTTGACGGGGACTTCACGGATCAACATCGTATGGGATGAAGGTGAATCAATGTGAAGAAAGTGGTTTGGGGCTTGAAACTCCATAGGTTGCCTACGTACCTGGCCTATGAGGCAAAGAGCAAAGTCTGTGTAGTTCAATTGAGAGGGATTTGGTGATCGGCATGTAATTGATGACAATGACCCGAAGATGATGTTGGGAAATAAGTGTGGTTAGCGGCCCAGGGAAGATGTCATGGTTGAAGATTACTCTAAGATCACATGAGTCATGCTCGGTGTGAGAAACAAGAAGCAGCAACAGACCTGACGATCGTGTCGCGAAAGATGTGACCATGAAGGATGGTGTGGGGATTATGCATGATTAGCTGCTTTGGGCACGCATGGAAATAGAGTTTAAAAGACAATTGTACATGCCACGATCTCTGTTTAATGTCATATGTCACAGACTTTGGGTGCTTTGCAGTTTTAATGTCCTGCAGATCGAATGATGCACAATTTGACATCATGTTGGATGAAAGGGGGATATAGTTTAAGGTCATGTGGGATGAGATATGGGGGATATACAGTTTAATGTCTTACTTCAAGTACAAGGGGTGTATTTTTGTTACACAAAATACTTCTTCAAATTTTTTTCATTTGTTGGAGTTGTAATGAGTTCCCCATCCATTGTGATTAAAGAATAAGCTCCCCTGGAGTATACCATATGTATTGAGTAAGGTCTTTCCCACTTTGGCTCAAGATTTGGAGGCTTCTTTCCTGGTATCATTGGGGTTCTTAGGACCAATACCAATTCTCCATTAATGAATGAACGAAGACAAATTTTTTTATTGAAAGCTCTTGCTATTCGATTTTGATAGAATTATAAATAGTGAAGTGTGCACAATATTTTTTCATTTATTCATTCCAATTCATTCAATTTCTTTTGAGATTGTTCATCTGTAGATAACTAATATCAAATTGTGACTCTAAGAGAATGTAATTGGACATCAATAAGTAAGACTACTTCTGTTTCGTATACCAATGAACATGGAGTTGATCGTGTAGAATTACGGGTGGTAGACTGATAAGCCCATAGAGCATGAAAACGTTTATCAGGCCCTGAATTATTATCTTTATCCACCATCTTTTGAAGTATGTTTAAAAGAGTCTTATTTAAAGCCTCTACTTGACCATTGGCCGCTTCATGATACCGAGATGAATGGTTGGATCTGATATTTTATTCTTGATACATTTTTCTTACCTTGGATAAACAAAAGTTGGTGCCATTATCCGTCAATATGTTATTAGGAACACCAAATATGGTAATGATGTTGGACGTGACAAAGAAAACAATTCTTTTAGCATCGAATTCTTTGAGAGGTATTTCCTTTAACAATTTGGAAAATAAGTCAGTAGCAGTAAGAATATACTTAAACTGCTTAGCTGTAGCCGAAGGATAAGGTCCTACTACATCCAATTACCATGTAAGAAATGTCCAGGAGTATTTATCCATATGAAGAAACTCCAGGGGTTGATGAATGAAGTTGGAACATACTTGGCAAGAATGAAACTTCTTCGTGAAATCAACACAATCTTGAATCATTGAAGTCTAGAAGTATCAAAGCCTTTGAATTTGACCAGACAGTCTAAGTCCAGACTGGTGAGCACCAAAAACTCATGCATGTACTTCATTCAGGATAGCCATTGTCTCTTCACCATCAATACATCTGAAGATAATTCCTTTAAAACCATTCTTGTAGAGAATTTTTTGGAGATATGGTCTATCATAAAGAGTAAAATTGACCACACATTGCCGGACTTGTTCTTTCCCAGCTCTATCTGGTGGGAGTGTTCCATTTTTAAGGCATTCCCTGATAGGTTCCATCCATCCTCTAGTATGACCATATGGTTCATAAATGGGAATGATTTCATTGATTTCCTCTGTTCTGATTTGAACATAAGGTGAAACTGTATGACGGTGGGAAATACTGATGATTGTTTCATCCCAATTTGGATCTTCCAGGGCTATGGCTATATTAGCCAGTGCATTAGCTTGGGAATGTTGTGATCACAGGACATAAGAAAATTTCAGTTCTGAGGGAAATTCTGCCATTAACTCTCTGACATAATCACACAAAGGGATTAACTATTCCTTTATGATGGAATAATTCCCATTGATTTGTTTGATTACCAAATATGAATCACCTTTTACCTTCAAGTGATTCACCTGTTCCTGAAGCACCAATTCCAAACCCGTGATGAGAGCTTGATATTCTGCTTCATTCTTTATACCGCCTTCCAACAGTAAGAAGGGATAGTGTAACACTGCCTTTTCTGGGGAAATAAGCACGATTCATAACCCAACTTTGTTGAATTTAGGATCTTCCATTTTTTTCCTTGTTAGACTTCTAGAGGCACCATCAAAGGACATTTCCCATGTTTGAGGATTATCTTGAATAGAGAATACTTCTTCATCAGGTAGATCAATATTTAAAGATGTATCTTATACAGATGTTTGTTCAACAAGGAAATTAGGCGGATCTTGTTCTTTTATTTCCTTTTGAGACACATACTGAATATAAAACTGCTACAAAATAACTGCCCACCTTTCCAGACATCCTGTAAGCATTGGACAACTAAGGATAAATTTGAGCGGGTTATTGTGAGATACCAATTGGACCTGATGATGTTTTAGGTAGTGTATCAATTTCTGAACTGCAAAGATTAAGCAACACTATTTAATACTTGAATATCGAGTTTCTTCCTCTAGCATAGTCCGACTGAGATAGTAAAGGCTATTTTCATTCCCAGCATCATTCATTTGGGAAAAGTAGGCACTCAATGATCACTCTAAAGCTATCCCATAGAGAATAAGTGTTCATCTTTCAACAGGTCGCATTAATACTGCTGGACTCAAGAGATATTTCCTGAGGATATCGAATGATTCTTGGAATTCTTCAATCCACTAGTAGGTGACTCCCTTCTTCATTTATTTGGCGAAGGGAAAACACTTGCCTGCCAAATTGGAAATGAAATGCCAAATATAGGACAAGTGTCCTTGAAGTCCTCTTAATTCCATCAAATTTCTAGGAGGTGACCTGTCAAGGATTGATTTTTTCTTCTCAGGATCGACTTTGATACCATGCTGGCATACAACAATGCCGAGAAATTTTACTAAGGTTACCCCAAAAGCACATTTTAAGGGGTTCATCTTCAAATTATGATGTCGAAGTTTGTTTAATATGATTTCTTGATCGGCCTAGTGATCAGAACATTTTCTGGATTTAAAAACAAAATAATACACACAAAATTAATCAAGTTTCCCTAAAAAGGGTTTGAAGATATGGTGCATGGCACGTTGATATATTGCACCTGCATTGTTCAGGCCAAATGCCATTACATGATAGAAAAACACACCTTGAGGAGCTCTGAAGGCTATAGAATCCTCATCTTTTTGGGCCATTCGTATTTGATTGTACCGAGAGTAACCATCCATGATGGAAGAAACTTTGTAGCCAGCTGTTGCATCAATTAAGAGTTCTATGATCAGAACTGGAAAATCATCCTTGGGAAAATGATGATTAAGATCTATTAAATCAATGAAAACTCTAATTTGTCCATTCTTCTTTTTCACAAGGATAATATTACCCAGCCATATGGTATATTTAACTTCTCGGACAAAGTTATCTTTGATAAGTTTATCAACATCAGCTTCAATTTTGGAGGCATAAGTTGGGTGTGTTCTTCTTGCGGATTGCTTGAATCCTCGATGTTCTTCTGGAAAACCCAAATGATGAGTGGAAAAATCAGGATCAAGACCTAGTATTTCTGTATAATTCCAAGAAAATACATCTTGATTTTTATTTAGAAATGAATTATACATTTCTTGCTCTTCAAGAGTAATGGTTGCACTAATTAAAGTGGGGCGTGGAACTTCTTTTGTTCCCAGATTTATTTCTCTGAGTTCATCCATAGTGGTAGAGATACCGTCTCCAAATGCTGGAGGAGCATCCCTGAGATGTTCATATTCTTCTTAAATATGTGTTACTTCTTTGTTTCTACTTGCACAGTGGATGACAAAGCATAATTTCCATGGTTAGGAGAGAAGTTACAATTTGAACATCTTGAAGAAGAGGTTGCCATTTCCGACTTTATTGATGATGAAGGGTCTTCTTGGGGTGATAGAGAGGAGATGATGGATTGAGAATCAACATAATTGTTTTTCTCTGGTATTGCTATAAAATCTTCTGTCCTGGTTGATGAAGTATAGAATTGATGGATTTCAGTGGATGAAAAGAAGACATATCCTTTTAAGCATTCTTCACTGCTTAGAGAATCAACAATTTCTCCCATGCTATCTGTCTTGGTAGCTGTAATTGACATTATGGAAGTTTCCATAAGAGTGTTTGGATTTAGGTATATGCTGTCAATTTGACTGATATGAAACACATAATCTATACTCACATGTATGAATGGGTTTACTGGAATCTTTTCCAAACCATTTGGAGCATTAATTTTGGTGACCATCTTTGCCGTAGATTTTTTCTTTCACTCTATGTAATAAAATTATACCTCAATGTATTGAGATTCACATGTTTTGAATGGGGCCTTGTCACCATTAAATGTACCAATATGACTATTGAAACAATATTTGAGACATTGATGGTATGCCGAAGGTACGACTGTATGTTGATGTAGCCAAGGTATTCCAAGAAAAATGTTGAAGGCGGTGTCTGGACGAACAACCATGAAATATTAATTAGACACAAGGTCTCTACACTGAATTTTGAGCGTAATCTTGCTCAATGGTTATTGTTCATTCTTATCATATCCTTGCAACATCAAATTAGAAGGAGATAAATCAGATTTAGTGAGGCCCAATCGACAAAGTGTACGAATAGTAATGAGATTGACTCATAATCCATTATCAATTAAAGCTCATTGAATGACTATTTTATTGACTTTTCCAGATAGATAAAAAGGTCTGATATGTCCATGTACAACATCATCTCCATCTTCATCCATAAAAGATATCACATCATGGCATTCTGTAGGATCATTCTCTATATAGTAGACCTCAGCCGCATCAATTTCAGTTTCGAATTCTTGAGGACATGAAAAAGCCTCAAAAAGTTCCTTCCAAAGATCTTTTGATAGATTCAAGGCATCCAGAATTGATAACATGGCTGATACTTAGGCCAAATGTTTCAAGAAATCATACTTTTGGTCCAAAGGTCTGTATTTCCCATCATGAAAATGTGGTTTTACAGGTGACTTGGAAGTTGATGCTTTGGTAGTAGATTCATCCCGTATCGGGGTAGAAATTGGAAACACTCTTGGATTCAAGAGACTAGACCCACTAGGTCTATCTATTTGCTGATAGGAAGAAGGTGTAACCTCAAAAAGGTCCTCCAAAATGACTGTGTTAGAACCGAATCTACCATGTGTGGAAGAACTTTCTTGTTGAAATTGATCCCATTGAAGGTATTTTCCACATGTTTCTACCACATATATAGTTCTTATAGGGGTAGGATTGAAATAGTGTCTTTTGGAATATTCACGTCTTCCCCTGTATCCTAGACCTCTATCTATTCCTCTAATTCCTATATTAGATACATGGATCTTAGGCTCATCATGATCGAAACTGTCATTGGCATAGGGATCCATTAAATGAATCATGTTAACATAACCAACGATCCATTCTTCATCTGATGAAGATTCGGCCTGATGAACCAGTTCAGGTTGTGCCATTTAGTGGGGTAGTGCCTGTGCTTTTGAAGTAGATGGCATAAAATCTGTCAGAGTCAAAGACAACATAGGCTTTGACAGGTGCTCATCTTTATTTTACTACTCTTCATTCTTCATATTATTCCGCTTCTTTGAGGATTTTCCTTCTAATGAAGGGGGTTTATATGGGGTATAAATAGAAGAATACACAATTGTTTGATTCAATTATGTTTGTAAAATTGAATGAGTTTGGTTGATCATTTTCCTAACCATCTAATCATAATATTTCTGTGCATTTTTACTTTTGACTTCATGTAAATTTTCCTCTTCCTCTAGATCAGTAATAGTAACACATGCTACCTGGGCTGAAGAACCTTTCAGTTTTACTTTTCCATAGTCCACCATTTTTTTAGAAGGTCATTGAAAACAAAACACTCTTGAATGGGATGCCCCAACATATGATGAAACTAGAAATAGTTAGGGAGGTCTTCATCTCCTTCCTTGTTCTTCCTTTTGGGCCTTGGAAACTAAATTTTATTGTTTTCCAGAGCCGAGATGAATTAACCAAGAATATGTTCATTTCGGAAATAATAAACATTGTTCTTTAAACCCTCAAACTATTTCCACCTTTGATCTCTTTGATCATCATGATAAGGCGGCCATTGTTGTTTATGCTTAGGAGGTAGAGACCTTCAATATGATGATGGTTTTGAAGCGGAAACAGGTACATGTGTTAGTTTAAGCGTAACTGTAGCAGTCTCTACTTTCCCTATTCTCCTTCTCTGAACTGATGGAATTAAATGAGTTTTAGACTTAGTCTTTATAAGAGAGTCTTATATCTGCTGAGTGATTGATGTAAGGTCTCAAATCCCTCCTGTGTATTTCACTAGGATCAAAGGTGTGCGTAATTAATCACACAGATTTTCCACACTGATTGGTAGCAACTCTTCTTGAGGGAGTACTAAAATTAAAGAATATGTTAATCCATTCCATCGAGAAATGAAATCCAAAACTCATTCATTTTCACTTTGTTTAAAATTAGCATGATAAAAAACTGTTGTCTTTGGAAATGTTGAGCTAAATTGAAGAAGGAACCTTTGACGGAGATCTTCCCACCTAGTAATTGACCTTGATTGCAAACTTGTATACCAGAAAAAAGTAGGTCCTTGTAATGACTTCACAAAACACCTGAGCTTATCTACTTCTTGTTGTTGAGGAGTTCTCATCATAGGATCACAATGAGAAAAAAAAATGTTTTAATTGTTGTTCTGGATCTCCCAAACCATTAAAAATTTATAATGTGGTATTTGAAAAATTTGATGGGGGAGGAATTGAATCCACCAATTTTGGGTAAGCTCTCTTTTCTGGTTGAACCTGTGCACATCGAGCTTCCATAGCTTCCAAATGAGATTTTAATGAATCAATGGTAGTCATCAATCTTTGGGAAACATCTGGTTGATATTGGACCTGAGCAAGTAAAATAACTTGGGTTTGGATGTGTGTGGCGACTGGTACTGCCACTGATGGTAGTATTTCCCGTTGCTATTGCATATGACCCATAGGATTGGACCTCTGAGGGTGTACATGTAAAGGGGGATATTATTGATCCATCCTAGTAGCTGCAAAAAATTCCCTTGACTAATTAACTCTACCATTCTTTGGAGGAAGAATATCTTGAAGTAGTTCTGCATTTAACCTCCATAACTCCTTAATTTATTTTTACTGTTGTGTGAACCTTTCCTCTAATGATATTGAATGTCTTTATCAAGAGGTAGGTTGGGATGTAACATGAATTTTACCCTTTTCCTTGCCCTGTTCCTTTCTGGAGTATGGAAGGGAATTATCCGAAGGAATGTATTGCCTCTGGGCAATGCTCTGGCTTCGGGTATGCACAACTCCTTCATTTTCTATTGTGTGTACAACCTATTGAACATGAACTTCTTCATCTGATTACACTGAGTGATCCTCATGTTCTGGGGGATCAGTGACAACGACATTGATGACATTTATCAATGCATAAGGCCTTTCAGTCCTTCTGCTAGCATTTTAGCGATAATGTCTTCTTCTATGTCCTTTATGAGACATTTCCTTTTCTTTTGTTGATCCCTCAGGAACTTCTTGAAGAACCATAATTTGGAGGTAATTTCCTGATAATTCGGCACTACGTTCCTCTTGTTCCTTCTTCCCCAATCGAGAGAAGACTGAATTTCGTTGAGGAAGATATTGAGAATTTGAAAAAGTCCCTAGTCTGTTTGACTGGGACTGTTTCTATTTTTCCTGCTCAACTCCTTGAATCATGTTTGTTGATCCTAAGAGTCCCCAACCTCGCAAGATAAGGTGGATTTTGAGCTTCTATATCTGAAAATTTCTTAAAAGATCTCCTGATTTTGCGGATTTTAGTCTGGAAATTGGCCGAATGCATCATCCTACATCCACTCAAATCACCTGGCTCAAATGACTGTTGGACTATTTACGACACCTCTATCACCTAATGATGCGCATGCTCTAAACAAGAATCCTGTTCAATATTCTCATTTTCTTGATGCAAGATTAATTCGTCAACTTGTTCTTTATATTCCTGACTTTGGGAAGAACTAGTTGAGGTTTGTTCTTGAGAAATACTTTGATTACACACAAAACTAGTTAGATGTTTCCACCCATGGGCAATAACATTGCATGAGACCACTTTTGGCAGTCCTTGTTGACTGGAGAGCACAGTGAAATGAAATGCTCCATGAACACCCCATCCCCTAGTATGAATACTGAATGAGGAATTGATAATTAATGGGCACAACCTTTTTAATGCGCCAAGGCATATACGTTGAAGGGCTCTCGGATGGTTTTCAACCATTGGATATCCGGAAACTGAGAGAGATTCCAAGTCAATTTAGCATTGCAACCCTTCTATTACCTTAACATGATTTTGATATTCATCAAAAGGCAATATTTTCTCTTTTAAGTGACAAAGAGTTTTCTATATGTTGAGACGAATATCGTGAATACAATATTCTATCATCGTTTTTGGAATATCATATTGAGAGTCCGCCAAAGGCCAAAAGATGACTGGTATATCACCTTTCACCAATTGTTTTTTCATATTCATCACTTCCTATCGATCATTTGATGAATATTCTTCTACCTTATTGGACCAAAACTGGTGTTTTTATGTTGCTTCATCAGATTCAACAAGATCAGTAGAGAATTCATTTGTCAAATTAGAAGATGAATGACTCAAGGGTGGTTTGGAGAATGACCTACACACCGGGATATCTTATGATTGATAAAGTATTTCACCTACTAGTGGTAAATCATCAGACATGAATGGATTTGCATTTTCATGTGCCTCAAGATAAGAGGGATTTCTCATTACTGCATTGTCCATTGAATAATTTTCCAGGCAATGCGAATCATTACTACAAAGAGGACTTTCACAGAGGGAGTACCACCATGGTGGGTTACAACAAAAATGAAACCTTTTGATCCTTGGTCTTCTGGACATGCAGAGGGTTATCGTGGCTCTCATCTGTAGATGATATTTCGAGATTGACCGAATTGTCCTGAAGCAAGCCTTCATGAAGAAGTGTCTAATGAAGATATTCAAAATTATTGTTGTTACTTCCGGAATTTAGAAATGAGAGAGTAGAATCTTCAGTTGCAATAGATAATTGTCTGAAGGCTTCAAGAACTCCAGCATTGAGCAAGGGTGCATTGTAAAATGGATCTTGATTTTTTAACTGTGTTGGATGGGTCTTTTTCTTGGATGCCTTCTTCCTCACTTTGGAAACCAATTTTTGACGAAATTGGTTATTATGGGCAAGTGTATGTGCCTACTCAGGAGAAATGGTCTGGTTAGGCTGACTATCTCCTTTTAAATCGGATGTATGTGCCTGACTTGATTATCCGTATGACATTGGGGAGTATGCACCACGACCCTCCTGGACGGGAAAAAAGGTGTGTATCTAATCCAGGGTGACATGTTGATGAGTCACTCTACCTATAGGGATGGATTTATGTTTATTTCCTTGTGATTTCATTGAAGTTGTTATAATATTCTGATAGGTATCCAGAATATGGGCAGGGATTTGTTTCTGGTCTTTCACCATTGTTAGAATGTTCTTGGTGACTTCAGCTACCAGAAAGAGAATATACATCCATTTATTGTTTGGAGTATGTGTGTGTTACAACTCCTGTCCTCTTTTTCCTGTCAGTGAATTTTGATAGTACTCATGTGTGGGGGTAGAAAGTTATGTCTGCATCTTGTTTGTAATTGGATCTTTCCAATTGACATATCTGGGTGCTACCAAAAGAGACTGTTGGATAGCTTGATTAATTGAAGGTGTATGTGCCTGCTAATTTTTCTCCATCGAATATGATTGATGAACTTCCTGCAATACTGGCAGACGAGACTGCTGGCAGAATTGATGAGGGTAAGCAAGTGTATGTGCCTGTTTACAGGTGGTCACCGCATTTGGTTGGTGGGATTCATTGGATGTAGTCAGACGAGTCTAATGACTGGCTGATGATTTATAAACCGGTGTATGTGCCATCCTATAGTACTCTTCCAGAATTGCCTGGCGGGATTGGTGTGTTACTGCCAGACGAGTCTACTGGGTAGTGAAATTAGGACGAACAGGTGTATATTCCTGCTCTTTGTTTTCCATCAAGTTAGGTTGATGGACTTCTCCGTAGGGGGTAGAAGAAATAACCTACTCCATGTTGGCCTAATTTATCCTCTGGTGGTTCTTCTTGTGTGCTCGGGTCTGAGGAACCTGAGCCGAACACCTAGAGGTGATACCCTCATCATGTTGAGGGCGCACTACCGCACGAGTCTGGCAGCAATTGTTGTTGGGAGTCATCAGGAAGGGCTCATATATTCTTAAACTAAGGTCTCGAGTGACCTATTCATTCAAATCCCTATCATATGGGAGGGACTGGTTGTTGAGTTCTGGGGATAATGACCCAAAACGGTTGGAGACAGTGGTTGGAACCACCTGCTTCTTGACCACTGTTCGTCGCTGTATGGAAAACCAGGGTGAGTTGTTAACTCTAAGGGCCTGTCAAACAGCCTCTAGAGTCAGGATGGAACCATTTTTATGACATCCCCTCACCAATTCATTTGAGACCCAGCATTGAAGATGCTGAGTAGGTGATGTCGTCCTCAAAGTGGATGAGGATCTAGCAGAAGTAGTGGTTGAGGCATTCAGAGGTGTGATCCTTAAAGAATCCATTTTGTGTTGATGGGAGATCTTGGAAAAAAGTCATTGTTTAACATAGATGACATAATCAAGAGAATTTTGGACATACTACATCTTTTGGATGAGAACATATGTTACTGAATTCTTTTTTGGCCCTCATATTGAGTTTAATAGGGGCCTAACAAATAGTTAAAACTATATTTAACTTGGTTAAAGATTCACGTCGGGTTCACCATTTTTTGTTTCATATGGAAATGTGGACGACCGTGTATGTTTAAGGTTCAAACATTCCAATCGGTTTCTAACAGGTTTATTCGTAGAACCGGAAACACCCAATGATTCTATATCCATTTGGAAGTACTTTCCAAAGGTAGGTGCTCATTAGTTGTGGACCGTTGAGGCTTAAGAATTTTCATTGGTCGAGAGGATGGGAGGTCAGGCTCATCACAACTTTTGGGGTGGAATTATTTCTTAATCCGAGACTCTCTTATAGATTTAAGTTATGTTCACAAATCCTTATTAATTCACCAAGAATGAAAATGAGTTTCCTTTAGATTTGGAAATCGATGATTGATATGTATGTGATTTAGAGAATATTTTATATATATTTGAGGTTCTTCATCAATAGAGAATCATTCGTATGTATTATATATTCTTAGTCAATGTATCCTTCAATATATTATATAGAAATATATTTGACATTATGATAACCATACTGGTTTTAAAGCGACTCAGTAGGGCACTTGAAGATTATTGTCATTCAGAAAGAAAGGATTATTTCAGATTTGTGATCATACCCGCAGATGGGATAACTACGAATCCACATTAAAAAGGAGTCAAAACCAACCTAGTTCAATAATAAATGTATAGTTTAACATCATATGGGATGAAAAATAATTAACTAAGGATGGGCTTGAACCTTAGAAAGGATTCCTATGTACTCTACTTTTAAGGTAGAGATCAAAGTCCACGTAGTTCAGGTGAAGAAATGTTGAGCTTATGCATGGTTAATTCCCCAAAAAGAGATGTCGTGATTACTTTTACACTCTAAGATCATGTGAGACATGATCGGTGTGAGAAATAAAAGGTTTTAGTAAAAATGATGATGGTTCCATGAATGATCCAGTCGTGAGAAATGATGTGGGGCTTACATATGAATGACTGCCCAATTAGATGAAGGCCAGGACTTAATTCATGAAAGAATCCCAAGAGTAGGGTCCATAAAGGTATTTGAACTTTATAGAGATTGGGAGATTTAACTCGGGGCTTACTTATGAGAAGGATTCCCAAATTAAAAGGGGCTTATGATTGAGGCTTATTCTTGAGAAGGAGGCCTAAATCCAAAGAATTTAGGATTAGGGCTTACACCTTTGGAGGATGCCCAATGTTAAAGGAAACTATGAACGAGGAATACTCCCGATAAGGAGGCCCAGGTTTAGGGGACTTGTAACTTGCATTTAACTCATGAGAAGGACGCCAAAATTAAATTATATTATGACTGGGGCTTACTCCTGAGAAGGAGGCCGAAACCAATGGAACTTTGGGCTTACTCTTGAAGGGGATTCCCTAAATCTAAAGATCTTATCTTCTTAAAGGATGAGGTTATATGGAGGAAACCTCTAACTATGGCAACATTAAGCTCTTAAGTCATGGGGTTTTGGGAGAGTTTCTCACTGAATTCCTTTCAGATAAGGAATCCATCAAAGGAACAATGCCATAAATGGCTTTGAAAAGGGGTTTGAGGGATAATATAATGAAGAGGAGAGGTGAATGGGAGAGAGGCACACAAATTTAGTTACCATAGAAGTGTAAGTCACGCAAATCATTTGGCGCACAAGTATTGGTCGCGCAAGTGTACTTGCACGGCATGGGTTCACCTGGGCGATGAAGGATCTGTAGGGAAATACTTGTGTGTGACTTAACTCAATCCTTTATTAATATCATAAGATGTTTCCAAAAGGACGGCGCACAAGTTCCATCAAAAGGGTAGGGCGGCGCACAATTGTTTCCACTTTTAAGGAGGTCTGGACACTTAGGCATGCAAGTGTTGATGAATTCTAAACACTTAGTCCTTATCCACCTACTTTAAGTCTTCCATTCTAGGTAAAAATTTACCTTAGAATCTTTCGGAAGAGTTGATTTGAAGACTTGGGTGAACATAGCTTGAATCTGGCTTTTCAAAAACCCTTCCCTAAAATGGGGGGCCCACAGGGCTATTTATAGGCCACTGTGAACCTTGGGTGAAAAATCTGATAGGGTGTGCAAGTGACTTGCGCGTCGCACAAGTGACTTGCGCGGTGCAATCCAAATGAGCTCTTGTTCCATGCCTTTGTCAATTTTTTTTGATTTTCTTCAAAGGGTGACCCTCTTTATGTTTATGGTATTCCTGTTTCCATTCATTGAACTCCGTGATGGAATGGATCGTCAACAGGTATATAATGGAATAATTCAAGTTTTAATCCAATATTTCATATTTAACCAACACTTTCACCCTTATTAAATTGGGTGCCAAAAAGGTCACCATTTGGCTTGGGAGTATAAGTAGAATGCCTACACTGATAAACCCTCCATTGGCTAGTTGGAAGAATCCCACTAGCTAGATTGTGGGGGAAGAAAATTATTTCACCTATAGGCCCTTCGTCGACTGCTTGGTGGAACCTACATAGGTACAATAGATCTTCCAACATGCACCGACTAATAGGTCCCCTCAACCAGCTAGCTAGTTGACTCCTATAGTAACCAACAAGCAAAATCATTCATCCAATATAAAAAAATATTTGGATTTAAATGGATAAAAACAAAATGGGATACATTTTTGAATCTACATACAAGAGATTGAAAATTATCCTGACCATAAAAGTTTATTGTTCCCATAATGACACATGATCTAGAACCCAAGAAGAGAAAGGGCCATCCCTATATCAACAAGGCCTCACTTTCCCAGGTCTCAATTTTGTCCCTACAACAATTCCATATCACCTTAACTAATGGGATCATCATTATACACAACACCTTATCCTAATTGGAAATTATAAAAATAAGTCTTTCAGAAACATAATTATATGGTTAAAATTAAATTTCCTCCCACTCAATCATCAGAGACAAATCCATTTGATATTTCTTCAGATGGGAAACATGAAACACATCCTAGATAGACAAAAAATGAGAAGGTGGGTCCAAATGATAATCCAACATCCCGAGTCGCTCCATAATTTCAAATGGAATGACATAACGAAGCGCTAACTTACCCAGATTCCCCAAAAGACTATTTCAAAAATGAGGTGAAGCCCGGATAAAACTTCATAACAAACTTCAAAATACAATATATGATTACATTGATCAATAAAAAATTTCTAGTGACTCTAAGTTTTCATTAACTTATCCTAATCAATTGCATGACATCCATCATCTGATAAATTATGCTCGGTTTACCCAACGACAATTCCAAAACCTATAACCAATAGAGAAGTGACTTGCAAGGCCTACCATACAATGCCTCAAATGGCACCATATGGACTGAATCCTTGTAACTATTATTATAGAAAAACTCTACTAAGTGAAGAAGTTTCTCCATAGAACCAATGATCTCAATCATGTATGCCTAGAGAATGTGCTCATGAATCTAGAAAGCTCACCTAGTTTTTAAATCTATCTACGGATGATAAGTTGGGATAAACTTCAAATGATAACCCACCACTCTATGAAATCCACTCTAGAAATGGGATGTAAATCTAGGGTCTATATTTGAAATGATGTCTAATATAACGCCATAAATCCTAATAATCTCTAATATATATATATATATATATATATATATGTTCCCAAGATTCTCTACCTTCATATACAACATAATAGGTAGGGGATACATAGATTTCACGAGTCAATAAATAATCAAACATATGGAATTCCATCCAATAGGATTATATGGTATCCCATTCACAAAGTCCATGGATATCTCAACCTATTTACAAACACAAATGGATAATGGTTATTGTAAACATTCAGGTCTATGATGTTTCACCATAATATTCAGACATGTAAGGAATTGAGAATTAAAATTCAAAATCAATCATCTCATTCAAAGACACCAATAATCATGTCTCATGTCAGGGTACATATTGTTATCTCTAGAGTACATGAACAAACATGAACGAAGAACACTCTTGATCAACTCTTCCCTCAAGAATATCAAAAAAAACTTCTATCATTAGAAGCACAAAACCCCATCTAGAGACTGATACCACTCACATATGGTCTCCCAAAAAAATATTTCTACTAAAACATTGATCCTAATCATCCTTAGAAAGTACAAGTAAAATATGATCATTTATGAATTTTTATTCCCAATAAGAAGATAAAAATAGCTCTCATTTATCTCCATATTAATCTATATACATCTTAGGGAACAAGATCATCTATAACCACTCTTCCACTGATTCTTTCACTACCTAAGTAACTAATTTATTACTCTATGAATATATGACCACATTCCCTTTAATATAGGAGTATGTAATTTAAAAATTAAACATATGAATTTTCAAAAACCACAATATATATCTCACGTTGAAAAACATATAAGTTAAAATATACTTTAAAATATAATGGTCTAAATACATTGTAAAAAACTCCTTGAAGAGGTAGTGGAACTATGTATTAATCTTATGCATCGCTACTGCCAAATCTAAATAATTTGTTCCATAGTTATTCTCATGAGGTCATAATTGATGAGGGAAAAAAGCTACTAAATATCTCTCATGAATCAAAACAAAACCCAACTCCATATCTGAGGCATCATAGTAAAGATCATAATGAATACCTATCTTCAAAAGAATAAAATATGGAGTTGAATCCAATCTAAATTTCTACTCCTCAAAAGATATCAGACACTCATACCTAAAAAATAATAATTTCAACTTTAGTGGAAAACTCTATCATAGGGGATTCCATCATAAAAATCCCCAAAAAATAATCACTAGTTACCAAATAAACCCAATAAACTCCAAATATCAAGCACATTAATAGGCCACTTTGTGACAACCGGGTCTCGGTGACAGCACAACCACCCCGCCTTAACATGGTCGTCGGGTCCTGGCCCACCAGGTATCATTAGTTGCCCCGCAGACACATGGGGCACACCCCAGGGTTTGCCCACATGCCTGAATGGGTCATCTTACTAATGACAGTCCCCACAGGCCAATAATTGTCCTTTCCAGTGTGCTTTGTCCTCATTCACATACACCATGGGAAACTTTCCCGAAGGTCTCCCATCCTGATCACTACTCCAGGCCAAGCACGCTTAACTATGGAGTTCTAATCAGACAGGCTCCCGAAAAGGAAGGTGCACCTTGTTGACACGAGTCTTATCATTAATCCATTTAACCCTTTATCATTTTGGGGTGTTACAATCACGCCTCATTTAGAGCACAACGCCCTAGTAGTGGGCCCTACATCTCAACCCAAGTAGTGCACCGCACTTACGGTTGGATACAACCTCTGATACTAAATGTGACAACCGGGTCCCGGTGACAGCACAACCACCCCGCCTTAACATGGTCGTCGGGTCCTGGCCCCCCAGGTACCACCAGTTGCCCCCGTAGACACGTGGGACCCACCCCCGGGTCCACCCACATGCCTCAACGGGTCATCTAAATAATTTTTTGCATAGTTCTTCTCATGAGGTCATAATTGATGAGGGAAAAAAGCTACTAAATATCTCTCATGAATCAAAAAAAACCCAACTCTATATCTGAGGCATCGTAGTAAAGATCATAATGAATACCTATCTTCAGAAGAATAAAATATGGAGTTGAATCCAATCTAACTTTGTACTCCTCAAAAGATATCAGACACTCATACCTCAAAAAAAAATTCAACTTTAGTGGAAAACTCTATCATAGGGGATTCCATTATATAAAATCCCCAAAAAATAATCACTGGTTACCAAATAAACCCAAGAAAACTCCAAATATCAAGCACATTACTAGGCCACTTTGTGACAACCGGGTCTCGGTGACATCACAACCACCCCACCTTAACATGGTCGTCAGGTCCTGGCCCACCAGGTACCACCAGTTGCCCCGCAGACACGTGGGGCCCACCCTAGGGTCCGCCCACATGCTTGAACGGGTCATCTGACTAATGACAGTCCCCACAGGCCAACACTTGTCCTTTCCAGTGTTCTTTGTCCTCATTCACATACACCCTGAGAAACTTCCCAGAAGGTCTCCCATCCTGATCACTACTCCAGGACAAGCACGCATAACTATAAAGATCTAATCAGACAGGCTCCCGAAAAGGAAAGTGCACCTTATTGACATGAGTCATATCATTAATCCATTTAACCCTTTATAATTTTGGGGTGTTACAATCACCCCTCCTTTAGAGCACAACGCCCTAGTAGTGGGCCCTACATCTCAACCCAAGCAGTGCACCGCACTTACGGTTGGATACCACCTCTGATAACAAATGTGACAACCGGGTCCCGGTGACAGCACAACCACCCCTCCTTAACATGGTCGTTGGGTCCTAACCCCCCAGGTTCCACTAGTTGCCCCCGCAGACATGTGGGACTCACCCCAGGGTCCACCCACATGCCTGAACGGGTCATCTGACTAATGACAGTCCCCACAGGCCAACACTTGTCCTTTCCAGTGTACTTTGTCCTCACTCACACACACCCTAAGAAACTTCCCAGAAGGTCACCCATCATGGTCACTACACCAGGCCAAGCACGCTTAACTATGGAGTTCCAATCAGACAGGCTCCCGAAATGGAAGGTGAAACTTGTTGACATGAGTGTTATCATTAAGCCATTTAACCCTTTATCATTTTGGGGTGTTACATATATCTTCTTAGGATTCACTGAGACACCTTTTGTAGAAGTAATGTGGCCCAAAAATTTCATATATAAAATATAGAACATCCATTTGGAGAGATTCCCATATATATTATGTTTTATTAGGATTACAAGGACAATATTAAAATTCTCAACATGATCTAAGATCAATCTGGAATAAAAAGTTCATTTTCACCCAAAAAAAACTTAAAGGAATCAAAGAACTGATGGAATATTTGGTTCATCAGTGACATAAATACTAAAAAAGGGTATAAGGAAAAATAAAATAAAAAATAATCAAAATTCCCATACCATCTCCAAAATTCCATATTATGAATTTCTTCCTCTCTAAATATCATAAGAAGGTTCCCCATTCTCAGATCAATTTTCATAAACCAACAATCCCCATTAATCTATTCAAAAGGAATAAAGGGATATTTTTTCTTTGCTATCATATGATTGAGTTTATGATAATCAATACAATGCCTAAAACTCTTATATTTATTATCTATAAAGATTAATGGCTATTCCTAAGGTGAATTTTAGGATGAATAAATACCTTATCCTCATTACCCTCAAGATATTACTTTAAATATTTCATTTTAGTAGAATCCAAATGGTACAAAGTTGTGGAAATTGGGCTTGCCCCAAAAATAAATTCCATAGACAACAAAGCATCCCTTTGAGGCTGTAACCGAAATAAATATTCTTTAGAAACATTAGGAAACTCACTCACCACTACTAGAATTGGACAACAATGAATTCGATCACCTACATCAAGAAATAACATAGATAACTACCATGAGACTATCTCATCACTATGAACAATGAGACCTTCTCTTCCCAATCTTGGATCCTAATCAACCTAGAAAACATGATTGAATCTGTTAGGATAAATTAATTTTACCCATAAATGATAAAAATATAGTAGTTCTTTATAGATAATTATCTAATTTATTCGAATGATAAGATAAAATATCTACATGGGTTTGAATTCAGAAATCATTATCTAATACTCATGAAATTTAAATCCCTATACCAAATTCAATCCAAAATTAGTGTAATGAGTCATATATAAAAAAATAAGATCGAAATTAAATCTCAAAATATTTATAATCATTGAGTTTGTAGAGGAATTATATTCACATTTATCAACCAAATCCATTAAAATAGAATATGCAATAAACTCAATGCCTATCATAGTATCTATTCCTTCCTCTATATCATCTAGTGCACACTATGCTCAGTATTGTCAGCCAACCTCATCATTCCCTAAATTTTCCACTTGCGAGTCACCCTTGGTGTGAGGTTGAGATCCCACCTCTATTACTATCTTAGGTATAAAATGAGATCCCATAGTGAAGTATGATCCATAAATATGCCCCTGGTATTCTCTCTCATAATACATTCTATAGATAACTACGTTTCTCAAAAGTGCAACACACCCTTGGTGTAGTTTCATAATAAAGGTTGAGGGGTCCCTTTTTGGAACACATGTAATAGACCACTAGACTCTAGCCTATTTTCCTTTATGAACTACCACTATAACCATGATATTGGTTATCCGAATTATTTTTCTCAACATAAATATAACACTTGATACCATCTACTATCATTGATTCCCTAAAGAGAAGTATCATCTTAGATATGTATTCTTTAATAATATTTTCCTTGTTAAGACCCATTTTATAGGTTGTTAGGCATATAAGAATTAGCAATGATCGAATATATTTTCTTAAACTCATTTTAAACATATGTGACTTAAGATAATCATTGGAAACAAGTACTGTAGACAATTACCCAAAATCCGAAAACAAAGTGTCCTACTCTATAACAAAATGATATCCTCTCTCAAATATAATAATATCTAACAAATTTTAATCACTTAGAGTATCAGGGAAAATCTACTAATGAAATGATTTCTCAAAAGTTATAAATGTGAGGAATTCATGACACTTGGTTTTTACAATAGATTCCCATCACTTACTTCCTGACCTTTTGAGCATATATGTGGTGAAATCAACCATGAAGTCTTCAAGGATTTTTATAATGTAAAAAATATAATCAAAAAATTTGATCAATACTCTAACTCCATTTAACCCATTGTTTCGCACAGATTTCGGGGATGACCTTCTGGACGGGAGATTCAAACGTTCCGATCGGTTTCTAGCGGGTTTGTTCATAGAACCGGAAACATCCAATGATTCCACATCCGTTTGGACCTACTTTCCAAAGGTAGGTGCTCATTAGCTTGTGGACTAATGAGGCTTAGGAATTTGCATTGGTCGAGAGGATGGGAGGTCGGACTCATCACACCTTTTTGAGGGGAATTATTGTCTACTCCGGGACTCTCTTTAAAGATTTAAGTTATGTTCGTGAATCCTTATTACATTACCAAGTATAAAATGAGCTTTCCTTTAGTTTTAACAATCAATGATTAAATATGCAAGAAATTTAGAGAATCTTTTATATGTATTCGAGGTTCTTCATCAATAGAGAATCATCTATATCTGTTTAGAGATTCTTGGTCAATGGTATCCTTAAAAACATTTATATAAAAGTCTCTTGGTCATTATGATGACCAGGCTGGTTTTAAATCCACTCAGTGGGGCACTTGAAGTTTATCGTTATTCAGAAGGACAGAGATTATTTCAAAGTTGGGATCGAACCCATATATGGGATACCTACGTATCCTTTGTTTTGGAAAAGGAATCAGAACCCACGTAGTTCGAGTAATGGAGTATGATGTTTATGATTGATGGATCAAAGAAGAATGCCATAATTACTTTTACACTCTAAGCTCACGTGAGTCATGCTCGGTGTGAGAAACAAGAGGTATTGGTAAAAATTAGACAATTGTTCCATGAAAGATGCAATCATAAGAAATTGTTTGGGACTTATGTATTTATGACTGCCCAAATAGATGAGGGTTTAGGATTTACATTTAGAGTGAAAATCCAGAAACATGGTCCATAAAGGTATATGTGCTTTATGGAGATTTGAATACTCTAATCTTAGGGATTACTCCTAAGGAAGATTCCCAAATTGGGAGGGGACTTATGATTGGGTTTTACTCCTAAGAAGGATGCACAAAATTATGACTGGGACTTATTCCTGAAAAGGAAGCCCAGGTTAGGGGACTTGGGGCTTACTCCTGAAAAGGAAGCCCAAGATTATGACTGAGTCTTATTCCTGAAAAAGAGACCCAGGTTAGGGATTAAGGTTTGGGGATTACTCCTGAGAAGGATTCCCACATTTGAGATTGGGGCTTACTCCTAAGAAGGATGCCTGGTATTTGAGATTGGGGCTTACTCCTGAAGAGGATGCCCAAGTTTAGGAACTTTAAGAATTTTGGGCATACTCCTGAGGAAGATGCCCAGATTAAAGGATTTATAACTAGGGATTATTCCTGAAAAGGAGACCCAGGCTAAGGATTCTCTCATCTTAAAGGATGAGGTTGAATGAACGTACTCTCAATCTTTGGTGACATAAAGATGTATAAATCACTAGGTTTTGAGAGATATTCCACCGAATTCCTTTCAGATAAGGAAGTCAAATCAAGAAATCATGCCATAAATGGCTTTGAAGAGTATCTTGAAGACTGAATCTTGAATAGGAAAGGTGAAATGGCTTAAGAGGGGTAAAATGGGCAAGATGGTCACCCAAAAAGGTAGGGGCGCACAAGTCTTGAAAGGCGTGCAAGTCTTGCATGGGCGCGCAAGTATTGGTCGCGCAGGTATACCTGCGTGATACATGGTGTACTTGTGCGATTTTCAACCAGCATTGAAATACTTGAGGGACTCTTTTTTAAACCCTTTAGAATCCTCTTGAGGTTATTCCAGATAAGGGACGCACAAATTCTATTGAAGGAATAAGGAGGCGCGCAAGTATGATCAGTTCCCTTAAGGGCTGGCCATTCAGGCGCGCAAGTGTTGATGAGTTTCAACACTTAGGCCTTCCTCCCTCTCTTTAGATCTTCCGTTCTAGGTAAGAAATTACCGTAGAAGTGTTCCGGAAGCTTTGAGAAGAGACTTGGGAGTCGGGAGCTTCAATCCGAGTTTCTGGAAAAAGATCCTCTCGAATGGGGGGCCCACAGGGTCTATTTATAGGCATAAGAAGACCCCAGGCGGTTACTGGGCAGTTTACCACTTAGGTTGCGCAAGTCTCTTGCGCGACCAAGGTCGCCGCGCAAGTACACTTGCGCGAAAGTGAGATAACTTGCGCGGTGCAGTTGCTGTTGATCCTTTGTTCATTCCTTTGTCGATTTTTTATGTTTTCTTCAAAGGATGAATCACTTTGAGCTCGGATATTCCCTTTTCCGATCTTTAGATTCTTTGATGAAAGGAGCGTCAACACCTATATAACCATGAAATACTGGTGGATTCTACCGAGTAAATTATTACGTATACCCTACCTTTCATTGTATTTCAACATTAGTATCTTCATCCATAAATTGGATCAATGACACCATTGTTTCCACCTTAACTAGGTGTACTGGATGATTTTTGTACAAGGCTTTTCCACAATTTCCTATAGATTATTTTGAGTTATTCTTATTGTAGGGGACATCAAATTTTATAAAATAGGATGAAAAACATCTATAATAGGGTTTTATTTCTTTATCAATAAATTATTTTAATGAACCGAAGAAAAAAGGATAAAAAAATGATAATGATAATTGTACAAAAAATTACTTCCTTTAGAAACATGTGGTTCATCATGAATGTGAGTTGTCCAGGAACACTACCTCATTACCACATGAGTTCTGGAAATCCCACCTCTAGTCAAATGAAACACACAGACATAATATAGTGATTAAGAAGAATGAACATATAATTTAACAAAACCAAAGGTGCTGATAGTGATTTTTAACATACCAACCCAATCTAACCCATCATGTTACCCGAATTGGCCTTATAAAAGGTTGGAGTTCATTCCTAATTGACAATGAAAAATGAAAATAACCATCTAATTATACAATGAAATTGGGGAATGATTTCACCCTCAAAATATATTTGACGATATATAAGTAAATAGATAAGAATAAAAGATAAACAGAATAAATCATATGTTAATAAAAAAACCTAAAAGGTCACATCTAATGTCTTTATAACAAGGTGTAATAGATAACAAAAGTACCATAAAAATGTGGAGCTGAAAGAACCCATGGGTTTATCTTCTTGTAAACATTTATCCCCACTATCACAACCCATCAGATAACCAAAATTCATCAGGATATTCGTCCTTTAAATGACACTATCCCCTTTACCAATTTCCTACAACACCAAGGCTAGAAAAAAAAACAAAAGAAAAATTAGGGTGTGATCTAAACTGCTCAGTCAGATACCACCATGAATATATAAAACTTACATCCACATGAATCCATTAGATCAAAATTAAAATATATTTCTAATTTTTTTAATGAAATAATTTTCTATAAAACATTTATTCTTTGGTTATAATTTTAAAAAATATTCCATTTCAATCATTAGCATGTCATATTCAAGTGAAAATATTAATATGACATAGAATATTTCAATTAGAATAAATGGAAAATGAAAATAGATTTCATGAATCAATACTCATACCAAGATCATGGAGGAAAAATAATATCAAAAGATCATTCATCTAATGTAATCTCAACACATCCAAAGAGAGAAATCCCTGACATACAAGTGTAAACAATGAATACACAATGGAAAAATAAGAAAAAATAGTTGGAATATATGACCTTTAAAGTATGGGAACCACAGTACCTTAGAAATTCTACCCCTAACCTTCATGAAAAAATGGGAACCTTCCCTAGTGATAGATAACTTGAATAGGGAACATACGTGTTTAGTTATTCCCTCTACAGCATGGTTTTCCAATGTGAAATTACATGATAATTACATTCAATGAAAAAAATCATGTTCCCAAAAAAATTTCCAAGGCATTATCGTTTAAAATAAATACCCACATTTTTATAAAAAATAGTGAACGAGCCAGTATCCAAGTGGTAAAGGCTCCTTCTTTGTATCCAAGTAACCCAGGATCAAATACCAGTGACTGTGAATGTACATGTTACTATAGAAGTACAATATTGGTAATGTAGCAGGTATTAATTGGTATTGTAGCATCTGAAACTATTAATCCTATTTGGGAATACGGGCCACAAGTTTGGCCATATGGGTCTTAGGGACTTCAGGGATTTGTTGTCCCTCAATCCATAGGGTCTTCAGGCTATATGGATTTCAGGAAATATAAAATTAAAAAAGGAAGACCATATACGAGTAGGCCCAGACAATGATTCATAGCAAAAAACATTTTATATATTGATCCACACAACTTTTATTCTTGAATAATCATTTCGCATTTTAAAATATTATTTGATGAAATTTAATAGGAATATCATTTGTTTAAAAATGTTATCCTTTAAACCACCCTTTTGTAAAAAATAACTCTATCAAATAAATATTTAACCCAATTTCTGTAATAAACTTCATAATTAAATGAAATGAATACACTATATGTACTATACTGTCATTATGGGAAAAATAATTTGATAGATACAACTACATCATGGTTGATGAAAAAAGATGTCACATTTTAAACTAGTAATGGGAGAGGAAGAGATTGGATTCTAAAGGAAATAAATTTAATAAGAAAAACATAAAATATTCATTTACATTATAGATCCAGTGATCAATATAATCATCTAGCTTTTTATTACATGTATATTAAATATTTTTATGGTAGAAAACAAAATATTAATACAAATCCCAAATCCAAAGGTTTGGTTTCTTGGAAAAACTAGTCTCATTCACTAGTTTTTATAAAATTTGAAAACTTTTTAAATTATTCTTATTTATCTTTCTAAATATTTTATGATCTCATTAGTACTCGAATCCACCTAAGGGTATATATTAATGAAGGTGTTGAGTCAATAAGGTTTTCCTTATGACTTTTCCATTCCTTCTTGTTTTGAAAATCACAAACACCTTATCTTAAGGAAAATTGCTTTCATAAGAAAAATGATTTCTTAAGAAATTGATTTTATAAGCAAAATTGCTTTTATAAGAAAAAATTATCCTTATCTTATTTTCATCCATATTTTTATTAAGTATGAGATTCAGATTCATTTCTATTTTCTCGGAATCGTTGAAACTTTGATATAAAGCATTCTGTTTTAGGATTCAGATTCTGGATAAAAACTATAAGGAAGTTTCATTCCGAATTCCGGATATGAACTCTGACTAAGTTCTATTCCAGATTCAGGATACGAATTCTGAAGAAGAATTCTCATTACAAATTCCAATGAAGAATTCTCATTACGAAGTCTGTTGAAGAATTCTCATTACGAATTCTGATGATGAATTCTCATTACGAATTCTAATGACGAATTCTCATTACGAATCCTGATGACGAATTCTCATTACGAATCCTGATGATGAATTCTCATTACGATTTCTGATGACGAATTCCTATTCCGAATTCTCATTCCGAATTCACCTATTAAACAGAATTTGAGTATCTTTGTTTTATACACTCTGAATTAATTCAGACTCTAAAAAATATCTTTGTTAGACTCCGAACTTTTATATTGCTTACACTTCTAAAATTTGTCTACTCTTATTATTTTAATTACACTCCGAACCGTTTCTCCGAAGTGTTCATTCCAAACCTTTGAGTCAGAATTAAAACGATGTCGTACATTCTGTTACACTTGTTTTGTTATAAAACAATGTCGTCTGTTTTGTTATAAACTAACCGTTGTCTAAGTGACACGTGTACAGGTCCCTCCGATCTTTAAGGAAAATATGACCGTTGGAGAAGAAGCCGACCTTATCTATAAATAGGAGCTCATTTGAAAGAGCTCAGAGCTGAAAAAAAGTGCTGAAAGGCTGACTAATTTGCTTGAAGTGATTTCTAGAGAGAGAGACTCTTATTAACTCTCAAAGCTTCGTGCGACTCCGAATGTTGGTGATTACATTCGAGGGCTTCCGGGGATAGGAAGACAGAGGTGCCGACTACCTTGAAGTTCGAGGGCTTCCTTGCTGAGGAAGACAGAGGTTCCCAACTACCTTGAAGTTGAGGGCTTGCGCGGATAGCAAGACAGAGACTCCGATCTTCGTATCGAGGTCATACCCTGGTGTGGGTAAGACAGACTTGCTTGAAAGTATAAATCAAGGGACCCTTATCCAAGGTTGTTGGATACCCTTCTCTTTGGGTTAAAAGACTTATATCTTGTTACTAGTAGTTTTACTACTTGTTTTTATTCCGCTGGATTTTGTAATATAAGGAAAGTATAACTTTCTTATACTTCCTTACTTGTACCCTGTTTCATTTAAATTCTATACACTTTAAGGTAGAATCTCATATTGTAATATTTTGTTAAGTTTCAGTTGCTGGAACCATATTTCCGGAACCTACGTTTGGAATCTCTTTCCAAGTTTGCTTTTGGAATTAGAGGTGTTGTGAATCTACTTAGTTTAACTTTGTTAAACTTAGCCCTTTCCTTTTCTCAAGGTAAACATAGTTATTCTTAACTAACTTTAAAAGTTCCAAAGGAATTTTTAAAGTATACAATTCACCCCCCTCTTGTATATTGAGCATCTACATCACTATTTCGATCCTACAATTGGTATCAGAGGGAGGTTACCTCATACTCTATACCAATCTTACAATTGATATCAGAGCAGGTCTCTGAAATACTTGTACTTACATACAAGTTTTTCTTGCTCATTTTATTATTCCGAACTATCTTATTACGAATTTTCCCATTCCGAACATTTCCCATTCCGAACTTTTTTATTACGATTCTTTGCTACTAACAAGTTTGTGTGCAAAGTTATTTTAACTATGGTAGGAATTAATGTTGGATCAATTGATAATATGAATCCTACAAGACCACCCATATTTGATGGTAATGACTATGAATACTGGAGAGATCGTATGAAGACTTTTGTTATCAATACTAGATTGGACAACTTTGTTATGCTTACTGTTGATTATAAAATTCTTGACAAGGAAGTCAGATCTTTTACTAATCATGAAAAGCAAGAATATCAACTAAACTATAAGATACACAACACTTTACTATGTTCAATGACTAGAAATATATATAGCCAAATTTCTTCTTGTGAAGCAGCTAACAGTATATGGAAGAAGTTAGAGGTTACACCCTTTGGAACTTCTAAGGTGATTGAGACTAGAAGAGTTATGCTTAGAGCTGAATATCATGGCTTCAACTTTCCTTATGGAGAATCTATATGTAAAGTCCAACAGAGATTTATGACTATTGTCAACAGTCTACAATCTATGGGAGATAAAGGTTTAGATGATGAAGCTCTTGTGGACAAGATAATTGATATTATTCCCAATGAGTGGGAGTCCAAGAGAACAGCTATAGATGAGAACAGGAAGGTCACTCAAATTACTCTTGATGAATTATTTGGAACTCTTCTACATCATGAAACCAGAATGAAGAGAGATGATGACAATATCAAGAAAAAGAATGGAAATGGAACTGTTGCTTTTACAACAACATCAAATCAGATGAAAGCTAATACTCCTGAGAGAGTAACCAGATCTAAGTCTAAGAAAGTTATTTTCCAATCCGAATCTAGTGAGAGTGAAGTCTCTGAAAATGAATTAGCCAATCTTTCTCGAAGGATGAACAAGATAGCTGGACAGAGAAATTTTCAATCTAAGTATAAGAAAAAGGGCAGGAAAGATAAGAAAGATGGAGAAGTTACTTGTTATGAATGTAAAAGAGCTGGACATATTAGACCAGATTTCCCTATGCTCAAAAAGAAATAAAGAAAAGAAAGGAATTCAGACAGGAACAGAAAGAAATATTATAAATCCAAAGCTAAGAAAGTTTTAAAGCTAACGACACCTGGAGTACCTGTAGTGGTGACTCTTCAGATGAATCTTCTGATTATGAATCTTCAGGATATAAGAATCTTGGTATTATAGCCAGATTACCTATTGTTAATCATTGTCTTATGGCTAAGGTACGAAATGCTGAATCTTTGACCAATGTTTCTTTAAATTCTAATGATAGTAAGTATTATAACTCTTCGGATGAAGAATCTTCTTCTGATGAAGAAAATACTTTAGATCTTCCGTTCTAGGTAAGAAATTACCTTAGAAGTGTTCTGGAAGCTTTGAGAAGAGACTTGGGCGTCGGGAGCTTCAATCCGAGTTTCTGGAAAAAGATCCTCTCGAATGGGCTGCCCATAGGGTCTATTTATAGGCATAAGAAGACCCCGGGCGGTTACTGGGTGGTTTACCAGTTAGGTCGCGCAAGTCACTTGCGCGACCAAGGTCGCCGCACAAGTACACTTGCGCGACAATGAGATAACTTGCGCGGTGCAGTTGTTGTTGATCCTTTGTTCATTCCTTTGTCGATTTTTGATGTTTTCTTCAAAGGATGAATCACTTTGAGCTCGGATATTCCCTTTTCCGATCTTTAGATTCTGTGAAGAAAGGAGCGTCAACAAAAGTCCCCCCTCAGAGATGGATCCGGAGAGAAATGAGGATTTGACTCTGATGAAATCGAATCCATCCAAAGGAAAAGGGGGGTGCGCAAGTCTTCATTGCATAGAGGGCGGCGCGCAAGTTTGCGTCGCACAGGCCTTAAAAGCTCTGGGTACGGCGCGCAGATAGGCTTCCTGGCCTATAAATACATGGCCTCACCTCCGTACAAGTATCCGGATTTCCGGACTTCATACCTTCGAGCTCTCGCTGCGCAGGTCACCTTAGCCGCGCAGGTTGCTCTGTTTTCTAGTGTTTTCCTTGATGTCGCGCTACTGTAAAGGTATCTGTACTTGCGCGGTTTATACTTGCGCGTCAAAAACTAGCACGACACACGAATACTTGCGCGTCATTGTTTAGACTTGCGTGAATTAATTCCTTATCCATTTTTTAAATTTCTTTCACAAATTTTATGAAAAATAAAACTATTTAAGAGTTAGTTTATTCATCTTTTGTGCAGATTCAGTGGTTCCCAAGGGAATTGGAATGGCTGATGAACTGGCTAGCAAGCGGATTGATGACATGATGAACATCATTGTCCATGATTACTATGATATCTGCAACAGCACTCTCCCAGATTTGGCTAAGTACTTGAAGAAATATCATCTTAATTTCCCACAGAGCATCTACCTGTCTCTATGTGGTCATGGTCACTTGAAAGGAGTAAATGTTCCAAATGAAAACAACTATACACCTAAAATGCAGCTGCGCTACTACTTCTTCATTTCGGTTATGCTGTGCATTAAGAGCAACAACAATGGTGTAAACTTTCAAATTCTCCTTCCATGCCATTTCCTTGCAGATATGAAAATGGAAAACCCATGGGCTGAAAAGTTTTCTACTACCGGTTGGTGGAGAGAAGCCAAACATGATATTAGAGAAATATCTGAAAAGAGTACTCTCTCCAAATGGCTCTTTACTTCCAATGCTCCATTCTCAAATCCATGTATCCATCTTCCAAGTCTCTTGGACAGAAACATAGTCACTGTTTGATCCGCAGAAAATTTTCTCAAACCGCACTCAAGAACATCCTCTTACAATTGTTCCAAGAAGAGCTGGTATCACTGCATCTCTTTTTGTATCCAATTGAATGAATGAATTCCAGGTGGTTGCTGATGAAGCTCGGGATGCCGTAAATCAAATGAAGTGTTATGTTGAAATCCTCTTGTAATTCTCAAAAAAGAGAAGAGACTCCAGTCTTTGGATGTCCTTCTAACTCTTGTGTATCAATGAAAAACACTTTCATCTTCAATCATTTGTACCTGCATTATTTTATTACCTGCTTCAAATTTACTTAATCCAATGGGCCCAGTAAGTATAGTTTGATTTTTACTAGGATTACTACAAATAACCCTAAGAACATTGAACCTTTTAATTGCTCAATATTACCTAAATCATACAAAAATGTATATTTAGTGAGCTGCAACTTGACTTTTATTCAGAGTTCCTTTGTCTTTTGTGGGCAGTTTAAAGTCATGCATGCCAGACATAAAGGGGCTAATGTTTAAGGTCGAAATAGCTTTGACTGAAATGTACTAAAAAGGATTCAATTCCATGACAATTTATCTGAAAACATATTACCATACTCAAGTATGAGGGAAAATATGTAAACTATGGCTTAAGAATATTTGAATATGAGGAATGATATGAAAAAGAGCTAAAAGGCATTAGAAGAAGTAGTTTCCAAGAATGAAGTTACTATTATTTGACAAAAACCCGTTAGGGGGTTGAAATATGCAGGGCCACCTAAGGGCATTGGCTGCATGGTCAAATAAATAGCATCTTTCGGCTGACAAGTCTCTTATGTGGACTGTTTATGCAAGGCCACCTATGGGCACGTGCTGCATAGTCAGGCGAAAGAACTCTTAGAAATTTACTTTCCTAGTGCTAAAATCCAGTGAAAGTTTATGGAGATTCAAATTTTCTAAAGTATAGAGTTTGTTGTATGGAAAGAGGTACTTGAATATGGAGAAGATATTTCCGAACAAGAATATCGAAGAACTGGATGAATATCACTCCTACGAAGGTCTGACCCAAACGTAGGGAAGAAGAATAAACCATAGACTTGAATACTTTCAGATCATGAAAAAGGATATGGGACAAATATGTTAAGGATGGCTATTTTTTTCGGATCCCTACATATTGTCGTTTAAGACAAATAAGGACAAAAGAGGCATTCTTCCCAAGAATGAAGTTACTATTATTTAACAAAACCCGTTAGGGGGTTGAAATATGCAGGGCCACCTAAGGGCATTGGCTGCATGGTCAAATAAATAGCATCTTTCGGCTGACAAGTCTGTTATGTGGACTGTTTATGCAAGGCCACCTATGGGCACATGTTGCATAGTCATGAAAAGGGTTATGAAGATCTGAAAATGTTTAAGGTTAGGATTATAAAACATAAAGATGGGTATTGTCCAATGTATATAGAGATACATAGGTCATTGAAAACCATAATCATGTTATGGCTGGGTCCTGAGTTGAAATTTTGGACTTCACTACGTATCTCATAAGAATGAGAATCAAGCCATACGTAGTTCTTGAAATGCAGTTTAACGTCGTGAAGGACGAAAGTATGAGTGATCTTAGTTTAGGGTCATAGAATTCGGACCATAATAATGAATACAAAGTGTGTGTTTTCATGAGGACTTTTCAGCCAAGGGTCTGAATGTGAAATTTGGGGTTAGGCCCAAAGACTTGGGACTGGATTCGAGGGATACTCGAATGTTCCTACATATCCCATAAGGATGGGAATCAAGTCCACGTAGTTCTAGAATTACCCTTTGTACAAATTTGGTTCGTACATGTGAAGGGTGAAAGGGGACTTTAGTGCAATGATGGTTTAACCTAAGATAAAAAGTTCAGGCATTACCATGTATGCACGTAGTCTTTTGAAAATGAAACATGATTTAAAAAATCAATGTCAATAATGGTTCCTTCTCAAATGAGGAAATCAAAGAATATTGTAGTTTATTGTCGTACCAGACAAAAGTGTTGTATAGTTTAACGTCATATAACAAGGATGAAAGTGAATCAATGTAAAGATATTGATTCCAGGGGCAGTTTCACGAATCAACATCATATGAGATGGTGGTGAACCGATGTGAAGAGATTGTTTTTGGGCTTGAACCCTGGGAGGTTGCCTACATACCCAGCCTGGAGGGAAAGGATCAAAGTCCGTGTAGTTCAATTAAAGAATGAATTAATGATCAAGTTATTCTTGGGGACAACGATGTAATTAAAATGTTGTTGGTACTTACACATGGTTAGGGGCCCAAAGAGAGTGTTATGGTTGAGGTTTTCTCTAAGCTCACGTGAGTCATACTCGGTGTGAGAAACAAGAGGTAATAACAACCTTAACACTATACAGTTTAATGTCATGTAGGACATATTCAGGGACTATGCAGTTTAAAGTCTTGCAGTTAGGACTATTGGTGCAGCACAGTTTAGTGTCATGTAGCAGGGACAAAATAACAGTTTAATGTCATGTAGGACATATCAAGGACTTTCTGTACAGTTTAGCGTCATGTAGTTAGGACGATGGGGACAATACATGTTAACGTCATATTGGACGAAAGGGGGATTGTGCAGTTTATTGTCATGCAGTAAGGACAAAAGAGTGTACCATTTTAACGTCATGTCGGACGAAAGTGCGAATAGTTTAAGGTCATATGCATGGACCTTGAATGGTGCAGTTTAATGTCATACTGGACCTTTGAGATTATATAGTTTAACGTCTTTCTGGATGTAAGGGACTTTTATACAGTTTAGCGTCATGTATTTAGGACGTCACAGTTTAACGTCTTACTGGACGTAATGGATTTGAAAATAGTTTATGGTCATATACATGGACCAGGGATGATGCAGTTTAAGGTCATGTTGGACGGTTTAGGGAACTTTTTCACAGTTTAATGTCGTGTGGGACGAAGTTGCAGTTTAAAGTCATACTGGACCATTGCTGTATAGTTTAACGTCATATAGCAAGAAAGAACTGGGGCTGCACAGTTTAGTGTCATGTTGCAGGGACATCTTCTTTTCTATAGTTTAATGTCATGTTGGACCAAAAAAAGGAAACTTTTTAACACTTTAATTTCATGTAGGACAAATAAAGTAACTGTTACAATTTAACGTCATGTTGGACGATAGAACATTGCTATACAGTTTAAAGTCATGTAGCTAGGACAAAGGTGAACCAATATGAGGATATCAGTTCTGGGGACTTTTTACAGTTTATCGTCATGCTGGACGATGAAAGTGCCACACAGTTTAATTTCATGTTTCTAGGACACAATATAGTTTAATGTCATCTCGGAAAAAATATAGGAACTTCTGTACAGTTTAACGTCATGTAGATAGGACATAATATAGTTTAATGTCATCTCGGACATAATACAGTTTAGTGTCATGTAGGACATATCATGAACCAATGTGATTGTTTTGGATCTGGGAACAATATTTTGTGTTTATACAAAATACTTCTTCATAAATCTGGCATTAGTTGGAGTCGTGATGTGTTCTCCATCCATTGAGATTAGAGAATACGCTCCATTGGAGTAGACCTTATGTATTGAATAAGGTCATTCCCATTTTGGTTCAATCTTGGGAGGCTTCTTTCATGGTATCATTGGTGCTCTGAGAACCAATACCAATTCTCCCTGAATGAATGAACGAAGAAGATTTTTTTTGTTAAAAGCTCGTGCTATTCGATTCTGATAGATTTCCAAGTGGTGAAAAGTGCACAATGTTTTCTCATCTAACTATTCGAATTCATTCCAACTGCTTTTGGGATTGCTCATCTGTAGATAACTGATCACAAATGGCTATTTTGAGTGAGGTAAATTGAACTTCAATTGGCAAGACTGCTTCTGTTCCATATACCAATGAATATGGAGTTGACCGCGTTGCATTGCGAGTGGTAGTCCTATAAGCCCATAAAGCATGAAAGAGTTTATCAGGCCATGACCTCTTATCTTTATCCACCATCATTTGCAGTATATTTGAAAGAGTCTTGTTGAAGGATTCTATCTGGCCATTAGCCGCCGCATGATATCGAGATGAATGGTTGGACTTAATGTTGTATTCATGATACAATTTCTTTACCTCAGAAGAACAGAAGTTGGTGCCGTTGTCCGTCAATATGGTATGAGGGACACCAAATCTAGTAATGATGTTAGACTTGATGAAGCTAACAATGCATTTAGAACTGACTTCTTTGAGAGGTACTGCCTCTTCCCATTTGGAAAAGAAATCAGTAGCAGTAAGAATGTACTTAAACTGCTTGGCCGTAGCTGAAGGGTATGGTCCCACCACATCCATTCCCCATATGGAAAATGGCCATGAGTATTTAGCTGTATGAAGCAACTCTGGAGGTTTATGAATGAAGTTGGCATATACTTGGCATGAATGACACTACTTTGTGAAATTAACACAATCTTGTATCATTGAAGGCCAAAAGTATCCACGCCTTCGAATTTGATCAGACAGTCTATGTCCAGACTGGTGGGCACCACAGACTCCTTCATGCACTTCTTTTATGACAGCCATTGTCTCTTCACCATCAATACATCTGAAGAGAACTCCATCAAAACCACGTTTGTAGAGAATTTTCTCGAGGTGGTTTGGGCTATCATAAAGAGTAAAATTGACCACACGTCGCCAGATTTGTTCTTTCTCGGCTCTATCAGGTGGAAGTGTTCTATTTTGAAGGTATTCCCTGATAGGTGACATCCATCCTGTAGTATGACCATACTGTTCAGGAATGGGACTAATTTCATTAATTTCCTCTGTTCTGACTTGAACATAAGGTGAAATTGCACGACGGTGGGCAATACAGATGGTTGTCTCGTCCCGATTTGGATCTGCTAAAGCTGTGGCTATATTAGCCAGTGCATCAGCTTGAGTATTTTGTGATCTTGGGACATAACAAAATGTCAGTTCTGAAGGGAATTCCGAAATTAACTCTCTGACGTAATCATACAAAGGGATTAATTCTTCTTTTTTGATGGCATAATCCCCATTGACTTGTTTGAATACCCGGTCTGAATCACCTTTCACCTTTAAGTGATTCACTTGTGCTTGAAGCGCTAACTCCAAGCCTGTAATGAGAGCTTGGTATTCAGCTTCATTATTGGTACCACCATCCCACAACAAAAAGGAATAAGGTAACACTGCCTTATCTGGAGAAATGAGCACAATTACTAAACCAACTTTATTGAATTTAGGATTTTCCATTTTCTTCCCTATTGGACTTCTAGAAGAACCATCAAAATACATTTCCCATGTTTGAGGACTCTCTTGAATAGGGAAAAATTCCTCATCAGGGAGTTCGATATCTGAATACGTGTCTTCCACTGAAGGATGTTCAGCCAGAAAATCAGCCAGAGCTTGGCCCTTAATTGTCTTTTGAGACACATACTGAATGTCAAACTGCTGTAGAATAACCGCCCACCTTGCCAGACGTCCTGTAAGCATTGGACGACTAAGGATGAATTTGAGAGGATTATTACGAGATACCAATTGGACCTCGTGATGTTGCAGGTAGTGTCTCATTTTCTGAACTGTAAAGATTAATGCTAGGAAGCACTTTTCAATACTTGAATACCAGGTTTCTACTTCAAGCATTGTTCTACTGAGATAGTAGAGACTATTTTAATTCCAAGCATCATTCTTTTGAGCGAGAAAGGCACCCAATGATCGCTCTAAAGCTGTCACATAGAGGATAAAAGGTCTACCCTCAATAGGTGGCATGAGTACTGGTGGACTCAAGAGGTATTTCTTGAGAACATCAAATTCTTCTTGACATTCTTCAATCCAATGGTAAGTGACTCCTTTCTTCAATAATTTGGTAAAGGGTAAACTTTTGCCTTCCAAATTGGCGATGAAACACCGAATATAGGCTAAGTGTCCTTGAAGTCCTCTTAATTATTTCAAATTCTGAGGAGGTGACATACCAAGGATTCATTTGGTCTTCTCAGGATCGACTTCAATACCACGATGGTGTACAAAAAAGCCGAGGAATTTTCCTGAGGTTACCCCAAAAGCACATTTTAAGGGGTTCATCTTTAAATTATGTTGTCGAAGCTTGTGGAATATGACTTCAAAATAAGCCAAGTGATTAGAAAGTTGTTTGGATGTAACCACCAAATCATCTACATAGCATTCAACAAACTTCTCTAAAAGAGGTTTGAAGATACGATGCATGGCGCGTTTATATGTTGCACCTGCATTCATTAAACCAAAGGGCATCACCCGGTAACAAAACACACCTTGAGGAGCTCTGAAGGCTGTATATTCCTCATCTTCTAGGGCCGTTCGGATCTGATTATATCCGGAATATCCATTCATGAAAGAAAGTACTTCATAGCCAGCCATCGCATCAATTAAGAGTTCTGTAATCAGAACTGGGAAATCATCTTTAGGACAATACCGATTAAGATCTCTGAAATCGATGCAAACCCTAATTTGTCCGTTCTTCTTCTTTACAAGGACAATATTAGCCAACCACTTGGGATATTGAACTTCTCTGAAGAAGTTGACTTTGATCAGCTTATCCACTTCAGCTTCAATTTTGGAAGCATAGGTTGGGTGTGTTCTTCTCGCGGCTTGCTTAAAACCTCGATGTTCTTTTGGTAAACCCAAATGATAAGTAGAAACATCAGGATCAAGCCCAGGCATTTCTGTATAATTACAAGCAAAAATATCTTTATTTTTCTTTAGAAAAGAAATATACATCTCTTGCTCTTCAAGGGTTATGGCCGAACTAATTAAAGTGGGGCGTGGATCTTTCTCTGTACCCAGATTTACTTCTCTGAGTTCATCCACAGTGGTAGAGATACCCTCTTCAAATGCTGGAGGAGCATCTCTAAGATCTTCTTCTTCCTCTTCATCATGTGTTATTTCTTCCGTTTCTACTTGCAAAGTAGATGAAAAAACGAAATTCTTATGATCATAAGAGATGTCAAAATTTTCACATTTTGAAGGAGAAGCTTCCATTTCCGACCCTATTGATGATAAAGGGTCTTCTTTGGGAAATAAAGAGGAGATTATGGATTGAGAATTGACATCATTATTCACCTCTGGTGTTGCTATAACTTCTTCTGGCCTGATTAGCGAAGTATATACTTGTTGGACTTCAGCAGATGAAATGAAAACGTCACCACTTATGCTTTCATCACTGCTTGGTAGGTTACCAATTTCTCCCATGTTGTCTGGCTCGATCGCCGTAATTGACATTATGGATCTTTCCATAAGAGTATTTTGATTTGGGCCTATTTTTTCAATTTGACTGATAGGTAACACATAATCTATACTCACATGTGAAAATGGATTTATTGGAATTTTCTCCAACCCATATGGAGCATTAACTTTGGTAATTTCCTTCATTGTAGATTTTTCTATTCCCTTCATGTGATAAAATTCCGCCTCAATGTATTGAGACTCACATGTCTTGAACAGGGCCTTATCACCATACAATGTTCCAACTTGACCATCGAAATAGTATTTGAGACATTGATGGTATGATGAAGGAATAGCTGCATGCTGATGTAGCCAGGGTCTTCTAAGCAAGATATTGAAAGCTGAGTCTTGATCGACAATCATGAAATCCGAATTGGATACAAGATCTCCAAACTGAGTTCTGAGTGTAACTTCTCCCAGTGGTTCTTGTTCATTTTTATCATATCCTTGTAACATCATGGTAGAAGGAGATAAATCAGATTCCGTGAGGCCCAATCGACGAAGTGTACGAATGGGCATGAGGTTGACTCCTGAACCATTGTCAATGAAAGCTCTTCGAACATCTACACCATTTAATTTTCCATATAAGTACAAAGGTTTTATGTGCCCATGCACAACATCATCTTCATCTTTATCAGTAAAAGATATCAATGTATGGCATTCTGTAGGATTATTCTCTATGTGATAGATTTCAGCTGCAGCAATTTCAGCTTCAAACTCTTGAGGACTTGACAAAGCTTCGATGAGTGCTTCCCGAAGATCTTTTGACAGATTCAAAGCATCCAAAATTGATAACTTGGTTGGTACTTGGGCCAAGTGTTTCAATATATCATACTTTTGATCTAGAGGTCTGCTTTTCCCAATAGGAATATGCAGTTTGGCAGGTACCTTGGAAGAAGATGCTTTGGAAGCTGATGCATCTTGTATTGAAGTTGGCAACATCCTTGGTTTTGGAAGATTAGACTGATTATATCCATTTACTTGCTGAGATAAAGAAGATGGAACCTTTAATCGGTCTTCCAAAATAACTGTGCCAAAACTGAGTTGGCCATTGGCAGAAGAACTTGCTTGTTCTTTTTGAGCTCGCTGAAGGGATCTACCACGAGTTTCTGCTGCATATACAGTGCTTGTAGGGGTAGAATTAGAGTAGTGGCTTTGGAAAGATCCACGTCTTCCCCTGTATCCTGAACCTCTAGAACTTCCTTGGATTCCATTATTTGATATAGGGAATTTAGGCTCATCAAGACTGGAATATGGACCTGTTAATTGAATCATATTAACAGAAACAAAGATTAACTCTTCCACTGATAAAGACTCTTCCTGGTTAACCTATTTAGGCTATGCCGTTTGGTGGGACGGTGCCCGTCGCTTTGAAGTAGATGGCATGAAATCTGCCAGAGTCAAGGAAAATTTAGGCTTTGATACATACTCATCTTCTCCTGATTCCTCTTTCTTCTTTGAATTGCACTTCCCTTTTGAGGATTTGTCTTTTGATGGAGGCTTTACTGCAGCTTTTGTAGGAGATACAATTGGCTTCTTCAATTGTGTTCGCAAAATGGAATGGGTCCGATTGATTGTCTTTCTGACCATCCAATCATCATATTTTTTCACAGTTTTGCTTTTGACTTCCTGCCACTCGCCTCCTTCCTCTGGATCTGTAGCGGTAATACACGCTACATGAGCTGAAGAACCCTTCAATTTGACTTGTCCCAAGTCGACCATCTTTTGCAGGAGGTCTTTAAAGACAAAACACTCCTGGATGGGATGCCCCAACATTTGATGAAAGGAACAATAATTGGGACGGTCTTCATCTCCTTCCTTGTTTGGCCTCTTGGGCACTGGTAATTGAACCAAATTATTTTCCAGAGATGAAATGAAGTAACCAGGAACTTGATCACTTCGGAAAGAGTATGTTTTACTCTTCGAATCCTCAAATTGTTTTCGTCATTGATCTCTTTGATCATTTGGACGAAACAACCTTTGTTGTTGGCGTTCAGGAGGTGGAGCCCTTCGAGAAGATGATGTTTTTGAAGTAGAAATAGGTACAGGTGCTTGTTTAAGCTTAACTGTAGTAGTTTCCGCTTTACCCATTCTCCTTCCTGGAGCTGATGGAATTATATGAGATTTAACCTTAGCCTGTATAAGGGAATCTTCAATCTGTTGAGCGATTGAAGTAAGGTCTCGAAACCCTCCTGTGTATTTCACAGGGATCAATGGCGTGCATAATTCGTCATACAAATTTGCCACACAGATTGGCAACAATTCCTCCTGAGGGAGTTCTAAACTCATGGAATACATTAATCCCTTCCAACGAGCAATGAAATCCGAGACTCTTTCATTCTCCCTTTTCTTGCAGTTTGTAAGATCGAAAACTGTCATTTTTGGCAAAGTTGAGCTAAACTAAAGAAGGAATTTTTGACGAAGATCCTCCCATCCGATGACTGACCGGGATTGCAAGCTTGTATACCAAACAAAAACTGGTCCTTGCAAGGTTCGCACGAAGCATCTGAGTTTCACTGCTTCTTGCTGCTCTGGAGTTCCCATCATAGGATCACAACAAGACACGTAATGCGTCAAATGTTGTTCAGGGTCGCCTGATCCATTGAAAGTAGGGAAAACAGGGTTTCCAAAACTGGATGGAGGAGAAATTGAATCTACCCATTCAGGGTAAACTTTCTTTTCAGGTTGAACCTGCGCCTGTTTCCCTTCCATAGTTTCTAACCGAGCTGTTAATGACTCAATAGTAGTTATTAACTTTTGAGAAACATCAGGTTGAACTTGGTTTTGGGTAGGTGTAATGAATGGAGCTTGGACAGACGTAGTGGTTGGTGCTGCAACTGATGGTAGTGCTGCCAACCGTTGTTGCGTTTGACCCGTAGGATTAGATCTCTGAGGGTGTACTGATAAAGGAGGATATTCCTGATCCATCTCAGTAGTTACAAAAAATTCCTTCGGCTGTCGGACTTCAGCATTCTTAAGAAGAAGACTACTCTGAAGTAGTTCTGCATTCAACCTTCTTAATTCTTTCATTTCTTCCTCCTGTTGTGCAAACCTTTGCTCTAATGAGAGCGATTGACCTCCTTCAGAGGAAGGGTGAGAAGTAACCTGATTCTTTCCTTTCCCCTTATTGGATCCTTTTCGGAGAGGGGGAAGTGGGTTACTTGAAGGAATACCCATATTTTGGGTAAGCCTTTGATTACGTGTGCGCACACCTTCTTCATTTAGGACTGTGTGCGCAACTTCTTGAGCATGAACCTCTTCGTCTGATCCCTCTGATTGAGCCTCATCTGGTGAATCAGCAGCAACGACATTGATTACATTAATGGATGCATATTGCATGGAATCCTTTCTATCAGCATTTCTGTGATATTGTCTTCTTCCATGTCCATGATGAGACATGGAATTCCGTTGACTTGATCCCTCAGGAACTTCTTGGAGAACCGTCACTTGGAGAGAGTCTCCTGATATCTTGGCTCTTCGTTCCTCTTGAGGCTTATTCCCTAATCGAGAGAATACTGACTTTCTCTGAGGGAGGGATTGAGGATTTGAAAAAGTCCCCAGTCCGGTGGACTGGGGATGTTCCTGCTGCTTCCGCTCAACTCCTCGAATCCCATTTGTTGACTCTGAGGGTTGGGTTCGAGAAGTCCCCAGTCTGACAAGCTGGGGTGTCTCTTGACATGCTATGTCTGAGATCTTCTTAAAATCTCTCTTGATCTTGCGAATCTTAGTTCGGAAATTAGCTGGATGCATTAATCCGTATCCACTTTTATCACCTGGTTCAACAGACCGTTGGATGATTTCCGAAACTTCTGTCATTTGATGACGTGTTTGCTCTAGACGAGAGGCTTGTGCAATATTCTCTCCTACTTGATGTAGGAGAAATTCGTCAACTTGTTCTCTATATACTTGATTTTGAGAGGAACTAGTTGAAGCCTGTTCTTGATCAAGCTTTTGATTATGAACAAAGCCTATTGACTGTGGCTGGCCATGGGCAATAACATTGCATGAGACCATTTTCGGCGGGCTTTGCTGACTGGAAAGCACTGTGAAATGTAGTGCTTCGTGAACACCCCATCCTCTGATATGAACATCAGATGGAGCATTGGAAATTAACTGACGCAATTTTCTTAGTGCGCCAAGGCATGAACGTTGAAGGGTTCTCTGTTGCTTTTCAGCCTTCGGATACCGAGAGACTGATAGAGATGCCAAATCAATCTGGCATTGTAACCCTTCTATTATCTTAATATGATTTTCATAATCACCGTAAGATAATACCTTCTTCTTCAATTGACAAAGAGTCTTCCATATGTTGAGACGAATATCGTGGATTCCATCATCCGTCAACATCTTTGGAATGTCGTACTGGGAGTCAGCCAAAGGCCAAAACATGACTGGTACTTCACCTTTTGTCAGTTTTTTCCTCATGTTCAGCATTTCCTCTTTATCATTAAATGAAGATTCTTCTACCTGTTTGGACCAGAGCTGGTGCTTCCTTGTTGCTTCATTAGGTTCGACAAGGTTGGTAGAGAGTCCGCTATTCATGCTGGAAGATGAATGACCTGGGGATGGTTCGGAGAATAACCTGAACCCCAGGCTATCCTCTAATGGAGAAAGAGTTTCTCCTGCCGATAGTAAAGCATCAGACATGACTGTCTTCATGTTTGCAAGTGCCTCAAGATAAGAGGGCTTTCTCGGCACTACATTTACTTCTGAAGAATTTTCGAGACAACGTGAATCACTACTGCGGAGAGGACTTTCGCAGCGAAGTTCATCACCATGAGGAGGACCATCATGATGGGTTACAGCAAAAGATGAAATCTCTTCCTCCTTGGTCTTCTGACCACACAGAGGGTTCCTGTGGCTCTCATCTGAAGAAGAAACATCAAGATTGACCAAACTTTTATGAAGCAAGCCTTCATGAGGAAGTGTCTGTTGAAGACCTTCAAAATTAATGTTCCCGTTATTGGGAACTGAGGGAGTAGAATCTTGAATTCTGACAGATAAATGTCTGAGGACTTCAAGAACACTAGCATCGAGCAAGGCCTTGTTGCAGATGGGCCTTTGATCTCCTGACTGTGCTGGGCGGATCTTTTTCTTAGATGCCTTCTTACTCACTTTAGAAACCACTTGTTGACGAAAGTGGTTACTCTGAGTAGGTGTATGTGCCTGATCAGGAAAGATGGTTAGGTTAGGCTGAAGATCTCCACTCAAATCAGCTGTATGTGCCTGACTTGGTTGTCCGTATGATTTTGGGGAGTATGCCCCATAACCCTCTTGGACTGGAACAGATGTGTGTGTCTGTTCCGGAGTGAATCGTTGATGTGTCACTCCACTGCTAGGGATAGATTTATGTGTCTGTCCCTGTGATGATGCTGAAGCTGTTATGATATCCTGGCAAGCATCCAGAATATGAGCAGGAATTTGCTTCTGCTCTTTCACCATTGAAAAAATATGTTTGGTGACTTCAGCCGCCGGAACGGGGATATACGTCCATTCCGGGCTTGGAGTAGGTGTATGTGCCTGCTCCCGTCCTCCTTTTCTTGTCAGTGAATCCTGAAAGTACTCAAGTGTGGAGGCAGAGAGTTGAGTCTGCCTCCTGTTTGTCGTCGGGGCTTTCCGACTGAATTCTCCATGTGCTACCAAGCGAGACTGTTGGTAGGCTTGATTAGTATTAGCAGGTGTATGTGCTTGCTGATTACACTTCGCCAAACGCGGTTGACGAGATCCATCATATGTTGTCAGACGAGCCTGCTGACTAACTGGTGATGTATAAGAAGGTGCATGTTCCTGCCTATGGTACTCCACCGGAATTGCCTGGCGGGATTGGCGTGATGCTGCCAGACGAGTCTGCTGGACAGCGGAATTAAAAAGGACAGGTGTGTATGCCTTCTCGTTGTTTGCCACCAAGTTAGGTTGGTGGACTTCTCCGGAGATGGCAGGGATGACAACCTGCCTATTGTTAACCGGATTCCGTCTTTGGCGGTTCATCTTTCCTGCTCGGGTTCGAGGAACCTGGGCTGAATGCCTGGAGTCGGTACCCTCATCATGTTGAGGGTGCACTACCGCATGAGTCTGGCGGCGATTGTTGATGGGAGCCCTCGAGAAGGACTCCTGTTTTTTTGAATTAAGGCCCTGAGGGACCTGCTCATTCACTTCCTCAGAGTAAGGGAATGAATGGAAATTGCGTTCCGGGGATAACGACCCGAAACGGTTGGAGACGGTAGTCAGCACAGCCTGCTTCTTGATCACTGGCCGCCGTTGTCTGGATGACCAGATTGAGTTGTTAACTTGGAGGGCTTGACGAGGGGCCTCCAGAGTTGGTATAGTACCGTTGCGATGGTACTCCTTAACCAGTGCATTAGAAACCCAGCGTTGAAGACGCTGAGTTGGTGATGTCATCCTCAGAGCGGACGACGTTCCAGCAGGAGTAGCAGCATTGGTTTTCACAGCAGCAGACCTCACAGTAGAGGTGTTCACAGCAGCAGTATTCACAGGGGTGAATTTAAGGAAAGCCATTTTGCAGAAGATCTTGAGAAAAGAGTGCCTATTCCATATAACAGACAAAATCTAGATGAATCCGGCCACTGCATCTTTTGGATGATCACATGTCAATGATTGATTTTTTGGCCCAAGGGGCCTAACAAATAAAAAGAACATCACTTTAACTTGGTTAAGGATTCACGTCGGGTTCACCATTTTTTGTTTCGCACGGATTTCGGGGATGACCTCCTGGACGGGAGATTCAAACATTCCGATCGGTTTCTAGCGGGTTTGTTCGTAGAACCGGAAACATCCAATGATTCCACATCTATTTGGACCTACATTCCAAAGGTAGGCGCTTGTTAGCTTGTGGACTAATGAGGCTTAGGAATTTTCATTGGTCGAGAGGATGGGAGGTCGGACTCATCACACCTTTTTTAGGGGAATTATTGTCTACTCCGGGACTCTATTTATAGATTTAAGTTATGTTCGTGAATCCTTATTACATTACCAAGTATAAAATGAGATTTCCTTTAGTTTTAACAATCAATGATTAAATATGCAAGAAATTTAGAGAATCTTTTATATGTATTCGAGGTTCTTCATCAATAGAGAATCATCTATATCTGTTTAGAGATTCTTGGTCAATGGTATCCTTCAAAACATTTATATAAAAGTCTCTTGGTCATTATGATGACCAGGCTGGTTTTAAAGACACTCAGTGGGGAACTTGAAGTTTATCATCATTCAGAAAGACATGGATTATTTCAAATTTGGGATCGAACCCATAAATGGGCTACCTACATATCCTTTGTTTTGTAAAAGGAATCAGAACCCAAGTAGTTCGAGTAATGGAGTATGATGTTTATGATTGATGGCTCAAAGAAGAATGTCATAATTACTTTTACACTCTAAGCTCACATGAGTCATGCTCGGTGTGAGAAACAAGAGGTATGGGTAAAAATTAGACAATTGTTCCATGAAAGATGCAATCATAAGAAATTATTTGGGACTTATGTATGTATGACTGCCCAAATAGATGAAGGGTTAGGATTTACTTTTAGAGAGAAAATCCAGGAACAGGGTCCATAAAGGTATATCTGCTTTATGGAGATTTGAATACTCTAATCTTTGGGCTTACTCCTAAGGAGGATGCCCAAATTAGGAGGGGACTTATGATTGGGTTTTACTCCTAAGAAGGATGCCCAAAATTATGACTGGGACTTATTCCTGAAAAGGAGGCCCAGGTTAGAGGACTTGGGGCTTACTCCTGAAAAGGAATCCCAAGATTATGACTGAGTCTTATTCCTGAAAAAGAGACCCAGGTTAGGGATTAAGGTTTGGGGCTTACTCCTGAGAAGGATGCCCACATTTGAGATTGGGGCTTACTCCTAAGAAGGATTCCTGGTATTTGAGATTGGGGCTTACTCCTGAAGAGGATGCCCAAGTTTAGGAACTTTAAGAATTTGGGGCTTACTCTTGAGGAAGATGCCCAGATTAAAGGATTTATAACTGGGGATTATTCTTGAAAAGGAGACCCAGGCTAAGGATTCTCTCATCTTAAAGGATGAGGTTGAATGAATGAACTCTCAATCTTTGGTGACATAAAGATGTATAAATCACTAGGTTTTGAGAGATATTCCACCGAATTCCTTTCAGATAAGGAAGTCAAATCAAGAAATCATGCCATAAATGGCTTTGAAGAGTATCTTGAAGACTGAATCTTGAATAGGGAAGGTGAAATGGCTTAAGAGGGGTAAAATGGGCAAGATGGGCACCCAAAAAGGTAGGGGCGCGCAAGTCTTGAAAGGCGTGCAAGTCTTGCGTGGGCGCGCAAGTATTGGTCGCGCAGGTATACCTGCGCGATACATGGTGTACTTGAGCGATTTTCAACCAGCATTGAAATACTTGAGCGACTCTTTTTTAAACCCTTTGGAATCCTCTTGAGGTTCTTCCAGATAAGGGACGCGCAAATTCTATTGAAGGAATAAGGAGGCGCGCAAGTATGATCAGTTCCCTTAAGGGATGGCCATTCAGGCGCGCAAGTGTTGATGAGTTTCAACACTTAGGCCTTCCTCCCTCTCTTTAGATCTTCCGTTCTAGGTAAGAAATTACCTTAGAAGTGTTCCGGAAGCTTTGAGAAGAGACTTGGGCGTCGGGAGCTTCAATCCGAGTTTCTGGAAAAAGATCCTCTCGAATGGGGGGCCCATAGGGTCTATTTATAGGCATAAGAAGACCCCGGGCGGTTACTGGGTGGTTTACCACATAGGTCGCGCAAGTCACTTGCGCGACCAAGGTCGTCGCGCAAGTACACTTGCGTGACAGTGAGATAACTTGCGCGGTGTAGTTGTTGTTGATCCTTTGTTCATTCCTTTGTCGATTTTTGATGTTTTCTTCAAAGGATGAATCACTTTGAGCTCAGATATTCCCTTTTCCGATCTTTAGATTCTTTGATGAAAGGAGCGTCAACACCCATATAACCATGAAATACTGGTGGATTCTACCTATTAAATTATTACGTATACCCTACCTTTCATTGTATTTCAACATTAGTATCATCATCCATAAATTGGATCAATGGCACCATTGTTTCCACCTTAACTAGGTGTACTGGATCATTTTTGTACAAGGCTTTTCCACAATTTCTTATAGATTATTTTGAGTTATTCTTATTGTAGGGGACATCAAATTTTATAAAATAGGATGAAAAACATCTATAATAGGGTTTTATTTCTTTATCAATAAATTATTTTAATGAACTGAAGAAAAAAGGATAAAAAAATGATAATGATAATTGTACAAAAAATTACTTCCTTTAGAAACATGTGGTTCATCATGAATGTGAGTTGTCCAGGAACACTACCTCATTACCACATGAGTTCTGGAAATCCCACCTCTAGTCAAATGAAACACACAGACATAATATAGTGATTAAGAAAAATGAACATATAATTTAACAAAACCAAAGGTGATGATAGTGATTTTTAACATACCAACCCAATCTAACCCATCATGTTACCCGAATTGGCCTTATAAAAGGTTGGAGTTCATTCCGAATTGACACTGAAAAATGAAAATAACCAGCTAATTATACAATGAAATGAGGGAATTATTTCACCCACAAAAGATATTTGACGATATATAAGTAAATAGATAAGCATAAAAGATAAACAGAATAAATCATATGTTAATAAAAAAACCTAAAAGGTCACATCTAATGTCTTTATAACAAGGTGTAATAGATAACAAAAGTACCATAAAAATGTGGAGCTGAAAGAACCCATGGGTTTATCTCCTTGTAAACATTTATCCCCACTATCGCAACCCATCAGATAACCAAAATTCATCAGGATATTCGTCCTTTAAATGACACTATCCCCTTTACCAATTTCCTACAATACCAAGGCTAGAAAAAAACAAAAGAAAAATTAGGGTGTGATCTAAACTGCTCAGTCAGATACCACCATGAATATATAAAACATATATCCACATGAATCCATTAGATCAAAATTAAAATATATTTCTAATTTTTTTAATGAAATAATTTTCTATAAAACATTTATTCTTTGGTTATAATTTTAAAAAATATTCCATTTCAATCATTAGCATGTCATATTCAAGTGAAAATATTAATATGACATAGAATATTTCAATTATAATAAATGGAAAATGAAAATAGATTTCATGAATCAATACTCATACCAAGATCATGGAGGAAAAATAATATCAAAAGATCATTCATCTAATGTAATCTCAACACATCCAAAGAGAGAAATCCTTGACATTCAGGTGTAAACAATGAATACACAATGAAAAAATAAGAAAAAATAGTTGGAATATATGACCTTTAAAGTATGGGAACCACAGTCCCTTAGAAATTATACCCCTAACCTTCATGAAAAAATGGGAACCTTCCCTAGTGATAGATAACTTGAATAGGGAACATACGTGTTTAGTTATTCCCTCTACATCATGGTTTTCCAATGTGAAATTACATGATAATTACATTCAATGAAAAAAATCATGTTCCCAAAAAAATTTCCAAGGCATTATCGTTTAAAATAAATACCCACATTTTTATAAAAAATAGTGAACGAGCCAGTATCCAAGTGGTAAAGGCTCCTTCTTGGTATCCAAGTGACCCAGGATCAAATACCGGTGACTGTGAATGTACATGTTACTATAGAAGTACAATATTGGTAATGTAGCAGGTATTAATTGGTATTGTAGCATCTGAAACTATTAATCCTATTTTGGAATACGGGCCACAAGTTTGGCCATATGGGTCTTAGGGCCTTCAGGGATTCGTTTTCCCTCAATCTATAGGGTCTTCGGGCTATATGGATTTCAGAAGATATAAAATTAAAAAAGGAAGACCATATACGAGTCAGACTAGACAATGATTCATAGCAAAAAACATTTTATATATTGATCCACACAACTTTTATTCTTGAATAATCATTTCGCATTTTAAAATATTATTTGATGAAATTTAATAGGAATATCATTTGTCTAAAAATGTTATCCTTTAAACAACCCTTTTGTAAAAAATAACTCTATCAAATAAATATTTAACCCAATTTCTGTAATAAACTTCATAATTAAATGAAATGAATACACTATATGTACTATACTGTCATTATGGGAAAAATAATTTGATAGATACAACTACATCATGGTTGATGAAAAAAGATGTCACATTTTAAACTAGTAATGGGAGAGGAAGAGATTGGATTCTAAAGGAAATAAATTTAATACGAAAAACATAAAATATTCATTTACATTATAGGTCCAGTGATCAATATAATCATCTAGCTTTTTATTACATGGATATTAAATTTTTTTATGGTAGAAAACAAAATATTAATACAAATCCCAAATCCAAAGGTTTGGTTTCTTGGAAAAACTAGTCTCATTCACTAGTTTTTATAAAATATGAAAACTTTTTAAATTATTCTTATGTATCTCTCTAAATATTTTATGATATCATTAGTACTCGATCGACCTAAGGGTATATATTAATGAATGTGTTGAGTCAATAAGGTTTTCCTTATGACTTTTCCATTCCTTCTTGTTTTGAAAATCACAAACACCTTATCTTAAGGAAAATTGCTTTTATAATAAAAATGATTTCTTAAGAAATTGCTTTTATAAGAAAAATTGCTTTTATAAGAAAAATTATCCTTATCTTATTTTCATCCATATTTTTATTAAGTATGAGATTCAGATTCATTTCTATTTTCTCAGAATCGTTGAAACTTTGATATAAAGCATTCTGTTTTAGGATTCAGATTCTAGATAAAAACTATAAGGAAGTTTCATTCAGAATTCCGGATATGAACTCTGACTAAGTTCTATTCCAGAATCAGGATACGAATTCTGAAGAAGAATTCTCATTACAAATTCCAATGAAGAATTCTCATTACGAAGTCTGTTGACGAATACTCATTACGAATTCTGATGACGAATTCTCATTACGAATTCTGAGGACGAATTCTTATTACGAATCCTGATAATGAATTCTCATTACGAATCCTGATGATGAATTCTCATTACGATTTCTGATGACGAATTCCTATTCCGAATTCTCATTCCGAATTCACCTATTAAACAGAATTTGAGTATCTTTGTTTTATACACTCTGAATTAATTCAGACTCCGAAAAATATCTTTGTTAGACTCCGAACATTTATATTGCTTACACTTCTAAAATTTGTCTACTCTTATTATTTTCATTACACTCCGAACCTTTTCTCCGAAGTGTTCATTCCAAACCTTTGAGTCAGAATTAAAATGATGTCGTACATTCTGTTACACTTGTTTTGTTATAAAACGATGTCGTCTGTTTTGTTTTAAACTAACCGTTTTCTAAGTGACACGTGTACAGGTCCCTCCGATCTTTATGGAAAATATGACCGTTGGAGAAGGAGCCGACCTTACCTATAAATAAGAGCTCATTTGAAAGAGCTCAGAGCTGAAAAAAAGTGCTGAAAGGCTGACTAATTTGCTTGAATTGATTTCTAGAGAGAGAGATTATTATTAACTCTCAAAGCTTCGTGCTACTCCGAATGTTGGTGATTACATTCGAGGGCTTCCGGGGATAGGAAGACAGAGGTGCCGACTACCTTGAAGTTCGAGGGCTTCCTTGCTGAGGAAGACAGAGGTTGCCAACTACCTTGAAGTTGAGGGCTTGCACGGATAGCAAGACAGAGACTCCGATCTTCGTATCGAGGGATTACCCTGGTGTGGGTAAGACAGACTTGCTTGAAAGTATAAATCAAGGGACCCTTATCCAAGGTTGTTGGACACCCTTCTCTTTGGGTTAAAAGACTTATATCTTGTTACTAGTAGTTTTACTACTTGTTTTTATTCCGCTGCATTTTGTAATATAAGGAATGTATAACTTTCTTATACTTCTTTACTTGTACCCTGTTTCATTTAAATTCTATACACTTTAAGGTAGAATCTCATATTGTAATCTTTTGTTAAGTTTCAGTTGCCGGAACCATATTTCCGGAACCTACGTTTGGAATCTCTTTCCATGTTTGCTTTTGGAATTAGAGGTGTTGTGAATCTACTTAGTTTAACTTTGTTAAACTTAGCCCTTTCTTTTTCTTAAGGTAAACATAGTTATTCTTAACTAACATTAAAGGTTCCAAAGGAATTTTTAAAGTATACAATTCACCTCCCCCCTCTTGTATATTGAGCATCTACATCACTATTTCGATCCTACAATTGGTATCAGAGGGAGGTTACCTCATACTCTATACCAATCTTACAATTGATATCAGAGCAGGTCTCTGAAATACTTGTACTCACATACAAGTTTCTCTTGCTCATTTTATTATTCCGAACTATCTTATTACGAATTTTCCCATTCCGAACTTTTCCCATTCCGAACTTTTTTATTACGATTCTTTGCTACTAACAAGTTTGTGTGCAAAGTTATTTTAAGTATGGTAGGAATTGATGTTGGATAAATTGATAATATGAATCCTACAAGACCACCCATATTTGATGGTAATGACTATGAATACTGGAGAGATCGTATGAAGGCTTTTGTTATCAATACTGGAGTGGACAACTTTGTTATGCTTACTGGTGATTATAAAATTCCTGACAAGGAAGTCAGATCTTTTACTAATCATGAAAAGCAAGAATATCAACTAGACTATAAGGTACGAAACACTTTACTATGTTCAATGACTAGAAATATATATAGCCAAATTTCTTCTTGTTAAGCAGCTACTGTATATGGAAGAAGTTAGAGGTTACACCCTTTGGAACTTCTAAGGTGATTGAGACTAGAAGAGCTATGCTTAGAGCTGAATATCATGGCTTCAACTTTACTTATGGAGAATCTATCTGTATAGTCCAACAGAGATTTATGACTATTGTCAACAGTCTACAATCTATGGGAGAGAAAGGTTTAGATTATGAAGCTCTTGTGGACAAGATAATTGATATTATTCCCAATGAGTGGGAGTCCAAGAGAACAGCTATAGATGAGAACAGGAAGGTCACTCAAATTACTCTTGATGAATTATTTGGAACTCTTCTACAACATGAAACCAGAATGAAGAGAGATGCTGACAATATCAAGAAAAAGAATGGAAATGGTACTGTTGCTTTTACAACAACATCAAATCAGATGAAAGTTAAGACTCCTGAGAGAGTAACCAGATCTAAGTCTAAGAAAGTTATTTTCCAATCCGAATCTAGTGAGAGTGAAGTCTCTGAAAATGAATTAGCCAATCTTTCTCGAAGGATGAACAAGATAGCTGGACAGAGAAATTTTCAATCTAAGTATAAGAAAAAGGGTAGGAAAGATAAGAAAGATGGAGAAGTTACTTGTTATGAATGTAAAAGAGCTGGACATATTAGACCAGATTTCCCTATGCTCAAAAAGAAAGAAAGAAAAGAAAGGCATTCAGACAGGAACAGAAAGAAATATTATAAATCCAAAGCTAAGAAAGTTTTTAAATCTAACGACACCTGGTGTACCAGTAGTGGTGAATCTTCAGATGAATCTTCTGATTATGAATCTTCAGGACAGAAGAATCTTGGTCTTATAGCCAGATTACCTATTGTTAATCATTGTCTTATGGCTAAGGTATGAAATGCTGAATCTTTGACCAATGTTTCTTTAAATTCTAATGATAGTAAGTATTATAACTCTTCTGATGATGAATCTTCTTATGATGAAGAAAATACTTTACCAACTTATGAATAAGTCTCTAGGTTTTCTGAACTTCTTGAGATTGAGAATTCCAAACTCAATAAGAAACTTGATAAGGCAAACTCTAGGAATTCTATTCTTACAAAAGAGATATCAGATCTTTCTAAAGATCTTAATAAGAAAAATGCTGATTTTGAAAGTATTTCAAAAAATATTGAGGATCTATGTTCTGAGAAGAATAAACTTTCTAAAGAGTTAGAAAAAGTAATTTCTAAGAAAAATGTTTTCGATCCTACAGAAAGGAGTGAGCTAATAGCCCAATAAGGGGAGGAATGAGGGACATGAATCAATATTACATGGGTGAGCATAATCATGTCATAATAATATTTTAATAATCATAATAATGAGGAAAATATTTGATAAATCCATAGAATGATGCATATAAATAATAGTGAAACATCATAACATAGTGGTAAAATACCACAGATAGTTATGAACAATGTTAACATAATGTTCACACATAACATATGTGAAAAAGCAAAACAACATCATTGTGAAAAAATCTATCATCATATTCGCACATAATAATTACAATCTCATTAGATACATCACATTACACAATTCATTGGTTGGATATATAATTTTTGTCACAACCTTCACATCATAAAATGCTTCTAATCTTGTATAATAGATGAAATGATAACAGACATATTCATAAAATAACCCATAAAAACAAATGGGTTTCATAAAATATTTCACATATCGTACTTCATTAAATAAAAATTATGAATACCGAATGAATAAAAGAGAACATAAATTAGAATAAAAGATCATTTCCTTCATTGAAATGAGAAAGAACTCAAGGGGATTCAAGGGATGTTTTCAAAATTGTAGTCTTTTAAAAAAAAATTGTAAATGTATTTGTTCACATTTTAGTAGTGAAAAATATATATATCCTTGAAATAAAAGCGAAATAAAATTTATAGGATTGTTTTGGATATTTTAGGAATATTCCTATAGAAATCATTATGAGATTGATGGTAACCCAAAAGAAACAATTTTGTTATGAGAATCCCCTTACCTAAAATCCCACTTAATTTAATTTATTTTCTGCACCCTAAATAATAAACATAAGTTATTAAAATATTGAACTAGAATTTAATTATTTTAATTTTTCAATATTTATAAGAATATAATAATTGTATTATATTTTCTAATTCCCTTGGTTAAAATCGAAACATTTTGATATCATTTTTTCCTTAAAAATTTTCAAATTTTCATTGATTTTTCTTTTCTGTTCAATGTCATTTATACATTAGTATAAATAATTACATGGGACGTAAATAAATATATTGATAAATTTATATATAATACATACCCTATTATAACCATATATATGGTTTGTGATAATGAAAGAATTGGTAACATCCTCATTTGCAGTTAAACTACCATTAACAGGACCTTGTCCAAAGAGGAGTCTTGATATGTATAATATATGTTTAAAAATAACATTTTAATAGTATATTAACATTATCAATATCATTTTAAAATAATGAAAAATTGTTATAATATGGTTTTCATTAGAAAATAGAATGTTATATAAAATTAGTATAGGAAAATGAAATAATATTTTGAATGGAATTTACCTATTTCTTATAGTGGTTCTTTTTCCATGACCCTTATCATCTTGAAGGATTGGAGTTTTATTAATCAAGAAATTACATAAGTATTATAATAGGATTAATAGATGGTATTAATTTAGATATCTGGTTTTGGTAAGTGAGGGATGAATGATTTTCTGTGGGTAGGGATAGAGGTTATTTATACTTGAGGAGCCATGTATTTTAAGAATTTAATATTGAATAAAATATTATATCAGAGGTAAACCATATAACAGTGATATTAATGAAATTATAGAATATATATATATATATATAATGTAATTTTTTTATCAATTTAAACACCTTTATAATTTGAATTCAATATTTTATTAAAAACCACAGTGGAAAAAATAAAAAATAGTTATTTTAATAGAATACATTAGTCTTTGTGAAACACATCATAGGTTTATAAAACAAGTTTATTATATTTAAATGAATAATTTATCAAATTTGATAATTTTTTGGATGATCCAAATTTTCTAAATTTTTTTATAATTTTAAATCATGAATGATGTAATTTTTAATACATCGGTTACGATAAAAATATCATTTTATTATTCACCTAAATTTATAAGTATTTCAGAAAATTAACAAAAATTACCCTTGATCATACTCTGAAAGATGATTTTTAAAAAAATTATTTAATCAAAATAATATTAAAATAGAGGTTATTTGACTTTGGAATTCAAAAATTATTACTATTATGAAATGCCTTAAAATCCTGTTTAGTAAAAATGTTCTTATACTTGTTTTGAGTTCTTAATCATGAAATTTATTTTATTGAAGTATAATAATAATATTTTATTAAATTATTCATGATAAATATTCTTTATATTGTATTTAATTCTATTGTTTTCAATTAACAAATCCTATAGTTAGGTTACTATTCTCTGCAGTCACGTTATTATTCCTAGTGGGCAGGTTAAAATTCCAAAGGTCACATTACTATTCCAATATTCAAATTTCATTCTAGAAATACTATATAATTATTTTATTTATTAATAATCTCAATTTATATTGGGGTTATACATTTACTTTATCTGTAATGTCAAAAGGTTTACTAATATTCTATATCTTTTTTATATTTTTGTCCACATGGTGATGATTCTAAAAAATTAAATGGATCTAAATTTTCATATTAAAATTTTAATTTATATTAATTTTCCATTGTAATGTTTTTAATTTTCATGGGTTTAGTTCATAATTAATTTAATGATATTTTATAATGAAATAAGTTATCTTTATTTTTGTTATATGAAGTATGTATATAATACAATATAATATTATAAAATTTATTTCAAGAAATAAATATCATTTATAAACTCTATGTTTTTACATTATCATCCATATAAAAAATTCTTCTTCAAAATTTCAACTCATATTCTTGGTTAAGAATAGGTTTGGGTACTTCTGTTTGATTGTTTCTTATAGTTTTCACATTGCCTCTTCATATTTATGGTTCAACTATAGATCATTAAGAAGGTTATTTGTCTTGTTGTATATAACTATTTCTCTATTGTCCAAAATCATAGAAATCTTCTCCTAGTATGAGAGGTCAATCTCAAATTGTACCACCTCTATATTCATTACACATGATTGATCCGTTATGTACTTCCTCATAAGAGATACATGGAACCTATCATGAACTTGATCAATATTTTTTAGAAGCGAAAGAAGATTGGCCACTTATCCTATATGATAAATGATCTAAAAGGATAAAATGTACCTTGGAATAAGCTTCCATATCTTTCCAGATCAGATTAATCTATTCCATTGTGATATTCAAAGGAAAACATTTCCTCCGACTTCTAACTCAATGTCCCTATGATAGATTTCATCATAACATTTTTTATGACTCTGCGCATCTTCTATATATTCAAAGAGGTATGAAACCTTAAATATAACATGTTAAAATGGTAATGTCTAATTATATTTCATTAACCAACTTAATATCAAAATTTGGAGTTCTATATTTCTTCTAATATAGAACTTCATATGAATCCATTAGAATTCTTGTGTGGAAGTTATTATTTTATGACCACTTAACTATTTAATATTTTAATACCACCATCCTATAAATTCCATTGTTCAAGATCTAAGAATTTTATTGAGTTTCTAAATAGCCCTTTTAGATTGACCATTATTTGGGGGTGATAGGTCATGATGAAATTCAATTTAGTATTCAGACAATGTTGAAGTCTTCTATATAATATGGAGGTGAATCTTGGATCAAAATCAGAGACTATAAAAAGTGGTTCCCTATGTTGCATCAACACTTCCATTGTGTATATTATGGAAATATGTTCCGATGAGAAATATTACATAATATTAAAGAATTCAGCAGTCTTGGAGAGTCAATCCTCCAAAACCCATATCAAATTATATCTTTTGGATATATTTTGAAGACCAGTGACAATGTCTATGGTGATATTATCATATTTCCACATGGGTATAGGGAATGTTTTAATCATCCCCATGTACTTCTGTCACTCTACATTAATATTAAAACATACCAAGAACATTTTTATATACATATCGATCACAATCTTTATGTTGTTCACTAAAATTGTTCTCAGGTATCACGATCCATATTGGTTCTTCCCCAATGGATGGAAAAATTTGATCTATGAAAATTTCCCAATATATAATTATTTATCTCATGTGATGATGGAATAATAATTGTAGATCCAAATTGAATCACACCATCATCATCGATATGGAATTCATGAAGCTTCTCTTCCTTTTCTACTTCCACCATTTTTTGAAGCTCTAGATAATCCCTTTCTGACTCATTCTTCTACTTTTGGAGAGATGGTTGGGTAATAGTTTTGGAGAGTTATGATATATTCCATGACGTTATGATTCTAAGATCCATACATTAAATATCCATGAATATATGGTCTTTCTCAGTCTACATCATAGATAAAGTATCATGTTAATTTCTACTATGAGAATTTTCTATATTGATTAACTTTCCTAGATGGTAGTTAATAATGAAAATATAAGCTTTTATTATCATTGAAAATATTTAGTGATGTATGTTAAGATCCTTATATGTGAATATAGACTTTGGAATCTTGTGAATTATATATATGCCAGACTTCTCTCCATAGAGGTAGCTGGATTAACATTTTTAATGTAAAGATCACTTTCGTTAACTCCTGATCATGCATTGGGTAGTTCTTCTCATGGATCATCAATTGTCCTAAGGTTTATTCGATCAATTTTTCATTTTATATAAATAAAAATCCAAATACATTCTCTAAAGCATCACAATATATCTAAAAACTTCTCCACTTAATGGTAGTGTGAGTACATGCACTGTAATTATCCACTTATTGATCCCCTTAAATCCTTTCTTGCATTATTTTTTCCAGACATACATTACCACTTTCCATGTTATATTTGTTAGTAGTCTAGGAAATCACGAGAAATTTCTCCCAAAATCTCATAAGTACTTGGATAATCTAAAAAAATATAGATTATTATTACACTAGTGAGTCGGGGACATTCCACAATAACCTTTGTCTTTTAAGGGTCCATAGATATGCCCTCACTTATGATCACATTCCCCAATAATGTGACTTACTACATATAAAAGTTACACTTGATAAACATAGATTATATTTTTTCCTTCTATAATATCACAAAAAATATCCTTAAATGATTTTACATTCTTCCTATATCTTAAATTAAATGAGAATATAATCAATAAAGATGACCAATAATTTTTCAAGGTAGTCTATAAAGAATATATCCATCACATCCATGAATATTACATGGGAATTAGTGAGTCTAAAGAGAATCACTATAAACACATTGTGTCCATACCTTGTACAAAACATTTCCTTATGAATATCTTCTTTATTTACCTTTAGATATTGATCTACAAAATGAATATCAAACCTTGAAAAGTATTTCACTCATCATAGTTGATCAAACAAGTTACCGGTCCTTAGAAGTGGATACTTTTTCTTTCTGAAAATATTGTTGAGATCTAAGTAATTAATACACATCTTTATTTATCAATAATTTTTATTAAAAATATCACTAGTTCACCCCAAAGCGATAGACTAGGGCATATACCATTTTTTCCAAAATTATATTGTAGCTTATTATTTATATTAACCGGTTAAATTTGGAATATCCTATAGGGTAATTTGGAGATAAGAGTTTCTTCTATTATATGTTCTATCAATAACAATACCTCAGTATCTGGTCGATGTTTAGGAAACTATTTGGGAAATACATCTTTAAATTCCCTGAAAATGGTAATTTCCTCAAGTATGATGCTTTCCTTTGAGTCAACCATTTTTGCATGGTATTATTATTTATAGGGAATCATCACCAACTACATTGAGGGATTATCAAAAAGATATTAGTAATCATCATTACATTTATAGAGGAACATGGAATGGTTAAAAATATATAAATTGTTTTACTTTTTCCATGATTTGATGTGTCCTTAATATAAAGGGAGAAAATACATATCATATAATTCCACCAGGGGAAGGATTATGAGATTTTGTGGAAGAATATTCTAATATATATTGATAGGAGACTATAAAAACACTTGGGTTTCAATGATCTTACCAATATACATTTTTACATATTTTTCTAATTCAAGGTATCAATGATTTGATTAAATAGTTATAGAAAAAAAATGATATAATAGAATACGTAGATCTAGAAACAAAAAAATTCAATTCTTGAGTGAATAGAAAGTTCACATTATATAAAAATATTTTCACACTCCACTTTGGCTATAGTTATGGAATAATATTCCTCCCAATACTTTCAATTTGGGGGTTGATGACACAAAGTACCCTCAAGGACCCATGGTTTATTTCACTCGATGTTATAATTATATATCTCATAATAGTTGAAATATCAAACCATAGGTGGTGTATTAGAAGGTTCCTTCATTTACTCTATAATTTGAAACAGATTATTCATGTATCTTCCACATTCATGAGAATCATGGCATTTTTTCCAACACATGATGCATTTCCCCACATCGTTGAGGAAACTACCAAAATTATTCTTTACAAATTTTTAACATGTGGGTGGTTGGATCCTCTTTCCACCTTTTTCATTTTACCCACAAGCTTGAAACTTCGTAGTTGTCTTCTTATCTCTATAACAATAAGACCATTCTATAAACTATATCTCGAATTTGAGAGCACATCGATTTATTTATTCATAAATCACAATGTCTTTGATATCTATATATATTTAAAAGTGTGGTTTTAAACAATTAAAAAATTTATCTATTTTTCTCTCTTTTTTATTTACAAAACGCAAGTCATGTTTTTCAAGCCTTGTGATGTTATCCTCATAATTTGTGACTATCTCACCCTCATTTTTCTTATGATTTTGGAATTATCTCTCTATAATTTTTCATATAATTTGAGGGAAATAATATTTGAGAAATATTTTCATATGATTTCCCTCTCTACCTCTCCTGTTTTAAACTTCAACTTGGCATTATTTATTAATGACCACCAATAATCGACTTATCTATCAAAATGATTGATGGACAGAGTCAACATATCAATTTTAAAATAGTGTATTATAGAAAATATATTCTCTATCGAGTTAACCCATTATTCTATGATAAGTGGATCAGAATAAGAACTAAACACTAGTGGTTATTTCAACATAAATGAATCGATATAAAATTACACTTTATCAGGAAAAGATGAATGTTAAACATGGTAAAATTAATTTTTCATAGCCTGAGAATACTAGGTAACCATGACTATAATGTTTTGAACTACATATCTAATAGAATTAGGGATTCAATTCATTATATAATTGAATTATCTCTCACATAGATTGTGGGATTGGTTTCTCTTAATTTGATCCATTTTTTAATGAGTAATGGTTAATAAAACATCTCTAATATAATAATTAATAATGAATTTATTCTAATATACCAGCCCCCCCAGAGAAAGTGGGGTGGTCGGGGTGGTAGGGGTTTGTGGTGTTAGGGTCAAGTCCCTAAGTGTGTGTTTTTCTTTTAGGGTTTTTAAAGAAAAAATCTAATTTATTCTTTTGTGCACATTAGTGATAAAGTTATATCTTATGGCATACCAGTGATTATCATTTTAATAAAACAAGTATTCATGAGTGATTACATATATGAAGACTTATACATATTTTTTTTAAAACTGTTTAATAATCTTAATTACAAAATTAAATAAACTATTCTCTGATTACAATGATATGGACCTTGGTTTTTTTACTTTACTATTACATCATTTTTTGATAAACAACATAATATGGATACCAATCCTAGATCCAATTGTAGTTACATGGGAAAATTATTCTCGTACATTGATTTCAAATATTAATTTTTTTAAATTGATCTTCTTTATACTTTTAAATCTCTGATGTTCTCCTTGGTACATGTTGTCACTTTAGGATATACATCGAAGAAAGGGGTGACCTAAAATCTCAATAAGGGGAGTAATAATGGACATGAATTAATAGTACATGGGTGAAAATAATCATATAATAAGCATATGATCATAATAATAATAATGAGGGAATTATTTTGTAATTTAATGGAATGTGTCATATTCATAATAATGAAACATCATAACGTAGTGGTCAATTACCATACATAGCTGTGAACAAAGATACCATCATGTTAACAAATAATATAAGTACATAAATTGTTACATCATCATAGTGAATAAAGATAAAATAATGTTAATTAATAGTACACACTTATTCTTGAGATACATCACATTAACAAATTCATTAGAGGGATATATAATTTTGGTCCCACCCCTCACATCATAAAATGATCATAATGATGCTTTCCACATGGAAGGACTGCAATCATAGTCATGGAATAACCCATGGAAATGACTCAATATAGTAAGATATTTCTCATATAATAAGTCATGAAATGAAACTTATTATTCAAAAGTGATATGGGAGATCATTATTTGGAAAAAAATTATCATTTTCTTTTTTTTAAAGGAGAAGCAACTCAAGAGTATTCAAGAAATATTTTGGAAATTGGTATCCTTTTATAAGGAATTGTAAATGGATGACATAACAAATTTGAAAGTGTAAAAACATGTATAAACACCAATTAAATGGTTAATAATATTTAAGTTATATATCTTTTAATTTATAAGAACATTAATAATTAAATCAATGTGTAATATGAGATAACCTAAAATAAATGGTTTGGGTTTGAGAATCACCTAACATTAAATACTGCTTTATTTCATCACTTTTATAACACTTGAATAATAAAAAAATGTTTTATTAAGACCTTGAAATAGAAATTAATTATTTAAATTTTTTCAATATTTATCAATTATAATCATTGGATTATATTTATCAATTCCAATGGTTAAAGAGAAAAAGTTTTGATATCAGTTTTCAGAAAACAATGTCCCATTTTCTCAGATTTTTCTAGTTCATCAAGGTTAGTTATATATTACTAGAAATAATTACAGGATCATAAAATTAATATATTAATAAATGTAAATATCATAATTATTTTATTATAGAAATATATAAGGATGTTCAAAAAATAATAATTTTCAACCTAATCATTGGAGGTTAATTGACCTTTAATGGTACATTCTCTGAAGAGGATCTATAAGATATATAATATATAAATAAAAATAATGTTTTCATATTATATTATCATTACCAAGATCATATTAACATAATTTTTAATTGGTTTTAGAAGGAATGAATTATAAAATAGAAGGAGGATATGAAATTAGAAAATGAAAATAATACAAAATGGATAAATGACATTACCTCTTTCTTGAAGTGGTTTATTTTTACGAACCTTAACATCATGAATGATTGAAATTTTATTATAATATTACATCAATAATTATACTAAGTGGGTTAATATAGGGTATTTATACTGATGTTTTTAATTTTTAAGTGATATAACAGTGGATTTTCAAGTGGGATAGGGGTTAGTTATACTTGAGTTGAGGGGTATTTTTAGAATAAAATATTGAAGAAAATATTATATCAAAGGTAAACCTTATAATAGTTGTATTAATGAAATTATAGATTCAATATCAATAAAATATTATGGTATTATGTATTTAAACACCTTTACAGTTATAATTAAATATTTTATTAAAATAGAAATTGGAAAAAATGGAAAATTTTTATTTTAATGGATGATTTTAGTATTTAGATTTAGAAAATAAATATTATGTTTGGAAAATAATTTTATCTTATTTAGATGACACATTATTGAGAAATAATATGTTCTTGGTGGATCTAAATTCTTTATTTTCTTCATTATTACATCATGAAGGATTTAATTTGAAATATGTCGGTTATAAAAGAATTTCATTTTTACCATACACCAGAAATTGAAATTATTTTAGAAAATTACCAAAAATATAATATTTGGAAAATATCAATGTGATTATTTCAAAAATGAAAATATTTCTATCATTAAAATTTTATTACATTGTTAATTTTAATATTTTATATAAAAATTTTCATTTTAATTAAATATCTTAAAATGAATTTTTTAAAAATGTGCTTATATTTTCTTTTAGTTTTTAATCATGATATTTGTTTTATGGAAGTATAATATTTATATTTTATTAAATTAATAATGATAAATATTATTTAATTTATATTATTTTTTTAAATTAGGATTCTATGGTTAGGATTCTATTTGGAATAATTATGTTACTATTCCTAACGACCATGGTACTATTCCTATAGTAACATTACAATTCCAATGGTTACATTTAATCCTATAAATACTATTAAATTCCTTCATTAATTATTCATATTAATTCATCCTGAGGATCTAAATTTCCACTTTCTATAATGTTAATTATTTTATTATTATATTTTTTTATTTTCTATAGTTTTGGTCGTGGGGTGATGATTATATTGCACATTAGAAAGGTCTTAATTTTTTAATTATAATAATTTTTTATATTTTTGTCCCATTGTAATATTTGGAATTTTTAGGGATATAGTTTCTAAATAATGCAATTATATCTATTAAAGAAATAAGTTTCTTATGGTCTATTTTTTGTTATCTATTATTAATAATATATTATATAGTACATATAAATTTAAGAAATAAATATAATTTATAAACTCTAGGTTGTCAAAATTCATTATCATAAGACATAAAAATAATGAATAAGAAAAGAATAAAATAGATTAGAAAATACATACAACTATATTACACTCAATGGAGAACCGTATTTTCAATTGAAAATAGGATTCACCCCCTCAGAGAAGGAGATATCAAAGAAAGTCACTCTCGATCCCATATCTGTGAAAATATATATTAGTGATCCACTGGTCTAATTATAGTGGTTAAACCACTATTTTGGATGTAAAATAAATGTTCACCCTTACTAAATTGGGCACCTAGGGGGGGCCACTAATGAGATGTTGGGCCTCACTAACTAGCTGATGGGTACATGAAGAATGCCTACATATGTAGGCCCTCTATTAGATTGGCAGTTACACCAATAGAGGTGTACATGCTTTTAAAGCCTAAATCGTCTAATTTTTGGCCTTATACTACCAACAAAATACCAAATACATTTGGAAACAAAAAAAATACCATTGAATTTAAAAGGAAATAAATGGGCTCCATAACTCATTCTGCACAACATGTTGTGACATTTATGTAATTGAATGTTCTTATATTTATCTTTTGATTCTAAAACTGAGCATGACCCATACAAAATAATATATTTTTATTTTTTTATTTAATTAGTTTGATTTATTTAGAAAAAGCTATAAAATAAATTAAAAAAATTAAAAAAATTATTTATTTTTATTAATTGGTGGGCTAACAATATGTTTGATTCTCTCTTTTCTTACAAAAAAGTCCCCCTATAATTCTACATGGGAAAAAGACATTTCAAGCTTAATTATCCTTTTTTAGTTGATTTTATTACTTTTTTACTTCATATATTGACAATAAAACTCGTCATAATCACAATTATGACCCTCATCCACCCACACCTACAGTTTATCATGCTTGTCTTCATACCTAGTCACTTGAGATACTACCTTAAATTCCTAGGACTTTTCCACATCCAGTTAAGCCTCCATGCAGTAAATCGTCTCTTCTTGGGAATATTCAATGATCTTATATCATCATAAACACTTCTAAAACTAGGAAAATCCTTTTTATTCCATACAAATAGATTTTAAAACCTCATATATTTACTCATTCCAGGAATCATCAAACTACTAGCATTCCATGTGCACCCGCTCATACAAGAGGTCCCGAACTAGTGCACAAAGCGCATGGTAATGGACCCTACCAATTCTATGGTTCACTATATAATTTGAAAGGGATGACATAAGAACAAAAAGAACAATAAAAAATAGTTTCGGATGATGTTATGAATGATCCTCCATGACATGCGCCGAGTCACATGGTTATACTCAATCACATCAGACTCTGATTATAGGGCCCTAATATATTAAAAAGGATTATTATATTTAATATCATATATGAAAGAAAATATCAAGATTAAGAGAGGATGTAACACCCCAATTAATTAAAAAATATTTATTTCAAATAAATTAAATATCTTTGATTTATTTGATGCATGCAACACCAAGTTTAAAATAAAGTGGATACTTTTTTAAAATATTATTATTTTAAAATGAATATTATTTCGTAGCCGTTAAGTTGAAGGGTATAAATATAACTAAATATATTACTAAAAATAATTGGTATACACAAATGTGAAATAAATTCATTGGTAATAGATTTATTAGATGTAAAATAAGAACCATTTGAAATAGAAATAAATGTTTTTTGAAAAACTATATTGTTTAAAAAGATGATTTAGTTGTGCTTTGGACACATAATTTAAAATTATTTTTTCCCACAGTTAGAAACATAATTTGAAAAATTAAAATTCACTTATGAAATATATATGTCAAAATTATCCTTGGGTTAAATTTTTTTATTTTCTGAAAATATTAATTTTATGGTGAATAGTTAAAATTCTAATTTTTATTAAAAACTATATTTTTATTTAAATAATTTAATTGCTAAAATTATATTTTAAATTTTTTTTCAATGAAATTATTTCCATTTAATTAAAATTTTATTTATTTTGGTCATTTGAATTATTTTAATATTTATTAATGATATAAAATGGTTTGACATTTTTGAATGTTTTTCTTTACAGAAATCGTTTTTTGACGCACCTGCAGATTTAATTATAAATTGAATTCTTCCACTTTTATGAATTTAATTTTAAAAAATGTATTATATATTAAGATTCATCACAATTAATATTATATAATAATTTAATTTTTTTAGAACATTATGAATAGTAAAAAAATTAATTATCATTGTTATGGTAGAAATGAGTTTACCGGGGGTTAAAATAAGAATATAATGGTTAAAATAACCAAAAAATTGTCCAAAAGACATTGTACGGACTTATTTCAAAATTATATCCCATAAGGTTTGAGAATGAAAATTTTTGGAGGATTTGGGTATGAGAAAAACGTGGATATCACTTTATATTTTCAATAAATCAATGTTTCTCATCTCTACATCTTATAAAAGGCCACACATCCCCTCCTTTATTCACACTTCCAAAGCCATTTTTTCATCCAATACCTACCCAAATATCTCTCATACATCCCTCACAATATCCTAGAGGTCTTAGTTTTGTTTGTAATCTCCTCTAAGAAGGATCCAGGTATAAAGCTAAATAGACATCCCGAAGAAGAGGTAAAATTCCTAAATATGAGTATTATTTTTATTTCTTATTCCACCCCCTTAATATAAAAATTAATGTAGCAACGCAACCCTAAAAATCCTAGATCCACTACCGGATACCATTACATTGAAATAAGAAGGGAATCATTCCAAAAATAACTAAATAATTTAGTAGTCTTGGTAAACATCATACATACATGAGTCTTGTATTATAAATGAAAACACAAATTACAAAATATTTTCTTCATTGGAGAATAAATTCATTCCATATATAATATCCTTGAATATAATTTTTATTACACTTCATATAATCTTAGGGAGAGGAAAAAAATAATGTCGATCTCAAACAATCATTAAGGGGTTAAGAACAGTAGAAGCTATATTGAATTAATAATGAATAATCAATATAGAAAGGTAAATAACTGAAAAACCTCCATTTAAATATCTGGATATGGATTAATCAATATAGAAATTTAAATAACTAAACAAACATTCAATTTAAATAATTGGATAAGGAATAATCAATACTGTAAGGTAGATAATTGAAATCCATGACATTTAATCAAATAAATGATAATGAAATGCATACATAACATTTTATATTGAATATATCTTGTATAATAATAATTTTAATATGAATGAGGAAATTCATATTTATTTAATGATATGTTTCCTAAGTACATGCAACCTTTACCGTGAAGATAATTCCCAATATGGTTTAAAACTGATGGGTTGAAACCCATTTGACTAAGGCTTTCCAAGTAATTTTTCACATTAGACTACCGATGCATCAAGGGGCTTTCATTATTTATGCCCAGATGTGTCTAAAGGTATAAATAATTCCACATATATCAAATAATTTACTTAATTTATAAATGATGTCACTAATCAAATATCCACAAAGTATACTGATTTTTCAATGATTCTAAAGATAATAAAATAACTTTTAATGTAAACACCATTTTTAGAAATATTATACGGTTTAGGAAATAAACATATTGATGACAAATAATATGGATATTTTGGGTAAATATAATGTTTAATGGTAACTTAATAGTGAATAACTGAAGGAGAAGTTCATTAGAAAAAAATTGGTTCAAATAAGTGAATCTCAGTACTGTACTTGGTCAAAATAATCATAATGAATCCAAAGGAAGAATAAGGATAGTATGAATCTAACATATACACTTAAGAGTATAAATTAGGGTTATTATTGTCAAAAAATATTAACAAAATTCTTAAAGAAAATATCATTATCATTTTGAAAATTGTTTTGAAAATTATTTTATTTGAAAATAACTTTTAATAAAACTTTATTTAAAAATATCTTCATAAAAAAGATAAATAATCTTAAATTAAATGATAGCATTAAATGTCATACAATGTAAAAAAAACATAATTTTGCACTGTAAGAAGGATAAAAAAAAGATTTATTCAAAAATGACAAGAAAATTAATTAGAATAACATTTTTTAAAAGTTAATAATGGATAAAAATTTATTTTAATAAATAATTAATAGAATGTTATATAATATAATATTTTTAAAAATATTTAGATACATGATTTTTTAGGAAAACAGATTTCCAACTAATGAGAGAAATGATAACAGATTTTATTAAAACATTTTCTAAATAAATGTAACTAAACAAGTGTGTAAAATGGTTCTATCACATGAAACATATCATGAATAACCAAAGGATAATAAAATTTAAGGTTTTTAATGAAATTATCTTGTAATTTTCTTTAAATAATACTAAAAAATAAATAGACTCAAATAGAATGAGATTGGAAAATAAACTTGTAAAATGATAAAAATAAGGTGGTGGGAATTAATCAATGAATCTGTTATGTGTAAAAAATAAAAATAAACATAAAAATTTGAAAATACATCAATATATACTCTTTTTTATTATATAGCTAATCATTTATATTAATTAAAACAAGTAATATAACATAATGAAAACAGATTGAGTTAGGAAATTTTTTTACCACCTGTTAACATTATGTTTAAATCCCCTTAGATGAAATAATTAAATTTTAATTTCAAAATACCATGAATAATTAATTATTCATGTAATTAAATTTCAATTTTGGATTATATACACCATATAAACAAAACAAGGTGGATGACATTACAATATGCCTCAATAAAATGCAATTTAGACAGAATCCCTTACAATATGATTTTTTTTGTTTAAATGATCTTCAAAATTTCTTATAATGGTTTTAAAAATGTTATTAACATATTAAAGAACCATATTAAAATTTATTATATCATATACGCTCCATTTATAACAAATTATTTTGTGTTTGTTAATAAATTTTCATTATTTGCATCATTTTAGGTAATAACCACTTTTTTTCAAGTATGTCTTAAATTTTTATTTTTTCCTCTTACATAGATCATTATTTAATCACCCAAAGAATGAAAAAATAGATTTAAATATCATATATATTTATTATATATGTATTTATAGTAATATATGAAATTTTAAATAGGAAATGAAGTACACTGTTAATGGAGATGGTAGGTCCTATGTATACATGAATGCTGCTCCCATTTTCTTATTGTATTAAAAGAATAATAATAGATGATATAAATTTATATTAATATACCTATATTATTTTTATTTCATATATATCACACATGTTTATTAAAATAATCCTTAACAAACTCCATGTAAAGTGTGAATGTATAACATCGATTCGTGAGGAGGTAGTTTGGCGTACATATGAACGTCGTTATCTTATTAAAAAATGGAAATCCTAAAGGAATGTGTTAAATAATAATTAAAAATTCATAAATATATAATAAATATAATAAATATAATAAATATAATTTATAAAATGTCCTTCCATCATTATTCCCAACATTGAAAGATGGTAAAGGATAAATGAGAATCAATTGATGAGGTGATAGTCCACTGTCCACAAAAACAATGATTTGTAACCCATTTGATGGATGTTAGTGAATTTTTAAGTTTCAACCTTAACAAAATGACATATAATTATATTTAGTATACTGATGGTATTATATAAGAATTATATTAAATTAATTTAATTGGTTTGTGTAAGAAATAAAACAAAAAATGTTCATTGATGAACAATTCTTCTTCTTTTAGTATCTCATTTTTATTTGAAGCAGTACCATTATAAGATGAATTAAAAACAATGATATGGTTTATATTATTATATCATTGAAGTTATTTAGGATTTGGGTATTTTTTATATTATTCAAATGGATTGGGAGGTGTGAACGAGTGTGGAAAATGAATTCCTTTTTATAATAGGGGTGGAGTGACATTCTTGTAAATACTAAAAATTAAACACTATTCGGAGGTATCACATGCCTCATGTGCTTCCAATAATACATCATTTTTTATAAAACATTGGATATGGACTAAATATGGCTATAAAATGGGTTTTACATGTTCTAGGTCATTTATAGACTATATGTTTTATAAATAACCAATAAGTAATTTTTTTTTCTTTATTCATTATGATTAACATAAACTACTCTCACTAATCAATTTGGAAAAAAAATTATATAACCTTATTAAAAATTATAATTTATTATTATTCCAAATATGGTATTAATTTTTCCAAATTCAACTCATAGAAGTGTCATAATTTATTTTAAAATTTATCCCATATACATGACTACAAAGTGTGTTTTTAAAGTGAAAATGTTTAAAAGATTCACATGTTTTTATATCATAATTATCTATAGAATTGATTAAAATTACCAGATTTGGATTAATATATGTATAATTTCTCTAATTTATCATTAAAATATATAACAATTTATTTAACATTACAAATTATTTGGATGAATATTCAGTTTTCAATTAGAATTCACTATTTTTCACTATTCATTAAAAAATGAAACTTCACCCAAAAACCAAAACGCCACCTTAAGATAATTTTTACATTTAAATTTTTTTTAAAAAAATTATTTTATAATATAAAATTTATATTTGTGTAAAGATTTATTTTTAAAATATGCATGTCATTAAAATTCGTCAAAACTACACATAGATAAATATATCATTTAAATAGTAAAATTGGTTTTGTTCTTATATTTTCTCTATAAAATATGTTGGAAGAATTTGAAAAAAATATTGAATATATAATATAAAAATACCTATATGGTAATTTTATAAAATCAATTAATTCAATTTATTAGGATAACACCCCTTTGGCATAAAAATTGTTTTGTTTTAAAAAAATCATTTCCTTTAAATTCAATTGGTTTCTATATATATTTATAATAAATTCCTTATGAATTAATTTTTAAGAACATTTCATAATTTAGTTAACCCTATTTATAACCTCCAATTTAATATCTAGGAGAAAAGTTTTATTTTAAACAAAAAAAATTAAAATATTTGGTAAAACTATGTCTTATGTGTTACACAAGACATAGAATAAAATCATTATTGCATGAAAGATAACTCAGGTTTTTGTGCACTAAAAGATATATCATAGCTTGAATTTATTTAAAACAATATATATATTTTAAATTCCCTGTATTTAATATTCCATTATTCAATTTTTGTTTCATTTCATACACTCTATTGAATAAAATGTTATTCGTTTATAATTTTAAGCTGTTACACTCTCCGCCCATAAATAAATTGAGTCCTTAGAATTTAAATTTTTTCTCAGTAGTACTAGATTTGATATTTTAAAATTCAATTGTTTAAAAACTCACATCATAAATTATTTAATAAAAAAATCTTAATTAGAGACAACAGTATATACTAAATTCATTTGGAAAAATAACATAACATGGTTTTAAGAAAGGGGAACATAAGTGGTAAATAAAAAAATTAACAAGTAAGTTAAAACAAACACTCAAATACAGATGGTTTGTGATAGAGAGAATCTTCAGGTTAAAGTTAACAAAAAAATACATAACACATAGGTATAAAAAGGTCATTGATAACATAATAAATGATGATAATAGGATACCATTTCTGTTTCTGGAATATATTCCAAGTTATTATAAATTATTTTTATGTCTAACAATGTAAGGAAATATACTTGATGGGTTTGTGTTTAGTAAGAAAAAACTCATCATTTGGTTAATGTTCTATCAATTTCCCATTTATCACTATAATCTATGAAATTAATAACTAAAATTGATATTTTATGCCTAAGGTACTAAATTTCACATTTAACCAATAATAAGGTCCATAAAAGAGTAACCATTCTTTCCATCTATCTATAACTATTTTCCAAAACCAATATGGTTAATATATTAATCTATATACCTAAAATTTAATACTACTAGTTCAAAATTAATATTTATTCATCATATTGTTTCGCTAAAAATGAGATTTTAGTCAAGACGTTACCTACTTCAGAGGTTAGCATTAAACCCTTATCATCACTCGGTTGTGGGTTCTATCCCTACGACCTTATGGATAAGATGGGTTCTCACTTGGCATAAAAAATTTCCTTTTTTGTAAACAATATTGACATAATTCCAAAAATAAATTTGATGGAAATCCTTGAAATTTAATCCTTAAGTAACATTTTTACTATATATTTCAATAAAACATATTTTTTTCAAAGACTAATAATATTATTCAACTATTTTTACAATTTAATTGATGATAATATTAGCCCTAACGATTATCAATACCCTTAAAATCATGTTTATAAAATGAAAAGGTATTATCCCTCAAATAATATTTCTATTAAAATATATTTTTAACATAAATTTATACCAAAATATCATTAATCTATGTAGACTCTAATCACATAAAACCTAAATAATGATTTTTAAGACATTTCAATCATAATCCATTTTGGTATCCATAATGATTAAGTTAATTAAAAAAATTTATTCTAAAATTTAACCAAATCCATATATGATTCATGAATCTTTTAACCAAAATACTAATATTAAAATACTTCAACAATTTAATTCATGAATCCTAATACACAAATATTTTATCGGTTTTATTTCAACACGGGTCCTTCATTGGTGTTGGGATTAACCAAGCATGTTTATTATCATTAACTATTATACTCCTTCATAATGGTATCTAAATAAAATTTAATAATTCAAAGAAGATCACCTAGGAGTGACAAAATATCTACGTTGTAAGGATCATTTTTATTTTCCAAGTTATGCTCAAGTCAAGCCCAATTTTTCTTTTTTAGAGTTTTCACCCCAATGTACTTCTGTACAAGAACTACATCTAGCTTATAGTATCAATATAGGGATGTTTTTCTAGGAATACCCACACAATCTATACCTTTTCAAAACATTATAATTTTATTCTATACATATCCTCTAATTGTATCGTAGGGTTATGTTTAATAATTTATGTTTTCATAAATCTAGTTTTTAGGAATTCTACTAAACTTTATTTGATGCCAACTATAGTTACCAAACAAAAAAAACCCAATCTAGTTACAGTTAACATTACATTTTCATAAGATAAATAAAACTTATATAAAAAAGGTCCAAATGGTTTATTAGTATCAATAAACTATATAAAAAAAGAGTATTTTATTAAAAATACAAATATACAATAAAATAGTTTTCTTTCTTGAATATTTTTGATCAATCTAGAATATCCTTAGAAATATTTCTTAGTACACATCCTGGAAACTTGGAGAATGGAAAAAGTATTGGTTATGTCATATGATATGTCAGGTTTACGTAAAACTGAATCTATCATGAATCAATATTTAATAATCAATATGGAAAGGAAAATAAATGAATACAAATTCCATTTAAATAACTAGATACAGAGAAATAAATATAGAATGGAAAATAACTGAAAAAAATTCCATTTAAATAACTGGATAAGGAATAATAAATATAGAGAGGTAGATAACTGAAAACCATTCCAGTTGATCAATAAAATGATAATGAAGTGCATGCAAGGATATTTTTATAGTGAAAATATCATGGATAATAATAATTATAATCTGAATGAAGAAATTCATAATTATTGGTTGCCAGGTTTCCCTTTTACATGAATCTATTATGATCAAGTCCTTTTACAATGTGGTTTAAACCTGATGGTTGGAAACAAAATTATCTAAGGCAAGACAACGAATTTTCTAATGAATTGAAAGATGCATTGAGGGGCCATCATAGACCCACACATGCTTGTATGTCCAAATCGTTACTCATATATTAAATAATAAATTTAATTTATAAATAATGTGCCTTATAATATATTTATAAAAAAGGATTTATTAATTATTTCTCAAATAATCAAATAACTAACAAAGTAAAAAAATTATATATTAATGGTATATGGTTTAGGAAATGAACATATACATGATAAATTTTATGGATATGTTAGTGAAATTTAAAGATAAAGGGTCACTAGAATGTGAATAAATCAAGAATAATTTCAAATAAATGAATCAAGGAAGTGGTATTCAATAATATCCTTGGTCAAAATAATAATGAACCGTTGATAGTAAGAATTATGATGGTATAAATATGATTTATACACATTGGAGTAAGATTAATGATTATTTTCATTAAAAAACTAAAAATATTATTGAGGGAAATATCTTTTTTGGTTTGAAACATATTTTGAAAAACATTTTCATTTAAATTAATTTTTATAAAAAAATTATTTAAAAAAATATTCCTAAATATTCAATGAAATCTTCAAAGAAATTATGTTGGGTAATTCCCAACAAGATAAAAAATAATGGTACTTTTGTATTGTAAAATGGATATAAAAGTGTATTGTTTGAAAAGTAAAATGAAGATCCCTTTGGATGAATTTGGGAAAATAAAAAATGGGGAAAACTCTATTTTATTAAATAATTTTTAAATTGGTAAATAAATAATTATTTTAATGAATAATTAGAAAACCTGGTTTAATAAGAAAACATATTTCCGAAAGAAGAGAGAAATTAATTTTTATTTTATTTAAACATTTTCTCAATAATAACAATCACCAAAGAGAGTGAAATTGATAATATAAAATTAAAATGTCATTAATAACCATAGAATAAGAAACTTTAATTGTTAATTAGGAAATTGTCATGTAATTTACTTTATCTGTTATTCCAGAGTAAACAATCTCGATTAGAATGAGATTGTGAAATGAAACCTTAAAATGATAATAACGTTGTAGTGAGAATTAATAAATGAGTCTATTATGTCTATAATATGAAAAAAAAACATAAATCAATTTAAAATTTATCAATATTTATCCAATTTAATTATATATATAGTCATATAATATTAATGACATTGATAATGAAATATAACCCCATAGAAAATAATTGAGTTACAAAACTTCTTTACCACTTGGTAACATTATGTTAAAATCCCCTTAGATGAAATAACTCAAAATTAATCTCAAAATAACCTGAATAATGAAGTATTCATGAAATTAAATTTCAAAGGGACAATATTTAAATGATATAAAAAAACTTAGCTCATAAAATTACAATTTTCCTCAAGGAAATGAAATTGAGATGAAACCCCTTACCTTATGCTTCATTTTTGGTTAATTCACTTTAAAGTCATGTATAATGGTTTCAAACATGTAATTAACTCATTATAGAACCATATTAATATATATTATATCATATATTATCCTGTAATAACACATTATTACCTTTCGTTAATTATCATTCATTATTTTCTTTGTTTAAGGTAATAACCGCTTTTTTTTCGAGTACGTTTTGACATGTTATTTTTTGTTCACATTACTTAGATCCAGAATTTTTCTTGTCCAGAATTTAAAAAAATATTTAAATAACATATATATTCAACATATATGTATTTATAGTAATCAATAATTATTATTTATATGACATACAATACAACGTTCACAGAAATAGTAGGTCGTACATACGAATTAACACTCCTTCCATTTTCTTGTATTCATAAAATAAATAAAAAACAATTGTTATATATTTAAATTATTATTATAGTATAATATTTATTTCATATATATCATTTATTTTTATTAAACCCATCGTTGATATATTCCATTTAAAGTGTGAATGAATCATGTAGCTTTGCGAGGTGGAAGTCCATCGTACACACAAGAGACATTTTCATGTTCCCAAAAAATGGAAATCATAAATTTATGTGTTATATAATAATTAAATAATAATAATGATAAAAAATATCATAAATATTATATATAAAATATATTTAAATCATTATCATGACACCTGAAAGGTGTTAGTGGAAAAATGAATGATAACTGTTCACGAGATAGTAATCCGCCAAACACCAGAATGATAATTTCATTACCCATTTGATGGATGTTTTGTGAATTATTTGGTCAAGAAGTTGTCATAAAAACATCTCAATATATTTTATATACTTATGTAACTCTATAATACTGAAAAAAATTATTTTTATGGGTTAGAGGAAGAAATAAAACAAAAATATCTATTGATGAATGTTACCTCTTCTTTGGGTATCTCCATTTCCTTTTCACCAATTCCTTCATATTTTTGATTTATGCCTAGGATAAGGTTTATAGGAATATGGGTGGGAATTTTTTGAATTTATTGTTCTGGTTTTGGATGATCTTAATGGATTAATAGATGGTATTAAGTGAGGAGAGATAATTCCCTTTTTATAATGGAAGAGTGACATTCTTATAAATACAAAAAAGTAAACACAATTAGTAGGTCTCCATTAAAAAATGTTCCCACAATAATGAACCATTTTATATAAAATAGGGTATAAAATAATAATGTAGACCTAAAATGGGGTTTTTACATGTTTTTAGTCATTTACACAAGTTATCTTTTAAGATGAAACACTCAATAAAATCATTTTTACATCAATCGTCATGATTAATGTTAACTGTTTTCACTATTAACATTAATTAAATACAAATTAGAACATTATATAAATTAAAAATTATGATTATTCAATATAAAGATTAATGATTTCTAAATATAATATATATAAGTAGTAGTATTAATTTAATATTTATCCCACAAGCGTGATGACAAAGTGAGTTTTTAAAGTGAAAATGTTCCGAAGTTTGAAATGTTTATATCTAAAAATTCATTACTAAATTAATTTAAATGAACATAATTATGTAATTAAATTATTAATTTATCTAATTTAACTTTAAAACCATTTTAAAATATAATTTTACATTATAAAATGTTTCAATTTAAATACAGTTCTCAATTTAAATCTTGTATTAATCACTATTCATCCAAAAATAAATCTTTTCAGAAAAGTACCATAAATTTACAATATGAAAATTTTTACCATATAAATTTGAAAAATGAAGTTTATTTTTCAAATAAATCTTTTAAATGTGTCAACATTTAGATTTATAACAAGTTTGATAATAAAAGGAGGCCAAACTGCCTTAAAAAATCTGTTTTCATGGATAAAAATAGATTTGTTCATTTATTATAGATTTCCAATAAATTGAATGTATGTAAAAAATATTTAATATTTAATATATACATTTAATTAATATCATTAACTAATATTAATAATTTTAATATACTAGGATAAAACACCTTTGTAATTAGAACAATTTTTATAGAAAAACATTTCTTTTATGTTCAATTTGTTTTGAAAATAGTTTATAATTAATTGGTAAGGAAATAATTCTAAAAAATATTTCATAATTTATTAAATAATATTTATAATCTCAAATTTAACTTCTAGGAGTTAATTTTTATTTTAACAAATCATATTAATTGTATTCAGTAAAAGTCATCCTTGCAAGTGAAATAATCCATCAAAGAAACTCATTGTTGTGTGTAAGGTAACTCAATTTTGAATGAATTGAAATATATATATATTATATTTATTTTATTTAAGTTAGTAAATATATTTTTAGGTCATAGGATGGTATATTCCCTTCTATGCTTGGTGTTCCGTGTCATACATGCTATTGAATAAAAGGATATTCTTTTATAAATTATGTGGTGTAACATTTCACTATGAAAATATAATAAAAAAATTATATTATATATACTAATATTTTATTATCTTAATTTAATAAAACAGATTCATACACACTTCGAGTAAATTAAATATACAACCATCCAACCTTTGTACGACAGAATATCGCCTCGCAAACAGATGTAATCCCCTTTCCATCACCACCTTCCAAAGATGTATAGAGTGATTGATTTATCATATGTATTTTTTATTTATGACCATATTATGATTATATAAAAATGATATTATATATACCTTAGTACATTTCATTACTATAGGGATATGATAACGTTTCTCACGTATAAGTGGACTACCACCTCATGAAGTGTTGTGATTCATTTTTTGGTTTCTCTTTATATGGTAAGAGGTATGGAAAAAGTTAATAAATATATGGGGTGTTTAAAACCTAAAAACTGTTATAAAAATATAATATCAGATCTAAATTCATACCCTGAAATATTTTAGAAAATAGCATTGTCACTCATGCACACTTGTGGATTACCACCTCCATGTAACAATTTAGAATTTTTGTTTTATTTTATTTTTACGTTGATGAAAATAAGTATATATATGTGATTAATATAAATTATATTAATTACATAATAATTAACATTTAATGGTCAGATAACCTTTAATTTTCTTTCACTCCATCCTTCAAGAAATTGGAAATAACATTCATGCATATGTATGACCTATCATCTACATGAATGATGAAATATATTTTCTATCTTTAACTTATATAGATTAAACTAAATAAATATATAATGAAAATATATGATATTTATGTCACTTTTTAATTTAGAGATATTATTTATCCATGATCAAATTAAAAGGATCGAAATTATCGAACCAAAACATACATGAAAAAAGAATAAATTATCACCTGAAACAACGATTTTAACAACGAATTGTTAATAAATGGATCATAAATGTTTTTAAGTAAATAATATATGATATGAAATATATGATTATGGTTCTATGATGGATTATATATTAAAAAAATTGGTATGAAAACATATGATGGAAATTTTATCTGAGTTAAGGGTTTCTTGTCTCTTGTTTACTTCTATGAGATATATATTATATTGATCACATAATTATTTTATGTGGTGTATATAAAACCCATTTGGTATGTTATATTATGAATTACTTTAACTTCATGGTATTTAATGTTTCATATAAATTAATTTATTTCATGGGACTTGTGATTCAAAAGTTACCAAAGTGGTATTTGTTTATTTTAAAATTACATTTCTTATAGATAATGTTTGTGATTAAATTCCTGATGATGAAATCATATGATATACACTCAAGAATCCCATTATTTTTTTCTATTTAATATATTAATGATATTTTCAACTAATATCAACATTTTCCTCGCATTGTTACTTAAAATGATAGAAAAAATATTTTCAATAAAATCCATTATTTTGTATATCTTTAGTATAAAATGTTTTTTCTTCAAAAAAAATGTTTCATATTTTTTATCATTCTCCAAATGATATATTAAATAAAGTATTACCCATTTTAATATTTTTGTTTTTTTTAAATAATATTCATGTTTTTTACAAACACTTCCTTCTTGGATTTTAATGAAAATATAAAGGGAATCGTTGTTTTAACATGTACATAATGAACAAAATTTTCCTCCTTCATAACCACTCATTCTTTTAAAGTTCATTTAATAATTTTTTATGGTTACATTAATGTAAAATTATTTTATAAATTTTTTGAAAACAATTTTTGTAAAAGGTTATTTTAAAAATGAAAATTAAATTTTCATCAATAATGTATCTAAATTAATTTTAATGGTATTATTATTTATCAACAACATCAAACCATTAATATAATTATTGTTACCTGAGGATATTTTGAATTTATTACATCCTTATTATTTATGTGGATAGTTTATGATAAGTTTTATTGGGTATGTACAACTTTATTTTCATTCATTATATTACTCTAGATTGTTTATGATTATTTTTATTAGTTGGGGTAAGTATTCAAATTTCATATGTTAGTTTTCAATGTGAATATTTATGCCAATTATGTTTCATACCTTTTATATGAGTAATACATTAGATATATTAAGTGATTTATGGGGCCCAAAATTACATAGCCCCTTAATGCATAAGTAGGTATTGTGAGATAAATATTTTGGCCAAATTAAATGGGGTTTTCCCATAGTTGTAAAATATCTTGTGAAAGGTATTGAAAATATGTTTATAATGACCAATATTATGAATTCCCTCATTATGAGATTATTTTTTGATTTTCTATGTGATTATTTGATTAGTTAGAATATCTATGGTTATGATTTAGGCTAATGAGATTATTCATATGGACTTATTTGATCATCATTTATTCCTTCTATATTATTCATTATGTTCAAGTTATTGATTAAAAAGAATGTGTTTCAGTTATTTACCATTCCAAATTAATTATTTGTTATATATTCATGATAGATTCTATTATACACTTATACTTACTTTTTATATGAGCTAACAACTGTCCTATTTTTTATTTTACTCAATATACGAGGAAGTAGTTTGAAATTTATAAATGGGGACTTGCTAAGGAGAAACACGGTGCGGTAAAAGAAAACACTTTTTGTATTTTATGTTTTTAATTGAAATTGAAATTTTATATATATATCTAGTTTAAGACTTATAATTAACTATACGGTCTTTCGGTATGAAATTAATGTTTTATAACTCGAATGTAGTAAAGTAACTACCGAATCTAGGATTCTATGATTGAGGTCATTATAGTTGGTATTAGAGGATTCTTATTGAATCCCTGAGAACTATATTTAGGAGAACATAGATTAGGGAATATAAAAATATGATATAAATTAAGGATAAGTATAAAAAAACACCATAATGTTTTCAAAAGGTGTAGATTATGCTGTCTTTATAGCCATACATCCATGCATGTATAATACAAGTGGATGTGGATGTAAAAAATATGTATGATGGGTCAATAAATATATAAAAGGATTATCGGAAATATAATTAACATTACTTGGTGCAAAAAGGTTCCTTACTATGTGAATGGTTTGACACTCTCATTCGATATACTTTGAATAATTCACATTTTATTCAGGAACAATTATACTGGATTTGAAAATATTTTTATGATTTGAAAAAATTTCAAATGAAAATATATTTATAATTATGATATTATCATGGCATAATTATTTTTTTAGTAATGTAATTAAACATTTTGTTTCATAATTTTATAATCTTATTGAGTGCATTTCATTATTTATAAATGGTTTCTATTGAAAGTAATGGGAACTATATCAGTACACAAAATACAAAGAGTAAGAATGATAATTTATTGGTTGTGCATAAGCCAATATTTTGAAGGGAAAAAGTATCCCATACATTATCATCATACTAGGACATTATATCATATTCTATTAATATATAGAAATAATTATAAAATTATTTGGAATTTTTAGGTTTTCAAGAGAAGAATAGGGTAGTAAAGTAAAAGAAAACAATCCAAAGAATGAAAATAAGGATTTTTGAACCTATGATAATTTTTGAGGGAATCACCCTAATACATTTTTTAAGGGATTGGGAATTTTTTACATGTGTGAGAGAAATAATTACATGATATTTATTTCAAGGGAGATAAATAATTTTATATTGTGTAATGTTTCAAATATTATTATGTGTGTCACTAAAAAAATGATTTCCCCAAGTGTTAAGGGAATATACCCTAGAAGAAGTTATGGGATCAGGGTCAAGATTATGTTTTTACTATGGATGATGTGGAATAATGTACATGTGAATATGGAATCAAAAATTGTTTTTAAGAAGTATTTTATCAATGATTTTATTGTTATAAAAATCATAAAATGTATAAGAATTGAATTATAGTAATTTTATTTAAGGACTTAAGAGAATATGTTTAATGGTACCGATGACCAAGAAAAGTGATTGAGTGGTATGTTTAAATTTGGGAGAAAATAACTATTAAGGGAAGATAACCCTTAATATGTTCTATATGTTTAATTAATAATGATAAAAATATTTTTATTAGATGGTATTTGTGAACATTAAATTGGTTATTGATTTGATGGTTCATGTTATCATTATTGGAGTTTACTACATGTTTGGGTTTAGGAAACAAATTCAACAATGTAAGATTTTTTAGAAGAATTAATGAATTAATTAAGGTTTTATGGTGAAAGGGGTATTATAATATTTTTAATGTGATATTAAGAAGCACTTTTTTATTTTCATGGTAATATAAAGATGAATTTTCTGACCATCCATCTAAATTTCTGGACTTTGATTTTGTTGAGACATATTTTGGATGAGTCTTATGTTTAACCATTTATGAAATGTATTATGTTGAATTTTGATATTTACTATTTATGTATTATATATTAATGTATTATATTATATAAGTTTTTATACCCAATTGTTTTGGAATGAAAGGAGGAATAGATTTGGAAAATATTATAGATCTTATGATCTGTTAAAAGATGAATTTTCTGTATAAGGCATACAAATTTCTTTTTAGATATTCATTACATATTGATAAAGATGATGTTGAAGTTGATCTAAACATATCTGAAGGATGAAATTTTTCTTATTCTATATAAATATATCTTGTTATTATATTTCTTTATATTCATATATATTAAAAGAATTCGTCAACTCTAGGGATAAGATCTTGAAAAAAAATTTATCATAATATAGTAAATTTTAATGAACAAATTATCTTCCCACCCATTAAATATGTATGGTTTTATGTTCATTGAAAATATATATATCACAAAATATCTAATGATTAAGGATATATATCACCCTCCATAATTATTTATAATTTTCTACCATGTCCATATTTTCATTTCCCATAAATTTTCTCCTACATGGAAACCCAGTTATGTGTTTTTACATATGTACATAATATTTACATTTACGTCTTATCAATATGAAATTTTATGAACTATTTTATGATGTGTGATTTTTAAAAAATGTATTTTTGAACGACAACCCCTTAATTTCTATGATAAATAATAAAGTGCAGGTGGAAAATCATTTAATGTGTGTATAATGTAATGCTTCGATATTTTAAAATAGAAAAATTAATATTGATGGAATATATGAAATGAAATATAAATATTAAAGTTAGAATTAACAATTCTATAAATTATGATATATATTTTTTTTTATAAATTTAGTCAATTTGATAGATTGTGATGCATGCAAGACCAGGTTTGGATTAAACATGATACTAAATTAAAATATTATTATTTAAACCTGACCATTATAACCTAGACCTTATATGGTAGAGAAATTAATAAGAAAAACTTAAATTATTAAAATTATATAGTTTACACATGTATAAAAAAATTTAATGGTAATATGTTGATGTGAAATAATATAATAACAATTTAAAGGAAAAAAATATTTTATGAAAGTCTTTAATTTTATAATAGAATATTTAGTCATGTGATGAACACATAAAAAATTAAAATGTCACACAACTATAAAATTTATTTTAAGAAGAATTAATTTTTGACATGAACATTTTAAAATTATCCTTATTTTACATTTTTGTCATTTTCTAAAAATTTAAATTTTCTTGACGAACTGTGAAAAATACTAATTTTTATGTAATTCTTCCACTTATGTGATTTTAATTTATAAAAATATATTCCATATTTTTTAATTATTATAACATATATTATTTAATAAGTTCAAAACAATTTTTGATCATAATGAATTTTAAAAATAGTATAAATTAATTACTATGGTCAATGTAAAAACGGGTTAACCTATGGATAAACTAAAAAGATAAGGCTTTAAAATAATCTAAAACTTGTAAAACACCCATTTTATGCCTTTATGATGACCTTATCATATATATTGTTTGATTATGACCCATTTTTAGGCATTTGGAATGAGTATAACTTGGGTATCTCTTTATCTTTTTAAACATTTCATGTGTGTCCTCCCCTGCACTTATAAAATGCCACCCCCTACTCTCGTCTTCATGATTACTAAACCATTTTGGTTGGCCATTAACTTCACAAATATATTGAATACTTCCCTCCATAAATCATAGAGGTAATATATTTATTATGAATCCCTCATAAGAAGACTTTAGGTATGAACTTAAATAGGATCACTAAAGAGAAGGTAAAATTGATAAACCTATGTATTTTTATTATTTCATATTCCAACTCCATCAAATGATATTCAAATATTATAATTTAATTAAATTTTTTTCACATATATACATATATATAATTATTTTAATTGAATAACCTATATGCATCTACACTTCTATCAAATGGTAAATGAAGTCGTCGATCAGGTGTACGGAGGATTGTTGCATAATGAACTAATTTAATTTATTTTCCAACACCACAATTCAAGGATATCTATAATGAGTGAATTTACATATTTATATCATATTTATTAAATTTTATAATTTTTCAATTATGATATCACAAATACCATCTTACTTTACATTATATGGGGAATACGATAATGTCGACGTTGTATAAGGGAAGACGACGACATCACGAAGCTATGTGACTTATTTTTTACATAATTTTTTACATGGAACGTGGTAAGGATAACGTTAATTAGTATATTTTACATTTATATCATAAAAAAACTTATCGAAATATAATACCACAAATTTCTTCTTATGTTACAGTCTTTTGGAAAACAATAACATTTCCCGTGCATATGTGTGGTCTACTTCCTCCACATAGCAATGTGAAAAGCTTTTCATTTTATTTTTACATTGATGTTAATATTTATTTATTTGGTTTATATAAATTATATACAGGAAATAATTATTATTATTTAATTTTTAAATAACATTTATTTTCATTTCATTCAATACATATATAAAATGGAGAAAACATTCATGCGTGCATATGATATACCGTCTCCATGAATGGTGTAATGAATTTTCTGTACATAACCATTATGGATTAATGTAAATAAATATATAATAAATATATATGATATTTTTATTTTTTCTATATTATAGAGATATTTTAACCACGATCAAATTAAAGGTACAAAATTTAACAAACACAATCATACATGAAAAATAAAAAAATGATCACCCAAAATAGCGATGTTAACTATGAATTTTTAATATAAGTTAAATAAAAGAATATAATTAAATAATATATAAATGAAATATATAATCATGTTTTTTTAATATATTCATGATTAATATATATTTATTTTTATAGTATGTACATACATGTACAATGTAAATCATGTAGGAGGTAAGGGTTTCTCATCCAACTTTTACTACCATGATATATATGTCATTTTCACCAATTAATTATTATTTTTGTTATATAAAATATCCCTTTGGTATATTATATCATGAATTGATTTATAATAATGATATTTAATATTTCATTTTAATTCATTTGTTTCATGGGTCTAATGATTCAAATGTTTCAAAAGAGGTAATGTTTTATTTTATAATCTCATTGTTTATCATGATTGTTTTTATTAAATGTTAGATGTTGAAATATATTGTTATATCACTCAATAAACTCATAAATTATATTATACTATGGTAATTTAGTAAATATTCATGTAATATCACCATTTTAATCTCTTTGGTACTTAATAAAACTGTGAAAATGTTTTTTTAAAAGTATGACATCGTTTCTATCTTTAGCCGAAACCCATTATACTAATAAAACCATGTTTTATAAAAATAATATAATAAATGTCTTTAAAATTATAAAGATGACTTATTAAAATCATTTTTACACATTTTTTTAATTTCAAATTTTTTGTAAAGGAGTGTTCATGACTTTTTCCAATGAATGCCCATTTGAATTTAAAAAAAAATGAATGAAATATTTATTTTAAGTTATATGGCATGAATAAAATTTTCCAAAATCATGACCACCCAATGATTTAAATATTATTTTACAAGGTTATAAGGTTATATTAAAATAAAATTACTTTCAAATTGTTTTGTGAACTTCTAGTTTTAAATGGTGATTTTCAAAATGAAAATAATATTTTCCTGAAGAAAAATTTTAATGGAATTATTATGGTCTTTCTATTCATAAAAAACATTAAACCTTTATTAAACATATAATACAGTGGGAATATATTTTATTGATACCATCCTTATTATATATTATTATTTTTTCAGACCATTTTCATTAGGGATGTACAATTTTATCATAATTCACAATAATTCTCAAGATGGTTTATCATTATCATTATTTATTGGGGGTATGTATTGAAATTTTGTTTGTTAGTATTGAAATACGAAAGATTATTTTAATTTTGTTTCACCACATTCATCTAAGGAATGCATTAGAGTTATTATGGTATGGGTGGGTCCAAAAATTACCTTGCCCCTTGATGTATCAATAGGTCTAATGGGACAAATTAGTTGTCCAATGTGAATGGGGTATTACCTATAAGTTTAAACATTATTATTAAATGACTAGAAATTATTTTTATTATGTTATAAATTATGCCTTACCCGATTTTCATATTAGTTATTGATGTTCCAAGACATTATTCGATTAGTTAGAATATACATGGTTATGTTTCAAGCACATGTGACTATTTAAATGGCGTTATTTTATCATCATTATTACAACCATATTATTATTCACATTAAAATTATTGATTAAATTTAATGTGTTTTATTTATTTACCTTAATATATTTATTATATATGATGTACTCATGATACCTTCAACTATATGCTTACCCTTACTGAGCATTAGATATCCCCATTTCTTATGCTTTATTTTCCCTATGATACATAGATGTGATTTTGAATAATTGATAGGGATATTCTAGGGGAATATGGAATTCTAAAATAAAAAACTATCTATATTTTATGTCTTTAATTGTAATGTGAATTTCATGTATGTATGTAGTTCACCCAAAAAAATAAACAATAATTTCCTTTTGGATATGATTACTTGTTTCTTATTCCAATGTAATAATGTTAGCACTAACTCTGGACTACTAGGGCTATAATATTTACGCAAAGTGTTCTTTTTTATACTATTCCAAATAATAAAACGAGAAACACATAAGAACCTAGGTTGTAGGTTATCATTTTTATATCATCCATCAGGGGATGGAATTTATATCTTTGGGATGAACTGACACCATAGACACCTCAATGGTATCATCCACCTATTTTATTTCTTCTCCCATAGTTGAGAGATATTCTACTCCCAACTACCTCCACTAGCATTTTTTGGCCCTCCCAGACAATAAATACTTCTTCTTTATTAACTAGAATGAGCAGTTCTAGCTATATACATATATCATGGAAAAACATATTTTACTACTAAAAATAATTACTAGTGTTGGATTAGAACCTATATCCATTGGGATTGAGACATGAGATTATAGACCCTTTTGGGTGCCTCTTTTCCAATCCTCGAAAAGGTACCCCTCATCACCAACAATCAAAATATAAAAAATGTTAGTTAATCATGTGTTTGTATCAATGTTAAATATATTAAATAGTTGTTGAGACTTACTAATTTTGAATTATTCTACTATTTTCACTCTATTAGGGGTATCATCCCTCTAACCATATCATCATTTAAATCAAACATGCGTAATAATAGTTCATAGATCACTTTAGCATAGGATATGTCCACCATCGAAGATCCTTATACACTAGAAATAACCATGATGTCTTCCAAAACATTCTTCAAGGATAGTTCTTTTATCCCTTTTCATTGAAAAAAAGTAGGTTGACATGAAATCCTAATCAAGTATTCATAAGAAAAAAGAAGCAATAGAAGGGGTTTTCAAAGTTTACCTTGGGGATTAGTGGGATTAATATTATCAAAAAAACACATAGCTCCCTACTAGTAAGTGGAATCACCAGATTGGTTATTTGGTGTGAGGCCCCATATATAATAGAGAGGGACACAAAATCGAGAGACTGTGTCCCTAAGTGTTCCACTACATAATCCATTGGTTATTACCATGTAGATTAATAATTATCCTCTTAATTTGTAGAGGTAATATCTTATTCACTTGATGATTTATAAATAGTTAATGTAATGAATGTTATTACTTTATAAAAAGAAAAAAATGTTACATAAAATTACATGATCCAGATTTACCTTTCTCTATGTGAGATCTTCTAGGTTTTACTTATGTGTTATTTACTTACTGTCAACACTAGAAAAGAATTTTTTAGTAGTTCTCTACATTGAGTCTGTATCAACGAAATGACCTATATATTCAATGCGAGTTAGAACATCTGGAGCTAGTAACTTTGAAACCATCACTTCTAGAGCTCACACTTCTAGAGCTTATACATTTCCAAGTATTTCAACATGTATGGAATATAATTGATTTTTATATGGGTTTTCCATGGAATAAAATTAATACCAAGACTCAAGATACATGATTTTATCAATCCTATATTAAAAATATATCATAGAATTGAATCATGAGATCCCAATAACTGGGAACTCCACTATATATATTTTAATCATCTTCTATGCGTTTTCTATTAAGATGGTCATCCGTAACTGATCCCATCCTCCAAAATCTCAATAATTACAATGTTTTCAAAAGTATGAATTATAAAGTATATGATCCTCCCAAACACTATGACTAAAATAGTCGTAGAAGCCCCAGAAATTTGACATCTCCCCCCACTCTCTTTAAGGGGGTCCCCTTACCTCTGGGTACAGAAGAATCAAAATCCCCAATTATATGATGTTACGAATACCTCTAGTATTCTATAATAACCATTTCTTCCAACTGAACTACATTATTTCCCATTATGTTAGCCCCTTCAACCATGACATACATTCCTTATTAATTCCCTTATGCTCCAACTAACTTATTTTCTAGGATAATACATCGTTGAAACACCGCCCTAGCATACACAACACCCAGAATTTCATATAGTCTTAAACTATAGTAATAATAGTTCCAACTAGTGACTACATGATTATCTCTCTAGACACATCATGAGTAAAAATCCCATCAATGTAACATAAGACTATGTAACCCTTCTTATAATATACACTACTATTCACATGTGATGTCATGAATCGGAAGTATTAGAACTAGTAGGAACATTATTCTAGGTTTAATGGATGATAATATGTGTAAACATAAATTGGTACCAAAAACAAACCAAACTATAAAAACTAAAGGTAAACCATACTGCATGTTGATATGATCCCCTAAACATAATTTATTGATCGATGTCAGATTCTCCATGACAATGTTGTGAATTGATTTCCTAACGGTGGGATTTAGATTGGTAATACTATTCTGGAATTCATACCCTCCAAAGTTCTATACTAACCATTTTTTATAAAAAAATATAAGTAACTATAGTAGTCCCTAAGAATGTACCCATTACTGGTGTTCCCAACCAAGTCCTAGATTCATGAATTCACCATAAAGATATAGTTAATCTAGTTGTTGGATGCCAGGATTACATCCATAACCTATTTTAATCATTGAATTCACATGTGTATATCTCTGAAAAACAACAACCATACACACAAGATTATTGTTATAAAGATTTTCAATATGACTTTGGAGAGATAGTCCTTCACACTTTATTCATATTGGCCTTGGCTAATAATAATCTTGTATGACCAAATATTATGAAAGTGTTAAACCCCATAGAATGGATTCAGTCACTCGGACCTTAAAACCTTAGGAACATTCGAAAAATATCGATCCATATCTTTAACAATTTGTATGGATAATGGTATGGTTTTAGGTACATCATTTATATTAAGGCATCTTGTATCACCATCACAAGAATTAGTGTTTTCTCCACATCGCCACATATACTATCTATTGGGAGGATTTCATTATACTAGAGGTTGACTGTATGGATCTAACCAAAGTGTTATAGATCCAATATATTGATCCTATCCTCCCCATAATGAATGTGGTAATGGTTGGTATATATTGAACAATTGCTCAATTTCATGGAAAAAATTTCTGGAAGAAGGTAGATATGAATCTAATAAATAAACATTGATTTGGGCATCCATACTTGAAGGATATAATCCCCAAATTCTTCACACATGTACTGTACCAAATACACCATGTATTACTCATCATTAAACTTCCATCATAAATGTGGATTCAAATCATTAGTATTTCCCTAATTTTTTTATGTTATAATATCCAATATGATTATTAGATAATGAGATGGTTTACCTAAACTATTTTTAATTCTTTGATAAAATTTTTTGTTTTGTTGTAGAGGGGAGAAATGGTTGTAAAATTTTGATCCCTCTAAACATTACCAGCATTAAATACATTATAAAAATGCATATTGTTATGTCACATGAATATTGTCCTATATGCAATGGGAAAGGTGATTTAAGTAATAAAACTAAGTCCACAGAGATGGAGTTGGATTCATAATATATATTCCTTATGCCACCAAGCCAACATATTTGGTAATTCGAGGTTCTTTGATTAGACCATACCAACTGAACAAATATCAGAATTCATAGTCACCTCCTTTCTCTGTGAAGTGGAACCATAAAATTTTAGGTATCATATTCAATTATATAGGGATAATTAGTATATATTGTTAGTGAAAATAATATAGCCTCACAACAATTATATATTTTTCACACAAGATTCTACTAATGAATAGACAATATCAGGTTCATACAATCTATTCTTGCTAAATATATTTTCTTCAAATAGAAGTGTCTCAAAAATGTAAATGGTTTTAATATAAAAGTGTTTACACCAGTTTCAGTTTTAATATAAGATATTTTTCAACAATTCACAGAATATCATGGTCCATACTCAAACCCTATCCCTATTTATATTCATATGTAGTCCAATGTTTCAAAATTTTTGTATCCAAGATATAAAAAACAAGAAATAAGTGATAGAAAATAGAAGGAATGTTGATAGAATTCAGTGTTTTCCTAATAATTATATCACATTCTTCCCATTTAGATCCTATTATATGTGAGGAAACATCATTGGGTTCTAGAAATATGCATCCATGGAATTGAGAATATTTATCAATTATAATTTGGGGAAACAATTATATATGAAAATAATTCAAGTAAAATAGAAATAACTTCATTCATATATTCATTATTTCATATAAATATCAAAAAAATATCACTATTCAAATTGATTTTTTTTTCAAATTAAATCGATCAATTATTTTGGAACAATATAGATCTCCACCAAAATTAAAATTGTGTAACTTCATGTAACTTGTAGTTGAGTGAGCTATACTTTAGAGAACCACACAAGTCCAATGATTTGTGGTTGTAATATTGGTGTAATATGTAGTATCATATGTGATCTAAAATTCCATAAAATAGACATTCATCTTCCATTTATAACGATAATCCTATATAAGTCAAAGTTTTATTCCCTTAGATAATGCAACTCCCATTTTCCAAAATTCACAAAACTAGAGACCCTTATTGATTCACATAAATGAGAAAGATATATAAAATACATCACAAAGGTCCATAAATGTATTTTAATTTTTTGAAATGATTTTACAATAATTTTTTCTTTGAAGAACATAGTTTTCAAAGTAAACAACCTCTATACGGGGCTCTATGTTTCAGACAATAAATAACTTTCACCAAACTCTTTCCTTTTCTATCTATGAAAGACATTTGTGCTTCAGTCCATTGCTTGAAAAACAAAGTGAATTCATGAATCATAAATTTTATATGAACATAGAATTGAAGAAAACCATTTTATGCCTCCTTCAGTTAAACACATTTGTGAATATTTTATTGGTCTTGGGACCAAAATCAAATTAATTTAATATTACCTTTATAGAACCCATTCACACAACCAGTATCATGGAACATTATTCCATAGTCTACTACAAGAAATGAATCCAAGAAATAACTTCTCCTCTTACTCAAAAACATAGTATCACTCACACTTAGACCATTCACCCCGAAAAAGGTCTAGAAAGCATAGATACCATTTTCTCCAAATAAATATTTTTGTATAAAAAAATATGTAAATAACCCACTTACACTCTTCCTTCATTATATTAGTATATATTCCACATACTAGGTGTATCCCCTAGTTCGATCATCATCAAGAGAAGTTGAGTTGGTTCACCTGATAATCTTTGCTCTACTTTTGAACGATTGATGTGTAAGAACCAATCTATCCAATGTAGATTCATGTATTGCAATGAGAACATACTCTGCGTAAGATATTGAATTGATTCCAACATCCTTAGTGTAAAATGATAAACTGTAACCAACATCCTTAAATGAATACATTAAACATAAATGTGCCCAATAATATTATAATATGATTCACTTTGTGATTAACAATGAATTACCCATTTAATGAGGAGGTTAGGCCAACTATGATGGGAATGATATGATCCCATATATTATTTGTATCCCTAGAGTATAATTCATTTATCATGGAACAATAATTCTTACCAAACATCATTTAATTTTTCATAGTGTGGTCCAATCCCACGAATATAAAATTTTCACCTTGAAATATATAAGTTTTGATTCCTATAAATTCTGTAGGGTATGCAGGATTCCTCTCTAATGTTCTGTCATGAAATCAACACAATTCAATCTCCCCAATATAGGCGATACCACCACACCCAATCAACTTTCTATAGTGTACCAAACCTCTCACCACACAATAAAGAAGTCCTCATCGAACATTAAACCATGAGTTCCCACATAGAATGTCAATATTTGATTTTAGAAAAATGTGATGAGTATATATGGGAATCATCACCACTGGTCATTAAAACCATGGCACCCTCTTGTGTGATGATCACATGTGGTCATATTTGATGAGCCATAGACACCCCAACTTGATGAATTAGAAACCCGAACCTTGTGATTAGATTAGGTAACCACATGTTATGATCCTGAGATTACTTATTTGATGAACACAAAAAATTATATGAGATGAGAATGAGATCAATACACCATTTCATTATTTGATTAAACTATTTTATTTCCTCATGGTTGGAGAGTGAGATCCCTTGTCTGACGAGCATTAGAATCCTATGTGTTGCGAAAGAAATATCATCATTCTCTCCTTAAGCGATGACCCTAAGATTCTTACCCTATCTAATCATAAAATTTCCACACCTAAGGATTTTATAATATATTTATATTCAAAATAAATTTATTTCTTTTATAACCTTTTTTACTCAAAATATCATGTTTAAATAGACTAATATATACTAATGAATCGTTATTATTAAATATGAAAGTTATCATCTAGTCGTTGGATTGGAGGGTTTTAATAGTATTAAATAAACTATGAAAAATTATTATTTATATATGTAAAAAGATAATTCAATAGTTTTCAATGTATTATAAGTAAAAATAAAATGTAAAAAAGAGATGTTTTTATAAAATACTATTTTTATGTGCACAATTTTCTTTTATCATAATAAATTAAATGATTCTATTTTGATAAATTATCGTAGTTAATATTTTTGATAATATATTCAATTAAATAATTCAAAAATATGCTTATAGTTCTTATATGTAATTGAATGAGGGTAAAACTCAGTTTTTTGAATAAAAATATATTTTTCCAAAAAATGTTGTATTTCATTTTACGCACTTATTTTAAAATAAAATTTATCTATAAATAGAAATTAGTTTTTTAAAATGGATAACATATTTGGTACTGTGATAATTGATATTATGTAATAAGGTAAAAATAATTTTTTATCTTTATGAATAGTAAATGAGGTAAAAATTCATTATTATGATAAAGGATAAAAGGGGTTAATGAGAGGTTAAACTAATGATACAAGGGATAAAATGACCTAAAAAATATATAAATCATGTGGAATAAATAAAATTATATTATTTCTATTAATATTTTTTAAATTGAGAAAATTTTTAGGCACATTGTCATGATAAAGACAATCATACTCTAATATTATTAATAATTAAAAGTGTGCCACTCACCTCACTAATAAATAAGAACCACATATCATATCTTCTTCACGAAATATTAGACCATTATCTGGACAAAAACATACCCAAATATCTTTTAGAATTACATATCCAAGTCTTATAGGTTCTTATCTTCATAAAATTCTAACCCAATGTTCATTATGAAGAGATTTAGAGGAGGTTTAACATAAAATAAGTATGTTCTCTCACAGATCTTATTTTTGTTTCTTTTTTTACATCCACCAAATTTGTTATATAAAGAATAAAAAAGTACTCCAATATCATAAATATTTATAAATGTTATTATGATTATGGAGAATCCATTTTGTATATCCTTTCCGTCTAATTGAAAATGAATGTATCACTCTTGTGTACGTGTGGACTACCACCTTGACAAACCGATGCAATTAGTTTTGCATCACAATCATTATTTGTTGGTTGTTACAGTGTATTTAATGTTTATATGTGATATTTATTATTTTTAAATTATAATATCTTTTTTACCTTCTTACCGTTGCATGATTAGTAAAATGATATTGTTGATAGTGAATACATGTGGTCTATTGTCTCCAAGAAGTTATGTAATTAATTTCCTGTAATGCATGTGATTGTTCTGAGTTCCTCAATTATTTATATATTAAAATGTGATAAACATTATTATAGGGATAAAATAATTTAATTAATTTAAGTTCCTAAATTAATCTAAATGGTGTTTTCTCATATAGATTGATGATGACACTATCATTAACCAGTTATTACATGATTGAGTGATGAACCATTTGTTCTATGGGATGAAGTATTTTTTTTATTTGGTTGATGAATTATAATTTTAATTTATGAATTGTGTACATATATAAATTTTGAATGATGTTTTTTTCAATAAAATCAATATAAATTTCACGTTATATCCCGATACATGATGTAAAGGTCAGGTTGCAATTATTTGATGTAACAATTGCAACTAATAAAGAGTATGTGCTATTATAAATTGGGAATGGTGATGAATTTAATTGTATTGAGATATATATATCCATATAAATAATAATGGACTTTATCAAATTAATTTATTAAATAAAATGGTTTCCAATAAATAGAAATTAAAATTTCCAAGTAAATTGTGTTTTCAATATACAATGTAATTGAAACTCTATATTATAGAAACCTATATGATGTGATATGAGATATTAACCCTTACCTAACCTTATAAATGGGTATTAGGTGGTATCATTTGAGACACCTATGATCTTCATCATCACCTAGACCTATTTTTAGGAGTATTCATTGAGGTGTGATTTGTTATAGGAAGGCTATATGGCTATCATTTCCTATTGTCACTATTTTATATCTACTATTAAGTATCTTCTGAGTTGTCTGATTAATAATTGTAAAGCTATTCTTCCACACCATCCATGATTCATGCATCTGGAATATGGATAATATTTTTCCCTCGATGTGGGGGGCTTTTAAACACCGATATTACCTCTTATAGTTACAATAGAGGGACCTCATGTTGAAAATCCACAGGGAACTAATGTCTTGTTAAAAGATATAGTCTATCAAATCATGTAGTTTGTACAAGGTTTTCACACCCAAAATTTGGTTTTTTATACCTAATACTTTTTTGGTTGTTAGTTCTTTAGGTTGAAGTTCAGTTGCTTTCCTGATGGAAAGTTTTGACTTCTTTATATTTTGGGTGTTTTTTAGCCCTGTGTATTGTTTGAGAATGATTTTTCTAAAACAGTGTGAGTGCCAATAGGAAAAATGCACACTTCTTTTGGTAGATCATGGATTTCAAAATATTATAGGAAACTATGGTGAATGAATTTAAAATTTATTTCTCATAATAAATAGATGATTTTCATTGATGGCACAAGGCTTCAAAAATTGGGTGGCTAACCCATGTAGGTGTCCTTTTCCTCCAGTAATGCTACACACAGTTGGTGTATGATTTAAAAAACTTTGTAGCCTAACTATGATACATTTACATAATATAAAAAAAATCAAAATTCAAATATTTCCCTCCTTATTTTTTAACACCAACTAGGGATTCTCCTCCCCCATTTGACGTGGGTGTAGAAGAGGGCCTCATGAAACCCTCCTCCCTTTCTCTACATCCTCCATTAAATTTTCTATATGAATGTAAGGATTGTCTCTCTTATATTTTGGTTAATATTATCCTATTATTCTCTATATCCCTTGGATCATTTGGTTTTTTTGGGTGGATTCACTCTTGGATGAATCCTAGAGGATCAGGTTGATATGTGGCTTGTGTTACATTGAATTTAAGGAGTGCATATTTTAACCTGATGATTTTTCTTCCTTCCTTGAGAGTTTCATCACATCTATACCTAATTGAGGTAGGTGTTTTCATCCATTTACTTTCAATAATGTTCCATATGATTATATAATGTTTCTAATTAAATTAAAAAATCTTAGTTACAATACTTGTGATGTGTTTAGGTAAATTGAAGTAGTGTTTTCATGGAAGTGATTTGATGAAGAATGGGTTTCCAATAGAATATATTTAGTAAGTATATATATATATACATGTAATGTTTTTTTAATGTGAAAATTAATCTAATAATTTTAACATGGTTATTTTGAAGTGTGTTTGGAAAAGTTGGATTTTGATTAGTTAGTATTTACTTGTGAATTTTGTTTTGTGTGTAAGTTGCTATGATTGGTGGAAGTTCCATATGTGATCCATTGATATGATATTTGTTATCCCATTCATTGACTACCATACCATTGGATGTAGTCACATCCATTGGTTCATGGGGTAAAAATATGGATATGCACAAAAATGATAAGGGATTTCTTGTGAAATATTTACATTTTCACCTAGATTTCAAAACACTTTTCTTTTCTCCTTTTTCCATTATTCCGCCAATTATTCCAATTGGATATTAAAAAAACCTAGTGTTTTATAAATGGTTCCTTAGTTTCAAAATGGTTACTTGGTTTTCCAATGGATTGAAATATGGTTTAGAACATGTTTCCTCGGTTTGGCATGTTTGGTGCTTTGGAATGAGGTTTGGTAAATATATGAAATAGAGGTCCATTTGGTAACTAATGAGGGTTTTCATTATTTTAATTTTAATTTTGGAAATTGTTTTGAAATGGAATTGTATTAAAGTCATAGTGGATCAGTTGGAACTTTTTTTTGGCTTCTTAAAGTGTTTTCAATTTGAAAAGATGTGTAGGACCATTTAAATACATTGGATTGTTCGATGTGTGACTGGTGCCTCTATGGTAGTCACTTTAAAGAGAGGTTCATCACATAGGTTGTACCAGTGTTTGGGCTAGACAATATTGGTAGAATTTTAGGGTTATTTGTTTATTCGACATGTGTGTGGACCCCCTAATTCCCCATTTACCACTATAATGCGATTCTTTGGGTGCCATCTAGAGGGTTGAGAGACAATTTTTTGCCGACCCTTACTAGAAAGGTTGGTACACCCCATATTTACTGATAGTCTAGGTGGGATGTACTAATAGTGAGTCTGTTTGGTGGCATCTAATTGGTTATTGACTATGGATCTTCCACATACCCCGATAGGTTATTCTAAATCAAATACATAAAGGGTTTTCATCTAGAGATTGTTTTAAAATAACAATGATTATCTATCCATATGTTCTATTCTACTCTATTTCAGATTGGTTATTAGTAATTCTATTTTATTCTTTCTTGTTCCTTTTTATTTATCTTTATCATAGAACTATTTATTAATTAAATTTAGTTACATAATTGGAATATAGTTTTAAAAATAGGAATCAATTTTTAAAAGGGAATATATAGAAATAGATGGTTGGTTCATTAAAATAATATACCCCATTTTCTCTATTTATTTAAAACTAGTTTTTATTGTTTTTTTGGTAAATTAAATATATGAACTCTATAATGATTTCTTACTATGCTATTTATTCTCACACCCTACCAGTATAACTTGAAATCAGTAGGACTAAGCTATTTTCAAGGCTCATTTTTTTGGTTCTGTTATTCGTTTGGAGTAGGATGGTCTTGTGGTTTGTGGTGACAAAAGAGTCAAGTAGAGATCTTGTCATTCATAGTTTGGTTTTAGTTTTGTTTGGTAGTTTCTATTTTATTTAGTTGTTGTTTTATTTAGATGTAGTTTTTTATTACATTAGTTTATTTATTAGTGGTTTTTCATTGTCCTCTAGTTTTGGTAATTTTATCACAGTATTTATTAGGTTTATTTCATTCCCAATGTGACATCATTGATGATATACACTAGTTTTTATCCTGAGAGGATCAAGAATGCTACTCAACCCATGTCTAGGGGTTGGTCTGGGGTCAAGTTGGACAAAATCCCGACATTTTTTAGTGAAAAAACTGTCATATAAAAGTAATTCTTTATTTGGGACATCGGGTAGTTGGATATTAGGATTGTCGAGGCTCTGGAGGTAGGTGTAGGAATACCATCATAAACTCTTTCAAGTACTGGTCCTTGATTTTCTCAGGGTTGTTTAATTATGATTTAAGTCTCTTTTTGTTTAGGGTTATGGATGGGGAATGAAAAAGGAGGTGAGCTAGTCATTTGCAGTGGGATTGCATGGATTAGTAAACCATGAGGGACTCGAGTAAATATTTCAAGTTCCTCTTAGTGGTTGGTGTTTTCTTGGGAAATTCCCGGTAATCATACTACTGGGTTGTTCATGGCCACTAGTTCCCAATCCCAAGAGATTGGTGCGAGTAATGTTCTAGGTTGGTTTCAGATGGCGTGTATGTATTTTAAAAGTTTAATAGGTTCTCATATAAGGGATTCTCAAAAGGAAAATGATCTTTTGTTTGGTTTTTTACAGTGAGCTTTGTTTTTAAATTGGATTTTAATGTGTGTAGTGTATTATTAAAAGTGTATTTTGGATAAAGAGGATTTTTATTTCTGAATAAATGTGGGTATTTTTAAAAGAGGATGTTGGTTTTTTTGTGTTGTTTGGATTTTGATAAAAATATATTTGGTCGATATGTTAATTTTTAATGAGTTTTGGGTGGGTATTGATTTCAGTTTTGTGGTTTTTTTCATTTCTCAGATAATTCCTCCGAAAAAGAGTCCCAATGTTTTTATCATGTATTTTCAAGTAGTTGGCCTTACCCAGGCTCCTAGCGGGGTGGGATATTTAAGTTATTGTTTGTTATTTCCAATCATTCATGGTGATCAAGGTCCGTTAGAGGTTATATATTGGCTTCATGAAGTCGAATGTGCCTTTAATGAACTGGTAACTCATGAAGTTTTGAGAGTGAGTGATGTTTTGAGTTAGTTTAGAGGCCTGAGTTTGGATGGGTGGAAGGTGATATTCCGAGTATAATTGAAATATGGGATGTTTTGGTATGTGTTTAAGTCTAATTTAATCTAATGATTTTTAACTTAGGTGGTGAAGGTAAAGAAAGTGGTGGATCTCATGAGTGGTCAAAAGTGTTAGCATATGGTTAAGCCCTATACTGACCACATGAAGGAGTTGGTTTTATTTTATCTAGAGATAGCATTAGTGGATTGGATAGAAGATCCTCATTTCATTTGTGTCCTCTCATTAGAGATTAGGGATAAATACATCTCTTCTGGAGATATTTGGTTAAGGAAGATTGTGGAGAAGTTGATTATAACTATGTTGGTTCCTAGAGAGCAGTCCAGGGATGATGGAAATATAGTACCTCATAGCATTGTGGAAGGTTCCCCATCTAGTGAGAAGAGTGTTCCAGAGGAACCTATTCCTGAGGAGTCTATTTTTTCAGTTCTGACTTCTCATTCATCGCACTGCTTTCCCATATTCTTCTTGTGTGGTCAGCTCAAGCATTGAAAGTGTTCTTTCCACAATCCTATAAATACTTGTCGCAAATGTGGACATTTAGACCACATGTGGAGGTTCTAAAAGTAATGTTTCTAGAAAAGGATGTATTTATTAGAATATTTATCCTCTTTTTTATAGGGAAACAAATGATTGACGATATCAGGTCTACATCCATAGCTCCTAGAGTGATTCTCTTCATGTTGTCAGGAATCATAAAGTGTGTGAGGAACCATGGTTCATCTTTTGTCTCCATTATTGGGGAGAGAGTGGCTTCATCTTCCATATTTCTGTTTTTATGGTTTTTGTGTGTTCATCGTCATTGTAGACGTAGTGGGGGTCTTATTTTCTTTTATGTTTTATAGTTGTGTTTCATTATGAGAAAAATGTGTGGTGACCCATTTTGTATTGGATTTGTTTTTCGGTTGAGTTTGTTTTTAAGATACTTAGACTTTGCGTAAATGATGAATCATAAATTTGGTTCCATGTTTTGTTCTACTTCCTCCCATGGGTTTTTCATTATGTCGAGTGTTTGGATTGGGTTGGTATTTTTTAGTGGATGGGGTTTTGGATCGTGTTTTGAGTTCCCATCTCAATTCTGTTGAGTGGTTTGATTTCTTATTGTGGGGATACCAACCATGAGGCTCCTAATAGGTTTCTTAAGAGCTAACCAAGAGTGAATTTTGGAGAAAAAGGTCACACTGAGATTCATAGTGCTGTTCTATTTTGTTTATTTTCATGTTTGTATTTCTATACACATTTAGATAGTTTAATTTCTGGGGAATAGTGTTCTTTGTGATGTGTAGAATTGCCTCTCCTGACAATATTTTGTCTTTTAATTTATCATTTTCTCGGTTTTGGTTATTCTTATTTAGGTTCAGGTTGAGTTATCGATGGTTTGATTTTGTGTTTCGAAGTTTTTGGGTGGTTTTTGGACCCATAAATGGTTTGAGAATGGTTTGGATAAAATAACAAGAGGCCCAATAGAGACCATGAACCCTTATTTTAGTGGGTCATATATTGTTCATGGTTTGAGGAAACCATGTGAAATGGATCTATCAAATGATGTAGATGAGTTTAATGGTTAGCACACAGTTTCCTGAACTCTATGACCATCCTATGTAGGTGTCCTCTACCACTAGTGGGGGTATAAATGGTTGGTTCACGGTTTGTAAAACCATGATATCTTACCATGTGACTTTACTAGATTCTCAAAAAGTAAGAATTCCAATCATTACTTCCCAATGATTTATTCTCATCTCGGTATTACCCTCCCCATTTGAGTTTGGTGCACGAGAGGGCCTTCAAAGACCCTCCTTCTTTTCCCTCCTTCCCCCATTGAGGATCCATTAAGGTTTTAAGGTGTGTTTCTTTTATATTATGGTCAATTTTCTCCTGCTCATCTCATTCTTACTTGGTTCCTCATGTTTTCATTGGTGGGTTCTCTCTTGGCCAAACCCTAGTGTCTATTTGATATGTGTCTTTTGTTTCTTTTATGTTATGGTTTCTGGGTTTCCAATTAAGGATTGTTCTTCCTTCTAGGAGACATTCAACTCATTATCACATTATTGAGGAAGGTACTTCCATCCATTTCCATTCTGTCACCTTCCATTTGATGCTGTAATATCTCTATTTAATTTATAAATTTCATTCTCATTCTTAAGATGTGTTAGGATAAATGTTAGTATTGTTTTCATGTATGATATTTGATGAAAAATGGTTTTCCAAAATATTTCATTTAATAAATAAATAAATATATATATATATATTCATTTAACGTATTTTATAAAATTTCAATTGATCATATAATGTTAAATTGTGTGTTTTTAGTGTGTTTGGCCTATGTTTTATTTTGGGTAGATTAGATTTCCTTGTGAATGTTGATTTGTGTGTGAGTTGTTATGATTTATTGAATTTCTAGTGGAGATCCTTTGAGTTGGTCTATGGTTTGTATTTCATGGTTTACCATGGATGATTCATTGGATATGATAATATCCAAATGTTCATGGGTTGATCCTTTGGATAGGAACACAAATACTAATGGATTTCTATTGAAATATTTACTTTTAAACAAGGATTTCAAAATAATTTTCCTTATTCCTTCCTTTCTTTCTTCCACACTATCTTCAAAATTGTTCTTCTAAAAACCCTTGAGTTTTCATAATGGTTCTTTGGTTTCTATATAGTTACATGGTATTCAAATGAATTAAAAATATTTTTTTACTGTGTTTCCTTGTTTTGGCCGATTTGGCACTTTGGAATGAGGTTTGATAACTAACTGATGTAATGGACCATTTGTCACATATCTAGGGTGTTGTATGTTTTTATTTTATCTTTGGAAATGGTTTAGAAATGGATTTGGGTTTGAAATGATAAATTCATGGTCGATAGTTTTTTTAAAAGGTTTTAAAGTGACATGATGTGTTGGCCTAGTTGAAACTTTTGGATTGTTCGATGTGTGATTGCTTACTATATAGTATTCCCTCCAAGGAGAGGGTCCTCACATAGGTGGTTTTGGTGTTTGGGAAAGGAAAAATAGTGGGATTTTTTGGTTATTGGTTAATTTAGTGTGTGTGTGGACCTACTAATTCCCCATGTAATACTTTCATGGTATTTTTGGGTGTCACCTACCGGGTTGAGTGTAAGTTTCTTATTGACCTCATTTAGTTAGATTGGTTCCCCTAGTTTTGTGGATAGGCCATGTGTGATTTTATAATGGTTAGGCTAATCTAGGGAATCTAGTTGGTTTATGACTATAGAGTTGCACCATATGTCAACAGGTGAGTCCTAACCGAGTAAGTATAAGGATTACTTCTAGATATTTTATTTGAAATGTACATGATTATCTATCTATATGTTCTATTTATTTCTATTGAAATTTTGTTATTATTCTTATTATTTTTTTCTTTCTTGTTCTGTTTTGTTTTTTATAATATCCCTATTTATTCACCCTATATGGTTACTTAAATTCAATTTAGATTTCAAACTGAATATCTTTTTTTAAAAGGGAATATCTAGAAGAATGTGTTTGGTTCATTAAAATTATAAAACATTATTTTATATATTTATTTCAAACTAGTGTTTATGGAATTTTTTGGGAAAGGAAATATATGGATTCTATGGTGTTTACGTACTAAGATTTTCATGCTCACACCCTAATTGTGCCACACACTGTTTTTAAAACAGAGCAATTTTGTAGGTTTAGGTTTCTGGTTTGGTTATTCCTATTGAGTTGGTAGGTCTTATGGATGGTGTTGACTATGGGGTCATTTGGATATCAGGTCATTGTTTGTTTGGTTTGGGTTTTGTTTTTTATTTTCTCTCTTGTTAAGTTGTTTTATTTGTATATGGTTCTGCATTATTGCTTTACAATTATTTTTGGTTTATTGTGTGCTCTGTTTCAGGTATTTGATCATGGTTGTTGTTGGCAATAAATTATTCCCATAGTGACATCATTATTTCCTAACACTATTTTTTATCTTTGGAGGATTGAGAACGCCTCTTGGGTCTTGTCCAATCTGGACTGGGAGTCGGGTTGATAAAATCACATCATAGTTCAGGAAAAGAGTGTTATATGACATGCCCTACTATGGGAGAGTTTATGTGAGAATTCCAATTATAGAATCCTCCCATCGTTTTAGGTAATGTAAGTCCTTAGGCTATTCAATATGTAAGGAGGTGATTCTATCAATCCTTGTACATTTTCAGATGCATCTAGAGTAGAGGGTAAATATTACTACCAACAAGCGACATAATTATACCAAATGTGGGTGAGATGTCATCCTTAAAGCCAAATGTCCTCAGGGTATGGATTGGGCGGGCATCCAAACAACCTTTTATGATTACTTATTCATATATATGTTTAGATAAAACCGTGATTGGTAGTTTATGCGCCTAAAAATGTTTCCATGTTAGTGATGGAGTATTCATCTCATTTTATTGAGCTTCAGCATTTGACACTGACACTGATTAACATTGAGTTTACGTATACAATATTTTTTGAGGATGGGATCATGTACATAATCCGATTCTAGTTGAATATTTTCTGGATGACTACCATTTTTCAGATAGTAACATATGAATTCATTATATAGTAGAACCTAAGGAAAAATGGAAATGTTAAATATCTTAGTTCAATTTTGAGGATGGGATATGGTTTTCATGGAAGCAAGAAATGTTATTTCAAAGGTTTATATAGTGGAAGCTCCATATGGATGAAAAACAAAAATAGATATGTGGTGTTCCGTCAGTGCGGTAGGGAAGGCCATAAGAATCCTTTGTGTAAGAGTATTTTAATCGAGTGCCAAGATTGTGGTACAGTGGGTATCCTTCAGCATTTTTGTTGTGTTTTTTTCAGTGACTAGCCAGAAGGGATATGTACCAACACTACATTCACGTACATGATTCATAGATCTATGTTATTCTAGGAGATGGTATACTACCAACTGATCAGGATGAGGATGTTGATGTGGATTAGGTAGTAAGACAGTTGATGTTCAGTGCCAGCAGGACAAACCTACCTAGGTTAGTTAGGTTACATCTCAAGGCTATGGTTTGGGCCATATATATGTATTATATCCCGCACATGAATATAAAATTACTTGGAATTCCATATTATATGATAAAATTCAAGTGTCCTTGACAATATAATCTACCTTATTTTATAAAAGTGCATCACACTCTTTCATATCTGTGGTTTTATGGAATTTATGCACCATGAAATGAAGTACTTATGTGGATTAATGACTCTCAACACACCGTTAAGTGTCTGAGTAGAGAGAATACTCTAGTGAAATGTGTTATCCTATGAGATTTGTGGTTATATTTTCATTTGAAAATTTTCTCTTCTAGATGACCCAGTTTGACATCCTTCTATGTATGGACTGGATAGTGCCTTATCATACCCAAGTTGATTTTTATCACTAGATGGCATTATTTACATCACCCAAGGGAAGAACGTATATTAATACGGTTTAATGGGATATCCAGGCATGTTGAGATATACCCAAGAAACATGGGATGGGTAGGGTGATGACCCGGATGTCATGTGTCTTCATGTGGAATCAATGAATGTGGCTTATAAAAATACCTCGTGTGTTGTATCGTTTTAGGGACTTCTTCCCCAATGAACATCAATAGTTGAACTCTTATTAGTGTGGTGGATTTCACTAACTTGATAATTCTAGGAGTGACACCAATGTTTATTAATCCATATAGGATAACACTGACTAAGTCCATGAACTCAAGAAGTAGTTGGAAGACTTTAAGGGAATGTGTTTTATATTACACAATACCTTAACATGGGGCTCACCAATCCTTTTATACAATAAGGAAGATAGTACCTTCACATTTTATGTGTATTACCAATGGTTGAACTAGGTTACGATGAAGAACAAAAATCCACTTCCTCATATAGACGACCTCCTCAGCTGGCTTCGAGGAGCGACAATTTTCTCAAAGATCGATTTGATGTAGAGCTACCATTAGGTGAATATTAGAATATTATAAATACCTTGTAAAACATTCCAAAGCTGATACGAATTGTATGGGTACTTGTTTATATAATGAAGTCTTACAAACATGCCCACCATTTTTATGGCCTTGATGAATCAGGTTTTCCATCTGTATCTATATTCCATTGTGGTAGTCTTTATGGAATATATATTAGTGTATTCTCATACCCAACACAACCATGAAAAAAATCTTGAGATCGTGTAAAATACACTAAGAGATAACCAGCTATATGAAATTCTCAGAAAATTATACTTTTGTATTGATAAGTTTCACTTCAGGGGTCATGCCATTTTTTTGTTTGGCACATGTATTGACCTAGAGATGGTGAAAAAGATGGATTACTAGGATTATCCCATGAATTTATTTTATATAGTTAGTTTCATGGGGTTAGTTATATATTTTTGGTGATTCATCTTGGATTTATCAGTCCAAAAATTACTTATTACATTATTGACTAAAATGGGGTTGAAATTTATATCAAATGAATATTTTGAAATAACATTTCAGGAGTTAAAATGTAGACTGTAATTATTAGTGGTCTTGATTCATCTAGGGTTGTGTAGAATCTATAATGTTTACTGTGATTCATTAGGAATCAGGCTAGTATAATTTTTGAAGTAGTATAATCAATTTGTCTCATATGAGTCCCTCCATTTGAGACTTAATGCGAATAATTACCCGATGCATGACCTCAAGATGGTAGATGTGGTTCATGCTTAATGTTTCTATAATAATTACCTATTTTTTGACCAATATGATATTTACACATATTATAAAATTCTCAAATACATATCCGCATAGCGTTATGTGAATTTGATGAAGATCATGTGGGTAAAATTCCTACATTTAATCAAATTTGATCTTTCTTATAAATTCGAAAAGGGTAACGTAGTAGAAAATATCCTCATATGGACTAATCAGACACATTCTATCCTAGAGTCCAATAGTGGGTGGATGTTGAATTCCATATTTTATAAGATACACATGGAGGTTCAATAAGGTCATGGGAAACCTATTTAAGAACATTTAGCAATGAATTCTTCCATTCTAGAATAGTTGTGGTTCATACAACTTTTAGATCTTTAGGGCCTCGTCCTGAGGGGATGTGTCTCTAGTGAGAACCCACCACCTAGGTTGGTTGTTGATGAGAATGGGATCTTTCAATTCCATGAACGTATATAGGTTCCTTTATAAATATTGGAGTTGATTCTAAAATCTCATGCCTATGTTTGGGTATTCTACTCGTTTCATTCTATGATGAACTAAGAGGTACATAATTAATGTTGGTGTCCATGTATTCAGAGGCAGATTAGATTGTTTAGCACTCAATGATCCACCTATTAGCAGTTGAAGCATGATAACCAGTGAAATTCTATACATATAAATCCTCTATCTGCGATTGAGTTTAAATTGAATCAAGTAACTATGGAATTTGTGATGGGTTTTTTGGTACCCCCTTGAGGCAGTGATGTAGCATCGGTGATCGTTGATAGGTTGACCAAGGTCTCACACTTTCTACCAATTTTAGAAAACTTTTATGTTGATAATTGTTTGGTAGTTCCTTGAAATGCATGTTCTAGTTTTAAGAATCACTACTTCCTGGCTGTTTTCCATTAGATTTAGTCATTGAACCAGAAACATCCAACAATTCTTTAGCCGAATGTGACCTACTTTCCAAAGGTAGACGTTCATTACGTTTGATCTTTATTATACTTAATAATGTGCATTGGTCGAGAGGATGGGAGTTCGGACTCATCACACCCTTTTGGTGGAAATTATTTTCTACTATGGGACTCTCTTTTTAATTTTATGATATTTTCATGAAACCTTATTAATTCACCAAGTATAACATCTATTTCCCTTGGAATTTTCAATCATTTATTAACATGTGTAAAATTTAGAATCATCAGTATGTATGTAAGTTTCTTCATTAATGGAGATATTTTTATGTATTCAAGGTTCTCCATCAATGGTATCCTCTATATACAATTTCAAAATTCTTTTAATCATCGTTATGATGATACTGGTTTTTATTCCACTCTGTGGGTCACTCTGGAATTTATTTTCATCCTATGAGATGAAGGATTGTTTTGATATTGGGATCATACCAATAAAATGGGCTATCTACGTATCCTTGTGAAAAGAATAATAACCCTTAGAGTTCAGTTCCACTTAATGGGACACATCATACCTTTTAAGGTCATCTGATAAGGGTTTAACCATATGGTTTAATTTAATTTGGTAATGAAATCTTAGTGAAAAGTCATTAGTAGAAGTTTGGTGTGGGACTTATGTCGAAACAACACAATGAACTTGGAAAGGATATGGGTATCCATGTTAGATTAGACCCTATTGGGAATATAGATCAAGGAGAACATGGTTAATTTTAATGTCTGGTTTTGAACCTCAACGAGGATTCCTACATATCCCACGTGGATGGGAATCAAATCCCACTTAGTTCGATAGAGCTCATAAGAGAGTATAGTCTTTTGAGAGAAATGAGTTTGGGATGCATCTTGAAAATAATTCCTTGATGATTTTGGGGTTTAATTTTGGGCTTATTACTAAGGAGGATGCCCATATTAAAGGAATTGTGGTTGGATTCCTAAAGAGGATAGGCAGTGAGCTTGGGCCCTTGGAGGGATTCTTACGTATCCTGGTATGAAAAAGAATCAGGGTTCTCGTAGTTCATTCACTGTGGGTGTTTGTGAAAATGTTGTAATCATCATGAATCTCTAATCCCATGTGATTTATTTTTAGTGTGAGAAACAATAGGTTGTGAATTATTAAATAATGAAACTCATTTTTCCTACTCTACTGGTGGATGAATGAGAGCCTACAATGGCGGCAGTGGAAGAGGGTGAGGTGATGAGCCCTCCCTCTATTCTCTTTACATTAGACAAGGGTCCAATGAAAGTAAGAATGGTTGAAGGTTATGGGATTACACCAAGATGGCTTCCCATGGTGAAAAAGATCAATGGTAGAGGGAAAGGGTAACGAATTTCCATTTGCCAATCTCTCCTATCATCTTTGGCACTGAAGAAGAGAGGAAGAGCAGTGATGCTACCTCCTATAAGAAATTCTAGGGTCTTTTCCAGGATGGTTTCCTGAAACGGATCCTAGTTTGGGGAGAGACTTTTCCTTTGGTTTTATGGATAAGAAAGTGTGAAAATTACATTCCCTACAAGATATATGAGGTTCCAGGTCGTATCTTTGAGAAGGGAGTGGTAAGGATCTAAAACCTCCTCCAAACTGGGAACTTACCAATAATGTTCTTGGGAGAAAGGCCCATGTGATTGTGAATATACAAACCCACAAACACTCCATGAACCCTAACCCCATTGGGAAACAAATGTGGGAAACCTTTGACTGTGAATATACAAACCAAAATAAGATACATGATAGGGTTCCTTTCCTGAATTATTGATAAGTTATAAGTATTTGGTAGAGGTGTCAACATAATCCCTTTTAGACAAGGGAGACAAGGAAGAAGAAGCCTTGTCATGAATGGATTTGAGGAAGGATTCATGGATTTTAGACTGAAGAGAATAAGTAAATCAAATCGGGGTGCTCAATAAGACAAGAGAATGAAACTATTGAAGAACATGTAGACTTGGGAGACTTGATATTCACTTGAGCGATTAACAACATGTATGGAAATACTAGGGTGAGACTTGGCTCAAGCGTTCAAGAGTATTCACAGGTCATCCCAAAAGTGGGGTGCTCAAGTTCCTATGAATGGAATAGATAGAGGGAAAGTGATTCTAATTTAGGGAGGTGGGTCCCTTTAGGCATGCAAGTGTTATGGTTGTCAAACAGTAAAAGGACTTATGTCCAATGTTCCTCCCTTAAATCCTCTGCTAAAGGTATTGAAGAACTACCTTGAATGTTTAGGAAGACTTGGGAGAAATAACTATGGTGACGAGACCTAAACTTGTGGTTCAGGGAAATTTTTCTGTACAAATGAAGACCTAAAGGGACTATTTATAGGAAAAAATAGGACCTTGAGAGAGAGGATCATGGTTGCGTTAGAGGGTTGATGCCCATTTTTGGCGTGCAAGTCGTTGGGCGCTGGAATTGTCAGACTGTGAAATTTTCAAGCCCAGTACTGGCCATTTTTGAGGAAAAGTTCATGAAAAAAAATTCATGGTGTATATAATGATGTTGGGAATATTTATATTTGGGAAATTTTATGTCTTAATGGTGTTCCCAATTCTATCATATTAAACTATGATTCTTTGAATGCATTGTGGTTTTGGAAGTGTTTTCTGAAGGTACTTGGTTTGTAGGTTCTCTTGAGTATAACATATCACGCTCAAATAGACATGTAGTCTAAGTGGATGATAAGGTTGTTAGAGGAAATGATTTGGCATTTTTCCTTGATTTCATTGGTTCTTAGGAGAGTAATATACCTATCATTGAGTTTTCCTACAATAAATGTTTTTTGGAAATGATTTAGATGGCTCCCTATGAGGACCTTTCCGATAGGTCGTGATGTTCAACTATGTTTTTTAAAGGTATGTGAGATAGAAATATTGGGTACTCATCTAATTTAGGATACTTATAGAAAGTAAAACTCATTAAGTAATGTATGATTACATCTCAGTCTAAGAATAAGTCTTATAATTATCATCATTTTCTACCTATGGAGTCTGAGGTGGGACATCAGGACTTTCTATGTGTTTTATTTGGATTAGGTCATATACAGATTTTGATACAGGGAAAGTTATCATCTCATTAGATTTGTCCCTTTGTGGTCATGGAGGGAATCGATACAATAGCATATTGGTTGCGATTTTCTCATCGGTATTATTACACGCATGAAGTCTTCCACATATCCTAGATTTTACATTGTCATTATTACCCATATCAGTTGATAGATTCTGAGGATATTTAGTTAGAGGGAAATATTTCCATAGAGGAGAATCAAATACATATCTTCAATCAGATCATGATGTCTCTTCGAGGTAAGTTTGTTCCTTTAGTCTAGGTGCTATAACTACATGATCATGTATGAGAAAAGGCCTGAGAGAGATAGAGGATGATGTACAAGCTCATTGTCTGAAATATCGCTTTGATGAAGCTTTACCGCCCTTGGAGGGGTAACATGGGGATGATTGTTTATGGAGGAGAGGGTGTAATGTACCGAACATTCGGTGAGGTATATTTTCTTCTAGTTTTTATCAAACATTCATTGAGTTTTATTTTTGGCATAGACCTTGGTGAATGTGCCCATTGGCTTGTCAGTTAGCTTTTGAGGATAAGGAAATAGGATGGCTAAAAAAATGTTTTTGACCAAATACACAGCATGTAATAAAAAAAGAATCTGTATTTTGATGGCCAAACCCCATTCATAAAATATAGAGGATTTTCCCTAGTAGGGAATGAACATACATTACATGATGTGTAATTTACATACACATAGTGTAAATGTATGAGATATATATTTTTTTTATAAAAAGAAGTTAGGTCCACTTTTTGAGATGATATTCCCTATTTTTAAGTTTTCCATATATTATTTTGATATCTACCAATCTAGATCAAATTAAATGTTGAAAATTGATGAGTGGTTGTTTACGAACATATGGTACGTGGTACAAAATTTTCTGGAAAGTCTTGTTGCATTTATTTTTTGAACCACTATGTCGTGAACCTAACATCTTTGGTAATTCCTTAAAAATGATTTATGAATTATGTTGAATTGTTTTCCATAAAAAACATGGTCCTAGATAGCAGTGAATCAACACCTTCATTGATTGCGTTGATATGAGCCATTATTATGGATGTACCATTATTAAAATGATTAGTTCCCATTTACATTAATATTTTTAAACACCTTTGGGGTGTGTTTAATCATGTAATAAGTGTTTTATATTGTGAAATAATTTTAAAAAGTTGATTGGCCTTGTGTTAGGCCCTAATGCTTTATGCCTTAACCAACCGTAATTTAATTAAATGAATATTCCAACTGGATTAAAATATTATGAATATAATTCCTTGATAAAATGCTATGCGATCCTAATAGAATAACCATATATTCTTGAAATGATGAGATATATACAAGAGATTCCATTTTTGGATGACCTTGGATAGGCTCATCATTTTTTATAATTAGATTTGTTGATTAATTATATATACACCAATAGAGAGAATTTGTATGCCTTATATGGGCTCACCACATAGTTTCCCTATATCAGCATGAGTGATAGTGGTTCCCTATGGGAGACACTATAGATAAGATCAGTGTCTAGATCTTTATACTAGGCCATGAGTGATACTTAGTCTACTATGTGGGATACCAGGGATGAGATCCGAGGGTTTTGTATCACTCCATACAAAGAGTGGTACTTGGGATTCCATTTATGGGTCACATTGGACAAAATCTTATATTATTGGGAATTTATAGTTCCACTACAAAGATTCTTGGGATTCATTTTCTGATCAACTTGGGCGGTCTTAGGTTGCCTCTAATTAAATTCAAAAGATGAATGTTATGTTAAAGAAAAAGATTGCAAAACTATTTTCTATGGACGCATCATCCAAGCCAAATTAGATGCTTGAATTCAGTCCAAATTTCAATTCATTTTTATGAATACATATTACAGTTAAACCCATATCATACATGTTCATGTAATGATTAATTTAGATACATATTCCTATTATCAAAGAAGGTAGTGTTAGTCAAGTATCCTAGAAGAGCACTTACCAATATGTTTTATTTATATATTAATTTATTACATATATGATGTTCTCACACACTATTCATTTTATATGAATGGATTTGATTTCTCTAGACACTATTGGTGGTGGAATACTCAGTATATATCACAACCCTCTTAGGATTCCTTAGCACCTAAAAAACCATTATGATTACAAGTGTATATAAAGTAAAGCATCAAGCTTCTGATACTTATGTTTGGGTAGTAGGATTGATTTGGAGGGAAGATGAACAAACCCAAATTTGTGATTGTAGAAATGGTGGGTTTTAACTTTTTTTATTTTTTAGCTACGTGATGTGATCATACTAATTTTGTATCTATTAATTAATCATACATCAACATTTAATATTTATTATAAGTTCATTTATTATTCCACTAATAATTGTTCTTTTATGTTTCCAAATATTACCATTATTTTATACCACTATGTTACACTATCATAAATTAGGGAATAATCTCCCCACAGACACACCCATGTCTGTAACTATCAGTCGGTAGCTTTTGGCATATATGGAGTTGTTCTTGGAATCAGGTGGAAAACCAACCTGATGCAACACTTAGTGGCTTCCATAGCGGAGTGTTACACCTAAAAATTCACCGTTATTGAAATTTATCAAAAATCAAAAAATATATCTAAAAATATCCAAAATATTCGTTCTCTTAAATTATAATCTGTTAAAAATACTCTATTTTTTAATGATTGACTAGTCTTGTAGACAAATTAGGAAAAAATATTTTTATAAGCACAAATCTCCCCCGGTATATATGCATATACAATATTAATATAATAATGAAATATATATATAAATTTTCTATAAGTATTAATTAATATTTTATTATCGTCTTGTATATTCAAGGATATATAAAATATAATATGATTATGTACTAATTTTTCAAAATATTGGGAAAACACTATCTTTATAAATAAGTTAAAAGAATATGAAATTCATTATTAATTCTAACAAGCAGTAAATCATTTCCTTGAGAATTTAACAATTCATAAAAGTATATGGATAATAAGATTATAGATTTATTAAAGGTAGAACAATTTCTTGTTTTTTAATGTTGATAAAAAAATTAAAATAATCATGATGTTATGATTCTAAAATGCTAATTTTTGACAACATTTTCTAAAATATTACAGAATCTAGTGGTTCATAAATATGTCAGCATGCATTTTTCTTTTGGTAAAAACTACGAACTAATATATCATTTATTTAAATGATTAATAAAAAAATGAAATCTAAAATTGATATTCATTGTTTAAGAGTGTTGAAAATGAATTTTAGAAATATAAATATCACTTAGACTATCATATAAAATTGAAATTTTAGCAATAATAATTTTAAAATCACTTACAATATAATGAATTTAATATATTAAAAAAAATAGAAGAAAAACATAATCATACTTGAATTTAGATAACGAAAATGATAGTATTTTCTAATAAATATATCAAATTTAATTCTTCTTGAGAAAAAGACAAAAACCAATTATACTTTTTCCAGTCAATCTTACAACCTACAAAGTCCGAGTTAGAATATGATAAAAAATTAAAAAAATATAGTTTTAATAACATAATCTTATGATAAAAGTTTCATTGATATAATCTAACATCCATATTAACATATTTAAGATTACTTTCCATAATACAGGAAAGAACTATGGAAAATAAAAAAAACTAATAACATTGTATCCAGTGTATATGATGTCAAATAAATTACGGTTACTATAATTCCTCTACACATTTTAACATTGAAAAACTTCTTTGATTCCTCAATACCCATCCTAGATACTCATCTTTTTTTAAATAGACATTCAAGAATCACTGATAAAACTTTTAAGAAGTTATTTAGCATAATTTGACTGATTTAATAAAATACCATCTTTTATTTGTGTTATTTGTAGAAGTCTAATAAATTTCTACTCTAATATTAAGACCATTTCAAAGCCATAAGTCACTAATTTAAGAAAATCATTACAAAGTAAATCATTTATTGAACAATTTCATATATCATATAAATATATTTTTATAATTAAAAATAATAGTTGATACATTATTTATAAATAACGTTGGATCAATATTTCTTAGAATAAAGACATTTAACAACAAAAAATGAGGTAGTATCTCATACCAAGCTCTAGGTTTCATGACCACTCTCCCCAAAGGTACCCACACTAGGATGACAATGAGATATGGGAGGTAATGTCACACAAAGACTACCTTGAATAGGCCATTAGTTAAATACATGCATCAAGGGTATATCATACACACATATGGGATGATTTACCCATAAAAACATGAAGAAATGTATTTAGGATAAAACACCAAACAAAACATACTCAATATAAAATTAAAACTCCCAAACACATGAATTTAATGAAATACAAATGAAAAAACTGAAAAAATGGAACTATATATACCAAATGAAAATACTTGATTGCATCAAAAAATTCTCAAAAAAATCATATACAATCCATGAGATAATAATGTCCATTGTGATCACAAACTGTCTACTATGGACTAGAAAACAATTTTATATATGTCTAGGGTGATAATAACATGTATACTTTGTAGGATCATCCTTTGAACCTCTCATGTAAAAGATAATGAATGAATAATAAAGCCTTGTGAATAACTTGTAATTCCATATTATCACTAAATATAGTATAATATAATCTCAGCCTCACCATGTATATCTATTGGCATGTATATTATATAGGAAGTCATATAATATAATATCAAAATTAGTCACCCAACAACCACTTCCCAATTTTTTTGTTGCTCTTCCCCATTTCACACATCTTAATCCACCTCTGTCCAAAAGTAAGAAAAATAAAACACACATTGGAAAATTATCATCTCATTCATCTTATTTATCATACAATTTCATTATATTTCATCCACCTTGTGAATCAAATCTTCATATAATCTCATGACACATCATTCGATAGTAACCAAGTAGTTTTAGGGATCCATCATAGCCCAACTGTCATGTATTATACCCCATGCCATCCCAAAACACACACACACAACATACATGTTATAAACTGATGGATAATATATCCTATGGTTCATGTGTTTGAAATAACCATAGTCAATAACAACTATTTACACACATATAGGGGAAATGTATCCTCCATGCACAAAACACATAAAAATATTAGGATAAGAGAGTTTATAATGATGGGGTAGTCAACCATCGATTTCTCAACATCCTGGATATTGGGGAAAACACCCTCCTTGAGTGCACTAAGTGTCAACCATCCAACCGAAATGAGTGGGGTAGCATATAAAATCACATAACATGCAAGATATAATATATCCCCCAACCACACTGTGTTCATTAACCTAGTATTAGGCTCAACTCAAACTATTATCTCTTAGACACTCAATTACCATGACTAAGGACTAGGTATCCCATATTCACGCATGAATTCAAGAAGACATAATTTTTTAATTATTTACTTTAAAAATTAAAATTTTGACAATAAATTCAATAAATAGTTAAAATTTATTTATCAACAATATATGAACATCACTAACTACTTTTCATTCCCTCAAGGCATTAAAATGTTGATCTAATAGTTTCCCATGATTATCATAATTTGTAGCATTCCCTCAAGATCCAATCCAATGAGTTAAAAACTTTATTATTATTTATCATTCTATAATATCTTTTACAATAGTAAACATCCAAAGATACCATAAAATAAATGCATAACCAAGGAATACCAACTACCTCATGTATTGAAAAAGGAATATAGAAATAAGAAACCGGGCCATACGAAAATTAATAAAATTTAGTAATAAGAAATGATATATGTTTTCACCATAATAATGGGTAAGGCCAGCTTCAACCTATTCCAATTTTCCCAGTTCTATCCCTGAAAAAATCATGCATACCAATTTTCATCTCCCTATTATAGGATCCAATCACATACACAAATACTATCATCCCTTCCCATATCTAATCAACCATCATCTATGCTGGGATAAAATCACATCATATATCAAGGGACACATCCAGATAAAATATAGAAGGAGGAAAATAGAAAACTAATTCAACAAGGTATCTGGGCCCAAGAAAAAATTCTATAAGACTTCACATGAAACTGATTTTAATTGGCCTCAAACATTTATCTTTACCAAACAATGGGTATTATAACGATCCTGTATTGACAATCAGATTTATAATAGGTTACAACTATGGGTAACCTATTACATTATCTACTATACACTTTTAATTTTTTAAAAATTAATTCAAAAAAAATTCAATTTCTTTCAAATTTTTGAAAGAACATTTAGATTAAAATTATTTAATTTTTTACTACAACAAGAAATTATAGATCATTATCCTTTATCAAATTTAATTACACAAGGGAGGAACAAATTAATTAACCATTCATTAATAATTACATTTATTTCTATCAATATTAGATAATAACCATTTATTTAAACATTCCTCATTAATTATTTACCCAACATCATTACCTGATTTATTTTTTTAACCATTATCATCATAGAAATATTATACACCTAAGAATGACACAGACTAACAAATAATAATTTCAGATATCACACTATCTAGTAAAAATAGAGGAAAATATTTATCTTGGTGAAAAAAATGTGATCACTAAAATCCATAAACCATTTAAGTAAATAATCCATTCAAATAATTATTACTATTAATTCCACTATCATACAGAGGAAAAATCATGACAACATTATTATTTTACATGAAACAAATGAGAAGGAAGGAATACAATTACTCAATTATTTCAACATTCCTTAAACAATAATGCATAAAAAAATACATATATATGATCACCTCTCCGTTAAATATTCTACAACCCCCCAAGGACACTGTACAACCAAAAAAATAATAGAACCCCCTTAGAAGAGAGGTGATAAAATTCTGAATCATCTAAATGTATAATTTGTGGTAAAAATACCAGTTAGAAAGCACAAGAGAATGAAGTAAAAAAATTTGGATTACCCTTGTAAAACATGGGAATCCAGTGATCAAATCCTTTAAAATGTATTAAAAAACACATTGAGAGAAATCCTTGGTTTCCTACGGTTTGGGAGAATTTGTTTTTATTTTAGAAAAAAACTAAGGGTGTGATTAAATTTATAGGCACATTATGAGAAGATTATTCATAATGTGAATGGGTCACTCACATCATGAATGGCCTTTATCTTAAAACTCCCTCAAAAATTCATCACCACATTCCAATAAACCTGGATCATAACTTTTCATGACCTTCATGTTCACATTATGGTGTGAGGGAAAAAATTTATCAAATTGAATTCTCAAACCTTTAATGTAATAAACCAATTATTTTCATCTTGAGTCACATCTTGAAAACCACCCTTAAAAAGATATGATTTTTGACATGGTCTATGAAATTCTCACTCACATCATAATATAAAACTAAAATTATGAACTTCAAATGCAGCTTGATTTTAGCTATAAAACTCTACTGAACCTATAATATGCATCCTCTATGAATCACATGCTTAAAAAACATGAAATGGGATGGACTAGAATGATATGTGTTATTATATATGAATCATGTTAAAAATTTATCATCTTGATGAATTTAAAACAAAATCCCAAAGAGAATTTATTGAAAAATAAGTCATTAGAATAGCCACCTCGTTAGATACCTCTCAATAATAACATTATCATACAAGATAATCAAACTCCCATAGAGGAACAAGGTGAAATGTAATGGAACATTAATAACCTTATCCCAAACTCTCTCCCATCTACGATTACTCTCAAACATGCGTAAGGCTGCAAACAAGGAATAATGGAAGAGGGAAACATATTGTATGGAAGATGATGGAAAAAATACCCAAATATTGATAAAAAATATGATTTAGACACAAAACATGGGATAATAAGAATGTATATGTTACCCACCATCCCAATTAATCTTCTCCATGATGTTGTGCTATTAAAGAAAATGAACCAAAGGAACATAACACCCATTAAACACCTTCTCCTAGATCACCACATGCCACTTCTTGAGTGTCACATCATAGTTAATGTAGAATTCACCCCAATAAATGACATGGGATTCATAATAATGATGGAATCATGAAAAGTTTAAGACATTAGGTATCTTACCCAACTATGGTTGAAGTTTTTTCTGATACACAATGACTCCAACCTAAACCAAATCTTCAAGAGGCCAAATAAACCAAGCTTAAAACTTAATCCCATATAAAAACCATTATTAACCATGATGAGGAGGCATGTTCAAGAATAAATTATATCCATAATTTTACTCTAGATGTATACTCCTTTTTTGAACCTCGTACTTTATACAATCTTGTTATACCTTTATCCTCTCATGAATCTATTGAACCATCATTATTTTTCATTTCATGAGTTATAACTTGAAAAAACTAAATCTCAGGCCCCAATCTAGAAAAATAGAGAATGAAAAGGTTGACTATAAAAATATATTAACAACACTATAAAAATGGTTGATTTAAAATTATATTTGTATGACAGATCAACAAAAGGCTTGGGTCTCATCTATGAACCTATTAAATCAAGGACATAAGTGCAGAACATGTCATCAATATTTTGAATGGCATGTTCTATCTTACCATATTTCTATAGATGTAAATCAGTTGAAAGGAATATTTGAGAGCCCAAATAATGATTTATACCTCTCCACAACTAAAAGGTTAAATGAGGACTATGATATGAGATTTTCATCCTTTGGAATCTATAGAAACACACATCCACCTTTAGGTAGTACCTCAGTAAAACCACTACTATGCATGACTCCTTAATCTCTATAAAGCTGGTTAATTTTTTCAAACAACCCAATATAACCCATATATCATAAAATCCTCCCTGATATCAAGGTAAACCATTGAAAAAGATCACTGATATATCCTCAAAATTTGAATGAGGAATATCCAATGGAAGGTGAAAACCAACAAGAACATTGTGCTTGGACCTCATCATGTGGTGAAAGAAATATCAGGACATGAACTCTCCAACTGAATGCTACAACCCAAGACACCAAAAAAACCACACCGGATTAGGTATATATTTGTTATTCTAGGATATACATACATGTATGAGCTATGGAATTCACAAATAACAACATCTTCTATTTCATAAGGGATGGATAACCTTGACTTGAATAAGACATGATGTTGTTCAACCATAGACTGGCCATTTTGGGTATCACCGAAGACAAATTGGTCTCTCAAGACCTCAACCTCAGAATCCCCTTTTTGGGAATCCTCCACCTATTTCACCAAATATGAAAATATTTTCATCTAAAAAAGGTAACATCTACCACTAACCTATCCCATATGAAGATGTATCACTAAGATATCTTCAATTACTCTCGTGGAATCTCTATATTCATGCACGGAATCACTATGTTAATTCCTTCATAGTGCATAAAAAAATCACCCCTTCTCAGTGTATATGAAATATTACAATCATAATATATAAATAATTTGATCCACTACCACTGTTGAACGTTCATGTCACTTTGAGAGAAGTCGTTCCATTGGATCTTACGATCATTAAAACATTAATATATTGACCAATGGGGTAATGTATCCATAACTACATGAAAATTTGAATGGAACCAACTCGAGATCATTGGTACCATAGTTATTCTCTTGAGGATGTAACATCAAACACCTATTAGAAAAAACTAATATACGATGCATTAGATTAATATCCAAAACCAAGATATAATGAATCAAATAAAACCTCCAACTGAAATACCTCTTCTGAAAAATGATGAACTGAAGAAAAAAAATAATATTCTCCTTTAGGTACTTGAAATCTACATAACACTGATCTATCAATAATAACTCTGGATCCTTTCTTGTCAAGGCTATGATAGGAGACCCAACTTCAGATAATTTTTCCACAAACCTCCTATAATATCCTATAATACTAAAAAACTCCAAACAACTATAACTATATTGTGAGATACCTATGAAATGACCTCCTCAATATTTGAAGGATCCAAAAATACCAATAAAATGGGAAATCAAATTACCCATGATATAAAATTCAAGATACCATAACTCACAGTTAATCATCTTCCCAAATAGTTTATGATGATGATGAATATCTAAAATGGAAGACAAATTATTTGTATAATCCTCCCCAAACATGGATTACAAAAAGATTTCATTGATAAAACCCGTCATAAACCAATTAGTATACTCTTTGAACATGATGTTTATTAAACCCATGAAAACAACTATATAACTCATCACAATGATTAGAATCACAATAAAATCAAAATTACTATAACAAACTCATAATTAAATCTTTGAAATATCCTAATATTTTACCCACATCTGATGTTATACTGATCATAGATCTATCAATTATGAACAAATACCTATCTTCATCTGATCAAATATATAATCTATCTATGAAAGAGGAATATGATTCTTCTCTATCAATTGTTTGATGTAATAATAATCTATATAGAGACATAGATTTTGATCGACCGTCTTCACAAGTTGAACAAAAGTAAACAATAGTGACACACTCAATAGAAAAAAAAACCTCACTACAAAGGATCATCAATCTATAACAACAAATCTCTAAACATATAAGGCACTATCCTATATGAAGATAATGAAATTATAGAAGAAGATGATTGTATCACTATTCTAAAATCAATCTCCCCTCATGTAGGAAATTTTAAAAAATCCACACAGAATACATCATGGTAATATTTTGCAAATCTAGGAAACATAATCAAATAATCATTTAATTAACTTATCATCGGCTCAACCATCATTGAATACAATGATGGAACACGACTGTAACCTATCATTGCGTGTCACTCACGAATGAACAATACAATATCTCTATCTATATCCTAGAACATAATTTATCTTATTATGTAATCCAAAATAGAATGCATCAAATGTTTCTAGTTCACATTGAGTATTATGTTTAATGGATATATATGTAATGATTAGAGGCCTCCCCAAGAGTGGTGCTTCCCCAATTGTAGCTTACATTCCCCAAAAAATCATATTGTTTAGCTCGACCTCCAAGTGTATAGTCAATAAAAAGGGAAGTGGAAGCCTCTCTACCTCAATTTCCAAAGGAGGGACCATGGAAGGCGATATCAAGGATTGTGTATCTCCTAAGAAAAAAAAGAACGGACCCCAGTAGAAAACATTCAACGAGGAACTCTAATGACATTTTGATCTCATAGAAATAGAAACATTAATGAAAACAGTTGAACACAACCTTCTCTATAGCCTCTCTCACCAAGATTATTACCTCCTCCATGACCACACTCTACTCTCTGAGGATAAAGAGAATCTAAGTGCTTTTGACTATATACCCCATTTACATTATGATGTTCCAAATCCAGAGCACACAACTACTACTTGATTAGATAAAACCACATTAATGGAGGATCATGAAGTGGGATACATGTTTTACGCTGCCTATTCAGAAAGGTTGGGTACTCTTATTTATAATGACCTCAACCATCACATGGAAAAAAATGAATCTGATCCATTTGTAGGGGCATGAGAGCCACTAACTAAAGAGAAATGAGATGATTAAGGCCACCAAATACCCCCAACTATATGAAATATATTATTTATTGGAATCTAGAAAACCAATAACACCAATCTACTACATGAGGAATCCTAACGAATCATCTATCACGATGGTTTATTCTCAATCAGTTTCCTCTTAATGACCTATACTCTTTCTAGAACCATGAGATAATTCATAATCATAAATATTATAACCTAACACTATATCTATGGATACAAAGCCTCCTTGAAATTCCTCACCCTGACCTCTATATTTTGAAACAAGTTTGAATCATATTAGAGAAGGGTCTAGAATTGGATCCCAAACACCAACATGCTGGAACTCCCCTATCGATGGGTATGTTTCTCTTATATACTAGAAAAAAAATTCAAAGAAAGAATATACACTTAAAATTGGTCTTGGAACCACTTATATGATACTATTGACTCATCACAATGCCTATGGAATATGAGCCACCAATACTACACTGCTCTAATTGTCACTACTAATTTGTCATGTTCTTCCATCCCATAATAGATCTTGCATAAAACAATATCCCCATACAACTAGTCCTCTATCGCTAAGTCCAAATAAGATTCTCATACTTCTATAAACAATGGAACTAACATTCTTAGAGAATATTATTCCATTTATTTATCATCACCATAATATACTATACTATAATTTATAGGAATATTTTTATGAAAATCTTTATTGAAAACCTGAAAAAGAACATCGACCAAGAGGAATATATTTAAAAGAAAAAACAATTATAAACTACTAATCCAAGAATATTGGATATTTAAATTTCAATTAATTAATTATTTGAGGATCAACCTAATCTCAAGGTCAACCCATTTAAAATAAAGGAATCATATGAATGATGCACGATAATTTCCAATGTCTCTACCGTTAAACTAGAATCACATTAATTAGTAGTCTTTTTAAACTTAAAGGTCCATGAATCAGATCACAGGGGTCCATAAATATACATTTATCAACAATTATCCCTTATTTTTATTGCTTACTAAACTTAGTTGATACCATATCACTACCAATAAATACATCATTCACCTATTATAACCTCCAAATACTATCATCTCCCTTAACCTGAATATTTGATACAACTCTATCAAGACCCCCTCCCATCATATGTAAACCATATGGAATTACAATGAGAGAAGAGAGAAAATGACACCCAAATACCACCTCATATATTCTGAAAATCACCAAGATTATATCACAAACATAGATTGAAGGAAGTTTAGTAAAAAATAAAAAAGAAGAATTGGATAATTTAAAAATACCTAAAACACCTGATCAAGAAAAAATTAAAAAAATTAGAAATATGCGAATTTAATTTTGTAAAAATATAATGATTAAAAAAAGGGAACTATAAGTACCCAACGATAATCCTCATTAAAACCCAAAAACCCCAAATGGCACCTAAACAACCCATGAGTTAGTAATGTCTATCTCAACCACCAACCATATCATTTGGAACTGAAAAATTGTTTATAAATATATAGGGTGAACATAACATGTATACGAAGTTGGATCCTCCCTGGAGCCTATCATGTAAAATATAATGAAATCATACTAAATCATAGTGAACAAAAAGTAAAACTATTTCATTACCTAAACTATTATACCATTATCCTACCCTCGCCACGCTTATCTCTCACAATGTATCATATAAAAGTGACTATATAATATAATATCAAGTATATACCCCACTACCACCTCCCCACTTGTTATCCTCTCTTCCCAAACATCATATGTCATGATCAACCTCCCTCCATATGTAAGACAACCTATAGACACCTAGACTAAACATAATCTTAGGAATCTTGTGCATCATATCATCTCATCAAATATGATACACCATATGAATCACATCATTATATCATCCAATTACACATCTCTAGGTAGTAATCAATCCATTTTAGGAGCAAACATAGACCATATTACATGTATCATGCCTCAATCCATCCCAACCCACACATGACATAAAAATAATAATCCTAAAGATACTATATGTAGAGATACATGTGTATGAATTAACCCCAAGCCATTACATCCCTCTACAAACATATATAGGAAAATTAAACTTAATTTATCAACGCATAAAACTACTAGGGTAAGAGAATAGAAAGATAGGGGTATTAGAAATCCTTTCATTTATGTCATCGATGTTTCGGAAAACACCCTCTAAGAGTCAACTAGGTGTTTATATCCCTTTCAGAAACTATGGGGCAACATATTTCATCACATAAAACACATGATATAATATTTATCAAAACCACACTATGGGATTTAAAATAGTCTTAGGCACAACTGTAACTATAATATCATGGACACCCAACACTCATTTCAAAGAACATGGTATCCTATATTCTTCTGATAATTCAAGAATAATTAATTTATAATTTTTTTCAGTTAAAAATTTGACATTATATTGGATATTCTGTTAATCATTAAAAGTGTTTAAAAATAATTTAATAACATCACTAACTGATTTCCTTGGAATCCAGGATTATAAAAATAGACCCACTTATTTCACAATATTATAATAATTTATATAATTACATAAATCACCAACCCCATAGATTAAAGCATTAAATTTTTGTTACCATTCTATAATGTTATGTACTCTAGGAAACATCCTATGGTAAAATTAAGATATGAATAATTAAAAACAACTAACATCCTTAAGTAGTGGAAAAGGAATGAAAAAAATTTACATAGCCATGTAGGCCTTAAAATTATTTATTAACAATAAAGTATCCCATTTTTCATCACAACAAAAGAAAATCCAATCATTGACCCTTTCCATTATTCTCAAATCCAGACCAAACGCCATCATTCATATAACCTTGCATCTAGCCATCATAGTCATGAACTGCTGTTACAATCTCATAACTATAAACCATTATCTCATCAACAATAATCCATACTAGGATCACTTTAAATCACACACCATGGATCACCTCCAATGAAAAAAATAACCCAACAAACAACAAAGAGAGTTAACTGGGAATCATGAATATAGAAGTAAGACATATAACCTTCACATGAAAATGGGATCTCTAGGACCCAAAATAGTATCTTTATCGAAGAACCAGTTTTATAAAATATAATATGAAATAATTAATTTATCACAATGTACCATTATGGGTAACCTAAGGCATTAGCATCCACATGGTATTAATTATATAAACTTTCTTTAAGAAGAACTTATAGTATTGTTAAACATTAAGGAATAAAATTTTATTTAACATTCCATAATAATATACAATAAAAAGAAACTTGAACATCTTGTTATTTATAAGATTCCATTAACATATACAAAAACAAATTCATCAAACATGCATTATATATTACATTGATTACCATTAAATCATAATAAGATTTATTTATTTAAAAATGCGTATTTTTTTCAATGATTAGTATTTAATATAAGTTATTTAATCATATATATGATCAAGAAATTCTAAACCAATCCATAAAAAAATTATTACAAAGCATAAATATAGTCAATATACTATTCAGTAGTAGAAGAATAAAACCATTGTCACATGGAAATCATGAGATCACTAAAATATATGAATCATTTTTGAATTAATTTAGTTTAAAATTTATTATGGATAATTACATTATCACCAAAATAGATTAATAATTTTTTTTATTAAACATGAAAACAATGAGATAAAATGAATCTCCTACCATAAGGATTTCAACATTCCTCAAACATGAATGGAGACACAACATAGATATCTGATCACCTCTCTTGTAATGAAATTGTCTCCCTCCAAGGATGCTAGGAAATCATAAAATAATGGATCTCCCGGGCAAAAACGTATTTCAAACTCTATTTAATGGAATTATATAATGATAGGAAAAATTACATATTTGTGAATAAACCCAAATTATAGGGGGAAATTTACCTCAAATCACAATAGATTTAACATAGGAGTCTATAGATCTACCCCTTTCTAATGGGATACATATATACGGGAGAAAACAAATCTAGGGACCTGGGGATTAGTATAATTTAATGGAAATTCACAAAAAATCTTCTGTGATATTTTATTTTTAGGAAAAATTCCAAACATTGATTCATATCATGAATGGGATGAGTTTTATGGCTTACTAAAAAAATGTCACCTCTATTAAAAAACCCGGATAAATTCATGTTGTGAACATCATGTTGATGTCATGAATTTTAGAGTATAAATTGATCGAATCCAGTCCTACACCCTTTAACATCAAGAATCCATGGGTCTCATCCTAAATAAAAACTATTAAACCATTATTATTAGACCCTGAATTCTTATTTTGTTTGTGAACTACTCACTCACATAATATACAAAAATTCACATCATTAACTTATCATGGCACCATATTTCAACTCCCAAACACAAATGAACCTATTCTAGGTATAACACCCCATTTGAACTCAATTTCTTGAGCGGAATAAGAGGTGATACTAACCTTTGGTGATATCCTAGGGAACAAAAGGTAGGAAATAAATTCCAAGGGATTAATAAGATGTTGGGGGATGATTTTACCTAAATAACAACAATTACTAAAAAGTTGAAAATACAAAAAAAATATTCCTAAGAAGAAACCATACAACTCAATGAAATAAAAATGAGATAACAATATAATAGAAATGAAAATATACATAAGGGGTCGTGGATAAGAATCCAAAACATAAATTCGGAGGAAATAAAGGTGGAAGACCTTCAGACTGAGCCATTGAAACTCCCCACCCTTCAAACCATAAATAAAATTGTGATGCCAAGGAACACCAATAGATAAGTAAAGAAATATACCCCTTAATTGTATCATGGAAATCAACATATGAAAATCCACTAAAGTTCCCAAAAATGTAATGAGTATATCACTCAGTAAGTGATACCCATATAAATTACGAAACATTGCGCTTGGAGATGAACATGTTAGATTTTTTTTTATAAAATTAGATGAATAAAATAAAGAATTTACATTTGAACTAAAAATGTGTTCAACATATAGTGGTAATTGGAAAAAAAATTCATTCAATTTTTAAAACATAGCCCAATCATTCCATTTAATAACACAAACACACACACACTCTCCCTCTCTCTCACATACACACTCTAGGTTTGTAACAAATGAATTCTCTATACTCATGAGTGGTAAGTCATATTATCAACAATACATCACTTGGTGACTGAATTATTATGGTCTAACTTCTGAAAATGATCCATCCCATGTTTATCAGTATTTGATAGTGGAACTTCCAACCATAATCCATTCCACAAGAACATATACTCACACCAACACAATTATTCAAATCTATCATCCAAATAACTCAATTGAAAAAATACATTCAATAATACTACATTGAAAATATTCTTTTCAAACATATTTCAAACTCAACCCACATAAAAAACAAAATAGTGGTGTCCTTATGAATTACTTGTGATGTTTCCATAATAATGAACATGAATAATTTTGAAATTACAATGCCATCATATATTAGGATAATAGAGTGAAACAGAAGCTACATACCTCAATTTTGTTTGGATAATTTTTTTTAAGATGATTCTAAAGACCATAATTATTCCTTCTAATCATCTATTGAATCCCAAGAATATATCATCAAAACATACCTAGACAAAATGATCTAGTAATGAAAATGTGATATATCATTGCATTCAAGAAAAACTATCAAGATACATGATGAGAAGGAAGAACGATATTATGAATAAGAATTTCTTCAATTGAACACTCAAATATCCCTTGGAATTAGAGTATGGACATTTATGATAATTATGAATAATGAGATAGTGTCATTGAAACTGAAATGAAAAGAAAGGGGAACTGAATGAGAATTCTCATCCATAGAAAGGGTTAAAATTGGCCAATAAATAGATACATTTTGTGTAAAGGGTGTTTACACCATAAATCACTGGAAGGTAACTTATATTGAAAAACCCATTTCATTAGGTTAAATACTCAATAATAAATTTATTATATGAATCAAAATAATATCTACTTTTCTTATCCATTCACCTAGTGAAACCATTTATTTCTTTGAAGAAATAATGGGACATATAAAATTTTCAATTCTATCATGATTTATCCATTCAAGAAATGAAAAATTCTTGTAGAAAAATTACAAATTTCATTCCCTTTAACCATATAATCAATTCTAAAAATGTTCCCAAATACTTTATAATATAAAATAAGATGAATGAAATGAATGCATACCATAAACTAAGGGTGGTATATTCTCCACACTATTGGTATTTCCATCATCATGTAGCTATAGATCAATATTCCCCTTGAATAGATCATGAAATTTTTCTAACATAAAATTATTCAATTCCAATGTTTTCCCATGAACACGGACATGTATCCATAAAGATCAAATTTGGGAAATATATCTCCCTCACATGGTATTTTCTGGTATGTCTATAATTTGAACTGGTTCATGGATAAAAGTCACATTATGTTCATGAGTAACGTGATCCTAAATAATCATATAATGAGTATGAAGGTGATACTTCCTCAACGGAGTGACATGAAATAAGTTATCAGAATCGATAATTCATGGTGGATAGGCTAGATGATATGACACGGTGAAAATCCATTAAATAACATTGGATGGTCCTGTATACCATAGTGATAATTTTCCTTATTTCCATAAGAGATGATGACCAAAACTTTGTGAAACTCTCAAGAAGACTTCTCCACTCACATTTACATATATGGATCCATGAAGATTATCTAAAAATTATTTTTTCTAGATTTGGGCTATATCCATCCACTTATGAATCATATAGATTTTATTTAAAATCCTTGGGACAAGACTTAGTTGAATAGATGTCGTATCTCAGATTTCCACCCAACATAATAGAGAGTGAAAAAGTTGTCAATATAATGACTTGACTGGGGATATTTTTATTATTTCCCAATAAATTTTATTATTGGATAACTTCACTGATGACTTTTTGTATTCTCAAGAGCTTCTAAATTTCATGATACTTGCTTTGAGTATATATTCCAATGTCTAAATTTTGTGTTCACACTGCCCTTCCATCTATAGATGATATGGTATGATCATTGTTAGTTAACATTTGAGAACATACTATAATGAAAACCATAATAGAGAAGTTAATCAAGTATATCAATCAAGGATAATAAAAACTTGAACTCCAAAAAACATGAAAACTTCTCAGATATACAGAATTTCAAATCCACTTTTGTGTTAGGCTCTCTATAATGGATAACATGAGACAACTTAGTGATTCTATCCATAATAATACAAATATACTCATGAATCCAAATTGTTATTGATATTTATTTGAATAAATCCATGTAAATATTCTCCTACTTTAATACCATAATAAGCATATATTTCATCATACCATCCGATCTTTGATCTTATGATTTTACCTGTTGAAAAGTTTGAAATTTAATCACATAATATCAAGATTGTGCCTCATACTTGACCACCGAAAATGAGATTTCACCACCTTGTACATTTTATTAATAACTATATGAATATCCCATTTTAAATGGTTATATGTTGGAATCTTATAAAGAATAAAGAACTACAATTCAATTCTGAAAACATAAAATGGATTTTTAATCATCTGTCCAACAATCTGATGTCTCCCCCCAATTTAGGCTATACCTGGTTACGATATGATCAAGGTATTTTATATAAGTATATTTTAGCAAATACATTATGTTATGAACAATATTAAATGTGGTAAAATGTTGATGTTCATCTAATGTAGCATAATCCATATGCATGTTAATATTCATGGTTATTATCAACCATTGGTCAAGTGCTTCTGAGATCACTTCACTATATGAATTATTGACTCAAATCATCTTCCATATAATTACCTTCACTAGGTGGGTATAAAAACTGGATAAAATAATTAAAGGTATTTCATCCATATTCTTTTCTTCATGTTCATGTTCTTCTCAGAGAAGACGTCTTTCAAACTCCAATAATGAGAGAAAACTATGATCATTTAACCAAAGAGATAATTTCACCAGGTATTCAAATTATGAAAAGCTCAAAATAGTTTAAAGACATGTGTAAGATAGTTTTTCCCATTTGATCATAATTTCCTCGAACCATATGACACCAAATTCTCTCCCTATATGATAAAACATCTAGGATTAGATCCATAAGAATCACAATATTCAACATAGTCCTCACCTTGTTATGGATAGATTAGGATGGGTGTTGACATGAGATGAGTTTTATGAACTTATAATATTTTATTATAGTTATCATTTCATAAAAATGGAACAAACATTATTGTATGAGTCTTCATGGGAGAAAAAAACCAAAAAAAATAGCCAACAAAGTGATGAAAATAACCTATTAATCACTGTAAATTAAAAAATTAAAAAATATTCATTGCTGTCTACTAGGTGACTACAAATTCAATCATTATGGGGTTGACTAAAAATATGTTTTTAGAAATTAAATTCCCAAGGTAATGATATTATTGTAACTAGAAGTCACAATAAGAAAATGTATCATAAAAATGATGGTTTCACAATATTCTCATTACAATTTCTCTGCCCTCCCCATGATTATACCTACTTTGAGAGTGAACCAAAATATCATAGAAAAATATAACAATAATGGAGTTTATGTACCTATGGAATATATAGTTCATTCTGAAAATGAATACCACATGTTCATTTATGAAACTAGAGGTCTTGTCGACCTATTCATAGTGTAAATATCACTAATGAAATAATGTCATTAGAATATTCACTCTTTAGACTCCAAGATGGAGATATCATGAGAAAGAATAAATTATATAGAACTTGTTTTATCTAACTAATTGATTAAACAAGTCATAAATTCATAGAATATGATGCATATTCTTAATAATAATTTGATTTAATTTTTGATAATCAATACATAATTGAAGGGCACCATCTTTCTTCTTTATAAATAATAGTATTTTAGATTAAGGAAATGCACTCTGTCTAATGAAGCCTTTAATTAACAACCATTCTATATAAAATTTAAATATATCATCTCTATTATATATATATATTCTATAAGATAATACTAATATAGGGATTATTGCTAGAAGTAGATCAATAAAAAATTGATTTCCCACTCAGGTTTTAACATATAAAAATTAATCAAAAAGAAATCTGGGTATCGATCCATAACGATTGGAAGATTCCTATATCATATTTCACCATCAGGGTCCAAGTTCACTACTTCTAACTAGTAAGAGATGGCTCTACAAAATCTCACTAAAGGTCCTTCTTTGTATATATTTATATCTCTACCCCCATGAAATGTTCAAGAGTTCCATATACAGATGTGAATGTCATCTACTAAGCATAGAAGTTGATATGAGTTTTAATTCCCATGAGTAAGTCCATACTAAATATTAAATTAAAAAAAACTATCTATAGGACCATAAAATCTAAGAGAAACTGAACTGCATCAATGGAAATGGGCCATTTTGTTCATTTTAATACTCTATACTACCACTATCCGATTATTTTTTTGACACTCAGGATATGATGCATTCTTTCCAAATGAAATCCCAAAAATTTTACCACATAATAATAAATGAAATAATACGATGTAACGATGTAAAATAAAAAATTAATAAGAGATTATATCAAAAGAATGGTAACTCAAACTGTGGAGGGTGATAGTTTCTCACTTGTGATAGTATGGTCTATTCCATAAAGCGATTGATAAGATTACATTAGATAAATCATGATTACTAATTGAAATTTTGATTAGATAATAGAAGTATTAATAGTTCACCTATATATGTGTATGAGAACTAGTCTGGTGTGATTGTCTCTTCGGATCATAAGAGACCTAAGGATGAGTTGAGCATGTACCACCATCTCGTCTCACATGTTTAAGTCAAATTTTCATGATATTTATTTTCCTGCAATACTGGTGTAAATTTCATAGTGGTGCAGTAAATTCATTATTTTTGTGTTTAAAATGAACTAGATTTAAAAAACTTTTTTGGTATCAATTTCTATAGGAAAATTAACAGATTCAGTATTTTGATTCTTTGGTGATCAACCTCTGTGAAGATATATTTCTCTATTCCTTTAGTTTCTAGCATTATAGTTCCCATATCTTCTTTTAGAAACAAACATACTACCCATATAAGATGTTCCAGTAAGATCCATTTTTAACCTATTTCCCTTTGAACCATGTTTATATAATCTGTAATATAGATGATGACTGTCATAGATTAAATATCTATTCACAATCATGAATCAAAAATTTTTGACTTCTAGGATTCTCTAAAACCTACCTCCTATGAATAATTAATAAATTTCATGAACATAACATCTTATTCAATCACTTATAGTATTTATTTATTTTACATAGAGAATTATTTTTTTCTTTCAATCATGAATGTATGGGGATATAACTATTTTTTGAACAATTTCATAATTTCCATAATATAATTCCTTAGTAAGCTTTATCATAGATAACTAAATCCCAAAATTGGCTTGGAAGATCCTACCACATATAGGTCAAAAGAAAAACATTTTTCTATGTTGGTGTACAAAATAATTAAATATTTAGTTAATTCGTTTAAGCCACACATCCACTTCTTTGAGTTTAGAATCCCCACAGAAAACTAGTGGATTATATTTTTGATAATGTAACAAATGATCCACATTACTTAGTTCATCATTTCAATTAATACAAACAATGGATTTAACATCATTTACAATTAATCATTAAAGTTATTGTTTCATATGTTCTATAAGCAAAATCAAATTTCTCATAGAATATTCTTATCGATTCTTGTGACGTATATTTCATTCAATTTTCTATAACCAGAACAAAACAATATCTAGTCATCACTATTTACCAACTAGTGTATTGAAAATTTTGAAATCATTTTAATGCACCACCATTACAGTTTTATTTACAAGAATTATCCTTTTTAACCATTTTAATCCCTCTTCAAAACTAAAAAAATAGATGAACAATTAGGTCAGAGTGGGAAATATTAATTCTAAATCTTGATATAATACATTCATCGACTCTACCCACAATGATGAGAATAAAATTTCATGGATGTTTATTTGTACAATTTTGTACACAAACCATCTTGGTAACATAATGTTCAATATAAAGAAGCTAGATGAATGTTTTTATGCTATACATTTTATGTTCCAAAATTACAATCTCCTTACTACCAACCCATATAATGGAATGGAAAGACTGATAGCATTTGTTACACCCCACCCCAACTAATTATCTTGATATTAATAATATGTGCTAGTAACCATAGGTGATGTCTTTGAGACATCAAAAGCTGGAAATAAATTTCAAGGGATTATTTAAATTTCTAGAGATGATTTTACAAGAATGACAAAAATATACACTAAGATAGATGTATAAAAAAATGACATAATTCATGAGATAACAACCATAAAACTTAATGAAATACCATTAAGAGAACTTTATGAGAATAATAATGAAAAATAAGATAGTGTACAATTCTAAGATTCTAAAACATAAATAATCATACTCATCAGTATCACCATTTAAGATCGAGGCATATGCAATCCCCAAATATTGTACCATCAATCAAACATTGAAACTAAACAGTGACACTAAATAAGTAAGAAGATATCCACTTCTCTCTATCTCAGAAATAAACATCTCAAAACAGACAAAAATTAACATCATTGGTGTGACTATATCACTAATTAAGTAATCCCCGAATAATTCCAATCACATGCCACCAGGATAAGAAAATTTTATCACATTTTACATAAAATAGGAGAGTAGTAGACAAAAAATTTACATTAAAACCAAAAAAAGTTCCACAAATGGAGAAAATCAGAAAATGAAATGTTTTGGACCATATGACCCATTTATTTAAAGGAGTTAAATTAATGAATGTTTTTAGTGTAGGTAAAGAGGTTCATGGAGGGAATAATGTCGTTTCAGCTAAAAAATATATTTGAGGATGATTATTTATCTGGGAGGATTGGGGTATTCTATGGAGGAGAGAGCTATTGTTTAGGCATGATATCTACAACATAGAGGTTCATAAGGTTTGTTTGATGCTATGTACATATTTGATATTGATGTTTCATAGAGGCCCAATGTGTTTCATGGATTCCAGGTGCTGAGTTTTTGGTGGTTTTATTGATTTTGAGGTAGCTGTATTATCGATCAGGGATGTGGTGCAAGACCTATCCCGGTTCTTTAGTTCAATGGCACAGTTCAATTTTTTACAACATGTTTATTATTTCCGATGCTTTCACCAAGGCACACGCGTCGGTCTGCTTGGGGCACGACATGCACGAATTTTGTTGCCCCACATTCCCACTTTCCAATGGCATGTGGAATTCACTCCTTGTTCAAGGACGTCTACTCCTTGATCAAAACGGGATGATGGGGTGTTGGTTCCTTCTTCCATGGATTCCTCCTGAGAACTCGTCACCTAATCCGGGTCTCACTCATAGATTTAATACGTTGTTCGTGAAACTCTTCCCAGTTCCATGTTTCCATGGATGTTGGTTAATTACACTGCTCATGTCAGGACATTCCAAGGGGTCCGGTCAGGGTAGAAACCTTCAGTTAGGGGAGTAGTCACGTCGAGGCATCATTAACGTGTCTGAATTCTGGGGAATTGGGGTGCCTATCTTTTGTCTCTTATTATAGGGCTTCTTGAGGGTGTGGAAGCCTGTGGCATCCCACATCAAGAACAAGGAATCATATGCCATAGACATGTATATGAGGTTTTCCTCATCTTCCCATGTTTAACACAGGGTATGCCTCACGTTTAACGTCCAACGGAGATGGGTCAGGCTGATCAGAACACTAGCGAGAGTGGATCAGATTGAGGAACCCCTCTTGAGGGAATGCCGATGTCGGATCCAGCCTATGGGTGGCTTCCCGAATGCTATAGAGTGGAATGGGGTGACATGATCTCACCGGGATATGGCGGCCGGGTAAGTATCAGTATGGATGGTGGAAATATACATGAAATGGAAGGGGTAATGAAATGGAGTCGTCGTGGAGATGACGATGGTGTTGGGATTGAGTCTCAAAGATACTTCCTACGTATCCCTGTGGCAGGGAATCAATGTATGTGTAGTTCAGAATGAATGTGTGGGGCTTATACTCTAGGCCTCCCAAGGTGGTGGGAGAAATGACGTGAATGAGGTTGGAATGACCAGGTGGTGGGCTTGAACCTCGTGAGGCATCCTACGTACTATGGCTTAGCATGGATCAAAGTCCATGTAGTTCAGGATGAATGCCGGTGTACCGATGTGAAGATGGACCGGGGGTCTGATGGGTGTTGGGCTTGAACCTCAGGAGGCTTCCTACATACCATGCCTTGGCATGGATTAAAGTCCTCATAGTTCAGGTAGGGGCTGTTGAACTGACATGAAGGGGTGTCGGAACAATTCGATGGTGGGGTCACAACGACTTACCACTGGATTGGGGAGCAGTTTAACATCATGCGGGATGGGGGCGTTTCAGAGAACCAACATGAAAAAGGACATTGATCTAGGTGGATGGTGGGCTTGAACCTCAGGAAGGCTTCAGACGTACCATGCCTTGACATGGATCAAACAACACGTAGTTCAGGTGGTGATGGGTGTCAACGAACCGACATGAAGGTGAACCCGGGGGTCCACTGGTGGTGGGCTTGAACCTTGTGGGGATTCCTACATACCATGCCTAGACATGGATCAAAGTACTCATAGTTCGGGTGTGTAGTTTAATGGCATGTTGGGCGAGGGGATACAGTTTAACGTCATGTTGGACGAGTGCATACAGTTTAACATCTTGTTGTACGAGGGCATTGTCATGGTCGATGCTTACTCTAAGCCCACATGAGTCATTCTCGGTGTGAGAAACAAGATGTAGCAGGGACCTGACGATCACTTCTCGAAGCGTGCGTCTGTGAGAAGCGAAGAGGGGTTTACGCAGTAGGAGGCCAATGGTGCTGGGACTTACTCCAGGATGGAGGCCCAAAGTGCGACAAAGAGCAGAGGGAGGGGTATTTTGGACCGAAGGAAGGAGGTTCCTCGTTCCCTATCACGCACCCACGCAGGCCCTGGTGGAGAGGAAGTATGGAGGTGCATGGGTTCTACCTTCCACATGAGGGGATAGGGGGCTTACACAAAGGTGGCTGCCCTTCCCCCTCGAAAAAACGCCACTCTCGGAAGGAGGATATCATCCCTTGTGGGGACCAGGGGGCGTAAAGAATGTCCGAGCCAGGGGGGACCCTGCGCTCAAGGCACGGGTTCGGGTCACAGTTTAACATCATGTGTTGAGGACGAGGTGAAGGTAGTTCAACATCCTCCAGCTCAGACGAGGTGGTTTTACTCCTAACCCCTAAGGCTTACATAACTGGTACCCTCTGCTCCTTGTGGGAGGGAAGGCATCGGCAAGGTCGTGGAGAAGGGGAGTTGTAGAGCGAAGCATCGAGCGTCCCACGTTAGCGTGGCTATGCGAAGGAGCCATAGCCGTTAGCGTGCCTATGCAAAAAAGTATTAGGTGAAGCAACTCTATGGGTGGTGTTGTCCATGGGACTTTGAAATCACAATATGAAAACCTGGAGGGTCACACGGGAAGAGGAATTTCCAAGAAGAGGGGTCCGCATGCAGGGGCCTTATGGAACTCGGTTGCTTTGCATAGTGGAGGGAACTTGCGAAAGGGTGTGCTTCGTGAAGTGGAGTTCCATGGCCTTAGCATGGGGCATAAGTGCGATTGGGAGGTGCTTCGTGAAGTGGGAGGGTGTTTTCGCAGCACTGCCTCGCGAAGCATAGGTGCCTCGCAAAGCAAGGGGCTGTGAAGCATTGTGATTCGCGATGTACAGTGACCCTGCCTTGGCATGTGGATCACGTGTACAGGGTAGGTGTTTCGTGAAGCATAAATGCTCTATGATTTCCCGTGTTCCCTTGGAGATCCCCTTCCTTTGCGAATTCCCTTAGGCTTCGTGAAGGGAATCCCTCTTGGAATAGGGGCTCAAAACGAGACAAGACGAAGGACTCTCGTGAAGCAAAAATACCTCGCGGAGCTCATGATTCCTAGAGCGAAGAGTGCTTCGCAATTTGGGAGTTGAGAAGCCAAAATGTCAGGCTGTCCATCTGGAGAGATCAGGGGGAGCTCGGTATTTATAGGAAAGGGGTGCCGCAAAGCAGAGCTCACGCGGCGCGAAGGGGGATTCGGTTTCTTCGCGGCGAGTCGTGAACGTCAACTGGATTCGCGGAGGGGTACCGCCTACTCTGCTTCGCGGTGGGCTCGCGAATTTCAGAGAGTTTGTAGAGGGTTACCGCCTCTGGTGCTTCGCGGCGGGTTCGCGAATGTCAGGGCGTTAGCGGAGGGTAACCACCTCTGGTGCTTTGCAGCGGCCGCGTTGATACGGGGGGGATTCACGTCGGGGCTTTGTGAGGCAGGGCGCGAGGCCTCTTTTTCCTCTCCTTTATTCAAATATTTTTGGTGCCAACAAATTCCCCCCTCAAACTTGGAGTCGTGGAGGGATCAAGGGTCGGAGTCTGAGAAAAATCGCCAAAATTTATCAGTCGTTTCGCGATGAGGACTCGTGAAGAGGGTGTGTGTGGTGCACATGGGTCGCGCGATCCAGACTCGCCGCGAAGCTCCGCGCTGGCTGGACGCACCGCGAAGCTCCAGGGGCCGCCGCCTAAAAATAGAGGGAGGACCTATCTTGCCTTTTTGATTGTTTGTGACTTTGTCCTTTTATGCTCTCGATTTGCGATGCTCCGCGTACTCCGTGTCTGCTCACCACTAATCGAGCTTCGCAAAGAATTGCGAGTCTCTGACTCCGCGACTACTCCAAGCAAATATCTACTTGCAAGCCAGGGCCACGCTCCATGTCTTGGATTTGCTCCCGAGCTCCATGAATGGGCTCCTTGAACGATCTTTGCGGCCAGGACTGAAATTTTTCCAAGTTCTAGATCCCGATAGCCCATCAAGAAGCTGTGCTGGGGGTGCTTGTGGACACCGCCCGGAGGGATGAGATGGCCAACTGTCTGGGACTGGGGGAGCTAGTCTGAAGCCACTATAACCATAATTCTTTGACAGAACTCTTTTCAGAGATCCAAAAGAATTATCCATTGTGCAAGAAGCTGCCCTTGTATGGCTTCAGGCTGAGGGATGACATCTTCATCCCTGAGGTGAGCAAGGACAATCCAGTTTGCTGGTTCAAGAGCATGTCGTGTCAGCGCCAATGGTTCAGGGCGGCTGATATTCATATGAGGTAGGACTTCACACCCGTCATCGCTGACTATCTGTATAACCATATGAATAACATCGATGGGAATCCATTGCAACCAGAGTCATCCACTCCCATGTGCAGCACCATATTGATGGCAGCTTTGGGGGATTCAATGAAGGGGTGGCCCGATGAGTGGGACCTGCGCCAGGGCGGAAACTTCACCAATGATTGGGCATGGGCCTACTGGGTAGGTGCCTCATGCGAGGAGTTTGGGGCTGAGCGGAGGAGAATGGGCTTGTATGAGGTGGCATGGGCCTCCCAATTCCACATTTATCAACCAAAATAGCTGATGTCAGAGCTGTTGAGCAGAGGGTCATCTAGGACCAACACTTTTCACCTGCACCATGGGGTGGTTGGAATTAGTCTATGGGATGTCCATTAGATCTCGGGGGTCCTGATCAGGGGGTCCATGTATGATGATTTCCTCCATGTTATAAGCGCATGGTAGGATCTGGAGCAGATGTCGCGGCTGGTACTGGCACTGATGGGACTGGTCCCTAGAGAGGTCAAGGAAGCGATGAGAGATGTCCACTTTAAGAAGGTGTTCAAGCAGTTCCTAAACGTCCCGGAAGATCGAGAGTTTCCTCTAAGGCCTCAAACTTGTCTGAAAGGGGATCAACAGGGTAAGGAGCACTCGTATTCGTGCCTCTTGGAGGACAACCAATGGAAGACCTGGGGTTTCAGTGTCAGTACTGAACAGTAGCTGATAGTCAGGTTGGTGGAGTTTATCGCGGCCCTGATCTGTAGTTGGATCCTACCAGTGAGGGATACGAACCAGGGGGGTGTTTCCCAGCTCGTACATCTGGCATACATGCTGGCCATAGGATGGATGGTCAATCTAGGGATCCCTATGCTCACCAGATTGTACAAGATGTTGTGGGACATTAGCGAGGACAAGAAGCCACCAAGGATATGTGGGCCCTTCCTAATTCTGTATGTGTGGATCGCAGTGCACGTCATGGGGGTTTACGAATATCCAAACCCCATATCTCCACCGAGTTCAAACTTCCACCCCTCCATTCTAAATGCGGTCGGGAGCTTCCCATTCAAATTAACCATACCGATGGTGCTGAACTAGGTGTGGAAGGCGGATGAGTTTAACATCTACCCCTTTCCATTGCCAACGGGGGTACTCACCGATGACAGTCAGGGAACGGAAGAGCACCAGGCCTATCTCCCAGCCTTTTGCGGTGGGGTTATGGTGTCGTGGGTGGACCGCGAGCCGCTTTCGAGCCGTACACCCCACACTGGTTCGTGAAGCAGTTCTGGTGCCTACAGTGACAGAACCCATAGGTTTACTGGGAGGTGCATCACGAGGAGCACCAGTGTGTGATGAGGAAATTGTGGCTCATGTTCACACAGAAAGATGAAAAAATGTGAAATGAATTGCCTCTGTCCACTGCAGCCATTAGAATCGCGAAGGAGTATTCAATCAGATGGGAGGCATCTTATTGATGGGAAATTCTGAGGTAGCCAACCATTCGGGCTGGTGAGGGTGGGCCACCCCTATCCCGAGGTTGAGGTCAGAGGGCAGAAAGGGCCTGTCGTGGTGGTGGGGCTGCCGTGACAGTGAGACCTGCACCAGATGAGGATAAGGTAGTATCAGCGGATCCGGTGATCCCGGAAGAACTTATCCATCCAGAGGGGCGGCCACCGAGGGGATTCCCTAGGATACCCACTAAGGCTCTGGGGAAGCGGTTGTGCCATATCGACATGCCAAAGAATCTTGTTTTACCAGAGGCCTAAGACATTTGGGACGTCAACTGGCAACACCTTAGTCCGCCCGAGATGTGGGAACACCTGAACCATCTCAAGATGGTCTTACCGGGTATAGGCCCTATCCGGGCCGGTTTTATGGTGTCTCCGGTGGAGGTGTAGCATTATCTGGACGAACAGTAGGACTTTGTCCATTCCAGTGGTGTCCCGTGTCCAATGACACACCGAGTGAGGGTACTACTAGATCGGACGGTTCCCTCGCAATTGTCAGCCGCCGAACTGAAAGAGCGCTTCCCTCTGGTGGAAGAATCATATGAATCCTCTTGGGGAGACGAGGCCAGTGGAGGGAGCCCATTGGAGGAAGGCGAATTCGGCAATCAAGACTCAGATCTCGAAGATTTCACGTAGAATATCGAGGTAACATCCCAAGCTTCTTTCCTTAGGGCATGCTATTAGGTCATCATAGATTTCTTACCAACATATAGACCATGCAAGAGGAGCTTGTACGCAGACCTCGCTCTCACCCCTCGGCAGGTGATGATGCAGGACCGTCGGAACCCGCACCTGCGGCTGCATCCAGTTCTATGTCCGGCGGGGCTAGAGCACCCGAGGTGGCTCCTACAGAATCTCAGACCTTCCGAAAATATACGGAGGGCCACTCCTCGGGGTTCTTTCAGCATCAACTCAGGAGAATCACCAGGTGTTCAATCTATGTAAGTCTTCTCCACTGAATTAATTACTTGGCATATGTAGATCGTGCCAACTGATGTCCAAGCCCTTCCCTGTCACGTACAATTCTACGACTGGCATGGGCCGCTGCGGCGAGGCTGGTCAGGATGTCTGGTGGTGCCCCTCCCAGTGGAATGCCGGTGATTGTGGAGATAGTTAGCCCACCTACCCGATCTGCAACACTCCCTATCATTGGAGGGACCACCAGCATGGTCGTGACCGAGGTTATTGAGGTGGAGTCCGATGACGAGGATTGGTCGGTCGACCCAATTCCTGCCACGCCTGCTCTGGAACCAGATGTCATGCCAGATTCAACGCCATATGCATATCCTGCTGAAGATTTCTTGTGGGCGTATCCTGTATACGAGCCTGCCAATCGCGCGGACTGGGATGAAACGACATCAGATGAAGATGACAAAAAAATAGTCCACTGCCGATCATGGAAGATTATCACACACTATATCAATGACACCCCATGAACTGTGGTGGAATGAGATGTACATACTCTGCTCACGACTATGTGAACTGTACTCTGGGGGAGTGGATGCCCAATGCCCTCATACGATCATCTGAGATCTCATGGAAGAAGAGATTTGGGAGTATGATCGCGAGCTCAGTGTGGGCTGGTAGCAGAGGAAGGCAATGAACATCAAGAATCTCTAGGGGGTTGAAAACGATGTCCAAAACCTACAGATCCTGGCAGATGAGCACTCAACCTCTCTCAATGCACAATCTGAGATGATCTCACGATTGGAGGCCCAGCTGGAAGAGGCAGAAGAGCGTATAAGGTAGGCTTCCAGAGATATGGCTACCATTCATGCTGACATAGAGAGGGCCCGAGCTGAGGCTGATGAACTAAACCCCATCGCTGCTGAGGAAGAGCGGGAGCTAAGTTGCCGGTAGCAATTTCTGGATGCCACAAGTCAAACGGTGGTGAAGCTGCAAGGGAATTTTGACGGGGTCAATCCGTCCATGGTGAGAGTTGACCCTCGGGTACTATAATGATTACAAACCCTTAAACATACTTTCGTGATTTAATATTTTTTAATGTCATAGCATACACGAGTTCCATTATTTTTACTGGTTCATTTTTCATCCTTACAATGTTTGCGGGACATCCAACGACAATTCCCTAAGCTCACATGGGTCAAGCCCGATGTAAGAAACAAGAGATAGCCGCCTCATAGTCCCATCCAAACATAGGAGTGTAAACCACGCTTCGGGCATCCGGGGTTTGGATAACCGGTCCGAATTTCTGGGAAATCAGAGAGACCTTGCCAGAGATGGAAGTTCTCAGAACAGCCGAATTACCGTTTTTCCTGTGTGCTCTTGTGCACGAACGGTGCAACGCCAAGGGTGATGAAATCAGTCTGACCAGGTGGGAATGGGAAGTGTGAATCACAATACCCAAGATTCATAACATTCTGAGGGTGGTGTGACAATAAAGGACAACAATTAACCATGGCGGGAAAATGGTATCCTTACTGTGTTAGCCTGAAATTGGGACAACAAATGAGGCCGACCGTTGACCATGTCCACAACATGGGGCCCAACTCAAATATTGTCGATCAGTATTATTGACTATATATATATATAATATGATTATGTCATGTGTTTTGGTCTCTTATTGTCATTAGTATTTTAATAAAATCAATTATTGATTTCTTGTCAATTAATTAATTTATACCTCATCAAAGGATAGTGATTAAGGTAATTATTTATTTTAAAAAATTTACACATAAATTACATAGAAAAATTAAAACATTTTAGTTTCAAAATTAGTATTGATAATAGAATTTATCTTATGTATAACCTTATCTGAAAATTACTTAGTTATTAAAATTTGAGTGAGATATATTTAGCTTTTCAGTAAATTAAATAAATTAAATGTCCTAATCTCATCCAAGTGGCTTCCAAAGGATACAATTTCAACAAAAATATTTTTTATTTAAAAGAAAAATAATCCAATGATTTTGACACAAGTGTTTAAGTAATATAATAATATTATTACTACCCTTAAATACTGACATTACCCTTTTACCGTATTAAAAAATATTACTGATGTTACAATTCATAATGCACCAAAATAAAAAAATATATATTTACAAAATTTGGACATATCGATTTCAAATATGGAATAAATTTTTAAAAATTAAAAAAATAAGTTTTTTAAATCAATTTAAAATTAATCTAGTTGTCGGAAATAGAGAACGGGTTTTAAGAGTTAAAACATTGCAAAAGATAGAACTGTTTTTACATCTAAAATCAATGTAAAATTAATTCTACTAACATACATTATACTGAATGAAAAAATATATTATATTTATAAATTTTAACCATTAAATATTATAATTTATCCATATAAATAGTTTTTATGAAAAAATTTGTTGTCAATTAAAATTTAGTGTATTTTCATTATTCATCAAAATTTAAATGTTATTTGAAAAATATTAAAATTTCATCCGAAGTAAATTTTTATACACTTCGTCCCAAGAAAATGTATATGTTATTATATATAAATTATTAATGCTTCAAAATATTTATTTAAAACGGGTTCGCCATTAAAAGGTGGAAAATGACCATTTTGAAAAATATCGGTATTTATACATCAAATAGGGCTTTTTCATACCCTATGACAAAAATATCTATTGGATTAATAAAAAAATAATTTTTTAAGTATGTAACATATATATTTATTTAATATCATTTACTAATAGTAATTCACTCAATTTATTAATATAATAAAATAATACAAATATATAATTGATTTATATTTTTCATAAATAATTTGTAGCAATTGAGCTAACCCTGCACTTTCATATGTTAGATATATTTATTCTTTCTAACCTAATGACTATGTTAAAATTTTCAATTTATACTATGGGAATATCATGATTAATTTAAACTTACGATATCATTCAATGTAAGATATTGAAGAATTAAAATTATTCAGAGAAAATATTTCATTAAAACATTCGGGTGTTACAACGGTATGGATATTGAGCCCTCATATAGTTATCATGCTCCCAGGATATCCCCAATGCGCTCCCATGATTCCACTACATGTGAAATAAGGGAATGATCCCTCCTAATAGGATCCTCTATGAATGATCCTCAATCACCACCATGTACTCAACGAAGTTGGATCAATCCTTGATGTCTATCTCTGCATAGTAAATTACAATAATAGGATCATGCATGTATCTTCCCATATATGACACATGGAATATGTCATGATGTCAGTCTAAATTTTAGGACATGTATATGTGGTATGAAACCTTAATTTCCCTTCGTATGATATCTAATGGCCCTAGGAACTATGAATATAACTTACCTCCCTAAAAAACATTATACATCCTCAACATGGGGAGACACTAAGGGAAACATAGTATCCCTACATGAACATCAATGGTCTAAGACATGGATCTGCAAAATATTTCTATTGGCTCTAGACTGTCCTCATATTCTCATGGATCACTTGAACATTCTCCATCATTACCTTCACTGTCTGTGTCCAAACAAGAGATTTATACCAATGTCATGCCAATAGAAGGGGGCCTGAAGTCTCTCCCATATAGGGCCTCAAAAGGTTCAATGATGATAGTAGAGTCATAGATATTAATCAAAGAAAACTATATCATTATAAATTGATCCTATTATCGCTTTCGGAAGTTTAAAAGACAATCCATCACAATATCCTCCAACACCTAGATAGTTCACATGGTCTTTCGATCCTTTGGGGTTGAAACGTTGTACTCGTTGTTAACAAGGCCCTGAATGCCACCAGTAAGCCTCTCCATAAACATGGTATGAATTGAGCTGCACGATAATAGTAAATAGTTGAGGTTACCCCGTTGAGTAAGATGATACCCCTCATGTACAAAAACCACAAAATCTCCATCAAACACTACACCTTTATATCATGGAATTTTATGACTTTTTTACATGGTACACTATCACGTAGAAGGAACTGTTGAATCAATTTATCAATTTATTACTAATTAAAAATCCTATATATGTTTTTCCCATTTTTACTCTGGGATTTCAAGAGGTTGTATCAAGCCTACTAGAACCTATTGCTCAACCCTTACCTATGGAAATATGAGAGAGTGAGAGATGAACCTAGCAATGCTCCACCTCATTCCAGCCCACCCAAATCACTAGAAGAGGTCCTTGTTTTTCTTATCCATTCTGGGATGTATAGATAAAAAATAAGTATGATATTATCTCATGACCTTAACTTTCATCATGAACAGAACCATGATGTGTCTCTAAAAAGAATGATGTTATCCCACCCTAGAGGGAATCCACCTAGTGCATACCAAGAGGATATTTGTTCATGTAGAACCTCCCAATTGATATCTCAAAACTATGGCTCACTCATATGTTGAAGGAGTATAAGATTCAATACCACTAACAGAATAAAATTTTCACCATCCCCATTACTAGTTTCAGATATAAAGATGACAACTACTCAAGCACCTCCTCCAATACGTGAGAATGGGAATTCCTTCCATATAAATATTCCACAATTTTGAATTCCTATGATTATATACTATCTCTAATTCATAGTTTCTAAGGAACACGAACTAATTATCCTTCATCAGGATAATATCATTATGAGTTAATATGTACCTTAGGCTTTGGTGGTCTGAATAGGAAACAAATCATTTTCCACGAAGATAGTGTATCCACATCTTTAGAGTGTAGACTAATGCTATAAATACTAGGTCCTTATTAGTGTAGTCCTACTATGGGGTCTCAACATCTTCAACCCACATGTTATAACCTCTTATCTATAAATCAACCTATATCCAATATTATTTATTAGGGAATCAAAAAACACTATTTATTCAAATAGATAATATGATTATTTGAAAATAGAACCACTATCCACCATCATCCTCATCTCCTCAAAGTCTCCATAAAACTACTAGATCCAAGTAAAAATATTCCCTTTACATGTTAGGGTAGTTAAAGGGAATGAAATTTTGGGGATTTTTTTAACAGAACTCTTTTAGAACCCTACTAAGACAAGAATACTCTACACATTTGACATGACCTTAGGTGGATTACATGAAATCAATACATAAATCTTCACGTTGTTTATAGTTAAACCATGATATGAAATGAAATTTTACAAAACATGAACCACATGAATCCAAAACTCGGACATCAAAAGCTTACCATAATTTTAGGGCTCCTAGAGTATGCATAGGATCATCCTCACATTCTATGAATGATCCTCCTCTAATGTAGTGTAAATGAGTAGGTCATCAATAATGAATAAAATCAGTCTACATATGGTTGTAATACCATAATTGAAAACCCTGAACCCGTGGTATATGAACCTGAGATCGATATTCAAGAACTAACTCACACCTTGATACTAGTAAAATATTTTATCAATACTTTCCTAGGTGTAATTATTCATTATCATTACCTGGTTTAGGTTATGATAATAAACACAAACCCTCAACCTCCTACCTGGATTTTTTTGGAAAAATGTAGAGCTGCCCAGGGAGACACACTATGTTTGAAACAAAATTATCTCAATGGTCCACCAAATTCACCCTCAACACCTAGATTTTTCTAAGGGACATAAAATATGATGATGAACATATTGGTGTGGTCCCAGGGTGAAAGTAAATGAGTAAGTCCATCTCCCACCTCCAACATACTCTTGAAACAACATCTAGAAATAAATTCATATTGTCTTCCATTTCAAATGAAATATAGAGGCCTAAAGTGTCCATTTAAGTAAGGGAAAAACTCATCATCTATTGGGTGATGGCTTGAAGATTCATGCTAAAAAACTACTATATCATCCATGACATATCTCCCACCAACAAAGAATAATATTTTCACATCTGTTGTATGCACTATAATCTTCATTAATGATAATAAATTTAGGATCCAACCGTGTATAACCAATCTATAAGCAATATGTCTTCATAAGGTTTCATCCCAATTTTGATTATGATAATTATGAAATTCACCCACCCTAGTGATAGCTCTCACTTCTGAAAGATATTAAATATCGAATAATAGCTCCCCTAGGAACTTTCATCCATATCTAGTAGGATAAAGAAACAAATAGAACCTCTACATATCCCACCACGAATAAGGATTGTAAGGAATAAATCATAACTATGTTTCCTAGTACTGAGTAATGTGTATAATAAACATATATAGTACCATATAATCTCTCATTTGTAGGCTGATTATAACCATCTATGTCTTAAAACTACCCATGACCTTGACCACCAACCACTTGAGCTTGAAATGGGCCACATTGGTGTGGTGGTGGTGGTATCTCATACTTTTGACCTCCATGAAATTATATTCCATTATATTGGGATCCTAATCCTTTATCATCACCACCTCCATTAGGGATGCTCTAGCCACGTCTAGGAAATCCCTTATCACTTCACTACCTCTAATGTAGATGTATTTCCATGATATTATTATATTGATATTTAAAATCCTTCATGATATAAAAATTCATGAGACTTCAACCATTTTCCATAAAAAAAATCAATACTCTCTAGTATGATTGTAACATATGCACAATCACTAAGTCACATGTCAATATTTCTATGACCAAGAGTGAGAATGCATCTTCTCTTGAGACCTCATCATCACATGCCTAATGCCTCATATTAAATACATACCCACATGATTTCCACCAATACATTAAACTACACATAGTCCCTCTAATAATAACCTCTTCATCAACACAACCATCATTAATAATCTGTCATATTAGGGTCAGTATAATTATACTAAACATGATCAAATATTACTATGAAGACCCTACTCGAACTTTATATCCTAGAAGAAGACGCCTTGTACCATATAAAGTGATTACCGTGTATGGCTAGTGAAACTCATAACATACAATGAGACTGTCATATTAGCCTAATGTATATCAAGAAACTCCAAGATACTAATTCAACATAAGCATGAGGGATAATACAACACAAGAAACAACTTAAAAAATTTAGACCATATGAGTTTTATCTCATTATGGTTCTTCATGACCAAGCAACACCGTCACCTTACTGATCCTTGAAAATTATAGATTCCAGTGATGTAATATGATCAGTTTCTATCTGAACTAGAATGATGACTTATATAACTGAATCAAGACAATCCTCTACCTCTTGGGGATTTGGATCACCATAGAAGATAATCAGTCACTGTGAATGTAACTCACAGAGTGCACTAATATTGTACACATAATTAAACTGAATTGATTGTACTATCTACTACTCAATAGGTGGTTATTCTACTCCCTTCTATCTTGGAGGGAATATCTAACGAGTACGACAGAGAACTAAGGCCTCATCACTCATTAGATAGTCATCATGACCCTAAATTGGTAACATGGATAGATATCTATATAGAGGTATCCTGAAAGTAATCAAGATGTACCATGGTAAATTGATTATAATTACATGGGAAAATGACTCAAGAAGTATTGTCAAAATACTAAATCCAATTTGATGCATGTACCATTTTCCCTTCCACTGATGACTTTGTATGTCTATTTGGAAAGAAGGTAGTCAGAGTCTTGTTGTATAGATGTGTCACCTGCTGCACCAACACCGAGTTCCTTGGCATAAATCCACACTATAGAAACTATGAAAATATTTCCCTATCTACCATTCATTTATTTATAAATGGAATACTCCAAAAAACATTACAATGAACAAACATATCTCATACCAATATTGTCACAACCCATCCCATGAGGCCCAAATGTGACTATCCCAAGCCCGCATTCCATAGGCTTGGGGATGTTGACTAGAACCTAAAGGCTTTTCTCAAACATGGAAGGCATTGTCGTAGAGATCGGTACATAATCAAAAAGGGAAACTAAAGTAAACAACAAACACAAGTAAGTTATAGCAATGAGAGTAATGTTCAACCACAAGTAAAACTGTAAACTGAAAATAGTGGGACAGAATACAATCCCTAGAACTGAAAAGAAAGTAAACAGTTGTCATATCTACCCTGAAGCTCTACCTGGAGGGTAGTAGTAGTCTGTATGATGTCGTTGAAGAGGATATAAACTGCTCCCGTCATACCTAGATCCACCAAGTCCCATACCTCTGATGTCTACCTCAGAGTGTCAGTTGTCTGCACCAGACACACATGTGCGTGTGGAGCCCATGCATGGGTGAGTGTAAAAATACCCAGTATGGACATTGAGACCCCCAAAGGTCTCTCAGTAATCCAAAAAAGATAACATCATAAGAAATACCACAAAGGTAAAAGAGACAGCTCACTCTAAAGGTATAACTTAAAGGTTACTAGGATAGGGATGACTAGTCATAAATACAAATCATCTTATCTTTAGTAACTCTACTGCTGACCCGTATAGGTCACTATATGCTGACTTGTATTGGTCGCTAAATGCTGACCCATATTGGTGGCTGGTGCAAGCTCGTATTGGTTTCTGATGCAGACCCATATTGGTTGATGGTGCATAGGTATGCATGATAAGTTGTATAGATAAATCATCCAACTCTGGAGTTTCTGATGCTGACCCGCCTTTGTTTCTCTTCATCTTCATGTCACAGGCAACCACAAGATTCCCGCACAAAGCATGCCTGATCTTAGGATGACTCTGCTCCTCAAACTATTGGTCATATTTCAACCAGTAAAAATTCCTAATAAATTAATTCACAAGGGACCTCCATATCATTGGGATCCCAATGTGATAGATGACTCTTCGATCTGACGCCCGGTCTGTTATATATGAACACTTTTGTAAAAAGGGCCTCGAATGATTCATGTCTGATCGAACTCATGTCGCATTTAGAACTCCATAAAAACTCACATAGAGTATCTTAAAATGACCACCTTATCACAAGGGTCCATATTCCATAGACGTCGCATCGACCGGACGCCCAGTCAATTAGTTACACCCCTTTCTGGGAAACAGGGGTGATCGTACCTTGGTCCGGCCCGTCTCGGTTGGGCCTGTCGAATATAACTAGGGGTACACATCCCGAAAGGGGTTCCAATTCTACTGACGATGTTTCAAATAGACAACATGTTCGTTAGTTAGATGTGAGTTTTTTTATTTGGGGGCCGGTTGGGTCTGAGCCCGGTCCGAATCATTCAGGTCGGCCTGATGCAATTAGTCACGGGGTCTATCGGACCCCACCTGGGTCGGGCCTGTTAAGAGTCGGCTTGCTTAAATGGGTACGACATGTCAGGGTCATCCTGACTGGTTCGCAGGCCCGAGCCACAGTTTTCCTGGCTTGAAAGGTGGGGCTCAATCCATCTGCGTTGTCCCACTGTGTGGGTCTGGCCCATTCGGTCTCCCCACGTTTGGTCTGATATGCATGAAGGCGGACCACTTCTCTAATTTGGCCCTGTGGATGCGACACTGTTTCATCTGGCGCAATATGACTCTATGCATGGTACGCGCTATTCCCTCTTGCTACAGCCTACTGGCTGCAGCAGCTGCCACCATCGACGCCTATGGGAGCCACCCTTCTCCCGCACGGTCGGCTCGGGCTGGTCACCTTTGGCCACCATGGCGCGCGATGGCGCACCCCCTTCCACCACCTAAAACCGGTTTCCGCGGGACTCCTCTAGCCGCTGCTGTCAACACATGGAAATGATTGTTTCCACGGAGCCCCAGAATGCAGAATTCATTTCATGGCACTCAACTGTCTTGTCACTGCATTCGTTGCTCTACCGTGAAGAATGCACCAAATACAAATTTAGGTGAGGTTCCGAGCCTTGTTGGTTTTGGCTCGTGCCCTATGCATTATCTTTTTAAACATGAGAAAAAATTAATAATATTAGGAGGAATAATAATCCCAGAGTTTTAGATCCCGTAACTATAAAACTCCGAGCTTCCACGATACGCTTCTCATTCAATAATGCAATAGCATGCATTGTACGCAACTTCGAGTTCTAAAACACCGCAACTAATCAAAGTAGCCGTTATGAATAGTAATAATCACTTTTTAAAATTATAGAAATTTTATATTTCAAAATGGACTTCATTTTTGTATTCGTAATATCGAAATTATCCAAAGTTGAATTTTTTGTAATTTTCTGAGAACTTCCTATTTTGTATGAATAGTGAAAATTACTTAAAAACAACTTCTTTAATCAAAGTATTTTCTAGTGATAAATTATAGTATTGAGTGGTTTTAAAGTATAATTAGAATATATTTTTACTATTTTATTCAATGTTGGTCATTAGAATTAATTTCACTTTAAAATTGGACATAAACAATTGCCAATCTTTTGATATAAATTGTTTCTTAAACACACGCTATTTGTTGTGACAGCGGGAATTTATTATAAAATTAATTAATGCAACTTACATGTTTGGAATTTTGTAAAATAGGCATCATTTTTGAATTCGGAATATCAATTATATCTTAGGATGAAATTTTGGCATTGTTCTGAAAAACATCAATTTTTGATGAATAGTGAAACCACTAAGTGGTAGTTAAATAACTGATTTTTCGTTTAAATGAAATATTACCACTTCTGTGATTTGATTTTCAAAAATCTGACATACATGGTTGTCAATAAGAAGTAAAATATGGTTCAATGAGATTAAAATAATATTTTGGTGAATAGTAACTTTTAAGTTCTTAATCGCGATTAGAGGTAATTAGTGTAGTTTATGGTAAAAATAATGTTTTAATAATATGAGATGAGCGTGAAACATGTCCTACCCTCATTGGATGTGTTATGGACGACCATGATAATACATGGGTCAACTTGGGGACCCCATGGAGCCACTTTAGTTGGAAAATGACATAAATACCTTTTATTTAATGTTAAAGTAAAAAATGACACAAACATGAAATGTTTTACTAAAACAATTTTTACATGGGGTTATACAAGTCATATTTTTGACTATAAATTGTAATTGGAAATCTAAAAAGATTTCCTACATCATAGTATTTTTTTTATAATTTTTATACATTAAATAAATTAAATTATTTATGACATCATGATGATGCAGCGATGACCTCATTATTTAACGATTTAAATAAAATGAGAGGATAATGAAAAATACAAGGATTAAACTTGTCCAAATACTATGGGATGAGGAGATTTATAACCTTTATCACCTTATCCTCGAATTATATAAGTGTGGGTCCTCTAAAATCCGAAACTCATTTTATAATAAAGTGAATTTTCTTTACTTTCCAAGAGTGCCCCACCTCTCCACTTATAAAAGGCCCCCACCCCTACCACCTCATTCACAATTTCAAGCCATTTGGCTCGGCCAAACTCTGCCCAAATACTCTCCCAACTTCCCTCCCTTACTCCTAGAAGCCACACTTTGGGCAAAATACTTCCCAAGGAAGCCCTTGGCTCAAATCAAAAGAGTTACCCGATTTAAAGGTAATGTCTTCTCTTATGTTATTTTGTTTTATTTTTCTTCTCCAACCCCATAAACTCTTTTTATTCATTTAATTTGTAACAACACCAGTATCCTCAATATACTAGTATGTTTTTATAAGAAGGATTCGAGCTACACTTACACACACCTATATCTAATGGTTAAAGAACATACAGTTTCTGTGGATGGTGAATTTCTACCTCACGAAATGATGATTGCTCAACACTCATATAACACCTTCAAAGGTGGACATTAAGATGTCACTATATTTATATATGATATATAATATGTTTATGTTTACTTATGCTTCTGTATTTCTCATTTATGGCATACTTTATGATTTCCATTATGGGTAAACGCGATAATTTCATTTTAGGAAGTGCGGACTACCGCCCCCTCAAAGTGATTTGAATCGTTAATGCCATATGTGGGATGTATAAAGGATGAAGTAAATGGTTTTATACACTATATTATACTGGAATTATATTATACATTTATATCATTATGATTTCATTCCATCAAATACGAAATAGAAATGAAAGTAGCGTTCATGCGTATGTACGACTTACCGTCTCCATGAATGGTGCATTTCATTTCTTACATCTAAATGTTAAGTAATATTATAAATGAATGTATATACTGTATATATATGATATATATGATATCTAAATCATGAATATAATTCTGGATATAATGGATATTTCACCACATGAATAACTTGTAATTATAAGAAGTTTATTTTTGACTCAAGTACCTAAGATCGACAAAACGACTGTTATTAAATTAAATAATTACAGAATGTTCATATCATTGTAATAAGTGATATAAAAAGGATAATGAAATTGAAAATGGTTCTTAATAAGGTATATATTAACTCTAGATTATTATTCAGGAGGTTAAAGAACGGCTGAGTCAAGTCAGACACGAGGTAAGGGAATTTCTTAACCCAACTTCCATTCTTTGGGTTAATCTCCTACTTTCAAATTATGTCATGATATTATTATGACCTATTTTTTATTTTTACGTTCTTTATGTGTACCTATAGTGAATACAAATAATAGATATATTTTATTTTAAAAATTATCTTTTTAAAGACTTCATCTCAATCTCCTTTCATTGAGGCATATTTGGTTTTATACACATCTTTCTTTTATACGGTGTATAAACCCCTTTGACTTTTACGTTTATTCAAAAGGAATCTTTTTTATACGAAGCATTTTGCTAAACGACAAAAGGGAATGATTTTCTTTCCGTACTTATGCGGCGACAACAACTTCTCCACCGCCATGACCATTATTTGAGTTTCGGCTTCCTCTACAAGCCATCATTTTTTTTAATGAAAAATAAATACAAAGTTTTAACTTTATTTTAAGTTGGTATTGAAAATGATTTTGAAAGCATTTTTATTATATCAATGTGTTGTATTGATATCTTGTGGTTGAAATGTGGAAATGTTATGTTTCCTTTATGCATGTTTATGTGATACAATTATGTTATGGTTTATGATATGTTTAAACCTATTCATATGAGGAATGTATTGGACTTAATAAGTGACGGGTGGAGCCTGCTATAGCTCCTCGATGCATCGGTAGGTCTCATGAGACAACTAGATGTGGAATTGGCCGAGGCCCTTTCCCAATTTGATTTATGGTTTTGGTCGAGGCCTTAATCATTTTAGACGTCTTGGCCGAGGCCTTGACAAAATGTTTCAGAATGTCTGGCATTATACATTCCCTCATTATGAAAGTGGTTATTGATATTGCATGTGATTATTCGACTAGTAGAATATCCATGTGAGTAAGTAAATGGAATTATTTAATTTTATTTTTGCCATATTATGCTGAAGTTCAAGTTTAAAAAGGCTTTTGTTTTAGTTATACATTGACTTAAATGTTATTGTTTATTTATGAAAGCTTCCGCAATATTGTTATCCTTACTGAGCATCTGAGCTCACCCCTTTCAATGTTTTAATATTTTCCAGGATGTGAAGAAGTATTTTATGAATGACCTGTAGGGATAGTCAGAAGAGGATATGAGTGTGGACTATGAAGACTTTGTTATTAGTTTTTCACTTTATGATGTAATTTAGCATTTATGAATGTATCTAGTGTTTCCAAGGCTACTAAACTAATCGGTATTTCGAGACTTGATCTTTTGTGATCATGCCAATGTTACGAAGTAATGCACCGACTCTGGGTAGCTGGGGTCGAGGCGTTACAGTTGGTATCAGAGGATGTTTAGTACAAACCTTGGAATCTAGATTTATACAAACTCTGATTAGAGCACGTAGACCTAAGATGAACTTTGAGGATTAGTATAGAAGAACTTCCTAAAATTTTGGTATTGTAGAGATTTTGTGAGTTTTCCGAGTAATACATCCCTGTCTGGATACGAGCAGGTAGAGGCGGCTATGGCACAGATGTACCAAGGGGTAAAACCCGAAAACACCGCTTTGAGCTAGACTCGAACGGGAACTGGTGCACAACAACGGGCCTTGCTGCACTATTGGTTACGACACTCCCGGGGGATATGCTTAGGAAAATTCTCATTTCTTTACAAACCACTATGAACGGTTATGAGTATATACTTCTTCAAAGAAAACCTTTTTATGATTATGGATTATATCCATAAATAGTTCAACTTATGTTAAGTATTTTATAACTATGGAATTATGTATTTTGATTCATAAACTAATCTAGTTTATTCCATTGTATAGAAATTGCGCCTAGTGGAAGGAATGGAAACCGTATCAATGCACGAACTCCGTGTAGGGATTACCCTCCTGCTCAAGATAATTATTGTGGATCTGGAGATACAACTGGTGATGATCAACTTATTACCATACTGGGACAACTCACTCAGGTTATGAATAATAACCTTACTCGTATGGAGCACCCTGATCTGCAACGTGGAGGATCAAAGTTAGACCGCTTCATGAGGCAACAACCACCAACATTTAATGGGGGTACAAATCCGTTAGTAGCTAAGGAATGGATAAAATCCTTAGAGAAAATATTCCACGCCTTGGGGAGTAGCGAAAGGGAGAAGGTTGTCATGGCAGTTTACCGCCTCACTAGAGATGCCGATCAGCGGTGGTCGCTAATTCAAAACACAAAGGAAGATGATGACGTATGAAATATGGAATGGAGGGAGTTCAAAGAGATTTTCTTAGAAAAATACTTTCCTCATGACCATAGAGAATATATGGAAAGGCAATTAATGAGTCTGAAACAAAAGGAGGAAGAGAATGTTGCAAAGTATGAGGCCAAATTTACAAGGTTAGCAAGGTATGCTGCATATTATATACGTAACCCAAGGAGTATGATTGATCGTTTCTTTGATGGGTTAAAACCATTTCTCCGTCGAGCATTAGTCTCACATTCCTTCTCGTCATACGAAGATATTGTCTCATGTGCTATCAAGACAGAAAAGGAATTCTCTAAGTCTTATGACAACAAAGTAAAGAAAGAGAATAAGAGAACTGTGGAACAAGAGACAGATAAAGGGGAAAAGGGAAAGAAGAATTTTCCATTATGTGATAATTGTGGGAAGAATCACCCTGGTACTTGCCTAAAAGTAATGGGAGTTTGTTATAAATGTGGAGAAAAAGGTCACCAGGCGCGTGATTTCAAGGGAAAGAAAGAGGCTATCAATGTTGAATGCTACAATTGTAGGGAAATGGGGCATTATGCAAATGAATTTCCTATGCGTCAGGGAAAATTACCTCAGAAAAGGCCAAGGGATCAAGGACAATCTTATACTGTTACTACAGTTGAAGCGGAATAATTAATTTATTGGTGATTTTGGACTCATGGACTATATTCTGGTTATTAGAATAATGTGATATATATATAAGGATTGTACTGCAGAACATGTTGTTTTCATTAAGGATTTAATATGATTAAGGTAATCATATTTTTAGTATGTGACAATAAGAGAAACTTTAATTTGTTTGGGGAATCTGATAAATTGATTTTGGAATTAAGAGACCTTTTAGAGAATGTCTGGACAAAGGTATTTTGGATAACTATAAAGGTTGGAGTGGATTAAGTTGATCTTTGGATATTATTGTTTATGGTTAAAAAATTTATGAAGATTATTTTTGGAATATTATAATACTATAGTTTTAGTAAAAGGACAACCTGCAGGGTGGGGCATAACCCGTCGCGTCGGACAAAGCTGCAGGAATCGAACCCACAACCATAGTGCGACATGCCTTTATTTCCTACGACTAGTATAATGACCCATACATTGCATACATTGTTAATAATTCAAAATTTAAGCACCCTTATTACAACATATGATAAAACCACAAAGGACCGTATAGGTATAGTGTCTTTAGAAACTGGGAAACATAAACAACTAGTTCATAAATCTTCTACACTGTCTCTCATTTATTTCATCATATATAGGGTCCCTTTTAGCATATTCTACTTAATATCCATCTTCCTGACCTGGGGAAAAGAAAATATAAAAGGGTGAGCTCAAATGCTCAGCAAGGGCAAATAAAGGAAATAAAAATCATATCATATCTTTTTGAAAATCATAACCTGCAAAAGAGATCATAATATCTTAACATGGAACAAATCATAGAAGTGAAAATGAGATCCCCATAATCATAACATGAAACTTGAAATCTTTGTGTCATGCACACATAATCATAGAAAATCATTTCTTGTTAGTCATGACTCATTTCCAAGACTATCTTAGTGGACAAAGTCCCTTTCTGAACCGAGTCACCCTCGTTCCAATCCTGTTTCACTGAACCGGTATAACCTACCGTTCCAGCCATGTCTATCTCATGAGATATAAAATCTTTACCCAATGCATTGGAGGGAGATATAGGTCCCACCCATCTTATAATTAATCCTTTCTTATGTGTGCCACATAATCATAAACCATACATCATAGCGTAACCCATGTAATAAAAATGGAATTCTTAAACAACATGACATCATAAAACCATTCATATAAGATAAAGGAATTCATAAAAAATATTTCCATCAAAACATAATCAAATCCATGTAATAATAGGGATAAAAACAGAACCCTTTTATTATCTTAGATGGAAAATAATTTTGATAAAATACTTGAACTCCATTCTTGAGGAAAATATCCTTTCTACTTCAAAAACAATTTTCTTTTATTAACATGTCATACAATTATAAACTAAAAGAAGTAGATTAAAAATAAACTTGAAAACATATAAAGGAAGATTCTTGTAAATAATGTTTAAAAATCCATTCTTGTCGTATATGTTAAAAAAACATTCTTCGTACTTTTGTCGGAAAAATCAAAAAGTACCTCGTATGAAAAACGACAAAAGATTCCTTTCATACATATTACTAAAAACTAACCGAAGGGTAAAAATGGATTTAAACAATTGTAGGTGGATGGAAATAATATTACATATTGATGAAACATGGATGTGGATGATAAAATACACCCCAGTAAATACTTACGAATAAACAATCTCGGATAAAAATGAGTTTGTGATATTTCCCTTACCTTAGGTCCGATTTGCTTTGTACGTGTCCGAAGCTCCTGTATAATGGTTTAAATAATGTTATTGACTTATTACAGAATCATACATATTGATATGATATCATATATGGTTATATTCTTAGCTTCTTGTTAGTAATATTTCATTGTTACTTGTTACTCGGGTCCTTATTGCCTTTTGTTCTTATGCGTGTTTTGCCGAATAAATTCTTATTCTTCATTTAAGGTTATAGATAACTTATATCCAGAATGGTATTAGTGTAACATATATCATATTTATTCATTCAATTCATTTATATAATTACTATGTAATGATGATCATGTAGAACGAGTCGCATCACATCGTGGAGACGGTATTCCGTACGTATGCACGAGTGATGATATCGTTCCTATGATCGTGTAATTGTATTTGAGTATATATATATTATTTCAGTATCAATATTACATTTTAATAATCATAAATAGTTACTCATTACACCATTATACCCATCCTTGTAAGGTGATGATGTAAAATAGATTACAACACGGTGTGGAGACGGTATTCCGTACGTATGCACGCGCGGTGATTTCATTTTTCCATAGGATGGATAGAAGGTGAATTAGAATTGTTTCATAATTATAATAGCATATCAGTATGTAAGTAATACTTATGTTATTACTTTATAATGAAACAACTAAAGAAGAAGAAGTTGAAGAAGAAAGAAATTGAAAAGATCGGTAATGGATATTACCTCTTCTTTGGAACGCCTCTTTGAATCCTCCACTTAGGGAACTATGATTGGTCTTTGAAGAAGACCAGGACCTCTAGGATTAATCTAGGGAAGTGTAGAGGAGAAAATGGAAGGGTTTGGCCGAGCTTGAGTGCTCAAATTGGTGTGAGGAGGAGGGGGAGGAGGTGCCCTTTGATAAGGGAGGAGAGGGGCACCTTAGGAATATCTCAAAATATTATTTTATATTAAAGTAAAAATAGGTTTATAATGGTTCCAAAGGGTCCTATTTCGAAGCTAAAGTAGGGATGGGTCGAAATCCTATCAACCAATAGGATTTAGACAAGTTTAGGGTATTATTTTAACCTTATCAATTAGATTTAACTCTAAGTTAAATAATTTAACTTTTACCGTGTCTTTTTTTTTTCTTTCACTATATGGTTAAAACACTTACTATAACATGCCAAACGAACCCAAATTGTTTATTATTAATATATATATCCTTATCTAAGTCATATGGCCGAACCTTAGATTTTTAGGAATAAAATAACAATTAGTAATATAATATTTGATTTAAAAACTATTTTGTGTCAATTTTGACACTATTTAATATATGATTTTTTGTGAAAGTCATAACAGAATTATATGTTCGAACAAAGTTTATTAAATCAACACTAATATATCATAGTAACCTAGAAAATTAGTGGAATTCATAAAATATCTCAAATTACATTTATTTTGGTGTTTATAACATCAATTATGTCAATATTTCATTAATAAGATAATTACTGCATCATCATTGTGTCATAAATAAATTAAATTATTTAATTTCTAAAAATTACAAATAAAATACCATTATGTAGGAAATATTTTTAGCTTTCTAATTAATATTTATAATCGAATTTATCTTATGTATAACCCCATATTAAAAATGATTTACTTATTAAACTTTGATTTTAACTATTTTAACCCTTCTTTAAATAAATTAATAATAAATGTCCTAATCTAACCCAAGTGGCCCTAAATGGTCATATTCTATTCCTAAGTTTGTTTTTGGTCGAACTAAACTTATCCAATAGAATTAGGACATGTGTTAGAGTAATAGTAATATAATTTTTACCCTTAGTTACCCTATTTACTATTAACCGCGGTAAAAAAAGTAAAAAGTTACTATTCACCAAAAATTATTTTTATCTCATTGAACAACATTTTACTTACTGATATCAACCGTGTCTGTCGGATTTTCGAAATTCCATTAACAAAAGTGGTAAAATTAAGTTTTATGCAAAATTCAGTTTTTAACCTACTACTTAGTGGTTTCACTATTCATCAAAAATTGAAAGTTTTCAGAAAAATACCAAAATTTCACCCTAGGCTAATTTCGGTATTCCGAATCCAAAAATGAAGTCCATTTTGAAAAATAAAATTTATAAAATTTCAAAAAGTGGTTATTACTATTCATAACGACTAGTTTTAATAATATTTTAATAGCATATCGTTGTTTAGTGAAAATCGGTATTGCGTACGACGCAAGCTATCGAGGAAGGTCGCAATTGCGTGTAAAGTAAGACAAGCAAGTGTGTAGTGAAAGATTCTTTTGATGATATATAAAAAACAAAATATTACTCATAAAAATCTCGGGTGTTACATTCTACCCCCCTTAAAAAGAATTTCACCCTCAAAATTCGTCACTTTGTAACAAAAAGATGAGGATACTTCTCCCTCATAATATCCTCAAGCTCCCATGTAGCTTCTTCAAGTTGGTGGTTCCTCCATAAAACTTTCACCAATCGAGTGGTCTTGTTTCTTAGGACTTTTTCGCTACAATCCAGAATCTCTATCGGTTGTACTTCATAAGAAAGATCTTGCTCCAGCGGTACAACTTCTGAGATGAGTACATGTGAAGGATCGGGTATGTACTTTCTCAGGAGAGATACATGGAACACATCGTGAACTTGAGAGAGATTCGGTGGAAGCGCCAATCGGTAAGCTACCTTTCCAACACGATCCAGTATTTCGAAAGGACCGATATATCTAGGGCTCAACGTCCCCTTCTTTCCAAATCTCATAACCCTCTTCCAGGGAGATATTCCTAAGAACACTTTATCACCCACTTCAAACTCTAGGTCTTTTCTTCAGTTGTCGGCATAACGTTTCTGTCGACTTTGAGCTGCTCTTATGTGTTGTTGAATAGATCTGACCCTTTCTGCCATTTCATCAACGAGATCAGGTCCTAATAGCTTTCTTTCCCCAACTTCATCCCAGTAAGTTGGAGTCCTGCATTTCTTTCCATAGAGAGCTTCATAAGGAGCCATCTGAATACTAGAGTGAAAGCTATTATTATAAGAAAATTCCACCAAAGGTAGGTGTTGATCCCAACCTCCTTTGAAATCCATAGAGCAAGCTCTCAACATATCTTCTAGGGTTTGAATTTTTCTCTCAGACTGACCGTCTGTCTGAGGACGATAAGCAGTGCTGAAACTCAACTATGTATCCAGAGTATGCTGAAGACTTTGCCAGAACTTAGAGGTAAATCTCGGATCCCGATCAGATATAATAGAAAGTGGTACTCCATGCAATCTTACCACTTCCTTTACATATATCCTGGAAAGCTGATCTAAAGAGAAATACTCTCTAATAGCAATGAAGTGTGCAGACTTTGTAAGACAATCAACTATGACCCAAATAGCATTATTGCCTTTGGATGTTTTAGGAAGTCCTGTGACAAAGTCCATAGTGATGTTTTCCCATTTCCATTCGGGTATGGGTAATGGTTGTAACATCCCCTTAGACTTCTGTCTCTCAGCTTTAACTTGTTAACAAACCAATCATCGAGAGACATATTCAGCAACATCTCTTTTCATGCCATCCCACCAGAAGTACTCTTTTAGGTCCCTATACATCTTCGTGCTTCCAGGATGAATAGAGAATGATGAACTATGAGCCTCATCCAACAGCTCCTTCTTTAATTCAGGGATGGGAGGAACACAAACCCGATTCCTGAACTTTATTATCCCATCACAATCAAGGTTGAATTCAGGAAAATTTCTCACCTTCTTTTGTAACTCGACATCTTCTTTCTGTGCCTCTTTAATCTTCACATGTATAGATGGTTGAACATTAATTTGAGAAAGATAATATTTTCCCCCTTCCATTATAATTCCAAGATCCATCCTTTGTAAATCCATAAATATTGGATCTTTTGTGATCCTCATCATGGATAAACTAGCATGGTCTTGTCGACTTAATGCATCTGCCACCTTGTTTGCTTTCCTAGGGTGGTAATGGATTGAGCAGTCGTAATCCTTAATCAGCTCCAACCATCTTCGTTGACGCATATTCAACTCCTTTTGTGTGAAAATATACTTTAAACTTTTATGATCAGTATAAATATCACACCTTTCACCATAAAGGTAATTCCTCCAAATCATTAATGCAAAGAATACCGCAGCCAACTCCAAATCGTGTGTTGGGTAATTTTGCTCATGAAATTTCAACTGTCGTGAGGCATAAGCTATCAATATATCATTTTGCATAAGAACACACCCCAATCCCTTCTTGGATGCATCACTGTAGATCACAAACCTTTCTCCACAACAAGGCAGTGTGAGCACAGGTGCACTGGATAACCTTCTTTTCAACTCCTTGAAATTCTCTTCACATTCCTCTGTCCAAACAAACTTAACTCTTTTCCGTGTTATCTTGGTGAGTGGATTAGATAATCGTGAAAAATATTTTACAAAACGTCGATAATATCCAGCCAAACCAAGAAAAATTCGGATCTCAGTTACTGTTGTTGGTCTTGACCATCTTTCGATAACCTCTGTTTTTGCTGGATCCACAGATATCCCCTCTTTTGAGATTATGTGATCCAAAAATGCAACTTTTTGAAGCCAAAATTCACACTTGGTAAATTTGGCATAAAGCTTATCCTTTCTCAGGGTCTTCAATATAATTCTCAAGTGAGCTTCATGCTATTCCTTGCTCTTTGAATAGACAAGAATATTGTCTATAAAGACTACCACAAATTGATCATGATAGTCTCTAAAGTATCTATTCATTAGATACATGAAGATAGTAGGGGCATTAGTAAGACCAAATGGCATCACTATAAATTCATAGTGTCCATACCTTGTACGGAAAGCCATCTTTGGTATATCCTCTCTTTTGACCCTTAATTGATGATACCCTGAACAAAGATCAATATTGGAAAAGTATTGAGCTCCGCGTAGTTGGTCAAATAAGTCATCAATGCGTGGGAGAGGATATTTGTTCTTGATAGTGATCTTGTTATGTTCTCGATAATCAATGCAGAGTCTCATTGATCCATCTTTCTTCTTAACAAATAGCACAGGTGCTCCCCAAGGTGACGCACTAGGGCGTATGAATCCCTTATCAAGATTCTCTTGGAGTTGCTTCTTCAATTCCTGTAACTCAATTGGGGCCATTCTATAAAGTGTCTTTGAAATTGGCAAAGCGCCCGGTACGAGTTCTATTGAAAACTCAACTTCACGATTTGGTGGAAGACCCGGTAATTCCTCTGGAAAGACATCATCAAACTCCCATACAATGGGCATATTCTTAATCGTGAGTTTCTCACCAACCATTTGAGATAAATAACCTTCATTTAGTGGAATCAATACCCATAAGATGGAAGAAATTTCCACTGGAAGGTTATGTTCATCGTTGCATTGATAGACGATCGTAGATTGATCTGGAATATGAAATGTGACTTCCCTTCTTTAGCAATTGATATGAGCTCCATGTAGAGAAAGCCAATCCATGCCAAGAATCACATCAAATTCCACTAAAGAAAGGATCACAAGATTTGCAGGAAGCACTTTCCCACAAACTTCGATCAGAGAAGAATTATAAACTTTTGATGCGACTGTTGTGCCATTAGGTGTTGTCACAGCTAACTCAACATCTAATTGTTGAGGTAATACGGTGATACCCTTAGAAAATTTTTCTGAAATAAAAGAGTGGGTGGATTCAGAATCAAATAAAACATTTGCTACTTTATAGTGGATGGTAAGTGTACCTTTCACCACTTCGTTATCGTACTCCACATCACTGATAGTAATTTCATGTGACTTTCCTTTGTCTTTAGCCTTATGATTTTGTTGACGTCGACCATCATCATCAACCCTTGGATTTGGGCATTTATTGGCATAATGCCCCATCTCCTTGCACTTGAAACATTGAAGTGTAGTAGGTTCATTCTATGTATCCCTTCATTTGTTTGCATCATTAGACATCTTCTTCCCATTATCGCGGCATTCAAATGCCCGATGACCTTCCTTTCCACATTTAAAACATTTACTTGTACCTTTAAGACAACTCCCTCCATGTTTCTTTCCACACTTTGAGCGTAAGGGAAAGCTCATCTTCTTTTCAGTGTGCTCTTTAGATTTTCCTTTGAATTCCATCTTCCTCTTCTTATCAAACCCATGTGACTGATGGGTTACTCCAATCTCCATCTCGACTTTGAGAGCACATCGAACGATTTCCTCATAGCTATTGAATTCCCTTATGGCTAACGCCCTTCGAAGACTTGGTTTTAAGCCACTAAAGAATCGATCGATCTTACTCTCATGTTGGATAATAATACCAGAAGCGTACCTTGCATGTCTTGTAAAATTTGCTTCATAGGTACCAAAAGATTCATCATCCCTTTTCTTCAGTTCAAGAAACTCTTTCTCCATCTTTGTTCGGAGAATACGAGGGAAGTACTTATTGAAAAATAAGTTCTTGAACTTGTCCCATTCCATAGACTCAATTTCATCCCTTTGCCTCGTATTCTTAATAAGATTCCACCATTGATCAGCATCTCCTTCCAAACGATACACTACTAGGATGACTTTATCATGTTCAGAACATTGAAGAACTGAAAATATCTTTTCAGTAGTACTAATCCATTGTTCAGCAACTAATGGATCAGTAGACCCGCTGAAAGAAGGTGGACGCTGCCTCATGAAGGATTCAACAAAATGTTGCTCCTTCCTTTGTTCGTTTGGAAGTCCTGCATGATTCATAGCTTGAGAAAGTTGTGTGAGCATGGCTACAAGATTTTGCATTCCAACTCCCATATTGTTTGGTTTCTCGGGGGGACAATCATTGCATTGCCCATCGCATTCCGCATTAACACGGTTCCTTCGGGTTCCATCCATTGACTAAAACCAAGAAGAATAGTGTGAGAAAAACTAATTATAATAGGAAAACCACATAATCAAGGATAAAATTTTCATGCTTAAGGTATTATCCTAGGTTATTCATGGCCATTTCTAAAACACTAAGATTGTGTTCTATGCTTAGACTTATCCTTAGGGTTCTTACTAAGGCTTTCACATCCTAGTTTCCAAAGGTTGACTATACCTTTCCTATGATACCAACTATAATGACCCATACTTTACATACATTGTTAATACTTCAAAATTGAAGTACCCTTATTAAAACATATGATAAAACCACAAAGGACCGTATAGGTATAGTGTCTTTAGAAACTGGGAAACATAAACAACTGGTTCATAAATCTTCTACACTGTCTCCCATTTATTTCATCATATCTAGGGTCCCTTTTAGCATATTCTACTTAATATCCATCTTCCTGACCTGGGGAAAAGAAAACATAAAAGGGTGAGCTCAAATGCTCAGCAAGGGCAAATAAAGGAAATAAAAATCATATCATATCTTTTTGAAAATCATAACCTGCAAAAGAGATCATAATATCTTAACATGGAACAAATCATAGAAGTGAAAATGAGATCCCCATAATCATAACATGAAACTTGAAATCTTTGTGGCATGCACACATAATCATAGAAAATCATTTCTTGTTAGTCATGACTCATTGCCAAGACTATCTTAGTGGACAAAGTCCCTTTCTGAACCGAGTCACCCTCGTTCCAGTCCTGTTTCACTGAACCAGTATAACCTACCATTCCAGCCATGTCTATCTAATGGGATATAAAATCTTTAACCAATGCATTGGAGGGAGATATAGGTCCCACCCATCTTATAATGAATACTTTCTTATGTGTGCCACATAATCATAAACCATACATCATAGCGTAACCCATGTAATAAAAATAGAATTCTTAAACAACATGACATCATAAAACCATTCATATAAGATAAAGGAATTCATAAAAAATATTTCCATCACAACATAATAAAATCCATTTAATAATAGGGATAAAAACAGAACCCTTTTATTATCTTATATGGAAAATAATTTTGATAAAATACTTGAACTCCATTCTTGAGGAAAATATCATTTCTACTTCAAAAACACTTTTCTTTTCTTAACATGTCATACAATTATAAACTAAAAGAAGTTGATTAAAAATAAACCTGAAAACTTATAAAGGAAGCTTCTTGGAAATAATGTTTAAAAATCCATTCTTTCCGTATAAGTTAAAAAAACATTCTTCGTACTTTTTTCGGAAAAGTCAAAAAGTACCTCGTACGAAAAACGAAAAAAGATTCCTTTCATACATATTACTAAAAACTCACCGAAGGGTAAAAATGGATTTTAAAAAATTGTAGGTGGATGGAAATAATATTAAATATTGATGAAACATGGATGTGGATGATAAAATACACCCCAGTAAATACTTACGAATAAACAATCTCGGATAGAAATGAGATTGTGATATTTCCCTTACCTTAGGTCCGATTTGCATTGTATGTGTCCGAAGCTCCTGTATAATGGTTTAAATAATGTTATTGACTTATTACAGAATCATACATATTGATATGATATCATATATGGTTATATTCTTAGATTCTTGTTAGTAATATTTCATTGTTACTTGTTACTCGGGTCCTTATTGCCTTTTGTTCTTATGCGTGTTTTGCCGAATAAATTCTTATTCTTATTTTAAGGTTATAGATACCTTATATCTGGAATGGTATTAGTGTAACATATATCATATTTATTCATTCAATTCATTTATATAATTACTATGTAATGATGATCATGTAGAACGAGTCGCATCACATCGTGGAGACGGTATTCCGTACGTACGCACGAGTGATGATATCGTTCCTATGATCGTGGAATTGTATTTGAGTATATATATATTATTTCAGTATCAATATTACATTATAATAATCATAAATAGTTAATCATTACACCATTATACCCATCCTTGTAAGGTGATGGGGGAAAATAGATTACACCACGGCGTGGAGACGGTATTCCGTACGTACGCACGCGCGGTGATTTCACTTTTCCGTAGGATGGATAGAAGGTGAATTAGGGTTGTTTCATATTTATAATAACATATCAGTATGTAAGTAATACTGATGTTATTACTTTATAATGAAACAACTAAAGAATAAGAAGTTGAAGAATAATGAAATTGAAAAGATCGGTAATGGATATTACCTCTTCTTTGGAACGCCTCTTTGAATCCTCCACTTAGGGAACTAAGATTGGTCTTTGAAGAAGACCAGGACCTCTAGGATTTTTCTAGGGAAGTGGAGAGGAGAAAATGGCAGGGGTTAGCCGAGCTTGAGTGCTCAAATTGGTGTGAGGAGGAGGGGGAGGAGGTGCCCTTTTATAAGGGAGGAGAGGGGCACCTTAGGAATATCTCAAAATATTATTTTATATTAAAGTCAAAATCGGTTTATAATGGTTCTAAAGGGTCCTATTTCGAAGCTAAAGTGGGGTTGGGTCGAAATCCTATCAACCAATAGGATTTATACAAGTTTAGGGTATTATTTTAACCTTATCAATTAGATTTAACTCTAAGTTAAATAAATTAACTTTTACCGTGTCTTTTTGTTTTCTTTCACTATATGGTTAAAACACTTACTATAACATTCCAAACGAACCGAAATTGTTTATTATTAATATATATATCCTTAGCTAAGTCATTTGGCTGAACCTTAGATTTTTAGGAATAAAATAACAATTAGTAATATAATATTTGATTTAAAAACTATTTTGTGTCAATTTTGACACTATTTGATATATGATTTTTTTGTGAAAGTCATAACAGAATTATATGTTCGAAAAAAGTTTTATAAATCAACACTAATATATCATAGTAACCTATAAAATTATTGGAATTCATAAAAAGTCTCAAATTACATTTATTTTGGTGTTTATAACATCAATTATTTCAATATTTCATTAATAAGATAATTACTGCATCATCATTGTGTCATAAATAAATTAAATTATTTAATTTCTAAAAATTACAAATAAAATACCATTATGTAGGAAATATTTTTATCTTTCTAATGAATATTTATAGTCGAATTTATCTTATGTATAACCCCATATTAAAAATGATTTACTTATTAAACTTTGATTTTAACTATTTTAACCCTTCTTTAAATAAATTAATAATAAATGTCCTAATCTAACCCAAGTGGGCCTAAATGGTCATATTGTATTCCTAAGTTTGTTTTTGGTCGAATTAAACTTATCCAATAGAATTATGAAATGTGTTAGGGTAATATTAATATCATTTTTACCCTTAGTTACCCTATTTACTATTAACCGCGGTAAAAAAAGTAAAAAGTTACTATTCACCAAAAATTATTTTTATCTCATTGAACCACATTTTACTTACTGATATCAACCGTGTCTGTCAGATTTTCGAAATTCCATTCACAGAAGTGGTAAAATTAAGTTTTATGCAAAATTCAGTTTTTAACCTACCACTTAGTGGTTTCACTATTCATCAAAAATTGAAAGTTTTCAGAAAAATACCAAAATTTCACCCTAGGCTAATTTCGGTATTCCGAATCCAAAAATGAAGTCCATTTTGAAAAATAAAATTTATAAAATTTCAAAAAGTGGTTATTACTATTCATAACGGCTAGTTTTAATAATATTTTAATAGCATATCGTTGTTTAGTGAAACTCGGTATTGCGTACGACGCAAGCTATCGAGGAAGGTTGAAATTGCGTGTAAAGTAAGCCAAGCAAGTGTGTAGTGAAAGATTCTTTTGATGATATATAAAAAACAAAATATTACTCATAAAAATCTCGAGTATTACAACTAGCCTACAGGAAGTCCCTGGTTATTACAAAATAGTTTTACTAATCTAAATGGTATGTGTTAATATTTGGAACCTTATACAATTAGGATAAATAGAATATTTTTGAGTTCTATTACCTTTTAGAGTGAAAGATTGGTTTGTGGTAAAAATTTATTAATGAATGAAAGTCTACATAACAAGTATGTATATTCCCTTACATTCTTAGTAAATTTCCTAAATAAATTTCTCAACTTTATAAAATGTAACTTAAAACAAAAATGTTTTCGGTTAACTTTTTCTACTGGGTAATCGATGATCGTTTAACCAATCACAAGTTTGTGATTTTCTTGTAGTTAAAATTTCTCCTAATCCTATTTTCTATAATTCTCCATTAGACCTTGATGGTTTGTTTCTCCTCCATATCCATATTTTCATAGAATCCTAGTATGGGCTATCTCGGGTGACCTTTGTACTTATCTTTCTATCTTTTAAAGTTATATTTTTATTAACCTTATTTCCGATGTGGGTTTTCCACAAAGGTATTTTCTATTTTTAACCTTTTGTTTTCAAAGAAAAATTTCAAATTGCGAGGACGCAATTTATTGAAGGAGGGGAGAATGTAACACCCCGAGCTTGCACGATACGCTTCTCATTCAATAATGCAATAGCATTCATTGTACACAACTTCGAGTTCTAAAACACCGCAACTAATCAAAGTAGCCGTTATGAATAGTAATAACCACTTTTTAAAATTATAGAAATTTTATTTTTCAAAATGGACATCATTTTTGTATTCGTAATATCGAAATTATCCAAAGTTGAATTTTTTGTAATTTTCTGAGAACTTCCAATTTTTTATGAATAGTGAAAAATACTTAAAAACAACTTTTTTAATCAAAGTATTTTCTAGTGATAAATTATAGTATTGAGTGGTTTTAAAGTATAATTATAATATATTTTTACTATTTTATCCAATGTTGGTCATTAGAATTAATTTCACTTTAAAATTGGACATAAACAATTGCCAATCTTTTGATATAAATTGTTTCTTAAAAACACGCTATTTGTTGTGACAGAGGGAATTAATTATAAAATTAATTAATTCAACTTAAATGTTTGGAATTTTGTAAAATAGAAATCATTTTTGAATTCGGAATATCAATTATAGCTTAGGGTGAAATTTTGGCATTGTTCTGAAAAACTTCAATTTTTGATGAATAGTGAAACCACTAAGTGGTAGTTAAATAACTGATTTTTCGTTTAAATGAAATATTACCACTTTTGTGATTTGATTTTCAAAAATACTACATACATGGTTGTCAATAAGAAGTAAAATGTGGTTCAATGAGATTAAAATAATATTTTTGTGAAAAGTAACTTTTAAGTTCTTAATCGCGATTAGAGGTAATTAGTGTAGTTTAAGGTAAAAATAAAGTTTTAATAATATGAGATGAGCTTGACACATGTACTACCCTAATTTTATGTGCTATGGCAGACTAAGACAATACATGGGACAACTTGGGGACCCCATGGAGCCACTTTAGTTGGAAAATGACATAAATACCTTGTATTTAATGTTAAAGTAAAAAATGACACAAACATGAAATGTTTTACTAAAACAATTTTTACATGGGGTTATACAAGTCATATTTTTGACTATAAATAGTCATTGGAAAGATAAAAGGATTTACTACATCATAGTATTTGTTTTTTAATTTTTATACATTAAATAAATTAAATTATTTATGACATCATGATGATGTAGCGATGACCTCATTATTTAACGATTTAAATAAAATTAGAGGATAATGCAAAATTCAAGGCGTACACTTGTCCAAATCCCATGGGATGAGGAGATTTAGAACCTTTATCACCTTATACTCGAATTATATTAGTGTGGGACCTCTAAAATCCGAAACTCATTTTATAATAATGTGACTTTTCTTTACTTTCCAGGAGTGCCCCTCCTCTCCACTTATAAAAGGCCCCCACCTCTACCACCTCATTCACACTTTCAAGCCATTTGGCTCGGCCAAAATCTGACCAAATACTCTCCAAACTTCCCTACCTTACTCCTAGAAGCCTCACTTTGGGCAGAATACTTCCCAAGGAATCCTTTGGTTCAAATCAAAAGAGTTACCCGATTTAAAGGTAATGTCTTCTCTTATGTTATTTTGTTTTATTTTTCTTCTCCAACCCCATAAACTCTTTTTATTAATATCTTTTGTAACAAAAACAGTATCCTCAATATACTAGGAAGTTTTTATAAGAAGGATTCGAGCTACACTTACACACACCTACATCTAATGGTTAAAGAACATACGGTTTCTGTTGATGGCGAATTTCTACCTCACGAAACGATGATTGTTCAACACTCATATAACACCTTCAAAGGTGGCAATTAAGATGTCACTATATTTATATATGATATATAATATTTTTATGTTTTACTTATTCTTCTGTATTTCTCATTTATGGCATATTTTATGATTTCCATTATGGGTAAATGCGATAATTTCATTTTAGGAAGTGCGGACTACCACCCCCTCAAAGTGATTTGAATCGTTAATACCATATGTGGGATGTATAAAGGATGGAGTAAATGGTATTATACACTATATTATACTGGAATTATATTATACATTTATATCATTATGATTTCATTCCATCAAATACGAAATAGAAATGAAAGTAGCGTTCATGCGTACGTACGGCTTACCGTCTCCATGAACGGTGCATTTCATTTCTTACCTCTAAATGTTACGTAATATTATAAATGAATGTATATACTGTATATATATGATATATATGATATCTACATCATGAATATAATTCTGGATATAATGGATATTTCACCACATGAACAACTTGTAATTATAAGAAATTTATTTTTGACTCAAGTACCTAAGATCGACAAAACGACCGTTATTAACTTAAATAATTACAGAATGTTCATATCATTGTAATAAGTGATATAAAAAGGATAATGAAATTTAAAATGGTTCTTAATAAGGTATATATTAACTTTAGTTTATTATTCAGGAGGTTAAATAACGGTTGAGTCAAGTCAGACACGAGGTAAGGGAATTTCTTAACCCAACTTCCATTCTTTGGGTTAATCTCCTACTTTCAAATTATGTCCTGATATTATTATGTCCTATTTTGTATTTTTATGTTCTTTATGTGTACCTATAGTGAATACAAATAATAGATATATTTTATTTTAAAATGATCTTTTTAAGGACTTCGTCTCAATCTCCTTTCATTGAGGCATATTTGGTTTTATACACAACTTTCTTTTATACGGTGTATAAATCCCTTTGACTTTTACATTTATTTAAAAGGAATCTTTTTTATACGAAGCATTTTTCTAAACGACAAAAGGGAATGTTTTTATTTCCGTACTTATGCGGCGACAACGACTTCTCCGCCACCATGACCATTATTTGAGTTTCAGCTTCCTCTACAAGACATCATTTTTTTAATGAAAAATAAATACAAAGTTTTAACTTTATTTTATGTTGGTATTGAAAATGGTTTTGAAAGCGTTTTTATTATATCAATGTGTTGTATTGATATCTTGTGATTGAAATGTGGAAATGTTATGTTTCCTTTATGCATGTTTATGTGATACGATTATGTTATGGTTTATAATATGTTTAAACCTATTCATATGAGGAATGTATTGGACTTAATAAGTGACGGGTGGAGCCCGCTATAGCTCCTCGATGCATTGGTAGGTCTCATGAGACAACTAGACGTGGAATTGGTCGAGGCCCTTTCCCAATTTGATTTATGGTTTTGGCCGAGGCCTTAATCATTTTAGACGTCTTGGCCGAGGCCTTGAAAAAATGTTTCAGAATGTCTGGCATTATACATTCCCTCATTATGAAAGTGGTTATTGATATTTCATGTGATTATTCGACTAGTAGAATATCCATGTGAGTAAGTAAATGGAATTATTTAATTTTATTTTTTCCATACTATGCTGAAGTTCAAGTTTAAAAAGGCTTTTGTTTTAGTTATATATTGCCTTAAATGTTAATGTTTATTTATGAAAGCTTCCGCAATATTGTTATCCTTACTGAGCATCTGAGCTCACCCCTTTCAATGTTTTAATATTTTCCAGGATGTGAAGAAGTATTTTATGAATGACCTGCAGGGATAGTCAGAAGAGGATATGAGTGTGGACTATGAAGACATTGTTATTAGTTTTTCACTTTATGATGTAATGTAGCATTTATGAATGTATCTAGTGTTTCCATGGCTACTAAACTAATTGGTCTTTCGAGACTTGATCTTTTGTGATCATGCCAATGTTACGAAGTAATGCACCGACTCTGGGTAGCTGGGGTCGGGGCGTTACAGTAACAACCATCCACATGAAAAGACAAGACGCAGATCATCCCATTAGTCGTTTGGTCTATGTTTGTTATATTTTTCATGAATGGGAAGATAGGGAGCATCAAAGCCCATAAACCCCCCTAACATTTATGATTTTAGTTGTCACATGTTCTTCCTCGAGGGTTTATGTTGTCAATGACGCTTCCCAGCTCTAACATTCGAGAGGAGTTTTCATCATTCATCATTATTCACCGGGGTGGATGTGCGCCAGAGCTTCACCCAAGAATCCCTCAAATCCATCCTCATTATTTTTTCTGACATTTTAAACAATTTATAGATCCACGGTACAATGTTTCTAAAATGACGTGATGTCGTGTTTTTATGCTGTTTCATTTATGAAACAACATCGATTTTTTCCACCATTAAATTTATTATTACATTACGGAATACAGGTCATCCATGTGTTTCATTAATGTGCCCCATCCCTGCTTAATCTTTTCCCCACAACATCACCCTCCACTACACAACAAATAGAAAATAATAAAATAATTATTTTAAATTATTTTATTATTTTTCTCAAAATGTTCAAAAATTATGTTTTCTACTCGGCCCTTGCTGGTCAAAGTTTAATCGTTTCTAGGATAATCCCATCATTCTGGATTCAATGGTCCTCTTGTATTTTTAGTCAGAGAAAAATTTCAAATGATAGAAAATTCCACCCATGGGTTCACTAAATGTACCAGAATAAAAAAAATTTGAAATTCATTTCGGGTACACCGGGCCTTAGAAATACGTGTTGTCCATTTTCACAGACTCATTATAATCCCAAATAATTTAAAATAAACTACATGTAATTTTCAGGTCATTACATTATCCCCTACTTAGGGATTTACATACCTGAAATCCAAACAAGGCTACACAAACAAAGAGGGGTACTTGGAATGCCTATGAGCCTCTCGATCCCATGTGCACTCCAGTAGAATATCGTAATGCCACAGAACACGCACCACAGGTATCAACCGCCCACCAAGGACCTAGTCCTGTCTATCCTCTATCTCCAAAGATAACTTCACAAAATTCACCCTGTCATCAATCTTTAGTTCGCCATGGTCGATTATTTGAGATGAGTCATGCACGTTTCTCCTCAACCGTGATACGTGGATGATGTTATGCACCCTCTCCAAATACGGTGCCAGTCCGAAGCGGTATTCCACCTCTCCAATCCCCCAAAGTATCAGGAATGGTCAGATAAAACTCAGTGAGAGTTTGATGCCTTGGACAAATCTCTATAGTCACCATCAAGGGGATACTTGCAAGAATACATGGTCCCCCTCCTAGAACTCAAGTGGTCTCTATCGCCTATCAGCATAGGACTTATTTCGGATATGTGCAGTCTTTATCCTCTCTCGGATGACATGCACCTTCTCTGTGGCAACATGTACCATTTATGGGCCCATGAATATTGGCTCTCCTGGATCTATCAATCACAAAGGAGATCTACACAATATTCCATACAATGACTAAAAAGGGGCTATACTAATGGTGGAGTGATAACTGTTGTTGTATGCAATCTCCACCAAGGGTAGGTGGTCCTCCCAACTATGAAGAAAATCTAGGATTCATGCATGAAGCATGTCCTCCATGGTCTAGATAGTCCGCTCAGTTTGGCCATCTGTCTGCTGGTGAAAAGGTGTTCTCAAGAGGAAGCTGAGTCCCGAAATCCTCTAGCAATCCTTTCTAGAACTGGGATTTGAAGCGAGTATCACAGTATAAAACTATCATCGATGGAACCCTGTGAAGTCACAAGATTTTATGAACGTAGAGGCATCCCAAGATCTCTGCTGAACCCTTCTCTCAAATAGAAAGGAAGTGGTCTGACTTGGTGAGTCAGTAAATGATCACCCAGATGGTATCGTGTCCTCTGGATGTATGCAGAAAACCCATCATGAACTCCATCACTATCCCTTCCCACTTCCACTTTGGTATCTCGAGAGGTTGGGTCAAGCATGCTTGTACCTAGTGCTCGGCCTTTACTTGCTGGCAAGTGAGACATCTAGAGATATACTCAACCACATATTTCTTCATCCTTGGCCACTCGTATTGATGCTGGAGGTCCTGATACATCTTCCTCATGCATGGAGGAACCACCATGGGGGATGTATGGAACTCTTTTAGCACCATATATCATAGCACCACTTTTATAACTGCACATCCTATGAAAAGGATAGATTGTTCCCCACATTTAGAATAATTGTCAGGTGCATGGCCGGAAGATTTCTAGGCATGTGTAGTCTCATAGCTAGTGTCTCCAAGTTTCACTTCCCAGACTCACTGAAGGAGTGGAGGGGTAATTACCATCGACTAGAGGTAGACTGTCTCATCTCTATCCATGTAGGACATCAGAAGCAAGGCTAACTACTCCGAAGCCTTGTTCAATAGCTTCAAACTCAATCTTCAGCTAAGTAAATCTTCCACTATGTTACCCTTCCGAGAGTATTGGCTATCTAAATTTCATAGTCCTAGAGGAACTTTAGCCACACCACTATCTCAGATTTATAGCCTTCCATGTGAAGATATATCTAAGACTATTGTTGTCTGAGTAAACAATGAACTGCTCTCCCATCAAGTAGTGTCACCACATCTTCAATGTGAAAACTACTACTGTCCACACCATGTCCTGAGTCACATAATTCTTCTCATGAGGCCACAGCTATTGTGAACCCTAAGCAATCATTTCATCACCCTAAATTAGGACACAACCATTTCCAGTTCCTAAAGCATCACAATAAACCATGTAGTCAATTACCTCCTCCGACAACCTCAGGATGGGAGCGTTGTTCAAGCTCTACCTCATCCATTGAAAGCTATGCTGGAATGTCTCTTACTGCAGGAAGGGTTTCCCCTTCTTCATCAAGGTAGTCATAGGTGTTTTTATTCTGGAGAAATTGGTTATGAACCTCATATAGTAGCTTTATAATCCACGGAAACTCCACACCTCAATAACACTTTTGGGCGGCTCCCAAGAAAGTATTGCCTTGATCTTCACTAGATCTACTAAAATTCATGTTTTTAAGATGAAGTGTCCAAATACTTGGAATTTTTGTATCTAGAACTCACACTTAGAGAGCTTCCCATATAACTGGTTCTCCCAGAGTGTGTCAAGAACTATCCTCAAGTGTACAGAATGCTCTTCCTCAGACGCTGAGTACACAAAGCGGTCTTCAATGAAGACCACCATGAAGTAATCAAGGTATGGCTAGAAGATCGTATTCATGAGTCCCATGAACATTGCTGGAGTATTGGTCATGCCAAAAGGCATCACCATGAACTCACAATGTCCATACCGACATCTCAATTATGTCTTCGGTATGTCCTATTCTCGTACCATAAGTTGGTGGTATCCTAATCTGAGGTCTATCTTTGAAAACCAATGACCCCTTTAGCTGAAAACATGGAAGATCACTCCTTGACAGAGGATACTTATTCTTCACAGTCCCCTGGTTTAGGCTCCGAATGTCTATACATAGCCTCAAATTTAAGTATGTCTTTTTGGAAAACAACACCAGGGATGGCCATGGACAAACGATGGGCCTTACGAAACCCTTCTTCTGTAAGTCCTCTAAATGTACCCTCAGATCCCGAAGCTCTGTATAGGACATCTGATATGCTGGTGTAGATATCAGTGTTGTTCCTTGGTACTAGTCAATGATGAATTTTACCTATCTATGAGAAGGTTGTCCTTGGACAACTTCTGGAAAGATGTCCACATACTCATCCACCACTATTGGAAACTATGGACTCGACTTATCCACAGTGTCAATGGTCCTGCAAGCCTGCTAATATGTAATCAGATGCATCCTACCGAGCACAAGTCCATATCATGATGCTCTATTTTCCTTCTCACCAACAAACTAAAACTGGTCTCCATCTATGCGTTTAAATTTCACTATACGGCTCCAGTATCCATTATCTTACTGAACTACAGATATATAGTCCATAACTAGAATTACATCCTAGGGATTCAACACCACTACTAGAATATCATATTTGAAACTATATCCTCTGAGAGTAATATCACAGTATCGACACAAGTGTTTGACTGCTGAATATTCTCCCATAAGAGTATCCAAATGGGAAAGTTTGAGCTAAAAGATCAGTCAGAATCTGAGAATCCTGAACTTAATCTGCAGCATGGAAAGAATTTCTAGAATCAATGTCGATAAGCACTAATGCTAAAGTATAAAAGTTACAGATTTTACATAGAATCATCTTAGGGATGTCAGGATATTGAGCCTTTACTGCATTTAGCTGGCCTTGTCCCCGCCCACCTACTCCCTGGGCTCATGATCGACCAATGGTGGGTGGTAGTGGTAGTGCGTGGTGACCCCGACCACCTCCCACTACACGTCCTGCTCCCTTGCCCTGTCCACCACTTGTCTAATGCTCATGAACCTACCACTTCCACTGGATCGGTGGCCCCTCCACCATCGCATGGTAATCTTCACAGGAAGTAAGATAATCATGAGCTCTGTGACCTTTTCCCCCTCATGAAAAATATATCATGCCTCACTGGTGGCTCCCTCGGCCTCTTGAACCCCACACCTATGACTCTGTGTTCCCGGGTCTCCCTCCGGAAGGTCTAGCCTGCATGGGATTCTACGTTATCTGTCTAATGGCAGCTCTATATGAAATTGATACCTGTCTTCTAGTAGGGTCTCTCACTATTAGTTCCTGCTTAGCAAGGAAATTCTCTATCAGCAATGTTCTCTCCATCACCCCAGCCTGCATAGGGATGCTAAGAGTATCTATTGCAGCTCTGATTTCTCATCAGTGCCCCTTCTCAAAGGTCTGGTCCCTGATGTAAGGGCATCGAAACATGTTGGTGGAGTATTAGGATAGGTCAATAAATCTCGTCGAGTACTGAGCCGTTGTTTGGTTTCCTTGCTGCAGATGCAGCAGCTCCTAAATACGGACATAGGGTAGAGTCAACTTTATGAACTCTGCCCTAAAAAGGCTCTCAATATCTGGTTAGGTGAGGGTTGTCTTTTCTTTCACATGGGGCATTGTGCTCTACCTTAATTCTATCGGTCCCTCATGAAAGCTAGCTGTCATGATTTCCATCTACTCAGCGGATGTCTCTACTAAGAGAAAGTCTTGCAAAACCACCTCAAGACAGTCCTCCACTACCAGGGGGTATGTCTCTCCTTGAAACCTCATAGTCCTCTATCTTTATAATTCATCTAATGTTTTCAGCCAGTGTTTATGATCCAATGGTATCATCTGCTGATCAACGAGTGGTGGTGTTATTGGTACACCACCCAAAGGTTACATCACTGTGTGTGGTCCCTATACCGATGACTTGCCTCTCGGTGGACCACTATCACAATCTCTAATTGGAATCCTAGATGGATATCATTGTGTAGGAATCCAGTAAGAAACAGATGCGCCATGATCAATATATTATACCAAGTGAGCTGACTCAAGAAATATCAAGAAAACATTTCAAAACATGAGCAATCGGTGTTTTCATGTACCGAGTCGGAGAACAAAATTCATGGTCCTGGTGTATGGACACTTCGGCTGCCACACCAACACTAGACTCCCTACACTAAAACCTGAACTCAAGACACTTCACATCATTGCCCCATTTAATGTAGACTTCTAGTTCGTGTCGTAGAACTGACCGTCCTCTGATACCACTTGGTCAGAACCTGTCCCATAGGGTCCGAACATGACTACCCAAGCCCACCTTCCATAGGCTAGGGGTTGGGGACTAGAACCTGAAGGCTTTTCCCGAACAGGGAAGGCATTGCGTTAGAGATCTGTACACACTCAAAATGGTAAACTGATGTAAACAACAACCAAAAGTAAGGTATATCAACGAGTGTAATGTACAACCACAAGTACAACTATACACTGAAAACAATGGGCCGTAATACAATCCCTAAAACTGAAGATAATGTAAATAGTAGTCACATCTGACCTTGACCTCTACCAAGAGGGATGTAGCTGTATGTATGAAGTTAAATAAGAGGTTATTAGCTACTCCCATCACACTCAACTCCGCAAAGTCCCGTACCTCCAAAGTCTACCTCAGAGCATCAGTAGTCTTCACTAGACACACATGTGCAGTTGGATCCCATGTAGGGGTGTGTATAAAAATACTGAGTAGGGACCACGAGACACCCGAAGGACTCTTAGTAATCAACAATGGAAAACATAACTAGAAATACAAAGATGGTAAAAGAGATAACACACTCGAACAATATAACTTTAAGGATACTAGGATAGAGATTACTAGTCATAAAGCTAGATCATCCTATCTATAGTATCTCTACTGCTAACCCATATTGGTCACTGTATGTTGACCTGTATTGGTCACATGATGATGACCCTTACTTGTCGGTGGGGCTGACCCGTATTGGTCGCTGGTGCTGGCCCGTATTGGCCGCTGGTGCTGACCTATATTGGTCACTGTATGTTGACCTGTATTGGTCACATGATGATGACCCATACTTGTCGGTGGGGCTGACCCGTATTGGTCGCTGGTGCTGGCCCGTATTGGCCGCTGGTGCTGACCTATATTGGTCACTGGTGCTGACCCGTATTGGTTGATGGTGCTGAACTATATTGGTCGCTAGTGTATAGTTAGGGATTATTAGTTGTAAATATAAATTATCCCACTCTGGATTTTCTGATGCTGACCTGCCTTGGGTTCTCTTCATCTCCATATCACAGCCAGCCTCTGGATTTCTGCACGACGCACGCCTGATGTCTAGAAGACTCTGTTTCTCAAGCCATCAATCGTATTTCAGCTAGACAAAAGTGTTTAAAAATTCATATCAAAGGAAAATACATTCATTGTGGTTCCAATGTGACAGACAACCTGTCAATCGGACACTCGGTCTATAAGATATGGGCACTTTTGTAAAAAGGCACGAATTGGATTCAAGTACGATCCAACCCAGGTTGCATGTCAATATTCATAAAAACTCTCATATTGTATCTCTAAATTACCGCCTTGTCCCAAGGGTCCTTATGCCATAGGCGGTGCATCGATCAGACGTCTGGTCTGTTAGTTACACCCCTTTCCATGAAACGAGGGTGATCACAACTCGGTATGGCTCAACATGGTTAGGGCAGACCGAATATGCCAAAGGGAATGCTTCTCAAAAAGGGTCTAAACACCATTGATTCCATGTCGAATAGACACTGGTTTGTCAGTTACATGTTTTTCTTTATTCGGGGGCCGGTTGGGTCTGGCCCCGGTCTGACTCGGTCAGGCCGGTCCGACAAAACCGGTGTTGGGGTCTACCTGACCCTGCTCGGGTCCAGCCTGTTAAGGGTATGCTCGGTTCACTGGGTTCTGTTCGTTGAGGTCGAACCAACTATTTTGCGGGCCCGAGCCTCATGTCCAGCCTATTTAGTCCGTCTGTATCTGGTTCGGTCTTCCTGTAGGTGGACCACTTCTCCATATTGGCCTTGCAGATACAAGGATATTTTGTCTGGCGCAACATGGCGCAGTGCATAGTCTACGCCGTTCCCTCTTGTCACATCACATGGGCCACCGCCAATTCCTGTGGGTGTCACCCATCTCTCATACGGCCGGCTCGGGCTGGACGCCTCTAACTAATACTGCACGCGACGACATGCCACCTTTCACCATCTGCGACAAGTTTCCATAGGTCTCCTGCAGCCACCGCTGGCATGACACACTGGTGGTTGTTTCCGTGGTCCACCAAAATGCCGCCATTGTTTCACTTCCCTAAATCATCTTTCTTCTGTATTTGTTGCTCTACCCCAAAGAACACACCAATGACAATTTTAGTGGAGGACCTAAGCCTTGTTGGTTTCATCCCACACCCTCCATGTTAGTATTTTAAACATGAGAAAAAATTAATATTAATAAATGAAAGAATAATCCATGAGTTTAAGATCCCGCAACAACCATCTGCATGATTAGATGAGACGTGGATTAACCCATTAGTCGATTGTTCCCCGTTTATTATATTTTTCATGAATGGGAAGAGAGGGAACATCAAAGCATATAAACTCTCTATATTTTATGATGTTCGTCACCACACATTTTCCCTTGAGGGTTTACGACATTGATAAAACTTCCCGGTTTCAACCTTTGAAAGGAATTCATCGTTGTTCTTCATTCTTCACTGAGGTGGAAGTGACTCAGCGCTTTGCCTGAGAATCCCCCCAAATCCTTCATCCTTATTTATCCTAACACATTGAACTATTTATAGAACCACACTATAGTGTTTCCATAATGAAGTGGCATCGCATCGTTACACTATTTCATTTATGAAACTACATTACAATTTTGCACCATTATATTCACTGTTACATTGTGGAATATGGTTCATCCATGTGTTTCATTAAGGTACATCATCTCTACATCATCGCAGTCCTAGAACATCACCATCTTTCATGCAACAAAGAGAAAAAATAAAATAATTCTTTTAAATTATTTTATTATTTTTCTCAAAAAATCCAAATTATATCTTTTATTCTCAGTCATCGTCGACTATATTTAACTCATTTCAAGGTGAATCCTGACATTCTGGCTTCAATGATACCCTCAAAATATTAATCCGACCACCGGTTCAAATGATAGAAAATTCTGACCGTGTGTTTACCGAAGGTATGTGAATAATATTTCAGAAATTCATTCTGGGCACACCGGGTCTCGGAATTATGCGCTGTCAATTTTCAAAGAATTGTAATAACCCAAAATAATTTTAAAAAAATTAAATGGAATTTTTGGGCCTTTACAAATATATCAGGACCCGACCCACCATGGCCCTCCTGGAAGGTTGAAGACTGAGCCATGATAAATCTATGCCAAAATTCAGATGTAATAGTGCTAGAGACTATCACCGAGAAGGAAAACTGAAATTGGAGGCCTTTTCATAATTTACATGTATGCACAAACCCAACCGTCTCCTTGGAATAATACAAAAAATATAAAATATAGAAACTTATAGAGTATAACATGCATGAAATAAACTCACCCAGAATACAAAAGAGTGTGAAAATATAAACCAAAATTAAAAGTGAAAAAATACATGCCAATATAGTAATAAATTCAAAATCAGAAAACAACTATTAAAATGAAATCTGAGATACTCAGATTATCAGTATCCATGTCCCAACCACTATATGCGAACAACACATCCTTGTATCCCTAAGATCAAAAAAAATTCACTACTGATCTATTTTTCATCTGCATAATACACGACACATCCATTAAAATACCTTGTAGCCATGGGTATAAAATTATCTAGCACGAAACCCCAAAAGCATAATGAAATTGATAGGGAGATATAAAATGGTCAACTCAACCCATAGTAATAGGGAATCCAAACCCATCATTGATATATAATCATAATAAAACCCAGATGAGAGAGAATGGTGATCTCTATCTCAAAACCTAGACAATGTTGATAAGTATACCATAAGCTCTAAAAGTCCATCTCCAATTCCCTACATTAAAACCCTCCTCACTAGAATATTTATAGAGGGCCCTTTTACTCACTACTATGATCTACAACCAATGGAGCCAAAACTCCCATTCAGGACTCACATGAATCCATATCTCAAAGATGGGAGAGTACAATAAATGAGATTTTGGACCTTCTCCCTATGGTGGGGATTAATTTCTCTATCTATAATCAGTATGGGGTACCCACAATTTGGTACAATATGGGAGTTCCAACACCGACATTACTATGATGATCCTTCCCTAATCGCTGTCATTGTCAAGGATCATGTAAACAATATTCACCCCCAAAAATGTCAAATCACCTCTCTTATGACACAAATAAGGCCACCATTACATTGGACATGGAATAATTATAGGACTGGGTACTCAAGGGACAAAATACGAGTCTCGAAGAAGGAGATATGAGGGAAAGAAGTTTCTATATGGAATATAAAACATGTATGGGGGTCAACATGACATATAATCCGTCCACATTTCCAGGATGTATTCACCTTTAGACATGTATTGGGAAGCCATGTCATACTACATGAAATTTATATTTTATACATGATGTGTCCCATCCACTAGTGGCAAACTCGTGTGCTTTAAGTCATGCCCGTGTACGTTGGGTTGAGTTCATGTACCTGGTAGTGCACCTAGAAATGAATGGGTGATATGACATGTATATTTACTCCCAGAGTACCTAGCGTGTAATCTCATTTGGGTTATTTGGTATGTTCCAAATATCAGATGACATGAAATATTGGGTAGGGTCAAAAGTTGTGTGGGCCTAGCCACATAGAGTGTGATCCCTAACTCATAGCTCAAACCCCTTCCTCTATAACTGGGGGGATACACAATGTGTCCTATTCATGATAAATGAAGAATATTTATAAATTTTACATATCCCTAATTCCTTTCATTTGTATTCTATATCTATATTTTAAACCAAAATGATCACTATTTTATCACTCAATATTGAATTTAAACATCATTTTCCTGCTTTTCCGGACCTAGAATCATTGAAAAACAAAATTTGGTCAACATTATAAATCCCACATAGCATCTCATGAACATCCCATCACTATCACAACTCCAGATCTTGAATCAATGCAACAACATCCACAATACATCCTGATCCATACTCAAAATACCAATCCATTCACCATTCACAAGACCATTATGACACTAATCCACCACAAAAATGTCCAATCATCACCCCTTGATCCTATGATGGTTAACGTGAAGACTGGTTTTGGAAAATCATAATAAAAAGGGAAACAATTATTGTCCAATTGATGTCATCCAAAAATCATGAATATATATCATCCATTCTGATAACATTGAATAACAAGAATACATGGAATTAAATAATTTAATTTGAATATCATGCTCATATGATGAATTCACGATCACCAATAAATAATAATGTAGTTAAAATACACGAATAAAAATTTCATCAAATTTGAGGAAACAATATTGATGATTCCTAACATGATCTGGATTGATTTCTGGTAATGAATTCAAAGCATACATACTAAATCTTCTTCATCTAGATCCACCTTGATTCGATCAACTTTCATCCTTCGATGAAATCCACGGATGAAGAATTCTTGGAGATCCAATAAAATCCTACCAGTGTTAGGAAGCTACCCTAAAAGGTTTTTATTAGTAGGATCATATAGAGGATTCCCAAGGGTAATTCATTTAATATTTAATATTTAATATTTTTCTAATATCAATCCCATGCACAATAGGACTCGGAATCTCAAGTCATCTCACTGAAAAACTACAAATCTATTCCTTAATTTATTAAAATCTATAACAAGGAATAAAGAGTCAATACACATCAAAATAGTGGTTTTAATATGAATTACTCGAGACATTTCTAAAAAATCACCAGAATAATTTCAAAATTATCAAACCATAATGTTTTAAAATATTAAAGTGAGAGGGAAGCCACCAAGATAATGTTTATTTACAAGGAAGGATCTAATATTATTCCACAAAATTGGAATCTCCCTCCCAATCATCTATTAAATCCCTAGAACATATCATCAAAAAATACCCAAACACATATATCTATATATCAAAAAATTGATCTATAGTCCAGTCCAAGACAGATTAAGGAGATCCCTGATGAATATGATGAATAGGGTCCTATCCTATTATTTCCAAAATTGAACACATTAATATATACCAAAATCGTTTTTTCTGAATTTTAGAATCTATACAAATCACGTATAAGAGCCATAGAATTTGATAAGAAATTAAAGGGTACAAAATGAGTGTTCAAAACCATAGAAAGGGTTAAAATTGACCATATGGAAATATATTTGCATCATGCAATGGGAGTTTACAAGGTGATTCTATGAGAGTCCACTTATAGCAAGAAAACCATCACTTTGGGATAAAAATGAAATAATAAATTCACATCAGGAATTGATCTCATGTGGTAAATTGATAAATCACATTACCTAGAGAAACCATTTTATACTTTGAATTAACTCATAACATTTGGCCATAGTTTATTCACATATTTAATTCTTAATTCAAAACATGAATAATTAGTCTATGTAGAATATATTTTCATTCAGATTAACTTCCCAAAATCTTCCATAAAATTATCACATTGATTCCAAAAAAATTTAAAATGAATAAAAATATGGCGTACTTAAACTGAGAGTGCTACACTAGGCTACCTCCATGAATCACAAGTTTATGAAACATATAAAGGGTTTAGATAGAAAGATCCAATCTTATACAATATGATATTTTTTAAGAACCTAAATTTCATTATAATGTTTAAAAATATTATTTCCAAAGCCTTGTGGTTATATAATAAAAATATCCTCAAAAATTATTCCTTTTAACAAATAACGCTTTACATCTGTTTGAAATAAATTTTATTTAAAAAAAATTAAATACTAATGAAATTATTATAGTCTCTATCCTAAAACTATGAGAAAGATAATATTCAATGGGAATTCCCTATTCTTGAGAAAAACATTTAGAAAAAAATCTTACATTATATTTAACAATGATTACTGCTTTTTCGAGTTATTGATGAAAAAATACATGTAGTTTTTATTATTTTTTATATTTTATTAATTTATCCAAATTCCACACATTATACCTTTCAAATTGATTTATAAATTCACGAATTTTATTAATATAGTTTGAACCATTTATATAATCATAAATATTGATAGGAATAGAATGAATAAAAACATGATCATTAAGACTGTATTTTATAATAGATTTCTAGGTCTCTATTTTAGATTCACTATTTACCATTATTTCATCAATTGGATCATATTAATGAGTTTTAAACACATTAGGATCTATTTGAGAAAATATTTTATCCTATTAAATAAATGCATTATTATTTTTATGATCATTATATTCACAAAATTTTAATTCCCTAAATTCTTCAATATCATTATTTAATTCAAAATTCGACTTGATACTGTTGTTTTAATCAAATTTAACATGAAAAGTTCAAGACTAAATTTATCTTATTTAAAATACTATATTACATAATAGAATTAGAATATTGAAAAAAAATATTCATCACATTTAGAATCAAGCATTTCAATATTATCTTTAACATCTAAAATGAAAACATTACAACCATACACCCAAAAATATTTCACTATAGGTTTAAAACAATTAAATAATTTATAAATATGTTTTATTTAAAAATTAATGAATATAAAATATATTTAGAAAATAAAAACCTCTGTTGATAGACTCATCATCAAATGACTTAGTCTCATTAAACTCTATACACATTGATCTATCCATTTCTCGAATTAACCTATTCTTTCATTCAACAACACCATTTTGGTGTGGAGTACTTAGGGAAAAATGATTATATCGATTTTATTCATGAAATTTATCAAATATTAAATTAAAAAAATTTCCAACTTGTCACTTATCATATAGATAATTACAGGATTATTGAAATTTCTTATAATTTTTGAGAAATAATATAATGTGGCTGGAGTTTCAAATTAATGAGATAAGAAATAAATCAGGATGAATCTACCATAACTGCCTACTTTTAAAAATAAATAATTATTTAGATATAGACTATTAGGATTTATATGACCAAATATGTTATGATATAACAATTCATGATATCTAGCAGCACTGACATCATTCACATATTTTAACCTTTCATTATGTTACATACCCTCTAATCAAGAATCAAACAAAAAATTACATGTACTTATCATTTAAAATTATAAAACATATTTATAATTTAAAAAATCAGATAATTTCCTGATTATTTATTTCTATGTCTTGTATGATAGAAAATATCATTTATATCTACATAGTTAAAACACATAACATTCTATTTGATTATATTATAAAGATAAATATTATAATCTTTGTATTTTCAATTTATAGAGAATAAAATGGAATTGATATTCAAAATTAAATAGTTATCATTTTCAAATATTATATTTAATCCATTATTACTTAAGTATGATATTATTTTTAGATTATTTTTATATAATCTTCAAATAATTATGTTTAAGTAATAAAATTTTGAGAAAATTATAATAATTAAATCCCTTTAATATAACCTTTAAAATTATATCCAAATATAACTAGACCACCATTACATGATTTAAAAGATATAACATTTAAAATATCACCATCCATGTTTCTAAAACACCCATTTTCTAGATACAATGAATCATTGGAATATCTTAGATAGATTTCCTTAAATTAGTCCATCATGTATAATTTTTTGGTATATATGTGAATTTGGGTCAAATTAAATTAGTAGAAAAACATTTTGGAATCAAAATTTATTTAAAACACCTATTTATGGGCTATTTTGAAAGAAAAATATTTATTAATAATTTTTTTGTATTTTCAAATGATTGTTTAAATCTCAAATATAATTCATTGGAACAATGACCATGGATTCTATATTTTAAACCTATTATACTATAAATACTATCATTTGAGATTTTAAAAAATTTAGTCTTATTCATCCTTGATGTAAAGTTGTAATTACCAAAAACAATCTTGTTATAATTTGGTTTCATCATTGAATTTTTTTTTAAAAATTTCTCTTTTCCTTGAACAAAAGTCTCTAATGATTCTGTAGTATTATAAACTTATTTTTTCAAATCCATATTCTCTTTTTGAGTAAATTTTAAATTGGTACAAAATGTTTCATTTGATCTAGAATCTATATTCACAAATTTTTTATTTTCATACCTAACAATGTTTCAGTCCTTGTCAACATTAGTCAAGTCTTCTAAGACTAAATTGAACCCTATTTCATGATCTGTATTATTTAATGCTTGAAAATCATTAATATTTTTTTATTTTAATGTTTAAATATCTTAGAATCATAAATCGTTTCATATTATTTATTTTTTGAGTCATTAATATTACTATTCTCATATTCCTTTTTATGTTTCTCATTTTCTTTATCCATTTATTAATTTTTATTTTTATTTCAATATATATTTCAATAATCTAGATCCTATCATTTCATAATTCAATATTATCTTTATACTGTTGTTTGACATTAGAATTCATAGAATCTGAATTAGAATAAGAGTCGTCTTTAGTTTCATTTTCATCTACTGTGATTGAATAATGATCAATATTTGAAGTAGTTATAGATTTTGTAAATAATGAGTTCGGAACCTCAAAATGTGTGTTCATTAAATAAAGGTTCACGTCTCTTGTTCACTTCCATTATCACTGTAAGAATCAAAACTATTATATAAATCCCCTCCTCCAGAACATACATCACTTCTATTTCTCCTTTTGTATTTTCATTTATTTAAATCATTATGTTTAAGTTAATTAGCGCATATGATTCCTTTATTGTAGTACTTATAATAAGTCTTATTTTAAAGATAATTACTTTTACTAGGATTACCATTATGGTTCTATCACTTATTCTTTATTCTGAACTGCAACTTGCATCCTCTGTTTTTTATAAATTTGTTAATATTCTTGAAAAAACATTTTTTCTATTTATCATCTTGTTGGGACTCTTTAATAAGAGTCAAAAGATTTATTATATTTATGTTTGAAAGAAATAGATTTATTATTTATAGACTCATCAACAGAAATGTTTTTCAATTCAATCTAAGAATGTCATAAAGAAATGATTAGTTCATCTAAATTATACACATTAGAATTATTAATATCATAAATATGTACTGTATTTGTATTCCACCCTTATAGAAATTCACTTACCATGAATTCAAATGGAGTTGTATTAGATAGTTCTTCAACAAGTACAATTATGCCCTTTGTAATTCATGTAAACAAATGAATCATTAGGATCAATGACTAATCTTAACCCATTTTGAAATCCCGGTATTATACTAGAATCATTTCCATAAATTTATTTTTATATTTTTAATCACTTAATGATCAACTAAAAGTATTATTTAAATTTCTTAGGTTGTATTATAAGTAGAAATATATCTATACAAGCTTTTACTAATAGCTTAATATCAAATATTTTTTGCATTATAGTCACGAACATAATTTTTCATAACATTAATTATAGGTGCCTTAGGATCAACTTTAGGTACTTTATATGTTTTTCCATGATTCTCCAATGATCCACAATTATCTTATTTAGGAATGAATTTATTTAGTCATGTCAATAAACATAATCACTTACATTAAAACATGTGGTATTTGGTGGTATCTATCCATCATTTTATTTAATACCATCCATTTAAAGAATTGCTCATATTAATTAGACTGTTTGGTCTACAAAAATTTTAATAATGTAAATATATAATCAATAAAACTTATATCGTGTGAAATAAGAATTGATACCATTTTGAGGTCCTAGAGGATGATAAAAATGGATTTGAGGTGGGAAGTAGATAGTCTATTGATGCATTTTAAAGAAATAATCAATCATAATTTATTGATGTATGAAGAAAAAAGGTAATGAAGTGTTCATAATTTAAAATAAAAGAAATAAAATATAAACACAATATTTTTATTATAGTTTTCTTCACCGAGGCCCTACTTTACTGTTCAATATTTTCTACTCTGTTAGAATATTGGTACACACTATAAAACCTCTTTATTTAAATTGTGATACATAGATTATGTACTCTACCTTTTAAAATCATTAGAGTCACAACCAAAGTAAATTATTAAAGGAGTCAAAACATACAATTTAGAATATTGTTTCAAGAGTAAAAACATAAAGACCAACTTTTTGTCTGGTATAATGACATATACATGAATTTTATAATCGGTAAAATCCTAAAAGAAGGGTTACAATTAGAATTAGAAAAAATAAAATATAACATTGAGAATAATAGAAAAAATTTAAAATAAGTAGAGTAGAATTTGGGGAAGTGGATTTGGTCCTCAAACTTTGAACACTCCAACACCCATGAATCAAATATTGTAGTACATCTGTGTGTAAACCAACGAAACAGTATGCACCAAACGATCTCGTCACATGAGTATCATATATTAGACAAGTAGTCAAGTAATTATCTTATATTTAATTCCAATATATTTATTTACTAAAAAATCACCAATGGTCAACTAGATCCCTTATTTGTTTTTCATTGTGTGGGAGATTCTTAAACTCATCTCCACATTCAATGGTCATAAATATTTAAATTTTGGAAACATGTCAACACCTTCTGTATTTAGAGAGTAACTTTGTAATTATACAAGAATAATATTGAACATGTCGAAGGGATTTCTAGTATCCTCATTATACTATATGAGAAATTTCAAAATAAATAAAATAACCTAAACTACTCTCACAAACTTGTAGTATTTGTACTAAATAAAAAATAAAATATATACATTATAAGTCATTAATTTTAAAATTATTTTTTATACCCAAGAGATTACAACATTATTTCTATATTATTTATTTCTTTTAAAAATTAATAATATAAATATATCTTTTATATTAGTATAACATGTTAACTAGGAAAAAAATACGTAATAACTTAGAATTGCTAAAAAAATACTTCATTTCATATGAATAATTTTCTACAAAAAGTAATTAAACAATTAAAATGTTATATTTTGAACAAATAAAATATAATTAATTTAAAAATATAAAGAAAAACTGAAATATTTTTTCAATGTTTCAATTTAAAAAATACAATGTATTTAAATTCAAACCATGTGAATAAAATTAATAAGTTCCGAAGAGTTCTACCATTATAGCTACCACAATAATTGTCGTTCGTAAGATGTAGAGTGATTACACATGCATTTGATAGAAGAAGTATATATTATTCCAATAATATAATTAGAGGAGTTCCAGTATTACTAATATGTATTGTCCTAAAATTAACATTCCAAGATACATTTGATGAATAGGATCTTCAACCTATAATGTAAAGACCCCAACCCTAGTCACCCAGTGTTTGTGATTGCAATATTACATTAACATAATATAAAAAGCAATAACATATCAAAGAACCTTAATATTTTACTGCTATTGTTAAACTAGATTCATACATTAAAATAACAATAAAATTAAAAATTAAAAATATAAAATTGTTTTCATTAAAAACTCCATATTTTTCACTAGTTCACCCTTGTATAACATTTATAAATGAAAACCTAGATTCTCAGGGAAAATAAAAAATAAAAAAGAGTGAAAACATATGCTTAGTAGGGGTACCCATACAATGGAAGTTGTGATTAAAAAATAATCATAATAAATATTTAATGTTAAATATCTAAAATATATTCCTTTGAATTAAATACTTGTGAATAATATGTTAGTAATAAATAATGATCCAATAAGGATATATAAATAATCATAAGAGATTGAAACATAACCATGGATATTCTATCTTATTGAATAGCCATATTGAATTTCAATAAAAAATATCATAATGAGGGAATATATAATTTTAGATAACATATCTAAAAATTCATCACTGGATTCTAGGACATATTACATATATGGGTAAGGCCTTATCCAAATACCAAAGATAGTTTGTCTTAAGAGACCTATTGATGAATCATGTGGATATATTGGGCCCCAAAAAACACATACCAATTCAAATAAATTATTCATATGAAACGATTTAAACATAATAAAAAATATTCATATTGGAAAAAATTGGAAAATAGAAATTTTAATACTTTCCCGAATCAGAATACATAATCATAAATCATTTATAGTAATTTGGTTCACTATATCAAAATACTACATCCTAGTAAAATGATCCTAAACCATATAGAGAAATAATAAGGATGGTATAATTACAATATATTTTCAATGTATCATAACATAAAATTATTGCTGTGGTGATTGATGAATATAAATACCATATAAATTTCATTAATTGTATTCTTGAAGAAAACAACCTTTTCATTTAAAAAATCACATATTAAAACTAAAAGTTCTCAATTTTTTATAAAATAATTAACTTTTAAAATAACGTTAGAAACTTTTAATGTAATATCTAAAATATTAAGTTGTTATTAAGTTAGGAAATTATTTACATGCCTTATAAGTTAAAAAATGATTTCATTCAAAATTTTTATAAAATCCAAGCGGGCCCTGTTTTGAAAATGACATGAAGATTCGTTTGAAAATCTTTTATAAAAAGTATATCATGTTTAAAAGTTAAATTAATATATAATTTTGAGAATTTTAAAATGATATTTGAATTATTTTTTAGAAATTTTTTTAGGAAGGAAACTATATTTTCGATTGATGAGAGAATTACAGATTAATTTTAATAAAATAATTTATCAAGAATTTTAAGTACTGAAGAGAGGAATATGGAAATACTACAACAAAATATTCAGGAATTTCCATATGATAATAAAATAAATGGTCTATAAAAAATAATCAAATTATTTCTTTCAATGAAAATTCAATAATACAAAAAATTAAAATGAGATTGATACATAAATCTCATACCACATTGGTGAATTTTGAATCATAAGCCCCATAAAAAAAAAAAAAAAAGAAAGAACTAAATCCCATGAATATTAATTTAATCAACATATATAATATCAAGAGGGTAATTATATATTACATATTAAAGGAATAAGTGGTTTATAAAACAAATGTATCCCAGATGTAAAAGCGAGATTATAAACCCTATCTGGTTGTTTGGATTCCTTAATATGTGTCTAAAACTACTATATAATAAATATATAAATAAATAAATAATAAATATATATATATATATATATTAAATAACCATACTAATATATTTAATAAATTATTTTATTTAATTATATTATTTTATGACCCATTTAAAAACAATTCATTGTTAGAATCACTAATTTCGGTTATAATTGCTTCATATTTCATGTAAGTTTTGTTTCGGAAATTTTGATCCATTTACATTGATCAAAGATCCCTATTATTCAAAATGATAAAAAAGATTAAAATAAAATATATATTAATTTTATATATAAATATATTAATCTGAAAATGTTTGAGATAGAAAAATTATTACACCTTTAATGGACATGGTAAGATGAACATACATATAAACACTATTTCAAATTTTCATGACCGGTAGAGTGAAAGGAATATAAATGTTAATTAACCTAACAGATTTTAAGGTAAGAAGTTATATGTGATATTGTATTTCCATAAGAATTAATAATTCGTAAATATCACTTATATTCATTTAATTTATTATTATTACTTTCCATTTAAATATTAAGTGATAAACGAATAACATTTCTTTGTGTGGCAGTAGTCTATCATAAACATGAGAAATATTATCGTATCTCCCCCAAGAGAGGTATGTAAGATGTTATATGTTATATAATAATTCCATATGTATAATAATTCTACAAATATCATAAAAATAGTTTAAATACTTCATTATATATATCCTTAAAATGTGGATATAGAAAACGAATTATATAGTTTTGTGTGGCAGTAGTCCATCATAAATAGGAATGCCAGTTTCATTTTACATTTTAGGGTAGTGAAATTGGATATGGTTTATGAAAATTAAATAATAACATGTTAGTATATTGACTGAACTAGTATTAATATATTATAATATTTAAATATGGTTGGACGTAGGTATAAAAAAGTAAAACAAATATGCAAATTTAATAAATTTACATCATCCCTACAGAGCCTCTATAGGTTTATATCTAAAAACTTCATTAGAGGTCATAATCATAATATAAAGAATCTTTGACATGAGGATATAATTAATGAAGCTATCTAAGATTTTTTCTCATTACCAAATGGTTTTGGATGTTTGAAGTGGAGATGAGAGGAGGTGTGTTTTATATGTTAGGGAGAGGACACACAAGGAAGGTTTGAAAAGATAAAGTGATACTGTTGTTTATCTAATTAAAAAAGAATCCAAAATTTATCATGATATATCTTTTGAGTTTATAATGTTAAAATATGATCATAAAATTGGGTTTTTATATGAATTTGAAATTGTTAACACTAATATTCATAGTTTAACCCATGGTAAATGTATTTTCACCTTAATTATAGAAATTAAATTTTATTTTTTACACTATTCATTATGGTAAAAAAAATTGACATTATTTAATAATATAAATTATTATTATTAAATATCATTAATTCATTTTTATAAATTTAATTCACTGAAGGGATAGAATTTAATTAAATATTAATCCCAGAAAATATTCAAAAAAATAGTTTTCATGGAATTTATTTTTCAGAAAAAAGATGATCTTTTATAAATTACATGAATAAAATTATTAATTATATGAATTAAAAATTAAAAAATTAGATTTAATTCATACATTTAAATTAAATAATTAATTATTAGGTGTTATTTTAATTAAATATAATGGGAAAATATTATGCACTTTAAAATAGTTTTCAAAAAAAGTGTTTTTAAACCAAAAAATATAATTATAATAAAATAAACATTAATGGTGATTAAAATTTAATTAATTATATAAAATATAACTAAATAATACTAACATTAATTGGAATAAAATTTAAATCACAATTTTCAATTTAAATTAATAACTTTTTTATAAATAAATGATAGATTTTTTTAAAATTTGTATTTTCACTATTCATTACATTTCAATTTTTTTGGAAAAATACAAAAAATTCAACCTAAGAAAATTTATATAATTATTTAAAACATATAGTTTATTTTTTAAATTATATTTTAAGAAATTAGTAAAAATAAAACTTAATTTATGTTAACAAAGCTTGAATAACTAGTCTTTCCGAATCGGGGATGCATGTTCCGTAAGCTGTGGAAGGGATGAACCTATTTACAAATAAATATATTTTAAAATCTCAGTGGTGTTAAATTATCTTACAATATCCATTTTTGTATCATATATGCTATCTAACATGTTGTTATTCTTTTATAATCTCCAGGTCTTATATCTAATGTACATGTAACCATTAGAATAGATAAAAGCAGGGATAATATTACTAAATGAAGGTGTTGCTTATAATAAATAGAGGAACCATATACCATTTGTAAAGGGGTTGATAACATGTATGGATTAATTTTCTATCATTAAAGGAGAAAAATAACTATACTGCCACATATATATTCAATAGTTGAATAGAGAATCTATAATCTATTATATAGTTGAAGGAGTATCGATATACTACTATGGATGCTTGTGTTAATACTATAGTAAAGACAATGGTTAAGCTCCAATGAAGCTGATGATTTATACTAACATTGATATTTTTATGTGACTACATAGTTCTTCCATGAAAATTTTATATGATCAATTTATTGAGATGAAACCATGAAACCATGAAAGCATGAAATATTAAATAGAATCGATCTTAAAACTGCTAACATGAGATGATGATGATTTAATGAAGACAAATTAGGTACACTCCCATGTGTATTAGAAAAGGGATGGAGAAGAACATAGAAGATGATGTCATGTAGTTCCATATGGTTATACTATTATTGAGATGACCATATATGGAAAAATGTATATATGTAGTGGATGAAACCATATTGGTTCTTAAAATATCTATCATTATCTATATAGGCCATGAGATGAAGAAAAATGGAATATATATATACTATATATATATATATATATCCACATATATAGATAATTATATGATAAATATTTATATATGATATAATTTTTTTATAAAAACAAAAAAATGATAAAAAATACATTTGGAAAAAATTAAAACATGTATATAAAAAATATTCTTCAATATAAAAAATAACTGATTCATTAGAGTATGATATAATACGTATTAGAAAAAAATTAATTGAACAAAAAAATGCATATGAACTATTAGACATGTTAAAAGAAATTAACACACATATGTGATATAAACAACGAAAAAATATAATAGTAAACAATGTAAACATTAGAAACAGTATAAATATTAGACAATTTAAAATCAAATAATTTTTTTGGTACTTTATATTTTAAAAAAAATAATTTAATTTTAAATTAATTTTCCATGTTCAAAAATAAAAAATATTATATGTACATCTAATCTTATCTAAACTATTTCTATAATACCACCTATAAAACCCAAAACTATAATCATCCCATAAATATATGATATATGGGAAAGGATTCAGTCTGTTACATTCCCAAAATCCATTAGGTATTGGGTTTTAGTGAAGTAGAAAAAAATTAAACTACATAAGGAAAACTGAACTACAATGTACATTTTGTCTATCAAAATTGGATTATTAAGTTCACAGTCTTGTTTCACGCATAAAACACATTCATCATTCAGAATAAATTTATTTTATTTTGAGCTTCACATCACAAAATAAGATAAAATACATCAATAAACATATATATTAACCAAAAAAATAAAATATACATTGGAATTTTCATGAGTATTAATGAATGTAAACAATGACGAGATATCCATTACCTCATGTCTTGACTAATTTAGTATTTCTATTAACAATTTAATAAAAATTTATATTAGATTGCTATATGCTTCATAATTTTTTTTCATATTCAATCCATTATAATTATTACTTTTGTTTAATTTATTTACACGGCTAATTTCATTAATAAATTAATTGTTTTTACGTTTGATGTTTTGAGTAAATTCAGTTCATATTCCAAAAATAAATTTGGTACGTTGATCATGGTCCTTTGGTCATGTTTCTATAATAACTATATTTTTTCTCATGAAATAATTGTCAATTTTTTTAATTTCTTTTATAATGGTCTTAGAAATGTACTAAAGAGAAATGAATCAGAACTCCAAATTGAGGTTTTAGTCCACATATATATACATATGACAATAACATTTTCCACCATGTAGAAGTGTTAAAAGATAAGTAATATCTTATTTTTCTAAAATACTAATTATTCAATTAATATGATATATATTCATGAAATTTATCATTATAAATATCCATGTGAAGTGGTGACGAAAAACAAAACACATCGATTTGTAGAGATGGTACTCCACACATATGCAAAAGTGTTGTTATGATCCCTTATAGGATTGAAAATTATTTGAAAAAGGGTTGTGTTATCAGGATAATAGAATTTTATTCTTTATAAGATATTGATTCTTTTATATGAGAAAAATATATATAATATTTTAAGGTATTGGACAAATAAATAAGCATGGAAACACTAGGTTAAGAGTTACTCCTCTAATTTTAGAAACCTCCTTTGGATAACACATTAAGACTTCTAGGTTTGTATTTTAGTGAGAATGGAACATAAATAAAATGTAGATATAAATTTCAAAGTTATATTATATTATATTTGTTTTTATATATGTAATATGAAGAGTGTGGACGATATGATAAGTGGTTCCCTTTTATAAGTGTGGTGTGTGACAATCATGTAAATACAATAAATATTAATATATAATATGATCCTTCTCTTGTAAAATGGATTAAGAGTTAAATAGAATATAAAACAATGATTATGAGTTTATAATTAATTCCACAAATAAAATTTAGATAGGTTTGTGTGGAATTTTTAACATTGTATCATAGCTTAACCCCCGCATAACCCATTTATCCTTAACTATGGTAACGAAGTTTTCAATCTATATAGGTCCTAAAATAAATTTAAATATTTTCAGGTGAAAAATTAATAAAATATGTATAAAAGGATCTATAATTTCTAATAAATTTCAATATATATAGTTTTTCAGGATTTGATAAGTTTTATAACTTATTTTTTAAATAATAAAAACCATTTAATGTCATTTTCAAAACTATTCCCATATTTTTAATATAACGAATCAAGAAAAAAGTTTAACTTAAATATAAACACATTAACTATAAATTATACATTATAAGTTTCTATTAAATTCATAGGAAACCATATTTATTCCAAATAATATTATTTTTTTCATTTTTAAAATAATTTCCTATTTTTTTTACTACATTCACATGCATTGTGTATGTGTTCAAGTTAATTAAACCATTACTAAATTTTTTAAAAATTTATAATAATTTATATCCCTTATTATTCATTAATTTTATTTATAATACTTGTTTATATATCATTTTATCTATATTTGTATTGTTAAAACAAAATAAGTGAGTGAGAGAGATAAAATATATAATTATCTATTATATAAAATAATTTAATTGATACAATCAAAAAAAAGTGGGAGAAAAATTCCATATTTATGAATGATGATTGATTATGGATGCAATTAACTAAAAAAATTACATAAATTAAAGTATTTTATTCCATTTTAGACATTTTCTTATGAATTAATCCCTGCCTAACCTATTTTACCCTTTCCTGAGATAATTTTTTTTTCAATGTAACTGTTCATTAAGAATAGAAGTGAAATTCATCTTATTAGATAATATAGATGTAGTGATTCACATTATATATATATTTTTCAATATTTAATTTCTAGATGTAGTAAAAAATTAATTTTAACAAAAGTGCATGAAAGTCAAAGAAACACTGTATTAAAAAAATACTCATTTTAATAATAAATAATTATTTTATAAAAAAAATATGTAAAATATTGATATAAAGGGAATAATTTTATTAATTTTAATAAAATGAAACTTATTTAAATTTAAAATTAATCCAATATAAAATTTATGACTGAAATTGATTTTATTAAAACAAAAGTGAAGACAACTATAAAATAAATTCTTGATTTTTCACTCTTCATAAAAAAACCATCATTTTTAGAATATCCCAAAAAATCACATTAAGATTATTTTCAAATGATACATTCAAATAATATTTCAATGTTATCAAATAAATTTTAAAACTATTTCTTATTATAATTATAATTTCCATACAAAAAATACATGAAGAACCATTTTTTAGAAAATGTATTTTTCAATTATAAAATAACAACATTCTTATTCCATTCATAATAACTATAGTTAGATTATGTTAATTAATTTAATTAGATATATACTATAGTAATTTCATTATAAGAATGTTTCAAATGTCCTCTATTTTCTAGAAGCCCTCTTTTTGAAGAATCAAGCCCTCAATGTGAGTATTATCCACTCTCCAACCCATTATTATTTTTTCTTAATCCTATAATCAAATTCTAAACAAACTAATATATAAATTCAGTATCATTAGTATACTAATGTTTTATTATAAATGTGGTTAACAATTATCTATCATTCTCCCATCCATTGGAAAATGAAAATGGAATCCCACTTATCTACAGAATACCACCTCTCTAAATGATGTATTTTTTTCATCATCTCCTCATATGGATAGTTATAATAATTTATTTAAATATTAAAATGATATATATGAAATTATTAATATTCTATAATTTTTTTCTCATTTTTTATGATTTTAATATACCACATTTTTTTTGTATAAAATTATTGAACATCCACATCACCAATTTATTGATCATGAATTTCAACTAAAACACTCAGAGAATAAGATTTCAACATTATAAATACCTATACAAAATATACTACAAAATTGTAAATAATATATTATTGTGTAACATCATAATACTGAATGAATATCAACATATCCGTTATAAAACATGTATAAACAATAAAATTTGTTAACATCTGATGAAAAAAAATAATAAGTAAAAAACAAAATTCATGATAAATTTTTATAATTTAAGAGAATAAAAGATAATAAAATTTTAAAATATTCATAAATAATTGATTATTATGGATATGTTTCTTATATTGTATTTTAACGAGCTATCATGGTTATTAGGAATAATGGTAATGGGTTTTTATATCAAATTAGATTCATTGAGAGATGTTTCTATTATGAACCAATATAAATTTATATGGTCTATATGGAAACCTAATATTTTTTTGAAAATAAATATATATTTTTATTTATGTCAAATAATTTAATATTTTTTGTATTTTCTTTTAACTAAGTTTTTATTCAATAGTTATGGAATCTACAATGGTATTTCATAAGTCAATTTTTTGTAATTAAGTTATAATGTTTATCCTGGAAATAAATTATAATATTGTTGATTTGTTTCATCCTATTATTATATGAAATTTTATTTCCCATTTATTATATATATATTTACAATTATTCCACATGAACACATTTCTTGTTTATTGTTAAATTAATGATTATTTCATTTTTATTTTTTTGTTAACTCAATCCCGTTTAATTGAGATATAATCATTATTATTGAAATTATTTAATATAATATTATTATATTATTTCTATTCCATTATTTTAAAAACAATCACCTCTTTATTTGAAGTTAAATTTAATTTTTAATACAAAACATATTATTTTTTGGATATGTTTATTTAATAATTTTTTTTGTGGTTCATAATAAACCACATCATCTCTAATAAAATATCTTTCATCCATGTTTATATTACTCCATTTCACATATTTAAATTTTCTTATTTTAAAAAAGAAATAAATATTCCTTCACGAGGACTTAATATATCACTTTAACTATTATGAAAATTAATTTTATTTATTCATTTTGTGATATGGGATTATATGAAGGTATTCCAAAATAATAAAAATTCATTTTATTTCACATTCATATATTTTACCTTCCATTCGAAATTTCTAATACTTTTCATCATTTAATTTCACAGTTTCAATATATTTACTTATTTTAAAATAATTATTTTCATTTTCTACTTTTTAAACATTGAAATGGTTTTTTAAAAGATTAATAGAAGTTTATTTTTAGATCCTTGTATAATTACTCCATGAATGTTATATTAATTTTTTTCTTCTTTTAATATATTTCTCTATAAAATTTTTCTAAATTTGGGAACATTTCATTTATTACCCTCTATATTATATTGTGATTTCATTGTTTTGACCCCTAATTTTTCTTAATAATTAGGTTCTCTATCACTCATTATCCTTCGTGTGACATTATTTTCCTTCATGTTGATATTATTTTATCTTGTGGATGCATTCTATATAATTTAAATTATTAAATTCACTTTTTAAACATTACTATTTAATGAGTGAACAAATTTCATAGTAAAGTGTGTATAAAAAGGAAAGTATTCCACTTATTGACTATATAATTATTGACTATCTGTATAATAGTTATTTCTATAGAAATGATAATTTGATAATAATTCATGTGGATTTTGTATTGATTATTTATTACAGGGATATGATTAATGAACTTGATTAAATTACTGATTTTTATGGAGTGAAATTATATAGACACTTAATTAATCATTAGGACCGAAGAGAATATTTAGTTTGTGAATTCGTTTTATTTTTTTACCAATTTATTAATAATTTATTTGGATAATTCCTTCAAAAAATATAATATAACCTATAATTTAGACATTATGGTATGATTAAGATGTTTATAACTAAGGATTCCTACACTATAAAATTATTTCATATTATTCATGTTATTATTTAAATTATGATAATCTTAATTGGTATATTACAATCTCATAATAGTAATTAGATGGAATAATTTTATTTTTATTTTTTATTCATGCCTAGTTCATTCTATGATAGTAACTTCTATACGCTACCCCCTTAAAATGAATTTAAGGTTTCCCTTGTAATTTTTTCTTACCAACCTTGTTAATGAATAAAACTATTAAGTTTGATACATCTATATTGGTATCTTAGGTTGAGAATTTAGTTGGATATGTTGATGACTTATTGTAAAATTTAGAATCCTAGTTTTAGTGAAAAATTCCCATTAGATTATAAATTTATGGATTTTGGTTTTTAATGGTTCATCAAAAATTTATAAAACTCTAATAAAAAAAGTTAATTATAACACTCCAATATTTTATGAAATATATTTATTCTAAAAAAAATTATTTTTTTGATATCATGAGTTACACCCAACAAAATGTTCAAACGAAATGAGATATAATGTTAAAATATTATTATATAATATGAGAGATATCAACTTATAATTTGATTGGTGATTAATAATAGGACCATCTATAGTATTAAAATTATAGTGAAAATTTTCTAAAATTAATTCATTTGATATCATTCAATGAGAAATAAAAAATCAAAATCATTTCAAAGAAAAAGAAATTTTTTTCTTGAAAAACTATTTTTATTGTCACAATGTTTTTTATATTAAAAAATTCAATTAATCACTATTGGATAATTAATATAATTAACTAAAAATGTTATATATTTAAACAAATGTATTATCATTCGTCAAATATTTTTCTTGGAATAAGATAAGAATATTTTTAGTTTTATGCGTAAAAACAATTTTTTTTTCTAGTTAATGATCTCAAAAATTATTTTGAAAATAAAAATGAACTTTTAAAATTTAAATTTAAAAATTAGCTATTGATTAAATATTTATGATTTAAAAAAAATTAATTTTCTGATGAATGGTAAAATATAGTGATTTTAGTTGAAATCTTGGGTTTCAATTAATATATCTACAAAGTTTCAAATATTTTGGAAAGATAAAACTATACAAATAGTTTAATTATATAATAATTAATCTGATTTGTGTCAATGGAATCAATTTAATATTTCTGTATTATATAAAAATATTTATACTATTGATTGATTTCACCTTGGAAAACTATTTCTTTCATTTCCTATGTGGGTTTAATTTAAAATTAAAATTTTCCTCTAGTGTCAATTGAATTTGGTAAAATGTATATAATATATAGATTTATAATAATTAATATTATTTAATATGGTCAATTTAATTTTTTTCATATTTAATACTAAAAATATAGAAAATTATTTACCATTTTTATGTGTAAAATATAGTTTTGCACATTATATGGGATTGTGATAAAATTAAATTTTCTCACATATATGATTTTTTATTTAATAAATTATATTTAAAATTTATAATATATGGTTAAATAATATTTTTTAAGAATCAGTTTATTTTTAGTATTAAGGGAAAATGACATAGGTAATTGAATAAAAAAAACTAGTTATCATGGATAAAAGAAAAATGGTAAAATTAAGTAATCTTGAATAACATGTTAAAAATATTTGTACTTTTTTGGAGGATTTAATGAAACATATATTCCACAAAAATAATTTAATTATCAATTTTGGGGGCACATGGGGTGCGAGTGACTTCCCATTATTTAATATTTTTGGGTATTTATAAGAATGTCACTCAACCTCAAATATAAAAGGGAACTTCCTTCCCTCAAATATCCACACCTCTTAATTCACTTTTCCCTACAATACAATACCAAATTATCTCCCAGAAATAATTATTCAAATTATTTAAATTCTATTCTTCCCAAAAGACTGATCCTAGGGTCCCTAATAAGATACCCGAAGGATGTTTATCTATGCCAAGGTAATTATCTTCACTATCCTCATCTTTTCACTCCTTATCTTACAACCTTAAATTATCTCTTATTAGTAAAAATATAATAATACAAGTATCTAAATCACACATATGAATCATTATGTTTATTTATTAACTAATATCCATCTCTTATTCCACTAAATGGGATACAAATTCATCGCTCGTGGGTATGGAGGACTACTACCCTGCGAATTGATGTAATTACTTTTCCATTACCAACACTCACAGATAGATATAGTGATGTATTTAAATTATTTAAAAGTAATTTAGGAAATGAATATACCTTTAGAATTATAATACAAGATATTCACTCTTAAATTGTGTTCCGTGGGTGTACGATAACTTTTCTCATGTGTGTGATGGAATATCGCCTCGAGAAGCGTTGTGATTCATTTTGGACAAACACTTTATATAAAATATAATGAAGATAAATTTAATGAACATATGTTATATATATGAAATTATAATTAATATTTACTTTTTATATTACAAAACGTCATTTTATTCCATATATTAAAAAGTTGAAATGACATGCATGTGTACGTATGTCTTATTGTATATGTAATTAATGTAATTAACTTTAAGTCTCTAAATTTTATGGATTACTATAACTAAAAATATAATTTATGTACAAAATATGAATATAATGGATAATATTATGAAGATTATAGAACCATGATCAATGTAAAAGGATTGGAGATACCAAACCTGAACATAAATGAATGAACACTGAATGTTTTTCCTGAAACGTGATCTGAATAAACAATTGTTACTAAATGGATAAAAAAGGTAATAATTAATTATTAAATGGTATGATATATTTTATTTTGGTAATTTTAATTTATTTATAATAATATTATATTTATAATAATGTTTTTACTAATGTGTATGAAGAAATTTTAGACATGAGTTGTAGGATTTATAGCTTATCTGTTGTTTCCGGGAGACATATGTCATATTCACCAATCAATTATATTATAAGATGCATATAATTTTAATTTAAAATGTTATATTACTAATATAATTAATTTAATGAAATTTATTTTCTCATTTGATGTTATTCTTAAATTTGTATTACGATTCAAATGTTTCCAAAGCGGTAAGCATATTTTCGTCTCACTTATATTTATGTGGGATACATGACATATTCACCACAAGTTTCTTTTATGGCGTGTATATATTAAAATTAATGTATTTTATTATTATTAAAATGTATTTTATGGGAATTTACATATCCATATATGGTTCTTTCTTCCATGGGACTTATGATTCAAAAGATACAAATATGGTAAGGGTTTTATGATACAATATAATAATTTATCAGGTTTCTTTATGATTATGCTTCAAGTTCTAAATTATTATTATATATATATTAAGAAACTAATTAAAACTATTATTATTTTATAATTTCATGTAATAATGTTCCTTTCATTTTCCCCATTTATTAACTAAAGTGTTAAAAATAAGTTTCAATGGAATTCTTCCATTATTTATCTTTCAGGTTGAAAATCTATTTTCTTCCATGTCTATGTATTCCAAAAAATACTTTAAGAAAATTTATTAAAATTATCCACAGATTTTAGAAAGTCACTTATAACCTTGATTTAATTTTCAATAAATGGTTTTAAATGAATATTCATTCCATTTTTTGTATGGGTAAATTTTACCTTTTTAAAAAAATATGAAAGGAATCTTCATTTCAACATGTACAAGATGAATGCTATTTTACACCACCATGACCACTAAATGTTTTAAATAACCCTTTAAATGTTTTTGATGTTATTTTAATATAAAATTATTTAATTTATGTTAATTAATTTTTTTAGATTTTATATACATTTTTTAAAAGTGCAATATTTAGTTTCCTAAAAAATTGTTCTAAGTGATATTTCAAAATATTTTTCTATCTTAGATGAAATTATTTGGTGAAAAATATATTTATTATTGACATGATCCAATGATACCATACTTATTCTTTCCTTATATGTTTCATATATATCATGATATGATTTATACGAAACTCATTCATTTTCCATGGGTTATGCTATGATAAGATGATGAAATGTTTATGAAACCAGTTTCTTTTCCTTCGGTTATTCTAAGATTAAATGTTTATGAAACCATTTTCTTATGATGGGTTCTAATATGATGAAGGTATTTTGATCATGTGGAACACTTATGTATGTTTTTCATTCTATAACGGTGGTTGCATTATATCCACATATGGTGCTTATATTTAAACCAAAGATGGTAGTCACATAATAACCAAGGACGAGTGGGACCTATATATCCCTCTAATTAATTAGGTAAAGATTGATATCTCATGAGATTTAAATGATGAGAATGGTGAGTAAGGCCAATTTAGTAAGGGTCTTTATCCACTATGATAGTACTGGGAGTGAACCTTGACTATTATAATAGTTTTCGGAGTGAACCCAATCCACTATGACTGTATTGGTATTAAACCATGACTAATATGAAGGTTTGGATAGTGAACCCAATACACATTGATAGTCTTGTAAGTGAAGCATTGAATACTATTGAAATGATTTTATATACTTATGTGTATTCCATAATTCATTGTATTTTTACAATATTAAGATATCATGGGCCATTTCGTTGATCCCATTATGACTCATGTCCTTTGAACAACCAAGATTTATGACATGACTCTTGATTATTTCAATGATTTATGTGGAACGGTTTGAATTTCTTTCCATGTTATCATTCCCTTATCATCATGTTATGATGATACCTCCCATGTTTACCATTATTGAACATCATATATCACCCTGTATTATGTTTCATTTCCCCACGTAATGAAGAAAGTTCTTATGTATGATATTTATAAGAAGGGTGATAGTAATAAATAACACAGTTGAAGATTATGTAGATCACTTACTAACTAGTAATTCATATATCCTAGTTTCAAAAGGCATTATACATATATGATTCTATAATGTATCATTATGTTATGTATTGAATATTTATCTAATAAGAAGTAAAATATATGTATGGGATGTTTGGAACTTTATATTATATACCAATTTAGGGTTTAGTTATCCATTGGAAACTGGGATGAGAAACCAATAGTGATATCCCTGTTAAGATAATAAAATATCAGTTTAATGATAAGATTAATTATAGGAAAATATTTTTTAATTTTTGTGATGGGTAAAGAGAGTATTTTTTATGAAATTGCATCCATTTCTAGACAATACAAGTGGATGTATCTTTGAAACATTTTTACCTAGAGGTAATAAAACAGAAAAGGGGGCATTTGTATTTGACTTGATCATTACATAGTTCATGAAAATGGGTCTTATTGCACAACTAGTTTGAAAATCCTACAAGATATTTTGTATAAATTAAAAATATCTTTACAAACCATCCTGAAGGATTTTAATAAATGGTGATGATGAATGAATTTGGTTAAACCTATGGTTTCATGTAAGAACATGTCCTGGTTTAGACAGCAAATAAATTTTCCATGATTATGAGGATTTAATTTATCATTATTATTGATAACATTATTCCTTACTGTTTCATTCAATGGAGAGAACTAGAAAAAACATGGATTACATGGAATGTGACATATTATGTGTTAATGAGAAACCAAATGGGATGATTACTAGAGTAAAGGATTCAACTATTATAACTAATCAGTTATCATGACATTTGATTAAATAATTGATCCTTTACTTACTCCTGGAATCACCAAAGAAAGAAAGCATATATTTTTATGAGTTCTTAAGAGGTGGATACCATAAAATAAAGATTATATAGTTTTATATAATTTAGGATTGTAGAAAAACACTCCATATAAAGATTCAAATAAATGAGAGGAAGTTTTATGTGTGAAGAAAATGTTACGGAGAAATCATTTTCTATAGAAAAATGAAAAGTTAGTTTAACTCAATAGATGAGAATAATGTTTTCAATAAGGAGTTATATATTGTTGAATGTTTCTAATTTTTAAATAATATGAAATATGAAAATCAATGTATGAGGGGGAAATATCAAGAAGGCGATCTTCAAGGTTGTATGAGTAATTTTTTTCAGTTGATGATGATGAGACGACAAATCACATATGAAAAGAAAGTATGGTTATGGAATAATATGATGAATCATATCTAATTTTTTAATAATTAAGTGAAATTAATAATTTTTTTATATATTGTGTAAGCTCTCCATATCTGGAACTCTCTCATGTGAAAAAAATAGAATTGTTAGTAGACCTCATCCATTCCAGCATATATACAAAAGGGTTATGACTAGCATTGTGTGGGAGATATGTATAGTGGGGAGACTATAACCCATTCTATAATGTATCATATAGTGAAATAATCAGTTAATAATTAATATTGAAGTAAAAAAACAATGGAAACAATATGACATACACCTATATATTAAATGGGAAACTAACAATCCAATAGTGAAGAATCATGTTATGACATGATGTGTGGTAACTAAATATAAAACTAAAAATAGTACAAATAAAAGGAATAAAATTACACTAAATAATCCCAAATGACCCCGGTCTTGAACCCCATTTCATACCCATCTCCAAACTCCTTCCTATACTTTAATAAAAAAATAAAAAATAATGTTCCTTTACAATGTCCACACCTATGCCCATGTAATTTTCTCGCGTACCCAACAAAATCTGAATAGGGTGTGAGGAAAACATAGTGGATTGACACCACCATGTCCTAAAAAACTATTATAATAAAAACTTTATTCAATAAAGAAATAAAAAAATTTTTTAATTATAAAATTAAAATAATAAATCAATAAACCTATGGCAGAACCATGGTGAAATTTCTTTGATCGTGTAGAAAAGCCATTCCAAATATAACCATATACAATGAAATAGTCAAACAACCCAAAAAATTACATTTGTAGAATCATTTCATAATGGGAATGGGATCTGACCGTTAAATATAAACATTATAGCATGGGATAAAGAAGAGCTTGGGTAGATCCCACTCAATAAAAGCATTACAACATGGGAGAGGGTAGAGCTCACTCAATATAAGAAATACAACATTTCATTGGGTATAGTACTCTCAATATAAGAATTACATCATTGGAAAACTACAAGTCAAAATAGCAAGGATATCATAATATCACATCACAAAACATAATGGTTAATTATTAAAATTTACCATTGTCATTCAATTACACTTTCATTTATAGATTTTTAATTAAACTGTTTACATGAAAACCATTTCAATAAAAAAACTCATTTCTATGGTGATTCTATATGAATCAATAAACTAAATCTTATTTAATTATAAACACACATTAAACCATTAGATAAGTTCTCATTTCTCAAAGGTTGTCTATCCTAGTGGGTAGCCATAATCTAGGCCAAATCAACCTTTGAATCCAAATGCCAATAATAAATATTCCATAAAATTATTAAAAACAAATTTCTCAACTAATTAGAACTTATATTATGTTGTTTCAATCCAAATATTGAAAATAATCCATAATTTAATAGACCACAGTGTTTGGTTTAGATCACATTTTATTATCTGGCTATCAACGTAAAACTTCCAACAACAAACATAAATATGGAAGAAAGCAAAGAGGATCCTAAAAAGAACCTATATCAACCAAAGTTGTAATGACCCTTAATTTTTAAATGAGATGTGTTTCACGAATAATTTTGTGTTATATATTATACTACATGATATAAATATAGTGAAAATAAAAAAATATAATATCATTAATAATTATTATTACATTATCCAACTATGAAAACCAATTAAAAAACGAAAAAATACAAATAGAAAAAAAAATATATAATAGAACAGAAATAATGGGAATGTGTAGAACCCCCAATATTCTAAAATCATTACCCATATTAAGAATGATACAAAAATGGAACAAAATCTTAGTAAAATAATCAAAATCATAACAAAATTTTAATATAACCTTTAGTGGGATCATAGTGTTTTTTTAGTGAAGGAATGATTTTTTATTTATATGTTATAAAGGGAAATGTGATTATTGGGATTCGATAGTCATATAATCGCTGTTCAATATGAATTTTGGTCTAAATTTCCATTGTATACTATAACCTTGGATTATAATATTACCATTTTAATTAGTGTTTATAAGTGGTAATGGCAATGGATAATTTATAAAGAAAGAAGAATAGATAGGCTCAACCAGCATAATTATGCTGTTTGAAGCCCATTTTATCAAACATGGGAGGGAGGTAACATCACTTTGGTTTTCCCTTGACCATTACCAAGATGATCTTTAATAAAAGAAGATTTAACAATATTTCTATTGGGATAATTTCTTGTAAGTGGAGATTACCACATTTTCTATGATTGTCAAGACAACCAATGAAACTATGACTATTACACAACTTACATTTAGGGCATATACAGGTGTAATAAGGGGTTAATCTTATATAACATTACTACTAAAAGAGTAAATTCCTTTTTTTAAGTAATATTTTTATCCAAATAATTACTCTTAATAATATTTTTTCTTACTTAAATATATGTTTAATCGGCATAAATTTAATAATTTTATATTTGGATGCAAATAAAAATATTCTTTTTTTCAAGAAACCATATTCAATTTTAATAATGAACCATGGTATTCTGAATTGTATTTTTTTATTATAATAGTATTTTAAAACAATTTTATTTAAATAATAATTATTAATTAATTTTATTATTGTTTATCAATTTTTTAGGTGTAAGACATTTAGTTGTGTATTAAAAATTATAATTTTAAAATAAATTGTGATTTTCAAATTAAAAAGTTAAAATTATCATATTTAAATAATTATTATACAAAAAATAAACTCTATATTTAAAATAATCATGTTGAAAATTTTTAGGGTAAATTTATTTTAATTTTATAAAATAATTTTTTTCGATGAATATAAATAAACATTTTTAGCATTTCAGTATATTTTATGACATCATATATATTTCATAATGAGGTAAAAATTAATTATATATAGTACATGTCCTAAAATATGTTACTTAATTAATAATAGGTTTTCTTATATATTTTAATCAACTTCTAAAACTTTATGTTAATTTATAAAGTCTGAAAAAGAAAATATGGATTAAAAAATATTATATTGTGGAATTTTTAATTTTCCATTCCCAAAAAATATAAAAAATTATATTGTGTTATAGTTGATTAAAATATCATAAAATGTGAACAAAATTTCCAAAAAAATGAGTAATAGCCATGGGTTATGCAACAGTTTTGTATTTTCCACAACCAAGTTTCCCAAGACATATATATAGAAATTATTAAACAATTCATCAACTCCCCCTTTAAATCCACATATGATGATAAGGGGGAAGTTCGTGCACGAAATATTAGGCTGATATCTTTTCCACAAAGATAAATGCTTAGAATGAAAAAATTTCACTAAATAGTGATGACAATTTGATGGATCAGTAAATTGTTGAAGATAATTTTCAAAGTGTGATTGATCATCGACTTTCATTGGAATGGATGGATACTTCTTGTAATCTAAAGTGAAAGAAAATTTCAAAATATGACCCTATTGTCATTTCAAAAAAATTTCAAGAATCCCCAAAACAGTTTGTGGTTTTATATGGATTTCATATTGTTTCCTATAAAAATACAAAGGCTTCGGTTACTCCCCAATAGTGGTTGACCGGGTTATTACAGGTAATCTTACTCACCTCCCTGACTAAAATTAGTATTTTGTTGACAAGTCACTGGTCTCCGTCTATGGAACAATTGAAGAGTTGATGTAGTAAAAGATTAATACTCCATTTGAAGCATTATAAGATAAATAGGAGATGAATTTAGTTTCACTTGGAGTCTATCCCGAGCAAATAAAAGTAGATATCTATAATGATAGCACTGATTATGAGACATTATTGGAAACAATTAAGTCTCTACCCTCAAATAGGGGAAGAGTATGTTCTTGGGGTGTAGCTAGGGGAGAGTGAGATGGCTTGTTCTTCATAAGGAGGAAAGAAAAATCTCTGATAGACAGATGAAAAAGATAGGTAGGTGACATTTTGTTGTGGAATTTGATCATTTTGATTTCTATACACTCTTGGACTCATTTCCTTTGCATATATTTAATAAAATAGGCACAACCTCCTACCATTTCAAAAAAACCCACCCTTTTATCCATTTACATTCACTCTCAATCCATACTTCCAGATATTCAGGTGATTTTTTGTCACAAGGAGTCCCGCAAGGTTCCATCTTGAATTTTTAGGAATAACACTTCAAGGTAAGGGAAATATCCACACCTATTTTCCATTAAAGTTCCATTTTCATGTTATATTTCTTATAATTTACAATGTTCAATTTTTCACTATTAATTATCCTATTATTGTAATAATATAGTTTAATGAATGGGATCCCCTTTACCCTTTACATTTCACTGTTATTAAAATGGTTTATACCTGTCATGATACCAAGTATTCTTCTCAAATTTTCCTCTTTTACATGAGTAATTATCTTTTCCTTTTTATATAATTACCCAAACCTATATTATTTTCAATGGGAATTCAAAGAGATTTAATAATTACCATTTTGATTGAGCGATTTACATATATGAAACCCCCATTTCCCTTTGTGGGTTGAAAATGATGTAATTATCATGTCTTTAAGCTCGTTTGTATACCATGATTTTTAATAAGAACCCCGTTATTTTCTCTCTATAGGTTATTAGTGAAATTATTTTTTATTTTCATCACATGTATTTAATAAATATGAATAGTGTACAATGGTAGGACTCTAATAAATTAGGTATATAATTTCTTCTGTAGATATGACATGTTTCATGATACCTTGGTGAATATCCTTAGTAATTTTCATTTATGACACATTGGTGATAATAATTTTCAATATACTTATGAATGTATGTATTTAATTTTTATAACCACATATCTATGTTATTATTCATGTTCTTATTATTATGATGTTTCTCTTTCTCATTCCTTATTATTATGCCTTATGTTCTTATTGATATATCACAATATCACATGTATCATGCCTCTCTTATTTACTCCCTTAGTAGGATTTGTACTCACCCCATTTCTTTTATGTGTGTCCCTAGGATATATGATATAGTAAAAGTAACCTATAGTTATCTTATTAAGATGTATTTCAAGATGTTTTTGAATATTGTTTTATGTTTTCATGTATTATATACCTTATTTCAAAGAAACTAAATTTAAAAATATCCTATTTTTGTACCATATAATTAAAATTGAAGTAATAAAATATGGATGACACAGTAAATATCGATGGATGGTTTAGTTATTTGTCAAAATTAGCATATGAAAAATTTAGGAATAACCATGGGGATATGTCAAAATATAGGAAAAAACTATGGTATTTTGGTGAATTGTTATGTAAGTGGTTTCTAAGAAAAGGAATACATGTATGGATATGAAAACATGGATGTGGATATGGAACATATGTTCCTAGAGGTAATACCTGAAAAAACTGGTTTGAGATTGGCTCAAATCAGAACTGTTGCACAACAATAGGTCTTAATGCACAACTGGATTGACACTCATAGGGGAGATGTTTTGTTATTCATAGGATTTTTAGGAAAAATTTTGAAGGATATATAGAAAATTTAATTTTTATTAGAAGAGACTAATAACATATTTATAAATTGGGTTTTAATATATAAAACCAATTTATAATTATATTCTCCAAAAAATTAACACATTACCCACAAAGGTTATCATATTTTAGAAAAATGGTGGGAAATAGGATGAATGATGTAAATGAGGAGTGCAATGGATGATGCACTAGAAATGTTCTGATGGAAGTTAGAAGGGAAAAATCATAAGGATGATGAATAAAATAACTCAAGTTATGAACAATATCATAAATTAGTCAAGTGACTAGATCTATCTCAAAGAGAGAAAATTCCATTGAGTTATATTTGTGTAAATGTGAAACTTATTTCATTGGATATACTGAACCATTTATTTCAGAACAAAGGATAAAAATTATAGAAATGATCCTTTCTGAAATCCACTATTACGACCTGGAGAATGTAAAACTGGCATTATACCTTTATAAAGGAGAATATGGTTAGTGGTGGAAACTAATTTAAACAACAAATCCAAGAATTGAGCTCAATTATATAAAGTTAGAAGAGTTCATGATTTTTTTTCTAATAACATTTTCCCTATTCGATATGAACAAAAAATTGAGAATGACTTTTAAAATTGAAAGAAAACGAGAATGAAATAATGTGAAGCTATTGGATAAAATTTAAAATACTCTTTCGATACACATATATCTTTGTTATGGATCCTATGGGAAAGTTTTATTGATAATTCGATGGATTATAACGGGAGGGGCAGAGGATTACAGATATTGAAAACTATGAATTCTATGTTGGAATGAAATAGATTTCTATTTAGGTTTATTTGAAGATTGAGGAGATGAAATGGTCTCATATGTTTAATGATATGAAGAGTGTTATGGAGCCACAATCAGGGAAGAACATTAATCATGGAAGAGGACAAAAGAATGTGAAAATTACCATTTACAAAAAATATGGGAATATGAATTCTGGGAACTAAATAATTGGGAAAAAAAGTGATAATTTTATAGAAGAGATAGAAATATATCATGAGTCTATTGTTGGGAGGTGACTTTACAACTTCTCTACAATAACAATAATGGAAAGATGGTGTGGGACAAACCGTAAGTTCAATTCTTCATGAATGGATTGCATGGGAAATATTCCAATCAATTTCCAAATTAGAAGATATTATAGGGGAACCACCATAAACCTTAGAAAAGACCAAGGCATCATGTTTGGGATTTCTCTACCATGACAGTTGAAGTGGAGGCTCAAAATGATGTGGAGATATTTATAATCATTTTGATCTCTATGCAATTATGTACTTTTTTTTATTCTGGTTCTACCAATTATTTTAGTTGATCTATGTTTGTAATGAATATAGAATCAATACCTGATCTGCTATTAGTTGAGTTATCAATCCAGTCTCCTAGAGGAGTTATCCTAGTATCAACTATTTATAAAAAGTCTAGTATTAACATTGGAAAGTAAATTATCATCACAAATATAATAGTCATTCTCATGGTGGAGTTCAACACTATACTTGGTATATATTGGTTCAAAATGTATATTTTTATGATAAACTATTGAAGTAAAGAAATTATAGATATCTAGTATGTAAAATCTACTGTTATTTTCAAAAGAGATATATCTCGGATAGAGCTTTGTCTAGAAGAACATCCCATTCACTTCTTTATATAGATGATTAGTGAAGAGGTAGTAGGAAATAGATGTATAATGATAGAGAATGTCCCCATAATTTAATAATACATTAACATATTTACCAAAGAAATACCTGGAATACCCTATGAATGATAGGTAGATGTACCCATTGAAAAAATTATCGACACAAGATAAAACAAAAGACCTTGTATAGAATGAAAAATATGGAGTTAGAAAAATTAAAGAAACACCTTCTATATGATTTTGAGAATGGATTGATTTGACTAAGTGTGTCTCTTTGGGGGAGCTTATTATATTTGTAATGAAGATGGATGGATTAGTGAAACTATGAATTGACTATAATGACCTGAACTAGATCATAATGAAGAGAAAATAACCTCATCCAAGAAGTTTTGGTTTATTTAACCCGCTTTATGGGGATCAATTGTTCTCCATGATTAACCTCTGATCTAGGTATCATCCATTGATGGTGAAGAAATAATATATTTTAAAGACTGAAATCTGAACACGATATGAGCATTATGACATAGTTCTAATTTACTTTGGATTAAAAAATGGTTCTTCTAATTTTAGGGATTTTATGACTAGAGTCTGAAAGTACTACCTAGATAATTGAATGGTTACATTGTTGATGAAATTTTTAAATACAACATGTGTCTCGAGGAGCATGAGGATCATCAAAGAATTATTTTGGGAACTCTGAGGATGGGAAAACCTTTGGTAAAATTATGAAAATATTAATTCTTATTCAATAATGTTTTATTATTTATGAACATTATTAAAAATGAGTGAATCTTAGTTGACAATAAGAAGAAAAAGGCTCTAGTGGAGTGGCATCATCCTATATTGGTAATTTAGATTTCTAGTTTCCTTAGATTAGAAGGATATTTGAGGAGGTTTGTGAAAAAACAATCAGCATTCTAATCCACTATCAAGATAACTTGAAAAGAGGATATGATCATATTTAAAAAATAATATGAAAAGCGTTTCCATGAACTGAATAATATATTGGATACTATACCAATTTTAACTCTACCATATATCAGATAAGGATTCATTATTTATAATAATTAATCTATGAAATGTATTGGGTGTATTATCATGAAAAATTTATAGGTGATTACTTATGAATCTCGACAATTAAACCATCATGAGTAGAATTATCCTATGCATGACCTATTTCTAGCCGTGTTTATTTTTTTCTCTCAAAATGTGGGGGAAATATCATTATGGGGATAAATCTTATATAAACAAAGACAAAAATATTTATGTTTATTTTCACGAGAATAGAGTTGAGAAATAGATAAAGGAAATGGATGTAACATCATAAGGAATATAACAATTCAATTTATTATCACTTTAGAAGATTAAAAAAATCCACTGATGCATTAAGTAGAAAAAACATATTTTGCTCTAACTGATGAGGACTCAATGAGATCCCATGTTCAACGACCTAGTAAAACATGGAATGGGGATCAATAGTTAAGGGATATAATCAACCTATAAGAAATTATATCTCCACAATAATTAATAGATATGTTCAGTAAAGAGAAAATATAAGATCCATTATGACAAAGGATGATAGGGGCTATGAATAATGAGATGTTTCCTATGTTCAATATTGATCATGTAGGTTTACTAAATTTAGTACATGAAAATGTTTCCCATACATATATGAGATAAAATGAAGGATTTTATCGATGATTATCATAGATCTACATTATCAATACATTTTAGAAAGAATGAAACATATAGAGTCTTTCAATAACATTATCAGTGGGATAATATAAAAGGAGAGATTTTTTACTACAGTAAATGGTGATCAGTATTTCAGTAAGTAAAGGAAGAGTAACAACTTCAAAAAGTGGTATTACAACCAAGACCCATAACAACGTCGAAGTGAGACAATATCACTATAGATATCATCAATGGTATCTCAAGAAATAATAGAGGAAACAATGTGATATGTGATATGGTGGATTTTGCCACCAATAATTATTATTACATCAATATTTCAGATGATTTATCTCTTGGAAAACATTGAAATATATATATAAAGAAGTGGTGTGGTTTCATGGGGTTACACTTTCTATCATTTTTTATCATGATCCCAAGTTCACATATAAATTATAGATATTTATCCAACATACTCTGAATACTAAAATGAATTTCAATATGACCTATCATACTGATATTGATGTCCAATCTAAAAGGACTATTCAGACACTCAAGGATGTTATAAAGACATTCTCGTTGTATTTTAAAGTTTTATGGGATTAAATCCTCTATTTATATTAGTTCTCAAAAAAATATTTCAATTGAGTAATCAAATCGAATCATATAAAGCAATCTATATGGAAAGTGATACAGAACTCTTACTTGTTGGGATGGTGCTGGTGAATGAAAATTTCTTGGGACTAATCTTTGGCAAGTGATAATAGAAAAACTTCTTGTCATCCAACAATATAGAAAGGCTTCTCAAAGTTGGAAGAAGAGATTTTATGTGATTCATCAAAGGGACTTGGATTTTTTTTATTTGGGATAACATTTTCCTTCATATATCACCAAGAAAGAGAGTCATGAGTTTTAGGAATAAATGGAAGCTTAGACCCTGGTACATTAGCCCCAATAAAATCCTTGAACACTTAGAAGTAGTGACCTTTATTTGAGAACTTCCACAGAATTCTCATCATGTTCATGATGTATTAAACATATCTCTATTGAGATAATACATTCCCAATCCTTCACATGTACTAAATATGAAGGTGGCACACCTATAAAATGACATCGCTTAAAAGTTGCAACCGATCTAGATCATAGAAAATAGAGATAAGGTTTTACGCAAAAAAGACTACCAACTATGTAAATGTTTTTTTTGAGAAACCATAAATATAATAAGAGATGTGGGAACTAGTGGCGGAAATGTGATAAAAATTACCCCCACATTTTCTTGATCTCGATAATTGGTTGATATTTTTGGGATGTAATTTTTTAAAGGGGAGAATGTATTGACAATGAATTTTTGTATGATATTTGTTTCCGGACTAAACATTTTTAATATATAATTTTATATTAAAAAATTTATATAAACCGAAAAAATTTAATATCATTTATAAATGTCCTTACATTAGCCAGCTTTGAAACCAATTAAAATGAAAAAAATGACAAATAGAAAAAAACATATAATAAAACATCTAAAATGGAAAAGTATGGATCACCCTAATCTACTAGAATAATCACCCCATTAAGAATTATACATTAATGAAATAAAATATTAGTAAACAAATAATCGTCTTATGAAATGGAAAATACAACCTTATATGAAATTGTGGTGAATTTTGAATGAAATAATAAAGTACTATTTGTAGAGTATAAATGGAAATGTGTCCATTTAGATTCAACTATTATGTGATCATTGGTCAATATGATCATTGAAAACTATACAGTTAGTTTATAAATATACCATTATAAATAGTGTTTATAAGTATTAATGATAAATTATTATTTATATAGAAAAGATAATTATTGGCCACAACATGTAGAGTCATTCTATTTGAATTCCATTTTTCCAAACATTAGAGGGATGTAGTGTTCCTAGGGTTCACCCTTGATCAAGACTATACTGATCTGCAACATGTGAATTTTGAATAAAAATCAGCGATGGGATATGTTCAAGCATGTGGAGATGACTACCCATTCGATGTTTGTTGAGCCACCCATGAATCTATGCTGGTTTCAAACATTACCCTTAGGGTGTATATTGGTGTAATAATGGGTTACATGTCCAGAATATACTTACATAAAGTATAAATTCATTTCTATAAGTAAACTGTTCATTCTATAAATACTTATTAAGAATTGTTTTTTTGAATAAAATATATGTTTAATTAATGTGAATTTTATAATTTTATTTTCAGACGCAAATGAAGTTTAATTGTATTTCTCTAAAAAATATATACAATTATTATAATAAACCAAGGTATTCTTTATATTATTGGTTATAATGAAATTTCATTTTAAAAAAATATTATATAAATATTAAATGATATAATAATTTTATTGTGTCCTTGTAAGGATTTTATAATTGTGTAAAAATTGGATTACCCCTTAAAAAATATTTTTAAATAGATAGAGTTTTTATATTTAACAGTAAAAATTATAATTTAAAAATAATTATTCTATAAAATAATATTTTTATTTATCCCATAGAAATAAATCAGAAGACTCAAGAGTAGGCAAGCCTACTCCTAGAAAATCTTTATTAATAAAAAGTAAATACATCAAAAGAGAAGACACATGGGGTCAACAAAGAAGCGTGTACGTAGCACCGCATGCCTCAACATCAACCAAAACACATAAGAAGTTTGGGGTAACAAGGGGCCATAAAGTGATAACCTCCCCAATCGCACGCTTGCACATAGCATCAGCAACCTGATTTGCCTCTCTATAAACATGAGTGACAACCAAACAAATCTGCTTCACAAGATTGAGACAGTAATCCCATACAGAATGAATCTTCCAAGGGACATTTCTTGAACAGGTTCTAAGAATATCAACTGCTGGAGTTGAGTCAGACTCCATCCATAAGGTCATCCAACCATGAAAAGAAGTATACCGAACAACCTTGATCATAACCCATAACACGGCCTCAATAGCCATGAAATTTCCAAAAAATTGTAAAAACAGCCTTTAACGAAACCCATATAAGCGTGGAAAACACAGACATATACCAAAGGCCCTAGTGAACCTGAAGACGCTCCATCCACATAAACTTTTAGTCACCGAGAGATAGGAGGAATCCACCAGATATGCTTCATCACAATTGGCTTCTTACACCTGCCAGAAAAACCCAAAGTTCACAAGATAACTAAATCGGAAACATCCTTTTGCAAAACTCTATTTCGATCTCGTGCAGAGGAAAGAACACAAGTATGATGCTTCCAAATACCAATATAAATTGTTATAATTTTGTTGTCAAAGAGAAGAGAATTTCAGGACCTCCAGATAAAAGAAACAACCACTCAGACAATAGAGAGAAGTTGTGGTTTCACCTGATAAATGCAATCAGCTCGATAAATACGATACATAAGCTATCCAAAACCATCCAAGTTCAGATGACATCAAAAAAACCCTGGAAATAATCCCATAAACCAGATGTAGAGTAGCAAGATATAAATAAATGATCAAGAGTATCATCTGTAGTGAGACAGCAAAAAAAACAGGTGCAAGTGAAAATCCAGCATGTTGTATCATCCGTTGAAGAGGTAATATACACTTCCAAATCCTCCATGGAAGCAAATACTGAGCGGTGGGATATAAGAAACATGAAACATAAGCAGCAAAGAAAGAACCATAAAAGGCTCAGTGCACAGGAATCGATAATATTCCTTAGTGCCGAAGGTTCCAGTAAGACTGGGCAACCAAATTAAAGTATCCACTACAGAATAATGATAACATCCCTACTCCATTTTTAGAGAATCATAAAGCAACCCATGATCCATAACATTATTATGAAATTCCATAATTTAGTGATCCATAAAAGAGGAAGGAATTTTAGTATGCTCAGTAATGGCACATGACAACCAAACAGTCTTACAGTAGTTCAAAGAGGAATTCTGAAAAAACAACCCATTTAGAGGATTGTGCAAGGATGAGGTAAGCGTACTTAATTGATGACCATATCGAGGAAGGGACATAAAGAGAGTAACCACTGAGCAGTTTAGATCCAAATATATTTCACAGAAACTCCAAAGAAAAATCACTGGAAGTCAAGAGTGACCATTTCAACTTTTCAATGATAGATTCATTAAAGTTCTTAAGGTCATTAATCCCCATACCACCCATGTCAACAGGAAGAATACAATCACCCCAAGAAAATGTAACAATATTTCTCTCATGAATTGATCCATTTCAAATAAAATTCTGAATCAGCCTATGTAAATCCTTAAGAAGAGTTCTAGGACATCTGTATAAGGAAAAAATATAGACACGAATAGAAGTGATAACAGAGTTAACCAGGCAGACCCTCCATGCCTAATACATAGATTTACCTTTCTATGTAGCCATTTTCTTGAGAATTTTGAGATAGATATTTTACAAATGACACCTTTTAACAGAACCCCATAAAAGAGGAACCCCAATATAGTTAAAAGGTTGAGTCCCTCTTTTTACCCCAAGCTTCTGGGAAACTATGTTTTTCTTTGATAGGATGAACCTTTCCCCAAAAAACACTAAGGATTTATCTCAAATGATATCCTGACCAGGAAAAAATTAATAATGCTCAAAATTTTCCTTAATATATCATATAGTTCTTCGATTAGCCTTATCAAAAAATAGAATATTATCATCATAAAAAAGATGTGAAGGAGCAAAAAGACCTCTGCTAAGAACCATTTGCTAGTACAAACCAGTATGCACAAGATCCGAAAGACATATACTCAAATAATCCTCTGCAATAGAAAAAAAGATACCAGATAAGGGATCTCCTTGTCACACTCCCCTGGAACATTTAAATAATCCTCTGGGAGAACCATTCACAAGAACAAATAACATCTAACTTTAAAGAATGTTTCTAATGAAATTAATTAATCCATTGGAAAATCCATGCATTCTTAACACCGAAAAATGAAACTCTATTAGATCATATCAAAAGCCTTTGAAATGTCAACTTTTAGAGCCATATTCCCATAATTCACATTTTTCCTTATAACATTAACACATTCAGACGCCGTATACAAGCAGTTTTCAATATTCCTTCCAGGCACAAACCAAAATTGATTATAGAAATAAACTCCTTATCAATACTTCGCAATCAATTCACCATGATTTTTCTAATAAATTTTGGATTGTTGTTCCCTATGGCCACGGGCCTGAAATCTGGAATTTCAAGAGATTTATCCTTCATTAGAATCAAAGAAATAAGGCTAGCATTGGAACAAAAAGGGAAATGAGAATTCTAAAAGAAATCTCTAACCACATAGACAAACTCTGTATGAATAATATCCCAATAATCCTTAAATAATATATTAGAGAAACCATCTGGACCTTCCACACTATCAGGATTGATAGAAAAAACCTCGCTCTTGACTTCCTCCTTTGTAGGTATATTAGTGTGAATATTATTCTGGGATTCCTCAACCAAAGTAGAAATATTGCAGAATATGTTATGAGTACAATAAGGCCTTGATTCAGTGTAAAGCCTCTCAAAATAGCTACAAGTTGCACCAAAGATATCTTTTTTAGAGTTGAAAAGAACACCATCGACAATGAGGACATTCATGCCACGCTTAAACTTTTTTCTCCATGTGTAAGAATTGAAAAATTCCTGTATTTCTAACCCCTTCTTTTAGCCACCTGACATTATATTGAACCCAGGAAAGACTTTCCTTTAAATCTAGTAGCTCATTAAATTTATAGAGCAAGAAAATATTCCCTAGACATTACATCCCGACCCTCATTAAGTCTTTGATAGTGCAAAATATTATCCTCAGCATTTTGGATATCATGATAGTGGAATGCAAAAGATTGTTTAATCCACTATTTGAGCATCTATTTCACAACCTTCAACTTCATAACCATTATATGAAAGGGAAATCCAATCACTGTGGTTTCCCAAGCCTCAATAACAACCTGCCTACAACATTGAATAGATAACCAGGCATTATTGAACCTTAAAGTTAAGGAAAAAGATCTCAAGCTGTGGAGATTCAGATCCATTAAAAGACGATTGTGGTCAGAATTAGCCCTCAGATGAGTAATACCAGACATAGAAAAATCATGAGATCCCCTATAAACATTATAGAAGCACTTATCAAGCATACTGTCTTGTAACCCATTTAAAGTGTATCTCCACCAGGTAAAATCATCCCCCATGATTGGAACCTCAATTAGATTACAAGCATCAATGCATGTAGAGAATTCAGAAGCATCCAACCTGTTAAAGCAATTTCCTGTCTTATCCTCAAGGTGGAGCACCGAATTAAAATCACCAATAATGACCCTATTTTGTCATATTTCTATTGATATGCTTTTGAGATATTCCCAAAGAGTTCGTCTCCCAATATACTGATTTAAACCATAAAAAATGTAAAAGAAATGCCATAATAACTTATCTCAACAGAAAGAGTGATCGGCTATTGATCATAAAAGGAAGATATCAAAGAAACACTATTGTGCTTCAAAACATAAAGAGACTATGTATAACTCTGATCAGCATTATGAGAAACCAAAGAGTACCCAAGGGTTGACCATTTTATGTCTTTCCATTTACAAAAGGGCATCCAAGGCACAAAAATTCCTAAAAGGAGAGGCTTATTAGTCATAATAAAATGCCAAACGGTTGTGACCATGGGATAATTTCCAATCCCTTGGAAATTACAGAAGGAAATCTTCATGATAAAGAGGATTTGGATATGGTTATAGGCCCACCATCCCATTGTAATTTGTCTAATTTATCCTACTTCTCACATTTTTTCTTAAATTTTGAGGAAGTGGTATCTAGATCAATAAGTGAACCAGCAATGAGGGAAGAACCTTCCAAAGATCGAGATTGCTCCTCACTGATAATATCCTCTTTATCATCAGACCAAAAAACACCTATCAAAGGTGTAAACTTATTCAAAGAAACAACTGGCTCCTGAATGGTTTTCAAAATAGGCTTCCTCACAGCCTTAGAAAAAAGAACCTGAGAGAAGGACCCATCATCATTTTTGTCACCATGCCTAACATTCTCAACAGAATGAGGATTCATTTCATTCACAATAGGTAAAACCTGTTCCAACCCTTGTGGAAGTTCAGCAGGAAGAATATCATTTTTCTACTCAGAAAACCAATCAGACTCCAAACCCATACAAGGTACCAATGTTGTATCAGCTATGGTAACAGACCAATCACCATCCGGCATAGACCCATGAAAAACAAACCAAACAGAAGGCTCGATGCATATATTAACTACATGATCCACTGATTGACCCTACAATGCCTGAGAAATATGTTTCTTATCCTGTTCTCTATCCCGAGTGGAACTCACAATATGACATAACACATTCTGAGTCTGACCTCCAAACTGAGCAGCAGCATCAATTACTGAGACATTCAGATTTTCAGATGCATGAACAGAGCCATGGGGAACCTCAACTGATCCACTCTGCATCGGAAATGAGTTAATTGCAGCACCATAAATCTACACAGATCCATGAGAACGTTGTTCAAGAAGAGGTATATCATTCATTTCTGAACCCTGAACCCTTCCCATGTCCTCACCCTTCCAACAGAGATAATCAGTGTGACCCTTCGATTTTCACAGACCACAAATATTGTTTCTGTTGCATTAAAAATCCATGTGACCGAAGAAATGAAAATTGAGACAGAACCTCGGTCATATTTCATGTTGAATCTCCAGGTTGAAGCGATCATCCCTGGTCATGAGAACAACCTCCTCCACCAACGTCGAGTCCATATCCACATCCACCAGAACTGTCACAAAGTGTCCATATTTAGGATCATCCTAATGCTTATCCATCAGAATGGGGATGCCAACTGAGGAGGTGATATCCCATATGATCCTAGGATTCCAATTTACACAATTCAATTTGCGAATACGATTCCAAACCTAGGCATGTGTATCCTTGAAATTCTCAGTATCAATGTTTATGACCCATTCATGAATTTGAAGAACACCAGGATTCAGTAAAATACACCCAAAGCCCCATGCACTTCGTTTCGATTCCTCAGATGAGAAAAGAACATGATAGTAACCACGGCCCATAGAAATCATCTTCCAATCATCAAACCCCCAAATCTATGAGATTCTTTGAGAAAGATCATTGAATTTTCAGAACAACCCACCCTTCAGAAGAAAAACATGGGCGATAATAGAGAATAAGCAAAGATTCACTCGTTCTTTAATCGCATATTGATCACCAACAACATGTGTGATACGACCTTTTTTAATGATTCTCCCAGAAAGAGGATATTCAAAATTAGGGAACTTACCAAATGATTTCATGATTTACACAAACTTCCTCAGGTCCGACGCTTCAGAACCACAGGCCACCATAGGTTTCCTCGATGACACACATTGATACATCTCTTTATAACTAACACAGTCGAATTTCTTAGCAATTGAAGATACATTATTGGGCAAGGGATCAAAAGCATTTGGCACGTTCGAATCAGGATCATCCGGAAAAGGGTTCCCCCCAGGCGCTTTGCCATGAGACTCCACCATCTTTAGTGTCTTTTCATATTTTTGATAATGAATTCATCCCATAGAAATATGGTTTAAGGTGAATCGATGATAATTTTCTAAAATACATTAATTTTCATGAATAGTAAAAAATACAGTTTTATGGTTTCAATATATTTTATGGAATAATGTTTATTCAATAATGATGTAATAATTTATTAAACACAATAAATGACCTAAAATAATCTATTTTATTAATATTATGTATTTTAATATGTTTTAATCTTTTTCACACACTATACACGAGTTTCCAATGTATAAAAAGAATAATTTTCATTTAAAATAAACTTAATTTGTAGAATATATGTTTATCTATTATAAAATGAATAAAAAATGGTTTTTTGATTCAATTGTTTTAAATATAATAAAATGTGACCTATATTTCAAAAAACATGAGAAAAAATAATTATTATACCAACGGTTTTTCATTTTCCATATCATAGTTTTCTAATAACTATTTTTAAAAATTATTAATGAATTTCACCACTCCTATAAATTTCAAACCATTATTATTTTCCTTTCAGTACCAATCCATCGTCCATGAGTATCTAGTGAGTTTTCTTCCAATTGAGTCCCTTAATGGTGTCCTCAATCCCCAAATTTTCAATCCTAAATTTTTAGGAGAAACTCTTCAATATAAGGTAAATATGCACTTCTATTTTCCATTCAAGTTCACTTTCCATGTGGTATGTCTTCTAATTTCCCAAAAAAGTTCATTTTTACGCTTTTTATAATTTCATAACTATGATAATAGTCTTTTATTAGTGGGATAACCTTTCACCCTCACATTCTATCATTTTATAAAACCATGTTTTATACCCATCATGATATATAATTTTCTTCTTAAAATTTCATATTTTATGGGAGGAATTCACTTTTTTTATCTAAAAACGCTAACCAATTTTATTTTTTGGGTATTAATCTATATTTAAAAATGATCTTTTTTATATGGGGGTTTACATAGATGAAACCCACCTTTCCTTTCCTCGATTAAAAATGTCATAATGATCATGTCCTTAAACTATTTTGTGTGAAAAGATTGTTTATAAGAATCCCAATCTTTATAATCCATTGGTTATTAATGAAATTAATTATTATGTGGCTCAAATGTAATAAAAACATATTAATATTGATCACTAATAACACTCCAATGCTTTGGGTAAAAAATTTAATATTTCGGTATGACATGTTTTACGATACCATTGGGAATAAATTTGGAAATATTTATTTATGAAACCATGGTGATTAACCTTGATGATATAATAATGAATGTATCATTTAAATTTTATAGACACATTTATATGTTATAAATAATGTTATTATTCTGTTTCACATCTTTCTCAATCCTTAGCATTATGACTCATGTTTTTATTGATATATCTCAAGATCACATGATATATGTCTCTTTTGTGCATTCACTTACTGAGATTCATCCCAACATTCTCCCTTTTATGTGTGTCCCCAAGATATGAGATATAGTAAAAGTAACATATAGTGAACCCATGAATATATTTTTCAATTGGATTTAATATAATTTTTTAATTTTTAATGTATTATGTACATTTTTCCCAAAAACCAACATTGAAATATATCCATTTTTTGTACCTAGTGATGGAATGTTATGTAATAAAAAGGTGGGATACCACACATGTTTTGATCAAAACCCAAAAAATACTACATTATAGACATTTTCACAGAAGATAACATGGTATGATGGAGAGGGAAGGGGATCCTAAGCACAAACACTTACAATGGATCAAAATTGTAATATGGAAATCCAAAACATAATAGGAGACTCAAAAATCAAATTGAATTAATATTAACATTGAGATAAGAAGGTATATAATGATATTGGGAAGAATCATATGCACGAAACACCTAAAACGAATGGGTCTAGGGAATAAATGAAATATATTCCATTAATGTTGTGTATTTTCCAATTTTTGAGGTTACGCTGAAAAATCCATCCTATTTGGTAATTTTTTTCCTAATAAACTTTTACATGAAGTGAATTAAGTTACTAATGTGTAACCACTTCACATCCTGAACCAGTTCATGGAATGTGTCTAGTATCAATTACAAATTGTGTAAAATATACATGGCGTGTAATTGTCCATCAAATAGTTCTCTGCTCATCTTATATGTAAGTGCACGAACTCCATTTTAAGCCTTCCATACTCATGGGAAACACTCATTATCCTATTTAAAACATTTAAACACAACTCAATAAAATAAAATAAACATATATCCCTGAATCTTACGCCTTTATTACCAATTAAGAATCTGTATCTTTAAATAAGACTCATACACTAAGGTTAATAAAAATACACAAAGAGAGACGTACTAGGAAAAAAGTGGGATCTTACCATCGCCACACCATATATTAGATCACCCAAAGCTACTCCAAGCATTAATGTGGGGTCTCAATGAATATTTCAAGCCATTGCGTTCACATATCATACCATCTTTCCCAAGTATCCTCAGGAAAACCTCTACACTACCATCATACTCGAATCATATATATAGTCATCCCATAGAGATACTTATCAGTACATTGCACAATCTATATCCGATTCTCCTCAAAGGATTCATCAGAAAAAAGATCAACATCACCAAATTGAACCACATGAGAGGCTTCATGATAATATCTTCAAGGCCATGACATTTGAATCATTTCATGCATGGAAATGTAGAATTATTGAAGTAATTATTTGAATTCCACTAAATTGACCCTATAAACTATCTCAAATGGTCTAATAACCTGGGTGATAGCTCTCCATATTTCTAGATGTTGTGTTTCCCCAACTTAGGAAACAACTAAAGAAAAACACAATGACCAACCTCAAACTGTTGAGGTCATCTTTGATGGTTAGTGTAAAATTTATTAATACTCTATGTTATCGCCAAATTCCGCCTGATCAGAAGACCGTATTAGATATCTCATACATGAGACAATTCTCAACCAGTTCAGAATCACCTCCCTCCATCCAAAAAAATGTTAGATAACATGAACTTCTATAAAAATCCTCAAAAGGCGCCATCTATTTTGATTAATGGAAGATGTTATTATATGAAAACTCCATGAGTTATTTATGATTCTTTCATGAAACACAAAAATCCTAAACAGAAGAATGTAACATATCCAACAAAACCTGAATAGTCTATTCAAATTAATCACCAGTATAAGGATGATATGTCGTATAAAGAAGAAACGATGATTCCAAATCCTTTTGAAAACCCTAACATAACATTGATGTGAAAAAAGGATCTCTTTATAATATTATACCCCTCAAAACACCAAGAAACATAACAACCTTCCACACATACAGATTAACTTCAATATCAACAGTGAAAATCTCCTTGATAGTTAATTTGTTGTTTACCTAAATCAATCGATCCATGATCATCCATAATATATCATTCATATGAATGGTCTAGCGTATGAATATCAAAAAACCCATTAGGATATCATCCAATTTACACTAAATAATGGGAAGAGGTTTTAATAGACTAGCCAACCTATGATGTTTGGATTTCACCAACTAATGGGTGAAACATAACACCACAAATTCTCTGACCTTCTTCTATGTTCCTGAACACTATTTCTTTCTATTAATAACATGATACATATTTTTCAATCCAGGATGATCTTATAATCTATAATCCAAAAATTCTCATATCATCACATAGTGAAATTCCATTGGAACACATACTAGGCCACAAAAAATAATTGAATTTTCAGAACTGACATAATATCTTGTTGTTGTCTCCCCACCATATAACATATCTCTTTAAACTATTCTATCTAAATCTGATAGATCCCCTTTCTTTATCTATTCCAATTGAACAGGTATAACTGATGTTGAAGTTAGACTTACTCATGTCTGATACTCTTGAAAATATAGATAAATGTATTTAGATTGTGGTATCATGTTCCACTCATCTCAATACTCCCACACATCCTCCGTCTATGTCTTTCGGATAAATTTTTCAGCAATGATGTTTCTATTTCCTTATGTATTATCAATCTAAAAGGTAAAATACTGTTCATACTCGATCAACCACCTATGTCAATGTTTTAGGTCCCACTGATAATATATGCACCCATGGATCTTGTGGTACATGTACACCATAAACCTATCACTGAAAATGTAGTGTTTCCGACATCTCAGGGAATATACAACAGAATCTAATTCGATATCATTAGTACGATAGTTACTCTCATGCAGCCTTAGATATCTGGAGCCATAACAAACCAGTTTACCATTCTATATTAGATCTGATCTGATTCCATCTCTGGAATCATAACTGTATATGGTATATTCTTTACCCAATATAGGTAAAGTGAGGATAGGTTCTAAGGTTAGTTTTCCTTTCATCTCTGGAAAGTTCTTCTTGTTTGTATCTGACCAAAAAAACCCCACTACCTTCTTAGCCATCCTTGAAATAGATGCTTCCATATGAGATAAGTCCTGGATATATTACCAATGATAACCTAATAAATCCAAAAAACTAAAAATCTCAAATACGTTCATGTGATTCTCCCATCATACCATGACTTCAACCTTATATAGGTCCACTGATACTCTAGCCTCTGAGATGTCATGTCCAACGAAGTTGAATTTATCAATCCAAAAACTACATATTTTAGCATGGTATAAAGATGCTTCCCTCTCAAGGTACATAGGATGATGTTAAGATGTTTGGAATAATCGTTAGCTGTAAAAGAGTACACTATGATGTTATAAAAAACCCACCAAAATCGGTCTAGAAAAGTATGAAAGATATGATTCATCAAGGCCATGAATACTACCAGTGCAATGGACCAACCAAATGACATAAATATAAACTCATAAAATACATAAATACTCCTACAAAATTATGAGGTATGTCAGATTTTCCCACCCTCAAATGGTTGTATCCAAAGATCAAATTTTTCATGGGGATGATCTTAAAATCTCTCACCTCATTGCATATTTCATCAATTCATAGAAGAGGATATATGTTCTTAATAGTCATCCAGTTTAATCTCTTTTATCCATGCATAATCGCAAGGTATCAATGATTTTCTTGGAGAAAAGAACTGGAGAACCCCATAATGCTTTACTATACTATATGAACATTTTACCTTCTACGCCATCTAAATAAAATTTCAACTCTTGAAGGTATAGTTCTCCCATCCTATACAATGGTATAGAAATTGACTCTTATCCCAACTCTTACTAGACCATGAAATCGATCTAACTCTTAGGCGATAAGATGTAGAACTCATAAATTATTTATTTGAAGATAGTCCATTACAGGAGGAATGGAATAAAATTTCATCCCACCATCATCAAAATCATGGATTTTTATCTGATCCATGAGGCAATCCAATCTACATTGAATTTGTTCTGCATGACCAATCTAAAGATCCCACAAATCATAATGATAATAAATTCCTCCTTAAGGATATAGAAAGGGAATTATCCTTTAGTAATAGTTTACATGAACCTGGTATATGACTGACCAATTAATCCTAGAAATCAAATCAACAATAACCATTTTGTACATAAATAGTTATACAAGAAATGGAAACTTATGATCCTTAGAGAACACTCTTTGTAAAATTTTATATTCTTTGATCACACTCTTATGGGTGTGTTGATGGTCAAAGAACTATCCATGCTTTCCAAAACCAATTCCAAACCAATTTTAATGAGAGAAGATGAAAATCAAAGTGATTTTCCTTTATAAAAAACACAAGAACATGTATATATTATAGGAATCATACATCTGATCATAGAAGCTCCTATATCCAAAATAGTCATGGTGGTCTACATAACACAAACCTGACAAAAAACCTTTACCCTAAGACACAACCTAACTCTTGAGAGAAATTCCCTTTTCCTGGTACTTATGCTCATACACTCAGTGAACCATATCCCCCAACTTGAATTGAATGACCTAGGTACTCTAGCTAAATGACTTTTGAGGATTTGAAAAGTCCTTCCCATACTCTAGTACCTATCTTGGTCCCAATTCACTACATTAACACTACATTACCATACAAAATCTATATAGGTGGCCCCACATAGCACACCCACGAGACACTAATGTGGGGTACAAACACTAAGACTACTTGGGGTCCAGATTTCCATACTAAAATCAATATAATGGAAAATAATTTTGAGATGGATACCCACTTACCTACTAGATATATCCACTATTTCCTCGGGAGAAATGATCATTACATTAATTCTTTCCACAAGAATAAGAGACCCCAATTTGTCTTTCTTAAAAAACCTGACTGTTTCTTAGGGCCTCTCTTAGATTACCTTTCATGATGATTGACTTTCACATGTGACCTGAACTCATAGAAAACTCCATCTTGAAAAAATATCACTCTTGAGATCTTATAAGATACCAAATGTGGTGAAAATACCTACAGGTTAGTGAAATTATTAGGGTATCCCATCACCAACATTCCCACTTGGGTTAGATGCTTAAACTCATGAACCTTCTCATCAATCAAATTATTTTCTTATATGTAGATCAAGAATTAAAACTCTAACTCTTTATTAGTTACTCATCCTACTTCCCAACATACTATATAATATCCCACCAATGCTTGGAAGGTCCACAAAAAATTTATATAGAAATATTCACCCACCTATTCATGGCTGTCTTTGGATTCTTGACGATTGTCTACAGAAACTAGATCTAGAACTAGGCTACCTAGGGGCATCCCTATACAATGAGAATAGGTGTTTGTCATAAAAGAAAATATCTATCGATATTAATCATCAAAGGAATAGTTTGAATAGTATCCCTTTATATTGATCGTATGGACCTAAATAATCTTTTGTGACCTTGAACATCCATCTTGTCCTCTAGATCCATGGGAAGCTCTAAATATAATACATTATCGGCATGTTGATTTCTACTCTCCTGATTCTAAACTCAAAGAAGAAGAGGAGACATTCCCTATAAAAAAAATCACATTCCATAGAACATTAGATACATATACAGTAAATATCAATAGGTGATAACAATATAGAACCACTACTCCTAGTCTTTATATACATGGATTACATGTTTTTTTATCTTGAAATAGATATTCATTTCATTCCATTTATCAAATATATCAGTTATCTCATTCCACCATTCATATAATAAATTATAGAACACATGTAATAAAATTTTACATATCAGGAATGATTCATGTTAATATATATCTCTATGTTCCAATCCTGATGTATGGATACTCATCTCATGATATACCAATCCATGCGTATAAATCTCAAGAAACAATAACATCATGAAAAAACAATTTCCACACAATATGTGAATAAACTAAGGTGAAACAATATCTACAATAACAAGTAATCCTTATGAACAATAATCCCATCAATGGTCACTTAGATTTTTTCTCATACATGGGTTAGTTACACTAATGAAAAAACACACTTCCATGTCTCAACACATCCAAGTCCCCAATCAATAATTCTTAAATAGTACAGTAATATAAAAGAAACAACCTCCCTCTAATTATATGTTTCAAAGTCACCCAATACAACACTATATGACATGGACAAAAATGGTTAGTAACTCAACCTCAAGCAAGCGTCCTCAAACGCTAGAGGCTAACACCTAGCTTCTGGGGTGTGATATGTATAGTGGAGAGACTATACCCTTTGTTATAGAGTATAATACAGGGGAACAATCACGTGATAGTAATTATTAATGTAATGGAATAATTGTTGAAACAATATATCATACGACTGGAATGTAAAGATGAACCCAACAAAACAATAATGAAGAATCAAGTAATTACATGTTGAAATGTATCTAAATGTAAAAATGAGAAAATAGAATTAAAATAAAACAATAGACACTAAATAATCCTAAAATACCCCCGTAATGATCATAATGTTAGACCAATATCCATATTCCATCCCATCCAGTATAAAAACAAATTATCAACATGGTCCCATGACATTATCAAAACCTCTGTCAATTTAATCTGAAAATGTAACAATGGTGCCTAAATAGGGTGTGATTAAATCTTTGTGGGTCAATACCATCATGTCTAAACAAAACTAGTTTGATAATAAGTGCTTGAAAAAACCAATAAACAACTTTATTAATTAATCAATTAATATAATACATCAATCAACCTCCATCATCACTATTCTAGAATGTCACTAAGCATATAGGACAACCATTCTAACAATTACCACATAGTATAAAATAATTAATAAACCAGGCATAAACCTATGTATAATCATTTTAGCATGGGATTGGGTAGATCCTACTCAATATAAATACTACAACATAGGACTAGAAAAACCCGTCTCAATATAAGCACTATAACAGGGGACTGGGAAGAGCCTGCTCAATATAAGAATTACAATATGGTAATGGGAAATTACCACATAATATCATAATTAAATCATGGTACTAGGTAGATCCCACTCAATATAATAATTTCAGCATGGGAAAAAAATTCATAATTACAAGGATATCACAATATCTTATCATAATACTCAGTGGATAATTATGAATATAACCATTTTCCTTTTGATTAAAGTTTCATTTATATAGTATATATTAATCCATTTACATTATATCCATTTCAATAAAAAAAATATTTGCATGATGATTCTATATCAAGAAATAAGATAAATCTCATGTTATGCTAAACACACTTCAATCCAGTAGCTTAGTTCTTATTGCATAAATGTGTTCTCAAAAAATGGGAATCCACAAGCTTGGATGGGTTAACCATGGAATCAAAAGAAATCAAATAAAAATTCAAAACCATGATTTTCAATAAATCAAAGGACCAAATTAAGGATATTTTAAATTATGTCAATCACAACAATTCATATACTTATAATTTAAATAGACTATAGGGTAGGGTTTAGACCACATACCTTTATCTGTTGATCAACCCATTGCTTCCAATAGTAAACACCATCAAGGTTGAAGGCACATAATATTTCAAGAAGAACATATATCAACCCATGTCAAGACTGAAAACTAAATCAAACTATAGTCAAGAGATTTAGATCGAAATGAATAGGGAATGATAGAGAGAGAAGTGAATACTATGAAAAAAACATACCAGGGATGAGATTTGAAATCCGGATTTTCAGAGTGGAATAAGAGACTACAAAATTTCCATGAATTCATACTTGGGTCAATTTAAGAAGGGATGAACCAAAATAATGACATAAGCATAAACACATCACACATGTGATTACTTCCTATTGTTATCCATTTCATGACTTGTGTCTAGATAAATTTACTTGTTATATAACATGTACCCGATGTGTAATTATCCAGGGAATAGTTTTTATCCCAGCAATTGGTTATGTTCTTGAACCACTTAGTAAGCCATCCAAACTAATTGGAAACACCCATAATACTATTTAACACATTTATACATGGACTCAATTAATTAAAATAAATATACATCCATGAATATGAATTCATTTTATTCAATAAAGGCTCTCTATAACGAAACTAGACTCGAATAAAAAGGTCCCTCAAAAAACCCAAAGGGATTCGTCCTTGAAAAATATGGGATTATCCAAATTGGAACTATGGAATTATGTTATAAATATCATGACATATATAAAGATAATTATCTATGAAATTTCCATTACCTATTTTCAAGGAAACATAGAATGGTACCAATGAACTGAAAAAGGTTATTTAATGCAAATGTGATATGTTATTGTAATGAATTTATTAATGGGAATGATAACCCTTAATATATTTCAAATTCCGAGATAATGGTTTTTTGAAGGGATAAATATATTATTGATATGGATATTGTAATTTTCATAGTATTGATAACCTTGGAACTGAATAATGATTATAAAAAATTGGTTTTGTTATTATTGATGGAGTTCAATACATTTTTTGATTTCTGTAATATATTCAATAATCCATGGTTTTGTATATGTAATGAGGAGGAATTAGTAATCCATTGATATTTTATGGTAATTATGGATATTACCATTTTTTAGGAGAAGATATGTCCAAGGTAATAACATATTCTGTATGGGAGAATTAAGATATAGTTTATGACATTTTCGGGATTAATGTTTAGTTGATTTTATGTGTTTAGTGACCATATTTATGAGTTTATGAATTTTGGAATAGTCTTAAGGTTAACCATTTATTTAATGGTTTATGTTAAACTTCCAATAATGTTTTTGAGATTAATGTATTATTTCATCATAATAATGTTTTTCAATATAGAATAATTATTTTATCCATTTTTATTATGATTATATCTTGAGACAGAAATAATGAACTATCATTATTTTATGGCTATTATATCCTTATAGAAGATAATTGTATCATTTTATTTCATTTATTAGAGTAATATTTAATGTGAAAATTGGTAAAATCACTACAAAAGAATGATATTTTTCTTGTGAAATAGTGTGAAATCAGGGAAGGATATTTTGTCGTGATTTTTTTACATTTGGAAATGTACATTGAAACAATAATGTTATCTTATTTCCTTAATATATGATAAATTTATGGTATTTTTCAAATATCATTTTTTATAGTTACCTGGTTGTTAACATTCTCATGATCATTCAGTTTATTGTGTAAAAAGATCTATGAATATAAATTTAATTCCATGTACAAATTTTTACATCCAACTAATATTCTCCTAATCGAAATCGTAGTTATGTGTTATTATATATGACATTAATACATATTTTCCAATTTTTTATGAGGAATTTTTTTAACCCTTTGTATGATGTAGGATTTTAAAAGAGGTATTTTCAGATAAAAAAACAATTATTATCAAAATAAATTTAGAATTTAGAAGAGAAAAATTATTTATGGTTGTAGATTGTAAAACCATGAGATCTTTTGGATTGTTTCCTTCCATATAAAATTAAGTTTTTGATAGAATATGTTAACTAAACACCATGTTCAATAAAACAGAGATATACTATTAATTTATTATTATTTAATATGATAGTTTCACCTAGCAGTTGGATTAGAAAATATGAATACGACTAACTAATTATAAAAATTATATTGTGTACATTTGTATAAAATAAGTTCATTAGATATCAATAAATTAGTTAGGTGAAAAAATATAAGGGTCTTGGGAGCTCCTTAAAGTGTCGATAATGGCGACTAGGGATTATTATACTAAATTGTATTATTAAGTTATTTTGATATAGACATATATTAAAGGGAATTATTTGTGGTAATATTATGAATGATTATTCCTAGAGGAATGATATGAATATAGATTCTCTAATATATTTGATAGGATCAGGTTTTGATTTTGGTGGGTTTCAGTGATCACACTACGAACCCGAATGATATTCCGAAGAGATTGAAGATGTGAATGTATTCAGTCATATCCGAGTTGGTTATTCCATTTGGATGCATGTTTATGAAAAATATATTATTTTAAAATTATTATCATTTTTTGGTTTAAGAGATTTTAAATGTATTATTATTGGTAATTAGTGTTATCATATAAACATTCCCTCTGTTGATATCAAGAAAAGAGTAATGTGTTCTGGTTCTATTGAATTTATTCAAAGGATAGGAAATCAATACTTTCAAGTTTAGAAAAGCAAGGGCTCATTTTTGGGTAAAAATATATGGTATAATTTTGATTATATGGTACTACAAAATTCAATATGATAATGCTTCAAATTATGAAGTTCATATTATAATAGACTGTGAAAATGAAGAAGCTAAATTTAGTTTCTATACTTGATTCTTATTAGAATTGGATTTAATCTCCCTTATAATTGAGAAATTTTTTATCTCATCATTGGATATAGACTTTGTTAGAGATTTGAATATTAGAAACCACCCCATTTATTGACTATCAATCTATTATCACTTTTAAAGAAGAATTTTCCAATGACCTATCATGCTCATACTGTTCTAAGAAGGGGAATGAAATTTTTTATTGTTCAAAAAAGAGGAATGGAATTGAGGGGTACCAAAAGAAATCATGTTCTGATACTACTGATTGAACCCATTAAATGGACATAGATTATTCTCTAATGAAGAATGATACTTCAATTTTTTTTGAATATCATACTTTCTCAGTACGTGAGAAAGATAATGGTCATGTTTAGGCTATTGGTGCTGATTGGGATGATTTTAAACAAGTGAATAAAGCTTTGGATTAAGTTAATACTATTATTCTACATGCCCAAGATGGGCAGTTCATGTTCCTAGTGGAGATACATCCCAATTAGATGGGCAGTTCATCATGTTTTGAGAAATATGGGAGGGCGGGGGGGGGGGGGTAATTATCCTAGTGTGTAATATGGTTTTGGTGGTAAGTATGAGATTATTTATCATGATAAGGGAATGGTTTTAAAAGTATATAACTAGTATATAGACTAAATCTAGATGTTACTATTACTCTTTCTAGGTAATGTAGTTATAGGAGATTAATACACAACAACTAGGTTATGTTAATGATTTAACAACTGGTAAGAAACAAGTTCATTCATAAAAAGGTGTTAAGGATCATGAAATGTAGATTAAGGATATACCCTTAGATCTCAGTTATCTAGAGGAAATTAATAGTCTAATTCATACCCAAGGTACTAAAAACTATGAGGAACATAAGTATGAATACCCAAAAAATTACACTTATAAATATTCCTAGAAAAAGGGGATGAAATTCATGATTTAAGAGAAATAATTAAAAATGACTGCTAATATGAAACATAGTCCTTGAAATTAATAATCTAATTTAAATCAAACAATTATCCTGGGTTGCAAAGCTTCTCACACTCTAATTTTGTCCAGTATGAAGAATTTGATTATTTTAATCATTTTTACTATGATTGCTAATGTTGTGTTATCTTGGATGAGGAGAGGTTAATGGTATGAAACCATACCTCTTCTAATGGATAACACTTTTATTTATTAATAAAATGTGTCTTTTAACACCAAAATTTTCCATGATAATCAATTATAAATATAAAAATTATATGGAAGTTAAGTAAATATTTTATTCGAATACTATTTGTATGTCTAGAAATTGATTTTACATTAATAAATTAAATTGATCACCATTGGAGAATGGAATAAAGATGTTTATATATTATATATTTAATTTTTTTTATAATTCATATAATACTTTTATTATAAATGAGATAAGAATAAATATATTTTTCATTTCTAGAAACGGTATTAAAAAATGGGTTTTTTTGTTGTACGGAATTTTAAATTATTTTTATAACCATTATAAATTTTATTTTTAAAAATTGAACTCATATTTTAATATAAACATTAATATTATATTTGAGTTATTTTTTATAGTTTTCAGAAAAGGTATATTTTTTTAGGAATAGTGAAAAATAATAATTTTATATAAGATTGGAATTTTTTTGGTATTTACAATGTCACATACTATATTGGATTGCTTTTAAAGTAAAATTTATTCCATTATACTAATATTATTATAATTCATTTTATTTTAATAAATTTTATATTGAAATCTGAATTAAATACTTTTATACTTTTGAGATCTTTTTCATTGGAAACACATTTTTTCATCATGTCTACGATATAAATTTAAAATAAAATTTTCCACATATGAGAATTGAATATGATGAAATGGATTCCATAAATTTAATCACAATATTTAATATTAATTAATTAATTTAATTTAATTTTCTGTGATAAATAATAGTAAGAATGCTTCAAATTAATGACTGTGGTAGTGGTTAAAATAAGGCTTTTCACATTACTTGATTTTGTGTTAAAATTAATTTTCCAAATAAATAGATTTTTATTAAATAAATTGGATTTAAAATTATAATAATTGGGTAAAACATATCAAATAAGAGTATTTTTTATTTTTTATATTAAGGTATAAATGACCAAGGTATCTAGATTAAAAACTACTTACTGTGGTGAAAAGTTAAATAATAAAATTAAATAAACATAAAACATAAAGACTAAAATGTTCAAAAAATATGAAATTTTTTGTGATGGAGGTGTGTATTGACCATATATTCCATTCAATCCTTTAATTTTCAATTTTATAGGGGTTGGGTGTGAGAGTGACTTCCCATTATTAAATAATTTTATGTTTTTACAAAACTTCTACACCTCAATTATAAAAGGTTACAACCAACACTAAATTAGTCATACCTATTAATCCCCTTGGACTAAAAAAACTAAAAAAAACTATCACCAACATCATTATCCATATTCTATAGATTCTTATATTTCCAAAATACCAACCCAAGAGTCCTTAATAAGAGATTCATATGTGGTTTTTTCATAATGATGGTAAATTTTATTTATATTCTCTTTATTTTCAAATATTTTTATACTAAATTAATTCATGTATTCGTAATTAAATTAAAATAAAAAATTACCCAAAATATAATTATATGTTGTTATATTTGTTTAATATCATATATCCGTATCCTTTCCCTATTAATGGTTATGATACCTTTTGATCATGTGAACGATGGGCTACCACCTTGCAAACTAATGTAATTCGTTTTCCATCACTAACCCTTATGAATAGGCATAATGATGGATTTAACATGTTTATATTATATTTTTTTAAATAATTATAGTTTTTGAATTATAATATCACATATACATTCTTACATTTCTTTCCATGGTAATATTATAACCTTTCACCTGTGTACGATGGACTACAACCTTGTGAAGCGTTGTGATTCAATTTTCACATACGATCTACAAGGAAAGTAATAAGGATAAATTTAATGAGTATATTTGATATATATTAAATAAAGATGAATATTTTAATATTATATGCAATTTTTCTTCCTTTATTTTCCATATTTCATAAAATGGAAACAATATTTGTGAGTTTGTATGACCAACCATCTTAGATAACTGTTTAAATAATTTTTTATATATAACATTTATGGATTACTATAGATTAATATAAAATTAATATATATTATATTTATATCATTTTTAAAATTATTTATATCATTTATCCAAGAAAATTTATGAATAATAAAAATACCAAACCAAAACACAAAAGAAAAACAAGGTACTTATTACCCGAAACATGATTTTAACATGGAATTACTAATAAAAGGGTAATAAAAATTTATATGTAAATAATAGGTAGAAATAAATATATGAGTTAGTATAATTAATAGTTTTACAATAAAACTATATTTATCATAAATTAGGTTCAAATGTGTAGGAATAAAGATGAGACTTGAGGTAAGGGATTTCTAGTTTCTCTTTGCTTTTGAGAGACATTTTCCCTTTTCACCACTCATTTCAATTGGGTGGTGTATATAAAAAAAATTTAAATTTTATATAATTAATATAATTATTTTATTTATAATTATTTTTTAAATTTATTTTATAATTTAATGGGTCCTTTAATTAATAAATTTGAATTGGTTAGGTTATTTGAGTCTCATGTTTATTTTTGTGGGACACATGACTTATTCGCCACTTATTTTTTTGTGGTGTATATATTGACCATGAATTTATTTTATTATTATAATTATTAATTTTATGTGGATTTATATATCCATATGTATTTATTTATTTCAGGGATGTTATGATTCCAATGTTTCCAAGGGTGTAAGGGTTTGATTATACAATACTTATATTTAAAAGGATTGTTTATGACTATTCATCCAATAATGGAATATTATTATATAGCTCTAAATAGAATCATTAATTTTGTATACTATGTTTATTTCATTAAAATACATTAATTCCCATAATTTTAATCTGTTTATATATTGAAGAGTTGAAAATTATATTTTTAAGGAAAACTGACTTTATTTTTTTGGTTGAAAATCCATTTTCATTCAAGTTAATGATTTCTAAAATTGTTTTTAAAAATGTTCTTGAAATTACCCATATATTATATAAATACATTTTTACCATGTTTTAATTTTGAAAATTTTGTTTTATTAGAATATTCTTTTCATTTTTCAAATGGGATACTTTTAACTTCTACTTAAAAATGAAAGGAATCTTCATTTTAAATTGTAAGAAATGAATTGAATTTTCCATCAACCTGAAAAACCATTGTTTTAATAATTATTTTACAACAATAAAAATTAATTTATAGAGAAACTATTTTCTACTAATATCATTAATTTTTTTATACTTTAAATTCAGTTTTTCAAAGTGGGATTGTTATTTTCTCCAAGAAATGTTCCAAGTGACCCTTCAAAGTCATTTTCCATACCAGATGGAATCCTTCTATGTACACAATAATTATTTGGGATATGGGTCACATATAACATATTTATTACTTCTTAATATGTTTTATGTTAATTATTAAAATAATTTTATGAATCTTGTTCATTTTTCATGGGTAATGCTATGCTAAAATGATGAAATGTTTATGAAACATGTTTCTTTTCCACTGTCTATGCTATGATGAAATGTTTATGAAACCCATTTATATTAACGGGTTATGATATAATAAATGTTTTATAATATATTGGATCACCTATGTACAATATTCATTATGTAATGGTGGTTACTTTATTATAAAGGATGCTGGTTTCATTGTAACCAAGGATGGTGGTTAAGTTATAACCAAGGATAGTGGTAATGTTATAACCAAGGATGGTCATCATTCTATAACTGAAGTTGGGTGGGACAAATATATTCTTCAAAAACATTTAGTAGATGTTGATAACTCATTAGATAAAAATGAATGATATTAGGATTGAAACCATTACAGTAAGGGTCTATGTCAATAATGATAGTCAAATAGTGAACTATGACTACTCTGATGGTTTGGGGAGCGAAGTTAATCCAATATGATTGTTTTATGAGTGAAACATTACAACTATTATAGTTCTAGGAGTAAACCCAATATAGTAAGATATTCCTAGAAATTTAGCATTTAATACTAAGGAAATGATTTTATATGTTTATGTGTATGACACAATTCCATATGTTATATATATATATATATATTAAGCTCTTATGGATCATGTTCTTTGATCTCATTTTTATTTAAGCCTTATGAACGTCCCAAATTTATGAAATGAAAAATTTTATGATATGAGATATAAAAGGAATGGTTTTAAAATGTTCTTATTCTATTATCATACCCTTATGCTCATGTTACATTAATATCTCCCTTTTTTACTCTTGCATAACATCTAAAATCACCCAGACTAATTTATTATTTCCCTAGGTAATGAAGAAAGGTATTATATATGATATGTCTAATATGAGTTCTATTTATAAAGTACATACTTGGGGATGATGTAGCTCAATTATGAATTTTTTTATGCATATGAGTTTCCAATTTCATTAGACTAAAACTATTTTGGAGTGGATCATTGTGTTATGTAATGAATATTAATCAAATAGGATATATTTTATATGAATGAAAAGCATGGGTCTTTATAGTCTTGAGAGTGTTTCTGAAATAATATTTGTAATTAATATTATGAATATCATCTTTTTTAATTCACTTTTATTTTTTCAAGACATGTGTGTAAATTATGTGTTTATCAGTAACATATAATATATTAGAGGTTAGGGGTGTTATATTATCAATTTATTCGGAATCACCAAAACACCATGTTATAAGCTAGAAACAATGAAATGAGTTTCTTGATGAAAACAAATAACCCTACACAAAAATATTTTAATAACACAGAGGACTAAATAATATAATTATTAGTTTGGGTGGTTCTTATAAATTCAGATACATAATTTAAAATGAAATAAAATAATTCCATGTTTTACCCCAAACATTTATTCTTTTGTCATGATATATGTTTTAATGATGTGAATTTAATGTCTAATACATTTCAATTATAATCTTCTATTAACCCTTCATAATCCCCAAAAAATCATTTCTTAAATTACCAACATTCAAACAATTTCAACCAGTCTACTTATAATATTTTATCGTTCACCCTTTTTGTACATATAGATGTATTGCCTCGGCTTGAACCAACACCAAAACTCTTCCCAACCCCACATATCTATGAAATAATAAATTATGCACAAATTCTATAAAAATAAATTTCCATTCCATAAACCTATCAATATATTGTATCTTACCTAGAAGGAAGGTGGTTCAAAATGATATTTTAGTTTATCGACGAAATCCCACCAACCCCTCCCATGAAGAAAACCCAATTTCAAAATTATAAAAACCCTACCATTTCAAAATTACTCATTAAAATTTAGTTATAATAAAAAAATTATTTCCAACTATTTACAGTAGAAAATATATATTTAGGACACCAAAATAAATCACCAAAAAATTTAAAATCAGTCAACATAAATTAAAATAATATTTATGGGTTTGAGCCATTAAATATCCCCATATAGATATAATTCAAGTAATGATACCAAAAACAAATAATTTAACTTCTCTATTATAAAAATATATAATATATTATTATTATTATAGAACATAATATCATATCATCAATTGGTTTAGAAGAAAATGATTGAGTGGAATTGATTGTATTACACGTAAAAACCATACTGTATCTTGTGAAAAACAATATAATCATAATCTTATAAAATAATTGCTTAGTATTATCCAATATGATAAAAATGTTATTGAAAGTAGACTCAGGGGGGGTTAACAATGTAGAGACCCGAAGCCTGACGTACATGGACATTACATTACTTTTGCGGAATACTTAGTATATAACAAAAACACACACACAAGGACCGTAATAGTTTAGTGTCTTTGGAAACTCGGAATATAATCTTCTAATCGTGGTGAAAGATCATCAACATCTCCCATAAAGATATTCTTTTTTTTCTAAACCTAAATCCTTTATTTATGTCCTGGGGAAAATAAAACATAAAAGGGAGAGCTCGAATGCTCAGTAAGGGTAAACAAAAGAAATATAAATTACGTCATATTCATAAGAACATATCTTTTGGAAATCTTAACTTGCAAAAGAGATCGTAATTTCATAACATGGGATTAATCATAGTAGTGAAATGTAATCCTAATAATCATAACATAAAACATGAAACTTTGTGGCATACACACATAATCATAGAGAATCATATCTTATTAGTCAAGACTCATTTCTAAGACTATCTTAGTGGACAAAGTCCATTTCTGAACCGAGTCACCCTCGTTTCAATCCTGTTTCACTGAACTGGTATAAACTACCGTTCCAGCCATGTCAATCTCATGAGATATAAAATCTTTACCCAATGAATTGGAGAGATATATAGGTCCCACCCATCTCATAATGATACCATTTCTTATGTGTGCCACAAAATCATAAACCATACATCATTGCATAACCCATGTAATAAAAATGGGAATCTTAAACATCATGACATCATAAACAAATTCATATACGATAAAGGAATTCATAAAAATAATTCCATCACAACATAATAAAATCAATTTAATAATAGGGATAAAAACATAACCCTTTATTATCTTAGAAGGAAAATAATTTTGATAAAACACTTGAACTTCATTCTTGAGGAAAATATCCTTTCTACTTCAAAAACACTTTTCCTTTCTTAACATGTCATACAATTTTAAACTAAAAATAGTTGATTAAAAATAAACTTGAAAACTTGTAAAGTAATCTTCTTGGAACTAATGTTTTAAAAATCCATTCATTTCGTATAAGTTAAAAGAAAACATTCTTCTCGTACTTTTGTCGGAAAAGTCAAAAAGTACCTTGTATAAAAAATGACAAAAGATCCCTTTCATATCTTTTACTAAAAACCCACCGAAGGGTAAATTTGGATTTAAAAAATTTTAGGTGGATGGAAATAACATTACATATTGAGGAAACATGGATGTGGATGATAAAATACACCCTAGTAACTTTCAAAGTATAAACAATCTCAGATAAAAATGAGATTGTGATATTTCCCTTACCTTATCTCCGATATTCTTTGTACGTATCCGAACCTCCTGTATAATGATTTAAATAATGTCATTAACTAATTACAGAATCATATACATTTTTATGATATCATATATGGTTCACTTATGACTTTATATTACCCGTTCTTTTGTAAATTCCATGTTAAAGAAGCGTTTTGGGTAAAATCGTTTCATTTATCGTAGGTGTTTGGACTTGTTGTTATTGACATTATTATTACTTATATCATGATTTAAATACTTCCAGAATATAAAAAATGATTTATATATCATATATATTCAGTATATATATATATAATAGATAGATAAATGAAATGAAACACACCATTCATGGAGACGGTAGTCCGTATGTACGCATGAACGCTGTTTTCCATTCCTTATTTTCTTGAATGGAAGTAAGTAGATGACATACATAAATCCAGTAGATTTAACATGTCATATATTTCATTATTATTCATTATATATACTTTATAATCATTCATGAATGGTTAATGTGGAGAATGAATCTCATCGCGTCGTGGAGACGATATTCCGTACGTACGCACGCGCGGTGATTTCTTTTTCCGTAGGATGGATAGATGGTGAAATAGGGTTGTTTCATACTTATAATAACATATCCGTATATGGGTGATACTGATGTTATTACTTCATAATGAAATAACTAATGAAGAAGAAGTGGAAGAAGAAATAAAGATGAAAGAATCAGTAACAGACATTACCTCTTCTTTGAAGTGCTTCTTTGAGACCTTCTTTTAGGGCACTAAAATTGGTCTTTGAAGATAACCAGGACCTCTAGGATGTCTCTAAGGAAGTGGAGAGGAGGAATGTTCAGTGTTTGGCCGAGATTGAAGGCTTAATGTGGTGTGAGTAAGAGGGGGAGGAGGTGCCCTTTTATAAGGGAGGAGAGGGGCACCTTTGGGAAAACTAAATATATTATTGTATTATAAAGTCAAGTTCAGTTTAAAATAGCTCCAAATTGACATATTTAGAAGATAAGGTGAGTATGGGTCAAAATCCTCTCATCCAATATAATTTAGACAAGTTTAGGTTCCTATTGTACCCTTATCATTTAGATTTAACATTAAGTTAAATAAGTTTACTTTTACCGTGTCTTCTTGTGTTCTTATACTATAAGGTTAATAAACTTACTATAAGCAGCCAAACGAACCCAAAGATGTTTATTATTAATATATATAACCTTATCTAAGTCATTTGTCTGAACCTTAGATTTTTATGAATAAAATAACAATTAATAATATAATATTTGTTTTAAAAACTAATTTATGTCAATTTTGACACTATTTGGTACATGATTTTTATAAAATTCATAACAGAATGATAAGTTCTAACCAAGTAACTTATATCAACAATAACATGTCATATTAACCTAGAAAAATAATATAAGTCATAAAAAGTCTCAAATTACATTTATTTGGTCATTTATAACATCAATTATGTCAATATTTCATTAATAAGACAATTACTGCATCATCTTTGTGTCATAATAAATGATAATTATTTAGTCTCTAAAAATTATGAATAAATTCCTATGATGTATATAATTGTATTATACTTCTGGATACTATTCATGTTTTAAGTTTCATGAAGTTTATCACTAAATTAAAATTATTATACTTATAAGATTTAAGAAAGTGACATGTTGTCAGATTCTTTGGTTTTAATAATAATTAAATTATTTTCATGAACAAAAGTCCATAAAATGAATCTAATCCGACCCTTAGGTTATATGGGTCTACTTTTATCCATCCAATAGGATTTCTCCAAGTGTTAGGATAATTTTATAATCTTATATTTACCCTTAATTACTCGATTTACCTTTAACTATAGTAAATAAAATTTACCGTAGTTACTATTCACAATGCCCAAAAATAAAAAGTAGCTTATTAACATAATTTTGACCCACTGATTCCAAATATGGAATCCATTTTTCCAAATTCAATACACAAACATTTCATAAATTAAATTAAAATAAATCCCATTGTCGAAAGAAAACGTGTTTTTCTTTAAAACATTGCAAAAGATTTAATTGATTTAACCTACGAATTCAAGGTAAAATCAATGCTAATGACATACATTAATTAAATGGTAAAAATATATTCTATTTATACTTTAAAACCATTCAATATTATAATTTAACCACATAATATATTATGATGAAAAAAGTTGTTTTTAATTAAAATATAGCGTGTTTTTACTATTCATTAAAATATGAAAGTTATCGGAAAAATATCAAAACTTTATCTAATGTAAATTTTTATATCCTGATTTAAAAGAAGAATTTTATTTATTCAAATTGAACATATAAACATGTCAAAAACTAGATTTAAAGTGGGTGTGCCATCAAAAGGCGGCAAAACTACATTTTTTGAAAATTCTTATTTTACACAAAAAAATTATTTTGTTCTTATACCATGTTCTAGAAAATGTGTAAGATGAATAATAATGTTATAAAATTCAAAATTTAGTTAATACTATTCATAACGGCTAGTTCATGACAATATTATAATAATATATCATTGTTTATTAAAACCCGGTATTGCGTACAACACACGCTATCGAGGAAGGTCGCGATTGCGGGTAATGCAAGCCAAGTCAGGGTTGCGTGTTGTGAAAGAATCCTTCGTTGTTTCGTATAATAGAATCCAACCATATTTCATTTATACATTGAATATATATATATATATATATACTCAATGTTGCATAGAATAACTATTATCAAAATTGTGTGTAACACGATCAAAGAATAGTGTTGCGTATACTGCAAGCTAATACGGTGTTGCGTATAGCGCAAGGTAATCTTGGTGTAGAATACAACACAAGACATTAATAAAATTAAAAGAATATTTTTTATAAAATCTCAGGGTGTTACAAACAATGAATTCTATGATTTTTTAAAATAGTTTTGTGTGTGAGAATTTATTTTGAGTAGTTTTTCTATTTGGAAAATTTAAATATTCAGTAAAAATATAATAAATAATTTTTTACAACTTTATAAAGGGTTAATGTTACACCCTAATTACAATAATGGTTCATAAATGTCTCAATTCCATAATTAATGGATCTATAATGAGATTTATCAATTGGTATATTTCCTATTCTTTCTAACCAAATGTGATAGACCATAAATTATTAAAAATGTAGAAATGTTAATTTTATAATGTTATATATGGAATTTCTCTTATCATGAAAATATTATATATTTTACACATCAAAAAAATAAGGAATATCAAAAATGAAACCATTATAGGAGGAATCATCCTAATAAGGATTTGAAAAATATTAATGGATTTTATTTCATTCAAAACCACACACTTATGGAGAAAATATATTTTATTGGTATAACTACACTTTAAAATTTAGGAATGGTTATAAAAGTGTTATGGAGATATTTTTTAAAGAATTCCTAAACAAAACTAGAAGAGAAATTATAATAATAACATTCTTTAAAATTTAAAAATCATGAATGATACCAATAACATGATTCCATTGCTAAACTTTTATAAGATTTTATAGAAAACAACTTCATGATGATTGAAAAAAATAATATATAGCTGAGGTAGTTAGACACCTTGGTGGAATTTTATGGATTATGCTACCCCCATAGAAAATTACAAAACAATCTTCTAATCATGTAGGATTGAATATTATTTTAACCTAAATAAAAATTAATGTTTAAATATTATTTTGACCTTCTCCTCTATAAAATTCTAATTCTACCATATCAGTTTCACCAACTTATACAACACCAATTGATTCCAACGATACAAAAGTTATAAAAAATCCTGACAATTATTTTACACTAGATATCAATTCCATCAAGTCCACTGGTGGATTTAAAAAAACATTAACACTTTATAAAATATAGTAATAATATTGAAATAAAAAGAACAAACTATAGTTAAAGGAATAAAGAAAAGGACTTAGTGATAGAGTGTAATTAAAAATTCAAAATTAAAATATAAATGAAATATATGTCAAGGAAATGGAATGTGATGGTTGAACTTGAGGAAAAATGAAATTTACTATATATATTCGAGTACGTCATAACTAACCAACATTAACTATTTAAAATAATAATAAATTTTATTTCTTTAAATCGATAGATACTCCACCTATTTCAGTAGGTCTTATACACATGTTTTCAGTCCATAAGTAGATGTGGACTCTTGTTTTTAATCTATATTCACATTTCACTCAATTAACCTATAAAATTAACTTTACTATATTAAAATAACATCCTAAAACATATCCCCCACTAGTATGGGTAGCCTCTACTACATATATTACCCTTGTTTGGTTTTAATAGCTAATTAGAATAACTAAATCATATTATCGTACATGGGTATGGATTTTGTTGAAAATTTTGAAAAGTATTATGTTGTGTTTCATTAGAAACAATTAATGATAGTCCTATTGTTTGACTATAATGTTAGTGTAGAGATAAATTTTAAGAGAAATCGTAGATTAAACTTATAGAGTATAATGATTTTTAAAATTTCTTTTTATTTTTTTTAAATTTGCGACTAAGAAATAAATTGTACATTTTATAATATCTTTCATTACCATTATTTCATAATTATAAATAAATATATTATTTCAATATATTATTATTTTCCAAATAATTAGAAACATTAAATGATTGATAAAATGTTTTAAAATAATTTTAATTAAAATTTTTTGGAACCACAACCCAAATTCAATCAAATAATTAAGGAATATGAATCCTACAAATTAGATAATTTCTATTTTACATTTATATTTATTTTATTAATTTTTTGTTTTATCCTAGAAATTTTATTAATGACTCACAATTTTGAGTAAATAGTTTAGGACTACGTCTGTTTTTAAATATTATGGATGGTATTATTAAATTCCCATAGGAGATTTAATTTAAAATAATTGATCATGGTGATAGTTCTTTAATGGATATTATGTTAACTAGGTTTATGTTTAACAAAAGTGTTGTTTTTAAAGATATTTAGGTGATTTTTGAGTAAAATCATACACAAAATTCCTTGATTTTAATTCTATAAAATAATAATTGATTATATTGTTTAATATTGTGATTGATATCCTAATGATAAATTCCCATTATAGAGAGTTATTATAACCCATATTTAAAAATTAATAATAATGCACATTTAGTGGAGGTAAATTCATAATATAAAAGACTAATGACAGAATACCCAAAACTTGAACTCCCAGATACAATGCTAAATTTATAAAAATCACATTTAGGGATTGGATTTTGATTATTGTGACACATTTTTTTCCCAATCAAACATTACAGTGGCAAAAGGAAAATTTAAACCACATGCATTGTATCAAACCTTTTAGTTATGATAAACCATATTAAAAATTTAATTATAATAAAAATTTATTGGATGTCATTTCATAATATAAAAAAACTAATAGCAGAATACCCAAAACCTGAACTCCTGGATAAAATGATGAATTTATAAAAATCATATTTTTGGATTGGATTCCAAAAATTGTGACCCATTGTTTCCCATACCAATATTACAATACCAAAATGAAAAATTGAACCACATACATTCTATCAAACCGTTTAGATTTAGAATTTTATAGTATTAGGATAAAATCATACATAAAAAATACATGTTTAGTCAAATGATACTTTTTACCAAAAAAACTAGATTTTATTATTTAACACAACTCATCATTATCATCCCTATGAATTATCTTTTATAAATAATTCATTAAAACATTTTTTTATAACCTTCGGAAAAGTAAACATTAGAATGGGAGATATCAAATACTTTGGAAGGGAAAATGTAAGAATTAAGTGATGAATTTCACAGTTGTTCATATGAAGAGAATAAGGGAACAATTAAATAATAAATGTTCATCCGTATAACATATTAATATTAATACCCATCAATATAGGGATCATCAAACAAAAAAACATGGAATAATACATTAACAAATGAAAAAATCATAAGAGTCTATAATCATGCACCATATGATATAAATCTTGATCAAATGAAACATTATAAACCCATAGAAAACATAGAGAAAGAATATTGTGTTTTTGGGACATCATCTCTTTAAACCAATATATAACCCTTATGGATTATAATAGCCATACAAATGACTTACAATATAGTTATTTGGAGAACATAATCACCACCCAAGGAATTAGAGAACCTTTTAGGTGCACCCCTTCTTATAATATATAATAGTATCACTCGACACTATCTATGCCTTCACATTATATAATATATATTGGGCTCCCAAAGTTCTATCTGGGAAGCACCAACTTATATGATATAATGGTCTCACCTGATTATATAAGGGTTTCCACATCATATAAGTAATGAACAATAACAATAATATAAATAAAGTAAAAATATCTATCATACCATCATTACTCATAGAAATAATAAATATTCCATTTAAAACATGTTTAAATCATAGAAAAGAAATGGAATATATAAAATTCTATTTGAAAGTTGATTAGCCTGTTAAAGATAAATGGTTTCTATAAAAATATATTTTAAACATGGTTAAAAAATGATAAAAAGGTGTTCCATAATAATCTATTTAAAACAATATTATTATATATAGATAAAGAAGAAGGATAGAATCAATAAAACATATACCAATAATATTAATAATAATTAGGATGTTATAGTTGAAGAATATAAATACCACTAAAAAATCATTAAAAACATTCTCGATGAAATATTTCTTTCATTTTGAAATTCAATTTTTAAAACATAAAACAATATAAAAATAATTTTTCTTGAAAACCCATTTTTTTAAAAATTAATTTCTCGAATATTAATAAAAAATTTAATTAAAAATAACCATGTAATATTAAAACTTAATCTTCAATGAAATGATGGTCATGACAGTAGGTAAACTCGTATATGTCGTACATGCTAAATTAGTATTCCATTTATACAGTAACAAGTTTAGAAAAGTTAATTGATTAGAAAATGATAATAAAAATCATTTGGAAAAAATAAAAGTAAAATATAAAATGGATAATTTTTTTTAATAAATCATTTTTAAATGGTTAAAAAAATTTTTTAATACATTATAAGAAAACATGGTTTTTAAATAAAAATTATTTCTGGCCGAAGAGAGAAATGAAGGAAGATTTTCTTATAAAACATTATAAAATATTTTAAGTAATGAACACTATAAAATGGTACAATTACTTGAAAATATCATGAATAGAAATAATATAAGATAATTTATGAGAATTATAATATTTCAACAATGGATACTTAATCATACGTAACACTGATACATTATGAGATTATAAAAAAAGACTTACAATTTTCGTAACTTTGAATTGTAATCCCCATGAAATAAAAAAATTAAATGAGACATACATTATCATGAATAAAGGGTATTGGTGATTTAATATTTTAAATGAGATGTATATAAACCTCATGAAATAATATAGTTTCATAACACGATATAAATCTAAATGAAGGTAAATTGTGATAAAAATACATTTCCGCTTTTGTAACTTTGTAACCGTAAACCAATTGAAATAGAGATCTCAAAATGGATATGAAAATCCTCATAAAAATAAGGATAATAATAATAAAATACATTAATGTGAATTATATACAACATAAAAAATATAATTGAGTAATATAAAATATATCTCACAAAAACGATTATGAGATGAGAAAAACCGTACATCGAGTCAAACTTTTCACATATTCCTTTATCATTCTGAATAACAAAAATATGTTTATTATTTTTGTGAATAATATTTTTTAAAATTTTATTTCTACTTTTATCTCCCTCATTGTCATGTTATAATCAATTACATAATCGATTAATTTTACATCAAATTCCTTTACTATAATTGAATTATTTGTTAAAATCATCCTTGGTATGTTTACTGTGGTCAAGTATTTCACTATATAAACATTTAAATCCTAATAATCAAGAAATAACTATCATATTTATACATAAATTTTATTTTTAAAAACAACCATGAATGAATGTTATGAAAAAAGAACTAACATTACGATCATGGAGATGGTTGGCCATACGTAGGCATGAGTACTATTTCCATTTTTCAATGATCAATATGGAAAGAAGGTGAGAAAAATTTATCATAAAAAATAGTAAAATAATAATGAATAACATATTATTTAATTATATATACTTATATATATATATATATTTCATTTTATGTGGTTATGAAAAAATAATCACATCACTTTATGGAGGTAGAAGTCGACACGTGTACGAACGACATTATCATTTTTTTAACTGGGTGAAAAGGTAAAAAAATATTATGTATTATATTTAAATATTCATAAATATATAATTAATATCTTATATATTTAATTTATATAACATATATTTGTTATCATTACCCTTACAATCATCCATTTAACAAGTTAGTGAAAACAAATCATATCACTTTGTGAGGCAGTAGTTCGTCGTACACATGCGTGACACCATCATATCCCTTATTTAATGGATCATAAAGGGGTTTATATGATATAATTACTCTATAGGTGTAATTATTTTCTAAATATAAAATAGAAACTTTATATCCATCATGATACCCAAATTTGAATGTTTTATTGGAAAAATGAATGACATCGTTTCACAGGGTGGTAGACGGACATACTCATGAATGATTTACATGAAAACCATTTCATGGATGTATGTGTCTTTTTAAGTCATACATTTAATATTAAAAAAATATAATTATAGGTAATATAATTATATTATCATATAATTGGATTATAATATAAATTGAAGGAGGATGAGAAATAAGTAAAACAAAGACACTCGTCGAAGACCATTACATATTCTTCGGGTATCCTCAATAGGTTTATACTAAATACTTAAAAGGATGGATTTATAAAAAATCATGGATTATAGGTTGATTTAATGGAATTCTGGAAATTATTTGGGTAGTTTTTGTGTGTGATCTAAATGTATTTAGATCTATGATAAAGTGAGGGAGTGAGTGTCGTTTTAAAGTAGAGAAGAAATGTAATTATTTAATTACACAGAAGTACTAACTATTTGGAGATCAATATTATCTAAATTGGCCTTGAGATTGATAATATTGGTATTGGAGGGATGATTTGGTTTATAGACACAAAAAATCCCAAATAAAACACATGTTTTAATCATTTTCCGATTTTCTCGAAAGATTCTTTATTTTTTCTTTTTTGTTTTTCATTATGGAAACTAGTATTATAACCATATTAATTAATCCATTAATAATAAATTAAAGTGATAATTATTATAAAGTTATAATCCATTGTGTCAATGTATTAAATTCATTTTATTAATTTTTTTTTTGTGTTTTTTAGATTAACAATAACTTAAGAACATGTAAGTTGCAAAAACACTACATAGAAATTAACTATTATAACATATTTTTTTACTGTAAATGATCAATATTTTCATTAAAAAAGAAAAAATGGTCCATTAATGTAATGTATTTTTCATTTATTAACTTTAAACAATCACTTGGAATTAGATTTGATTTTTGGTAATTATAAATCTGTTATTAAAATATAATTTATTATAAAATAATATTAATGTCATGTGAATTTAGAAACTACATATACAATGATGGAAAAATAAGAAATTGTTATAAAACCTATGGAATATGATGTATTAATAAAAAAGTTAATTTAATATAATATTTCATTAAATTTACTAAAATTTTAATATTTTTTTGTATCATTTTATTTGGTTAATTATTAAATAAATATTTACTACATTGACATTTCTTAATAATATAATGTAATTAATTGATCATTAAAAAGTTAAAATAAATTATAATGATAGAAAAAACGAATTTATATTTCAAAATTATATTTATATCCGAACATATATTTTTTTTCCCTATCCCAAAGCTATATAGAAATTAAAATGAAAAAGCTTCATTTTTTGTCTATTTCATTACTTAACTTATTATATAAGTCACATTCAAGTAAAAGTAGCCCAAAAAAACATAAAAATTGATCCTAAGGAAATAAGAGTCTGAATACTTCCCATGAATTCATGTCAAAAAATTTTATAGGTTATTTCCCCCCACCCGTTATGTTTAAATATTAATCCATTAGTAAACTTACTTTTTCCATACTTGCTGTGAAAAAATATTGATTGTTTGAACTAATAAATATGGTTAAAAAATAATTGGTCCTTATTAGACACTATACATTACTATTATTAAAAATATGGAATAATTTATTTTAAAAATTAAACTCATTGAAATGGATGATTTTAATTTAATATTAATCTCGCAGATGCGGTTAGCCAATAAGTTTTTTAGATGAGTAATGTTTTAAAAAAATATATTCTATATTAACTCTAAGAATAATATAAATAATTTAATAAAACTAAATTAATATATAAGTATATATAATATATAATTTTTACTTAAAACATTCCATATTGAGGATTATTTCAATGAATCAAAATGGATAAAAATTATGAATTTTAATATAGTTTTTAGAAAAACCTATTTTTAAACAAATAATAATAATATATTAAATAATAATATAAATTTGGATAAGTTTAATTATTCAATCAATAATAATGTTTCCATAAAAAATATTTAAAATATAATTGGTCTTTTAAATTAGTAAATTTGAAAATAAAATATTTTATTTAAAAATTACGTAATTATTTCTATTCACTAAACCATAAGTATTTTTCAAATAATCCCATGATTTTTCCCAAAGTATATTTTTTAATCTGATTAAAAAAATTATGTTTATTTAATAAAATAAATTTTAAAAAATATTCAAAAAAATATAATAGTTTTATTAATGAAAATAAGAAAAATAATTTTTTTGGGAAAATATATTTTTCAAGAGTAAAATCACATTACTGGAAAATCAATTGATTTTTCAATAAAAATTTGTAATAATTTATATTTCATAATAAATTTATATATATTTATATATATTTATATATTTTACGAATTATTTAATATTATTCATTCCCGAAAATTGAACAGATATGTTATAAATGTATTAAATTTCAAGGATCATTTACTTTTTTCATTATGGGTTGAATATGCCATCAAACATATAAATATTGGGGTCAGTTGTAAAACAAGATAAATTGAGTGTTACATAAAATAAAAGATAAAATTATTGATATATTTCCCTTAAGCTATCGAATATAATTTTTTTTTAAATCATGGGGTATTTCATATAAGGACTCGGCTTTAAACATCACATAATATTGAATTAAATGAATAATTCACATTGAGGATCTTTTCAGGTTTAGTGTTTAAGATAATTAGGAAATAAATATTACATCTCAATGGATTACAAAGTAGACACTTCTACATAGTTTACATTTTTTTACAAAACATGAAATCTTGAAAAAAAGAGTCATGTCTAGTTCAATGTTAAAGACATCACGACGTTTCCATGACCCCACCCTTGACCCTATTCATATTTATGTCCTGTGAAAACATTTCAAAACTCGGGATGAGCATAAAAGGCTCAGTAAGGGTTATAAAACAATGAATGAAAACGTTTTTTCATAATTACATACAAAACATGAACTCTTTTACTTTCCTCATGAAATCATAAGATTCATGAAAGTCACATAGAAATCATAAAACATATCGGTAACTTTTGGCATCTATATCATACTTACATTGTAGTTATCACAACTACATATGGGGTTACTTTGGAATACCTGTCACAGTATATTCCCTAAATCTCTTAGGATAAACATTCACATTTACCTCTGTCATGTTACCCAATGCATTGGAGAGCTATCTCGGGCTCAGCTGCCCTAGGTTTATCACGGAACCACCCGTATACGTAAAAAATTCCCAAGAACCATAACATGATCATAACACATAACATAAGCATAAAGGGAAGATAATAATTCCACATTGCAATAATAAAACATCATTTCAGGATATTGAAATAATAAATCCATTCTAAAAATCATTTTCAATACCAAAATATGTAAAAAGAGTATATGGTATTTATTTTTCCTTTTAAAAACATTATGACTTGTTAAGGAAGCCAAAGATCAAATAATTCTCGCGGTGGCGAAAAGGTCGTTGTCACCGCTTACGTAAAAACAATAGTCTTTTATTTTTTTCATTTAGTAAAATGATTCGTATAAAAAATATTCCAGTTGAATAAAATGAAAAATAAAAAGGGATTATACACCGTATAAAATAAAGTCGTGTATAAAACTAAACATGCCTCAATGAAAGAAGATTGAGACGAAGTCCCTTAACTAGTGTCCGACTATACTAGATCATTCTTTAATCTCATGAATAATAAACTAAAGTTAATTTATAATTTCTTAAGAACATTTTTCATGTTTATTATTCCTTTTGTATCACTTATTACCATGTTATAAACATTATGCAATCATTTAAGTTAATAACGTTCATTTTGTCGATATTTGGTACTTGAGTAAAAAATGAACACCTTATATTTACAAGTTGTCCATGTGGTCAAAGTTTCAATATATCCTGAATTAAATTCATGATTTGGATATCATATATATCTTATATATCCAGTATATACATGTTTTTATAATAGTACATAACATTTAGAGGTATGAAATGAAATGCACCGTTCATGGAGACGGTAAGCCATACGTACGCAAGAACGCTACTTTCAATTATATTTCTTATTTTAATTGAACTAAAACATAATGATACATAGGTATATTGTAATTATAGAATATTATCATATATAATATCTTTAACTGCATCCTTTACACATCCCACATAAGGCATTAACGAATCAAATCACTTTGAGGGGCAGTAGTACACACTTCATCAAATGAGATTATCATATTTACCCACTATGGAAACCATAAAGCCGTGATATAAATTGGAAGTACATAATCATAAAAATCATAAACATAATATATATCATATATAAATATAGTTCCATCATAATGGCCACCATAAGAGGTGGTAAGATGTAATTGAACAATCATCGTTTCGTGAGGACTTAGTTTGCTATCCACAGAAACATTATGTTCTTCATCCATTAGATGGAGATGTGAGTAAGTGTAGTTATAATAATTCTCATAAAAACAACATAGTATATTGAGGATAGTGTTTTTGTTACAAAATTAAGTAATAAAAAGAGTTTATGGGTTGGAGAAGTAAAATTAAAGAATACAATTTAAGAGAAACTGTTACCTTTAATTTGGGTAACTCCCTTTGGTTTGAACCAAAGGACTTCTTGATGTTCCTTCTACCTAAGGTACGACTTCTAGGAGTTGGAGAGGGATGTAGGGAGATTAATTGGGTAGATTTTGGGCATTCCAAATGGCTTGAGTGGTGTGTTTAATTGGTTAGAAATGGTCTCCTTTTATAAGGGGGGGAGGGGCTCTTTAGGAAAGTGTGAAAATATTATATTATAATATAATTATATTCGGTTTCTAAAGGCCCAAAAATCATTATGGTCTATGATAATATGACTAATGGTCGAAATAAAATCATCCAATAATAATTGGACATGTTTTTAATAATATTTACATCATTATAATCTTATTTATTTAAATCATTTATTAATGAGGTAAATACTGCATCAGTATTGTGTCATGAATAATTTAATTTATTCGATGTCTAAAAATATAAAAAAACAGTCATGTAGTAAATATTTTTATATTTCCAATGAATATTTATAGACAAAAAAGATAATTTATATAACCCCTTCTAAAAATTAATTTACTTAAAGATATTTTCTTTTGTCATATTTTCCATTACCTTAAGTTAATTAGTCTAAATTGTCATTATCACTCCCAAGTGGCTCAATGGGGTCCCAAAATCGACCTATAGATGAAAATGGTCGTAAATGACCCAACCAATAAGGTTTGGACAAGTGTAAAGGTAATTTTGAATTATTATAATATTCTTTTAACCTTCAATTACCATACATACCTTTAACCGCAGTAAATAAAAGTCAAAACTTACTTTTCACCAAAACTTATTTTCATTTTATTGAACCACATTTTACTTATTGATAATAAACATAGATGTCATATTTTCGAAATTCAATTCACAAAAGTGGAAGAATTCTATTTAAATGAAAAAGTCGGTTTTTAACTACTACTCAGTGGTTTCACTATTTATCTAAAATTGAAGTTTTTCAGAAAAATACCAAAAAATAAGCATAATAATTATTTGATATTCTGAATTCAAAATTGATGTTTATTTTTCCAAATTTAAAACATAGAAGTAGAATTAATTAATTTAAAAATTAATTCTTGTTGTTAAAACAAATAGCGTGTTCTCAAAAAACATTAACTATCAAATGATTGATACTTGTTTATGTCCAATTTCAACGTAAAATTAATTCAAATGACCAACATTGGATTAATTGGTAAAAATATATTTTAATTTCACTTTAAACCTAACTAAAAATATAATCTAACCATATAAATAAAATAGTCTAAAAGGCACTTTTGAATTAAAATGCAATATTTTTCACTATTAATTAAAAAATGAACTTTATCAGAAAAATACCAAAAAATTACCCAAAGTAAAATTTGATGTCCCCATTCTTATGAAGGATTTTATTTGGTCAATTAGAATGTATTAAAGTGACCATAACTATATTTAATGAGGTTTTTCCATTAAAAGGCAATAAATTGGCCTTTTAATGTAAATTATTCTTAAAATTATATTTATTCACATTTTAAGCTTCTAACTTTTTATAGGATAATGTAAATACATTTAACAAACATGTATAATCATATTGTAGTTAGTTTTGTTAATTCCCACAAATACAATGGCTAGGAGTTAACTACCATTTAAAATAATAATATTATATTATTAGTATGCAATGTAAGATTCCAAAGAAACCCATTGTTGCATATCAGGTACGCTATCGGATATAGCAACCCCTTTAAAGTATAATTAATATTTAATTCACAAAATTTATAAATATGAAATATGTCTTATTCTTCATTTACCTGGGATGTTACATCCTTCCCCACTTTTGAGAATTGCATCCTCGCAATTTTTATTCACTTATCAAAATTAATGGGGGGGTATTTATCCCTCATAGCATTTTCATATTCCCAAGTTTCCTATTAAACCATATGGGTTTTCCAAAAATCATTTTCATGGTGGATCACCTTATTCTGCAACACATTCTCTCTACGGTCAAGAATATGAACATGTTGTTCTTCATAAGATAGATTCTCTTCCAACTGAACTACCTCTGGGTTCAAAACATGAGATGGATCTGCCATATACTATCTCAACATCGGACATTAAAAAAAATTATGTTCCTAGGATAAACTTGGAGGTAATGCCACTCTATACAAAACCGATCAAACATTCTCCAGAATTTCATAAGGTCCAATGAACCTCAGACTCAACTTTCCATTCTTACCAAAACACATATAACTTTTCCATGGAGAAGCATTAAGAAAATAATGACCACCTACCTCAAAGGAAAGATCCTTCCTCTGGTTATCTATAAAATGTTTCTATATGTTCTGAGCTATTCTCATTTTCTTCTGAATCAACTGAACTTGCACTGCCATCTCTTCTACCAATTCTGGTCCCATCAGCTTCCTTTCACCCACTTCATCCCAGAATGCTGGAGTTTGACAATGCTTTCTATATAATGCTTCAAATGGGGCCATCTGTATATTGGAATGAAATCTGTTATTATAAAGAAATTCAACCAAAGAAAGATGTTAGTCCCAAATTCCTGGGTAATCCATCAAACAAGCATGTAACATATACTCCAAGGTCTGAATTTTTCGTTCTGACTACCCATCTGATTGAGGATGAAAAGCTGTACTAAAATTTAATTCAGTGCCCAACAACTTTTGAAGGCCTTTCCAAAAGTTAGAAGTGAACCTGGGATAACAAACAGATACAATGGAGAGGGGAACTCCATGCAACCTAACTATCACTTTATCATACAACCGAGCAAGTTGATCTAGAGACAAAGTATCTCTTATAGGATTGAAATGAGCAGATTTATTCAATCGGTCAACTATAACCCAGATTGCATTATTACCTCGAGATGTCTTTGGTAATCCCACTACAAAGTCCATGGGTATATTTTCCCATTTCCACTCTAGCCTCAGTAAAGGTTGAAGCATTCATTTTTTTAACTTTCACTCTACTTTAACCTACTGACAAGTCAAACACTTCACAGTAAAATCAGTAATATCTCTTTTCATTCCACACCACCAGTAATACTCCCGAAGATCTCTTTACACTTCAGTACTGCCTGGATGAACTGAAAACGGAGAACTATGAGTTTCACATAACAACTCATTCTTCAACTATGAATCACAAGGCACACATAATATCTTTCCAAATCTCAAAACACAATCATTATCAATGTTAAAATCAAGAAACATACCCATCTGAACCAAAATGACCTTTTTCTGCAACTCAATGTCTTCCGTCTGCGCTAGCTTAATTCGGTCTAATAGAGATCATTTCATTGATACCTGAAACAAAACAAAATAATTTCCTACAACAACAACTTCTATACCAAAGTTCATCAAATCAAAAAACCAAAGGATCTCGTTCCAAATGAAACATGGGTATTAAAGTATTACTTCTTCGACTCAAAGCATATGCCACTTTTTTTGCTTTCCCCGGATGATAAACGATTGTGAAAAAATTATCCTTGATTAATTCCAACCATCTCCTCTGTCTCATGTTAAATTCTTTCTAAGTGAATATATACTTCAAAATTTTGTGATCAATATATATTTCACACTTCACTCCATACAAATGATGCCTCCAAATTTTTTAATCAAAAACAACAACATCTAATTCCAAATCATGTGTAGGGTAATTTAACTCATTTGGATTCAACTGACATGAAGAATAAGAAATTACCTGGTCATTTTTCATTAGGAAAAAACCCAATCCTTTCAATGAAGAATCACTGTAGATAACAAACTCACAATTTCTGGAAGGCAGTTCCAAAACTGGAGCATTCACCAATCTTCTTTTCAATTCCTAAAAACAATCATCACATTCTTTTGTCCAGATAAACATAACACCTTTCCGAGTTAACTTAGTCATTGGACTAGAAAACCATGAAAAATTTTCAACAAATCTCCTGTAATAACATGCCGAAGCAAGAAAACTACGAATCTCAGTTATATTTTTGGGTCTTGGCCATTCTTCAACAACTTTTGTTTTAGCATGATCAACAGTTATGCCATTTTTTGAAACAACGTGACCGAGGAAAGAAATTTTTTGTAGCCAAAACTCAAACATACTGAATTTTCGAAATAGTTTCTTTTCTTTTAAGGTTTGTAAGACAACCCTTGAATTACATTCATGTTCCTCCTTTCCTTTTGTAATAAACCAAAATATCATCAATGAAAACAACCACAAACTTATCCAAGAACTCACAGAAAATTCTATTCATAAGAACCATGAATATAGTAGGTGCATTGGTTAACCCAAATGGCATAACTAAAAATTCATAATGGCCATATCTAGTATGAAATGCGATCTCTGGAACGTCTTCTTCCTTTACTTTCAACTGATGGTACCCCAACCTCAAATAAATCTTCGAAAAATACTGCGCTCCTGGAGCTAATCAAATAATCATAGATATGAGGAAAATGATAATTATTCTTAATAGTGATGTTATTCAATGATCTATAATCAATTCAAAGTCTCATTGAACCATCTTTCTTTTTAATAAACAAGATAAGAGCACCCCATGGTGATGCTCTAGGTCGAATGAAACTTTTATCTAATAACTTCGGCAATTGCTTCTTTAACTCTAAAAGTTCAATTTGATCCATTTGATAAGGGGTTATGAAATTGGATTAGTATCAAGAAATATGTCAGTAGTAAATTCAACTTCTTGATCAGGTATAATACCAGGAAAATCATCAGGAAAAACATGAAGGTAATCATTTACCATTGACACATCATTAATCTGAACAGTTCCTTTGTTTTTAGCAATATGTGCAAGGTAACATTCATTTCCATATTTTACTACTTTCGCAGCTTCCTGATATGTTATCAATAACAAGGGTTCATTTTTGTAAAAAAACAGGAAATCATTCTGAAAATAAACCTCTTTAGCGCTACAGTCAATCTTATCATGATAAACAGGAATCCAATCTATGCCCAATATAACATCAAACTCTACTAGAGGAAAAACAATAAGGTTTGCAGGTAGATTCTTTCCGCACACCGGGACATGATTGTTTTTATGTTTTATTTATCTCTCAATATTTCCTCCAGGTGTTTTTACCGTAAGATCAGTATTCCTATCATGAGATGGAATTCCAAATTTACTAGAAAACATCTCAGAAATGAAAGAGTGTATAGACCATGAATCAAACAACACATTAGTATAATCTGAACAAACAAACAGTGTATCTGACACTACTTCATTTGTTTGACCAACATCTGATGAAGTAGTTACAAAGGATTGCACCACCCATTTCTGCCTAGAATCTGGAAGATTTCTTTCAGTTGAGTTCTTTTTTGGACACTCATATGCATAATGACCCATTTCATTGCACTTAAATTTTTTTTCTCATTATGAAAAAAAAAATTATTACCATTACCCTGATCTTTTTCAGTGCAATTATGAGCCTTATGTCCCATTTTACCACATCGGTAGCACTTACTAAAATTCAAAAGACATTCCCCAACATGGTTTTTACCACAATTTTCATAAACTGTAAACTTAAGTTTCTTACCATCAGACTTTTTTGAAGAGTTCTTTCCTTTCACCTTCCACCTCGACCTATTATTATGTTGTTTGTCAAAGAATACCTGATCATCAGCAAGCTCCATTTCCACCTTCTCCACACAACGAACAAGTTTTTCATAACTTTTGAACTCATGAGAAGATAATGTCCTTCGATACTTTGGCTTTAATCCTGTGTAAAAACGGTTTATTTTACTATCAAGATCTCGTATGAAATTTGGAGCATACCTCGCCAGTCGAGTGAATGTTTATTCATAATCAGCCACTAAGTCATCCTCCTACCTTAATTCTAGGAATTCTTTTTCTATCCTAAGATGAACCACCTTAGGAAAATATTTCTCAAGAAACATACCTTTGAATTCATCCCAATCGAGATCATCAATATCCTCACTATCCCTGATATTTTTCACCATTGACCACCACTGATCAGCTTCACCTAAAAAATGGTAAACAAAAAGAATAACCTTTTGTAGTTCTGAACAACCCATGACATCAAAAATATTCTCCAGTCCTTTAATCCACCCTTCAAATAGAATAGGGTCAGATGATCCTCTGAATTATGGGGGATGTTGCCTCATGAAATTCTTCACTGCTGACATGTTCCTCTATGGTTGATCTGGATGATCTCTTACATGGATACCACCAACATTTATAGCCTGATTCAATTGTTATATCACTATAACAAACTGTTCCTTTCCTATTCTGACCATCCCAGGTTGTTGATTTGGAAGGTTGTCTTCCTCCATATGTCGTCCCAACACAGCTTCCATGTTTCCTCTGCCGAAAACCATTCTGAACACAAACATATCTTAGGAAAAGCAACATGGTAATATGGAAATGCTATATGATGTCAATATTAACATAAATTACTTTATGGATATTACTTTAAAAAAACCCTAACACCTAAAGTTATCTAAACAGACCTTTTATACCAACTATAAGGACCCAACCTTAAACATTACATAATATTGAATTAAATGAATAATTATCATTGAGAATATTTTTAGGTTTAGTGTTTTATAGAATTAGGACATAAATATTACATCTCCAAAGATTACAAAGTAGACACTTATACACAGTTTCCTTTTTTTTACAAAACATGAACTCTTGAAAAAAAGGGACATGTCCAGTTCCATGTTAAAGACATCATGACTTTTCCTTGATCTCATCTTTAAGTCATGTGAAAACATTTCAAAACTTGGGAGGAGTATAAAAGGCTCAGTAAGGGTTATAAAACAATGAATTAAAACATTTGTTCATAAATAAATACAACACATGAACTCATTTACTCACCTCATGAAATAATAAGATTCATGAAAGTCTTATAGAAATCATAAAACATAAAGGTAACTTGTGGCATCCATATCATACTTACATTGTAGCTATCACAGCTACATATGGAGTTACTTTGGAATACTCATCATAGTATATTCCCTAAATAACTTAGGAGAAACATTCACGTTTACCTCCGTCATGTTACCCAATGCATCGGAGAGCTATCTCAGGCTCACCCGCCCTAGGTTAATCACAGAACCACCCGTATACGTAAAAAATGCCCAAGAACCATAACATGATCATAACACATAACATAAGCATAAATGAGAGATAAAATTTCCACATTGAAATAATAAAATATCATTTCAAGATATTGAATTAATAAATCCATTCTCCAAAATATTTTCAATACCAAAATACGTAAAAAGAGTGTATGGTATTTATTTTTCCTTTTTAAAACATTCTGGCTTGTTAAGGAAGCCAAAGATCAAATAATACTCGCGGTGGAGGAAAGGTCATTGTCACCGCTTACGTAAAAAAACATTATTTATTTTTCATTTAGTAAAAAAATACGTATAAAAAAATATTCCCTTTGAATAAAATGAAAAGTAAAAGGGTTTTATACACCATATAAAATATAGTCGTGTATAAAACAAAAAATTCCTCAGTGAAAGGAGATTGAGATGAAGTCCCTTACCTTGTGTTCGACTTGACTCGGTCATTATTTAATATCCTGAATAATAAACTAATGTTAATTTCTACTTGTTTAAGAACATTTTTCAAGTTTATAATTCCTTTTATATTACTCATTACCATGTTATAAACATTATACAATCATTTAAGTTAATAACGTTTATTTTGTCGATATTTGGTACTTGAGTAAAAAATGAACACCTTATATTTACAAGTTGTCCATGTGGTCAAAGGTTCATTATATCCAGAATGATATTCATGATTTGGATATCATATATATCATATATATCCAGTATATTCGTTTTTTTATAATAGCACATAACCTTTAGAGGTAAGAAATGAAATGCACTGTTCATGGAGATGGTAAGCCGTACGTACGCATGCACACTACTTTCATTTCTATTTCTTATTTTAATGGAAATAAATAATATTGATACATAGGTATATTATAATTCCATTATAATATCATATATAATATCATTTACTCCATCATTTATACATCCCACATAAGTCATTAACGAAGAAAATCACTTTCAGGGGGCAGTAGTCCGCACTTCCTCAAATGAGATTATCGTATTTACCCACTATGGAAGCCATAATGGCGTGCTATAAATGGGAAGTACAGAAGCATAAAAAATAATAAAAATAATATATATCATATATAAATACATTTCCATCATAATGGCCACCATGAGAGGCGGTAAGATGTAATTGAACAATCATCGTTTTGTGATGCCTTAGTTTTCCATCAACAGAAACATTATGTTATTCATCCATTAGATAGAGGTGTGTGTAAGTGTTGTGAGAATACTAATCATAACAACATCCAAGAATATTTAGGATAATGTTTTTGTAACAAAATAAATTAATCAAAATAGTTTAGTGGTTGGAGAAGTAAAATAAAAGAAAACAATTTAAGAGAAATCGTTACCTTTAATTTGGGTAACTCCCTTTTGTTTGAACCAAAGGACAACTTGAAGTTCCTTCTTCCAAAGGTAAGGCTTCTAGGAGTAGGAGAGGGATGTACATAGATTAATTGGGTAGAGTTAGGATGATCCAAATGGCTTGATAAGTGTGTGGAATTGGTTAGAAATCGTCTCTTTTTATAAGGGGGAGGAGGGTCTCTTTAGGAAAGAGTGAAAATATTATTTTATAATATAATTATATTCGGTTTATAATGGTCCAAAAATAATTATCGTCAAAGATAAGATGAATCATGGTCGAAAGTAAATCATCCAATCATAATTGGATATGTTTTGGATAATATTTTAATCATTATAATCTTATTCATTTAAATAATTAATTAATGAGGTAAATACTACATCATTATTGTGTCATGAATAATTTAATTTAATTTATGTATAAAAATATAAAACAAATACTATAATGTTGGAAATATTTTTATCTTTCCATTTAATATTTATAGACAAAAATATAATTTATATAACCCCTTCTAAAAATTAATTTACTTAAAGATATTTTCTTTTGTCATATTTTCCTTTACCTTTAGTTAATTAATCTAAATTGTCATTATCACTCCCAAGTGGCTCAATGGGTTACCTAAATCAACCCAAAGATGAACATGGTCGTAAAGGACTCAACCAATAAGGTTTGGACCAGTTTTAAAGTAATTTTTATTTATTATAATATTTTTTTAACCTTGAATTACCCTACTAACCTTTAACTACAGTAAATAAAAGTCAAAAGTTACTATTCGCCAAAAATAATTTTAATCTTAATGAACCACATTTTACTTCTTGATAACAACCATGTATGTCAAATTTTTGAAATTCAATTCACATAAGTGGGAAATTTTCATTTAAATGGAAAATCCATTTTTTAACTACTACTAAGTGGTTTCACTATTGATCTAAAATTGATGTTTTTCAGAAAAATATCAAAAATTCAGCCTAAGAATTATTTGATATTCTGAATTCAAAATTGATGTTTATTTTTACAAATTCAAAACATAGGAGTTTAATTAATTAATTTAAAATTTAATCCCCATTTTTAAAACAATGAGCATGTTTTTAAGAAACAATAACTATCAAAAGATTGATACTTGTTTATGTCCAATTTCAAAGTGAAATTAATTCCAATGACCAAAATTGGATTAAATGGTAAAAATAAATTTTAATTTCACTTTAAAGCCAACTAAAAATATAATCTAACCATATATATAAATTAGATTAAAAGGCACTTTTAAATTAAAATGCAATATTTTTCACAATTCATTAAAAAATGAACTTTATCAGAAAAATACCAAAAAATTACCGAAAGTAAAATTTGAAGCCCCCATTCTAAAGAATGATTTTATTTGGTCAATTGAAATGTATTAAAGTGACCAAAACTATATTTAAGGAGGGTTATCCATTAAATGGAGATAAATTGGCCTTTTAATGTAAATTAAGCTTAAAATTAAATTCATTCCATTTTAAGTCTCTGACTTTTTATTGGATAATGTAAATACATTTAGCAAACATGTATAATCATATTATAGTTAGTTTCATTAATTCCCACCAATACAACGACTAGGAGTTAACTACCATTTAAAATATTAATATTATATTATTAGTGTGCAACATAAGATTCCAAAGAAACCCGTTGTTGCATATCGGGTACGCTATCGAACATAGAAACCAATTTATGGTAAAATTAATATTTAATTCACAAATATTAAAAAATATGAAATATTTCTTATTCTTCATTTACCTGGGAGGTTACATTGCATCCTACCCCATTTAATAAATAGTGCCATCATAATTGGAACTTTTTATCAGTAATAAAAGGATGGATATTTTAAAGTAATTTTTTTGTAAACCCACTTCAAGAAAATGGTTAATAAAAAATATTCTTTAAAAGATATAAAATGGAAATAAGAATTTCACCTGGAATAAAACATATCTAGGTTTCGAAATTGGATAACACGAGAAGGAAGGATAGAGAATATTGAATAATTATAGAAAATAATTGAGGTCGTTGATAATGAGAAAGTCATTGATTAATGGAATGTTATGTTCTTCAAAATGATAAATACATTATGATCACATAGACCATTGGTTAATTGGAAATGAATGTACTAGGATATTTTTCTTTCAAGATAATTTTCCTTGATTTGAGTAATTATCTTACCATATATACAAACAAAATATGGAGATATACTTAAACAATTAGTATAATTTCATCCTTTAATAATATGTCACCATCGTGTTATATGTTTCTCCAATGACATGCATTCAGGATATATTTTTTAATGACTTCAACACTAAAATCCAAACATAAAGAACACATAACCACAAAAAGGATAAAAAGATAATCCTCTTATTTTAAAACATTATCCAAAAACAAAATGATTCTCACATGGTGCAATAATTTCCAAAATGAATATACCTTCATATGATTCAATAATATTGAAAATTTGATAGAAATTTCAAAATTAGAAACTAAATAATTCCATAACCCCATGTCCAAAATAACAATAATAATAAAAATTAAAGAGTTTTTAGTCCTAAAACATTATCTCATACCATTTATATTTCAATATAAAAATATGGAAATATTTTTGGAAGTAACATTATTCACTTTGTCACAAAATCATTTTTCAATCCAGTTGTTAACTATATGATAACATTTTTGATCTCAATACAAAAGATCTTATAAACCCAAAATATGATCAATAACATAAACCTAATTAAAAATAAATAAATGCATACATCATGTAAAATAATATATTTACAAATAATTCACCTTCTTGAAATATCTCAACACCTGAAACCACAAAGTGGTATCTATTACTTTGAATATATTATCATACTTAAGATTATAGAACTATGAGTGTATCCATAACTCTTAGGATAACATTTGATGAAAACATACTAATATCAAAAGTAATCCAAACCATCCATTGATACAAACATTAATATCCAAAAACACACACTCTTAGATCTGGTGTTGAAATCCTAAACATTACCTTTATGGATTCTATAACCATGATTGTGACCAATTTTTACCCATGACAAAACTATTTCAAAAGAGAAAATTGTGTCACAATAATTATCTAGGAACTTTTAGGTTTAGTGTTTTAGGAAATTAAAAAAGACCTACATAAATAATACCCATGTCGTCAAATGGTCATTTCTACCACATAATCCTAATTTTTATTATTTCAAATTAACACATCATCACAATCCATATAAAATCCCTACTAGAAATAATTTTTTTCAACAAAATTATTTTTAACCTAGGGAAAAGGAAACATAATAAAGGGTGATCTCTAATACTCAGTACGGGGAAGCATAAGCATTAACAAATGAGTGTCATCAGTGAACATAAAAAGAGCATAAGGATATGATTAAATAATAAATGTACAATAGCATAATATATAAATATTCATACCCATCAATATTTATATCATCAAACATGAATACAAGGCATGAGGAATTTAAAAATGAAAATTTCATAGGAATCAATAATCATGTTTCATGTGTTATCAATCTTGATGAAATGATACATCATAATACAATAACAAGATGAGATAAAATATATGGGTATCTTGGGGAAACATATATTAGAACCATTATAGAATATGTATATATTGGAATAACCATATGGCTTAATTACAATATAATTATCCATAGAACATAATCATTTACAAAATGCATTAGAGCACTATATGGGCGCACCATCATATAAGCTATCACCAGCTCACCTGATGTTATCTAGACCAAAACATACTATATGCTATAATGGGTTCACCCTGTTCTATCTAAGCCACACCATCATATTAGCTATAATGGGATCACCTAGAATTATATATTCCACCCATCTTACAAGTAATTTTTCAGAACAACAACATAAATAATGTATAATGATATTTAATACCACTATAACTCATATAAATAAAAATTATTCCATCTATTAATCGGTTGAATCATATAAAAATGGGTTCTATAAAAATCTTTTTGAAACATGATTAACCCATGGAATGGAAATGTGTTCCCTAACATTCTCTATTAATCATTTTTAACCCATAAAAAAGAAAATAGTTATATAACAACAATGAATTAGAATTCTATCAATGAGATTTACATTCTCATGTTTATTTCATATAGTATAGAACACAAAATATCACTTATTGAATACAAAACAATTTTTATAATTGAATAATTAATGAATTAATTGTTATTTCTAGAATTTATGGAAAATATAATGACGAAATAGTAACTTGACCTTAGTAATAATAATATGATCTTTATGAATAGTAAAGTATCCTTATAAATAGTAACCACACCCATGAATGTATAAATAAAATTTATGAATTTTATAAATAAAATTATGATATAATTATATCTTAGTATAATTAAATGAATATTTTTAAATTTATTAATTAAGCGCGAGTATTTTTGTATTTCATAAATATTTTATTACAATTTTATAATTAATAAAATTATTTTAAAGAAAATATATTTTCCTAGAATTTATTAATGAATCAATAATATTCTATCTTATGATTTTAGAATAATGTTATGAGACCATAGTAAATTTTTTAATGTGTTATAAAAGCATTAATAAATTTAAAATCTGAATTTTTCACTTAAAATATGGTTTTAATTAAAATTTTAAACTACCATATTTAGAATAATTTTTTCATAAAATTGATTTCATTTATTAATTATAAATTTGAAATAATTTTATGGGACAATTTTTGGTATTTTTAAAAAATACATGAATTATTGGGGAATAGTAAAATATGGCAATTTACAATACAAATACATTATAAGTAAATTACACTATTCCTTGATTCATCACAGATATAAACACCATATTCTTGATCATCCCATAAATATTTTAAAATATTTAATTATAATGATTCAAATATTATGATTCTAGAGCCAAAATAACAAACAAATGAATTAAATATTCAAAAATCACTCATCTCGACTACTACAAATACAACCCCCACCTATTCTCCTAACACCTCTAAAAAATTGAGCCTTGAAAATTTCTCCCCAATAATATCTCTAAGACTATAATCCATGTATAGGATCTCGTTAAATAATCAAAATTCCTAAACCAATCCCCATAAGGAGGTTCTCAAGAAGGATTATTAAAGACGTAAAATCCTCTTCCTCTTTCCTTTTAATTTATAATGATTTTTCTTTTATTATTATATACTCATCTTCACTATAAAAATGAGAATGATAAATATAGTATAATAGATATACATTAAGGATATCATTTTAATTTAATATCCTTCATCAAAACAATCTATCTCCCTCTCTTTTATTTTATATATGAAATCATCATCCTTAAGGGCTAGATTTGTGACCTTCGTGGACACCAGATTTTCGTTCATCATGTTCTCCTTCAAGGATGGTAATGTTACAATTTTTATGGTAAAAAAAAGAATATAATATTTTTGTTAAAACCATTATTATATTTTGTATGAAACAAATTTACATAATACTTAATTATAAAACAAAATGTGATTTTTATGATAAATAACCATCGTAATAATGTAAACGATTATCACTAAATGTATTATCGAATGACGCATCCTTGTTATATATGAAAAAATGATATATATAACCATAGAAACTATTATATGATAATATATATCATCAAAATTCAATTATGGATAATTTATATACATTCCACATTCAATTCTATAGACATATAAAAATATACCGATCATGAATACCAAGGAAATGAATGATCCAAAGCAATAAAATTGTAAATTATAAATCATAAAAATGAAATAAATATACATAATAAAGATAAAATGAATCAAATAAATGTTTATAAGTTTATGAATAATTTAATTAAGGGATTTAAATTTATTATCTAGGACATTGTTGTCATGTGTAGATCACATTTAGAAATATGGTAAGGGTTTTCTACCCGAACTTTCATTTTCATTCGGGTTATAATTTCTGCCTCTATACACCCGCACAATTCTACATTCATTTAATATAATTAATATAAATTGAATTTATAGATTCCAAACTCATTATTCCAAATATTTTCAATATTTTTAGGAAATTCTTGTTTTTAGGGTTCCCTTTTGAATTCCTCCTGATACACACGCACGATAAATTAGAACATCCTGATTTCTTTCGCATTTTCAAGTAACATCCATAGTCTATTTTAAGACACCATTATTTTTGTAAAATAAATAATTATGTCATGATAAACAAAAATTTTTCATTAATAGTTTTATACAAAAAATTATGATAAAAACATATTTTCCAAAAATAACTCTTCTTTTCCAAGAAATAGGGGTATTTCTCTACAGATAAACTCAATTATTTTATTAGGGTATTTTCATCAATTTAAAAAAAATTGGTTTAATTATAAGATTTATGGAGATTTATCTATTATTATTGTCATCTACCATATGTGATTAAAAGTTTTAAGACCAGTTTGATTGTGGATGTGCTATCTTGATACCAATCACCATGATACTCACATTGGTTAGTGATTATGTTTACATATTGGGGAATGTTATTTACATATCATATTTTTATGTTGTTTATGTTTATTTCCATTAATATTAGGATTTAATTAGACATATAATGTTATGGGTAAGGCCAACTATATCCCCTTCATGCATCGGTAGGTTTCATGAGACAAAACAGAATTGGGTTTGGCTAAGGCCTTACCCTAGTATTTCCAGACGTCATGGTTGAGGCCTTGAAGGTATTTTTGAGATGTATGAAATTATGAATTACATCATTATGAAATTACTAATTTATAATCCATGTTATATTTTCATTGTAGAATATACATGTTTAAGGATCATTCAATTTAGATTAGGTTTCTTTCTTTATTTTTTAGTTTTTATCCCTTCCATATTATAGTGAACATTATTTATAAATGCATGTGTTTTTAGTTATTCATCATTACAAATGATTATGTTTGTTATGACATCCATAGTATTAATTACTCTTACATAGTACCTGATATATCCCCATTCTTATGCTTTATTTGTCTCCATGACGAATAGATGAATATTATTATGATTGGATTTCAGGAATAATCTAAGAGTTTATGTATGTTTCCAATTGATTTGAATTGTTGTTTTTTGCATTATAGTGGAAATGAAAATATTATATTTGAATCCAGTTTTCCAAAACTACTAAACTATTCGGTTATCTAGGATGAAAAATCATTGTAAGCATAGAAATGTATTAATATAAGGCACTGGCTCGGAGAAATTGGGTTTGGGTTCATTAGATTTTGTATTATAGGATGTTTAGTAGAAACCTTTAAAACTATATTTCGGAAGTATCAATTATGGAAGATAGTCCTATGATAGATTTTGAGGTTAACAATATGAGAAACATCCAAGAATTTGTCTAAGTTAGTAATTATCTGGATCATTCAAGAAATACAACCATGTCTTGATACTATATGTGGATGTGGATTTGGAAAGGATGTACTTAGAAGTAACAACATTGAAAAGGTGTCTTTGGCTAGACTCAGGATAACATGGTACAAGACAACATGCCTTACTACACACCTAGTTTCACACTGCTAGGGGTATGCATAAGATAATTCTTATTTTCTTTAAAAACCACTATTAATGTTTTAAAAGTAAATATACCCCAAAAAAATCAATGTTTATGAATTTGAGAATAATTATGCCTTGAAATTCAATGTATTTTAAGGTTATTCTATAATGAGATTATAAATTACAATTCATAACCTAATATTATGTTTGAAATTATTATGAAATGTATATTACTAGAACGAATGCAAACCATAACAAAACATATATCTGATGAAGGATTTACATCCTATTCCAAAGAGTGATATCATTATTAGAGCTGAAACAAGTGTAGAGAAACTTGTAACTATACTAGGAAAATTGAATAAGTTAATGACCTATAATCTTTCCCATATGGTGCATCCTGATCCACAACATAGAGGATCAATGCTAGACCACTTTTTTTAGAAAAAACATCCTTAATTAAATGGGACTATAATCACTTTTGTAGCTGACCACTCGATATGTTCTTTAGAAATGATATTTATCACATTGGGAAGTAACTAATGGGAGAAGGTTGTCATGTTAGTTTATCATCTATAAGATGATGCAGATAAATAGTTGTCATGAATAAAAAATAAAAATTAGGAGTAAGAAATTACAAATATGTAATGGATGTATTTAAAGAAAATGTTTGTAGAAACATATTTCTCTCACGAAGAGTGAGAAGATATGGTGAGGAAATTTTAGAATCATATGAAAAAGGAGGATGAGAATTATTACACGTATGAATATAACTTTTCAATTCTAGAAAGGCATTATGTGGACTTAAAATGTAATCCTAGAATCAAAATTGATTGATTTTTTGATGGTTTAAAGCTATTACAAAAAAAAGAACTTGTTTCCCAAACATTATAATCATATGATGTTTTAATCTCAAATGCTATAAAGATATATAAATAATTATACATGTCTTATGAATTTAAGGAAATGGAATATAAGAAGAGGTAGGAAGGGGAAATAATGGATAAAGGGATGAATAAATAATGAGTTTTCAATCATGTGATGATTGTGGAAGGAAACACCTCGGAGCCTGATTAAAAGGAAAATGAGTCTATTAAAACTATACATAAAAAGGACACAAAGATTATGATTGAAGGAAAATAAATAATCTACCAATGTTCAATTCTATTATTATAAATATATGGGAATTATAAACATGAATTTCCTAGATTTCATTGAAACTTTCCCAAAATAAGGCCTATGGGGAAAGGCCATCTATATGCGGTCACAACTACTTAGTTTAAAGATTATAATGTTTTAATGGATGGTACTTATCATTTCCTAAAACATGGATAATTTTCTATTTGCTTATAGATCATCTTATTTCATTATATAATTCTAGTTTTCATTAAAAACAATATATTTTCATTTCTCCTTAAGAAGGGAGATATCTATCAGAACCCCTAAGGAAAGTCTCATTGCAACAATGATGTGTTACCCATTTCCCAGTATGTAATATAATAAAAATTTATTCTAATGTTGTCTGTATACCAATAATTCAATTTAAAATAATCCTTTCAATATAAGGTATTTCAAAATAAAATGTGAAATTATATTGAAAGATAATGATATTACAATTTATGTGTACGGTGTAGAATCCCTTATCTTTAGAGAAAAAACTTCACCATCTGATTCTCATCTAGATCCACTCCCATTAGCTATAATAAATGCAATTATTGAGGAGGAAGTGAAAAAAACATCAATGTATATGGAAATAAATCTTTAAATTGATTGTCCACCTATTGTAAAAGAATAAATAGACATATTTCTAAAGGATTTAGATAGCCATCCACTAGAGAAAGAAGTTGAGTTTTATGTTGATTTAATTAAGGGTTGAAGACATATATCAAAGAATACTTATATAAAGGACATAATTTAATTAGTATAGTTAATGAAAAACTAGTGGAACTGAGTGATAAAGGATTTTTCCACACTAGTTTTTCTCCACAGGGAGACGTTGTTCTCTTTTTCAAGAATAAAGATGAACATATGAGGTTGTGCATTGAGTGTAGATAAATAAATGATATTATAATAAATAATATGTTTCCATTACTTCATATTGATGATCTATTAAATATACTTAATGGAGATCAATATTTATGAAATATTGATCTTAAATATGGATATATCCAATTGTGTGTAAGGAAGGAGGATATAATGAAGACAATATTTCAAACTGTGTGTTGGCATTATGAGTATACAGTAATGAATTTTTTAATGACTAATGCACCCTCTCTTTTCATAGATCTAATTAATATATTTTTCAATAAATATCTTGATGACTTTGTAGTGGTTTTTTTGAAAACATATTTGTATACTCCAAAAGATACAAAGACCATGACAATCACATTTATATTATTATGAAGACTCATAGATGAAATGTATTATATGGAATGTTTATAAAGTGTGAATTTTGGGATCAAAAAGTTTGTTTTATTGTACAAATTGTCTCAAAATATGTATTATTAGTTGATCCTTAGAAAGAAAAGGTGGTTTAGGAATGGACTACAAAAACAAAAATAATTTTGGATTGTGGTTTTATTGGTTTAACATGTTATTTTCAATGATTCATTTAGGACCTCACCTGATTCACAAACCCGTTAACCAAGATTACTCATAAATGGGTTAAGTTCCTATGGAGAAAATAATGTGAAGAATGTTTTGAATAATTTAATAGGATATTAGTGAGTGCTTCGATCTTGACTCTAGAATCATGAAATTGGTGATTTTTTACAGTGATGCATAAATGAAAGGACTCGAGTGTTATCTTATACAGAATGATAGAGTTTTTGTATGCATAAAGGTAGATAATAATTGATGAATAGAACTATCTAAATCATGATCATTATTAATAATTTATAGTATTTTCGATGAAAATATGGAGACAATATCTCTATGGTGAATGATGTGAGATACATACAGATCACAGGAGTTTAAAATATATCTTCTCATAGAAATAAATCAACATGAGGAAAAGACAGTTTCTCAAGCTTCTCAATGATTATTATTGTTCAATAAACTACCACCATTGGAAGGTTAATAATGTAGTAGATTCATTGATCATTAAGGATCACCATGTTTTGAAAAAAATAAAAATTGATAAGGACCCAATGTATATAGATCGTCAAAATATGGATATGGGAATTATTAGGGAATGCGAAACATCATTACCATTTCACCTGGTTTCCAAACCATATTTATTGGAAAAAATTAAAATTTCTTAGTGTGATGATGAGAATATTCAACAGAAAATTAAATCATTGAATAATGGAAATTTTTCATACATCATGTGCGAGGATGAAATTCAAAAATTTGGGAGGAGGATATGTATTCCCTATATAACTGATCAAAAAGGGAGTTGTTGGTTTATGCCCATATCTTGAATTTTACTATACACCATGGTAGAAATAAAATGTATAGAGATATGCAGGAACATTTCTGGTCAGATTATATATTGTAGAAAATTAATGATTATATATCATGATGTACAGTATTTCAATTATTAAAGGATAAAATACAACATCCTTGAAGATGAATGCATCCTCTAACTATCCCTACATTGAAATGAGATGTCATTATTATTGGTTTTTTACTGGATTACTATAAACTCCTTGGGTGAATGATGCAATATGGGTGATTATTGATTATGTTACGAACATTTTAAATTTCCTCCTTATAAGGGTGGATTTTCCACAATATCTCCTTGAAAAAATCTATATTAATGACGTTGTAAGACTTCATGGAGAACCTATCTCAATAGTGTCTGATTGTGATCTATTATTTATATTAATTTTCTAGAAAATTCTTCTCAAATATTTTGATATTGATCTTAGTTTGAGTACTTCTTATCACCCTCAAACTGATGGGTATTCTGAAAAGATAATCCAAAGATTAGAAGACTTGTTGAGATCATGCTCACATGACTTTCATATTATATAGGATCTGTATTAACCTTTTTTAGAGATTTTCTATAACAATAGTTTCCATTATAGTATTCAAAGGACACCATATAAAGCATTGTATGGAAGGATATTTCATACACCAACTTGTTTGGATGACATTAGTGAAAGGAAGCTTTTAGGAAAATGGATTATGGAAGAAAAAAACAACAAAGGTAATGAATATAGAAAACCATATCAAAGAATATCAATGTAGAAAAGGATTTATTCCATTAATAGAATAAATGATTTGGAATTTAAAATGGGAGATAATGTTTTCAAAAATGTATTACCCATGGAAGGGTGTTATAAGATTTCAGAAGAAAGGGAAACTGAGCCCGAGGTACATTGGCCCTTTTGAAATTGTGGAGAGAATTAGAGATTTAGATTATCAATTAAAAATGTGACATAGAAATTATTGCGGAGTTTATGTGGGTTCCTAAGGAACATATGATGAATTACATCCAAACTATTTTTATGAGGTGACATTCTTGAAATTTTAAGATGAAATATTTGTAGGCAGACAGAATGTAATGCCCCCAAATTCTATCAACGAGATTTCCCCAATTATGTTTATTTTATATGGTATAGATCACCTAAAATCACTTATAGAATATAATAAAAACATTTTATATTAATAATAAATATAATAATAGGGATTTCTAGAAGATAAGTATCTTATATTGATGAAATAGTAACTTGACCTTAAGAATAGTACTATGACCCTTATGAATAGTAAACTAGCCATATGAATAGTACAGGCACCCCTGAATTCATTAATTAAATTTTGGTATCCTATAAAGGAAATTATTATATAATTTTGTCATTATATAAGTAAATAAATATTTTAAAAGTTATTAATTAGGTGCATGTATTATTGCAAGTCATAAATATTTAATTACAATTTAATATTTAAAAAAATTAATTAAAATAAAATTAATTTTCCAAAAATACATTAATGAATCAATATTTGGGTTTCTTATGATTTTAGAATAATTTTAGGAGAACCTATTAAATTTTTTAATGTGTTATAAGATCAGTTATAAATTTAAAATATGTATTTTTGAAGTAAATGATGGTAGAAATTATAAATTAAATTTCTCATATTTAAAAAATAATTATCATAAAATGGATTTAATTTTGTAATTTAGACATCTACTAATGGTTTGGATGATTTTTGGGTATTTTTTGAAATTAATTGATTTTTTGTGAATACTAAAATATGGCGATTTATAGTGTAAATACATTATAAGTTAAATAAAATATTCCTTGAGACATCGATGATGTACGCACCATAATCTCAAACATAGAGTCATTGTTTTAATATATATTATGATTACTCTCAAATTATTTATATTCTTCATCCAAAAGAAAAAACAAATTAATTAAATATTCGCAAATAACCACTATCCTCCAATATAAATACAATCGCTCAACACCTCTTATCCTTAAACATATAAGCCTCATATCATTGTCAAATTTATATCCAATAATCTATCCAAGACACTTAACCATGTATAGGATATACTAGTAATAATAAAATTCAATAACCAATTCTCTTAATGAGGTTCTCAAGGAGAAGTAATCAAGAGGTTCAATCCTATTCTTTCAACTTTTGATTTCTTTTCATGTTCTTTTCTTTTATTACTGAATCCTCACATACTCTATATAAATGATCATGATAACTCTAGTATCATTTATATAATGTAATTATATAGCTTTAATGAAATATAAATCCTCAAAATATTGCCTCTCTCTCTTTTATTTTAAATATAATGTAATCATCCTTGTGGGGCCGATTTAAAACTTTCATGCACGAAAACTTTTCATTCTTTGATTTCTACTTAAATACTAGTAGTGGGACAAGTTTTTTGTTTAATCCAAACTATAATATATTTATTATAACCTTTATTATGTTCTATAATAACATATTTACATATAAATAAATAATACGACAAATGAGATCGTTATGATCAATAACTACTGTAATAATGTAAACGATTATAACTAAATGTATTATATAATGATTCATCCCCATACCATATGAAAAAATTATAAATATAAAAACTTACACTTATAGAAGATCATAAATATCATATAAATTCAATTATGTAGAATTACACCGATTCCACATGAACTTCCATATTCATATATATGTATACCGATCACGAAACCCAAGGAAACAAACACTCCAAAGAAATAAAATTGTATTTATAAATCATAAAAATGGAAATGAAAATGGGCTTAATAAAATTGAAATAAATAAAATTCATGTATATTATGTTCGGAATTAATTAAATAATGGTTTTATTTTTATTATCTAGCATGTTGAGGTCAAGTGTTGAACAAATTCTCACATTTGGTAAGGGTTTTCTTCTTGAAACTCAATTTTCATTCAGGTTATACATTCTCCATCTATATAGTATTAAAAATCTTCATTAATTTTATATAATTCTTAAAAATTATATTTATACATTCCAAACTAATTTTTCCATATCAGTTAGTTTTTCATTTATAAGAAATACATGTTTCTTTCATGGTTTCCTTTTCAATTCTTCCCGACATGCAAACCCGATTAAAGGGAATATCTATATTTAATTCCAATTTTCATGTACCATACCTAATCTATTTTAAAACAAAATTATTTTTCTAAAATCACATATTTTTTTTATAAAAACCTACAATTTTTCATTACAGGTTTTATGCAAACAATTATGAAAAATTAAAATGATTTTTCCAAAAGAAATCCTCTTTGAAAAGTAAAAGGTCAACTTCTATCAAGAATTCCTTAATGATTTTAGTTGAGTATTTTAATCTATTTTAATAAAACTATTGAATTTAATTAATTATTAATTTATAAATCTTATTACTTTCATCTAACATGTGTTATTAAATGGTTTATGAGAATTTTTACAGTGGATGTCCTGTCTTGATACAATTCCCAATACTACTCTAATTGGTTAGTGATTATCATTACAGACTGGGGAATGTTATTTAAAGATCATATGTTCATGTAGTTTATGTTCATCCCCATTCATATGAGGAATTAATTTTACTTTTTAATTGTTTAGTGGGTCCCTATACATCTCCTAAGTTCATCATTAGATCGAATGACACAAAATTGTATTGTGTTTTTCCAACACATTACCAAATTATGTTCATAGATTTTGGATGAGGCCATTACGATATGCTTCAGTTGTTCGACATTATGAATTTCCTCAGTAGGAAATTATTAATTGATAAAACATATTATATTTTTCTATTATAATATCTTTGATTATGGTTCATTCTCATATGATCATTAATATGGATTTATTTTCTCATCTTTCATTCCTATCATGTTATGTTCATATTTATTTTTAATGGCATGTGATTTTTTAATTCATCATGACTAATTTTTATGTTTATGATAACTTAAATTTTATTACATACCTTTACTAAAAATATGATATCACCTTTTTTTTAATTTTTCCCCATGATTGGAAGATGAATATTTTTATGAATAACTAGATGGAATAATCTTATAATTTGTTGGTGTTTCCAATGGAGATGAAATGTTGTTTTACATTCTAGTTCTAATGAAAATATTTTATTTTCCTTTTTTCTACAAAACTACTAAACTATTTCATAGTTTAGGAAGTTACTTCCTTTTAAACATACCAATATATTAATATAATTCACGGACTTAGGGAAATAGTGGTTGGGGTCTTCGCAATAACTGTCTATTTCAAACAATCTAAATCCATTTAGAAAAATAAGAAGAATAATATTAATAAAACATATATAAAATGGATTAATAACAAAGAAAATCATCATTCATGGATAAAAATACCATTACATGTTTATTAAAAAATTCATGAGTAAAATACCATTTTTATTTATGAATTGACTTTTTAATACCGAAAACATTTTTAAAATAATTTTAATTGAAATCAACTTTTAAAAAAATAATTAAAAGAATATTAGGGAATTTTATTCTATAAAATTAACCATATAAACTAGTATATGGTGTATAAAAAAATTAGTTTTCATGATAGCTAGTAAATGAATACATGGTGTACATGTTAAACGAACATTCCTCTTTCACTATAAGAAGTTTAAAATGTTCATTGATCGAAAAATGAAAAACAGATATTCCATTGCAATAAAAGTCATAAAAAATTAAAAAAAATTAATTACTAAATCATTTTTGAAAAGTTTAAAATCAATTTTATTAAAAAAAAATTGAAATCATGTTTTTGAATGAAAAAGGATTTCCAACCTATGATTGAACTAAAGTTAGATTTTCTTAAAAAATATTTAAAATATTTTAAGTACCAAAATTTGAAAATTTTCAAAATTAATTGAAAATATCATTAATAAACAGTGTATGATAGAATAAATGAGAATTACAAGATTTAAACATTAAATATTTATTGATACCCAATCTCGAAAAATGATGTGATTATAAAAAAAAATTTTAACGGCTTTCTAAATTTGAGTTGAAATATAAAAGAACTGATAACTTTAAATGAAACATATAATATAATAGAAAAATTGGATTCTTGATATAACAGGTCAAATGATCAATAAATAGACCTTTTAAATGAATATGGGTTTATAACATGGCAAAAAATATCAATGATAATTGTGAAAACAATACATTAAAACTTTGGAAACTTTGAAATCATAAATCCCATGAAATAAAGATATTCAAATTGATATCTATGTGCCCATAAATTTAAGGATTAGAATAATAAAACAAATTAATGAGTAGTATTTACACCACAAAACAATAATAAGTTGGATTATGGCATTTATCTTATAGAAATAAAAGTGCGACGATAAACCTCTTACATCAAGCCTGACTTTTCACATGTTTGTTTATCTTCTTGAATAATAAAATTGAGATAATTATTTAATTTATTTAGAAAATTTTTCATGTTTATTATTATTTTCTTTTCACTTATTACCATGTTATATACAATTTCTCAACCAATTATGTTAACATCGGATGTTTTTTACTATATTTTTATTATGTGTCAAAATCAAATCTGGTATGTCGACTATTTTTGAAGTGGTCATTATATAAACAAATCCAAAATAATAATACGAAACAATTATCATATTTATAAATAAATTAAAATTTTAAAACCATTCGTGAAATATTTTTATAAAAAATTAAATAATGTTACGATCTTGGAGATAGTATGTTGTATGTACGCATGAGTAACATTACCATTTTTCAGTGATCATTATGGAATGTAGGTAAGTATAATTTTTCTTTTTAGAATGATAATAATGTCATAAAAACTATATTATTTAATTATATATACTTATATATATATATATCATTCTTATGATGTGGTGCTAAAAAATAATATTTCTTTGAGGAGGAGGTGGCCCACACATCCCCATACGAAATTATCAATATTTTTCAATGACTGAAAATGTAAAAATAAATTGGTATATAATTTTTAAATCATTTAAAATTTTTATTAATATAATCAATAAATCATTTATATAACATATATTTAATATATTTACCTTTATTATCTTCAATATACCACGTTAGTGAAAAACGAATCACATCACTTTGTGAGGCAGTAGTCCATCACACTTACAAGTGAAATTATCATACACATTAAAGAATGGATTGTGAAAGGGTATATATATGATATATTGACATCATTGGTATGATATTTTTATAAATATTTCATAAAAATTATAGATCCATCATCATACCCCACCAAGAGAGGTGATATTTGAACAGTGAATGACATTGTCTGAAGAGGAGGTAGTGCACCATTCACACGAATGATGATTTTATAACCCATTTTATGGAAATGTGTGTGGATATAGGTAGTACCATTAAAATTAGAAAATTTATTTTTATGTATGATATTGAGGTTATCATATCATCATGGTATAATAAAAATTAAAGGAGTTGGAGGAAGAAGTAAAATGAAGAGGCCTGTGAATGACCATTACCACTTCATCAAGTATCCTCCTTTGGTGTTAACTAAATCCATGAATGGTGGGATTTGTAAGAACTATAATGATTATAGCATGAATGTAGGTATGTTATTAGGGTAGGGTGGGATGATCTAAATACTCTTATTAGTGTGGAAATGTGACTGGAGTGAGTTCCCTTTCATAGTCCAGATAGAGTGAAATTCTTTAAAATACTCAATAGTATTCAATATTGGTAAGTAAATATTACCTAAAGTGGATTAAGTATTTATAATTTATGGGTTTGGATATGATATGATCGATTTAACCCTCCAATGAATAATAAACCACATTTTGTATACATTTTTTTCCTTAACTCGTCTGTTTCCATATTTTTTAATTTTGGGTTTTCATTATGGTAACTAGTATTCAGTCATATCCAGTCCCATAGGGGCCCATTCCATGACTCCCCATGTTTTCTTCTTATAGGCCAGGGACTAGTGACTAGCACTGAGTTGGAATATCCCAAAAATGGGAAGCATTTTCCTATGTACCCATACATATGCACACATCTCTACGCCAAAATAATTAAATGTATAAAAACAACAAGTAAAAAATTCAGGAATATACTAATATCCCAACGATATAGTATGAAAGTAGGAAAGAGAAATTTAAATAGGACTAGAATATAAGCCTACAAAAAATGCATCTATAAAACTGAACACACAATTTCTTGAGACTCATCCCTGGGAACCCTACCTGAAGGGTAGGTGTAAGAAAACTATCAAAAGTTATAGAAGAACACCCCGATAGTAGGATCTCTCTAAGAACCACATAGTCCTGGTCCACCTAAGACTTCATCAAATCATCGATCATCTGAAAAAGAAACAAAATGTGCAAGCATATCTGGTGTACGTGTGAGTAAAACAATACTTCATAGGACATCCTAGAACCACAAAAGAAAACCACAAAGAAATATATAAAGTATTCTAGAAAGAAAGAAATTAAGTACAGTTATCTCTACATAGGTAAACAATTATAACACATATACCCATGATATCAAGATATACTCGTATATATCCATAATTTAAATAGGTATGTCACAACAAATCTATGTCACATGGTTTTTCATGAGGAGTTCTTGTTCTGGGAGAACACATTCCTTAATTCATGATATCATCAAAGACTCTTATGCGGGGGTCCCTCTAATTTGTGACCCACCCAAAGAGAAATATACTATTCAACAATCATAATATATAGATAGGGTGTCCATCCCAGAGAATACTGACAACACAATTTATATTATCCCACAATGTGTGGGATTCTTCTCAAGGAATAATAAAAACCCAATCGATGTGCTTTGAAACATTGGGTATCCTTATTTGAGAATACCAACAACCCAATCGATACATCCCAATATATAGAGGTCTAATGACCTATATTTAAGGGTCACAATAATTCCCAAAAAACTCTATCAGGGGTGATAGAGGACCTCTCATGTCTTAAGGAGGGATACCATAAGACTCTCTGGGATGTTTCCAATAGAGGGGAAAACTATTCAGCGATCTAGACGTAAAACCACACTAAACCCTCGAGGAAAAACCAAGGGAATGCACTCAAACTATACTGTTCCTAACCAGGAAAATGAAGAGCCTCATGCGCTCTTGATGGGTGTACACTGCGTGTCCCTGGGGGCACTCAATGTGTCCAGCTCTCCCAAGTCTTGCTCATGTGGAAGAGCCTCACACGACATGTAGTCTCTGTTTACATGGAATGTAGAATGGAATGCATAGCATATAGAGACATATAGTATTTATCCCCTGTAGCCTCTCTGTGTCTGTGTGAGAGTACATGACATGCCTAATTAATTTTCACACATACAATGTTTGGGTCTTGAAAAATCTCATCGAACATGTAGGGATCATCAATTGACTGAAGGAAAAATTGTAATTCAAAAAATATGCCACTTCAAAATGTCACAGATTTCCAAACACATCTAACCATTGTAATCCTTGTGGAGAAATCCACAAAATATAATATTCATGTGCACTAAAAATAGACCCTATGAAATAGTTACATTTCATCATATAACTCATGAACGACAAGTTTTGGGTCCCAATTTTCAATCAAGAAATAAAATATATAGATCACACCATTACAATCATTATGAAAAAATGATTAGGATCAACTATTCATTCATCCAAATAGAAAAAATGATGAAAATAAAGTATTTCACTACATTATACTCGGATGGAATCTTATGGGACCGAGACACGAGTTTGACTTAAATATCAATCACTAGTATTAAATTGATATTATCAATACCAAAATCGCGTTGCTACTAACGGATATCCAATCCAACATAATACGAATGAATTATGACATGAACAAGGATTAAGAATAAAAATAATTTTAAAAATAATATTATTAATGTTGAATTTATTATAACATGACGAGAGGAATCTCTCTCCCATCAGAATACTTTTTAAACCACATTATTTCCTATCACACCCAACACATATATACAATTAAAACTTTGATTTGTTTTAATTTATTTCCAATATAATTGCCATTATAATAATTAATACCACCATGTGTTCTATGCAACTCACCCACTTCCTCACAATAAGGGAGTATGAATCCCGCATCATGATTCAACATTAATTTCTTTTGATTTGTGATATTATTAAAAAAATATTACTTGAAATTAATAAACTCAATGAATAGTCTATGAGTCATTCACTCACAAGAATAGACTCGTATCTCGTAATGTTATTCGTCACCATATGGCACTCTATATTCAATTATTATAATAAATATATAATTATATTTCTTTCACCTATCATTGCTTGGGTAAACCACATGGAATCTTCCTAGATTCATGCTGCTCCATTAGTTTAACTGCACTGTCTGTTGAACATTAAACTACCATAGATCCACCGTTACCCAATCCATTATCAATATCCCACTATAGTTTCCAATACAACATCACATATCTGAATCCCAATACTGATCATGTGTAAGAACCCATTTTTTGCTACGAAACACTTTGGAATATTCTTGATGTTATTTCAGAGCAGCGCCTTCAGACGACGTTCGATTCCGAGCCTCGGAGTGGCCGAAATTAAATTTTCAGTGTGTTCCCACTGAGAACGCCAAATAAATGGGATAACTCCTAAACGGTGATCCGGATCAGTGATCTGAGTGTACGGATGGGTCCAGAATGGAGTTTTTACCCTAGGAATGACATAAAACTTATCGGCGCAGGACGTTTGGACCCCTCGCTCGCTTTTGGAACGTCAAACGGATAATTAATAAATTAATTTATTCATTTAATGGTGGAACTCATGTTTCTATTAAACAGTTTCTCGGACTGGAAAAATGAGGGCACCGTTGAGTTTGGAATTTGCCGTTTACCCTAGGAGGGGTATAATTTTTGAGGGCGCGGGCCGTCTGTGAAAAATGGCCCCAGGGGCATTTCCATACTTTGGCGACTTTTGGCGTTCAGCTCTGTAACATTCAAACAGAAGCTCAGAATCAAATTTTGAGACCACTGTTGTGCTCGGGAGGTGGTTTTTACACTAGGGGGAGCTTAATCTTGACCGTGCCAGAGGTTTTCGATGTGGGTGTTTTAGGGGTCGGGACTTTTAATTAAAGTGTTTATTTATTTAAACTCTCCTCTCCTCCTCTCTCTCATTTCCTCCCCTGGAGAAGCTCTCCCTGAACATCTCCTCTTCTTCTCCTCCTCCTCCCTCCCAAGAAAGGTGGAAGTGGCAATGGATCTGCCGGTTTGCCGGCGAAGCACCGGGCGAAGCCCTACGAGGTAGGAGTTTCGTTTTGAGTTTCTTTTTCTTCCTGAACCTCCTTTGAATCCCAATTTTATTGTCTAATTTTTGTTTGATCCTAGAAAAAAGCCCATGTATGCGTAGTACGTATTCTAAGATATCTGACGCATGTTTCAGTTTAATTTTGGAGTTCTGAGGCGTTCGTGATTGTCGGTCGAAGTCCGGGGTGTTTTGGAGTTTTTCCCGGCTGTCTTGGGGTTCCAGTAGTTCAGCACGGCAAACCAGCGAGCGGTAGCGTTGGTCGGCGCGAACTTCGGGCAGCGGCGGGTCTTCAGGGTGAGGCGGCGCTGGCTAGGTGAGCTAGGGGCATCGGGCGAGCGCGGCAGACGCGGCTGCGACGTCGGCGGGCGAGCATGGATTAGGACCGCGCGGCGGAGTCGTCGCTAGGGCGGGATGACGCGGAAGGACCGGGTCCTGTGACCCCGGCTGGCAGGCAGGACCTGCTCCATGCGGGTCCACTCGGGAGACCGGACCGGCCAAACCATCCCGACACACCTGCTTTCGTTCTTCAAAAATTTTAAAACACCATTAAAATGAATTCCGGGTGTCGGATTCACTCTCCGTTAGCAGCGATGCTTTTTTTAAATAGAGATGAACCTTTTGAGATGGTTTCGGGAATTATTAATTCCCAAAACGAGGGACCTCGGAGGCGCGACGCGTCTTTAAGTGAATTGTTTTTTTCTTTGGGGAATCTTGTTTTGGACGGCGCGCACACATCCGACGTCCGATTTGAGCGTCGTCAATGGATTTGGGACCCTAGCGCCGGACCGAAGCTTTCCAGGGTGGTTTCGGGCATTGAAGCTGTAGTTGAGGCATGGGCCCCACGACCCGTCTTTTGAGCTGCGTGCAGCTTTTAGCGGCTTTTTTATCGGACGTCCATTCGGGGCATGCGATCAGTCGATGTTGGGTGTTTTTTCGAGGGTATCGCATTGGCGCAGTCTTCCCGTAGTAATTCCGCTCGATGGTGCGGGCCCCGCGAGGGTCGTTTGGGCGTTGACGGTGATTTTACAGCTTTATCACCGGGTGTCTGTTTTGGACAAGTGATTAGTCAAACTTGTGTACTTTTTTGATAGGATTGCAACGGTGTGATCCGTTTGTTGTGTTTCGAGGCCGGGATGTGGGTCCCACGTAGCACTGCTCGTGTGCGGTGCGCCGAAATGCATCGTTTTCTCCGGATATCTGTTCCACTCAAGTGAGTAGTCCTTTTGACTGGTTTTTCTGAGGGGATCGCAATGGTACGATGCGCCCGACTGTTTTTTGGGGCCGTGAATTAGGATCACGGTACGTCATTCCAGCGTGAGGCGGTGTTAGTGGTTTTTCTGTCAGATATTTGTTTGAGGCGAGTAAGTAGTATATCTCGCATGTTTTTTCGCGAGGATTACAACGGTGCGATCCGTTTGGTTGTGAAGAGCCTCTTGCGCGATCTTATTAAATGTGGAAATGTGAAAGGTTCTCTAATGGCGGTTCTTCTCAACTCTTTTGTAGAGAACCTTTGGTGTGTGATCGCGTGTACTCCTGTGTGAGTGAAGAGATGTGGTTGGCTAAGTCTCAGCCGTTGAGGTGGAAGGTTGGAGTTGTTACGTCACACCTTCACGTTGATGTTGGGTGTCGTGTACATGATAACCTTTGGGTTGGAACGTGATATACTCTGGGAGTATACTGTAATGCTTGGAGGTACATGTGGTTGTTTGTACCTGATAACGCTGTGTGTTCGGTCGGGGTTGACTTGGGGCCACACGTCATGTGGGCCCCATGCACGTGCCATGTTCTGCTTTACATACTTTTGACTCTCATGACGTAAGGGGTCCCTCTGTGCTCGTTTGTTTGACCAGTAGGGTGGAGTTTCCCCTGGCCTGGTGTTCTTTTGTTTGACTAGTAGGGTTGAGTGGTCTCCCCCTGGTTTCTTTCTCGATGGTTTGGATGACAGAGATGGTTTGTTTCCTCTGTTTCTTCGGCCATAAAGGGTTTCAGTACAATTCCCTTTCACCAAAATGTGACACCAGTTTTGACTACGTGTTATCGTACAGCATGGGTGTTTTCCCACTCTCTGGGATGAGTTGTCTTGGTCCTCTTCGATAGTGACTCAGCGGATTGGAGCGTGATCGCCTTGAGAGGCCTGGTGAGTTTCTCCCATTGCTATGTGTTCCCTGGTAGAGTTCCTGTGGATTTGGTGTGACCAACACTTTATGCGGGCACCTATCCTCTACCCAGGAGGTTATTACCAGCAGGTTTGAGGTTGTTTCTAGTAGGGATGAGGTTGTTACCAGCATGGATGAGGTTGTTTCCAGTAGGGCTAAGGTTGTTTACAGCAGGGATAAGGTTGTTTTGAGAAGGGCCCGCTAGTGGGTTACCATCCAGTAGGGATGGCCGGTACAGCAGTGTTAACCAAGCAGTACCATCCAACAGGGATGACCAGAGCAGTTCCGGGTTTACCTCCAGTGGGGTTGGGAAGTGGTCCCCGATGCCGGGCTTACCTTCCGCAGGGCTGGGCAGTGGTCCCCGATGCCGGTCTTACCTCCAGCTGGGCTGGGGAGTGGTCCCCGATGCCGGTCTTACCTCCACCTGGGCTGGGCAGTGGTCCCCGATGTCGGGTTACCTCCAGCAGGGCCGGGAAGTGGTCATGTCGCTGACATTAGCCGGGTCTCCCTCCAGTGGATTACAATGTTACGGGACTGGGCAGTGTGGCACTCGTTGACTTTCCATGTCTCCATGTAGTGGGAACCCCTCGACTTCTAGGGACCCTCCAGCAGGGCTAGGCAGGGGGTCGCATGTCGACTTTGAGCAGACATCTCGACTGTGGGGCAGTGACGAGTTGTGGTTTGACGTTCCCCCAAGACTCTCAAGTATGAGAATCAGTTTCCCCACCGAGATGTGTCCTTGTGACCTGACCTAAAACTGTGTGGGTGAGTCAGTGCCTCCGAAAACGGATAGTGTCGAGGTGCGGTGATTGAGCCCTTAACTTGTAGTACGGGGCAGATGTGTGGGATGCTGGGCATCGATGGTGTTACTTCTGGGACTGTTGGCGACTCACTTATCTTGGGCTGATCTATGGGATGGTGATCCCCTTACGATCTTTTTCGGGCTTCTTGATTGAGCATATGTATTTGTATATACCTCGTTCTAATACCCAATTCTTGGGCTTGGTTACTCTCCCTCTTGGAGAGGCGAAGACGCGCGAGGTATGCCATGTTCTTTCCGTGTCTATCTTTTCGTGGTTGGACAAGTCTTCTCTCCTACTATAGGTAGCGAAGACTCAACGAGAAATTCATCTTCTCCCCATTTCCAGCTCCTTGTGTCTGGATGAGTCTACCCTCTTTACTCTTGTTGGGTTAAGCTGGACTCTTTACTATACTCTTTACTGTACTCCTGGTTGTACTCTTTTACTTTCCCTTATTCGATATACTGCTCACCCTTCTGTACCTCCTTTGTTTCTCCCTCGAGCCTTCAGGGTATCCTACTGAGTATTTTTATACTCACCCCTGCTTGGGCTTTGCCCGCACTTAGTGTGCCCTTGCAGATGACAGACGGGTTTGTCATGACTTCAGTGGAGCATAAGAGTTCAGGAGATTGGACCGTGTGTGGTGGTCATAGTCGGGTTTCAGGTGGGGATCCCTTCCAGTTGTTTCTTTTGTTTTACCTGTTGCCGGGTTGTGGCATGTTTTGGTTGGGCATGTGTTTTGCCCCTTTTCCTTTCAGTTTACCTTCATCTTGTACTTCTTACTATTTATAGGTCGATGCAAATTTGTGGTTTATATATAGCAGTTTCATTTTTTTCTTTATTTTTATTTTCTTTTAATCTACACTTATGCATTGAGTGTGTTGCGTGTGTGTGTGTGTGTGTATAGGTACTTAGGAAAAGGCCTCCCCGAGTTGTTGTGCCTTCGGCACTGGTCGCCAGCCCCTGTCCTATGGAGGGAGGCTTGGGGTAGTTGCAGCTCGAGCCTGAGTAGGGTCAGGTCGTGACAAAGTGGTATCAAAGTTGGTTCATTCCTTGGGACGTTGTTCGTCCGTCCCTAAAAGAGGAATTGGTTGGGATTTTGGGCAATAGAGTTAACGTGTCTCGAGAGTGGCTCTCAAGCCAGGGAGTCCAGTGATGGTGCAGCAGCCGACATATCCATTCACTAGGACCTTGATAACCCTCTTGTCGACTCTGCAAGCTAAGACACTCGTTGCAGGGAAATTGGATTGTGCATCAATAGGATTGAGTCTTTGACTGTCCTTCTTTAGTTAGCTCTCTATCGTGGTTATTTGTATATACATATATGCTCATCTGATTACTACACTCCTTGATAATATTCAGAATGTCACTACGAAGACAGCCAGCTACGATATCAGCTTCGGTTCGTGATGACGTCCATTTGAGCTACGAGGACACAGTCCAGGACCCATCATGTGATCTCCTTTCTCTAGGTGGGCCGGTAGCAGCACCCCCACCTGTTGAGAAGCAGACAACTTCAGCAGAGAAGGCTGAGATTGAGCGCTGGTTGAGCACGCTTCGTGAGTTCCAGAGGCAGAGATTGCTAAGGTTCATTGGTGAGCTAGACCCTCAGGCAGCAGAGGTTTGGCTCGAGGCAGTGGTTCGCCTTTTCAGACTCTTGCAGACGCCGACAGATCAGAGAGTGGCTTTGGCAGCCAATCTTTTTCGTGGAGCAGCTTGGCGTTGGTGGAGTCTGGTGACTCAGTTTGTAGACGAGTCTTTTCTTTCATAGGGTGACTTTCAGTTTTTGTTCCGTGAGGAGTTTTTCCCCTCCTTCTTGCGCTCCATTCAGATTCAGGAGCTTCTGCAGTTTCAGCAGGGAGGGATGACGGTGGCCGAGTACGTGGACAATTTTGCAGACCGTGCACGCTTTTACCTGGACTTGGTCCAGGACGACAACATCCGAGCGCGGAAGTTTGAGCAGGGTCTCCGATGAGAGATTCATGTTTTCATAGTACCCTTGGTCATTTCTACATATTCCGGGGTTCTAGAGTAGGTGCTGGTGACAGAGGGATTCCTGTCACGTTCTAGAGTTGGTTGTGGTAGCAGGCACGTCGGAGTCGAGACGTCTGCCGCAGCTAGCGGGCGTCAGCAAGCAAAACCTCGACGCAGGTGTCTTTCTAGAAACCGGACTCAGGGGCATGGTCATACACCACAGTAGAACCGGAGGGCACCAGTGTAGCCTGAAGAGATTCGGTGCTATGCTTACGATGGTTGAGGTCACCTGGCATGGGACTGCCCGACCAGGAATGTGGAGAGCTTTGGGCAGGCAGCAGGTGCGCCACCACGACAGAGGCAGTTCCATGATCAGAGTAGTACCCAAGGAGGTGGTGCTAGTAGAGGAGCAGGAGGATCTAGAAGTGGGGGATGAATTTACGAGGTCTTCCCATCACCACTAGGTGGTCCACGTCTGGATTCAGGAGCTGACAGTTGGGACCACGGACAACCACGAGCTTTGGATGTCTACGATCTTGCAGAGCATGAGGTGATGAGAGGTACGGTCTGAATCTCTTCTACTTTTTGCAGTAGAATTGTTAGACTCTGTGTGTGAGAAGATTTTCTCCCTGCTCCTTGCTTTAGGTGTTACCAGGGTGGCGCTGGGCGTTGGTGTAACCCTGTGATGGTATTATAAAAGGCGTAGGACCTTTTTTTCTTTAGTCGATGGTGATGACTTCATCACTCTCCGAGCGTGTAAGAGAGTCTTGTTTGAAAGGCATCGACTTTGAAATCTTTCATGACCAGATATCCTTGGGTGTTTCACCATATGGATATTCTGAAGGAGGGAATCACTGGGCCTTGTTCCAGGTGCGGGTGGTGATTCCAGTCGCGGCGTGCAACGTGGAGGTTCGGTCGGGGAGGTGAGCTACCCCCGAGAGCCTTCAGGTCATTTGAGACCATGCGAAGGGATGGAGAGGTTCCCTACCGCCTTGTCCTAACCCCAAAGTCCAGAGTGGGTGCACGATGTCTCCCACGTGGTTTACTAGAAGAAGTGTGTGTGCTCATATTCACGGTATCAGCAAGGGTAGACCTCGTGTGAATAGATAAGTCCTTTGGTCTGTGTGCGGTGGCGCAGAGCTGTGCATGAGTTCTTCTGGGTACGGAGGATCCGGGAGCGGGCTGAGTACCCTGAGTTTTTCCCTGGTTTTTCTTTTTGGGGATGAAAATTTTGAAGGAGGGAATGATATAATAACCCAGTTTTTTCTGCGAAGCACGTTGGAATATTCTTGATGTTATTTCAGAGCAACGCCTTCTGACGGTGTGCGATTCCGAGCCCCATACTGGCCAGAATTAAATTTTCATGGGGTTCACACTGATAATTCCAAATAAATAGGATAACTCCTGAACGGTGAACCGGATCAGAGATCTGAGTGTACGTATGGGTCTGGACTTGGGCATTTACCCTAGGAACGACATAAAACTTGTCGGGGCCGGAGGTTTGGACCCCTCGGTCGCTTTCAGAACGTTAAATGGATAATTAATTAATTTATTTATTCTTTTAATGGTGGAACTCAAGTATCTCTTAAAAGGTGGCTCAGATTGGAAAACCGAGGGCAGTGTTGATTTCATAATGTGCCATTTACCCTTGGAGTGGTATAAGTTTTGCAGACGCGGGCTGTTTGTGAAAAATGGCCCCAGGGGCGTTTTCATAATTTGGCGGCTTTGGGCGTTCATCTCTGTACTTTCAAACGGAAGTTCGGAATCAAATTCTGAGACCACCGTTGTGCTCAGGAGGTGGTTTTTACACTAGGGGGAGCTTAATCTTGACCGCTCCTGAGGTTTTGGAAGCGAGTGTTTTAGGGTTCGAGACTTTTAATTAAAGAGCTTATTTATTTAAACTCTCCTCTCCTTCTCTCTCTCATTTCCTCCCCAGGAAAAGCTCTCCATCTACATCTCCTCTCCTTCTCCTCCTCCTCCCCCCTAATAAAGAAGGAAGCAACAATGGATCTGGCAGTTCGGCGGCGAAGCGTCGGGAGAAGCCCTGCGAGGTAGGAGTTTCGTTTTGAGTTTCTTTTTATTCCCAAACCTCCTTTGAATCCCAAGTTTAGAATCTAATTGTTGTTTGATCATCGAACAAAGCCAAAGTATGCGTATTACATATTATAATCTCTCTCATGCATGATTCGGTTTTAATTTTGGAGTTCCAAGGAGTCCACGGTTTTCGGTCGAAGTTCGGGGTGTTTTGGAGTTTTTCCCGGCTGTCTTGGGGTTCCAGCGGTTCAGCACGGCAGACCGGCGAGCGGCAGCAGAGGTCGGCGTGAACTGCAGGCGGCAGCGGGTCTTTAGGGTGAGGTGGTGCTGGCCGGGTGAGTTGGGGGCATCGGGCAAGCGCGGCGGATGCGACGGCGACATCGGCGGGCAAGCATGGAGGAGGACCGCGCGGCGGAGTCGTCGCCAGGGCGCGACGATGCGGAAGGACCGGGGTCTTGTGACCCATGCTGGCAGATAGGACCAACTCTATGCAGGTCCACTAGGGAGACCGGACCGGTTGAGCCGGTCCGGGTGAGTCAGGCTGGCCTGCGTGCCTGCGGTCTGGTTCAAGCAGGGTGGGCCGGTCAAACCGGCCCGGCCCACCTGCTTTCGTTCTTCGAAAATTTTAAAACACCAATAAAATGCAGTCCGGGTGTCAGATTCACTCGCTGTCAATGACGATGCGTTTCTTGAACAGAGACGAACCTTTTGAGATGCTTTCAGAAATTTTTAATTCCCGAAACGAGGGGCCTCGGAGGCACGATGTGTGTTTAAGTGAATTGATGTTTTCTTCGGGGAATCTTGTTTTGGACGGCGCGGACACATCCGACGTCCGATTTGAGCGCCGTCACTGGCGTTGGGACCTTGGCGCTGGTGCGAGGCTTTCCAAGGTGGTTTCGGGCATTGAAGCTGGAGTTGAGGCATGGGCCCCATGACCTGCCTTTTGAGCTGCATGCAGCTTTTAGAGACTTTTTCATCGGATGTCGGTTCGGGGTGTACGAGCAGTTGATGTTGGGTGTTTTTTCGAGGGCATCGCATTGGAGTAGTCTGCCCGCTGTAATTCCGTACGATGGTGCGGGTCCTGTGAGGGACGTTTGGGTGTTGACGGTGATTTTCCAGCTTTATCACCGGGTGCCCATTTTGGACAGGTGATTAGTCAAACTTGTGTACTTTTTCAAGTGGATCGCAAGGGTGCGATACGTTCATTGTGTTTTGGGACCGGGATGCGGGTCCCACGTAGCACCGCTCATGTGTGGTGCACCGAAATGCATCTTTTTCTCCGGATATCTGTTCCACTCAAGTGAGTAGTCCTTTTGACGTGTTTTTTCGAGGGTATCTCAATGGTGCGATGCGCCCGACTGTTTTCGGGGCCGAGACTTGGGATCACAGGATGTCGTTTGGGCGTGAGGCGGTGTTGGTGACTTTTCCGTCGGATATCCGTTTGAGGCGAGTAAGTAGTCTATCTAACGTGTTTTTACGTGAGGATTACAACGGTGCGATCCGTTTGGTTGTGCAGAGCCACTTGCGCGATCTTATTAAATGTGGAAATGTGAAAGGTGCTCTAATGGAAGTTCTTCTCGCCATTTTTGCAGAGAACCATTGGCTTATGATCGCGTGTACTCCCGTGTGAGTGAAGAGATGTGGTTTGCTGAGTCTTATTCATTGAGGTGGCTGGTAGGAGTTGTTACGTCACGCCTTCGTGTTGACGTTGGGTGATGTGTGCACAATAGCCTTTGGGCTAGAACGTGATATACTCTGGGAGTATACGGGAATGCTTGGAGGTACATGTGGTTTTTTGTACCTGAGAACATTGTGCCTTTGGTCGGGGTTGACTTGGGGCCACACGTCTTGTGGGCCCCATGCACGTGCGGTGTTCTACTTTACGTACTTTTGACTCTCAGGACATAGAGGTTCCCTATGTGCTCGTTTTTTTGACCAGTAGGGTGGAGTTTCCCCTAGCCTGGTGCTCTTTTGTTTGACCAGCAGGGTTGAGTGGTCTCCCCCTGGTTTCGTTCTCGATGGTTTGGCCGACAGAGATGGTTCGTTTCCTCTATTTCTTCGGCCATGAAGGGTTTCAGTACCATTCCCTTTCACTGGACTGTGGCACCATTTGCGACTACATGTGCTCATACAGTGTGGATTTTTCCCACTCTCTAGGATGAGTTGTCTTGGTCTACTTCGACAGTCACTCAGCAGATTGGAGCGTGATCACCTTGAGAGGCCTGGGGAGTTTCTCCCATTGCTTTGTGTTCCCTGGTAGAGTTCCTATGGATTCGGTGTGACAAAAACTTTACGCGGGCACCGATCCTCTACCCAAGAAGTTGTTACCAGCAGGGCTAAGGTTGTTTCCAGCAGGGATGAGGTTGTTACCAGCAGGGCTGAGGTTGTTTCCAGCAGGGTTGAGGTTGTTTCTAGCAGGGCTGAGTTTGTTTCGAGAAGGGCTCGCCAGTGGGTTACCATCCAGCAAGGATGGCCATTACAATGGTGTTCACTGAGCAGTACCATCCAGCAGGGATGGCCAGAGCAGTTCCGGGTTTACATCCAGTGGGGCTGGGCACTGTTCCCCAATGTTGGGCTTACCTCCAGCAGGGATGGGCAGTTGTCCCCGATGCCGGGCTTACCTCCAGCTGGGCTGGGCAGCTGTCCCCGATGCCGGGCTTACCTCCAGCTGGGCTTGGCAGTGGTCCCTGATGATGGGTTACCTCCAGCTGGGCTGGGCAGTGGTCCCATCGCCGACTATAGCTGGGTCGCCCTCCAGTGGATTACCCTGTTACGGGACTGGTCAGTGTGGCACCCGTCGAATTTCTCGGTCTCCCTATAGTGGGAACCCGTCGACTTCCAGGGACCCTTCAACGGGGCTGGGCAGGGTGTCTCCTTTCGACTTTGGGCAAACATCTCAACTGGGGGGCAGTGACGAGTTGTGGTTTGACGTTCCCCCAAGACTCTCAAGTACGAGGAGCGATTTCCCCACCGAGATTCATCCTTGTGACACGAACTAAAACTGTGCAGGCGAGTCAGTGCTGCCCAAAGTGGATAGTGTCGAGGTGTGGTTATTGAGCCATTGACTTGTAGTTTGGGGCAGACGTGTGGGATGTTGGGCATCGATGGTCTTACTTATGGGACTGTTGGAGACTCAATTTTCATCGGATGAGCTACGGGACGGACATCCCCTTATGATCTTGTTTGGGCTTCTTGATTGAGCATATGTATTTGTATATACCTTGTTCTAGTACCCACTTCTTGGGCTCGGTTACTCTCCCTCCAGGAGAGGCGAAGATGTTCGGGGTATGCCCTGTGCTTTCCGTGTCTATCTTCTCATGGTTGGACGAGTCTAATCTCCTGCTATAGGTACCAAAGACTCGACTAGAAGTTCATCTTCTCACCGTTTCCAGCTTCTTGTGTCTGGATGAGTCTACCTTCATTCCTCTTGTTGGGTTGAGCTGGACACTTTACTATACTCATTACTGAACTACTAGTTTTACTCCTTTACTTTTCCCTATTCGATCTACTATTCACCCTTCGGTAGCTCTTTTTTTGCTCCCTCGAGCCTTCGGGGTATCCTACTGAGTATTTTTATACTCACCCCTTCTTGATATTTTCCCGCACTTGGTGTGCCCTTGCAGATGATGGACAGGTTGGTCGTGACTTCAATAGAGCATAGGAGTTTGGGAGCTTGGACCGCGTGCAGTGGTCGTAGTCAGGTTCCAGGTGGGGAACCCATCTAGTTGTTTCTTTTTTTACCTGTTTCTGGGTTGTGGAATTTTTTGGTTTGGAGAATGTTTTTCCCCTTTCCTTTTCAGTTTACCTTTTTCTTGTACATTGCATTTTTTAGAGGTCGATGCACATTTGTGGTTTATATATAGCAGTTTCCTTTTTTTTCTTTATTTGTCTTTTCTTTTACTCTGCACTTTTGCATTGACTGTGCTGAGTGTGTGTGTGTGTACAGGTACATAGGCAAAGGCCTCCCCGAGTTGTTGTGCCTTTGGCGCTGGTCGCCATCCCCTGGCCTATGAAGGCAGGCTTGGGGTAGTTGCGGCTCAAGCCCAGGTAGGGTCGGGTCGTGACATCATGTGACTGTAATCCTTTGAGAAAAATAATCACAAGGATTGGTACTATTGAATGTCTTTGAATAGTTGATCAAATTATTAGCGATGATAGAAGAATATAGAACACAAATATGAGGAAAAAACATTGGACAATGATCATGTTCTCCTTTATTCATTGTTATAAGATTAAAAATGTAGAGAAAGAAGTAAACTAATGAAATAAAAATTCTAAAAATGTAGGAAGATAATGCAATTAACTGAATAAAACGATCAACCCACAAATTAATTTGATTGGTGATTAATTATAATTCATCATGGGTAATTAAAACAGGGATAAATGCAAAAAAATATCCAATCTTTATCTGGAATTATCTTTGTGTAATAATGCATTTTCTAGTGATGAATATTATCTAATGCATTAGCCACCAATCGATTTTCCTTGATCCAATCACCAGTCATCGTCTAGTCTATATCCACCAGCGGAGAAAGGGTGGAATATCCTATCAATGATCCTAGGGTTATGCGGATAACCATTGTGATTTTCTGTAATAACTTATTTAAATAAGAAAGTGATTTAGATAATTTTATTTTAATAAATAAATAATTTTTTTATTCTAACAAAACACATCCACCAATAGCTATTTGACACAAATGTCTTACACCAACCATTAATTAGTTTGAAATTAGGAAAAACACCACATTACGAACATAATAGAAATCTCGGATTTCCAATCTGAGTCCTTGTTCAAGAGTTATTAATATTTGACAATAAAATATTTTTTTTAATTGTTTAATTTCCGGTTACATCAAAAAACAACCTTTTATAGTTGGCCCATCCCAACCAATTTTAGGCCCATGCCAACCAATGTTAGGCCCATGCTAAGGTAAATATGATGCTCTAAACACAACATTTCCCCCATATTTCTAATCAAGGAACCTATTTAATAAATATTCAACATTTTCAGGAAAACTTAGTGCTAGTGATTTAAAAAAATACCATTTTCTAAAGAACTGTTCCCAACACACTGGGCCTTAAAATCACATTCCATATTGTCACCTGGTCTCTGAATTTTCAAAAATAATTTAAGAAAAAACTTGTAAAATCTTAGTCACTAAATTCTCCTCATCTTGGGGTTTTATGTTACTGATATCTAATCCACTGGCTGCACCAACATATGAGGTTACTAAGCAAGAATCTGATCATCCTACTCTCCTTGAGATTCTTGTTCCACCACCAAATACACACTCATGGAATCAATCACCCCAGGAGAATCCTTGGAACTCCAAAAAAAATTTAACATTCATTCTCGTAGAATTACTGACAAAATCTAATTGGTCCACTCAATCTTACATTCTATTTTTAGATGAAACACTATGCTCCAGCACAAATGAGTCACAAACTCATACCACAATAACTTCCACAACCGTTATATAATATGAGAATCACGATCTGAAACTATCATCAATGGTAAATTGTGGATTCGAAATATATCTTACTTGTAGAGGTTTCCTAATTTCTCTATTAAACTCTTCTCTCGAAATTCGAGGTAGTTTACCCACATGGTGAGTCAGTCAATGATTACTCAAATGATATTATTCCCCTTGATATATGTGGTAAACATATCACTAATCCCATAGAAAACCCATCCCACATCTATTCTAGAACCTCGAGGTGTTGAGTGAAACCCTCAAGAACCTGGTGCTCAGCCACCACTTTCTAGAAGGTGAGCCATCAAATGAAAAACTATGAAACTAACTTCCTTATTCTAGACCACCAGAACTGACATAAGAGGTCCGAGTATATCTTTTCCACACCTAGATGCACCGCTAAAATGGGCATGTGGAGATCCCTCAAAACATCCTCATGCAACACCAATGGTACAATTTTGAAACCCCTAAAAATGAAAATGTGATCCCTCCTTTCGATTATACATTAATTTCATTCCCTTATGATACTTGAGAAAGTAGGGTATCATAGAAAATATTTCAATTCTCTGTCTCCCTAACTAATTATTTGGGTGGGGGAGGTGATAAATATAGACTATATGTTTTATTATCTAACTGTATCCATAAAGGATAATTGTGACGAGTCCAACTACGCTGATTCCTCATTCAGCGGCTCTGAACTAGATTTCATACTGAGAGAATCTTCCTCCATGTTTCTCATCCCAATAGTATAGAAAATCTGAAATTTATAGTCCAGAAGGAAATATAAACAACGCCTTGAACTCTACCTTTACTAGATCTACTAAAAATCTACCACCACTAATGGAAATGTAGGGCTTATAACTCCCACTATACTGAGGGTTAGGAAATCCAATTAATGAGAAATTGACAACACCCTCCTAGGCATGTTCCCATCATGTGCGGCATGGGTTTCCTTTTCCCCAGGAAAATAAAACTGAGTTCCATCTCTATAGACACAATGCACTATTCTACAAAATCAATAAATCTGAGAATGTAATTTGGTTAACAAGTCTATACTAAGAAATAAATCATAAGGATTTGATGCCTCTACCAAAAAACCCAATTGTAACTGTCACCTTTTTGTGTCATGCCACACTGTCGGCACCAGTGCATGATCATTAGGCCTCCTCGAGTAAGAGTATTTATATGTGAGGGTCGAGTCAATGGTTAAAACAAAATATATAAGTGTCAAACAAGATTCATGGAATGCAAACGATGACTACTACATGTGTCTATCAATACTATTACTAAAGTAGATTAGGAACAGAGAATACCCTAATTCATTCATGGATCCATTGGGTCATAATCATCAACCACATGATGTTTTCCCCTTCCTTATCCTCTATCTCCCTGAGCCTAGTGTGGACCACCTGGGGAGGTGATGGTATCATGATGAAATGTATACCACTTCCTTCTACACTCTCAACTCCTTTCCCACATCCACAACCTTGTGGATATATTTTTCACCTCATTCCCACTACTGAATATCAGTAGCTATATCTATTACACCAAGAAATTAATAACCACCAAAGTTATCTATAGAACCATAAAAAAGGTGTGAATGCATATAGGGATAGTGTTGGATCAGATGTCCCTAAATAGACCTCTCTCAAATGTATGATACCGGATGTACTAATCGTGTATCATATCCATTGAGTACCTGTAAAGTTTGGTATACCCTTATGGATACTTGAATAATGACACTTCATCATGTCGTAGTTGTATAAGCTATTGGACATGCATATACCAGGGATTATAAGGTGATAAATCCAATAAAAAATTGTTCTCAAACACTTTCATTGAATAGTCAACTCATTCCAAAATCGGGTATTCAAACCCTACAATCTCCTAACTAATCCATGTAGAAGGATCGCTACCGGGGCCACCATATAACATGATAGTATGACAACTAGACAAAAAACACGAATCACCACCTCAATCTAGTCCCTACTTGCCTATGTGTCTGGCTCACCTCAAAACCATAGGGGTCTCTATCACTGAAACATGTGAGGTGTGCTCCCCCTGCACTCTTCATCCTATGGTACTATGGGTACCATGTTCTTCTCTTTAGGTGGTAGTCTAGATAGTCCACCACATGGATGTTCTATCTCCCATATAAATCATTGTACTTATGTATCATCACCTGTCAAATCATCCTCATAATCACGTGGTGGAATACCTATTGGCTGTAATTGGGGAGACATCCTGAAGAAAGACAAGATGTACCATAGTCAATAGAGTATACATGGTGAGATGACTCAAGAAGGAAATGAGAACACACCTAAATACTATATGATTCATGTAATATTATTATCTCTCTACCAACAGTGTTTTTATGTAACTAGTTCAAATAAAGAAAATCAGATTCCTAATATATGGATAAGTTCGTCGTTGCACCAACACTAGAGTCCCTAGCCTGAAAGCCAAACTCGAGACACTAAACACTTTTTCCGCAAACCAATATCAAAGACTCCGGACCCAAATGAAGTATCAACCACCTCTAATACCACTCTATCATGATCCTTCCCATTGGGGCCCATTCAGTGACTACCTAAATCCCACCTCAGAAAGTCCATGGGCTGGAAAATTGCACTAAGTTGGCATATCCCACAAAGGCACTACATTTTCCTATGTACCTTTACACATCCACACATCTCCATGCCCAAAATAATGAATTAAACAAAACAATAAGTAATAAATGCATGTATACACTAATATCCAAACCATATATTATGACAGTAGGAAACTAGAATGTAAATAGGGCCATAATACAATCCCACCAAAAGAAATAGTCTTTAAAAGTGACCACACGAGATACTAAAACCCATCCCTTGCAAACCCTACCTGAAGGGTAGGTATAAAAAAGATATCAAAATCTATAGAAGTATTCCATGTTCATATGATCTCTCTAACAACCACCTTGTCCTAATCCACCTAGGACTTCATCAAAATGTTAATTATCTTTACAATACACAACATGTGTGGGCATGGCCTGTTTAGGGGTGAGTAAAACAATACTTATTAGGAGACCATGAAACCACAAATCTTTAACACAATGAAATATATTAATTATAAGATAATTAAATACAGGAAGCACATCCATATATATTAAAATATATATCTCTAACACATATAGCAATGATATCTAGAAATACTCATAACCGACAACAATGTAAATAGGTATGTCACGGCCAATCGTTGTCACAAGGTTCTGCTGGAGGCATGCTCATTCTGAGAGAACTCACTCCTCGATCCATGATATCATCAGAGAATCTTGTGAAGATGTCCTTCTAATTTGTGCCTGGTCCAAAGAAAACTATGGTATTCAAAGATCATAAAATACAGAGAGGGTAATCTTCAAGAGAACACAGACAACACAATGTGAATTTTCCCTTAATGTATGGGATTTTTCTTTGAGAATAATGACAACCATATTGATAAGGCTCGTAATCTAGGGTTCTATCTCAGAGACTTCCCAAAACCCTAACAATATGACCAACTAGTTAGCAGTATAATTTCCTACCCATAGAGGTCACGTCAATTCCCAAAAAACTCTATCTAGGGTGATATAGGACCTCAACAGTCCCAAGGAGGGATACCATAACTCTCTGTAGGAATTGGCCTCTAGTGGGGAATACTATATTGTGATGGGGATGTAATACCATACTGAATATTAGAGGAAAGGAATAATGGTATATTCTCAAACAATGATAGCCTAAATTTTGAAAATGAAGAGCCTCAAGTGCTCTTGATGGGAGTACATGGTGTGTCCCTGGGGGAACTTGATGTGTCAATATTCCCAAAGTCCTTATCTCATGGAAGAGAATCACATGACATATAGACTCCATTTACAAGACATATAGAATGGTATACATGGAATGTGGCGACACACAATATCCCCCATGTAGCATGTCTGTATCTACATGCAAGTACATGACATAGCTCCTTATGTCTGACACAAACCTTTTCTAGGCTAGGAAAAGGCCTCACGAACACATGGGGATCATCGTCCGCCTGATGGTCTAAAATGAATTTCCATTTATATTCAAGTTCAAAAAGGAATCATATTTCCAAACCAATCTCATTATTGTGATCCTTATGAAAAATTGCTTAAAATAGACTACTCACATACCCCAAACAAACACCCGGTGAAAGGGTCACATTTCACCATATAACTCATGAACAGTAATTCATGGGGCCCATGTATCAATCCTGAAATAAATTATAAGGATTGAACCACAGAAATCCTCATGAAAAAAAGAACAGGGTCAACTTTTCATTTATTCAAATAAAAAACCTGATGAAAAATTCATATTTTTCTGCATTATACACGAATGGTGTCTCATGGGCCCGATCGACAAGATCAAATCAAAGATAAATTTGGTCTTGAATTAACTGTATCAATACCACAATCACCTTTCTACTAATGGATCTCCAACATGACTTTATACGAAGTAATTAAATCATTAAAAATGTTTAATAATAATAATGTTAACGAAAATAATATTGTTATTAAATTTCTTATAATATAAGTTGAGGAATCTCTCTCTAATCACAATTCTTTTAAATCCACATTATTTCTTCTTAGTCCCAACACATCCATACAATTTCACCTTGGGTTATAACATTATATCCAAAATTATTACCATTGTAATAAATATTATCAGCATGTTTTCCATGCTACTCATCCGCTTCCTCACAGTAAGGTAGTATGAATCCAGCCCTATACTTCAACATTTATTTATTTTTCATTTTTGATATTATTAATATTAATAATATTGATAATTAATAACCTCGATGAACTATCTGGGATTCCTCCATACACTAGCAGGGCCCCAACTCTCATGTATCCATCAATCACCACACGACATTCCCTATTTGTATATTATAATCAATATATTATTATTATCAATTAAACATGTTTTTCTTGTAGAAACCATGTGGAATCTTTCTGGATTCAAGATACACCGCACCTGTGATTACGGTATCCATCAATCCTCAAACTACATTTGATCCTCCGTTACCTTATCCATTATTGAGATCCCACTACCATTGTCAAACATTCGTCGTGTCTCTGAATCCCAATTGTGAAGTCATGACTGTAACCCATTGTTCCCAAAAAGAATAATGGAAAGGATCTATACTCTCGAATATTGTTGAATCACTAATAAACCAATTACCAATGATAAATGCATGTAGAACACCATCTTGAGAAACATACCTTGACCAATGTTGGTGTTGGCCTTGATTTGTTTTCGTTGGATGAAAATTTAATAGAAAGATGTAAAATAATGAAATACTAATTCTTACACCGTAGGTTGATAAAGAAATTACCTAAATCGAATGATCGATCAATGAATTAATTTGTGTGGTGGTATATTTGTGTTCATCATTGGAAAATAAACTATGGATAATTCCACATCGAGAAATGACATACAACGATTCAGATAGATCATTTGTGAAGAGTGCATACACAAGCAATAAAGGATCAAAATATCCAATTAAAAAACATTTGGTTATACAGCTAACCATGGCGATTTTACATAAAAATGTATTTAATGATAAAATGGTGTTGGTAATTTAATTTATAATAATGAAATAAATAATTTATTTTACCTAAGCACACCTTCCAACAGTTATTTCATCCCAACATCCCGCACCGACCAACTTTAGGTCGTACATAGGGAAAAAACTGTGTTACGAACTCAACAGTAGTCTCAAATTTCTAAAATGAGTCCCTATTCATGAATTTTTAATATTCAAAAATAATTAATCGTAATTTAATTATTTTATTTACGGTTATGTCCAAAAACTATCATTCATAGTCAGCCCGCGCCATCCGATGTTAGGCCACACCTAAGGTAATGCTTTTACTACGAACACAACAGTTCCCTCATATTTCTAATCTGGGAACCCGTTTCAATGGTATTCAACTTTTTCTGGAAAACCTTATGCACATGAAGTTAAAACATATAGATTTTCAACAAACTATTTTATGCACACTGGGACTTTGAATCGCAAACCATCTTGGTGCCTGGTCTCATTAATTTCGAAAATAACTTCGAAAAATAAATTTGGGAAAATACGTGTCATTACATTTTCTAACCTAAGTAATCCATTCATTAAGACTAAATTAAATTGATACTTATTGTATAAATTTTTTCCACTATATAAAAGTAATAAATCTAATTTTTCAATTAAAAATTAAATGTAGGTTGGAGATTAACTTTAACAAAAGTGCTTATAATGTGAAAAATCACCACATTTACAATAACGGTGCACACACTGTTTTTTACTTTCTAAGGGTCAATATGTTAATTATAAAATATAAATAAGTGCATAAAATGAATTTATTATATAATTATTTACATTTAAAATCCACTTTCAAGAATATATTAGTTTTCTTAATTTTAAATAATTTATTAAAATATAATTTTTCATAAAATAACATTAATGTGAATTTTAACATTATTGATTTGATTTAAATTTAAAAAATAATGAGAAACTGATGGAAATATGAATATATTAAGATAAAAACTATGTAATAGGATATTTCAACATAAAAAATTAATTTAAGACAATAATTCATTTAAATTAAAAAATTATATTTTTTTTGCCATAGTTATTTTAAATAATTATTAAAAAAATAATTACTATGTTGATGTTTCTTAAGAATTTTAAATAATTAATTCATCTCGTGAAAATTGAATAAACTATCATGAAAGAAAAATTATTTTTTTGTTCAAAATAATTTTAAAATATAACCATTGTTTTTCCCTATCCCAAATATTTATCAGAATTAAAAAGAAAAGGCTTCCTTGTTTATCATAATTTACCTAACATATTATATAGGTCAATTTTATATAAATGTTTCCAAAAAACAAATAAAAATATATACTAAGGTCATAAATATGTAAGTATGTCCATGAAATAGTATTTTTATTGATTTTTATGTAATTTTTCCTCTTATGTATAATTTTTAATCCCTTGTTAAACTCGTTTTACCTTAATGGATGTGAATAAATTTTAAATGTTGCCAATAATTATTGTAGTGAAAAATTATGTTGTACTTATAATAAATTATAAATTATTATTATTACAAATATATAATCCATTTTCATAAATTAAATACATATATTTGGATGAATTTAATTTAATATTTATCCTGCAGACACATTGAGACATCAGGTTTTCATGGAGAGTTGTATTTTAAAAAAATGATTCTATAATAATTATATGAATAATAATCATCATTATGTGAAACTAACTCTTTATTTATATATATATTATGTATATTTATCATCTAAAATATTCGAAATTAGGGTTTATTTTAATTAATTAAAATGTATAAACATTTTTCTTTTTAAAATAGTCTTTCAAAAAAATTAAAAAAATGAAAATATACTTAAAAACAACAAAAAGTTGATTCAATGTAACCTACTATATATAACATATTTTACATGAATATTTTTCAAAAAATAATGGGACTATTAAATTATATAATTTGAAAAGGAAATACTTTTCCTTAATCTATATTTTTCACTATTCAATAAAAAATCAATATTTACTAAAAAATCCAAAAAATTTACCCAAAGTATTGTCTTGATATTTTGATTCCAAAAATGAAGTTAATTTTATCAAATACATGCCTAAATTTCACAAAAATTACTTATTTTGTTTTTCATGAAAATTAAAAAAAAAATACAATTTTAAAGAATGCTTATTTTTCATGAATATAATGACATTACTAAAAATTAATTGATTATCTAATAAATATTTGTATTAATTTATAATTAATAAGAAATTTATAAATATATATATTTATATATTTCAAAAAATAGTTAATAATAGCCATACCAAACAAATTAAAAATATCGTTATAAAAGGTAATAACTATCATGGGTCGTTAAAGTTCAATTTTGTGTGTTTAATATGGTATTGAAAATAAAAATATCACAGTTGAGAGTAAAGCAAGAAAAACTGGTTGTTGGCTGAAATAAAATATAAATTTTTTTTAATTTCCACTATACTATAAAATATAATTTTCTTCTTTTAAAATATAAGAGTGTTACAAATATTATATTTAATTTTTTATTTTAAAACTATAAGATTCATGCAACATTAAAATGAGTGAGTTAATCACATATATTTTATCTATTAATTACATTATGAAAACTCTTAAATTTTACATTACTAAATGTTTATAGAAACCATAAAGAAAATTATTTCCATGACACATTAAACACATAATTATCATTCAAAATCAAATTATTTTATATTTTTTCATGATTTTAAAAATGATTAAAAGTAATATATTTTTTTTCAGTTTTTTTGGAATGAGTAATATAGAAATTAAAAATTCTGGGATATTCATATAGGTTTTTGGATGAATTATTTATAAGAAAAAATTAATTAACCATTCATGGTTCCTCTCTAATTTTTTAATATGTAACGTAATAAAATTTAATAAAAGTGTTAAAGTAAATATAATTTTTATCATTCGGATTTGTGAGCCAATGAGCAAGGGAATGAATTCCGAATCATATAACTTTTAAAAAAATTACAAAATGAGAGTAATATTTTTATTATGTTTTAAATTGAAAATAATTTCTAAAAAATTATGAGATAAACCACATGATTATTAATTTTAATTCTCTTGGTAAACCTCCCAGAAACCCCCATAAACATTAGTAATAACCCAACCAGGATCACTCATTGGATGTCTCAAATTACCAAAAACATGTAGAGGTACTTCCCAATTACCAGAGGATTGAATAAATATTTAGGGATGATAAAAATAATATATTAGAAATGGATTTCCCACATTAATATTTAAAAAATAATAGAATATTTTTATATGAAAACATATATGAACATTTTAATAATTTATCAATATGAAAATAAATGTAATCCTTATTACCCAAAGAAAGAAACATGTATACCACTAGTTTACATTGGTAGTATTAACATATAACTAAAATATCTATATATAAATTTCTATAATAAACAAAATTGAAAATAGTTATAAATAACACTAAATTGACATGACCAAACTCAAATTTCATATACATAATTTAAAATAATTAAAACATATACTAGATGGTGTTAGGTGATATCCCAATCATAAGATATCCCATGAATAAATAACATGGACAACCCATGATATTATTTTACATCCTATCCTATAACATCAAAAAAATAAATTAATATATATAAATCATATAGCAAACCATTTGTAACTCCGTGATTCAGTACCGTTTCCTTTTATAGATCATGGAGAAAAGATCTAAATGTATCAAAAAAGGACACACATTGGGTTAGAGTACATCATACACCATAGGTGGTCATGGCCCAACCCCTACCAATATATCATTATATTGAGTGAATTTAGTTATAACATTATATATGTAGTTAATCCAATATAAAATGAAATAAATATTTCATAAAATAGGATCTATATTTAATAAAAAATACCTAAGGATGATTGGTTTCCAAATGTTGAACAATCCACCCCGGAACAACCCATACCTACATTAAACCCATACTCAGAATCTGTACTAAGGATAAAATATATTAAAGGACATATATAGATATTGTAAAAGGTTACCAATCAATATTTACATCATGAAATGGTTTCTATGATTGAAAAATAGATTTAGAGGATATCAATAGCTATGTTATAGATAATTTTTTTTGATAAATCTAGTTAGGGTACCATGGTACCTATCTTAAAAAATTTAATGAATAATGATATTAATTCCATTGTGTGTGTTTGTTCCAACAAATATAATGTGTACTTGTTACCCTCATGTACATAGGTACCTTTTATTACATGTATTAACCATTTTATTGTCATTCAGACCATATAAAAAAGTATTAAATAATATCCAAATATCTCTTCTATACATTTCAAAAAATAATAATAATTATATATATATATATAATGAAATCATAATTAACAATTTTCAAATGGAATATGTGTATTAAAAATATCACAATATTTATAATGAATTACATAGTATCAACAAAATTGATATTAATTAACAATATTTTATTACCATTATCACTAAAATGGAATTAAATTAAATATAATCACTATCAATGAAATTAAAATATTTTGATTAAATAAATTTTATTTATTATATTCTAAAAAAATCATGTATATTTGGTATGAAAATGGATTTAAGGTTATTATAAATCTACCACATTTCATTGTTAAAACATACACTACAATATTGTGAATGTAAATAAAGAGTAATTATTGGTCCTAAATACCGGTGAATTCTCTAGGGGGTGGGTATTTGGGGATTTTAAATTTTATTACCAAAAAAATAAAATGATCATGGTTTAATTAAAAAGGAATTATTATAACTTATTATTATTTGTTATAAATTATGAAAATAGTGTAAAACAGAGACACAAAATTTTACATGGTTTACCCAAATGGGATACTCTAATTATCCTAAAAAGGAAATGTTCTAATTTTTCAAATACACAATGTCCACAATGTAATATAAAATTTTGGAGTCATCACATCGAATTTACTTATTTATAATCACGTCATAATGAGATCATATTGCTTTTAAACAAACAGGAATAGACTACCACTCTTACAATAGGTGCTTCAAATCCCATGAATATGGAATTATGGTTGCACTAACAATTATTTGTCAATTTGATACAGGTTATTCTATATACTGATATATATATATATATATTATTGATTATATCTTATGTATTTGACTTTTATTTTTCTATAATATTATAGGAATATTTTAGAAATACTACCTCTAATTTCTGTGTGTTCTATCTCAATACAGTCTATGCCTTCTTCAAAACAACATGAATTAGTTTTTTTATTTTACTAAAAAATAAATCCACAATCCAAATTTTAGGATTAAATATACATTCACATATCAACAGTGATTATTCATGGTTTCCCCCATATTTTAATTTGTTCATTAAATTCCAATTATTCCTTCTTAATATATATAGTTTCATTCAATATGTAACATCAAAATATAGTGATCATGAAATAAAAACATTCATGACAACATGGTATATCATAACATTAGTAAATATTCTAAATTTCATCCTTCTCTATGGAATAAATATCGGTCAAAAAAAGATCAAAAAAGATTTCTAATATCTCATATTTTAATGCTTAATGATCTCAATGATATTATATTATTCTTATTGTTATTCTGGTTAGTAACATATTTTCCCTTCATCGATGGGGTGGAGGCCTAAAAACATTACTACCACTAAAACATTTTTGAACCTACATCAAATTGTGAAGTCCATATAATGGTAAGGTGGATGATAATTATATTTTATAATATAATATGGGGTAGTATGGTTCCCCTTATATGGCATGACAGCCTCAAAAAAATCTAGACAACATTGTGCATTCTCCTCACTATAAATTTTCAACATGTCAACAAGACACACTGAACAATATATTTGTAAAATTTAGTTTAACATGAACTTGATAACATCTCATCATGGTTAAATCATGAAACTATTATATTATGACCCTAAATCTATATAAACCCAATTATACATCCTTGGTCATTTAATAAATTGACTAAAAGTATTATGTTGTAAGGGATTCTATTAAAAAATTAAATGCGATAAACATTGTGATGTTTAAAGAATATGATTATAAGAACTTTTGTTAACATTATATTATTTGTAGTTTTTTAATATGGTAATGAATCATGAAATAATCATGTAGTTATGGTGTGGTTTATATCTTCTATGATAGATTTCCTCTTTCTTTTATATACTATTTCATTCATTATAACTTTGAAAGGTTATTTTATATACCCATTAATGTCCATATCAACAATAAGTACCCTAAAATATTTAAATTGATCGTTCTAATAATATCAACCTTTGGGTTTGTGGAAAAAATAAAAATATATTAACCAACAATCCTCCTTTAAAAAACATATAAATAAACATGATGTATACAGAGAAACACAATATTAGCCTCTTGTGTTCAAAGGACAATATCAATGACTCAATAATCACCAACAATAAACCAATGGGAGACAATCCTTTTATAAGAGACTTGTTTTTTTTTGAAAATATATTCATGAAAATCCCCATGATATTTATACACTTCACTCATTACATCTTAAACCAATCCCCAATATTAATCATTCAATGACCATCCTTATATGAAAATCAACATTCCCCCCCTTTCCAATATCAATTAACCATACACTAACATATTCTCACCATTTACACTTGAAAATAATCATCTCCTTTATTAAGACAATCAAAAATCACTTCACTTAATCTAGATAATATAGAGTTAGATATTTAAACATCTGATACTATAGAGTGTTACAAAAAATTTAAATATAATAAATTCCCATAAGGAGTCCCTTTTCTGCATCAACAATAATTTTTGGTTAGTGAGACTCCCAAAGCTAACCGTTGCATCCAAAAATTAATTTTTGTAGTCCATCTATATCCTGATGTTATGTTTACCCATTAACCAACTTCACTAACCGTTATTAAACTTTCTCATTGTTAAAATTGTATTTTATCTCAACAATATTTATTTTGTAATGTTTAAGGGTATTTTTATATCATTAATATAAGTTTAGTCATCTGAATTTATAGAAATATTATATTCCATATCCACTCCAACATCACAAAGTAGTTGCCTCATCCATATCACCAAAGTGCATGTTTGAGGGATCAAAATGCACTAATCTTACGTAGTGACTGATGATATGAAATGAAATTTGTTACATAACCATGATATGTAAGAACATCCAAGATAAAAATAACCAACTAATGTGGACTTCCTATCATTATATGTACATAATGAGTCTAGATCTTCTTAAAAAATAACTCGTATAATGATAATCCATAAATAAGTATTCCTAATTCAACCATACGATTTTAAAAATGATATATTCTATTGAATTCTTGAATATTACTATCCTTCTGATATCTTTTGTAATGTTAATGTTTTCAAGTGTAAAACCCTTAATTATTTAATGTGGCTATAAATTATAAAAGACCTAAAATAATTTATCTATATTAAACAACATGACCCTCGTTTCCATCCTTGTAATTTGATAACATTATACATGTATCCAAGGGAGTATCCATTGGATTTGAATCCTATATTTCAAACCTTTTGATCAGTTCTCAAAATAATTTCTATGATAAATAAATGTGGAATATTCTACATGAGATACCTATAGGATAATAAAAAATAAATACTCCAACCATATAAATTTTAAATACCGACATTATATATTAAAAAATATCATACATTCGACATCACATGATTGAAAAATATAATCTTTCACATAATCAAGAAAAACATCCTTTTATTATTTGAATTATTCATATAGAGGTTTTGATCAAATCCTCCTCTTTGGAATTTAACAATGTTCATGATATTAATGGAACTAGTGGGTATTTATTTTTGAAGACTAGGTTTATCTAATATTGTAGTATCATATTTATGTTCTAGTCTGCTGAAAAGTTTCTATTAAATTATTATTTTTTATTAATTTTTATGGTCAAATATTTTATAATTTTTTTAATGTAATTACTTAATAATTAAATAGAGTTAGTCATGTTATTAAAAAACATTGATTTAGAGGAGATTAGATTTGAAATATATTTAACATAAATTAAATCATATTTTAACTACCACTAATAAATAACTGTTTATTTTCAATAACTCGACCACATGTGAAAATGTCTCAACAATGACAAATTTGTTAATTTTTTATATCACTGATACATGTTAGATTATTTTTCACATGTAAACTTTCTTTCTTAATTAACGTTAATTTTAAACACCATTATGTTTCGATGATGTTATTGTCCTCCGACCTTATTATAATATACCATGTTGGGTTATTATAAATTTGTTCCAGAACATCCTGAAAAAACATGACCCAATTATCATATTTTTTAGCATCCTAAAGAATTTTCAGAACTACTCAAATTATGAGTGAGGTTTCATTACTTGAATTCATTGTTTGAGTTTGAATTGGAGCTTTCTTTTCATTGAATATATTTCCATTCATAACTTCAAATTTACCAAAAATTCTATTTACTGTTACAACATACAATGTGTTTTCATTAATGTATATATCTGAATTTATGTCTTATACATCCCATGATCTCCACATGATATTCTAGTCTTATCAAGACATTTAAACATGATCTATCCACTAATATCTTATGAATTCATCTCAGTAGTTTGAAAGACATGCTCACTCTATAGTATAATATTACATTTACTTTTAATAATTTTTCTATTATTTTATAAAAAATTATAGTCCTTAATTTTTTTAGGAATATGGGATGAATATACCTTCATCTCTAGGGGCCAAATTTTTTGATTCTTATAACTTCTGGGAATGAATACTTCTTTTTTGAACACTCTAAAGTATTTGAATATCAGATTCATCCCATATCATAATTGTAATAAGTTATTTTCTCCATTTTAACAATAAAATTATCTATTGGAGATAATAGATGATGTAGGAACCACCTCCTTACAATAAATATATCATAGAGTCTTCCCTATGATAATTTTATTATCCATGTTGTTGGTAATGCAATTACACATTTCAATGACTCCATTTTTTAGGGTTCATACTAAATACACTTGATTAGGATTTCTAAACTTTTCATGAAACTCATTCACCTAGTTATTTGAAAATTTGATACCATTATTATAATGGGAACATATTAATTTTCATAGCAAGAATCTTATTTTCTAATATACAGACCCAAGTAATGAATTTTAACACCAAATATTTTTCATAAATAACCATTTTTTATTCAATAAATTTATAATAATCAATATAAAAGTTGTAATAAATTTATATATCCATGTATATTGGTTTCATACATCCACACACACTTACATAAGACACCTTGTGGAATTATCAATCATTGGGTTGTGTACCTTTTGAAAAATATTCCCCATTTGATAATTATGACCACTATGAGTGTTCTTATGCATGAGATTATAAATATGTCAAAATCCTTAATTACTCAAAAATTCATGTAAGAAATTTTTTCTCAAATGTATATATATTTTTTGGAATAATATGTGTTATTATTCTTTGGATAAGAAACACCTATCTTCTTCAAAGTGATGTAATGATATCCTTTAGTTCACTTCCATTAAAAATAGTTTAACCATCTTATTGATAGATAATATATGTAATATTATTTGACATCACCTCATGACCTAACTTGTATTATTGAATTAAATTAGTTATATTGTAAATAAAAACCTTAATCAAGAAAGATATTATTGTACCATAGGTCTCTTAAACCAATCTTCTCTTTCTCAAAGATGAAGATATTTATCACCTCATCACTTGAAAAAACGAAGGAAAATTTCATTTATATATTTTTTCATCATGATATGATATCCATTTATTTTTTGGGATATGCAACGTTTATCAATAATTCATGTTTTGGCCCTATAAATTTGTTTGATGGCCACTGAAATGACATTTTCCTCTAAATAGTTTCCCAAAAAATCCAATGTTTTCAATATAGTTTCTATGTTAGTGAAATAACTTGTTCCACGAAATGATTTATTAATCCATAATTTTTATTCAAGGATTAAAATATATAATAAAATTTAATCCTTATTGGTATTTTATCAAACTATATTGTTCTTATTATATGGATCTACATTAACACATTTTTTTATCCATTGAATCACCTTTGATTTATTTTTGTACATAACCTTCACAAAAAAAGAAATAACCAAAAAATGATTATCTTGAGTCTTTTATTATTCATGTATTATTTAATTTTTATGATAATTGTAGTATCATTTTGTTATAAATAACACATATTCAGTTACCCCATCATTCCAAATAATTAACACTTTATTTTTGTGTATACATGTGTGATTTTTTTGGAACAATCGTATATGTTTATGCCTCATGTAGTTCAATTTATTCAATATTATTTGAGTTGTTTGTTCCATGAGTCTTACATAAGTTGTCACAAATTTCATTTTACGATAAATCCAAAAACATATTTTCCATTATATCTGAAATACTACACCATTTGGAAGTCCCTGGAATTTTTTGAAGATTTCCAAGGATTATATATAGTCTCATTATTGTAAATATCACATTATCTCCACGATGTTATGAGAATGATGTTTTTACTATTTATAAAGCCTTATCTAAAACAAAATAACATTACTTCAAGTTATTCAATTTAGTGGCCCTTTTTTTTATATTGTTCATTATATAAATTTTTTGGGTCAGATATTTATTTTTTCGACAATGATAAACAACATTTCTATATCTTTTGAATTTCATGATATAAGAAGTTCAAAATCTGGTTTTAATTAACAATTATCCTCCCCTATTTAGTACATATGAAAAATTATTAACATAAAAAAATATAATCTTTCTTGGTTTTGTAACATTAAATATCGATATCTTATACATAATCATTAATTTCATTTTTAACATAATCTCTATACTTGACTTAATGGTATGTTTTATCACTATATTCCATTTAAGAATTGTCTATAATATCGATGATAACTTCTAGACTAAGGTATATATAGTCATAATCATCATTTTCTAATATTTTCATAGATCAATAACAATTATTGAAAATATAATTATTTATGCTAATTAATTTTTGTGTTGAATTCGTAGAATATTTTACATCCTATGATGACTTATTCCAAGGAATTACATATTTATTATTTTCATATAATTTATTTGGACACAAACTAGTGAGATTAATTGATTTTTATTTCATAAATAAAGAATTTGGATGTTGGGACCTTAATTTACCCATTTCATTTTCTATATTAAATAATAGTTAAGGAATTAAAAAATCATATTCATTATCTAATGGTTGTAGTTATAATATATATTTTTTCATGAACAAAAAAATCACCTCAAAAAATTGTTACATTTATATGGAATCATTGGGATAATTCCTCAATATGTATAATATGATAGAAAAGTGCATGTTATCTACTGGCTTGCATTAAAATAGTTTTCTTTAAACAATGATATTTTCATAATGAAATTTATATGTAATATTCTCACATTTATTTTCACAATTTTTTAGATCATCATGGATCTATCAAATTAAACATAAATATTTCATATTAATTTTAATAGATTAAATAATGCATTAACTATATCATTTTGTATCATTATTAAAAAATAATAGTTATTCCAAAAACCATACGAAATTCCCTATTAAACAATTAAATCACAACAATAGAGGTAAAAATTATCGAATAACATTTAATTATATTTATTTCATAACATCACCTTCATTTCGGTAGGGTTACCAATATTCTAGAATATTTATTAATTTACTTAGAAAAGGAATCCATCTCCTGGTAAAATATATCTAATATGTACATAATATTCATTTTTAAATAGATTCCATGCATAATAGCTAGGTATACAAACATCCCTAATGAATGAATGTAGCGTTTAATTATAGGTTTCAATAGTTTTAAATTTATTCAATAAAACATATGTATTACCTTATTATTTAAAACCACTTGCATCATTTCTATCAAATGGTGAAAATTATGTTATGAACCATTGTCCATGACATAATTGTTTTCCCCACACAATGGTGAATACCTTGAGAGGTGTCAGGGTTAATCATTGTATTATAAATTATTTTATAAACCCTACCTAGTTTATTTAACTTTAAAAAGAAACAAATCCCTTTCTCTAGGTATTTATAATGATATAAAATAATATAGAAGGGATACATTTGTTTTAACATGGTTTAAAGCAATGTGATACACCAAAATGAATACCATGGTAATGGGCTAATGCAATAAAAACATTAGACACATCGCTTTGATTATAATTTGGGAGTAGCCTCACATTCACTTATTGTTTATAATTCTCATAAAATGATTGTCCAACACCCTCAAATACAAATAGAATACACTACCCCATAAATCATTTATTTTTTAATTATAACACATATATATGTGTGGTTACACTGATAATGGCGTGTCAATCATATCCACATTATAATTATTTTATAAGTCAACAAATCGTCATGGTAAATTGCATCTTAGAACTCTCTTAACGTATTCTACTAGCTTTCAATACTTGTATGGAACTCCATACACTATTTTTTATGTGTTCTCTCTACATGTGTTCTCTTCATTTTTCAATATTTTTGTAAGAAAAATTTAATTTAGCAAAACATTCAACAATTAATCTAATAGTTATAAATAAGTATCCTTTAAAAAATATACTAAAATCATGTAAGGAGTCTCCAAAATATTAATGTATTTAATATATTCAAAATAAATTGAGTAAAACCCTAGAATTTCATTATATTACACAGATTTTGAATTCAATTTGTAACTATAAAATACCTAGTACATGACATGAACTCCTTCACGTTGATGTGGTATAGCTCAATTAAGAAAATCTATAATGTGACCTACTTTTTGTGTGTGGTGACCAGTCAAAATAATATCCAGAAATTCTATTTAATGTATCATATTTAAATTCTAAATGATCCAATATTGATTCTCTAATCATCATTAATACTATTATTTTTTGTGATGATTCTCTTCATTGATGAACTAGGTGTCCTGAAACTTTCATTACGACTAGAATATGTCTAAAAAAAATTTGTGGAATAACTATAATATCATATAATGAATGGTATTAAAAATATTTTATTAAATGACTGATTGTATAATGTGTAGAGACCCGAAGCCTGACGTACATGGACATTACATTACTTTTGTGGAATACTTAGTACATAACAAAAACACACACACAATGACCGTAATAGTTTAGTGTCTTTGGAAACTCAGAATATAATCTTCTAATCGTGGTGAAAGATCTTCAACATCTCTCATAACGATTTTCTTTTTTTAACCTAAATCCTTTCTTTTATGTCCTGGGGAAAAGAAAACATAAAAGGGTGAGCATAAATTCTCAGTAAGGGCAAACAAAAGAAATATCAATTACGTCATATTCATAAGAACATATCTTTTGGAAATCTTAACCTGCAAAAGAGATCATAATTTCATAACATGGGATAAATCATAGTAGTGAAATTTAATCCCAATAATCATAAATTAAAACATGAAACTTTGTGTCATGCACACATAATCATAGAGAATCATTTCTTATTAGTCATGACTCATTGACAATACTATCTTAGTGGACAAAGTCCCTTTCTGAACCGAGTTCACTCCCCGTTTTAGTCCTGTTTCACTGAACCGGTATAACCTACCGTTCCATCCATGTCTATCTCATGAGATATAAAATCTTTACCCAATTAATTGTAGGGAGATATAGGTCCCACCCATCTCATAATGATACAATTCTTATGTGTGCCACAAAATCATAAATCATACATCATTGCATAACCCATGTAATAAAAATGGGATACTTAAATAACATGACATCATAAAACAATTCATATAAGATAAAGGGATTCATAAAAATAATTCCATCACAACATAATCAAATCAATGTAATAATAGGGATAGAAACAGAACCCTATATTGTCTTAGATGGAAAATAATTTTGATAAAACTCTTGAACTCCATTCTTGAGGAAAATATCCTTTGTTCATCAAAATCAATTTCTTTTCACAAAACATCATGCAATTTTAAAAGAAAGAGGATTTTATTGAAAATAGTCATAAAATATTTTGGAGGAAGCTTCATGAAAATAAGGCTTTATAAAACCGTAAAAATCCGTCCGTGCCATTTAAGTTAAAAAAACATTCTTCTCGTACTTTTGTCGGAAAAGTCAAAAAGTACCTCGTACAAAAAATGAAAAAAGATTCCTTTCATATATTTTACAAAAAACTCACCGAAGGGTAAAATTGGATATAAACTATTGTATAAGGATATAAATATTACATATTGAGGAAACATGGATGTGGATGATAAAATACACCCCAATAAATACCAAAGTATAAACAATCTCAGATAAAAATGAGATTGTGGTATTTTCCCTTACCTTAGGTCCGATTTGCTTCATATGTGTCCGAAACTCCTGTATAATGATTTAAATAATGTCATTGACTTATTCCAGAACCATACTCATTGTTATGATATCATATATGGTTCACTTATGGCTTTCTATTACCCGTTCTTTTGTAAATTCCACGTTAAAGAGCGTTTTGGGTAAAATTGTTTCATTTGTCGTCCGTGTATTGACTTGTAATTATTCATATGATTACTTAGATCATGATTACTTAATTAAAGAATATAAAATATGATTTATATATAATATATATTTAGAATATACATATATATTATAATTCATTAAATGGAAAGAAATACACCGTTCATGGAGACGGTAGGCCGTACGTACGCATGAACCCTGTTTTCGTTTCCTTATTGAGTTGAATGGAATTAAGTATATGACATAAATATATATACACATAAATCCAGTATCATTATTATGTCATATATTTCATTATTACTTATTATATATACTTTATAATCATTCATGAATGGTTAAAGTGGAGAATGAATCTCATCGCGTCGTGGAAACGGTAGTCCGTACGTACGCACGAGCGATGATATCGTTCTCATGATCGTGGGACTGTATCGGAGTGTATGCATACTATTTCAGAATCAATATCACTTTAAATTAATCATATATAGTTTTTATTTACACCATTATACCCATCCAAGTAAGGTGGTGGTGGAAAATAGATTACACCACTGCGTGGAGACGGTATTCTGTACGTACGCACGCGCAGTGATTTCCTTTTTCCGTAGGATGGATTGAAGGTTAATTAGAGTTGTTTAATATTTATAATAACATATCAGTATATAAGAAATACTGATGTTATTACTTTATCATGAAACAACTAAAGAAGAAGAAGTTGAAGAAGAAAGAAATTGAAAAAGTTCGGTAATGGATATTACCTCTTTTTGACGCGCCTTCACTTAACCTCCACTTAAATAACTAAGGATGGTCTTTGAAGAAGACCAGGACCTCTAGGATGATACTAGGGAAGTTGAGAAGCAATTTTGGTAGGGGTTGGCCGAGCTTTAATGCTCAAATTGGTGTGAGGAGGAGAGGGAGGAGGTTCCCTTTTATAAGGGAGGAGAAGGGTACCTTAGGAAAATCTCAAAATATTATTTTATATTAAGGTCAAATTCGGTTTATAATGGTTCCAAAGGGTCTTATTTCGAAGATAAAGTGGGGATGGGTCTCAATCCTCTCATCCAATAGGATTTAGACAAGTTTAGGTTATTATTTTAACCTTATCAATTAGATTTAACTCTAAGTTAAATAATTTAACTTTTACCGTGTCTTTTTGTTTTCTTTCACTATATGGTTAATAAACATATCATAACAAGACAAAAGAACCCAAAGTTGTTTATTATTAATATATATATCCTTATCTAAGTCATTTTTCCGAACCTCATATTTTTATAAATTAAATAACAATTAATAATATAATATTTGTTTTAAAAACTAATTTATGTCAATTTTGACACTATTTGGTACATGATTTTTATGAAATTCATAACAGAATGATAAGTTCGAACAAAGTTACTTATATAAACAATAACATGTCATATTAACCTATAAAATTAATTTAAGTCATAAGAAGTCTCAAATTACATTTATTTGGGCATTTATAACATCAATTATGTCAATATTTCATTAATAAGACAATTACTGCATCATCTTTGTGTCATAATAAATGATAATTATTTAATCCCTAAAAATTATAAATAAATTCCTATGATGTAGATAATTGTATTATATTTCTGTAGACTATTTAGTTTCGAAGTTTCATGAGTTTTATCACTAAATTAAAATTATTATACTTATAAGATTTAAGAAAGTGGCATGTTGTCACATTCTTTGGTTTTAATAATAATTAAATTATTTTCGTGGAAAAAAGTCCATAAAATGAATCTAATCCGACCCTTAGGTTATATGGGTCTACATTTATCCATCCAATAGGGTTTTTTCAAGTGTTAGGGTAATTTTATAAAATTATATTTACCCTTAATTACCCGATTTACCTTTAACTATAGTAAATAAAATTTACCGTAGTTACTATTCACAATGCCCAAAAATAAAAAGTAGCTTATTAACATAATTTAGACCCACTGATTCCAAATATGGAATACATTTTTCTAAATTCAATACACAAAATATTCATAAATTAAATTAAAATTAATCCCGTTGTCGAAAGAAAACGGGTTTTTCTTTAAAACATTTCAAAAGATTGAATTGTTTTAACCTACGAATTCAAGGTAAAATCAATGCTAATGACATACATTATATTAAATGGTAAAAATATATTATATTTATACTTTAAAACCATTCAATATTATAATTTAACCACATAAGATATTACGATGAAGAAAGTTGTTTTTAATTAAAATATAGTGTGTTTTTACTATTCATTAAAATATGAAAGTTATCGGAAAAATTTCAAAACATTATCTAATGTAAATTATTATATCCTGATTCAAAAGAAAAATTTTATTTTGTCAAATTGAACACATAAACATGTCAAAAACTAGATTTAATGTGGGTCCTCTATCAATAGGCGGCAAAACTGCATTTTTTTAAAAATACTTATTTTACCCGAAACAGTTATTTTGTTCTTATACCATGATCTAGAAAATGTGTAAGATGAATAATAATGTTATAAAATTTAAAATTTAGTTAATACTATTCATAATGGCTAGTTCATGACAATATTATAATAATATATCATTGTTTATTAAAACCCGGTATTACGTACAACACACGCTATCGAGGAAGATCGCGATTGCGTGTAATGCAAGCCAAGTCAGGGTTGCGTGTTGCGAAAGAATCCTTCGTTGTTTCGTATAACATTATCCAACCATATTTCATTTATACATTGAATATATATATATATATATACTCAATGTTGCGTAGAATAACTATTATCAAAATTGTGTGTAACAGGATCCAAGAATAGGGTTGCGTTTACTGCAAGCTAATACGGTGTTGTGTATAGCGTAAGGTAATCTTGGTGTAGAATACAACACAAGACATTAATAAAATTAAAAGAATATTTTTCATAAAATCTCAGGTAGTTAAATTCTACCCCCCTTAAAATGAATTTCTCCCTCGAAATTCGTTAGGGTTATAAATGGTTTACTACTCGAAAGTTTGTTTAATAGAAACCCACATCGTAAAAAGGAATACCAAAATATGGCTTTAAAAACTAAAGTATGAAATGTAACGGTTACCCAAATTAACTCATCACTAGGTTTCCACGTAGGAGAACATAGGTGAAAATATGCATATGGAAGAAAAATATAACCATCAAGTTCTGATGGAGAGTGGTAGAGAACATGGCTATGAAAAATACAACAATCGTAAAGCCATAAATTTGTGATGATCTAGGGTACCATCTGATTCATCAGATATTAGATCACTAGGACAACATTTTTGGTTTTCAAGATCATTTCCCTAAAGTTGATGAATTAAAAGAAATACTTGCATGATTTTGGTACAATCTCACTATTGTTCGTGAATTGAACAATTTCCACTTCAACCCTTAAAGAAATGAAGTTTAATTTTTCATTCGTGATGTGTTAGCAGATCATCTGATAGAATGATGGGTCATTCCATCTCTTTCAAACAAAAGGTTAGAAAAAGTTATAAGTCCATCTTATGGTTAGATTAATCGTATATGGTTCCAAAAATGAACTTATACTTCATATATCATACCGATTAATAAAATAAAACTAGTTTCTACTAAACAGGGACTTCCTGTAGGCCAGTGGTAAGCGATAAAGGTCAGTCGCACTTCGGTTGTGGGTTCGATTCCCACAGCCTTGTCCGACGCGATGGGCTGTCGCCCGTCCTGCAGGTTGTCCTTTTTCCTAAAACTATATTACTATAACATCCCATTAATAATATCGAAAAAACTTCTATCCTTAAATAATACTAACGTATGTCCAATATAATCCATTCTAATCTTTAGGCTTATCCATAATACTGCAGTCCACTCTCATAATATAGTGAAAATGATTACCATAGATTTAATACCATCGTTGATCCCTATATATCATAAGATATGTCTTGTTGGTCACATTCCAAACATTCAAAGGCCTTAATCATGTATTCTCTTGAAAAATGAATACCCATTGAACGTTAGTGAAAACTTGAATGCATTTAAAAGTTAACTCTTTCCACATACCAAAATCCAAAAATTCTATATACTCAAACCATGATATAACCTTCTCCTTATATCAGTCATGAGCTCATGAATACTATCAAACATTTAATTTTCTCCTCATCCCTTCATTATGCGCATATAATCTACATTCCAAAAATATCTGAATTACCTTTCATGGATACTGGTACCATTAATCATACACTTTCAAAACTCAAGGAAAGACAAAAGTGTAACAATCCTTAGATGTCTCTTTATTCCATAGTACCATGAGATCACTTATACAACATTACACATGATAAACATGTAATCATTCCACTACATTCTTAAACCATTGATTGAGCTTCAAAAATTCTTTCATCTCACACATCATTTGTAGTCTCTTCATCATCATCAACATAAATACTACCCATACGACCATACTGATTATCTTCAGGAGACTTTACCTTAGGGAATTGGTTTGCATAATGCCCGTACATTCAACATTTAAAACATTTAACCATTGTTGATGTCGTAGCAATACCATTATCCTCATCTTTGGTGTTAACTGAACCTTTTCCTTTGCACTTACTGGCTTTGTGTCCTTCTTTTCCACACCCAAAGCATCTTCCAGTTCCTTTGAAACATTCTCCTTGATGCCTCTTCCCACATGATTTTCATAGGGGAAATTGAACTTTTTTTCCTCTATGATCATCATGAAAATCCATCTTTCTCTTATTAGCCGAGTCAAGAAATTTACCAAATTTTACTTTATTGATCATATTATGAGATAGCTGATTTGGCATAATAATTATGTTTGGACTTCCAAATCCCATTTCATTTGGTTGCTCATGAAGAATATCATTCCATTGTCCATCATATCCTCCATTATCGTGAATCATCTTGTTTCCAGCCATTTTCTAAAGCCCAAAAAGAATAGTGTGAGAGGAAAAAATCATAATAAAGGGGGAGTAAATTCAATATCTAACATCTTTGGTTTAATCTAATATCGTTACCATAGTTCTAGGACTATATACTATACTTATACTTATCCTTAGGGATATCCCTAGACATACCTTAGAAATATCTCTATGGATCTCACTAACGTTTTCACATCCTAGTTTCCAAAGGTTGACTAAACCCTTCCTCTGATACCAACTGTAGAGACCGGAAGCCTGACGTACATGGACATTACATTAATTTTGCAGAATACTCAGTACATAACAAAAACACAGACACAAGGATAGTAATAGTTTAGTGTCTTTGGAAACTCAGAATATAATCTTCTAATCGTGGTGAATGATTTCAACATCTCCCATAAAGATCTTCTTTTTTTTAAACCTAAATCCTTTCATTTATGTCCTGGGGAAAAGAAAACATAAAAGGGTGAGCTCAAATGCTCAGTAAGGGTAAACAAAAGAAATATCAATTACGTCATATTCATAAGAAGATATCTTTTGGAAATCTTAACCTGCAAAAGAGATCATAATTTCATAAAATGGGATAAATCATAGTAGTGAAATTTAATCCCAATAATCATAACATAAAACATGAAACTTTGTGGCATGCACACATAATCATAGAGAATAATTTCTTATTAGTCATGACTCATTTCCAAGACTATCTTAGAGGACAAAGTCCCTTTCTGTATCGAGTTCACTCCCTGTTTCAGTCCTGTTTCACAGAACCGGTATAACCTACCGTTCCAGCCATGTCTATCTCATGAGATATAAAATCTTTACCCAATTCATTGGAGGGAGATATAGGTCCCACCCATCTCATAATGATACCATTCTTATGTGTTCCACAAAATCATAAATCATACATCATTGCATAACCCATGTAATAAAAATGGGATACTTAAACAACATGACATCATAAAAAAATTCATATAAGATAAAGGGATTCATAAAAATAATTCCATCACAACATAATCAAATCAATGTAATAATAGGGATAGAAACAGAACCCTATATTATCTTAGATGGAAAATAATTTTGATAAAACTCTTGAACTCCATTCTTGAGAAAAATATCCTTTCTTCTTCAAAATCAATTTCTTTTCACAAAACATCTTGCAATTTTAAAAGAAATATATTTTATTGAAAATATTAATGAAATATTTTGGAGGAAGATTCATGAAAATAAGGCTTTATAAAACCGTAAAAATCCATTCGTGCCATTTAAGTTAAAAAAAAACATTCTTCTCGTACTTTTGTCGGAAAAGTCAAAAAGTACCTCGTACAAAAAATGACAAAAGATTCCATTCATATCTTTTACTAGAAACTCACCGAAGGGTAAAATTGGATATAAACTATTGTATAAGGATATAAATATTACATATTGAGGAAACATGTATGTGGATGATAAAATACACCCCAGTAAATACCAAAGTATAAACAATCTCGGATAAAAATGAGATTGTGATATTTTCCCTTACCATAGGTCCGATTTGCTTCGTATGTGTCCGAAACTCCTGTATAATGATTTAAATAATGTCATTGACTTATTCCAGAATCATACTCAATGTTATGATATCATATATGGTTCACTTATGTCTTTGTATTACTCGTTCTTTTGTAAATTCCACGTTAAAGAGCCTTTTGGGTAAAATTGTTTCATTTGTCGTCCGTGTTTTGACTTGTAATTATTCTTATGATTACTTAGATCATGATTACTTAATTACAGAATATAAAACATGATTTATATATAATATATATTCAGAATATACATATATATAATAATTCAGTAAATGGAAAGAAATACACTGTTCATGGAGACGGTAGGCCGTACGTACGCATGAACGCTGTTTTCATTTCCTTATTGAGTTGAATGGAATTAAGTAGATGACATAAATATATATTCACATAAATCCAGTATCCTTATTATTTCATATATTTCATGATTACTTATTATATATACTTTATAATCATTCATGAATGGTTAAAGTGGAGAATGGATCTCATCGCTTCGTGGAGACGGTAGTCCGTACGTACGCACGAGCGATGATATCGTTCTCATGATCGTGGGACTGTATTGGAGTGTATGTATACTATTTCAGAATCAATATCACTTTAAATTAATCATATATAGTTATTATTTACAGCATTATACCCATCCAAGTAAGGTGGTGGTGGAAAATAGATTACACCACGGCATGGAGACGGTATTCCGTACGTACGCACACGTGGTGATTTCATTTTTCCGTTGGATGGATTGAAGGATAATTAGAGTTGTTTCATATTTATAATAACATATCAGTATATAATAAATACTGATATTATTAATTTATCATGAAACAACTAAAGAAGAAGAAGTTGAAGAAGAAAGAAATTGAAAAAGATCGGTAATGGATATTACCTCTTTTTGACGTGCCTTCACTTAACCTCCACTTAAAGAACTATGGATGGTCTTTGAAGAAGACCAGGACCTCTAGGATGATACTAGGGAAGTGGAGAAGAGATTTAGGCAGGGGATGGCCGAGCTTGAATGCTCAAATTGGTGTGAGGAGGAGAGGGAGGAGGTGCCCTTTTATAAGGGAGGAGAGGGGTACCTTAGGAAAATCTCAAAATATTATTTTAAATTAAGGTAAAATTCGGTTTATAATGGTTCAAAAGGGTCTTATTTCGAAGATAAAGTGGGTATAGGTATAAATCCTCTCATCCAATAGGATTTAGACAAGTTTAGGTTATTATGTTAACCTTATCAATTAGATTTAACTCTAAGTTAAATAATTTAACTTTTACCGTATCTTTTTGTTTTCTTACACTATATGGTTAATAAACTTAACAAAACAAGCCAAACGAACGCCAAGTTGTTTATTATTAATATATATATCCTTATCTAAGTCATTTTTCCGATCCTTAGATTTTTAGAAATTAAATAACAATTAATAATATAATATTTGTTTTAAAAACTAATTTATGTCAATTTGGACACTATTTGGTACATGATTTTTATGAAATTCATAACAGAATGATAAGTTTGAACCAAGTTACTTATATCAACAATAACATGTCATATTAACCTATAAAATTAATGTAAGTCATAATAAGTCTCAAATTACATTTATTTGTTCATTTATAACTTCTATTATGTCAATATTTCATTAATAAGACAATTACTGCATCATCTTTGTGTCATAATAAATGATAATTATTTAATCCCTAAAAATTATAAATAAATTCCTATGATGTAGATAAGTGTATTGGATTTCTGGATACTATTAAGGTTCGAAGTTTCATGAAGTTTATCACTAAATTAAAATTATTATACTTATAAGATTTAAGAAAGTGGCATATTGTCACATTCTTTGGTTTTAATAATAATTAAATTATTTTCATGGAAAAAAGTCCATAAAATGAATCTAATTCGACTCTTAGGTTATATGGGTATACTTTTAGCCATACAATAGGATTTTTCCAAGTGTTAGGGTAATTTTATAATATTATATTTACCCTTAATTACCCGATTTACCTTTAACTATAGTAAATAAAATTTACCGTAGTTACTATTCAAAATGCCCAAAAATAAAAAGTAGCTTATTAACATAATTTGGACCCACTGATTCCAAATATGGAATCAATTTTTCCAAATTCAATACACAAATTATGCAGAAATTAAATTAAAATTAATCCCATTGTCGAAAGAAAACGGGTTTTTCTTTAAAACATTGCAAAAGATTGAATTGTTTTAACCTACGAATTCAAGGTAAAATCAATGCTAATGACATAAATTATATTAAATGGTAAAAATATATTCTATTTATACTTTAAAACAATTCAATATTATAATTTAACCACATAATATATTATGATGAAAAAAGTTGTTTTTAATTAAAATATAGCATGTTTTTACTATTCATTAAAATATGAAAGTTATCGGAAAAATATCAAAACTTTATCTAATGTAAATTTTTATATCCTTATTCAAAAGAAGAATTATATTTTTTCAAATTGAACATATAAACATGTCAAAAACTTGATTTAAAGTGGGTGCACCATCAAAAGGCCTCAAAACTTCATTTTTTGAAAAATACTTATTTTACCCGAAACATTTATTTTGTTCTTATACCATGTTCTAGAAAATGTGTAAGATGAATAATAATGTTATAAAATTAAAAATTTAGTTAATACTATTCATAACGGCTAGTTCATAATAATATTATAATAATATATCATTGTTTATTAAAACCCGGTATAACGTACAACACACGCTATCGAGGAAGGTCGTGATTGCGTGTAATGCAAGCCAAGTCAGGGTTGCGTGTTGTGAAAGAATCCTTCATTGTTTCGTATAACAAAATCCAACCATATTTAATTTATACATTTAATATATATATATATATACTCAACGTTTCATAGAATAACTATTATCAAAATTGTGTGTAACATGATCCAAGAATAGTGTTGCGTTTACTACAAGCTAATACGGTGTTGCGTATAGCGCAAGGTAATCTTGGTGTAGAATACAACACAAGACATTAATGAAATTAAAAGAATATTTTTCATAAAATCTTGGGGTGTTACATAATGGAACATCATCCATGGTTTGGAGGTGTACAAAACTCCGGATCCCTTGAAATTAACATTTTCAACTCACTAAAACATTACAACATAACCATAACTTATATGAATCAATCTCTGTAAAATAGTCATACAAGAGGAAATAACTCAACTACCCTTCATGCCAAAATCCTTACAATAGAATATCAACACCCTTAATCTGACATAACCACACAATCTATCATTGATCCCCATGTGTCACTTCAAAACGATTGATGATATTAATGGTTATTCATTCCAAATAATAAAATATGATGAACCACACCAACCTAAAAGTATAACCCTATAAAAACCTGAGTTCCCTATATGTGAGTAGTACATTTTTATTTTAGTACATTTTAAAATCATTAATGGAATGACCCCTATTGTCACTCCATTTTTTATATCCCCCATATTGAATTTTATCACATTACAAAATATTAATGGAATCATTATAACCATGGAATATTCTCTGGAATACAATTAAATAAATATTTCAACAAAAAAATTCCAAGTAATTTTTGATGATAGTAAACTATAATAATCATTACTAAACAAAATATAAAATCCCAAGGAAAAAAATTATTCCTCCACATTAATGATTCATGGAACCCATCATAGTGTAAAATAGTAATGTAATACACCTTCTTTAGATGGTGATATAAGTCAGAAGAATTTCTGATTTCATTACATTAAAATCACGAATAACATGCATCCAAAAACACATAAATAATGAAAAAATTGTTTTAAAATTCTTTCAATCCTATATATTATTTAGGGTATATATTCTTATACAATTGAGAAAAAACATTCTGAATAAGTTGAATACCTCAAATTTTTATAACCAAGGGAGCATTCTTTATAAAACCTAAGGATGATCAGGATAATCATAGGAATATATAATCACATAAGAGACTTGAAGGATTATATTTAAAACATAGATTATGTAAAATGTTTCTCCCTTGAATAATATCCCATTAAAAGATTTATTTTTGGAGGTAGGATTTGGATAATGTTTCTCCATTTTCTTTTAATAAATACCATTATAACCCATTGTAACATCAAAAAATATCCATCTGAATTATAATGTTCAGAAATGTTCTATTTAATTTATTAGGGTAAACCATCTAGTTTATAATTAATTACCACACCCTACCCCCAATTTCCATTCCACATCCACCTCTATCCTACCATTAAATTAGTTTAATTTATTTTGAACCTATAACACCATAATTTATTAAATTAATGACAAATAATTAAGATTTAACACAAAATATTTGATAATGGTTACAAAAAATCCCCATAATTGGTATTTTAATCATCAATGAGATTTAATGAGCCTCATATGTAAGAATTTTCATCCAATTATATTTTACCTCAACCTTTTGTTACTAAGTCTCATATGTTACTATCACACATATATAATAGGAATTAACATACCTCATTATAAGATTCTACGTTGATCAATTATTTATATATTTTTTTCTTGACTGTAACCTTTCTCCTATAGCTCGACATAAACTAATTATATCACTTGATGATTATCATGTATATATATCTTCAGTTATAAAACATTTAATGTATTATCTATAAAATAAAATTTATGATGTGAATAATGTATTCATCCAATTTCTCTAATTATTGATATGATATTAAGCATCCCAAAAAAACTATATACTAAACTCCCACTTATTTCCCATTCATGAGTGGCATAACATAAAAGAAAACTGTGGTTATCATCCTCAAATTCTAAGGGTTATGTTCTATGATAAACATACATATATAGTTTTTTATAAGTATAAAACCACTTATAAATATACTTTATTTGTTATGTAATAATTTTAAGGACACTTTTTGAAATCATGGATGATCCACAGACATCATTCCTACCCAAAGGTGAACGAAAGTCATACCAAATACTGTAACAAAGGGAAAAAAATAAATAGGTGACCAATAATTTTTATTATCATAAAAATATTCTATTCAATAGTGATCATCCAATTATATAAAAAATTTGATAGTTCATGTACATAAAATAACATTTGGAATAAGAGTATCTCCCTCTAATTGACTAACTATTTGTGGTTGATAAGACACCTTCATTTAAATCCTTAGAAAAATATCTAACTAAAACACATAAAAATCCTTCGTATAAAATGTATTATGTAATCTTTAATAAATATCATAGATACCCTATTAGGATTCAATATTTTCCAAACATATATCGTTAATTTATCATCAATATAAGATGAATTATGGATATTAAAATAATGATATGTAATTTCCATGTAATTATTAATAACATATATGCCAAGTAAAGATTTTATATATTAATGAATTATAGTACTAAATTAAATCACATTTAATCCCATTTTTATAATGGCAGAGGAACTACTAGTAACATAGTAGTAGTATTTCAGTGTTTTTCTTTAACTGATTGATAAGTGAAACACCTAGAGACAAGGTTAACAATTTAATACTATAAAAGATTCTATCAAAATAAGCTATGGATATAATGATACATCATTGAGATAATGATATGAATAACCCACTCGAATGATAGGTATTCCCTAAGTATTAATTACCTCATTTTTTATAGAACTAACAACCTACCTAAAACATTGAATAAGGAATCAAAATCCAGAGAAAATCCTGAAATTATTTATTTCCTTCCAGATGTTCCTCAATAATTATGCAATCATTGTAATACATTTTGAATTTTATATCATGTTAAATGATAGATTATTCCAAATAAATATGAAATAGATTTAATCTTTAATGATAAATAGAATCTTCCATATAAGGACATTTCATCAAAGAAATAAACCTCCATTCTTTAATTACATCATTCAATATCTAAGGTTGTACCATTTTGTATGGGAATTTTCAATAATGTTTTCGTTTGTAGGTGTGTTCAAGGACTAAAAATAAATTTATTTAAAGTATCATATCCCATAGATTTTTCCATAAATCAATAATTGATAGAGAGAAAAGATATATTTGTTAGATTTCACGGTCTATGAATCACATGTATCATTCACCAATAATATTGATAAAATAGTATTTTAAATCATCCAATATGATTATTAATTCTGTTTTTGAGTTGGGTATGTATCCTTATGAAGTTAAATTTTCATAAATCCATAGCTACCAAAAAGTTATTTCATATTATATTAAAAAAAGGCATGACTAAGAAGAATCATAATAAACCTTGAATACTTTACATAATTAAGGTAATATCAATGTGGGAGTCATAATAAATATCCTAAATAGCTCATATAATTATTCATTAGACTGATATGACGGTTAAAGAAAAATTCCCATCATTATTAAAGATATTATTGGAGTAGTGATTCTATTTAATCCATTTATAAATAGATTGTATTATTATAAATATCTGAGAAAACACATTATCTCAAAGGAATTACAAGGGACCATCGAAGGAAATACTACAAAAGAAAAATTAGGATGAAATTATATCCCATCTATTGTGACCATAATTCTAATTAATAAAACTTTTCTGGTCATAAAATAAAATTTTTAATGATTTGAATATAAGAAAATCTCTCAATGGTTCTTTAAGAATATTTAAATACTTCTTCCACACTCATCATAAGATATTACATATACTAGGATATCATCCAAATAACCATAAATAAATGAAACTAGAAGATGTTAATATCTCTAATTTGTTGATTAAATAAATATTTTTTTAATAATTTTCGAATATAAATGGAAAAAAAGTCTAATATTATATATAATTACATTTACAATACATATTTTGAATATTCTCTGTTATCACATAGATTTAGTGATACCTAGAATATAGATTAATTAAAAAACATTTATCCACTATTATCTAATAAATAGATTCATCAATTATAGGTATTATATATGGATTATTGAAAATTACTTTATTAAACCTATGATTTTCCCCATAAATTTTTTGAGTTTAATCATTTAACTATAAAATAGACATATACAACCTCAAAGTTAAGTACTATGTCTAATAAAACACCATGAGAATCATTATGTGAATCTTCAATTCCATCATCTAAATGATAAAAATTAGATATGATGAAATAAAAATTAGTTGTGTTTTATCAAATATATTTATAAGTAATTAAATTTATATTTTAGGTGGAATATATACAAGTTTTAAGAGAACACATCTGTAAAAAATTCGACCACATAAAAAAAATTTGGCTTCTCAAATTAAACGATACAATCATTGTAATATATATTTTTCTAGTGAGAGACCCAAAATTACCCTAATATATTCCTACAAAACAAGCTTAAAATTTTTCCCCAGTAAGTGAAAACTAATTTGTAGTGTAATATAATAATGATTTCCTCATTAAAAAGTAGTATGTTTGGTATTAGAACATGATTAACTTTTTCATGACAATAATATCATTGAAATACATTATTAAGAGAGTAACTAAATCCATATATAACAATATTTATCTACCATCATAAAATATGATGAATTTATCTTTTTTACATTTTACTTGATTTTCCATAGGAGTGTAAAATAACATTTATTTTGAAGATAATGATACTTTTAATCAATGAAAATATACAAAATAAACAAATGTAAAAGACTGATAAGATCCTATATCAAATAAAATATAATCTAAATAATTTTATATTATTATAATACTAATAAATATAAACATAACCTATTTATCCTTAATGACATATCCCCAAATCACAAAAATCATTGTTATCATCCTCCAACAAGAACTATTGTAGAGAACCTTTCTTAAATGGACATTGTTCTCAATAAAACATGTATAATTTTTTATGTTAACTATGCTTGTAGACATGTATTTAGTTAAGGGAAAATGTGATATAACATACCCTATTAAACTACACTAATTAATTTTGACTTTATGTTTCCCAAAATATTGTGGAAGTAAAAAAATTATTATAATTTCCCTGGAAAAATATTTCGTAACCCATCTCTTCCCACTCTACATTATAACACTATAAAATCCCATATATTTAAACTCATGATCATTATTTTCTTCCATTATAAGTTTCTACAAATTCCAAGAACAATTTCTAGTATAAATGTTTCCACTCATTCCCCTTGATGATATGATATTTTAGTTTTTTTTAAATTGAATTAAGTAATTAAGTATTTTCATCCACTTCTGGTTTTAAAATATTACCACTAATAGTTAAAGGAAAATTAAAAATTATAGGTTCCCATCATGGAAAAATAAATCATATTGTATATAATAATATTGAATGTAATTATACGATATTTAGATCCACTATACATTTAGATTGAAGGTAATTCTCATTTAATACATCTTTTACAGATATACTGGTCCTAGAGTAATCATATTCTAAAATTATGTATTGAATCACATTATATTCTATTAATAAGAAACAAATTTATAGTATGAGGGAAATCATTAAATTTAGTTCATAACCCTACCCTCTCTTATATACATACATTAAAGAAGTAATTTCATACTTTAAATGAAAATTTAAAATCTATTTAAAACATATATTAAATATTATATTCAAAGACCAATGTAAGAATAAAAAAACTTGAGTTTCTAAATAAAAATTTTGATGTACTGATTAATTATACCGTCATCATCACTAATAAATAAAAAACATGAATCTATGTATTATTGTGTTAGGGTTTTGATAATATAAATTTCTAATTGATTCCATCAAATAGGTATAAAATAACATGTAATAATACTATATTCCATGCCACTATACTTCTGTCTACCTATAAATACATTTACATGATGAGTGAGTATAAAAAATAATGGTCCTTGTTCCAAAAATGAACCAAGTAGTCCAAGGTTAACCCAGACTTCCTATGGTAACACATGATTCTATAATAATTATTCTATACTGATAAATATATAGATCATTTCCATATTTTAGATAGTTATTTTTACCTACCTATATCAATTTTCACAACCTAAAGTGGTCCGTGATTAAAAATATTATTGATCAAAGTCAAATCAACAATAGACTTGACTCAAATTACCACAAAACCTTATTCACACTTCCTATTCATCAATGGTGGGAATAACTTCCATGAGATAAGAAAATTCCTATTTCAGAAGAATTTTAACATATATGTTAATTTAGAAAAACATGGAATCATTTTACCACAAAACCTATATAAACATTTTGTGCATTGAATATCACACAATTAAATGTTAATGAAATTGATATAAGAACTAAATTTTCATAATATTTGGACAACAAATTAGTATTAAAATATAACATAAATCTATTTTTATGCATTAAAAAAAACGAAAAATAGGCATTACTATCAATAACAATATAAGACTGAACATAATTCACATACACATCGTCTTAAAGAACAATGGAAAAAACCACATGGTTCTAGGTGAAGTTCCAAATATGAGATATATTATAATGTAATCATATGAATTTCATATGATATATTTTCCCAATTTTCCACCTAAAACCCTAAAAAATTACCTCTCTCATTTGAATTTTAACTACTTGAATCACTATAATCTTGTACATTTCCATTTTAAAGATAATGAAATGTAGTATCATCATGTATCCTAAATGAGAACATTTAGTGTCAGATTACAAAGTACCTTGTAGGGATAAAACCCATAACCAATTCCAAACTTACATAAAATAGGGTTCTTTTCGTAGTAGATTAATTAAAGCAATAATGTCCATATAAAAAGTAATAAATAATTTATATCATATAATATCATTATAATAAATAAAATTACCAAGAATTGTTAGTTACTATATACTCAATGAGACACCAATGAACCAACCTATTACTACATCAATCCATGCTTTAGATCCAAACCAAATAGACTATACATTAGAGAATATCTATTTATATTGATGAAAGATACTAGTTGTCATCTATATCTAGAGTATATAAAACAAATTTAGAAAACAATTTCAGGAATATCAATACCCCTTCTATAAAAAAATATATTTCAAAACCACTGTATGGGAACCTCAATTCCATTTTCTAAATGTTAGGGTCTACCATGAAACCTTTCCCATTATTTTTGTGTGTGTTTGTTTCTATACACATATAAATATAATAGGTATTTGATGTACACATTAGTTTTCATAACATGTATAACAATGCCCAACTATTGTTGCTTCATCAAGAGCCTATGATTTTTTTAAAATTATATAATAATATAACATATTAAACTTTATAACGTTAGTTTGAATATATTTAAGAAAGTAATTGATCATACTTGTCATGATTTTATTTTTTATGTAAAAAATTTATTTTCATAATCTTCATAAATAGTTACATAGTCTCATTCTAAATTGTAAAATATAATAAAAATAATAATAATATAACACATGAATTGAAAGAAATTAATTAAAATCCCTATCATGTAACAATACATACCATAATTAAATCAATTTTATATTTTTTTTCTAGAAAAAATATTTTATATATATGAAAGAATGTTTTTAGTTTTATTCTCATTCATCCCCATGTTAATAGTATAATAGTAGGAGTGTAAAAAAAGGACCCCCCAAAAAAATTATGTTTTACAAAATACCTATTAACATTTAGAACTTTTTGTAACGCCCCGACCACAGTTACCCAGAGTCGGTGCATTATTACATAACATTGGTATGATCACAAGAAAGATCAACTCTCGAAATACTGATTGGTTTAGTAGCCTTGGAAACACTAGATATAGTCATACGTCTTACATTACATCATAAGGTAAAAAAACTAAAACAACATCTTGTCTTCATATCCCCTCATACTATCCTTGCTGGTCATTCATAAATTACTTCTTCTCATCCTGGAAAAAATAAAACACTGTAAGGGGTGAGCTCAGATGCTCAGTAAGGATAACAATATAGCAGAAGATTTCATAGATAAGCATAAACACTTAAAGCAATTTATAACTACAAAAAGCCTTTAAAACTTGAACTTCAACATAATATGGCAAAGATAAAATTAAATAATTCCATTTACTTACTCACATGGATATTCTACTAGTCGAACAATCACATGCAATATCAATAACCACTTTCATAATGATGGAATGCATAATTCCAGACTGTCATAACCACATAGACAATGCCTCGTTCCAAGACTACAAATAAGATTTTGTCAAGGCCTTGTTCCAAGACACTATTTTGTCTAATGAGACCTACCGATGCATCGAGGAGCTATAGCAGGCTACACCCGTCACTTATTAAGTCCAATTCATTCCTCATATGAAAATTTTGAAACATAACATAAACATTCGTATTAAAACTAGCATATGAAATGTAAATACTTTAACCACAAACCATGAATGGTATAAAAATAGCACATCCACAGTCAAACATAACTCATTCGATAGAATATAGAAGATTTTATTTTATCTAAGTAACCTCAATAAAGAATAATGAAGGATATTGACATAGATGAAAATAATCATCAAAACTATTTGAGATAAATATCCCCCTTTTTCTTGAAATCATTTAAAAGGCACACTATTTGTCAAGAAGCCATTTAAAAATAGATATTTGAATCAAAGTGTCCCATACCACATTGAAACTTTTTAAAAGGAGTTTTAATTTTAAAACTTTAATGTCCATATAAATAAATCCTTAAAACCATTTTTAAAACATGGACATTAATGAGAAAGATTTAGATGAATAAGTCTTTAAAAAATTTAAAAAAAGTATTTTAGTTAGATATTTTAACCAAAAGAGAGACACTTCAATACAAATAATTGATGTAATCAAAACATTGTAATATAATGAGAATAAATGGATTCATGATATACTATGTCAAAGTACATTATAAACACCACAAAAAAGTGGTTTGGTGTATAACAACAAAGAGGTCTCAATGGAATTTAAATTGAGATGAAATCTCTCATAAAGGTTGTATCCTTAGGTTAAGGATAAATCAACGACATAATTATGTGTGACAAATATAAATACACTAAATATGATTGGATATTCAGTGTATAACAATCAAAGGACATTCACACATAATCTTGTAAAAATAACACGAATGAATTGCATGTTTAACTCAACAAATTGAGAATGAGTTAAAATTATTGTTTTCAAATTCATATCGATGACTTGAGAAATTATCAACGGAGTGATTATGTGTATCAATAGTATATCCACAGGAAGAGGAGTGGAAATTATGACATAATCAAATGAATAGTTATTCCACACATAATCTTGGAGTAATATAATCAATGAAATATGCGTAAAGCCAAATGAGTGGAAATTGAAATTTCAAATTCCCTTATCGATTAGGTAACTTATGAAACATAAACCCATGAAAGAAGGATCATACAATGATGATGTAAATACCCATAAATTGAAGTATAATACACAATGAATACAATTATGGTTAGTACACATACACCACATGCAATAAATAAGTGGTGAACAATGGAATTCTCACGAAATTAAGAGTGAGATAAGAAACCCCTTACCATGTAATTTTCCTTGGTTGGGGGTAGTTTAACATCCTATATAATGTTGAAATAATTGTTATTAAATTATTCATGAATCATATACATTAATATGATTTCATATACGATCTTTTAACATTTCTTTGTTAATAATATCTTAGAATTATTGTCGTTTTGGGTGTTAACTTACTCGTTTTATTTTATATGTTTTGTTACGTAAGCCATTTTTGTCATGGATAGGTTGTGTCTTATTCATATCCATAATGATATCAAATTCTTAAACATTATTTTTAAATCATCAAATGATAATTATACTTGAATGGATATGATGGAGAATGAATCTCATCACGTTCGTGGAGACGGTAGTCCATACGTACGCACGAGCGACAATATCATTCTTTTGATATTAAAATAAGATATAATTGGATATTATATCATATACACATAATCATTATCATTTTGTATTTATTATATTCATGAGTTACACATCATTATTATACCCATCCAAATAATAATATATTGAATAACAATTACACCACGACGTGGAGACGGTAAGTCGTACGTACGCACGTATGGTAACATGTTATTCAAAGGGTGGATAGAATAATGAATATGGTTGTAACATATTTATAATAACATCACAGTATATATAAGATACTGGATTTATTATTTTAGAATAGTAATAACAAAGAAAAAAGAAGTGGAAGAAGAAAGGAACTTGAAAAGGGGTGGTAAAACATTACCTCTTCTTCGGTTTCTTCCTTTTGATTTGATCAAAAGGGCTCCTTAGGTTGTCTTTATGATCAAACTAATGCCTCTAGGTTGTATTTAGGGAAGTTGAGAGAGTAATTTGGCAGGTTTTTGCCAAAACAAAAGGCTTTTAAGGTGTGAAGAAATGAGAAGGAGGAGTGCCCTTTTTAAGAGGGGTGAGGGGCACCTTTGGAAAAGCTAGACATATTAATTTATAATAAATTAATATTCGGTTTATAATGGCTCCAAAGTTTATTATTTAAAGGTTAAGGTGAGGATAGGTCTAAATACATTCATCCAATAGAATTTAGACAGGTCTGGGTCATTATATTAACCTTATTATTTAGTTTTAACTCTTAGTTAATTAGTTTGACATTTACCATGTCACTTTGTATTTTTATATTATATAGTTAATAAACTTACTATATACATCCAAGAGTCACCCAAGTAGTCCATTAATGATACACCTATCATGATATAAGTCTATTGGACGACCCTTACATTTTTATGAATTTAATATCAATTAATAATATAATATTGTTTTTAAAAATCTTTTATGTCAATTTTGACACTATTCAATAGTTGATTTTTTGTGATACTCATAACAGAATTATTACTTCTAAAAAAGTTAATTAAATCATTACTTACATGTCATATTAACCTAAAAAATTAGTGTAATTAATTAAAAGTCTTAAATTATATTTATTTGGGTATTTATAATATCAATTATTTTAATTCTTCACTATTATGGTAATTACTACATCATCATTGTGTCATAAATATATTAAATTATTTTATCTCTAAAAATTATAAATAAAATATCATTATGTAGGAAATCTTATTATCCTTTTAATGAATATTTACAATCGAATTTATATTATGTATAACCCTATATTAAAAATGTTTTAGTAAAAAAATGTTGATTTTAACTCTTTTAACTCTTCTTTGAATTAAATAATAATAAATGTCCTAATCTAATCCAAGTGGACCTAAATGATAATATTTTATTCCTAAGGTTGTTTTTGGTCGAGATAAACTTGTCCAATATAATTAGGACATGTTTTAGGGTAATATTAATATCATTGTTACCCTTAATTACCCTATTTACTTTTAATCGTGGTAAATAAAAGTAAAAAAGTTACTATTCACCAAAAATTATTTTCATCTCATTGAGCCGAATTTTACTTATTGATATTAACCGTGTCTCTGGGATTTTCGAAATTCCATTCACAGAAGTGGTAAAATTATGTTTTATGAAAAATTCAGTTTTTTTAACTACCACTTAGTAGTTTCACTATTCATCAAAAATTGATGTTTTTCAGAACAATGCCAAAATTTCACCCTAAGCTATAATTGATATTCCGAATTCAAAAATGATGTCTATTTTACAAAATTCTAAACATATAAGATGCATTGTTTAATTTTATAATTAATTCCCGCTATCACAACAAATAACGTGTTTTTAAGAAACAATATATATCAAAAGATTGACAATTGTTTAGGTCCAATTTCAAAGTAAAATTAATTCTATGAACGCCATTGGATAAAATGGTAAAAATATATTATTATTATACTTTAAAACCACTCAATAATTTAATTTATCACTATAAATTATTTTGATTTAAAAATATGTTTTTAATTAAAATTTAGTAATTTTCACTATTCATCAAAATATAAGTGTTATCCGAAAAGTTCCAAAATTTCACCCTAGGATAAATTCGATATTCAGAATCCAAAAATGAAGTCCATTTTGAGAGATATAATTTATAAAATTTCAAAAAGTAGGTATTACTATTCATAACGGCTAGTTTGATTGGTTGTGGTGTGTTAGAATCTCGAAGTTGTCTACAATGCACGCCATTGCATGATTCGAAGGGAAACGTACCGTGGAAGCTTGGGGTGTTAAACTTTTCACCCAAACTACTTTTATTTATGGAATATATCTTTAATAAAAATTTATATATATGTTTATTACTTTTGTAGGAGATACAACTAAGAATAATAAATGACAATTATATGTTATAATCACTAATGAAAATATTTGACTACCCTATGAATGAATAATAACTAAAGGAAATGAAAAATCATTAAACCTAGAGAAAAAAATTTATTTATTATTTTAATTTAATTAAAAAATAGTTAAGAAAATATGAATAAGATGACAACATCGCATCCACTTTATAAAAAAATCACTCATTTTGAAACATTTTTATATTATAAACTATCCTAGGATGAAGTATTCACTAGGGACATGTGAGGGATGAGTGTAAACTATTTTAAAAAAATTGACATGGGTTCCTGGAATGAATTCACAAGTATAAATATATATTAGTGTTTAAAATTTGGGAAAATAACAAATTTCTCCATTTACAAAAATGTGAAATTAACCAACAAGGGAGTTGACTCATATCCCCTAGATATTCAGTGGAAAAATATATTCCACTAGATTCTTGGAGATAAGACACTATGTTTCAGATTCCTTAAAATAATATTTTTTCTCATTCTATCTACATCCTCCTCCTCTAACCATTATCCACTTCCATTCTAACATCCTTTAAACATCTTCCTCTATAATTTTAAAAAAATAATTTTAAAATTTCAAATAGTGTACTAAAATGTTGAATAGGAATACCTAAAATAGTGTGATTTTATCTCTAAATCCTAGATTAAGAATCATTAAATGATTATGGATAGAATTTAAATTATTCTGATTGAAAATTACACCATTCAAATGATATTGAGTATGAGTGAAAAATTTAATGTAAGAAAAAAACAAGTGATCATTATTATTATGGAAAACATGAATGATCTATGTCTAATGGAATAAAAGTCAGATAATTAATTTCATAAAATGTCGGATTGAGTAACCATGAATATTAGTATATGTTCTTTTAGAATAGATACCCAAGCTTAACATACATTTGTATTAAAAAAAATTATGAATAGCCAACATATTACAAATGTGCATGTTTGAAGACCATAACAATATAGAATCTTTGGAAACATTTATGAAAATATTCAAATATGGTTAATGATCTTTAATTTCTCCTTTAAAGATCATACCATCTAGATCTTATACATAAAACATTCCTTTGTAACAAGGGGAAAGGAAAAATAATAAAGGGGTGAGATCGAATTCTCAGTATGGGTAGATAAGTGAAATGTATAGTCATAACATGATCATAAATGTATGATAGAATGATAATAACATTTTAAGATCATACCATATATATCAAGGATCATAATCATGAGACAAGGAATAAGTGTTGGTAGTACATAAGACCTAAATCATAAGAAAATTATGAGAATAATCCATAGAAGAATACAATATGAATAAGGCGTGGAATTGTTTCATACACATCAATGTATAACATCATCAACATATCTATGAGGAAACATGTTCACACGTCATGTTAATGACTTTGAATAAGTCCCTCTCGTATACTTATGGACATTCATCTAGGTCCACACATAAGGTTGTGAACATGATATCTGATTCACACATAACATTTTTTACATGTAATCAGGTTCACACAAAAACATATGGACATGAAAAAAGGTCCATGCATAACATTGTGAAAATGTAATCAGGTTCACACATAACATTATGATCACATAATGAGTTTAACTCATAACATTGTGAACATGTAATTAGGATCATGCATAAACTTATGGACATGAAACCAAGTCCAGGCATAACATTGTTAACATGAAATCGGGTTCATGCATAACATTAATAAACATGATTTTTCCATCATTATCGAATGCATTAGAAGGATATATAGGCCTCATCTATATCATAATAAAATATTCCATACATGTTCCACAAGATAATTAAAACACTTATCATATAATTACCCATAAAATTTATGTGTTTTATAAACATCATATCACAACCCATGAAATGAAATTGGTATCATTAAAATTTAATCACCCCATATCCTCTAGAAAAGATATAGGTTTCATAGTAATTTCATCAAATTAAAAACAATGAAAATAACCATGTGTGAAAATCATATAGCTCGTGGAATTAAAATATGTGTCACAAGCATCATTCCATCATTAATTAAACCATTAATGAAAGGATATGAATGTAACCTTTGAATAATTTTAAATAAGGGAATGGGTAAAATCAACATATTCCATACTATATTTAAAATTAAATGGAATGATATTTTGAAAACATTTCTTGACAAAAATATAATATCTTCTTTGAAATACCTTTTTTTAAATACCATTAGAAAAACCTTTTATTCTCAAATGAAATTAAATCATATAATGGATTTATATAATTTTGGAAATAATTTATCTTGAAAAAATATAAAATAATTTAAAAAAACATTTTCAAAACCATTTCTATGAAGTTAATTTGAATACTTATAATGCATTCCTTGAAAATGTTTTGAAAATTATTTTCCTTGAGAAATTGTAAAAGATGATTTAAAACTTTTTGAAACCCATTTCTTCAAAATTACATTAAAACCATATAAATAATGTTTGAAAATGTTTTAAAGAAAATTATTTAAAATACATTGAATAATAATAAAAAATTCTTGAAAATATTTTTAAATCCTGGTTAGGAATTATAGTTTTGAAGGAAAATTGATTTCCATTCAAAGAGAGAGAAATGTTGGGGTTTCATAAAAAAACATTTTGACCTATATTGTGTACCGAATTGGAGAAAAATGGCACCTATACATGAATAAATATTTAATAACCATATGAGAATAAACATTATTACTTTTTAAGAGATATGGATCAAAATATGTAATCAGAGGAATCATATTCATACATAATCTCGAACAGTGATGATATTTTCTTCAATAAACTCTTAATACATGGTAACTTTTAACCATAATCCCAATGTAATAAAATGAAATTATATGAATTATAAAATGAAATTAATAAAACTATATTCAAGATATGAAATTTTAATGTCAATAAGTACATGTTATGGAAAAATATAGGTGTGTAACATAACATGTGTTTCAAAGAACGAAAATTGAGACAAAATAATTTTACCAAATTAATAACTTTTGAAACATAGTCCCAATGAAAGGAAGATAATAAAATGGATATATAAATACCACTGTGATTATGAATAAAAAACATAAAATACATCCATGGATAATATACAAACCATAAAAAAGGAATGGAAGGTGAATAAAGTAAGTATCTTGTGAAAATAAAAAGATAGATGAAATATTGTTACATTGTGTCTTGAATCTCATGGCACTCATTAAAGCCAAATTTATAGGAAATATAAAGTTATTATAAATCTTTTAAAGAACCATATTATTAAATCTAGTACCAAATGTTTTTTTATTATTACATTATATTACCTATTTCTTAATGATCACATGTTAATGTTGCGATTACGGTAATATTCACTTTGATCTTCGCATGTGTCTTAATTTTTCTTCTCTATGGTCTTTATACTTATATAATGATTTCATGAATGTAAATAATTATATAAATATCATTTATATTCTGCATTTCTGTATTATAATAACATATAAAATATAGAAGTTTGAAATGGAATACATCGTTCATGGAGATGGTAAGTCATACGTACAAAAGAACGTTGTTTCCATTTTTATTATTGTATTGTAGGAAATAAGGTAAATGTAATATGTTAATAAAAATATATATCATTGTTTAAGAAGAATTATTATATCATATATATCATATAAGTTCACCAAAACCATCAATAATTCATTCCATGTAGTGTATGAATGAATCAAATCACTTTGAGTGGGTGGTAGTACATACTTTCTCAAACAAAATTATCATATTAACTAAAAATGGAAAGTATATGTATATATATATGTATTGTAAAGGAAATAAAGTGATAAAATAAATAATAAATACAATATGTAACTTATATAAATAGATTTTCCATCATAATTTTATCCATGAGAGTTGGTATGTAAAAATGAATAATCATTGTTTAATTAGGAAGTAGTTCATCACACACATAAACAATATGTTCATTACCCATTTGTTAAAGGTCTGTGTAATTGTATTTAAAAACATTATAATTATAAAAATCATAGTATATTTATGATATTGGTGTTTTTATACAATCATGGAATAATGATATTTGAGGAGGTGTATAAATAAAATAAATGAATGGAGTTTGGGAGAAGTCATTACCTCTTAATCGGGTAAATCATATTGGTTTGTGCCAAAAGGATTATTTGGATTGATTTATGAAAATGAAAAATCTTATAAGATAATTTAATGGATTTTTATACGTTTATTCTGAATATATTTTCCAAACATAAGTGGTTTTATTGGTTTCAAGAATATAGATAGGTGGTGTCCTTTTTTAGGGAATGGAATGGAGACACTTGGCATTTTTTATAACAAGTTAGGTGTACAATGGTTTTACCCTAAAGAAGTAATAAAAAAACCAACCAAACTAAATAATATAAAGTTAATGACAGATAAATATCAATAAAATTAGTATTGGACATGTTTTTGGTCTTTTTGGGTCTTAAATATATGGTTTAGTACGTTGTCAACCAAATTTTTCACTCAATCATTGTAAAAAATTATAATTAACTTAACTAATATTTTTTACTAGAAATCAAGTTTGAAAACATTTGGCATTATAAATTATTATAATTCCAAATATAGAATTAATTTTCTCAAAATTTTAATCATATAAGTGTAAGAAATTAATCTTAAAATGACCCCACTGATAGGATGACAATGCAGGTTTTCAATGTAAAAACAAGAAATCATTGGTATGTTTTCATACCTAATTTCAATGTGAAATTCAATGAAATGACAAATATTGGATTAATATTTAAATGTTTTCTCAAATCAAACATTAAAATCTGTTAAAAATATAATTTATCCTTATAAATTAATTAGATGAAAAATTAGGTTTGAAATAAAAATCTATATTTTTAACTACTCATTAAAAAATGAAAGCTTACAGAAAAATATAAACAATTTATCCAAATAGATATTTTATGATTATATTTATGAGATTTAGTTTATTTTTAAATATTAAATCTATTAATCACAAAAAATTAAATTTGTAATGGGATCACCAGTAAATGACAGATATAATACCTTTATAAAAATATAAGTTTTTCTAAATAAATTTTTTTTATTATTATCTTAAATCTAAAACCACTATCATAAAATTATCCAAAATAATCATTTTAATATAAAAATATAAATTTTGTTTATATAATTAAATATTTTTAATTAATTTAACTTATTAACATAAATCATCATTTAACATAAAATAAAATTTTATAAAATCAGTCTCTTTATATTCATTTGGTTTCTATATTATCTTCTTATTATCATGTAACCAAATAATTAAAATACATATATTCATATGTTAGTTAAAAATAAAATATTAAATTTAATTTCCATTTTATATACTATTAAATAATAAAACATGAATATTTAATTATTGTTCGTTAACACTATGTCTTGCGTGTTTTGTAAACAATTGAGGAAAGTCAGTATTTTAGCGACTCAGGTTTTGGCCATCAAAGGTTGGAATATTCCTACAAAAAATTCCAGAGCTAGGCGTGAAGACGGCGTGCGATTCTGAGGCCCAGTGTTCCTGAAATTATTTTTATAAGAATATTAAGTATTTTTATACTATGCCTGTGTCAGGGGTGTGATATCTCCTAAACAGTAGCTCAGAACGGGAATCTGAGGGCACGGTTGCGTCTAGAACGTGTCGTTTATCCTAGATCGGCTTCTTGGTATTGTTTTTACTTCTTATCCATGGGAGGAGATCCCCTATCGAGCTGGTTAACCCCGTAGGGTTTGTGGCATCATCGGGATTATGACCCCCTACGTAGTGGGCCGTGCTCAGTAGGGTTGTGGCATTGTCAGGTATATGATCCCATACTGAGCATGAAAATTATAGTAGGGTTGCGGTATCGTTGGTTATACGATCTCCTACTCAGCGTGTGGTTTCGGTAGGGTTGGTGAATCGTCGGTTCGATCACCTACATCACGAGTTATACAAGATAGGGTTCCGGTATCATCGTGACCACCTTTATGCGGGTGACGATCCTCTATCTGTGTGACGTGTTTCTGTCTAATTCCATATCGGGTTGGGGTATCCACTAACAGATTCTGTGAGTGATTCCCTATCTGTGAGATCTACGAATGCCTGATCGTGTTGTAGTATCCCCCAGCAGACCCTGGTAGTGATCCCCTATCTATGAGAACTGCGTATACCGGTGTGGGTTTTAGTATCCCCTTGCGGACCCCAGCAGTGATCCCCTATCCGAGGAGTTTGGTGTTTATGTTGTTTCAATGAGGTTTCCTCATTGATGATATTCGATGAGCGTGATCTCTAGGGTGAGCGACTGAGATTTTTGTGTGGTACCCGATGGAGTGTATCTCTCGGACAAGTGTCATCTGGGATGGCAGTGATCATGGAGTGTGCTCTTCTGGTTGTGAACCGTTTCTTGTGACGAGGTTGGTACCACATGTGGCTTAGTGCGTGAGATGAGTATATCTGGATTATTCAAGGTGTATGTATGGGCATACACCTGAGCTGAACTAACTAGTTGTGTTTAGCTAAGGATGGTCATTAGATGGAGTTTCTCTCTCGTCTGTGTTCTCTCTGGCTGGGATGAGTGGACTGTTGCCTTTCAGTTTCTATATTTTTTTGAGTTTTTGGGGTGCCTACTGAGTATTGTTATACTCACCCCTGCATGGGTTTTTCTCGCACATGTTTGTGTCTTGTGCAGACCACAGACCTTTCGATGGTGTCCCAGGAGGACCCAGAGCAGGCAGAGCTTAGTGAGCAGCTTTGACTGGGGTGTTTACCGGAGTTGTGCCGAGGAGCTTACCGGTAGGTGTTTTGGTAGTGTTTTCCCTCCTTCTGAGCAGGTTGGACACTTTGTAGTTTTCTTTTGGTGGGCCCTGTTTTTCCATTTTGTACTTCTGTTGCACAGTGGTTTGGGATAGATTTATGCATGCATTTTCTTTTCAGTTTTATATATCTCTGCACTATTTCATGGAGGTGTATGTGGGTGCGTGTGTATAGGTACCTTAGGATAATGCCTCCCTTGTGTGTGATATCCTACTCGGCGCTAGACGCCAGCCCCTGGACTATTGGAGGCGGGCTTGGGGAGTCACGGCTTGAGCCCCGTTGGGTCAGGTCGTGACAGAGGGGTATCAGTGGAATTTCCACCTTTGGGATTCTATAGGAGGTTCCACCTTTGGGATCTCAGAGCATAGTTGGTCTAGCTGTGAGTTTGGTTTGAGTTTCATAGCGGCAATGTTATGATGTTTCGAGCTTGGATTTCAAGCCAGAAACTCCAGTATCGGTGCAACAGCCGACATATCCATACAGCAGGACATTGATAACATGCGTTTCGACTCGGGATGTTTGGACACAAGTCGCAGGGACATAATGGTACTTGCATCATATATGACTGGGTTTTTGGGTTTCATTTGTTCTCCATGAGTCAGCTCACCAGATATACTCTTTGATTGTGGTGTGTCTTGAATGTATTTCAGGATGCCTCCATGACGTCAACATGGGAGGGCTCCGCAATAGGATTGTGGTGACGATCTGCCCTGTGTAGAGGCTGAGGACCAGGACAGAGGTTTTGAGGCTGGACCTCTAAGTGGTTCACCAGTTGAGCCAACACCTGTCGAGAAGCTGGTTGTGCCGGTAGTGGAGGATGAGGTTGCGCGCAGGCTAAGTGTACTGCATAAGTTCTAGAGGCAGTGACCCTTGAGGTTTTTGGGGTGATCCAGACCCCGAGGAAGCTGATGACCAGCTTGAATCATTCAATCGAGTTTTCCACCTACTGAGGACACCTCCAGATAAGATGGTGGTTCTAGCGGCGAGCCTTCGGCATCGTTTGGCCAGATGAGGGTGGGGTTTGGTGATGCATTACCACTATGAGGAGACGCTCATGTGGGTAGAGTTTTAGTGGATCTTCATGAAATAGTTCTCTCCAATGGCGCTGAGGTCAGCGCAGATCCAGGAGCTTTTGCATCTTCGATAGGAGGAAATGACTATGTCGGAGTACTCAACGAGGTGTACAGACCTGTCACGATACTCCCAAGATATGTTTTGAGACCCATTCTTTAGGGCTTAGACATTCGATCAGGGCCTACACAGGGATATCCGGGCAGGTTTGGTTTACTTTTGTTTGCACACCTATGCTGGAGTGCTAAAGAGAGCATTGGCGGTGGAGAGCTTTCACGCAGAGCAGATCCCGCCTGTTAGTGCTGGGCACGCGAGAGCTGAGACTTCATCAGACGGATCAGCATCTGGTAGTCAGCGGAAGGCACAAGGATCTGGATGTGGGTGACTTTTCAGAAGGCGACTCCAGGGTGGAGGATCTAAGGCTCTGGGCTCACTGGGCTTGCATGCCAGTTTTGGTCAGCCGCAGGAGAGATGATGTTATGCCTGCGACGGTCGACGACATCTTGCTAGATATTGTCCGACACGTCGGGCTGCGGAGAGGGAGTCGGTCGACAGACCACCTTGGCAGAGGGAGCATCTCGAGCGAGGAGGTCTGAAGTGTGGCAGACATGGAAATAGAGCTGGTACAATAGGAGGAGGTGGTATGCAGTGTCAATTGCCACCACCCCCACCCCCAGGTGGTCCATTCCAAGATTAGGGAGCTCGTAGAAGAGGGTGAGGACAACTGCATCCCTTAGAGGCAGTTGACCCAGAGGCTCCACGGATGGATAGAGGTATGCCTTGTGTCCTTTCTACTTTCTGAATTAGTTTGATAAACACTGTTTAGCGGAACTCATTCCTTTTCTTTTCTTGCTCGAGGTTTGTTCAGGGTGTTGGTATGACCCAAAATGAGTTTTTTCGGTGTTCTTTGAAGGCGTGAGGAAGTAGGATCCTTCCCCCACCAAGATGCGTTTTTGCGACGCAATCAAATCAGTGTGGTCAAGTCAGTGTCACCCAAATTTGATAGTGTTGAGGTGTGGTGGATGATTCCCTCTGACTTATGTGTTCGGGAAGGGGTGTTTGTTGGTGAACATGCTAGCATGGGAGACCCAGTTGTGAGTCCAATTACTTTCCTTGTGCATATGGATTTTCTGGGACAAAAATTTCTAGGGGGGATGTAGAGACTCTGGTTTTTGCCGTAAGACTTTGGAATATTCCTACGAGTAATTCTAGAGCTAGGTGCGAATACGGCTTGCGATTCCGAGGCCCGGTGTGCCCAGAATCAATTTTATAAGAAGATTGAGTATTTTTATACTATGCACGTGGCTGGGGTGTGATATCTCCTAAACTATGGCCCCAAACCTGAATATGAGTGCATGGTTGTGTCCAAAATGTTTCTTTTACCCTAGGCAGGATGTAAACTTTGCTGGCATGAGCCTACTGTGAGAAAATCCACCAGGGGCATTTTAGTAAAGAAATGGAAAAGTTTATTTATGAGCGTCAACTCGAATAACATCTGAATGGAGTCTCAGAATGACAATCTGAGTCTGTTGTTGCATTCAGAACGTCGTGTTTACCCTAATGGGTATGTTACCTTCGTCTGCATCAGGCATCAGGAAGAGGCGAGTCGAGAGCCGAAGATGGGAGATATTTTATTTTAAAAAATAATAAATATATCTTGCCCCCCTTTTGGAAGTGTGGTGCATAGAGGAGGGAATTCACCTCCCTTCTCCTCCTCCTCCCCTTCCGACGAAGAATCACCGAACCGAATTGCACGATCAAGGTGCCGTCGAGCTTAGATTTCGATGGCGGACGCTCCAACATTGTGCAACAGAATCTTTGGAGTGCGGATCTAAGTCAGAACGTCGGCGTTTCACCCGAAAGAAAGGAGGTTTGAGTTTTGTTTCCCTGATCCCATTTTTGCTGCGAATTACTTCATTGTTTTGTCATAGAAATGAAGATAGAGTCCCCGAGGGTCTCGCATGTACCTTTATATCGAAAAACAGACCACAGGGGTGGTCCCGGCGGTCTGCAGAAGCCTCGCCGACGCGGCACCAGCGCCAGTGAGGGGTGGCAGGCCACAGCGTGCCGGCAGAGTGAGGCAGAAGCAGCCTCCTGAGGTGTGGCGGCATACCACTTAGTGCGGCGGAGGCTGCGTTCTTGTGGTCGGGCTGGGTCGCAGCGCGGCGGAGGGCCCCCGACCAGCTCGGGCCGGCGGCGGCGGCGACCGGGTGGGCTAGTTCAGGCTGGTTCGGTCCCTTTTTATCATAGGGGGGGTTTTAAAACCCCTATTTCTTGCAATCCAGGGGTCATATTCATGTGATATTTGCGGTGACGTGACCCTGTGGACAAGGAGAACCTTTCGGTGTGGGTTCTGGAGTTTTATGTTTCGAGATCGTGGCTCGGGAGCTTGAAACGTCGAATAAAATAATGATATTTTATTCTTATTCAACATCTGGCCATTTTCTCTTCTACCCGGAGTGTCCGATTGATGTTCCGTCAGTGGTGTTGAAGCCTTGATGGTACGACAGACTTTACCTGTTGGTTTTCAAGTGTTGTGGTTGAGTTCGGGGTGCGAGCCCCACGAGGCTGGGTTTTGGAGTTTGCGGAGAAACACAAATTCCCCATCAGGAGTACGATTTTGGTGGATGATTAGTAAAACCTGAGTGTCTTTTCAAGAGGATCACAATGGTACAATCCATTCGATGAGTATCGGGATCAAGGCGTGGGCCCCACCCAAGCTGGCTATGGTGAATTGTGTCTTTTTCACCAGTTGTTTGTTTCGGACGAATGAGTAGTCGATCTCATCTGTTTTTCCGAGGGGATCACAGTGGTATAATCCACTTGATGAGTTTCAGGTTCGTTGTGTGGGCCCCACAACAGCTGGCTATGGTGAATAGTGCCTTTTTCAATAGTTGTCCATTTCGGGCAAGTAAACAGCCTATCCTGCATGCTTTTCCACATGGAACGCGATGGTGGCCTCAAAATAGGACTTAGTGATGCGCGGTGCGGCATGTTGGCAGGTCGCTCGGGTTAGCGACGTTTAGACGAGCAGTGGTTGAGGGTACTCCCTTGGTTCATTCCTATGAGGGTTCATGTGGCATCGAAACATTATTATATGTTTGTGATCCTCTCAATGGGGTGCTTAAACTATTAAATTTGTGGCATCCCTCTAATGGGCCCGGAGCGGGATCCTCTAGCATCGTTTCCCTAGATCAGGTTCTTGGTATCACTATGACCGCTTATCCATGGGCGGTGATCCCCTATCTAGATGGTTAACCCCGTAGGGTTTGTGGAATCCTAGGGATTATAATCCCCTATGCAGTGGTCCATGACCAATAGGGTTGTGGAATTTTTGGGTATACGATCCCCTACTCATCTTGAAGATTATAGTAGGGTTGCAGTATCGTTGGTTATATGATCCCCTACTCAGCATGTGGTTTCGGTAGGGTTGGTGCATCGTCAGTTTGATCCCCTACAATGTGAGTTATACCAAATAGGGTTCTGTTATCATCGTGACCACCTTTACATGGGCGACGATCCTCTGTCTGAGTGACGTGTTTTTGTCGAATGCCAGATTGGGTTGGGGTATCCCCAAGTGGATCCTTGGAGTGATCCCCTATCTATGAGATCTACAAATGCCAGGTCAAGTTGTGGTATCCCCCAGTGGATCCTAGGAGTGATCCTCTATCTATGAGAACTGCATATACCGGTGTGGGTTCTAGTATTCCCTAGAATACCCTAGGAGTGATCCCCTATCTGATGAGTTTGGTGTTTATGTTGTTTCAATGAGGTTTCCTCAGTGATGATATCTAACGAGAGTAACCTCTCGAGTGAGTGTCTGAGATGTTTGAGTGGCACCTGATAGTGTGTATCTCTCGTACGAGTGTCATATGGGATGACAGTGATCATGGAGTGTGCTCTTCTTGTTGTGAACCATTGCTGGTGATGAGGTCGGTACCTCATGTGGCTTTGTGCGTGTGTATAGGTACCTTAGGCTAATGCCTCCCTTATGTGTGATAGCCTACTCAGCGCTAGACGCCAGCCCCTGGCCTATTGTAGGTGGGCTTGGAGAGTCACGGCCTGAGCACCGTTGGGTCGAGTCATGGCAAGGATTCCATATAACATAGGCTAACCTTTGTATTCCATATAGTTAATTCAAAAATTTAACTTGCATGTAGTGAATTAGTAATAATTTTTTTGGGTATAACGATATCAAAGAATAGTGAGTTAATATAAAATAAACTACTTACAGTGTGGCATGAAATGTAAAATATCAAATAGATTAAATTAATTGGAATATATATTTCTCAAAATCCCATGGTGTTATATTTATAATTTTTGGTTATAAGTATTATTATATTTTATAATACATATAAAACTATGATTAATTTTACCATTATTTTCCAACATGAAAAACCTAAATCAATGAAAAAAAATTTAGATTAGGAATTCACTCCCTTACTACAAATTTTTAATTATTCAATTCAATAAATTATGGATCATTTTAAAAATATAATAAACATAGTATTATCATATAAGAAATATTTATATATAGAAACACATAGGGTGTCAGATATATTAAGAACAACTATTTAATTCCCCAGCCAGGATAACCTAAATTATACCCATGAAAGGCCACCACATTCCATGAAGTGAGCCCCTAGTAATATAGCGGTTGAGAAATTTTAGAGAGTGCCAAAAGTTTTATATAGAGACCATTCCTACAATTATAATTATCAATGGTGATTCTTAAATACACAAAAAATAATGACTAATCTATTTAAAAAAACTCAATAAACTATATCCATGAAAAATGATTCTAGGGGATTCCCATAGTCTACAATATATATGTTATCAATAGTGAATATGATGTAACATAATATAAATATGTGTAATAAAAATTATACACAACAATCATCATCAATATAAAATGAACATGTTGGTACAGTATTTGATACAAATGAAGTGCAAAAACCAAAAAATAAAATAAAATAACCTCTTACCCAACAAAAATGATCTTCCTTAAAAAATTACTTTTTTAAAATTACTATAGGTGATGTTCTGCATTTCCATCTCCATGTGATAAAAATTCCTAAAATAAAACATTAGCATATATCCATGCATATTAAATCCCTTGGTTTTTATATTGCTAGGGTAGTGTTGAGTGATCCAATAGGTTCTTCTATTCTTCTTGAAACACTTAGTATTATTGTGATGAAGTTGATATGAATGATAATATTTGAAGAATACCCTATGTGATCACAAAACACACCCTCATATAAACATAATGTAAAATATACAAGAAATTAATTTTATCTGGTCACCACATGCTTACTAGGACACACGATACCATACTGAACCCATTTTGGTGAATGCCAAAATAAGAATTAATCTAAAAAAACCACATAATCATGTCCCCTACTTTTTTTGATTCACAATCATGTCCCCTACTTATCAAAGAAAATTATCCACAAATGATTCTCAACCACTACTTGCTCATGCAGGGTAATATCCCATTAAATGTCCCAAGATTTCATTCCATTTCATACCATCACCCTCTCACCCACGATGGGTTCTCAAAATCATAATATTTTTAATCCCATATATCTAATCTCTCACTAAGGAGGAAGTTTTCTAACCCATTTCATACAATACCATACACCACCATCCTATCAATCCAGGTGAGGTCACATACCACATCCCAAAGAATGTCACATCTGTGAACCCAATAAATTAAGGATAATTCTCATACCATATCCTATATCACATCACAAACCTAATCCCTCTCACTTCATGTCAGTTATCACACAATATCTCATATAATTTCACATGAAATTACCCTCTAACTTATGGATAACGCTTATACCATATCAGAAAAAAAAATTATATAAGTAAAAACCCTCACTCACGGTGAAATTTAGTTAGTAGTCAAATATTATTATCAAGAATAAAATTAAAAGAAAAAATACTCATTATATACCCATCTCCAAACATAAACCTGGACCCTACCCAAAAATTTATATGATGATAACATAATAATATATTGATATAAACACCCTAAAAAATTCCATCAAACACAATCTTCCTTGAAAACTCAATACCTTAAGATAAACATGGATTATGACAGTCATCATATATGTTGCAAAATATAATAATCATCCCACAATCTAGTGGGTTATGAAAATAACTATAATGAGCCTATAAATAAGTTACCCTTAAACATTGATTGAATTCCCCATCCATATCTAAAAAAGACTAATTGGTTTCATTCATCTTCAATCCTAAATCTAGATCCACACTGAGGATCACCATGAACAAAGGCCAAGTATAATTTACTTTTACTACATCATCTTTCAAATGCACTTCAATTATCTCTCTAAATAACCCGTATGGATGACCTTGAAGCACTCCTCCATGGTTACAATGATTCTATATAGCTTTTCAACAATATCAATAAACAACCCAAATCCAATTATTAATATCTTTTCAATCACATGGTCCATCAAAATGTCTCACACTAACTCTAAGATAATCATATGGTTTCTATTATTACTATAATCATAATATATTAAAGACAACATTATCAAAAACCATATCAATATAAGAAATTTACTCAAGATTTGGAAAATTTGGGAAACCCATACAAGTCAAATGAACAAAAAAATGAAAACATTAACTTTTTAATTTTCATTAAAATCAATTAAAGAATTAATTTTAAATAATTTATAAAGGAATTACGTTCTATCATTACTCATTCTATTTACTATGAAAAATTAAACATAGGCCTCGTTAAAATTAAACACCTTGTTTTGGAATCCCTTTTCAACACCATCCCTTTAAAATTATCATTTTCCTTTTGAAATAATTTTAAACCAAAACCCCCTTTATAAATGTACATTGAGAATGAATGAGTTCACATTTCAAAATATAGCACACACCACCCATAATAAATATAGGGTCACTAACACTCATTCAACCGTGGAAACAATATTAAACTATTTATCAACATAAATTATTTTTGTTTACTATTATAATAACATAGAAAAATCCCAATATATGGATTAAGGTATTATCATGTCACAAAATCATAAAAATGATAAAAATAAAAATAATTATTATTATAATAATTATATTGGAACAATAACATATAATCACTATATAAATTATATACTCATTATTATAAATTCCACCTATCTCAATCAACCCCAATAATCATATATGATCATACCAACCTCAACCAAGTCAAATTGTAATATGAGATGAAACAATGCCATATCTAAAATAAATGGCATCCATTAAACTCTTGACATATAATTGAATCTGAAGTTTAATTCCATGAAATGAAAATAACAAGAAACTCTTGAACCTATCATATAAACTACTATTTAAATACCCTTATTCCAATGTGATTTCACCATGCTCTTGGGGAATCACATGAAAGGTATTACAATAAACACAATAAAAACAAAGAAAACAGGGAGTTAATAGGGAGGTGAGAATAAGAGGGTATCCTACCATGATATTCTAACAAAAATTATATATATCTACCATTGTATGGATAATTTAGAGAGATTCAAAATGGGGAAGGATAAGGGGATATGTTTTCTAAAATAAGATTTAGAATGACTATATTTTATATCAAGAAGGAGGAAATGACCATAAAAGTTTAGTACATAACCATTAAAAAATATAAAAAAGGATTCATTGGGAATCGACAATAGAGTCATATAATAATTCACCAAAACCAGGTCATGGTTGTAGTGTGACCAATAGTGGATACCATGCAATTCCTACATATGTTGATATCTTGTGGGATGACTGAATTCTTCATGGAATATCATCCCTCTGTATTAAAGAACCTATAATCCCAATTCGGTTTCTTCATAGTGAATACCAATCAATACGATTTGAACCCCCCTCCCCCATCCAAACTCAAGAACAATGGGTTTAACCATTTTTAGGTATTCATTACCCAACCACCATCTTGACTCCGGATTCATATCATAGTCAAAAACATTTTCTATTTCAAGGGGATCACAAAGAGGTTTCTCATTGAAGAGTGTGATCTATTCCTAAATGTAGATTCTTAATCTTACATATCACCTCTCCATGTATTATCATTAAATTATATAATATAATCTACTATATATAGTTTTCCCCCTAGATTCAACCTTGATCCAACTTTATGTGTTTTGAAAGTAAATTTCCTTCCATGAAACATCCCAAATAACATTAAAAAATCTTAATGATCTTCTACATAGAACAAGATTTAGAAATTGAAAGACACGTGTTAATAAAAATGAAATAGATATTACTTCCAATTTGAATTAAAATATCTATAATTTATAGGACGTAACATTGTACAAATTATGATTATTTTATATTAAAAATATAATTTTAAATATATTAACTAATTATACCATTATATTATCAGGAAGTTAGAATTTATTGGATCGCTTCATACCAACACTCTATGATATGTTTTTGAAATTATTTTTTACATGGTCAAAATGATAAATAATATAAATAAGAATTTTTTACCACATTAGTAAGTATATTCGTTAAATGATAACTTATAAAAACGATTTTTAGATTCAGACACCTATTAACCAACATCAAATTGATAAAAAATATCTATAATTTTATATTATTAATTCAATTGTATTGAAGTAATAATAATGGAATAATATTTTATTGATTACTTATAAGAAAATATATGAATAATATGATTCGTTACATGTCTTTTATGGTTCTATTTGCAATATATGATGTGGTGGTGGGTGATATGTTAAAATTAATTTGAATATTGAGTTTCTAGAAACCAAGCAAGGATCTTTCATGTCAGATACATAATTGATTTATTTAATATCTTAAGAAATGGATAACTTATCTATGGATTCTTCCTTATATGTAGATGTTAGTCATATGAAAATACCCTTTCATTTTTCCTTTGGTATACTATGAGGATACATGGAAATAGTCCCTCTAGAGGCAATCCAAACATGCTCCTTTGATCTCTAAGTAAGGATAATCTATCTCTGGGTGAAAGCATGTCAAAGGGATTGTATTACATTATTATTGTTGATTGGGTTTAATTGGGTCATGAATTAATTTCACTCTTGTTTTTATGTATGAGAGGGAGAGAGAAGAATGAGTCGAGAGAGAATTCACATGGGACCACAACTCTCAATTTTTTTATTTTTGGATGAAATGCACATCTGACATAACTGTCTTTTTATAGATCTATGGTTTGGGATAAAATATTGATTAATTTCATGATGAACCTTAAATAATACTATAATGTTTTATATAACCAAGGCATAATATAATAATTATAATATTATTTCATTGTTCTCGTTGACATGCATAATAAAAATATTATATAACAAACTGTTTAATTAATATATTTCACCATACACATTCTTATTCTATTTGAACTCCTATAGAATTTATTAAAAACTAGAAATGATATTTAATTTAATTATTTCATTCATCAATAAATATTTTTTATTAATGAAATAATAATAAAACTATCTGTTGTCATTGAGAATAATATTTATTCAATAAATAAAATTCAAATATAATCAAATCTTGATCATAAAAAACACATAGTGTGTGACCCTTTAGGATTATTTCTTGTTAGTATTAGTAAGGATTCCCTAATTTACAATATATCTCTATAGAAATTGGTCTTGTAAATAAAGGTAAAGAACATAATTTCATAATAATTAAAATTACATACCAAAACTCAATGTATAGTATACCCCATTATCATAATATCATATCAAGAATGTTGCACATTTGTGTCACGAATCTTAATGTTCGATACATGTTTATTTTACTATCTAAAATAAACAGATCATTAAAATATGGCCCTAGAATTTAGGTTGAAGGTTATATTCCAATCAAAGAGATGAGTTATCAACTACCTTAAAAATAGAAGGGACAAATCCTTCCTCGACTTATCCATGAAAGAAATGTCAATCGTGATACCCCGAAAGTACCCAACCATAACATGAACATATGGGATGAAACTTTTCATCTAAAAATCCATGTGCATGAATAATAAAAATCATTAATTATAATATAAAATTATAAGGACCATTAAATATGCTCCATGATTAGAATATATAATGACACCAAAACTTGTATAATTCGAAGAGGAATGTCTATTCTCATAATCTCCTGTATTGAAGATTACTAAGTGAAAACATTATGAGAATAAAGGTTATCCTCTTACCTACACTCACAAATGACATTATATATAGTATGTGTCCCATAATAGTTTTTTTTCGACTAGCGAACTATTTTTAAGTATATCATCATTGAACCTCAAGGATCACATCATAGTGAGGAACTACTAACACGTTATAAATGTGACATATACTATTTGAAATTATTACCACATAGCCATATAGGATAATTAAAAATATATAATAAAATGGTTTATTAATATTAAATACATAAAATATACATTTAATCAATGTAGAATAGTTATTTCTAAGAAACCAACACAAAAAAAGGCGTAGTTATACTAGAGTTACCTGCCTACAACTTTTGGTCCTATAGAACACACATGATATTAATGTTTCTAATAAGTCAAGTAATTAGTTAGGTATTTTACCATGTTATCTTCCATGGTAATATTTCTCACTATAACTTCACCAATATGTGAAAAAACAATGAAGAGTTGAAACTTATGAAGTATATTCCTTATCCACTGATGTGACCTTGGAAATTTTGTGAGAGAAAATTATGTAGTATTATCAAAATAATGTGTGATAGGATCTTTATAGCTGGGTACTACATCAATATTTTGGATGACATTTTGAATTTATAATAGTTATTTAGCTACAACATAATCCATAATATAATGAGGTTATAGTATAGAATTTGTGACCATATCCTTCTTTGTTATTTAATATCTCATAGAACATCCATTAAATTTTTTTATATATCTTGTTCATGACTTCATGTCATGTTGATCAGTTTGGTAACTATCATATTCATTTTTTATGAATAGTTTTTAGTCTTGTCTATAAAACTGAAACATATCCTTAGTATACATCAGATACTTATGTATATTTTTTTACTACCATCTAATGGGGGACACCCAAGTTAACTCGATATCTTCCTACAATAATTAATGTATCAAAAACATCTATCCTAGTACATAGCATGGAAAATTTAACTAATCTAATCACTATTGTGTGGGGAATCATTCTCATTATAATTCATTCCTCATGCACTTGAGGACACGTTTTTTCTAAGAAATGTGAATTCCATGTGACACTAGTAAACATCCCATATTATATTGTTCCATTCAGAATCTCTTCAGTATCATATCATTGAATGTACTTTTACATTGGCCCATAAACATCAAGGATATATCACAATGTATCTTGATCATAAGATTATATGATACTATTCCCAAGTCCCTCATAGAGAACAATTTATTAATCCGTTCTACAATATATTATCAGACTATGATTTCATTTTCAATGAGTAATAGTCATCAATATATACTATTATGAAAAAAAATCCCTACCAATAAACTGTTTGTAGACACAAGGATCACACTTATTGTTTATAAAACAAAATTTTCTTATGGATTCTTAAAAATGAATATTCCATGACCTATATTATTGATGTAATCCATAAATGAATTTTGATATTTTTATATATTGTTGGAATCCTTTAGAGTCACAAACCTTTGGTGTCATTTCATATATACATCTTTCCATTGGTATATGTTATGGAATGTTGTTTTGAAATTAATTTTCCCAATCTCATACTCATGGTTAGTTGTAATGGTATGTTGAATTCTGATCAGTTTCTACATTGATATTTTTAAAAATATTTCATTATAGTCAGGGGATTGACATTGTCCTTTGAAACGATTCACGGATTATATGTATTTAATTTCCCTTTCATGTCTATATTCTTCATTAATACCCATTTTCAAAAAATTTTCATTACATCCATAGGAAAATCTACCAAAATCTATTCTTGGTTTTGGAACATATAATCTATTTCATAATTCATGGCTTCTTTCCATTTGGAAATATTTGTTACACTTACTTCTTCCTTGTAGGTTGTATGATCAATATTACCAACTAATAATGAGTCTCCATACTTGATGAATATATTACCATACCTATCTTGTTCTCTAAATATTATTGTAATCATACACAATATTTTTGTCTCTATAATGTTTTCTTCTTCCATGGGGATTTGTGGAATTTGATCTGGTGCCAACTCTTGTGTGCCTTGAACCTCAATAGCATCAATGTATAACCCAATCCCACGATCTATTTTAGATATGTTATACCACTAATGTAATATGTCACATAATTGTTCAATTATATTATTATGAGGGGTAATTTATGTAATATCCCATTATACCATTGGTTTACCCTAAAACGATACACTTTGTTCCTTGGGGTGAATGTTTGTTACCTAATGAGGCATTAATAAAAAATTTGAAACCACTAACATATAAGAATGAAAACATGGGTTTCCTTAGATTCTATTAACGAAATGGTTTATTGTCTCGTTCTTTAGATGAAACTACATTTTGTATTTTTTTCTACTATTTATAATTTGTATCCCCAAAAGTATACTGGAGGACATTCATCACTCACCATTGATGACACGATGTACAACACAAGGCTTTTACTCTTATAAATTACAATGTTCCAATGAGGTGTATAAGGAGGAGTTAGTTGATATAGGATCCCAAACACTCATAAGTAATATATGTTATCATGATTATGATATTCTCCACTAGAGACTAATTTTTTTATAATAATCTTATATATATGGTTCTCAAAATCATTATTTTATTCCTTGATTTTATAAAAAGTTTCCAACTAATAGTTCATTATGTCGATATATATATATATGTATATATACTAAATTAAATAGTATGTTTTATGATTAATGGGTATCCACCAATTTCGTCAATTGGAAATTTTCCAATCTAATCTCTATGAACTAATTTATGAATCTATTTATCCATTTCAATTTTTCATCTAAATTGGGACATGATCATTTTATAATATAAACATGTGTGACATAAACTGAGGGGGTTTATATCAAATTAATATTAATACACATATTCGTAAAAGTAAGTTCAGAACATTTATTTGAAATGACTTAGCCAATGATGTCATTGTTTGGTGCTATATGAGTTAAGTAAAATGTTTAGTTATTGACTTACATTATTTGGTTTGTATAATCCAACAGCAAAAGACCATTATTTAAATGTACCTTACCTTAAAAATTGATATATTTATAAATAACAAATCATTCATTTAAAAAATTGAAAATAAATTCTTCCATATCATGACATGATACATATATAATGTTTTTGGTAACATAAGGTACATAATATGAACCATTTAAAACCCTGATCAATACAGAAGACAACATGAGGTGGTAACCCTAGATAACAACAACTACAAGTTCTACTCCCTTGAATGCACCTAGATCTACCTTCCATTTGTCAAATTGTTTGAATATACCTAGTTCCAATTTTTTATTACCAATGTGGGAACCAAAAGTCTCATCTAATTTCCAATTTTTAGAAAAATATTAATTACACTTGATAACAAACACAACTAAATCATTCCCATGATTATTTTCTTGAACAAGAGAAATAGAAAACATCTTCTTCACTTGAATGACCCTTTATATTTATCTTCATTGATGGGAAAGAAGAATTATTAGACATAATGTTATTCTATTTCTATTTCCATTTTTTCATTATAAGAATATAAAGATTTTCATGCTAATTATCTTTATATACATGGATAATGAGAGTAATAAGTTCAAGAAGAGAATTATCAATATTATTCATATTTAAATTTATAAAAAAGAAATAAAAGGTATGAGGGAGTGATGAAAGAATAATATCACTAGCTATTTATTCAGGGAGTTTAAACCCTAGAAAATCTAGTCACTCAGTGCAGCCAGTGAGATAGACCATACAATGTCCCACATGGTAGACTTCTCCAAAATTTATTTGATAGGGAAAATTAGAATTACAAAATATTTCCTCTATAAATATCTCATGGAAAGGAACATAAAGGAGATAAAGAATGCTATACCCATCCATGTTTTTTTAGGCTTCCTGAGATCGCTACACATAGAGGAATGAATCAAATATTTAACATCATTTGCATCACTCAAATGTTTTTCATGGATAATGAACTCTTAATCAATCACCTCCTTAGTAGGTGGATTAGAAATTTTGGATTATAGCACCTACGATTTTAATTAATAGAATAACAAAACCAAAATTCATATAAACCATTATAAATAGTTACTTCAAGTGAGGTGGTTGAATTTATACAACATTGATCACATTGATTATTTTGATGACGAGCTTTCCATTTTATTCATCCACTATTAAGAAGATTATTAGTAATTTTTCCTGATTAAAATTTTGTTGAGAAATAATAAATTAATTTTTTTTATTAAATCACACCCTATTTTATTACGTCCTGTCATCCCCCACAATTGAAACCAGAATGTCTAGTATCTCAAAATTCTAGTGGAAAGGATCCATATACATCTTTTAATAACCCCGATGGGGTTGGAACTCTACATAACAGTAGTTTGGTATTAAGGCCATTTCCAACCATGAGATTGTATCACCATGATTCATTGAGTTGAATCCCCAATCTATAAATGCTAACAATTATTTCATCATCACATGCATCCTAGATACACCTAGTTTAACCAAGTAAACTTGTACGAATGTATGATTATTATGCCAAATCATAACCTTCATAAGAACACCATGTTTAAGGTAAGTTTCCCAAATGAGGGTTATTCAAACACTTAATTTAAAGGATTTTATTCCCAAAAAATTGATAGAAGGATAAGCATTACTTAATGTATATTTAAGGGATTTTAATTTATTATGTATAAATTTCATCTAGTTTAATATTTAACATTACTTGGTAATATTATTTGCATGTTAATTAATAAACCATGATGGATAAAAAATTTATGCATATTTTATTTATTTAAATTTAATTTTTTCATGTGAGTTCACTTATTTACATGACTTCGTCCTTTCATATATAAAATGTATAACTAAACTCATAGAAATAAATAATTATTTAAATTAACCATTCATGATCTTATCTAATGGCGGATTTAAGGATACTACATTAAATCAACCTATTACCTAGGGAAAATAACTAATAGTGTTGGTCTTAGTAGGAGTTACCAAATTCCACCCATCCACCTATGTATCTCTTGGGTTGAAATAATTATGGTTTTATCAAGAACCACCTCCAAAAAAATTAAATTACTCATTTAATTATAAGAATATATAAATCACTTATAGGTGAGTGAAAAATGGATTGGTTATTAGGGAATTACCTAATTATTCATAGACAACATGGTCCTATATAACAATGGATGGTGGAATTACTAACAAGATATCTAATTTAATTTAATACTAAATAACAGAAATCCCATGAGATAAATTAAATTTAATAAATTCCAACACATACCCTAGTTGGGGTCCAGCTCATGAGTTGTCATACATGAAATGTATATGAAAAATTAAAGGTATGACATTTTTTTTATAATAAGTTATTTATTATTAAGATAAATGTCCATTAATTAATTAATTAATTAAATTTCATATTAATGACCATTTGAATTTATTTCATGATAATGACCATTGTTTAATTAATGGAAAAGTGATATAACAAAAAAAATTGATTTATAATAGTGAATTATTTAATAATTAAAATTTTATTTAATCACATACTTAATTGTCCAACTCTGAATGTTAAAATCAAAGAAATAAGGTTTTTTTATGAAATTATGAGTCTAATGTAGTTCAATTCATCCAGAAACTGGGAGACTACACAATGTGTATTGTCTAATTACAAGCCTCATGCCTATGTTTTCAAGTATTCGAGTCACATGATTAGGGATTTAGTGTGTTGATTCGGCGAGACTGCATGAAATGTACATGGAAGCCAAAAACTGTGTATCCTATTGTTAAGTGCCTAAAATAATCACCTAGGTCTTTGGTGTGTATCTCATCAGGATCACATAGCGTGTATATGAATGCTATATTCTGTATTGTTTTAATTGTTCATGCACCGTAATCTTGTCGAAAAAATCAGCATATACTTAGGCGAGAGACTAGACGACATGTTCCACCAGCCCAACACAGCACGCTTCTAATGCATTAGGTGTGATTGTTGAATGTCCATGAAAAATATCTAGAAACGGACAAAGTCGTCTAATAGAAATAACATAATGTAAGTATTATGAAAACCACCTACAAACGATCACTGTGTAATATATTCCCATTATCTCAATATGTCCTCCAGAAGGTAGAAAATATGTGTCACAAAACTATACGGTCAAAACATATTTCATTGAAAATCTAGAATAAACAAATTATTAGTTAGTGACAATGGAATTTAGGGTCACGGTTCTATTCCAATCAATGAGATGATATATTTGCATACATATGGATGTAAGGGAAAAATACTCCCTTGACATCTCCATTAATGACTTGTCAATTTTGATGCACCAAATGTATCTTACCTCATCGAGAACATATACTGTAAAAATATTATTCAAGAAATATATTTTCAAGGGTAATTACATACTTTAATGATAATCATAAAGTCTAAATACCGTTACACATGCTCACAATTAGGAATATATGATTACACCAAAACTTATAGAATTCTTACTGGTGGGTCTGTTCACATAATCTCATGTTTTGAGATTACCAATTTCAAAAATAATGAGAAGTAGCCTCATCCACATATGAGTACTCACATATGTATTCCCATACGCTTTTTCTACCATCCAATCATGGATTACCATTAGTGGATCCCTGAGATAGTTGGCCAAAATATCTCAGAAATGCCTCACCATAAGCGTGAGGGAGCCAACTAGCAACGAGGTCCTGGGGTGTGTCTGTGGGGAAAATGCTCCCTCATAGTCTAGATTAGAGAACAACGATATAAATAAATAAGAACACATAATAGACACTATAAACACATAGAATATAAAAAATGAGTACATGGGTAACATGGGATACATGTATATATCACATTTTAAAAAATAAAAAAGGACCAAAAGTAGCTATGTCAAGTATCTCGAGCATATGATCAGTTCTTTACACTAGTACTCCTTCCTAGAATCAGAATCATGCATCGTAAGCTAGTCTTTTCCATTTTTTATACTCGAAAAAATTAAGTATTCTTGGGTACCAAAGGCATCCCAATAAGGATGTGAGATATAATTATTAGGCTACCTCTAATGGTGTCAAGATCGATCCATTATTTTCATGTAAAAGGGGATGTGTGCCAAAATTTATAAATAAAAGACATTAAATAAATAAGATTTACCAGAATGGGTTACATGTGAGACACATGTCCAATTACACCATCTTTAGCATAATCCAAGTGTCTCTAAACTAATGTGATTTTCACAAGAGAAAAATTTGTTAAGATATACTATATAAAAATTTCAATAGATTGACCACCCCGAGCATGTGATTTACCTTGTTGTCCATATCCTAGGAGTTCTAATTCTACATTCTTATTCTTTAGTTTAAATAAGATCTTTTTAAATTATTTCGAGTCACCGTACATTTGTCATATGTGGTCATAAAATAATCCCACGTAATGCTCTAGGGGATCTTTATATAACCAAATTCATGTGAGTCCTTCTAAGGAGACCCATAAATGAGATCCGAAGTGTCACCCTAGGAATTGTGTTAAAGAAATAAGAACTAACATCCTAGGATGTCCCATGTATCACATGTAGGGGTCCAAGTCTCCCTCATGGTATGACACAGCCATCTCTCCACCAAGACCTTCCACGGAGTCTCCCCTAGGAAACTACTGATACTTGTCTAGAAGGAAAAAAGGAAAATTCACTACAAGAGAATATCTCCCTCAACAAAATTTCAAAACTATTTAATCCAAATAATAAATCATGATATGATAATCCAAGGTTCCTTTACATCAAGACACCATTTATCAACCTCGACCTATAGTATCAATATGATTTCTCCATAAAATTAATTGAATCTCGAGGATAGAAACATGAAATACTACCTGAGGCCCATATAAACGAACTCAACTATTATCAGTCCTTGATTCAATATATAATTTGAGATATTGAATACATATTCAAATGCCCTAAAATGGGGAAATTGAGGTTCCACCCAAATAGAGAAAAATAGGATAAGAGAAACATGAAATAGAAGAAAGAGGATCGTAGAGCTTACTCCAATATTTCCACTACATCCACTAACAAATTACTTAGAGTAAGGATTGGAGAGAAATGATGATCCATAGATTAAGAAGGAGGAGATATTAGTGGGAGAGTAGGATATCATGAACAATGGAAAGGGGAAGGGATGGATGAAGGTTTAAGATTTTTAGTTTATTAAATTAAAACTCGAATATTTACCCATTTTGATACTAGTGCATGGTTTGGCCACTTGGTTTTCTAATCTTTTCAATATACCACTTGCCAAAGAAAACCATGTAGAGGTAGGGTAAAAAAATTTCTAACGATTAACCACCCATTAAAAATGACTTTACAACTTTTTCTTGAGGAACGTTGATTGGGAGTTCATGCCTCCTTGCATGGTTTCTAAGAAACAAGTGTATTACTTTATCTCCATTATCTAACACAAAATGATTAAGGTAACAATTCGGGCTAGGTGGAATTGTTTCTCTTAACCTTATAGGCTAGTGATACTTTGAATCATTCAAGGATCTGGGATCAGAATGATCCCCACACACCCTCATGACTTCCATGACTCCTATAGAAAACATATAAAGGACCAAACATAGGAATTGAAGTGGGTAAAAACAATTCTTATCTTCAATAAAATCTAGGTCATCATAATAAGTCCTTCTTAATGAAACTAATCCTCAAGTTGGAATTATGAGTGAAATGATGTTCCATTAGAAATAGTTATGGAAATTGAACATGTGAATCAACCTCCCACTCATAGGTCTCTTCGTAATAGCATAAGTACATCCAAAACACAAAGACTAGTGGGATAGACTAGCCTCAAAAATCATTTATTCTCTAATCCAGCATACATATTGTATTCTAATCAAAAAACACATTCATTTTATGTCTAAATTGTCAAGGTAAAAAATTTAGAAGGGTCAACATGATACTATAAAAGAAGTAATAAAATGAAGAAGTCATTTTTTGCTGGATATATCCTAGGTAACAACAACCAATATGATGTTAACCTAACTATCTCCAGTATATTGAAGACCCCGATGGACTATTGTTATAGGTTTACCTCAAACTGAATTATTCTATTACCCTATATAAGTGATACTCATAAAATAATAGATATCTAACCTCTAGATGTTGATGTTGATGATGATTATCAGTATAAGGCCATTTACATTGTTGATCTATAGCCATACACCTTTCAGTCAACTATAATTACTATGAAGTATCCTCAATGAAACAAGGACCTGGAATTAATTCCTCACCTAAATATAATCAACATAGAGGGAAATGACATGATCTTCCCTAAAGGGCCTCATATAGATCCATCTGTATCACTTCATGAAAGATGTTAATGTAGGAAAACATAATAAGTGGTATGTTATTTTCCAATGAACCTCTAAAATTAAAGAAACATGCCTGAATCATGTCCTCTTACACTCTTATCACACAATTAGACTCTCCATCAAAATGAGGGTGATATGATATGCTAAAGAGAACCTATAAACAACGATCAACATAAACCCATTTCTAGAACTGTGATTTTAAATGTTCATCTCATTCTAAAATCATAGAACATGGTACACCATAAACTCAAATATTCTATTGGATATAAATTATGTATATCTCCTCAACTGAGAGGTTCTCCCATATCAGTATGATGTGTGAAAAATTGTTCAACATATTGACGATTATCCATAATTCATCACTTACACAATGGGATTTCAGCAAGACCATCACAAAATCCATGATGATGTTGTTCCATTTCCACATAGGAATAGATAGAGGATAAAGTTATCCAGCAGGTCATTGGTGCTCCACCTTTACCTAAAAATAGGTGGAACACCGTTTAATGAAACCTACAATCTTCCTCTTCATGCCATCCCAACAATATTGATAATGTACATCTCAATACTTCATGGTAATACGGGAGTGAAATTCCCATAAAAAAGAATTAGATTTCGGCATAAACTCTTCTCATATATTAGGAGGAACCCAAAAAGCCCCAAAAAATAGTCGGGCTGATTCTCATAAACATCCTAACAAATAGGTGGTTCCCATAAGAGAAACTCCCCCCATGATGAGTCCCAAAAGATGTAAAAGTATTCCCCTCTTTACCCTCTCCAGCAGAAAGTATTTTCCTTCTAGTAATAATAAAACTGACTGTTCATTATATTCATAAAACACCAATTGAATCTTAGAAACAATGTCTATAAACATCGACATAATGATGGGTTCTTGCAAGGACATTTTTTGAGACTTATGGCTTCAGGTGTTAGCCAAAAAAATTAACTATACTGATTGTATATGCAATATCAATGTCATTCTATTGTTGGTATGCTACCGTCCTGTGCTCCCCCTTATTCAAATCACACTTTGTGGAGATGTATTTGAATCTTTTGTGATACATATAGAAAAATAATTTCTCACACAATAAATAATACATTAAATAGTTTAATTCATGGTCCAGGAAATCTAGTTCATGTTCATGAGAATGGTAATTCCTCACATGGGTTCTCAGTTGGTGGGACCGACATGCTATAACTTCATCACTTTGCATCAAAACTACTCATATCCCAATAACTAAAGCGTCACAGTAAAGTGTAAATCCTCTTACCTACATCTGAATAATAAGGATTGAAACAAATGTTAGTCTCCCATTTAGATTCTATAAATCTATCTCACAAGCTTCGTAATCGAATAATTTCACAACCATCATAGTTAGGCCCATAAGTGGGGCTGCTAGGGGGGAGAAATCCTGAATGAAATGACTATAATTGTTATATTTCATTATTAAACTACATATATCAAATTAATTCTTGTATTGTTTCATGGAAATAATTATGATAACCTTTTCTAGGTCAAAATATATTACTAACACATAAATTACATGACCCAAGAAGTAAACCTTATTGAACCAAGAGTGGAATTTTATGAGATTCACATATAGCTGGTTTTCTCACAATGTAATCAAAAAAAATTAATATAGTTAGAATGATCATGTATTTTCTGATAATACATTAATAATTTTCTTAATAATACTATCACAAATGAATATATATATGGTTGGAACACCAGATTCATCAGATCCATAATAACTGCAAGTGACTTCGTTTAGATGAATTACCTATCTAGTTACTTATACTAGTCGTACCTACTCCAGAATGTTGAATGTGGTATCTAATATGGTCTCACATGAAATTTAAGTAATATGGACCTCTAATATATATAAGAGAAAATAGTCACTCGTCATAGATGGTTGAATATGACGTCTATTGAAGGAAATGGATACCCATTATTTACATTAATTTGGTTCAATTTGGGGAATCATGCAAAATATGAGGGTATTATTTTCCTTCAAAGTGGAAGGACCGGTGAACCCTATGGTGATGTTCTGGTTCAGATAAAACCTTATTTATCAAGATATTTAATATGCTTCTAGAGTACCCAAATATCAGTAGGTTCTATCCAATAGGGGGGAATGGACAATGGTGTCTTACCAAGAACATGCTCGATAGTGAACTACACCTATCTTTAAGGAGGTATGGTTGAGAAATAATTATGGAAGATATCACTAAAATTAACCTATACTAGAAGTAATTCAATGAGTTTCTTTCCATTTTCACTCATAAGGATACTCTCTTTCTGGGTGGTCACCTTACGCATCCAATAACGCTCAGTTTCAGCTTGAATAGCTTGAATATTCCATTTACCCTCATGAATACACATTCATCCATTGGGTGATGTAATGTCACACACAGATCATAGAAATAATTTTGGGCATGTTTAGGGATAGGCTTGTCTATACTGATAATGATGTTGATTCCAGCCATATTGAGGATAATGTAATTCCATAGAAAATGGTACCCGCCTATCTCAAGGGGGAATTCCATGGACTCGTGTATACCATTTGATATAAATAATAGTGATTTGTTAATAATTGTGACTCCACTAAAGCACTATATCTGTAGGAATAAACATCCCATAATTGAAGAATATAAAAATGAGTGTGATGTACCTATTTCTAAGAGGGAAGAAGAAAATGTAGAGGCCACATAAATAGTTTCTCTAACCATAGATTCTCTTTGAATCTACTCCTATAGAGTAGTAAATAATGTATATATATATATCCCAAACCAAGACCCTATGATAAATCCTAACTTCCCTGAGGAGGGACACTCTACATATGTTAATCCTTTCATTCCTAACTACATTGGCATTGAATACATCCTCTATAACGACCCAAACATTCATTAATTGAAATTTTTATTTGTCTAATTAAATGTCTTATTATGGTTATAAAAAATGTGAACATCATTGGTTTTATGTTTCTAGATTTTAAAATACCATTATGAATTTTGATCATTGCTAATATAGTCATTGGACAGTGATCACGTGATTAGTTTAAATTTAAGGCTTTAAAAAATCCAATTTACTAAGGCAAAGGAAGTAATGGCCTCATCCAATAGAATTACCCCATATGAAGCCCATTTGGAAGAGCTCAGAATATAGGTGGAATCATTTGGATTTTCTATTGACTAATCCCAATCCGTGCTTGAATACATTAAGCTTGAATGGAACCAACTATGGGAGAAGTGGAAGTTAATAGAGATTACCACCCGAGCAATGTTATCCTAGCCACCCCAAGAGTATGTGACCATCGCAAACGTTACTCTTTGGTCTTATTAAAGTATTATATTTAGTTATGTAACAAGACCTTATAACTATGATTACGTGCATTATTTTTTATATAATAATTAATATACATTCATTTTATTACTGTTACTTTGTTAATAGTTTTTAAAGAACCAATGGTATTTTTAGTTAATATTCAACTAAAAAATCTATTTTGATGAATTAATGGAATTTTAAATTAAATAATATTATATTATTTTTATCAAATTATGTTTTATTAAATATAAATTATCATATATTTTATGAATTTAATTGTTATTTTTATTATGGTTTTAAAGCTGTTTTGGTCAAAACTGATAAATTTTTTATAAATGTCGGTTTTCATTTTAAAAGTTAAAATTAACATATTTAGAAAATTATTTTGATAAAATGAATATTATTTTTGGAATCATGACGTCGAGATTATCCAATAGTGAATTTTTCATAATTTTATGAGAAAATAGAATTTTTGGGTAAAAAAAATAAATACTATTTAAATATATAATGTGTTTTATGACATCATATTGACCCAATAATGTTGTAATAAAATAATATAAATGATATGTTCATCCAATATAAGTTTTACCATTAAAATAATGATATTTCATGTTTTTTGATTTATTTTACAAAACATTAGTGGACCCTCCAAGTGATATAAAACATTTTCACTTTTTAAATGAATTTCATTAAAAGTGTGACTCACCTCCACAAAAGCAACCCAATTATTTTAAGAAGTTCGGCCATTGGCCTTTGAAAATATTTTTTCCACCCCCATTTGGAAAAAAACCATGTGAAAAAACCATTGGATGGATTGTGGTTTTGATTTGTTTAATGTGAGGTGTCCCAAACCTAAATAATAATTAATTCCCTCTCCGTTCCTATTTAAACCCACCCAAGATCCCACTTCATCTTCACTCAGAGCCTTTAGAGTTCAACAAACCTCTACAATCCTCTCTCTAGAATCCAGTCAATGTGACCCATGTTCCCAATAATCCTATATCAATCCTCTTCCAAGCCTTTGGGATCACACTTCCAAGTAACAGATTTCTTCTTTTCTCATTTTGTCCAATTTCTATAAAGTTATTATGCACTTTTGTTTTCAATTTCAAATGTTGGGTTATGATGTAACTCCCTAACCTAAGAATCTAAGAGTTGGTGCATTACTTTAATACATTGACATGATTACAATGAATCAAGTCCTGAAGGACCGATAAGTTTAGTAGTCTTGTAAACAAGATACAAACAAAAATTCAACATTTCAACTTGAAACGAAAAACAACACTAATTTATTCCATTAGAAACATCCAAGATTCCAATATTATTCATGAAAGTCACTCATAACTAACTTTTAAATATCCTGGGAAAATGAAACATAAGAAAGGGGTGAGCTCAAATTCTTAGTACGAGTAAGCAATACATCGGAATATAACATAATCATTAGGCATGGTGAATAATTAAAAACACATGCCTTTACAAATAGTATACATGAACACTTTATGGCAGGAATATGAGTTGAAGAAATAATTCCATTATAAAACATCATCATGGGTATTCTACTAGTCGAATAAACACATGAAATATCAATAACTAATATCATAATGATGCAATGAATAATGCCAGACATCATAACCACATAGTCAAGGCCTCGTGCCAAGACTACAAATTTGATTTTGTCAATTCCTTATGCCAAGACACTAGTTTGTCTCATGAGACCTATTGATGCATCAAGGAGCAATAGTGGGCTCCACACGTCACATACTAATTCCAATTAATTCCTCATATGAAAAGGTTGAAACATAATCTAAACATTCGTATTAAAACTAGCTTACGAAATGTCAATATTTTAACCACAAACCATGAATGGTATAAAAATAGCTCATCCGCAGTCAAACATAACTCATTCACAAAATATAGAAGATTGTATTATAATAGATCGACCTAAATAAATAATAATGAATTATATTGACATAGATTCATATAATCATCAAAAATATTTGATAGAAATATCCCCCTTTTTCTTGAAATCATTTAAAAGCATCACTATTTATCAAGAAGCCGTTTAAAATAGATTTTTGAATCAAAGTGTCCCATAAAACTTTTACACTTTTAAAGGGAATATTAATTCTAAAAATTTAATGTCCATATAAATAAATCCTAAAAAAAATTTAAAACAAGGACATTAATGAGAAATATTTAGAATAATAAATATTTAAGAAAATTTAAAATGATATTTTAGTTAGAGTTCCTAACCAAAAGGGAGAAAGATGAATACAAATAATTGAGGTAATCAAAACTTTATAATATCATGTGAATAAATATATTCATGATATTCTATGAAAATGTAAACTATTTAAACCATATAAAAGTGAATTGGTGTATAACAACAAACAAGTCTCAAGGAAATGTAAATTGAGATGAAATCAGTTATAAGGACTGTATCCTTAGGTTTAGGATAAATCAACTTCATAATAATGTGTCACAAATATTAATACACTCAATATTATAAGATATTTAGTGTAAATCAATCAGAGGACATTCACACATACTCTTGTAAAAACAACGCAAATGAATTGAATGTTTAACTCCATAAATGGAGATTGAGTTAAAATAACTCTTATCAATTTCACATCGATGACTTGAGAATTTATCAATGGAGGGTTTATGTTTATAAAAATTATATCCATAGAAAGGGGAGTGGAAATTAATACATAAATAATAAATAGTGATTCCACACATAATAATAGAGTAAAATAATCAATGAAGTATGCGTAAAGCCCAATGAGTGTAGGTTGAAATTTGAAATTCCCCTACCGATTTGGTAACATATGAAACATACACCCTAGGAAACATACCCTATTGGTGAGGACTCCTTAAGTTCATCCAAGAGACCCGGGATCAAATCTAGGTGGGGGATAATTTCTGGGTTATTGTAGCTGGTTCTGTAGCAGTACTGTACCAGGAACTGTGCAGGACTGTGAAAAACTGTAGCAGGCACTGTTTGGCATTGTGGCAGCCGAGAATATGCCACCATTTGGGCCATTGGTCCACCTATTTATTCCTTGAGTCATTTAAGGCCTTTGGGCCACCCATGCCTTTGGGTCAATAAAGCCTCCGGGCCACCTCAATGCCTTTGGGCCACCTTAAAGTGCAGATGCAAACCAGACAACCTACATGGAAAAAGCTTCAGAAAGAGGAGCAAGGAGCATTCACCATAGAAGAAGCTAAATGGATTGAAAGAATGAGAGGGTATGGAAGCTGCCATCGGGAAAAGCCAGTGCATGCATGGGAAAGCCTAGCTGAATAGTCATGTGAAAGTTGAGAGCTAATTTCATGATGAAGATGTTGGGGTGGAGCAGTTCCAAGTAGCTAGTCTGGGTTGTATGTAATGTTTGAAGCCTATGGGTAATGAATTCCTATAAGGCCTAAGAAACATGTAATAATTACTCCTATGGGCCTTTTTAGGGTTCCACATCACCCCTTGAAAGGTGGATTATCAAAAATAAATAAATAATGAATGCCTTCAGGCCATTGGAGTGGAATATAGTCATGGGCAGTATGTACTACACACCAAAGGAAATAGTGTTCAATATATCATGAGTCTCACATGAATAAAAGTGAGATCAAAAACCCTTAAATCATTGTAATAAATCGAGTCATATGAACAAAAGATAAAAACCACCAAATGAATCACATAATACCATTAATATAAAGAGAATCATGATAATATATTTCAAATGGCAGTACATGATACACCCAATTTGTGTATACATTTTCATATACTTTATTGAGAAATAAGAACATGTTTTCAGTAGTTACGTACTCTTGATAGAACAAATACTTTGATTTTGGTGATATTGTTCATTTCCAGGAGGATTATGTCCAAATACCCAAAACAGAGAAGAACAGAGAAAAAATTTACAACTACACAGCGTGTACATATTTGCACACCGTGTATATTCTAGTTGAGACACGGGTTGACCAGAAAAAATACATGCCCAAGTAACCAAAAGGTGGTACACTCCGTGTTTACATATATACACACTGTTTAAGACATTCTAGAAGTATTTGGTGTCCGAGAAGAGTCTACACGCACATGTGGCCGACTGAAGGGGACATGTCGTGTGTCATTTCTACATGTCGTGGATGAATTTCTAGTAGTGGTTGGTGGCAGAATTTTGAGACTACACGCCATGTATGGAAGCGCTACACACCATGTATATTCACATACTAGGCGGCGCCATGTTCTATCTCAATGAAGGCATTTTAGGCCACCTACCAGCGTAGAAAATGGAGCAAAAAAAGGCGTTGACGAAAGTATTGGGCGTGTACTTTTGATACACGTCGTGTACTTATTTTTTTTTCTATAAAAAGAGGCATTGGCCTCTTGAACAATGGTGGTGGTGTGTGTAATATGTTTTGTAGAATGGGTTGAAGCCTCAAAGGAAATACACTCTACCATCATACCACAGCTCTTCCATCTACCAAAGAATCATTTATTTTTCAATTTTCCAAGCATTATTTCATCAAGTATCAATTGTTTTTTGTTTATAATTTTCAATATGTTTATCTAAACACAAAGTGTGTTGGGGTTTTTGAATCTAATGAGTTGTAATTTGAATTAATTTTCCCTAAATGTGTTTGTTTTAATAATCTCTTCTTATTATTCTTAAATCTATTCATTTTATCAATGAAAATTCTACACCAGACCAAGGGAAGAATTTTAAGGGATTAAAAATATGAATATTGACGAATAACTCCATGACCATATGGATTATCCATCATCTCAAAATGGACTGATCAAAATAAAGATCTATTAAAAAATAACTACTGGACCATAGAGTTAGTCTCTTTAGCTCTAAATATAATGTTTACCAGACCATGGAAACTTTATTACAAATTAAACCCAGGGAGTTGGGTTATTGTGAACAACACAACCTCATAAGCAATTTTATTTAATAATCAACTTATCACAAATCCATAACCCCAACGCATTTCTCTCTTTATTTTCATCAAAATCTATTTTCCCATCATTACATTAATTTTATTAATTAATTTGTTAAAATAATATTAAAAAACAACTGTTCTTTTTGAACCCAAACAACCAAAGAAAATCGACTCTAAATTCAGCAGACATCACTAAAAACGAAAATACAAACTAAATTAACAAGATAAAATAACCTCATAGTTCCCTATGGATCGACCCCTTACTGGTGCTATACATGTTAAGGTAACTATATTTTGGGACAATAAAAACATACATTTGGTGAAACGACTGTCCAAATTTTGGTGCCATTTCCGGGGAACATAGAGTAAATTTTATTCTAGTTTTAATTGAAACTGTATCAAATTTAAGTGAAAATAAAAATCATAAATTCCCAAAAATATATTTTATAATCGTATTTATTTATACCTTTATTTTTTCTCATTTAAGTTGGGTGTTTGGTTTTGTTTTTTGAAATCCCTTAAGTGTATGAGTGGCCACCTCAAATGTTCGAAGAACACTGAGTCATAAGTGTTTTTCCCAACTGACCCGGAGATCAAACAGATGTTTTTGAGGATCCAATGAGCACTAATGGCTGAACACAACCAAAACACTCCACTGGCACAAAATAAATAAGGTAATCGAGCTGTTGTCCAAGGAACTGGACAAAAGTTAGGTCCGTATAACAACCAGAACCAACATGCTCCACAAAATCTAGTATACCATCCACAATAACTCCAAAAATTCCAACCAGAGTGGATGATGTATTTCAGCCAAGGTCAAGGGTTGTTCTACACTCCCTAGGACCAATAATACATTCCATTTCCCCTTCTTCAGCGGCCACCTCCACACCATAATATCATGGAGTATGGCATGCCATCAATCCATTGACATGACACGGGAATCATCTAACCTCGGGTGTATACCCAACACTTTGAGATCAAGCCTGCTATAATGCAGTTGATCCAGAACACTTTTCAATTCAGTGTCTTGCACAATGAGGATCCCAATGCCCATCTCTCCAATTTTCTGGAGGTCTGCGACACATTCCTCTACCACGATGTGTCTATGGAATCCATATATCTTTGCCTTTTCTCATTCTCTCTAAGGGATAAGGTGAAAGATTGGATCAAACGATTGCCGTAACGATCCATCCTCACCTGGGTGGACCTGGACTAGTCATTCCTATCCAAATACATCCCACCCTTAAAGACGGTGACACTAAAGAATGAGATCCACAATTTCTAGTAGCATGACGCAGAATCATTGTACGAATCAAGGGAGCACTTCATGGAAATGTTTCACAAGTGGCCACACCACAGACTTCCACATTGGATGAAAGTCCAAACCTTCTATGGAGGATTGAAAACTAATACCAAGTCTGTGGTGGATGCTGCTGCGGGAGGTACGGTAATGAGTAATTCTCGTGAATAACTCTTCGAACTACTGGAAGTTATGTATGCCAACAGCTTCGAGTGGCATTCCGAATAGGGAACACAGAAATGAGTTATGCATAACATAATTTCCACTATCATGATATATGCCCAGTTGGATGCTGTGTCCAACAAGATCGATGCGCTCAATATCAAGGTCACGTCTCAAGTACAAGCGGTGAACCATCCGACATGCAGTGAATGTGGTGATAACCACATAATGGGAGAATTTCTTCTTTCTACTGGAGGCCCATCGACAATTGAGGTAAGTTATGTTGCACAAAACTGAGGGCCCAGCCAGTACTAGAAGTACCAGAACCCGGCATGGCGTGACCATAAAAACATAGGTCGGGGCAACAAAAGCAAAATACACCACCCCAGCGACCACCTGGTTATAACCGACCTCCTTATAAAAATCAAAACAAGAGGCAACAACAACCCCAACTAGGCTCTTATCAGCAACAATGGTATCATAACCCTCTCCCACTATAGCCGCAACAGCCACCACCTCCCTCATCTAAAAAACCTCCTCGGTAGGAGAACACCTCAAGGTTAGAGGATCTTTTGACCAAATTCATATCTACTACTGAGACTAGGTTCCAAAATCAAGAGGCATCAATTCAAGGCCTGGATAACCAAATTTTCTAGTTGGTGAACCAACTCTTAGGAAGTCAACCCGGTACTTTACCAGGCAATATAGAAAAGAAACTGAGGGTGAAGGCCCATGATGTCATGCACTGGAGTGGAAAAGAGGTCCAACAGAACCAACCAGCATATCCAGGTGTATCCACACCCCTTGAAGAAGGTAAATTTACCAACCCCTCCTCATCTGAAATCCCATATAAGGAGTCTTCGCAGAATAAGGGGAAGGAGGTTGTCAAACCTTTTGTAGCTGCCTTACCCTTCCTAGAGATATTGAAACGAAGAAAGGTGGACCACCAGTTCGGAAAATTGATGGAACTATTCAAGAAGCTGCACATTAATATCCCATTTATAGATGAACAAATTTAGATGCCTACTTATTCCAATCTCATGAAGGACATACTCTCTAATAGAATAAAGATGGGGGATCTAGGAACTATTTCCCTAACCAAGGATTGTTCTGCAGTCATCCAACACTCAATTCCCCCCAATCTCCTGGATCACGGTAGTTTCACTATTCCCTGTACTGTTGGACCATGTGAGTTTGGGAAGGCTCTTTGTGACTTGGGGGCCAGCGTGATCCTCCTACCCCTTGGAGTTCTCAAGAAGCTCGTTCTCCATGATTTTAAGCCTACCCGAATAGACCTTCAACTTGATCATCAATCCATAAAACATCTGAAGGGACTCCTGGAGGACGTGCTCGTCAAGGTGGGTCAACTGATCATTCCAACTGATTTCATAATCCTCGACAAGGAGGATGACCAGGAGGCACCTCTCATAATTGGAATACCGTTCCTGGCCACTGGATAGGTACTGATTGACGTGCACCAAGGAGAGAATATTTTCTGGGTTGGATATGAGAGAGTCTCCTACAATGTCTTCAAAGTTCTTAAAAATTCATCCCTACCTGAGCATGAGGATTGTTACATGATAACCACCATGGATGATCGTTTGAGTGAAAAAGGGAATGATCTGGTATGTTGTTTTTCAGATAACTTTATTTTTCATGAAATTCTAGATTAAGCACCAGAGGAATTGAAATTCCTATAAGGCCAGGGTATCCACTATAGGAAACGTACAGTTATTCTTGATACTATGGAACAGGAAAAGGAGAATCCACTTGTACATTCGATTTTTAAGGCACCTAAACTCGAACTAAAACCTCTTCCATCTTCTTTTATGTATGGGTATTTGGGACCCAATCACAATTTTCTTGGCATACATAACGCAAAACAATCACAGGAGTAGGAAGATGCACTTCTATAGGTTTTGAAACAATGGACACATGCTATTTGGTGGACATTCAATGATTTAAAGGGCATCACCCCTACCATGTTCACCCATATGGTGCTACTTGAAGAAGGTTCCTAGTAATATCGACAACCACAAGGGTGGTTGAATCCCCCCATGAAGGAATTTGTAAAAAAAAGTGGTGATCAAATTGTTGGATGAAGGCATCATATATCCCATATCAGATAGTCCATGGGTGAGTCCCCTCCAAGTTGTACCCAAAACGGGGGGTATCACTATTATTTCAAATGAAAAGAATGATCTCATCCCTACACGCACTGTCATAGGCTGGTAAGTCTGTGTGGATTACTAAAAGATAAACAATGCCACAAGGAAGGATCATTTCCCCTACCATTCATGGATAAAATTTTAGAGATTCTAGCAGCACACAACTTCTATTGCTTCCACGATGGTTATTCAGGCTATAACTAGATTTCCATTGCTCTAGAGGATCAGGAGAAGAGCACATTCACTTGATCTTACTATATTTTTTATTAACAGAGTATGTATTTTGGCTTGTGCAATGCCCCCCCACCTTCCAGTGCTGCATGCTGGCTATTTTCTATGACATGGCGGAACAGATCATGGAGTTATTTATAGATGATTTTTCCTTTTACAGGGAATCATTCACCACTTGTTTACGGCACCTGGAGCTAGTTTTGGAGCGTTGTGAGAACACTAAACCAAGTTTTGAACTAGGAGAAGTGTCATTTCATGGTGAAAATTGGCATCATCCTTGGCCACAGAATCTCAGAAAAGGTGATAGAGGTGGACCCGACCAAGATAGAAGTCATTTCACGACTACCTATTCCAACTTTTTCCAAAGCCATCTGCAGCTTCTTGGGGCATTCCATTTTCTACAAGCGGTTTTTCTACGACTTCTCCAAAATAGCTCACCCCTCACCAATATTCTAACCAAGGATTCTATATTTTAGTTCGATGAGACATGGTCCATAAATTTTGAGCATTTGAAGCAGCGTCTGGTGGAAGCTCGGGTGATGAATTCTCCCTTCTAGGAGGATCAATTTGAGGTGATTTGTGATGCCAGTGACTATGTAGAGGGAGAAATATTGGGAAAACGGCTTGATCGGATTTTCCGACCAATATATTATTCTATCAGGATGATTAATGAGGCTCAGATATACTACACCACCACTGTGAAGGATATTCTTGCAGTAGTTTTTGCATTTTGCAGGTTCCGTTCTTACTTAGTTTTGTCTAAAGTTATTTTTTATATTGACCATACAGCACAAAAGTACCTACTGAACAAGAAATAGTTGAAGACCCAATTGATCTACTAGGTACTCCTCTTACAATAATTTGACCTATATATCCAAGAGAAAAAAGGGAGTGAGAACGTTGTTGCTGACCATATCTCATGGCTCGAGCTACCTCATTTAGAGAAGGAAGAAGATCGGTATATTAGGGAATATTTCCCTGATGAACACCTCTTCTCAGTCAATGAAAAACCTTGACCATGGTATACTAATATTGCTAATTTTCTTGTTACAGGTATCATTCACCCCGACCTCTCCTTCCAGCAAAGAAAGATATTTTTCTATGATATGAAGCGGTACTTCTAGGAATATCCTCTTCTATTCCGGTCCCATGGTTATGGGGTAATCCGCCGTTGCATTATTGAGGCTGAAATTCATGGTGTCATGGAGTTCTGTCATGCCTCACCAGTTGGGGGACATCATGGGCCCGACCGTATGATAGCTAATATCATGAATTATAGGTTTTTCTGGCACACCATTCATAAACATGCTCGAGTCTTTGTTTCCTATTGTGATCGGTGCCAGAGGACTGGTAATGTGGGATGTAGAGCTGAGATTCCCCAGCAACCAATCCTGGAGGTCGATATTTTTGACTTATGTGGCATAGATTTCATGGGTCCCTTCATGTCAGCTTTTGAGAACACTTACATCCTAGTATGTGTCGACTAAGTCTCTAAATGGGTGGAAGCCACTGCTACAACACATGACATGACCAAGGTAGTCATGAGTTTTTTAAAGAAAATTATTTTTAGCTTGTTTGGAGTTCCATGAGTACTGATCCCCGATAGAGGGACACACTTCAACAACTCACTGATGAGATGAATACTTCGAAGTATGGAGTAAAACATCAGATGGGGACACCATATCATCCCTTGTATAGTGGACAAGTGGAGCTCTCTAACCTTGAGCACAAGAAGCTCCTGGAGAAAACAATATACAATTCAAGGAAAGACTGGTCCAAGAAGTTAGATAATTCTTTGTGGGCATATCAGACTGCTTTCAAAACACCACTAGGAATGTCCCCATTCCGCCTCATCTTTGAAAATTCTTGCCATCTACTGGTATAATTGGAACACAAATCCTACTGGGCCATCAAGGCGTTGAATTTTTATCTGATGTCAGCCGAAGAGAAGAGAAAGATCCAACTATCAGAACTGGATGAAATCATATTAGAGGCATACGAAAACACCAAAATTTACAAGGAGAAGACCAGATCTATTCACAACCAGATGATTTAACAAAAATCTATACAACCCGGTGATCAGGTACTTCTCTTTAACTATCATCTCCTCTTATTTCCAAGAAACTAAAAGTCATGATGGTCGGGACCATTCCAAGTCATACAAGTATTCCATCATGGAGTTGTTGAAATTTCTAGTGAGGATGGTCAATCATTCAAAGTGAACGAGCAACGGTTCAAGGATACCCATCACATAGATGACATGGTAGGAACATTGTACATCGTACAGCTTAGGTAAGAAAAGTTAAGTATGATGAGCCAATGACCTAAAACAAAGGCGCTTCCTAGGAGGCAACTCAGAGGATACATGTTGTGTACCACCTATACACACAGTTTTTACATTTTACATTTCATTTATCTAACTATTATAAATCTATATAGTAACTAATAAATAACCAAAGATGACGCCGGTGCCAATGGTAAGCTCACTGGACTTTATCTGAGCCATCCTCGGTTTGAATCCTCCCGACATACCTTCGGCACAGGGTTCCTCCATTTTATATTTTCATACATGGAGTGTGTAGTAAATTTCATATATATATATATATATATATTTCTTATAAGAAAACCCATGATGGGGATGGGTCACTTGGCCAATATCAGAACCCGGTTTCCAAAAGACCCGGGTTCGAATCCTAACAACCACCCCATTTCCATAATTTACCCTTTTAATAAAACCACACGGCGTGTATTCCAATATACGTCGTGTGTGCCCTATTTTTTTTCTAAAACTAAAATAACAAAAAAACTTTTCCTAATAAATTAATTCATGAAGATTCAGTTGGACGATTGGCAATGTCTCGACCCTGGTTCCAGAAGACCCGGGTTCGAACTCGGCTAATCTCCATGATTCATCCCCTTCTTGTATAATTATAAACTACATGTCATTCATTTTCGTTCTTCTTTTGTGTATAGGCTGTATAGATTAAATGTATATAACTAATTAATATGGGAAACAATACAACCTTCGCTCTAGTGGTTAAGGGTTTCCGTTCGGAGCGGCTGATCTCTGGTTCGAACCTCGCCCCAAGCACCGGACCAATGGTTGTACTTCTATTTTTACAATTTTTAGACACACGACATGTATTTTCCCACTACATTACGTATAGAGTTTTATTTTTTAATTCTTTGTATACATATATATATATATCTATTTTCTATTATTATTTTAATTAATTACTGTTAAATATTATAGAGTTTGTTATAATTATATATATATATATATATATATATTTTTGTTTAAAAAAATCTAGATAAACGGCGTGTAATCTCGATGTACATGTCGTGTACCTCAACTATATAGGTCGTGGCCAGTCAGCTTCACACCGTGTCTTGTGGTGCCTCCTCCTCTTCCTTTTTCTTCTCCCGAATGACACCTGAATGGCCCACTCTCAAATCCATGTATTCTTGGATTTTCGGGTTCTGATTCTTCTTCCATTGTGATCCTTCATCCAGGTACGCCCTTCTACACCCTCTATATCAAGTTATTAGACACATTTAGAGTGATTTTGGAATCAGCTGACCATTCAGCTTTGGAGATACATGACGACGAAATGAAGAACACACGCCGTGTACTTTTTTATGTGGACACACACAAAATGCTTCGCAATTTGAATATACACGGTGTGTATGTTTGGTACACACGGTGTAATTTCCCCCATCGTGCCAGAGTAACCTGTGCACATGGCCTCACACACCATTTTCATGAACACGGTATGTGTGTTTGGTACACACTGTGCATGTCATTTCTTCTGGCCCCTCTGTGTTTAGCACTTGACACGACCTCTCACCCTATGTTCCTATACACGACATGTGTGTTAGGTACACGCTGTGTTGTCTATTTTGTTCAACCAGACCCGTATCTTGCCCCCACATGGCCATGTTCCTCGAGTAATGAACACGCCATGTCTGTATCATACCCAACATGTCCTTTAATGTTAGAACTGTTAAAGTCATGGCCATGTTGATTCTGATACATGACCATTTACCCTCTGTATGCACACTACGTGTATGTTCGGTACATGCCATGTACCTTTACATGGTCTATCTTTTTCTCCCTCGGCGTGTTTATACATAGAACACGGGATGCTCCTCATATTGTATTACACATCGTGTACTCATAATGTACACGACATGTACTTTTATATTTCAGATTTCTCACTTTTTCTTGGTTTTCATTTGTTTTCTTTTTCTTTTGTTTGGTTTTTCTTTCTTTTTCAGGTTATGGCATATCATGATTCTTCCCAGGGGAAGCGGCTGACCTCCTCCACTAAGGGCAAGAGGCCCATTTATCGGTGGATTCGACTCCAGCCTCCGACGCACCAAAACCCAGACACTCTGTTCTACGAGCTCCCTCTGTTGGCCATTATTCCACCTCCCAATGCCTCAGCGTAGGTTGGGCCTAGCACAACCGGTGTAGAGACCCGAAGCTTATCGTACATGGACATTACATTATATTTGCGGAATACTTAGTACATAACAAAAACACACACACAAGGACCGTAATAGTTTAGTGTCTTTGGAAACTCGGAGTATAATCTTCTAATCGCGGGGAAAGATCTTCAACATCTCCCATAATGATCTTCCTTTTTATTTTACCTAAAACCTTTCTTTATATCCTGGGGAAAAGAAAACATAAAAGGGTGAGCTCAAATGCTCAGTAAGGGTAAACAAAGGAAATATCAATCACATAATTTTCATAAGAACATAACATTTTTGGAAATCTTAACCTGCAAAAGAGAGCATAATTTCATAACATGGGATAAATCATAGTAGTGAAATGAAATCATCACTTAAAACATTACTCATTGTGGCATACACACATAATCATAGAGAATCATTTCTTGTTAGTCAAGACTCATTGCCAAGACTATCTTAGTGGACAAAGTCCCTTTCTGAATCGAGTAATCCTCGTTTCAGTCCCGTTTCACTGAACCGGTATAACCTACCATTCCATCCATGTCTATCTCATGAGATATAAAATCTTTACCCAATGCATTGGAGGGAGATATAGGTCCCACCCATCTTATAATGAATCCTTTCTTATGTGTGCCACATAATCATAAAACATACATCATCGCATAACACATATAACAAAAATGGGATTCTTGAAACATCATGACATCATAAATCAATTCATATAAGATAAAGGAATTCATAAACATAATTCCATCACAACATAGTCAAACCAATGTAAACATATGGATAGAAACATATCCCTTTATTATCTTAGATGGAAAATAATTTTGATAAAACACTTGAATTGAATTCTTGAGGAAAATATCCTTTCTTCTTCAAAAACATTTTTCCTTTCATAACATGTCATACAACTTTAAAATAAAAGAAGTTGATTAAAAATAAACTTGAAAACTTGTAAAGGAATCTTCTTTGAAGTAATGTTTTAAAAATCCATTCATGCTGTATAAGGTAAAAAAAACATTCTTCGTACTTTTTTCGGAAAAGTCAAAAAGTACCTCGTACGGAAAAACGACAAAAGATACCTTTCATATTCTTTACTAAAAACTCACCTAAGGGTAAAATTGGATTTAAACTATTTCAAGTGGATGGAAACAATATTACATATTGAGGGAACATGTATGTGGATGATAAAATACACCCCAGTAAATACTTACGCATAAACAATCTCGGATAAAAATGAGATTGTGATATTTCCCTTACCTTAGGTCCGACTTGCTTTGTAAGTGTCCGAACCTCCTGTATAATGATTTAAATCATGTTATTGACTTATTACAGAATCATATTCATTGTTATGATATCATATATGGTTCACTTATGACATTATATTACCCGTTCTTTTGTAAATTCAATGTTAAAGAAGCGTTTTGGGTAAAATCGTTTCATTTATCGTAGGTGTTTTGACTTGTTGTTCTTGACATCATTATTACTTATATCATGATTTACATACTTCAAGAATATAAAATATGATTTATATATCATATATATTCAGTATATATATATATATAATAGGTAGAAAAATGAAAAACACCGTTCATGGAGACGGTAGTCCGTACGTACGCATGAACGCTGTTTTCCTTTCCTTATTGTCTTGAAATGGAAGTAAGTAGATGACATACATATGTATATATATACATAAATCCAGTAGCTTTATAATTTCATATATTTCATTATTATTTCTTATATATACATTATAATCATTCTTAAATGGTTAACATGGAAAATGAATCTCATCGCGTCGTGGAGACGGTATTCCGTACGTACGCACGAGCGATGATATCATTTCTATAAATATTGAATTGGAGTGGAGTGGATTATACAATATATCAGAATTAATATGATTTTGTAATAACTATGTATAGTTATTATTTACACCATTATACCCATCCATGTAAGGTGGTGGTGGAAAATAGATTACACCACGGCGTGGAGACGGTATTCCGTACGTACGCACGCGCGGTGATTTCTTTTTCCGTAGGATGGATAGATGGTGAAATAGGGTTGTTTCATACTTATAATAACATATCAGTATATGACTGATACTGATGTTATTACTTCATAATGAAACAACCTAAGAAGAATAAGTGGAAGAAGAAATAAAGATGAAAGAATTGGTAACGATAATTACCTCTTCTTTGAAGTGCCTCTTTGAGACCTCCTCTTAGGGCACTAGAATTGGTCTTTGAGGAAGACAAGAACCTCTAAGATGTTTCTAGGGAAGTGGAGAAGAGATTTTGGCAGGGGTTGGCCGAGCTTGAGTGCTCAAATTGGTGTGAGGAGGAGGGGGAGGAGGTGTCCTTTTATAGGGGAGGAGAGGGGCACCTTAGGAATATCTCAAAATATTATTTTATATTAAAGCCAAAATCGGTTTATAATGGTTCCAAAGGGTCTTATTTCGAATCTAATGTGGGGATGGGTCGAAATCCTATCAACCAATAGAATTTAGACAAGTTTAGGATATTATGTTAACCTTATCAATTAGATTTAACTCTAAGTTAAATAATTTAACATTTACCGTGTCTTTTTGTTTTCTTTCACTATATGGTTAATACACTTACTATAACATGCCAAACGAACCCCAAATTGTTTATTATTAACATATATATCCTTATCTAAGTCATTTGGCCGAACCTTAGATTTTTAGGAATAAAATAACAATTAATAATATAATATTTGATTTAAAAACTATTTTGTGTCAATTTAGACACTATTTGATATATGATTTTTGTGAAAGTCATAACAGAATTATATGTTCGAACCAAGTTGATTAAATCAACACTAATATATCATAGTAACCTATAAAATTAGTGGAATTCATAAAAAGTCTCAAATTACATTTATTTTGGTGTTTATAACATCAATTATGTCAATATTTTGTTAACAAGATAATTACTGCATCATCTTTGTGTCATAAATAAATTAAATTATATGATGTCTAAAAATTACAAATAAAATACCATCATGTAGGAAATCTTTTTATATTTCTAATGAATATTTACAATCGAATTTATCTTATGTATAACCCCATATTAAAAATGTTTTAGTAAATAAACTTTGATTTTAACTCTTTTAACCCTTCTTTAAATAAATTAATAATAAATGTCCTAATCTAACCCAAGTGGGCCTAAATGGTCATATTTTATTCCTAAGTTTGTTTTTGGTCGAAATACACTTGTCCAATAGGATTAGGACACGTGTTAGGGTAATAGTAATATCATATTTACCCTTAGTTACCCTATTTACTATTAACCGTGGTAAAAAAAGTAAAAAGTTACTATTCACCAAAAAAATTATTTTCATCTCATTGAACCACATTTTAGTCCTTGATATTAACCGTGTCTCTCGGATTTTCGAAATTCCATTCACAGAAGCGGTAAAATTAAGTTTTATACAAAATTCAGTTTTTAACCTACCACTTAGTAGTTTTACTATTCATCAAAAATTGATGTTTTTCAGAACAATGCCAAAATTTCATCCTAAGATATATTTCATATTCCGAATTCAAAAATGAAGTCTATTTTACCAAATTCATAACATAGAAATTGCATTAATTAAATTTATAATTAAATCCCACTGTTAAAACAAATAGCGTGTTTTCAAGAAACAATATCTATCAAAAGATTGACATTTGATTACGTCTGGTTTAAATGTGAAATTACATCCAATGACCAACATTGTATTAAATTGTAAAAATATATTCTAAATATACTTTAAAACCACTAAAATTAATAATTTATCACTATTAATTATTTCGATTAAAAAAGTTGTTTTTTAATTATAATTTAGTAATTTTCACTTTTCATCAGAATATGAAAGTTATCCGAAATGTACCAAAATTTCACCTTAGGCTAAATTCGATACTCCGAATCTAAAAATGAAGTTCATTTTGAAAAAATAAGATTTACAGAATTTTAAAAAGTGGTTATTACTATTCATAACGGCTAGTTTTAATAATATTTTAATAGCATATCGTTGTTTAGTGAAACTCGGTATTGCGTATTACACACGCTATCGAGGAAGGTCGCGATTGCGTGTAATGCAAGGCAAGTCAAGGATGCGTGTTGTGCAAGCTCCTTTTGGTGTAGCGTACAACACAAGACATTAGTGAAAGAATATTTTTCATAAAATCTCGGGTTGTTACATTCTACCCCCCTTAAAATGAATTTCGCCCTCGAAATTCGTCGGGGTTATAAATTGTTTACTATTCGAAAGTTTCTTTAATAGAAACCCACATCGTAAAAAGGAATACCAAAACTTGGCTTTAAAAACTAAAGTATGAAATGTAACGATTACCCAAATAAACTAATCACTGGGTTTCCACATAGGTGAAAATATGGATATGGAAGAAAAATCTAACCATCATGTTCTGATGGAGAGTGGTAGAGAACATGGCTATGGAAAAGCCAGTAATCACAAATCCATAAATTTGTGACGATCTAAGGTACCATCTGATTCATCAGGTATAAGAGAACTAGGAAAACATTTTTGGTTTTCAAGATCATTTCCCTAAAGTTAAAGAATTTGAATTAGAATAAATACTTTATTTATTTTGGTACAATCTCACTGTTGTTCATGCCTTTAACAATTTCCACTTCATCTCTTAAATAAATGAAGTTGAATTTGTTATTCGTGAAGTGTTAGTAGATCATGTGATAGAATGACGGGTCATTCCATCTGTCTCAAAAGGTGTGAAAAATTTATATACATAAGTCGATCTATAGTGGGATTAATCATATATGGTTTCTAAAATGGGCTTATACTTCATATATCATACTGCTTAATATAATAACACTAGTTTCTACTAAACAGGGACTTCCTATAGGTCAGTGGTAGGCGATAAAGGCCAGTCGCACTTCGGTTGTGGGTTCGATTCCTACAGCCTTATCCGAAGCGATGGGTTGTCGCTCGTCCTGCAGGTTGTCCTTTTTCTAAAACTACGTTACTATAACATTCCATCAATAATATCGAAAATCTTATATCCTTAAACAATACTAACTTATGTCCAACATAATCCAGTCTAATCTTTAGGCTTATACATAATACTGCAGTCCACTCTCATAATATAGTGACATCGATTACCAGAGATTTAATACTGTCGTTGATCCCTACATATCATAAGATATGTCTTGTTGGTCACATTCCAAACATTCAAAGTCCTTAATCATGTATTCTCTTTAATACCTTAGTGAAAACATGAGTGCAGTTAAAAGTTAACACTTTCCACATACCAAAATCCTCAAAATTCTATATACTCAAACCATGATATTACTTAGTCCTTATATCAATCATGATCTCATGAATACTATTAAACATTTCATTTTCTCGTCTTCATTATGCGCATATCATCTTATTTCCAAAAAATATCTCAATCACTTTGAATACCACATCAATAAATATTGCAATACTCAATGATACAACATTATTTTGGAATCCCATTACATAAACACTTAATCATTCCACCACATTGTTGTCATATTCAACATTGCCAATAGTGATCGCATGTGATTTCCCTTTGTCCTTTGCCTTCAGTGGTTGCTCATGTTGATCCTCACTAACCCTTGGATTAGGGCAATTATTAGCATAATGCCCCATTTCCTTGCACTTGAAGCATTGAAGTGTTGGCGGTGCGTTCTCTGCAGTGTTTTCTTTATCATTAGATTCCCTTTTTCCATTACTTCGACACTCAGCTGCTCGATGACCTTCTTTTCCACACTTAAAACATTTTCTATTCCCTTTTAGACAATCTCCACTATGCTTCTTTCCACACTTTGTGCATAAGGAAACATTCATCTTCTTTTCACCATTATTATGAGATTTCTCCTTGAACTCCATCTTTCGTTTCTTGTCAAAACCATGAGATGGATATGTAACACCAACTTCCATTTCTACCTTGATAGCACAACGCACAATTTCTTCATAGCTACTGAAGTCTCTTATAGCTAATTCCCTTCGAAGACTTGGTTTTAAGCCACTGAAAAATCGATCAACTTTACTTTCAGGTTGGATGATAATTCCAGAAGCATACCTTGCAAGTCTTGTAAAATTTGCTTCATAGGTACCAACAGATTCATCGTCCCTTTGCTTCAGTTCAAGAAACTCTTTCTCCATCTTTCTTCGAAGAATGCGAGGGAAGTACTTATTGAAAAATAAGTTCTTGAACTCGTCCCATTCCATAGACTCAATTTCATCCCTTTGCCTTGTATTCTTAATAAGATTCCACCATTGATCAGCATCTCCTTCCAAACGATACACTGCTAGGATGACTTTATCATGTTCAGAACATTGAAGAACTGAAAATATCTTTTCAGTAGTACTAATCCATTGTTCAGCAACTAATGGATCAGTAGACCCACTGAAAGAAGGTGGACGCTGCCTCATGAAGGATTCAACAGAATGTTGCTCCTTCCTTTGCTCGTTTGGAAGTCCTGCATGATTCATAGCTTGAGAAAGTTGTGTGAGCATGGCTACAAGATTTTTCATTCCAGCTCCTATATCGTTTGGTTGCTCAGGGGTACAATCATTGCATTGCCCATCACATTCCGCATTAACACGGTTCCTTCGGGTTCCAGCCATCGTCTAAAACCCCAAAAGAATTGTGTGAAAGGCAAAAATCATGCTAGGGAAAACAACATAATAAAGGGTTAGTATCCTCAATATCTAGCATCTTAGGTTAAATTCGAAGATCGTTAGCGCAATTCTAGGACTATAACCTATACGTATACTTATCCTTAGAGACATCCCTTGACATACCTTAGAAATATCTCTAGGAATCTCACTAACGTTTTCGCATCCTAGTTTCCAAAGGTTGACTAAACCTTTCCTCTGATACCAACTGTAGAGACCCGAAGCTTATCGTACATGGACATTACATTATATTTGCGAAATACTTAGTACATAACAAAAACACACACACAAGGACCGTAATAGTTTAGTGTCTTTGGAAACTCGGAGTATAATCTTCTAATCGTGGGGAAAGATCTTCAACATCTCCCATAAAGATCTTCCTTTTTATTTTACCTAAAACCTTTCTTTATATCCTGGGGAAAAGAAAACATAAAAGGGTGAGCTCAAATGCTCAGTAAAGGTAAACAAAGGAAATATCAATCACATAATTTTCATAAGAACATAACATTTTTGGAAATCTTAACCTGCAAAAGAGAGCATAATTTCATAACATGGGATAAATCATAGTAGTGAAATGAAATCATAACTTAAAACATTACTCATTGTGGCATACACACATAATCATAGAGAATCATTTCTTGTTAGTCAAGACTCATTGCCAAGACTATCTTAGTGGACAAAGTCGCTTTCTGAATCGAGTAATCCTCGTTTCAGTCCTGTTTCACTGAACCAGTATAACCTACCATTCCAGCCATGTCTATCTCATGAGATATAAAATCTTTACCCAATGCATTGGAGGGAGATATAGGTCCCACCCATCTTATAATGAATCCTTTCTTATGTGTGCCACATAATCATAAAACATACATCATCGCATAACACATATAACAAAAATGGGATTCTTGAAACATCATGACATCATAAATCAATTCATATAAGATAAAGGAATTCATAAACATAATTCCATCACAACATAGTCAAACCAATGTAAAAATATGGATAGAAACAGATCCCTTTATTATCTTAGATGGAAAATAATTTTGATAAAACACTTGAATTGAATTCTTGAGGAAAATATCCTTTCTTCTTCAAAAACATTTTTCCTTTCATAACATGTCATACAACTTTAAAATAAAAGAAGTTGATTAAAAATAAACTTGAAAACTTGTAAAGGAAGCTTCTTTGAAGTAATGTTTTAAAAATCCATTCATGCCGTATAAGGTAAAAAAACATTCTTCGTACTTTTGTCGGAAAAGTCAAAAAGTACCTCGTACGGAAAAACGACAAAAGATTCCTTTCATATTCTTTACTAAAAACTCACCTAAGGGTAAAATTGGATTTAAACTATTTCAAGTGGATGGAAACAATATTACATATTGAGGGAACATGTATGTGGATGATAAAATACACCCCAGTAAATACTTACGCATAAACAATCTCGGATAAAAATGAGATTGTGATATTTCCCTAACCTTAGGTCCGACTTGCTTTGTAAGTGTCCGAACCTCCTGTATAATGATTTAAATCATGTTATTGACTTATTACAGAATCATATTTATTGTTATGATATCATATATGGTTCACTTATGACATTATATTACCCGTTCTTTTGTAAATTCCATGTTAAAGAAGCGTTTTGGGTAAAATCGTTTCATTTATCGTAGGTGTTTTGACTTGTTGTTCTTGACATCATTATTACTTATATCATGATTTACTTACTTCCAGAATATAAAATATGATTTATATATCATATATATTCAGTATATATATATATATAATAGGTAGAAAAATGAAAAACACCGTTCATGGAGACGGTAGTCCGTACGTACGCATGAACGCTGTTTTCCTTTCCTTATTGTCTTGAAATGGAAGTAAGTAGATGACATACATATGTATATATATACATAAATCCAGTAGCTTTATAATGTCATATATTTCATTATTATTTCTTATATATACATTATAATCATTCTTAAATGGTTAACATGGAGAATGAATCTCATCGCGTCGTGGAGACGGTATTCCGTACGTACGCACGAGCGATGATATCATTTCTATAAATATTGAATTGAATTGGAGTGGATTATACAATATATCAGAATTAATATGATGTTGTAATAACTATGTATAGTTATTCTTTACACCATTATACACATCCATGTAAGGTGGTGGTGGAAAATAGATTACACCACGGCGTGGAGACGGTATTCCGTACGTACGCACGCGCGGTGATTTCTTTTTCCGTAGGATGGATAGATGGTGAAATAGGGTTGTTTCATACTTATAATAACATATCAGTATATGAGTGATACTGATGTTATTACTTCATAATGAAACAACCTAAGAAGAATAAGTGGAAGAAGAAATAAAGATGAAAGAATTGGTAACGGTAATTACCTATTCTTTGAAGTGCCTCTTTGAGACCTCCTCTTAGGGCACTAGAATTGGTCTTTGAGGAAGACCAGAACCTCTAGGATGTTTCTAGGGAAGTGGAGAAGAGATTTTGGCAGGGGTTGGCCGAGATTGAGTGCTCAAATTGGTGTGAGGAGGAGGGGGAGGAGGTGTCCTTTTATAGGGGAGGAGAGGGGCACCTTAGGAATATCTCAAAATATTATTTTATATTAAAGACAAAATCGGTTTATAATGGTTCCAAAGGGTCTTATTTCGAAGCTAATGTGGGGATGGGTCGAAATCCTATCAACCAATAGAATTTAGACAAGTTTAGGATATTATTTTAACCTTATCAATTATATTTAACTCTAAGTTAAATAATTTAACATTTACCGTGTCTTTTTGTTTTCTTTCACTATATGGTTAATACACATACTATAACATGCCAAACGAACCCCAAATTGTTTATTATTAACATATATATCCTTATCTACGTCATTTTGCCGAACCTTAGATTTTTAGGAATAAAATAACAATTAATAATATAATATTTGATTTAAAAACTATTTTGTGTCAATTTAGACACTATTTGATATATGATTTTTGTGAAAGTCATAACAGAATTATATGTTCGAACCAAGTTGATTAAATCAACACTAATATATCATATTAACCTATAAAATTAGTGGAATTCATAAAAAGTCTCAAATTACATTTATTTTGGTGTTTATAACATCAATTATGTCAATATTTCGTTAACAAGATAATTACTGCATCATCTTTGTGTCATAAATAAATTAAATTATTTGATGTCTAAAAATTACAAATAAAATACCATCATGTAGGAAATCTTTGTATCTTTCTAATGAATATTTACAATTGAATTTATCTTATGTATAACCCCATATTAAAAATGTTTTAGTAAATAAACTTTGATTTTAACTCTTTTAACCCTTCTTTAAATAAATTAATAATAAATGTCCTAATCTAACCCAAGTGGGCCTAAATGGTCATATTTTATTCCTAAGTTTGTTTTTGGTCGAAATACACTTTTCCAATAGGATTAGGACACGTGTTAGGGTAATAGTAATATCATATTTACCCTTAGTTACCCTATTTACTATTAACCGTGGTAAAAAAAGTAAAAAGTTACTATTCACCAAAAAAATTATTTTCATCTCATTGAACCACATTTTAGTCCTTGATATTAACCGTGTCTCTCGGATTTTCGAAATTCCATTCACAGAAGCGGTAAAATTAAGTTTTATACAAAATTCAGTTTTTAACCTACCACTTAGTAGTTTTACTATTCATCAAAAATTGATGTTTTTCAGAACAATGCCAAAATTTTATCCTAAGCTATATTTCATATTCCGAATTCAAAAATGAAGTCTATTTTACCAAATTCATAACATAGAAATTTCATTAATTAAATTTATAATTAAATCCCGCTGTTAAAACAAATAGCGTGTTTTCAAGAAACAATATCTATCAAAAGATTGACATTTGATTACGTCTGGTTTAAATGTGAAATTACATCCAATGACCAACATTGTATTAAATTGTAAAAATATATTCTAAATATACTTTAAAACCACTAAAATTAATAATTTATCACTATTAATTATTTCGATTAAAAAAGTTGTTTTTTAATTATAATTTAGTAATTTTCACTTTTCATCAGAATATGAAAGTTATCCGAAATGTACCAAAATTTCACCTTAGGCTAAATTCGATACTCCGAATCTAAAAATGAAGTTCATTTTGAAAAAATAAGATTTACAGAATTTTAAAAAGTGGTTATTACTATTCATAACGGCTAGTTTTAATAATATTTTAATAGCATATCGTTGTTTAGTGAAACTCGGTATTGCGTATTACACACGCTATCGAGGAAGGTCGCGATTGCGTGTAATGCAAGGCAAGTCAAGGATGCGTGTTGTGCAAGCTCATTTTGGTGGAGCGTACAACACAAGACATTAGTGAAAGAATATTTTTCATAAAATCTCGGGCTGTTACAACCGGTCCTTCAGCACCCCATCTGGTGCCTCTGAGAACCATCGATACTTTTCTAATAGCTGCCACACTTCCTGATCCATCTCTAGTAGCTGTTGGCCCCACATCGACCGCCCCATCCAACGGGCCTCCATCTACTTCAGCAGATCCACCCCCAGAGCCAACTCCTGCTGCTGCACCTGCACCTAGACCGGGACCTGCAGGTGTTCCCTACACATGCATGTTATTCCCAGTCACCAACTTGGCAACAGATCGGGTCCAACGCTTCTCTTTCCGACCGATTCTTTTGAGTGGATGCTACCTCAATAGCAGCATTCCACAGTAGCTCGGTATCTGGGTAGAGTTAGAGGATCTCCTTGGACACACTCCCCTGCTTGGTATTTTCCAATTCATTACGCCTATATTCCGCGATTTATTTTTGGAGTTCGTAGCCTCATTTGAGTTCGATGGATCTGTGTACCGGGAGACACCTGGTGATGTGGTGCCCATGGTTCGGTTCTGTATGGGTGACCGACATTTTTCTCTCACCATGACCAAGTTCGGATGAGGGTGTAGTTTTTACCCCCATCCAATCACCCCACCCCATGTTTCTACCCTAAACAGGCCCAAGCGCTCTAAGATCATTCCCATGTGGCTGGAGATTGCTGGGCCTGAGCACCGCTACACCCCTACCTCATAGAAGAGTTCGAATATCACCATCCCCATCCTCTTTTACCCATCTGTGCTTTAGGGCCATTATTTTCCCCCACCATGAGGATATGGGGGTCCTGACCGGACGTGACATGGATCGCATTACCAGTGTTATTCGGAAGGACAACCTAGACCTCCCTTACCTAGCCACCTCATATTTCCATTCTATGTTTACCGACTATCATGCCAACTTGAACGGAGGGTTTAATTCCACTCACCTCGCCCACCACCTTTGGGATTTGAAGCCTTCTTTACCCCATGACTTATTAGGTTCTCCCCAGTGGATGGACTATCTCATGCTTATTCGCATGGGATTGTTACAAAAGCATGGGGGTGCCTACATCCTTGCCTAGGCTTGGCCTGACCACTCGCTGACCCACCGGCCCCAGTCCATGCCCCTTCGCTTTCCCCACCACCTCCAGTTTCCCCTCCCCTCCCCCTTCGTACTGACCCCACTTCTTCTAGCATTCCTTCTTTTATACCACCACCAACCCCACCCACCACCGCACCCTCAGTCGATCTCGACCTTTCCCTCCACCTAGTCGCAATGGAGCAACATTTGGTTCGTATCGACGGCCGCCAGGACTGCATGGAGCTACTGTTAGGGCTTATTGTTTAGCATCTAGTTATTCCCTTGACTCCGCCACCTACCTCTTCCTCGGCTCCTGCCCCTTCTGATGCTTCTCCACCACCTTATACTGCACTATCCACAGATTCTATTCTCCTAACTACTGTGAGCCCAACTGCTACAACTGCTTCTGTCACCGCTGTTGCTAGTCTAGGGATTGTTATAGATCCTCATATTTTGGGTCCAGTACCCACGACTCCTACTTCTTCACCTTCCCTTCCCGATGCATAGTCCGCACCTCCTACTTCCATGGATCCTGATCTGTCTCTCCTAGCTGGTTCTGTACTAGATGATTCCTCTTCTGAGGTGACCCCCTGACTAGTTTTGGGACACATGGTTTTTATTGTATATATATTTTTGTGATATCTTGTGCCTATGATAGTTAGGAATGATTGCATTTTTCCCTTATTTCCCCCCCCTCATAGGCACTCTGGCACATTTTGGGCTGCAATTTTACATCACATTCTGTTTTCCTACGCCTTTACACGAGGGGGGTATTCATTTTCAATTTTTTTACTTTCTTTTCTTGGTTTAATTTTTTCATTACTTCCCCTCGGTCTGGTCCACTATTTTGTCCCCACCTTCCCTTGTTCCACTTTTTGTGAACTTGGTGGACCACGTGTGTTATTAATTATGGAGGTTGTCTCTCAACCTCTTTAGTATTTTCCCTTTTTAGATTCTTGGAGACATCATTAGTAGAAGATATATTTGAAAACGTGAAGACATTTTTGGTTAATCGTATTTTTAAATAATAAGCTGAAAGTGATTTTTTTTAATAAAATTTCATGCTTATTTTGGTTATTATGTATTTTAAAATGATTGCTGATATAATTTAAATTTCAAAATGTAATCCTTGGATAATTACATCGATTACACTAATTAGTTATTTTTCAATTCATGACATGATTGTCTATTTATTTATTTTTCCCACTCCCAAGAGGTATTCTAAACCCCTTGTTTATATTCTTTCTCATACCCTCGTTCTTGAGAGATTGTTAGAATATACATAACTACCAGAATTTGCATGTTTTTTTAAAACATGATGAATTTTTGAATTACATTAAAATTATTGAGGAATAGTATTTTTAACCACTTTATCTTGAGCCTACCCTACATCTTATCTTCATGAATCACCTAGATACCATGAATATCATTTATAGGAAACCATATTACAAGCCTATTTACCTTACTACCCTATTTTTTTGTGATTTTCATGATTATTTAGTTGAGCTCAAAATAAGGGATTGGAAACACATGGTATAAATTCATGAATTTTCATGAAATAAAGCATGGGGTGAACCTATAGATCATTTGGGGCGAAAACAGTGCTAAACCTATATTTTGGAAATTCAGAAAGGTTCCCTTTGTTTTAAAAAATGGTACAAACTAAGGGGCCCTATACACACTTGTTGGTTTTTGAATCCTACTCAACTAAAGGAGATAGTGGTGATGAGATCATTTGATAAAGCTTGTTGAGGACGTGCGTACATTGAGTTTAATTTTGAATATCATTCATTATTATTTAGTAATTTAGCCTCCTTTTTCAAGCCTCAGAGTTATTTTTCTCATCTTCAATTACCATCCTTCAGCCACAGAAACATCTGATCCTATTTGAAAAGTCCTCATGATTTTTGTAAGTCAATTTTTCTAAAGTGGAGAACTAGATTTCTTGAAAATCTGTGGATAGAGTCTATATATATATGATTAAGCATAAATTTGTTTAAATACATCTTCAGTGTTGAGAAGATTTTTGGTGAACTAAATCTTGAAGTGGATTTCTTATATTTGAAAGGGTGAAACATGTGTTAAAAGAGGATAAAGTAGTTAATTTAATTATATATGAGGCATAATTAGAGTATCTTTTGAATTTAAACTGTTTTGTATTATTTGTGATATTTTCTACTATCACTTATAATTTAAATTTATGTTTAAATTATGTTCTTCCTTTTACAATATAGAATCTATTAATTAGATGTTGAGATTTTCATGAGGGAAAGAAAATGACTCAGTATGGGGGAGTTTCATACACCCAATTTTTGAATACATTTTTATAAACCTTATTGAAAAATAAGAACATGTTTTCATCAATTACCTACTACTTAGAGAATAAATAATTTGATTTTGGTGATATTGTTCATTTCAAGGAGGTTTATGGCCAAATACAGAAAATGGAGAAGAACAGAGCAAAAATATTCAACTACACGGCCTGTACTTATATACATGCCATGTACATTCCAGTTCAGACATGGGTTGACCAGTAAAAATATATGCCCAAGTAACCAAAATGCGGTACATGCTGTGTATACATATCTACATGCCGTGTAAGACAATATAGAAGAAGTTGGTTGCTGAGAAGAGTCTACATTCCCATGTGGTTGGATGAAGTGGACACACCATGTGTCATTGCTATAGTCCGTGGATGCATTTCTAGAATCGGTTAGAGGCCAAACTTTGAGACAACACGCATTGTATGGCGGCACTACATGCCGTGTATATCCACCAACTTGGCGACACGATGTTCCAAGTTAAAGAAAGCATTTTATGCCACCTACCAGTGGAGAAAATGAAGCAAAAAATGAATTGATGAAAGTATAGGGCGTGTACTTTTGATAAACTCCGTGTACTTATTTTTTCTATAAAAAGAGGCCATGGCCTCCAGACCAAGGGCGGTGGTGTGTGTAGTATTTTGTGGAGAAAGGGTTGAAGCCCTGAAGGAAAAAAACTCTACCGTGGTACCACCTCTCTTATGTCTACCAAAGAATCATTCCTTTTTCAATTTTCCAAGCATAATTTCATCAGTTTTAAATTGTTTTGTATTTATCATTTTCAATCTGTGTAAATATCACCCAATGTTTTGGGGTTGTGGAAGATGATGAGTTGTAATTTGAAATAAGTTTCCCTCAATGTGTTTGTTTTCGTAATCTATTGTTATTTTTCTTAAATCACTTCATATTATCCCTGGAAATTATGTATTGGACCAAGGGTAGAATTTTCATGGATTCAAATGAAGAATAATGACGAATAACTCCATGACCATTGGAAGTATCCGTCTGATTAAATGGACTAAGCCAAAAAAAGATCTGTTAAATACTAACTACCGGACCAACAAGTTAGTCTCTTCTGCTCTATATATAACGTTTATTAGACCAAGGAAGCTTTATTACATATTAAAACAATATATTTGGGTTATTTTAAACAATAAAACCTCAAAATCAATTTGATTTAATAATCAACTAATCATAAATCCATAACCCTAACACATTTCTCTCTTTATTTGCATCAAAATCAATTTCCCGTCTTTACATTAATTTTAGTAATTAATTTGTTAAAATAAGCGTAATAAATAATTGTTCATTTTGTACCCAAAAAACCAACCAAAATTGACTCTAAATTCAGTAGACTTCAATAAAAACGAAAATACAAACTAAATTATGCAAGATAAAATAACCTCATAGTTCCCTATGTATCGACCACTTACTGGTGGTATAATTATTAGGGTATATAATTTGGGACACCTAAAACATACCTTCGGTGAAACGAACATCTAGTACACAATACACCCCATGCTGTAAATAAGTGGCGAACAATGGAAATCCCACGGTATTAAAAGAGAGATAAGAAACCCCTTACCTCAAGTCTGACTTGTCTTGGATGTTCCTTGTTCTTCCTAAATAATAAACATAAGTTAATTTATACTTGATTAAGAAAATTTTTATATTTTATTATTCTTTTTATATAACTTATTACCTTGATATAACAATATGTTAATTATTTGAGTTTATATTGGATATTTTATCGATGTTCAGAACTTGAGTCAAAAATGATCTTGTTATAATTACAATTTATCCATGTGGTCAAAAGTACATTATTTCTAGATTGATATAAAAGATTTAGATATCATATTTATATTATATATCTAGTATATATAAAAATTTATTATAGTACATAAAATTTGAAGATAAGAAATGAAATGCACCATTCACGGAGACAGTAAGTCGTACGTACGCATGAACGCTACTTTCATTTCTATTTAGTATTTTAATGGAATTAAAACATACTGATACATAGGTATATTATAATTCCAGTATAATATCATATCTAATATCTTTAACTCCATACTTTATACATATCCTTGATGTTATTAACGTGTCATACCACTTTGAGGGGGTGGTAGTCCGCACTTCCTCAAATGAAATTATCGCATTTTACCCATAATGGAAACCATAAATGTATGATATAAATGGAAAATAAAAAATTACAAAGAAAAAATAAACATAATATATATCATATATAAATACATTTCCATCTTAATGGCCACCATAAGAGGCAGTAAGATATAATCAAACAATCATCGTTTCATGAGGCGTTAGTTTCCAACCACAGAAACAGTATGTTCTTCACCCATTAGATGGAGGTGTGTGTAAGGTTAGTTCAAATAATTATAATTAAAACAACCTAGTATATTGAGGATACTGGTTTTTTTATGAAATAAAGGCATAAAAATATTTTAGGGGATTGGAGAAGTAAAATAAAACAAAATAAAACAAAATAATTTTAGAGAAACTATTACCTTTAATTTGGGTAGCTTCCTTTGGTTTGAACCAAAAGGACTTCTTGAAGTGACTTCTTCCTAAGGTAAGCCTTATAGTTGTAATATAGGGATATGGAGAGATTATTTTGGTAGTTTTTGGATGAGCCAAGTAGCGTGAGAGGTGTGTGGAATGGGTTAGAAGTGGTGTCCTTTTATAAGGGGGAGGAGGGGATCTTTAAGAAAGTGTGAAAATATTATTTTATTAAATAGTGATATTCGGTTTATAAAGGACCAAAACAAATTAAAGTAGAATATATGATGACTCATGGTTGAAATAAAATCATCCAATAAAAATTGTACAGGTTTTGGATATTGTTTTAATATTAATAATCTTGTTTATTTAAATATTTTATTAATAAGTTAAATACTACATCATTATTGTGTCATTAATAATTTAATTTATTTAATTTATAAAAATTATAAAAAATACCATAATGTGGAAAATATTTTTATCTTTACAATGAATATTTATAGTCTAAAGGATGACTTATATAAACCCACTTAAAATTGATTTACTAAAAGATATTTTTTATGTCATTTTTTCCTTGACTTCAAGCTAATTAAAATAAAGTGTCATTATCATTCATAAGTGGCTCCATGGGGTCCCAAAATCATCCCAAAGATGCCCAGGGTTGGACATGACTCATAAAATAAGGTTAGGACAAGGGTTAAGGTAATCTTTAATTATTATAATATTCTTTTTACCTTGAATTACCATTTTTATCATTAACTAGGGTAAATAAAAGTCAAAAGTTACTAATCACCAAAAATTATTTTCATTTTATTGAACCTAATTTTAATTACTAACAACAACCCTGTATCTCAGATTTTTAAAATTAAATTAACTAAAGTTGGAAATTTTCATTTAAATGAAAAGTCAGATTTTTAACTACTACTTAGTCGTTTCACTATTCATCAAAATTTGAAGTTTTTCAGAAAAATACCAAAAATTCAGCATAAGATATATTTGATATTCTAAATTAAAAAATGAGGCCTATTTTACCAAATTCCAAACATAGAAGTTGGATTGATTAATTTAAAATTAATTCCCATTGTCAAAACAAATATCTTGTTTTTAAAAACAATAACTATCAAAAGATTGATACTTATTTATGTCCAATTTCAATGTGAAACTAATTAAAATGATCAACATTGGATTAAATGGTAAAAATATAATATAATTACCCATTAAAACCAATTAAAAAAATAATACAACCATATAAATAAAATAGATTAAAAGTAACTTTTGAATTAAAATATAGTATTTTTCAGTATTCATAAAAAATGAATTTTATCAGAAAAATACGAAAACTTTACCCAAAGTAAATTTTGATGTCCTGATTCTAATTGAAGAATTTTATTATGTAAAATGGAACATATAAAAGTGACAAAAACTATATTTAAAGGGGGTTCACTATTAAAAGGTGGTAAATCAACCTTTTAAAGTAAATTATGTTTAAAAGAAACCCATTGTTGCGAATCTGCTATGCCATCGAACATAGAGTGCCCATTAAAGTAGAATTTAGTACAAAAATATTAATAAATTTGAAAAATTTCACGTTCCTTATTTACCTGGGATGTTATATGCTTCCCCCCTTTTGGGAATTGTATCCTCAAAATTTTAAAACTAGGGTTGGAAAATTCATTGAATGTCCCACATCAGAAAAAGTGTCAATAAAACTTTTACTTTAAGAAAATGAAGATAAGTTGAAAGTTCAAACGACATAACCAATACTATCATTCCATGTAGGAAAACATGGATATAGAAGATAAAATAAGTGTCATGTTCTAATGGAGAGAGATAAAAAAAATTATTAGGAGAATGTTAACAACAAAGAAACCACAAAATTGTAATGGTATAAATGGTGTTTAGTTTCCCAGTTGGAAAAGTAAACAAACAACCTTTTTTTAAGTTCCATTTCATAAAGTTGAGGAATTCATTTATGATATTGACTATGAAAATAAAGATATATACTTACTTTTTAAGTAGAGTTTCATTCTTTAATAAATTTCTACCACTAACTCGTCTTTTTACTAATGATGAGTATTCAAGATAACTTGGTCACACCGGAAGAGCTAGAATCAACATCTAGATAATCACATGACCTAGAAAGGATAAAAAATATATTTACCTTATCTTTATAGATCAACCCAAACCAAAATTGTTAGTACAAGATTAGGTAATCCCCAAAAAGGATAATCCTTTAGAGAAAGAAATACTAATATTAATTTATAAAATTAAACCAACAATACCCGAAGTTAAATAAAATCCATTAAATAAACAATTGTCCTTTTAATCATTCACTATAATCCACACTAATATTGCAACCCAAAACGTAGAAGAATTTGGTTATGTACTCTCCCATATTAAATTGTATCTCCAAATGGAATTGATTACTCTTAAAGTCACGTACTTAAAATTAGTTAACCTAATCACATATTCTCTATTATAGGTTTATCATTTCCATAAATAACCTAAATCACTATAAATCTGCAATAAAAACATTTATAAAAATCCACCATTACTCCTCAAATGAAATCTCATAGTATTTTATTTTCCATAGTCATATAGTGTTCCCAACCGAGTGAACATCATCCAAAATAACATTTATCACTTAGTCACTAAATCATTTTCATATACTAAAGATATCCATTTGATAATACATAAGGTCCCAAATCAACATAATATAATCATTTAACTAAAAATAATTTTTCACACTAACCAGGGGCTTCACGTAGTATAGTGGTGGGCGATAAATCCCAATCACACTCTGGTTGTGGGTTCGATTCCCAAATATTTGTCCAATGTGATGGTTTGTCACACGATCTATGTGTTTTACTTTTTCACAAACCATATTTTATAAAATTACCAAAATGAGTTCAATTCCTCAAAATAACCAAACATAATTTAACCACAAATATTATCTCATACCTCATATTTTCATCCCAAAATTTAATAACATCTAATTTCCTCAAGATCAATGATCATTTAAAACCAAATGGTTATTTATAACTATATCCGAAAGAGAAAATATAATTCTTCCTCAAATATCATTTTCAAATGAAAAACTATATGGTTATAAATACAAGAGAAAAGTATTCCAAAGTAATCCAATCAACAAAGAGCACTAATACATTTAAACATTTTTTCTTCCATTTATTTCCACATAGATTCTTCCTTGAACAAGAGGATATATTATAGAATAGGGAATTCACTCGGGTAATGTCCATGTCCACTAAATTTACATAAAATTACTGTAAATGGATTCTTGGGACTATTTCTATTTTTTTCCATAGTACTCTTCATTTTTCCTCGTCAATTCTTTACTTTATGTATTTCTTTCCCACAAGTAAAGAATTTATTTGTTCCATTGAGACACTTTCATGGGTTTCTCCTTCCACATTTCATGCATGATGGAAATTGAGGTTTCTCTTCTCCATGGTCTCCGTTACTGGATCTCTTATCATTCCTATATTATCTATTCTTTGTTGAGTCCAGGAGTTGGTTAATATATATGTTGTTGATCTTATTTTTAGAAAACTGATTCAGTATGAACAAGATATCTTTTAAGCCTATCAACATTCTGTTTTTTTGCTCATTTCCACCACCATTCCCACCTTGTGCATCATATTCAAAGTTACTATGACTTCCTTGGAATCCTACCATTAACTAAAACCAAAAAGTCTTGTGTAAGTAACAGTAGTCATAAAATCATTTTGAGAATATCATGACACATTATTTTCAATTTAAAACACCTTATGATTAACCAAGATCATTTATTCTCAAATTATATTAAAATCCATTAAATTGGTTTGTAAATAAAATGTAAATTATCATAATCATATCCCCTGGGAGTGTCATAACCAAGAGTCCAGCAAGGCCCGTTGTCGTGTATCAGGATACCACAGGTCAAGCCCGATACACCTTGTCGGAGTTTTCACCCCTAGGTACATATGTGCAAGAGATGACCCTACCTTCTGGTATCCATACATGGATTTATTTCTGGGAAAGTACACAAAATCTCAACATTAACAAAATTATAAGAAGTTATTCTATACTAATCCTCAAATTCTATCTTTTGGTAATGTCATCTAATCAGATTTTATCTAATTCTAGTTTCCAAGGATTATACTAAACTATCTCTAATACCTATTATAACACCATGAACCTAAAATCCAAGAGCTGGTACATTATTTTAATACATTGGCATGATTACAAGGAATCAGGTCCCGAATGATCGATCAGTTTAGTAGTATTGGAAACAATATACATACATAAGTTCAACATTACAACTTGAAAAGAAAAAAAACACTAATTTATTCTATTAGAAACATCCAGGATTCCTATATTATTCCTGCAAGTTACTCATAACTAACTTTTTCATATCCTGGGAAAACGAAACTTAAGAAATTGGTGAGCTCAAATGCTCATTAAGATGAAGCAATACAATGGAATATAACATAAACACTAGGCATGGAGAATAATTTAAAACACATGCCTTTACAAATAGTAAACATGAACACTATGGCAGGAATATGAGATGATGAAATAATGCCATAATAAAACATATTCATGGGTATTCTATTAGTAGAATAAACACATGAAATATCAGTAGCTAATCTCATATTGATGGAATTCATAATTCCGGAAAACATAACCACATAGTGAAGGCCTCATGCCAAGACTACAAATAATATTTTGTCAAGGCCATGTGCCAAGACACTAGTTTGTCTCATGAGACCTACCGATGCATCGAGGAGCTATAGTGGGATCCACCAGTCACCTACTGAGTCCAATGAATTCCTCATATGAAATGTTTGAAAATATAATATGAACATTCGTATTAAAACTAGCGTACTAAATGTCAATATTTTAACCACAAACCATGGATGGTATAAAAATAGCATATCCACAGTCAAACATAACTCATTCAATACAATATGGAATATTGTATTATAATAGATTGACCTCAATAGAGAACAATGAATGATATTGAAATATATGAAAATAATCATCAAATATATATGAGAAAAATATCCCCCATTTTCATGAAAACATTTAAAAGTCTCACTATTTATCAAGAAGCCTTTTAAAATAGATTTTTTAATCAAAGTTTCTCATTCAGCTTTGAAACCATTAAAAAAAATTTAATTTTAAAAATTTTATGTCCATATAAATAAATTATTAAAATTATTTTTAAAACATGCAAATTAATGAGATTGATTTAGAATAACAAATCATTAAAAGATTTTAAAATGATATTTTAGTAAGAGTTCATAACCAAAAGAGAGACACTTGAATAAAAATAATTGATGTAATCAAAACATGATAATATCATGAGAATAAATGGATTCATGATATTTTTTTCCACATACATTATATACACCATATAAAAGTGAATTGGTGTATAACAACAAAGAAGTCTCAATGGAATGTAAATTGATATGCGATCTCTTATAAAGACCGTATCCATAGGTTAAGGATAAATAAATGACATAATTATGTGTGAAAAATATAAATACACTCAATATTATTGGATATTCAGTGTAAATAAATTAAGGGACATTTACACATATTCTTGTTAAAACAACACCAATGAATTGGATGTTTAACTCAATAAATGGAGATTGAGTTAAAATTACTCTTACCAAGATCATATCGATGACTTGAGAATTTATCAATGTAGTGATTATGTGTATAAAAATTATAACCACAGAAAGAGGATTTTAAATTACAACACAAATAATAAATAGTTATTCTACACATAATCATGTAGTAAAATAATCAAGGAAGTATGTGTGAAGCCCAATGAGTGGAAATTGAAATTGAAAATTCCCTTACCGATTTGGTAACTTATAAAATATTCACCCCATGAAAGAACTATCATAAAGTGAAGATGAAAATACCCATAAATTAATTTATATTACAAAAATAATACAATCATTAGTAGTAAAAACTCCACACCCAAGCAAATAGTGGCCAATATAGCATGAATCCCACTAGAATAAAAGTGAGATGAAAAAACCTTACATTGTTGTAATCAATCAAGTCGTATGAAAAAAGGATAACAACCTCCAAATTAATCACATAATAAAATGAATATAAATATAATAATGATAATATATATCAAATTTCAGTACACAATACACCACATGCTATAAATAAGTGGTGAACAATGGGAATCTTACAGAATTAAAAGTGAGATAAGAAACCCCTTACCTCAAGTCCTACTTGTCTTGTATGTTCATTGTTCTTCCCGAATAACAAACATAACTTAATTTCTACTTGTTACGAAAATTTTTATTATTTATTATTCCTTTTATATCATGTATTACCTTTCTATAACAATTATATAATTATTTGATTTCCTGTTTTATATTTTATAGATGTTCGGAACTTGAGTCAAAAAATGAACTTGTTATAATTACAATTTTTCCATGTGGTCAAAAGTACGTTATCTAAAAAATGATATTAATGATTTAGATATAATATATATATTATATATATATATTATATATATATATTATATATGTATTTATAACAATACATAACATTTATAGATAAGAAATGAAATGCACCATTCATGGAGATGATTAACCATACGTACACATGAACGATACTTTCATTTCTATTTTGTATTTTAATGGAATGAAAACATAATGATACATAGGTATATTATAAATATAGTATAATATAATATATAATATAATTCAATACATACTTTATATATCCAACATAAGTCATTAACATGGAATATCACTTTGAGGGGGTGGTGGTCCGCACTTCCTCAAATGAAATTATCATGTTTTACCCATAATGGAAACCATAAAGGTATGATACAAATGGAAAATAATGAAGCACAAAGAAAACATAAAAATAATATATATCATATATAAATATATTTCCATCTTAATGGAAACCATGAGAGGTGGTAGGAGATAATCGAACAATCATCATTTCGTGAAGCGTTAGTTTTCCAACAACAGAAACAATATGTTCTTCACCCATTAGATGGAGGTGTGTGTATGTGTAGTTAGAATACTTATCATAAAAAAAATCATAGTATATTTAGGAAACTTTTTTTGTTATAAAAGAAAGGAATAAAAAGATTTAGGGGGTTTTAGAAGTAAAATGATACAAAATAAAACAAAATAATTTAAGATAAACTGTTACCTTTAATTTGGGTAAATTTCTGTGGATTGAACCAAAAGGACTCCTTGAAGTGACTTCTGCCTAAGGTAAGGCTTCTAGGTGTATGAGAGGGATATTTAGAGCTTATTTGGTTAGGGTTTAGATTATAGAAGGGGCTTGAGAGGTGTTTGAAATGGGTTAGAAGTGGTGACCTTTTATAAGGTGGAGGAGGGGCTCTTTAGGAAAGTGTGGAAATATTTTTTTTATATAGTGATATTCAGTTTCTAAAGGTCCAAAACTGATCAAAGTCGAAAACAATATGACTCATGGTCAAAATAAAATCATCCAATAATAATTGGACCGGTTTTGGATATTTTTTTTAATATTAACATTTATATTTATTTAAATCATTTATTAATTAGTTAAATACTACATCATTATTGTGTCACAAATAATTGAATTCATTTAATGTATAAAATTAATAATAATATAAGATAATGTAGGAAACCATTTTATATTTTTAATGAATATTTATAGTTGAAAATATGACCTATATAACCCCATGTAAAAATTGATTTACTAAAAGATATTTTTTATGTCATTTTTTCCTTTACTTTAAGTTAATTAAAATAAAGTGTCATTATCATTCATAAGTGGCTCCATGGGGTGCCAAAATCATCCCAATGATTTACGTGGTCTTCCATGACTAATACAATAAGTTTTGGATGATTGTTAAGGTAATTTGTATTATTATAATATTCTTTTTACCTTGAATTGCCCTATTAAACATTAACTACGGTAAATAAAAGTCAAAAGATACTATTCACCAACAATTATTTTCATCTTATTGAACAACATTTTACTTAATAATAACAACCATGTGTCTTTGATTTTCAAATTTCAATTCAGAGAAGAGGTAAATTTTTATTTAAATGAAAAAGTTGTATTTTTAACTACAACTTAACGGTTTCACTATTCATCAAAGATTAAAGTTTTTCAGAAAAATACCATAAATTAATCCTAATATATATTTAATATTTCAAATTAAAAAAAGATGTCTATTTTACCAAATTCAAAACTTAGAAGTTGGATTAATTATTTTAAAATTAATTCCTGTTGACAAAAAAAATAGTGTGTTTTTAAGAAACAATAACTATCAAAAGATTAGTTCTTGTTTATGTCCAATTTCAAAGTGAAATTAATTCAAATGAAGAACATTGGATTAAATGGTAAAAACATAATATAATTACACATTAAAACCAATTAACAAGATAATCAAACCATATAAATAAATTAGAATAAATGTCACTTTTTAATTAAAATATAGTATTCTTCACAATTCATAAAAAATGAATTTTATTAGAAAAATACCAAAACATTAACCAAAGTAAATTTTGGTCTCCCGATTCTAAATAAGAATTTTTTTGTCAAATGGAACATATAAATGTGATAAAAACTATATTTAAAGAGGGTTTTACATTAAAAGGTGGTAAATCGACATTTTAATGTAAATTATGTTTAAAATTTAATTCATTCACATTTTAAGCCTCAAACATTTATTGGATAAATTTAATAACATTTAAAAAACATATATAATTATTTTATAGTTATTTCTGTTCATTCTTTCCATTACAACATATTGGGGTTAACTACCTTTTAAAATAATAATATTATATTATTAGTGTGCAATGTAAGATTTCAAAGAAACCCATTTTTGCGTATCGGGTACGCCATCGAACATAGCATCCCCATTAAAGTATAATTTAGTCCACAAATATTAATAAATTTGAAAATTTTCATTTTCTTTATTTACCTAGGATGTTGCATATGATTTCTAACCTCCCTCATACTACCCTCTTTATGTTTGGATGATGGGAGACCCCTTTCTTTCTCATTAATGCCTCCCATGTACACCTGCTTCCATGCCGAAATTCCATGACTGATTTCTATCTCCTATTTAACATCCAAGTAATTCTTTTGTATTAGAATATAATTTCCATTACGTTTTTTGGAACATGTATCTATATGACCCCTTACTGTCCATTTCATGTACATATTATGAGAGACCATTTTCAATCACATCAACCATTTTCATGAATCCTTATGTCATGTCGTTATGCTTCCGAAATTGCACCCCATTTTTTCCAAGACAATATCATTTTGTAGTGAAGACCATATCGCTGTCTCCATAGAGGGTATTCACCTTTATACACATATACATATTGAATGGTACTTTCATGTATTTATTCCACATTACTTAAATGTGGAATAACTTATTATGTTGATTGATTCCATGTTATATGATCTATGTGGCACACTTATGCATGAAATGAAATGTTTAAAAAGGGTGTGCCCAGATAGTGCTCCCATGCATTGGGTAAAGTATAGTATCACGGTACCGCATGTGCAATGGTTGTTGACTCATGATAACTCATGTTCAATGAGGTTTTACTCATGCTTCACATGCAATGAGGGTTTACTCATGCTCTATGTTCAATGAGCCTTGGCCCATTCTAATTCCATGTTAAGTGATATTTCTACATTTCCATGTTATGATTATCATGTTTTAACATAACTTTATGTTTTTGTTTATCTTGTTCTCTTTTGATATTCCAATTCACTAACATGTATTGTATTCCTCATGTTATTCCATGTTTCTTACATTACTTGGCTTTATAGATCGCCCTTTTCTGATGCATGTCCTTAGGTTATCTGATGCAATGCTATGCACGAGGGAATATAGTAGTCATGTAAAGGATGTTTTTAACAAAGTTGTTGTATTTCATGTTTTATGTTTTTATGTAATGATAATTATCTCCAAAGACATTATACCTCTCAATCTTCGATTTTTTATCAAATGATGATTATGTAATAAATCAGGTTTAAGTGTGTAATAAAGAGCAAGGTTCTTATAGTTGGTATCAAAGGATAAGTTTAGTTATTTTTGGGATTAGGATTAGAAAACCCTAGTGAAGACTTTGAGAAATAAATAAGTATAATAAATACATCCCTAAGTATTGTTGAGTATTGAGTAAGTCATTTATCAAGAAAATTCATCCATGTATGGATATGGTCAGGTAGAGGTGGTTTCACACATATGTATCCTAGGGTTAAAACCTAAAAACACAGCTTTGAGCTAGACTCTAACTGGAATTGGTGAATGACAATTGGACTTGATGCACTATTGGTTATGACACTCCTAGGGGATATGCTTTTGTAAATTCACATTATTAGTGTCACGACCCGTCCTCGGGCCCATGTCGTGACTACCCCAAGCCCGCCTTCCATAGGCCAGGGGCTAGCGACTAGCACCAAAGGCGTAAATCCCGATAACTGGGAAGGCATTGCCTTATAAAAGTAAACCAAACACCACAGAGTACAAGCGGAAGCAAAACACTAAGTACAAAGGAAATTGCTGAAAAGTAAATGGGCCAGAATACAAACCCAAATGAAAGTACAACTACAACTGAACATGGTACAATAGCTGGAAGAACGGAAACAGCTCCTGGGTCGTCCTCCTCGGATCCTACCTGAAGGGTAGGTACAGATGGAACATCTCCTGGATCGTCCACCACGGATCCTACATGAAGTGTAGGTACAGATAGCCTCCACAACGCTCTTGCCCGTCAACCTCCTCTGAGTGTTTTCTCGCTGTGAAGTCCACCTCCAGGTGCTAACTTGTCGTGTAGTCCACCTCCGGGTACCGTCCAGTCCTCGAACACTCGGCCTCCGTCAGCACTGTCTGTCGTCTGCAACCAACACAACGAGGTGAGGGCATAGCCCGTGCAGGGGTGAGTATAACGATACTCAGTAGGGACCCCGAGACCCTCAAGGTATCACTAAAACCAACAAGTATAACCACAAAGAAGATCTCCACAGATAACCTCTACTTAGTTATATGCCCATACATATACCTAAGTTATCACGTAACCCATATCAATCATGAGGAAACACAAAGGTCATGAAATCAACGGATAACCACCACCCAGGTATATGCCTATACATATACCCGAGTTATCAAGTAACCCATCTCAATCATGAGGAAACACAAAGGTCATAGACTCTTCTCAAACCAGGATTTTCATTATCGAAACCGTAACTGCTGAAGAGCTCCGTCTCTGGAGTGTACAGTGGTTCTGTCACGACTACGAGGTACTACTCACTAACCTAAGACTGCTGAGGTACTCCTCCTGTAGAGTACCGCGGGCCTGCCACCTCACACAGTAGTGCTTCCCCCCGGGGTCTGCCACCCAAACACAGTAGTGCTCCCCCCTCATATCCTACAGAGGTACTCCTCCTATCGAGTATCGCAGGTCTGCCACCTCACACAGTAGTGCTCCTCCATTGTGGGTCTGCGACCTCACAAATTAGTGCTCCCCACTGGGCTACGTAAGTCACTTCGAATCGAATCGGACAAGCAGTCTTCAGGTCTCTGCCGGCTACACAGTCTCCGTAATCCGTACGCTCGTCTCTAGGAGGGTCCGCTCCATGAGCTACATGTCGATACTCCAAGTATCTCAAAGTCCCACGAAGAAGTATCTCAATGGACCGCCTCATCATAGGGGTCTCAACGCAATAGACGGCACGTCAATCGGACGCCCGGTCTGTGAGTTATTAGACTTTTCGTCCCAGGGGCCCGGTTGGTTTCGTAAGTGAACCAACCCGGCCGTATCTCAACTGTACCCTGAACTCTCATAGGGTATACTCATAGGAACCGTTTCTCGACGAGATCCACAACGCCGCTGACGGTTCATCAAACGGACGTCCTGTCTGAAAGATACCATCTTTTTCCGTTCCAGGGGCCCGGTTGGATTTCAGGTACAATCTGACCCGGCTATAACCCAACTGCATCCAAAACTCGGGCGGAGGATGCCAAAAGTTTCGTATCGTCAACAGGAACGCAACGCAACAGACGGCGCGTCAATCGGACGCCTGGTCTGGAAGTTATTGGCTTTTTCTTCCCGGGGGCCCGGTTGGTTTTTAAGTTAAAACCAACCCGGCCGTACTCCAACTGCGTCCAAAACTCGAGCGGAGTAAGCCAAAAGATCTGTCTCCCTTCGAGGAATCCATCAAAGTCGATGGAACATCAATCGGACGTCCGAAGCTCAAGATATGAGCATTGCCGCTCCGAGGGCCCGGTTGGTTTCGTGTACGAACCGACACGGCCGAACCCAAAGTATTCCGAAACCTCGAGTGCGATATACCGAAACGACTGTCTCGATCCAAGGATCGTGTTGCCGCTGACGGAGCATCGTTCGGAGGCCCGTAACTCATGTTACAGGCTTTTGACCGAAAGTGGTCTGAAAACGGGGGTCTGGGCCCGGGGCGACCCGGCCCGACCCCCCTGGGTCGGCCGAACCGGGTCGACCCGACCCGGGTCCGACCCGGCTGGGCCTGGCCCGGCTCGGCCCGGCTCGGTCCGGCTCGGTCCGGCCCGACCGGCCGGCCGCCGCTCGACCCGCGCGGCCGCGCGGGTACCGCGGGAGGGGTGCGCGGCTCCCCCGCCCTTCGCCGCTAATTGAGGCCGGCGGTTCGCCGGCCGCCTCACTTCCTGTGGCGCGCCGCCGCCGCCTTCCGCGGACCACCAGACGTGCTCCGGTGGTCCGTTCATTCTGCCGTCTTCGCCTATGGTCCCCCCGGGACCCCACCTTCACTGCCAAGGGATTCAAACGCCCAAACGGCCTACTTCGTCGTAGCCCGTCAATCCGCATGTCAAAAAGAAACGCGCCGTCTTCGTGGTTCTCCGGCGCGGCGTGCTGGCGCCGCGCCCCTTCGCCGTGGCTCCGCTTCCGCTGCGGCGCCTTCGACTTCCTTCGACGCGGCGCGACGGCATTGCGTTCTTGTTCGACTTCTCGGCGTGGTGTGACGGCGTCGCGTAATACTTTGTCGAGCGATTCTCGTGTGGTGCAACGGCACCACACCATCCCGTTCCATTCACAAGAAACAATCATGAACATAGGAGGGGGTTAGGTCGTGTTTGTGTGGTCCGACCCCCTCTCATTAAACGATAACATTATAGTCGATTAACCACGAAATTCGACAGGCTAGAATCAAGAACGGAAAATAATTTAATAAAATAACAATAATCCCCTACCTCGGTTCAGGAACGGTGTTCGTCGACGACCCGCGGAAGACGAGCGTCACGGAGGTCGGGCGTCGCGGGGAAAGAACGTTGACGTCGCGAAGCGATGATTCGAAGTCGTTGACGGCGATTTCGTCGCGGAAAACCGTCGCGGAAGAGACGACACGGAAGAAGAACGTTGCGTCGCGGATACGGCGTCGCGGAAGAACCGTGTTCTTCGGCGGAGAAGTCCTTCGTTGAAGAACAGTGTTCTTCGTGTTCTTCGTCGAGGAAGAAGGTGTTCCTTAGCTTTTTCTCCAAAAATCTCTCCAACAACCCAACACCAACCCTCAATAAAATAAGTTCTAAACTTATTTTATTAACACAAAAAAGAATTTTAAATTCAATTGTTTGAATTTCAAAAACATACATGTAACTCACTAAATTAATTACAACAAGTTGTCATATTTTAATGAAGGTCAGTTAATGGGGAGTTAGGAATGTGAGGGGTTAAGAGGGGTTAGGGAGTTAGGGAAAAAAATTGAAAAGGTGGGGGGTTCGTGTGGGACCCACCCTTTTAATTATCCACACATGGGCAGTTGGGTGGATGTGGGACCCACCACCAACTTCCCATGGGAGAAACTAACCACCATGAAAAAGAAATAAAATTGATTAACAATTTTATTCACTTTTTTTAATTAATCCCCAAAAATTAACTTCATCCCACGCACAAACGCAACTACGGTAAAGGTTCCCTTAAGAGATTACCGGCGTTGTGAGTTCATCGGTGCCATCGTATTTCATTTTCGAGCACTGGTTCAAAAGATAGGAAAACCGTCTTGTTAGTTCATTGAACGTACCCGAGCCAAACATCGGAAATTGATTCCGGGCACTCTGGGCCTCGGAATCAAGTGCCGTCAGAAACTGCGTTCTTGTAAAATTCTAAAGAAAATTAAGAAAAAAATTTCCTTGAAATTTCTGGTACTTTACATTACTCCCACCTCAGGGCTTTACGTCCCCGAAAAGCTTCAACGCATACTAGGGTCACAAAAGCGGTACAGAGCACGCATCTGAGCCTTCCGCTCCCATGTGCTCACATGGAGGTTCCCGTACTGCCAAAGAAAGTGAACCCAAGGAATCGATCGTCCTCGTAGGATCCGGTCCTGTCGATCCTCGATCCCTACTAGAACCTCCGTAAAAGATACCCCATCGCCAACGTCCAGCTCCTCATGGTCGATGATATGTGTCGGGTCGTGCACCTGGTGCAACTGAGGCGGTAGAGCCAGGCGATAAGCCACCTCGCCAATCCTGTCAAGGACCTGGAATGGTCCGATGAAGCGTGTAGATGACTTGCCGCCTTAGCCAAATCTCTGTAATCCACATCGAGGTGAGACACGCTAGAAGACGTGGTCGCCATCATCGAACTCTAGTGGCCTCCGCCTTCTGTTAGCACAAGACATTTGCCGGCTCTGAGCTGTCCTCATCCGCTCATGGATGACCTGGACCCTTCCTTAGTCTCATAAGAGCTGCTATGATTTCTTCTTTGCCGATAAGAGAAATCTGGTCTCATCCCCTGGATGAACCACATTCGTTGCCTAATACAGTCAATCCTGACATGAATGATGCATTCATGCCATGGATGACGTCGTAAGGCCTCGACGTAACTACCAAGAGATCCAACTGTCACTCTAGCCTCCAAGGGTCGAGTCACACTGTCGGCATCAGTGTGAGGTCACTGGGTCTCCTCCAATAAAAATCTCGAAAGGGAGGGTCAGGCCAATAGTTTAACCGGGACCATTCAGTATCAACCAAACAAAAGGACAGGAAAGAAAACAAAGATAAGTGTCTTTTTATTATTGCAGCTCATAGTACAAGACACAAAGCAACTACAGACAAACATCAACAAAACCATAAGCAACATGATCAATAGCCTCCAGGTCGGAAGCTAGTCCCACTCCTGTCCATCTGCTTCCGGAGCTCCATGACCATAGGTCTCAGCTGCCTGAAGCTGAGCTCTCCCATGTCCTCCTGTCCCCTGTGGTCGGGGTGGGCCTCCTGGTGGTGGTGGAAACATCCCGAAGCGTCGTCCACCTCCAGCTGCACGGCTAGCTCCTCTGCCATGGCCGCCTTCTCCTTGCGGTCTGTCCTGATCGAACCTATGCCTCTGCCTTGGAGGTTCTTCATTTAACTACTGGTCATATGCATGGCGGGTCGGATAGTCACGTTCCATGTGACCAATTCTGCCGCAGGAGTAACACTTCATGGCAGGTCTAGCTCTATCACTTCCCTTGGTGCCTCGCACTACCGTCCCTGAGTCATGCGGTCGACCACCAGTAGGTCTGGTCCTCTTGGACCCCTACGTCATCTATCTACTTCCCGCTACAAAAGACTCTGCCGCATGCCGGCTAGTGGTGGGTTTTGCTGCTTTAGACTGCTCAGCAAGGAAACTATCCACTAAGAGGGCTCGCTCCAACACTCTTGTCTGCGTTAGAATGTTGTGTGATATAACCGAAGCTCTGATCTCCCGCCTGAGCCCCTGCTCGAAGGTTCGGGCCCTGAAGAATGGGTCCCGTACCATTTATGTAGAGTAGCGCGAGAGGTCTGTGAACCTCGCTGAATACTGTGCCACTATCATGTTGCCCTGCCACAGCTGAAGTAGCTCCTGTATACACACCGCTCGAAGGGTGGCTGGCACAAACTCTGCCCGGAACCGGCTCTCGAAGTCTTCCCAAAGAAGTGTCGCCTCGTCATGCATCTAGAGCATCAGGCTCCACCATCTGCCTGCTGCTGCCAAAAGAAGGCTGGTAGCAAGGATCACCATGAAGTTTGTCGTTGTCCCCACTAGCCTGAAGACTCCCACCATAGCCTCCAGCCAATCCTCACCCGCCTGCGGGTCCCTCTCTCCCCGGAACCTGGGTGGCCTCGGGTGCTGGAACTCGTGCAGTGCGCTCAAGCGACGTGCACCCTCTTCTGCTGGGGATGGTGGCATCGGTGGCCCAACGGGTAGTAGTACCGCTGGTGCCTCCGCTGGTGCCTCAACTGGAATAGAGCCTTGTACTGAGGCCACGTCGCTCGGTGGGCTGTCAGTACGAACAACTCTCGGGGCTCTAGCTGGTCGTCTGTGGGGAGGCATCCTGAATGAAACAACGTGACATGGTCAAACGATTATACCTGGTGAGCTGACCTAGTTTGAGCTGATATTTAAAACTTATGGAAACACACATGAAAACAGTGTTTTCATGCACAAAGTCGGAAATCAGTTGTCAGGGTCCCGGTGTATGGATACGTCGGCCGCCCGCACCAACACTGGACTCCCTGAACTGAAAACCACACTCGGTACTCTTAACACTATCGCTTCACAGAAAGAAAATATCCGAGTTATAAGTTTTTTGGTAGAACCGGCTCCTCTGATACCAATTTGTCACGACCCGTCCTCGGGCCCATGCCGTGACTACCCCAAGCCCTCCTTCCATAGGCCAGGGGCTGGCGACTAGCACCAAAGGCGTAAATCCCGATAACTGGGAAGGAATTGCCTTATAAAAGTAAACCGAACACCACGGAGTACAAGCGGAAGCAAAACACTAAGTACAGAGGAAAGTTCTGAAAAGTAAATGGGCCAGAATACAAACCCAAATGAAGGTACAACTACAACTAAACAAGGTACAACAACTGGAAGAACGGAAACGGCTCCTAGGTCATCCTCCTCAGATCCTACCTGAAGGGTAGGTACAGATGGTGCATCTCCTGGATCGTCCACCACGGATCCTACATGAAGGGTAGGTACAGATAGCCTCCACAACGCTCTCGTCCGTCAACCTCCTCCGAGTGTCGTCTCGCTGTGAAGTCCACCTCCAGGTGATGACTCGTCGTGTATTCTACCTCCGGGTATCGTCTAGTCCTCGAACACTCGGCCTCCGTCAGCATTGTCCGTCATCTGCAACAAACACAAAGAGGTGCGGGCATAGCCCGTGTAGGGGTGAGTATAATGATACTCAGTAGGGACCCTGAGACCCTCAAGGTCTCACTAAAACCAACAAGGATAACCACAAAGAAGATCTCCACAGGTAACCTCTACTTAGGTATATGCCCATACATATACCTACGTTATCAAGTAACCCATCTCAATCATGAGGAAACACAAAGGTCATGAAATCAATGGATAACCACCATCCAGGTATATGCCCATACATATACCCGAGTTATCAAGTAACCCATCTCACTCATGAGGAAACAAAAAGGTCATAGACTCAGATCAAACCAGTATTTTCATTATCGAAACTGTAACTGCTGAAGAGCTCCGTCTCTAGAGTGTACAGTGGTCCTGTCACGACTCTGAGGTACTGCTCACTAACCTAAGACTTCTGAGGTACTCCTCCTGTCGAGTACCGCGAGCCTTCCACCTCACACAGTAGTGCTTCCCACTGGGGTCTGCCTCCCAAACACAGTAGTGCTCCCCCCTCATAGCCTACAGAGGTACTCCTCCTGTCGAGTATCGCGGGTCTTCCACCTCACAAAGTAGTGCTCCTCTGCTATGGGTCTGCCACCTCACAAAGTAGTGCTCCTCTGCTATGGGTCTGCCACCTCACAAAGTAGTGCTCCCCACTGGGCTATGTAAGTCACTCTGAATCGAATCGGACAAGTATTCTTCAGGTCTCTGCCGGCTACACGGTCTCCGTACTCTGTACGCTCGTCTCTTGGAGGGTCCGCTCCACAAGCTACATGTCGATACTCCAAGTATCTCAAAGTCCCACAATGAAGTATCTCAAAGGACCGCCTCATCATAGGGGTCTCAACGCAACAGACGACGCGTCAATCAGACGCCCGGTCTGTGAGTTATTAGCCTTTTCATCCCAGGGGCCCGGTTGGTTTCGTAAGAAAACCAACCTGGTCATATCTCAACTGTATCCCGAACTCTCATATGGTATACTCATAGGAACCGTTTCTTGACGAGATCAACAACGCCGTTGACGGTTTGTCAAACGGACGTCCTGTCTGAAAGATATCATCTTTTTCCGTTCCAGGGGCCCTGTTGGATTTCGGGTACAATCCAACCCGGCTATAACCCAACTGCATCCAAAACTCAGGCGAAGGATGCCAAAAGTTCCGTATCGTCAACAGGAACGCAACACAACAGACGTCGCGTCAATCGGACGCCCGGTCTGGAAGTTATTGGCTTTTTCGTCCCGGGGGCCCGGTTGGTTTTTAAGTTAAAACCAACCCGACCGTACTCCAACTGCATCCAAACCTCGAGCGGAGTAAGCCAAAAGATCCGTCTCCCTTAGAGGAATCCATCAAAGTTGACGGCATGTCAATCGGACGTCCGGAGCTCAAAATATGAGTGTTGCCGCTCCGAGGGCCCGGTTGGTTTCGTGTACGAACCGACCCGGCTGAACCCAAAGTATTCCGAAACCTTGAGTGCGATATACCGAAACGACCGTCTCGATCCAAGGATCACGTTGCCGCTGACGGCGCGTCGTTCGGAGGCCCGTAGCTCAAGTTACATGCTTTTGACCAAAAGTGGTCTGAAAACGGGGGTCTGGGCCCGGGGCGACCCGGTCTGACCCCCCCTGGGTCGGCCGAACCGGGTCGACCCGAACCGGGTTGCCCAACCCGGGTCCGCCCCGGCTGGGCCTGGCCCGGCCCGGCCCGACCGGCCGGCCACGGCTCGGCCAGCGCGGCCGGGCGGATACCACGGGCGGGGTGCGCGGCTCCCCCGCCCTTCGCTGCTAATTGAGGCCGGCGGTTCGCCGGCCGCCTCCCATCCGGCGGCGCGCTGCCACCGCTGCCGCCTTCCGTGGACCACCGGACGTGCTCTGGTGGTCTGTTCCTTCTGCCGTCTTTGCCTATGGTCCCCCCGGGACCCCACCTTCACGGTGAAGGGATTCAAACGCCCAAACGGCCTGCTTCGTTGTAGCCCGTCAATCCGCATGTCAAAAGGAAACGCACCGTCTTCATGGTTCTCTGGCGTGGCGTGCTGGCGCCCCGCCCCTTCGCCGTGGCTCCGCTCCGGACGCGGTGCCTTTGACTTCCTTCAACATGGCACGACGGCGTCGTGTTCTTGTTTGACTTCTTGGCGTGGTGCAACGACGTCGCGTAATACTTTGTCGAGCGATTCTCGCGTGGTGCGACGACACCACGCCATCCCGTTCCATTCACAAGAAACAATCATGAACATAGGAGGGGGTTAGGCCATGTTTGTGTGGTCCGACCCCCTCTTGTTAAACGATAACATTATAGTCGATTAACCACGAAACTCGACAGGCTAGAATCAAGAATGGAAAATAATATAATAAAATAACAATAATCCCCTACCTCGGTTCAGGAACGGTGTTCGTCAATGACCCGCATAAGACGAGCGTCGCGGGGAAAGAACGTCGACGTCGCGAAGCGATGATTCGAAGTTGTTGACGGCGATTTCGTCACGGAAAACCATCGCGGAAGAGACGACGCGGAAGATGAAGATCGCGTCGCGGATACGGCGTCGCGGAAGAACCGTGTTCTTCGGCGGAGAAGTCCTTCGTTGAAGAACGGTGTTCTTCGTGTTCTTCATTGAGGAAAAAGGTGTTCCATAGATTTTTCTCCAAAAATCTCTCCAACAACCCAACACTAACCCTCAATAAAATAAGTTCTAAACTTATTTTATTGACACAACAAAGCATTTAAAATTCAATTGTTTAAATTTCAAAAACTTACATGTAACTCACCAAATTAATTACAACAAGTTGTCAAATTTTAATGAAGGTAAGTTAATGGGGAGTTAGGAATGTGAGGGGTTAAGAGGGGTTAGGGAGTTAGGGAAAAAAATTTAAAAGGTGGGGGGTTCGTGTGGGACCCACCATTTTAATTATCCACACATGGGAAGTTGGGTGGATGTGGGCCCCACCACCAACTTCACATGGGAGAAACTAACCACCATGAAAAAGAAATAAAATTGATTAACAATTTTATTCACTTTTTTTAATTAATCCCCAAAAATTAACTTCTTATCCCGCACAAATGCAACTACGGTAAAGGTTCCCTTAAGCGATTACCGGCGTTGCGAGTTAATCGGTGCCATCAGATTTCAATTCCGAGCACCGGTTCAAAAGATAGGAAAACCGGCTCGTTAGTTCACTGAACGTACTAGATCCAAACTTCGGAAATTGATTACGGGCACTCCGGGCCTCGGAATCAAATGCCACCAGAAACTTCGTTCTTGTAAAATTCCAAAGAAAATTAGGAAAAAAATTTCCTTGAAATTTTCGGGTCTTTACAATTAGTATGAACCCGTATTTAGGGAATTAAAAAAAATGCCCCTAAAAATATATGCTAGAAATAGGATCATTAATAGAAGAGATTTAAGCCTTTGGATTCATAAGTTAAGGAAATAAAATTTATTTATAAGTCAATAGTTTTGTCCTTGGATTTCCATTTATGTGTTACCCCTTACTTTCCTTTTATTCCAGCCAATAGCTGGTAATATGAGGAGTCAGTCTAACAACCGATGTGAAGATCAATGTGATGATTGTTTTAATGATATTCCCAATTCTATGGGAGAGGGAATCATGATCTTTGTCATGCTTCTCTCTCAATTAACTCAATATTTGAATAGAAACATGGGTCCAGTGGAACCTTCAACCCCCCCCCCCTCCCCATCCCCCCAAATAAAGAACAAGTCACTATCGAGAGCTTCATGAGAAAAATGCCTCCTACTTTTATTGGATCATCTGATCCCTCAATCTTCAAAAAAAATGGATCAACTCCATTGAAAAGATATTCTCCATACTTTAATGATCCTAACTAGAGAAGGTTCTCCTAGCTACTTATTGTATGGAGGGTAAAGCTAGATAATGGTGGACATTGATCAAAAATACGAATCCTGAGGAGGATATCGAGGCGTTGGAATGGAAGGATTTTTGGAAGATGTTTTTTTGAAAAATATTTTCTACACACCCTCCAACATAATATGGAAAGAGGCTTCCTTGCGATCAACAAAAAAGGAGATGAATCTATTATAGCGTAAGAGGAAAACTTCACAAGGCTTGCATGATACGTCTCCAACTTTGTCATTACACCCGAATGAAAGGTTGACCACTTCATTAGTGGTATGAAACCTAGCCTACAGAAAGTGCTGTGGATCTGTGACTTTGACTGCTATTAGGAAATTGTCCAATTTTCCCTCAAGGTCTAAAAGGTGATCAGATACTCTCAGGGGTATCATGGTGATAAGAAGCATAAGGTGGAATTCAATGCTGGCAGTCTGATGGATAAATCCAATGGTGATAAAAAGATCTGTCACCCCACTTTACACAGGTGTGGAAAAAAGCACCCCAGAAATCACTTGAAGGGGATGGGTAAATTCTTTTGGTGTGAAAGAGAAGGGAACCTAGTTTTCAACTACCAAGAAGAAAAACAAGTGGCTGCAACCAAAGAGAAGAACACTCCATTTGAACCTCAACGCATTGTTCATTCCTATAACTACAAATAACTAGGGAATCTTGCAAATCAGTTCCCTAAGACAATTGATTTCGTAGGCAAATAACAACCTAGAAGAAAGTAAGGGAGAGATTTTCCCATCACTATTGCTGAAGTGAACACCAACAATGAAGTGGTGAGAGTTATGCTAGTTATTCATTCAAGAATAGTGAATGTACTTTTTGATTCAGGTTCTACACATTCTTTTATATCCCAAATGTTTAGTCTAACAATCCCAACACCACCACAAATCATGGAAGTAATGATGTCGGAGAGTATCGAAAATTAGTAAATCGTTACATCCCATGAATATAACTCCACCCCAGTCATAATATGTGGGTTTAATTTCCCAAAAAACCATGTCATACCCTCTTTAGTGGAATTAGATGCAATTATTGTCATGGATTGACTTTCCTTATATAGAGCCAACTTAAATTACCATGAGATGGAAATCACTCTCCATATGGAGAATCGACCCCCAATTCTATACATGTTCAAGGTGGAAGATGAATTTTCATTAGATTCATCATCTCAAGTTTGGATATTAATACCCTATAAGCATGTTTATCTGTCTTAGAAGATTGAGTCTAAGGAGGAAACCATCCTTGAAGACATACCTATTTTGGGGGAATTTGCTGAAGTGTTTCCTAAGGAATTGTCTGGTCTTCAACATAGATGAGATGTTGAATTCTCAATTGATCTTATACCTGGTGTGTTCCCAATATCCAAGACATCATATAGAATGGCTATTTTGGAGCTTGTGGAGATGAAGAAACAACTACAGGAGAATCTGGATAAAGGGTTTATATGATCAAGTGCTTCGCCTTAGGGTGCACCAGTCCTCTTCTTCAAGAAGAAAGATGGTTCAATGTTCCTTTGCATCGATTATCACAAGCTTAACAAAATCACGATAAGGAATAAGTATCCTCTCCCACGAATCGATGAATTTTTCGATCAACTATAGTGATCACAATTATTCTCCATGGTGGACTTTTAGATGGGGTATTAGCAAGTATGGGTGAAGAAGAAAGATATCCCCAAGACTTCTTTTTGTATAAGATACATGCACTATGAATTCATAGTAATGCCTTTCAAACCCACTAATGCTCCATAAATCTTCATGGACTTGATGAAAAGAGTATTTAGGGATTACCTCGACAAATATTTGGTAGTCTTTATAGATGATATTCTGATATACTCCAAAACCAAGGAGTATCACAAGGAGCATCAAAATACTGTACTAGAGACCTTACAGAAAGAGAATCTCTATAAAAAGTACAACAAGTGTGTGTTTTGGTTGAAGGAGGTCTCATCCGTGGGCCATATCATCACAATAAATGTAATATTTGTGGATCCTTCCAAAACAGATGCAATTGAGGGACGGTCTAGGCCAACATCGGTAACAAATATCCATAGCTTCTTGGGGCTAGCTAGATATTATCGACGATTTGTGAGAAATTTCTCACAATTTTCCAACATTCTTACCAAGCTAACTTGTATGGGAGTAAATATTTCTTGGAGTGATTAATGTGAAGAAAGCATCATGGAGTTGAAATGGAGACTTATCACTGCGCCTGTGCTTACTTTACACTGAAGTGGATAAAATTTTGTGGTATTTCGTGATGCTTCAAAGAAGGTCATGGGCTGCGTGTTGTTGTAAAATTACAAAGTCATTGACTATGCTTCTAGGAACATGAATGTTCTTGAGAATAATTACCCAACACATGATATTGAGTTGGCTGTGGGGATCTTCAATTTAAAAATTTGGTGGCATTATCTCATTGGGGAGAAATGTGAAATATATATGGACCACAAAATCCTGAAGTATATAATCACACTGAACGAGTTGAACATGAACCAATGAAGATGGTTAGAGCTGATCAAACACTATGACTGCTCAATCCATTACAACTCTGGCGAAGAGAACAAGGTGGCAGATGCTCTAAGTAGAATGGACCCGATGATTCTATTATTGATGAGAATTGATAAAGATCTAATATTTTTATATTTGATGAAGATGGACATGGGAATCATAAATAAGGGAACATCATCAATCCTTTCACAAATGATTTCTCAACTGTCTCTTTGGTAAAGGTTAAAGGATGCTCAAAAGGATGATGTTGGTATTCAGAGGAAAGTGGAAGCTATCATAAATGGTAAATCCTTAAAGTCAATGTTAATGAAGAAGGAATTGTGAGATTTGGGAAAAGTCTATTTTTTCCATCACATCTACAGATAATGAAGGATTTTTTAGATGATGCATGTAGTTCAAATTTGTCTATTCACCCAAGAAAAACAAAGGTGTATAGAGATCTACGAGAGAATTATTGGTGGGATATTGTGAATAAGGATATTTCTAAGTATATATCAAAATGTCTAGTGTGTCAGTAAGTGAAGGCAGAGATGGAGAAGTCTAAGTGGATGATACAACCACTGCCCATACCATCATAGAAATTGGAGAACATAACCATGTATGTTTTCACCAGACATCCAAAGACATCCAAAGGAAACAATACAATACGGGTTATTGTGGATTGTCTTACAAATGTTGCACATTTCATTGCAATTTGGGAGGATTTCTCATTGGATCAACTCGAACATATATACATAGGGAGGTGGTAAGGCCTCATGGATTACCACTATCTATTTTATCCGATCGAGATCCAAGATTAACCACTATATTTTCGAAGAGTCCTCAACATGCTCTAGATATGGAACTGAACATCAGTATGACCAATAAACCTCAAACTGATGGCCAATATGAGCGACCTATTGAGATACTGGAACATATGTGAATATCATGTTCAATGGAATTTATAGGAGGATGCGATCAACATCTTCCTCTAGTTTAATTCTCCTATAATAACAGTTTCCACCCAATAATCAATATGACACCTTATGAAACCCTATATGGGAAGAGGTATAGAATGCCGATATGTTTGGATGAAGTTGGTGAGCATATGTTACTGGGATCAGAAATGGTTGATGAAATGGTAGAGAAGGATAAAACCATTCAGCAGAAAGTCAAGGTATCCCAGATTTGACAGAAGAGTTATACATATAACCTTCAATGAGACCTTGAGATATATGTTAGAGACATGGTATTTCTATGCATATATTTATGAAATGAGGTCATGCGATTTGGAAATAAATGGATGTTAAGTCCTAGGTACATCAGCCCCTTCGGGATTCTTGATCATTTTGGGGTTGTGGCTTATCGATTAGCACTTCCACCTACCATGGCCAAAGTACATTATGTATTTCATGTATCCCTCTTAAGGAATTTCATTCAACACCCTTCACATGTACTCTCTTCAAGGGTAGTACAACTAGACCATGATATTTCTTATGAGGAGAAACAAGTGAAGATCTTAGATCGTAGAGGAAAAGTTCTACAAAATAAGACAATGCCCCTCGACAGGGGGTTGTGGGAAAACCACACATTTGAAGAAGCGATGTGGTAATCATGGGAAATTATGAAGAAGAGTTACCCACATCTGTTTTATTGTGCGAAAAGGAAATTTTGACGGTGAAATTTCCTAAGGGGGATGATTATAATGACCCAAATATTCATTAATGGAAATTCTTCTTGATCTAATTAAATGTCTTAATATGGTTATATAAAATGTGAACTTCCTTGGTTTTATGTTTCTGGATTTTAAAATTCCATTATGAATTGTGTCTTTTTATAATATCACCATTGAACAGGGATAACATGATTAGTATAAATATAGGGTTTTAAAAAATACAATTTACTCAAATAAAGGATGTGAGGGCGTCATCCAGTAGACTTGCCCCGTACAAAGCCCAATTTTCGGAGCTCAGAATGGTGGTGGAGTTATTAGGCTTCTCTCTTGACCAAGACCAATTTGAGCATGAACATGTAAATCTTGTGAAGAACCGACTACGGGCTAAACGGAGGTTAATAGCGATTACCACCTGAGAAATGTTATCTGAGCCACCCCAAGAGTCTATCACCATCACACACCTTACTCTTTGGTCTTCTGTGGGTGTTTTAAGGGTTTATGTAAGAAGACCTTATAACTATTATTAGTTTCAATATTTTTTATATAATAATGAATATACAATTGTTTTATCATCGTTACTTTTTAAATAGTTTTTAATGCAAAAAAGAGTATTTTTAGTTAATATTCCACTAAGAAATCTATTTTTAGGAACTAATGGATTTTTTAATTAACTAATATTTTATAATTATTATCAAATTAATTTTTATTAAATATCAATTATCGTATAATATTATGAATGCAATTGTAATTTTTATTAAGGTTTGAAAACTATTTTTGTCAAAACCCATGAATTTTTTATAAATGTTGGTGTTTAATTTAAAATAAAAAATTCATATATTTATAAAATTATTTAGATAAAATGAATATGATTTTTGGAATCAGGATGTCGAAATTAACCCGCGGTGAATTTTTCATAATTTTCAGAGATAATCGAATTTTTGGGTAAAAAAATGAATACCGTTTAAATATATAAGGTTTTTTATGATAGTATAATGACCCAATAGAGACATAAAAAAATACTAAAAAGTATATGTTCCACCAATATATGTTTTAACATTATAATAATGTGATTTTGGGTTTGTTTTATTTATTTTAAAAATCTTTAGTGGACGCTCCACGAGTTATAAAATATTTTCACTTTTTAAATGAATTTTTCTTGAAAGTGTGACTCACCTCAAAATAATCAACAATTTTATTTTAAGAAGTTCGTAAATTGGACCTATAGAATATTTTTTCCACTCGCTTTTGGAAAAAACCATTTTCAAAAACCATGGGTTGGTTTGTGGGTTTGTTTAGTTTAATGTGAGGTGTCCCAAACCTAAATAATAAAGAATTCCCTTTCCTTTCCTATATAATCCCACCCAAGCTACCAATTATTATTCACTAAAATCCTTTTAAGTTCAACCAAATTCTACCATAACCTCTATAGAATCCTTCCATGGTTCCACAGGCTCCCAAGAATCCTCTCTCAAGCCTCTCCCAAGACTTCTGGATTACACATCCAAGTATGGGATTTCTTCCTTTCTCATTTTTGTACAATTTTGTTTAAGTTGTTACGCCATTTTGTTTTCAATTAAAAATGTTGGTGTATGATTTCTACCCTCCCCAATACTTACCTATTTATGTTTTGATGATGGGAGACCCCTTTATCTCACACTAACTCCTCCCATGTACACCTGTTACCATGCCGAAATTCCGTGAGCAATTTCTCTAGCCTTTTCTACATCCACGTAATTAGTTTTTAGTATGCATCTAAATTACTTTAAATTTGTTGGGACATGTATTTATATGAACCCCTTACTGTCCATTTCATGTACATATGATGAGACAACCTTTTCTATGTCATCAACCAATTTTCGTGAATCCTTATGTCACGCCATTATGATGCCAAAATTGCACAATGTTTTTCTAAGCCAAGATCATAGTGCAGTGAATACCATACCCATGTCTCTATAAAGGGTATTAACCTTTATTAACATAAATATATTTAATGGAACATTAATTTATTTATTTCACATTATTTAATTGTAGAATAACTTATGATGTTTATTGATTCCATGTTATATGATCCATGTGGCACACTTAAGAATGAAATGAAATGTTTAAGAAGGGTGCGCCCTGATAACGATCCAATGCATTTGGTAAAGTATTGTATCATGATACATCATGTGAAATAGGTGTTTAATCATTATAATTCATGTTCAATGATTTTTTACTTGTGATTAATGTGCAATGAAGGTTTACTCATGCTCCATGTGCAATGCACCTTGGCTCATGCTAATTCCATGTTAAGTGTTGTTGACACATTTCCATGTTATAACTATCATGATTTATCGTGACTTTATGTATATTTTACTCTTGTTATCTATTTATATTCCTTTTGAATAACATATATTTTATTCCTCATGTTATTCCATTCTTATTCCATTACTAGGCTTTATAGCTCAGCAATTTCTTATGCATGTCTTCAGGTTATTCCATGCAATGATAAGTACGCGAGAATGTAGTAGTCATGTAAAGATTGTTTTCAATAAAGATGTTGTATTTCATGTTTGAAGTTGTTATATAATGATATTAATCCCCAAAGACACTACACCTCTCAATGTTCTATGTTTTATCAAATTAAGTTTATGTAATAAACCAGGTTTAAATATCTAATAAAGAGCAGGATTGTTATATCCTCTGCATGGTAGGATGGTTGAAGACCGACTCATAGACTGATGTGGAGATACTGATCCTATACTAAAGAGCAGTATGATTATATATCAATGATCAATAATAAATAGAGGAAAAGGCCAAAAAATCTACTAGAGGTGATCCATCTGTCTACAATCATGGCACATGATCAATTTCCTTATGCACTAGGGCATGTATGGAATGGAAAATCACAAATGAGATAGACCATCTAGTTTTTAGTTTGGTCCACCTAGATAGTATTTCCATCATATGAACCATTTAAGAATAATTACCTATTATAGAACAAACCAATTCCCTAAATGGAAGATGAACTGTCATGCCTCACATTGTCAAATTGCATCATGTTCAACATAGTGAGGAGGGTCGTGTTAACTATCTAAAAAATGGTGGTAAACCAAATAAAATTTACCTATGGCTAGATGGAATATGAAAGTCATTCCTCAATCCTTCATTAATTTATTAGTTCTTCACTGGAAATAGTTTGTGGAAAAATTTTAATTTGTTGATGCGAGTGGAATATTCCATCACCGACAAGTCACCTTTCTGATGATGCTTGAACTCTTGGGAACAATATAATCAAAATGTTTGAGGAAAGAAGGAGTCAAAAAAGTCTATCTGTATGTCCATATAGACTATACCCAGATGTATAATGTCCTAATTAACAACATCCAACCAATGTTTAGTGGATTCAGAAAGCATATAGGTAGAGTGAATTACCCTCTACTATAGAGTTTTCTCAATATGATGAATGATTTGCAGAAATGAATTTAGAAATTCCTCAATAGCCCGTGGTTCGTTATCCCATGAGAAGGTTGGGGGATGAGACTTCTGGAACTCATGAGGTAACTTTTACATGGTAGGGGAAGGCTGAGCTACCCCATATACTGATCGCATTAAATGGATGGAGATATCAGAAATTCGAGAAATGATTCCAAGAATAAGATCTATTAGATTTTAATGTTCTATCACTTTGAGAGGTACTCTAGGTGGAAACGGGAACCCACCTCCAATGTGTGGTCTTTTCCAAGCTCTTGTAATTCAACATGAGGACTTCACAGTAGAATAAATATAAAATTTCCATACACAAAACTAAAAAAGGATTCATAATATGTATGAAAGCTGTAATGGAAGGAACATTCACAAGGCCTTCCTATAAGTAAATCACACCCATCTTTCTACTCCTGATGTCATGTGTATATTATAATATGTGTTAGAGAAGGATCATATAAGTACTAAGAGACACAATTTATATAATTACTATCTTCATAAATTTTAGTTTATTGTAATTTATTCTTATATATTTTTATATTTATATCTCCTGTTAATTACATTCGAAATTGAAAATTTATAAAGCCCTATAATCTTTATGAATTGAAATTTCCATGTTAAGTAACTTTGACCAAGAATATATGTTTGATATCTATATGTAAAAGGTCATATATTGTGATTTTAATTTATGAACTAACATTACCAATTTATATAATTACTATCTTCATACATTTTCATTTGAATTCATTAATAAAATCTTTTTGTGGGGAATAATTTTTTAATTAATGTGGCAACATAACCGTATTTGGGAAAACTCCATTTAGTCTGATGTAGACACTTAATTTAATCCAATTATGTAATTCCATTAAAAACATTTTCACACAATAAGGAGTAGCCAAAAAACACCCCAATAAGAACACATAATATAATAAATTATTACAGGAATGTAGATATGGCATTTAAAAATGCAAGGTAATTTGGTCTAAAGGTTCCTGTTATGATACATGAATTTATATGCCCTCATATCATCAGTTTAATATAAAGAAACCTATAATCAAAATATCATAAATTGAAAGAGAACATAAAAATTGAATCACAAAATTGGAAATCTATGAAAATTTATCAACAACAACCAATAATATAATTCTCCTCTCCTTGGAAATTTGGGTTTCCCCAATACGTGGGTGAGCTAATCCAAAGAGTAGACTCATTAAAATATTCTAATTATCCTAGTCACTTTTCTAAAGATAAATCATAAGAAAAAATGAAAAATATTCTTTAATAATACTTTTTAGCATCCCTCCCTAGATTCCATATATCAGTTCACTAATATGGTCAACAAAAAATACCTCATGTGAGCCCCCACATTCAGAAGAGGATTTAAAAAAGTAGGGAGGTCCTTAGTTGCATCGATGGGGAGATAATTCTCTCATAGATCATAGTAGAGAAAATCATTATATAATAAATATGAACATATAATATACACTATAAAAACATGGACAAATAAAGATCCATAGTGGATGGATAATAATTAAATAATATTACTATAATTAATAGGTGGAAGCTAAATGATAAGTAGGTAAAAAAGGATGATGATTTTGATTATATGACTATAAAAAAATGAGTACATGGCTATATGAAAAATCATATTATAACCCATGATAATAAATATTAAAAAGGACCAAAAGTATCTATGACTAATATCTCAATCATAGACTATAGGCTCTACATCTGTACTCCATCATAAATTCAAAATAAATCTTCAGAAATGTTGGCACAGGAAAATGCCTCTGCAAAATATTCCAAATGATTTCATACATGATCCAAGATCATAGCCCATTTTGAAAGGTTTGATTTGACATGTCTAAGATCATGAGAGAAGATACTGATTAAGAGTTTTGGACATTTGAAGTTGGGATGGAGAACTGGTTCGCGGAGCCCATTTGCAAAGCTCACTCCCTGATCGCGGAGCAGAGGAACTTGACCGGAGCCTCTGCGGGCGCCGTGAAGCTCAATGATGGTTGGATCCACGGTTACGATGAACTTGAGGGAACTTGACCAAAGCCTCCATGAGCGCTGCAGAGCTTGATGATGGTCATCTCCATGATTACGTGAAATTTAGAGAACTCTCTCAAGTTTCACAGCACGATTTGCTTCCTGGCGCACATTTGTGTTTTGCGGCATGCATTTGTGCTTTTTTGCATGCTCCGCTGACAGCCATTGCTAATAAATACTAGGCTCACCCCCTACGTAATGGTTTTCATGCCACCCCTTGGGTATCTTATCTCCCATTTCGTGGAGCTCCCATGCTCCGTAACGTGATTCACATCGCAAGGGGATCCACAAGACGCTTTTCTCCGTGAGGGGCTCTACTCCATGAGAGGCTTTGCTCTGTGAGAGGATTTTCTCTACGAGAGGAATTGCTATGGGATAGGATTTTCTCCATGAGATTCCTTGCTCTATGAGACTCTTTTCTTTGCATGCCCCTTTGCTCCGCGAGCTAATTTTCTCTATGATCCTATATGCCTCTGTGAGTCCATGCTCCACGAGAATTTCCCCTTCGCGAATCTGCTTCACGAGACCCTATACTCCGTAAGACACTTTTCTCCTTGAAGCTACTTCACGAGAACTATCCTTTGTGAAGCTCCATCCTTCGTGTCCCCTGGTCCATACCGGTGTTGTGCCCCTTCTCCCCCACTGGGGGTCAGTGTCGGCCTACGGTCCCGACCCTATGGGTCGGTCCCTCCGCTTCTGCCACTGACCCCACTGAAAAATGGAGAGTCGCACTGTGAACTTTTTGTGCTACCGTGTTGGCATTTTTGGTTGTGCCCTTATGCACACCCACCATCAACATATGTAATACCATGATTTTAGATAATCATATACACACCATCAAACACCTTGAGTTGACATATTCCTCTTGGTTTGGTTCCCATGTTGTGAGTTGAGAGTGTCATCTTCAATTCCCCAAGCTCCTTTAGTTGAACATTCCTCAAGAAACTCCTGCAAACCATATCACCTAACTCCTATTTCGGGATCCACTAGAAAGGCCCACTCTTGTATAAGTCCCAACACCATCCATTTATAGGCATCTTATTCCTAACAATCTTATTTACATGACTATAAACTGTAGTGCACCCTATGTTCCAAAAATATGTTGCCTCTTGATCCAAACAATATATTCCTTCTACTCCAAGCATTAGATGCGAATAGTCTTCTCTACATGACTATAAACTGCATTACTCCCTCTGTGAAAAATACAGGATGCCTCTTTCTCCAAACAAGAGATGCCTTATGATCCAAGAATAAGATGCCAATTATCCTCTATACAAGACTTTAAACTATAGCATGCCCTATCATTCAATAGTAGGATGCCTCTTGTTCCAAATAAGTGATGGATTATGTTAAAAGAATATGATATAATATTCCATGATTAAAGTGGCATAATTGCAAGAGTGCTGGAATCCATTCAATCATTCCATCACTCCACCTCACTCTTTACGTGTCCTTCATTAGGATCTTCATCCTTTTTCATGTCTTAAGATACACTCAAACGGACTGGTCCCATGCCACATCATCTCACCTACCATCCTGGGCCAATGCCCCAGAAGACTTTGGAAAACACTTTGAGTCAGGTCCTGTGTTTGGAACATGGTCAACAATCGACCCTCGTTTGTTTGGCCCCATTTCAAGCTAACGTGACATGGATGTTGTTTTTCGAACACAGTCAACAGTTATCCACAATCGTTACTCCACCCTCACTACATTCGGAATGTTGGGCATGTGATTCACACTTATCATCTCCCTTTGTTCGGACCAATTCCAACACCCCTTGGTGTTATACCACTTTTTCACATGCACATAGTTGTTGTCCCCAATTATATACCACAACCAACCAGTGAGTTAGGATGTCGTCATGGCCAGACATGAGGAAGCCATTATGGGAAACATTCATCTGTAAGCCTCATCCAACATTACCGCTCCATAGCAGCACATAGGAAACTTCCTATGCATAAGCCCCATCCACTATTGATGCTCCAAAGCGTCACCTGAGAAACTTCCTTTGTATAATCCTCATCCACCATTGTTGCTCTATTGTGGAACCTAGGTAGCTTCCATGCGTAAGCCCCATCCACCATTACCGCTCCATAATGACACTCGGGAAGCATCCTTGTGTAATCCCCATTTATAATTACCGTTCCAAAGCGGCACTAGGGCATCATCATTTCATAATCCCCTCCACCATTGCTACTCCATAGTGGCACCCAGGAAGCATCCATGTGTAAGCCCTATTCACCCCCCTTCATAGACACACCTTTGAGATATGATCGTTAGGTCCTTGCCACCTCTTTTTTCTCACACTGAGCATGACTCATGTGTTCTTAGAGTATGCATTGACCATGAAATCATCCCGGGTAAGCCTAGAATGTAATCCCCAACCACAATACCAAACTACGTGGAAATTGATCCTTGCTATGGCTGGGTATGTAGGAAACCTCTTTGACGTTCATGACCAACACCAATTGGTTTCAACCAACTTCACATTAGTTCTCACCTTTCCGAACTACATGGAGATCGATATGTGCCAAGGAAAGGTATGTAGGAAACATACCTGAGGTTCAAGCACAACACCCATTGGTTCTGACCCCCTTCACATCGGTTCCCACCTTCCCAAACTATGTGGACTTTGATCCTTTCCACGAAGAGGTATGTAAGAAGCCTCCATGAGGATTAAGCCCACCATCCATTGGTTCCGACCATCTTCATGTTGGTTTCCACCATCCCGAACTACATGGACATTACTCCTTGCCAAAGAAAGGTATGTAGGAATCCTCTCAATGGTTCAAGCCCAACAACCATTGGTTCCGACCATCTTCACGTCTGTTACCAAAAACCATTCTGAACTACAGTGAAATTGATCTTTGCCAAGGCAAGGTACATAGAGAGCCTCTTTGAGGTTCAATCCCATCAACCGTGTCTCATACAAATATATCCCTCGATCCCATGTGTTCCGGGAAGATCATTCCCTATACTGGAGGTTATATTTTCTCTGGATCCCATACATGCATCAATTTTCATGCGCCTCCTTCTCCGGTGTCCCATCGTCCCACCAAACTACACGGACATTGATTCCCTATCACGAGGATATGTAGGAAGTCTCCTCAAGGCTCAATCCTGACATCACTTTCATCCTCAAATCAGTTCCATCTCATTCTCTCTTCACATCATTCAACTCTCCATCATCCATCTTAATTCTTACCTGAGTTTCCACATCCTTGTAGGATCATGTCCTCCACCTCCACACTGCTCCTCGCAGTACCTGGGCTGTTTTCGATGCATAATCCCCTACATGTATCTGGGTTTTTGTGCTTTCTGTTCACCCTGATTCAACACCCCTTCTAACTATGTGGGTTTTGATCCCTATCATCTATATAGGGTATGTAGAAAACCTCCACAAGGTTCATTCCAAGGAAATAATAAACCTTAGTGTTCCCCCATTCTGGGGTACACATTCCTCGATCCTCCGTTAGTGGTGTCCAAATAAGCCTTAATAGTGTGACATCTTCACTTTATGGGACACATCATCTTGGGTCTACACTTATTGAGTATTCTGATCCATCCACCAGGTAAACCTTCCAAGTGTTTTCTCCTAAGTATATACCAATCTGATCTATCTCTATGGTATATTCTTATCACCCTCATTCTATCTTCAGAAGACATTAAACTCATGGCCTACCACATGTTAAACATGAAATTCATTAGAAAGTCCTTATAATACATGACTTTGGAATAACCATCTCCTCAAGATTCTAAAATCGCTGCCTAACTCATGTTAAACATGATATTCCTAAGGAAAACCTCAAAAGATAGGCCTTTGGAGTAACCATCTCCACTAGAAGTTAAAATCGTGTGATACCCCATGTTATGCATGGGAAGTTTTGAATGAACATAGGGACATGCCTCTAGAATATGATACCCCATAGCTAATGTGGGATGACTCGGGTGTTGTGCCCTTGATATTCCCTCTTTTGAGGAATAATTCAGGATCCCTAATGTCCATAAATCCATATATGGATTGAAATGCCTAATGTTGTCATCTACTCCGACCGAAGGTTCTACCATATCAAGCACCATTGAATGTCTAGACGGATGTAGTGTAATTAACTGATGTCCACAAAGATATAGAACCGAGAATGAGATTCACTAACCACAACATAATTTATATGGGAGTCTTGGACTACATAACGAGTTCCGATGATGAATCCACAGATGGAGGAACCGACATCCCATCATCCCGTTTCGATCATGGAGAAAATGTACCTGAATAAGCAACATATGCCACCCACATTTTGAAAGTGGGAATGCAGGGCAACAGCCATCACGTCCTCGTCGTCCTTGACTGATGAATGTGTACACCCCAGTGAAAGCTTCAGAAATAAGAATCTTGCCAAAAACCATTATCTATAAATATAAAAATAAAGTCTTCTTTTGTAACAAAGGTATCCCAACCATGGACTAAGATATAGTAATAAGTACACGACCAATGATGTCTACATCAATGTAGTATGTGCATATAAAATGAGTAGTATACCAAGAAGTAAAAAAGAAAGATTGTAAATAAGTATAATATATTTAAATGGGTTCTTCTTGGGACACCTACCCAACTCCACCGACTATGGCCTAAAATAGAAGTCTCTTAAATGAGGTGACCAACAAAGGTGTGAAATTTAGTAATTGATTTGATAAGTAAATTTCAATAGATGGCCCATCCCCAATCATGTGATTTTTCTTGGTGTGAGCATCCTTGTAGTTCTTAGGCCACATCCATATACATTAATTTAATTAAAAACATTGTAAATTATTAAGAGGCATCATGATCCCATCTGTGGGGAACCCTATGGAATCCCAATTATCACTATAGGGGCTCTATATATTTCCAACTCCCTGAGAATCCATCCATGGTTACCCATAAATGAGATCCCAGGTTTTAGTCTGATAGTGGTGTGAAAACAATGAGAACTAAACATAGAGTATATCCTCGGTAACTCACTTAGGGGTATGAGTCTCTCGCGTGGAATGGTACAACCACCTTTCCACTAAGCCTTTCTAAGGGGGATCCCATATGGAATCAATATCACTCATCTGGAGGTAAAATGAAAAAATGTATGGTGAGACCATAACATGCATAGCTACTGTCACACCCAACATATTTACAAAAACAACTAAACAAACTAACTAAGACACTATGATCCCATCCAAGGTGTTTGTAATCCGGGACACCTAATATGTCCATTTTCATAAGGTTTAGGTTTGATTTTCCAACCAAGATCTAACAATTTTACAAGACCAAACACATGTATCAGGATTATTATATTGTCATAGGCAACTAATTAAGTAATACACTTAGGGAATAATATGAAGGGTCCAAAATCATGGACCATTATTCTAATCAATTAATTTATTTAATTTAAGGAATCATTTATATTGGGTATAACTCATGTGATGTATAAAAAATTTATAAAGTTAAAGGTTGGATTTCATGGATTGGGTACATCCCACGTGGTGGATTAGGTCAAGGTGATCAATATAGGAGGTGATTGGACACTATCTAAGATCATAATGAGCATGAAAACCCATTTATAATTAATTAGTTAACACATTGAGGGAACCATAAAAAACCAGTTTGCGTTTCAATGGAAAATACTATAAATGCATCAAAACTAGAGTAAAGAAACCTAACCACCAACCTTAGGCTCACATAATTACACTCATATAATGTTAGACAATGATCCATGATCTAATGATAGATATTGAAGAAACTATCAAATGCCCTAAAATGGGTAAAATGAGGTCACACCCAAATAGCACAACATAGAAGAAAAAAATTCAAATAGAAGGATGGGGATCACATATTGTACCAAAATACATCCAATGCATCTGAAAAATAATAATTTGGAGTCCAGATGATGGAGGAATAGTTATACATAGATTAGAAAGGAGGAGAGCTCAATGGGGGAGGAGCATATCGTGTATGCTATAAATGTAAAGTGATTAAGAAAGGGTTAATATATTATTTAAATTAAGGAAAAATTCATAAATTCGCCCATGGGGCATGGTGGGGCCACATAGTTCCCCAAACCATGTGCCAATCATGATCTATAACATTGTTCAAAAAGCATCCCAGCATAGGCGGGGTGCATGATTTGTCTCACCATGCATAGACCATGCCAAAAGCCTTTAAATCATTACTGAGAAATTTTTTGTGGGAGAGCGAGACTCCTTATTGATTTTTAAAGAGACTGTGCAAAGACCTTCTTCCCACTATCTCATATTGCATGGTTCGAGAAACATTGTGTGCTGGTTGGCACTATTTATCATAATACTGCATCCTAGTCATATTTCCAAACACATGAGGCTCTAGGATTTTAATGATCCCTAGACACCCTCATGAACTCCACAACTCAAGATGGAAAAATTTTAAAAACAAAAATAAGGAGTCGTCGTGGAGATACAAAATTCATACCTTTTAAAAAAGAGGATATGTGACACTATGTGTCCGATAATATTACATTATCCGATCCCAAAACAATATTTTAGAATACTATCATATCCATTCATGGTTATAATCATAGTGGCTAATTTCTATGACAATATTTATGTAATGTATACCATTGGGATTTATTACATAATAGTAATTCATAACAGGGAACAATATGTAACAAATATTTTATTAGCATTCAATATATAGAATACTTGAGAAATCAAAATTAAAATAGTTTTCCCTGGGACACTAACTCCAATATTGATAAATATAATAATTATAAATTTTACATCAAGATTTGAAAATTCGAAATTTTATCACACAAAAATAATATTTGGTACCTTAATTACCAACTAAAATTTAATTCTTACTTCTATATCTGAAAATTATGTCTCTTAAAAATTTAATTAAGATGAAGAGGATAAATTTTCATTTCATAATCAACATAAATCTCCATCAATGTAAAAAAATAATAAATAAATCAACCTTCTTAGTAATCATTATCCATTTATATGTATATTTATCTAATTATCATGTAAAACACATTTTAAATTCTTATAATATTCTCATATATTAATCATAAACCACTGTATAAATCTCAATTAATAATCAATAAATAGTCACATGTGAGTTTTGAATTTTAAATATTCATCAACCCTCAATCATCACCCACTATGAACTCTTAATTAATAATAATTTTCAGATAATTTTAATCCATCAATCACTGTTGTATCAAATTGTTGACTTCAATAACAAGATATATCATTAAAATATTAATGTTTATAAATTTGGTTGAATGTAAATATTTTTTATTTTAATTAAAATAGTTCAATCATAAAAATATATTTCACTTATCATATGTATTTTATTTAAAACTAATTATAAAATGAATTATATAGAAACATAATACACTTTGTCTTACATCTTATGAGTACCTTATGGTAACTAATACACTTCATTTTTCTCATTTAGAGATGGGGGATTTGACAAGATTTATTTGTTTCCTCTATGGATTATCTAATCCATGAGTGATCTTTGGAATTTCATTGTTCCCATAGGTGGTCAAGGTGACATCATACAATATTTCCATCTTACTCCTACAACTTATAATCCATGATGACATTTTTTTCTTCTACAAGGTTTCAAATTTCTTCTAGTCTCAGATATTGGAATCATCTTTTTTATTATCTCCCACTTAATTGATATTAGAGATAGTTTTCTTATTTTGATTCCTTAGAAATATTTCTCCCAAGGTTATATGTAATTTTTAATCCAATCCCAATGTTGGACTCTATAAATATACTATACTATTTTCTTGATGAATCATAATTTTGATGTTACGTATTATTTCTTGTAGTGGGTTTCCATACTTTTTATTCACATAATTATTTATATTCAAGGTAACATTTCTCTTAATATATATTGTAATGGTGCAGTATGGTGGAGGAGGATCAGTTATGTGTTTCCCCATTTAATGTTTATAAAAGTTTATCATTAGTGGTGTTGTACTTACATGTTATGGGGACCTCATATAAATATGGATTTTTGCAATGTTCCTTTCCTATTGATACAATGAGTGATATTGCAACAACTGGTGATTTCAAAGTTGTGTTTTTCAATAGTCATGGATCTCTATTGAATCCGTTAATGTTTTTCATCAAAACATATAGTCCAAATAAAAAATTTATAATATATCATGGTCAGAGTTGTTGATAATTTTTTCTATGGCAAGGGTTGTTATTTTTGACCCATCATTCGGGTCAAATGAGAATAACCTGTATGTGGTCATGTTCTTTCTTCTTGGGGAATTTTATCATCAATCCCCTTAAACACATTTTTATTTCAGGCTCACATTTCTTTCATCACCTCCACTAGTTTTCTATTTTTTCAATTAGTTCTCTAATCTTGATGTATGGAGTGTGGGTGGTTTTTTGATGGGTATGATTATTTTTCCTTGTGAAGTATGTGTCATGGATTGTCATTTTTGATGTGGTTTGTTTATTTATTTATTATTATTAACTAATATATTTAACATTCATGGGTTTGGTAGTTGTTTTAGGAATTGATGTTTTTATATGTAGTTGTGGATCTAATAGTGATGAGGTTGATGATGAGGGTAATAGTCTATTTTATGATGCTGATGATGATAGATGAAGTTACTTGACAATACATACAATGTGAGGCTTGATGATTCCTGTCAGGTTCTATATTCCATAACACGATGGATATTTTGGAGTATTTTTAATTTTTTAAATTTAAATCATGTTGTCTTATGTCACTTATGTGGCCCAAGTGGAATTCTGGTCTCACATTTGTATTGATTTGTGGGTTGTTAATTCCCAGTCAACCATAAATATGATTCATTTACCATCAATCAATTTAATATGGGTGAGTGAGTTTGATTTGATAAAATTTGACAATTTATGTTTTTATTTAAAATTTATTTTTTATAAAAATAATATATCATAAAACAATTTATGATTTTATATAAATTCTCTCACGGATTTTTTGATTAAAAAATCCAATATATGGTGTTTTATAATAATCCATTCCATGAAATCCTAGATTTGAACACCTCGCACTTATCAATTTATACCACCATATATCCTAGTGGAATATCCATATAGATATGTTAGATGAAATTGAAATTTATTAAGGTACTCCTCACATAAAATGTTTTGAAGATCAATCAATGTTTACAGTTTTATATAGATACAATTCAAAAATTTTAATTTTAGGTATATGTGATATTTTTTAATAAACATATACCCCAAAACACTGAGTGTTCATGTTTAAATAGTGTTTAAATTGGATTTATATTCAACATAATATACTTATATTCATTACGTTGTCTTATTTACTACAGTTCAATTAATTAGATCTCAAATTTCATTTTACTTTGGGATGTTTTATTCGTTATTCTAGGAAAACATCCACCACGAATTAGATAAATCATCATGGGATATTTTTTGGAATAAATACATTATGTCATTGATTTTAAAATATTTATATCTTTCACTTAGATTATTTTTAGACAATGAAAAAAAACATGATATTTATAATTATTGAATATCTTATGATTAAATATTTTTAGGAACAAGTTGGTTAAATAATTTAAAAAACATCTCCTCATTGGTTTAAATTGTTGTGGAATTATAAAATGAAAATTTTAAGTACCAACAACGTCATATAATCAAATTACATCTTTATATAGTTACATAAAACCGAGACTAGATTATTCAGTTAATAAATAATTATTTCCCATAAATATTATCATACATTATCTGTGATGATCATTTTTTCATGCACTAATCTTAATATAGAAAAATATTTAAAAAGAATATTTGGTATGTATTACTTTAACCCAAGGAGTATAGATATTTTCAATATCTTTGAAATAATAGTGTTTATTCCGAGACACCATTGAAATGGATTGATAGGACACCTCTTGCTCCTTTAACTTTCTTTTCTGTTTCAACACCCTACATATATTTTCAAAAATTTAGTTAAATGTTTTTAATAATTTATATATTAATATTTCCCAATACATTTTTTTATATACTCAAACTAAAACAAAATTAAAAATATACTACCTGAACCATTCAACCAATATTTTACATGAAATGAAATCATCAAGGAATTCAAAAAAAATATTTTTTGATATGCATTACCCAATTATATATAGTATTTAATAAGTTCCCTATCACCTGGTTTTGTGAAGAAAGACTTTTTATTTAGTGTTGAAACTTACTAATCATGACCATCTACATATATTGTATTAGATAGATCATGCCAAATATCGGGAGTTATTTTGAAAATTGATAACTAATTCGTAGTATTTTTATTGCAATAAACAACCATCAATTTAATTTTAGAGTGTCACATGATACTTCATATATTCACAAACATTAAATAAAAGAGATCCTAATTTCAATTATATTTGTCTTTTTATACATCCTAGCCTCATAAATCCATGTTAATTTCGACCACTTATTGTTATTTTATTTATTAAGCGTGATTCTAATATTTATATCACTCCAAGTTTGAATAATAATTGGAATAGATTTTGAACATAACTCACAACAATTTTACTCTTATTTTTAAGGATAAATTTTCCCAATGAATGTAAGATGTGATATCATTATAAAAATATATATTCTATTTTCATAATAAGAATATGATATATTTTCAATATATATATTATAATACATACATATAAATAGTCAAACTTGTTTTTGATTAGTATATATACATATATAACAAATTACTGTATATGGTTTTCAATATGTAAATTTAATATTATAATAATATACATTTAAAATATTCTCATGATTTTATCTAAGGATATAACTATGAAATCTTAATTTCTATTGGTGTATAATTTCATCATATAAGATATGTTACAACAGTCTTAGAGTAGCGAAATTGGTAGTAGAGACCCCATGATGATATTATAATATTGTTTACTGTATAGATCCATGCATTCTATAACATGAACCTTATTGTATTGGGGGATAAAAAATAGTGCTAATAGTAATTGTAGAATTTAATTTATTTTCAAATTGGTTCAACTGTATTTTATATTTCTGAATCATTAAGTGTTTTTGAATGGGATATTAGTGTCACTTTACATTAATATAATTACTACTTAATTATATGGATTTATCTTCCATCTACAATTTCTTCTCAAAATATCTATTCCAAAATAAAAGACAATTGTGTAAAGTGTATCATGAATATCATAATTTATGTTGGATTTATTGGGAGGAATGAATAAATAAATAAAAAAATTATATAATGATGTCCTACCTTTCTTCTAGTTGGGGCTCGACAATCAGTCATCATTATTTTAATGAAAAATATGGATAAAAAAGAAAAAATATAATGATACACATATTTTATTATCAGTAAGAATATAGTAAATTAATGAAGTGATATTTTGTGGAATATAGTGTATGAGTAGAGAGATAGTGAGTGAAAGAATCTTATAAGTGAACCCATGTTTGCTATTGATCACATATATGTTTTTCATCTTTCAATTAAGTTATTTTAACATTCAATTTCACAATATAGTTGTTTAAAAGAGTAAAATATTATTTAATATCTAACCAATCATATCACCTTAAACACTACATTCATATTTTAAAAATAATTTCATGTAATAATTTATCACTTATCCACACAAAGAATAATTATAATAAACCATATAAAATAACTATCTTTATCCATTTCCCTAATCTAGGGAAATTATTTTTTAACATATTTTTTTACATCTTTTAATTGTGTCCCAAAAACTAATTATAACATAAATGGTTAAAAAATACACATTTATACATTAGAGATAAAACCATTAAGTGGATAATCACTACCCATTGAAATTTAAGGCATACATTAGAAGTATAATTTATGAACTATTTCAGAATACAATATACATTTTTGCGTTCCCTAATAATTATAATAGAGAGAGTTATAAAATTTATCTAAAAATATATGCATGGAACCAAAAGAAACTAAGAACTCATGATTTGAGTGTCAAATAAAAAAAATTATCTCCTATCATAGTTCAATATTATTTAATTAACGTTCACTTTATTTAATTTTATATAATTATTAATTTTTCATATATAAATAAAAAAATATTTATGTATACGACAATAAATAAATTATGGAACTCTATATAATATTTAATTTCAAACCACATTGAACAACAATACAAGGTAATTTTACAATATTACGTATAAAAGTGAGTTTAATATGTACGGTAAAATTAATTTTTAAGTGTTAATGAATGATTAAAATAATAATAAGAACTCATTATTCAAATTGATAAAGGGTACCCTTTATTATCATGAGTAATTTTCATTGATAAATTAAAAAATAAAATATTAGTATTTCATTCATAAGAATAAAACCCCAATAAATAATCCTATAGTTGAATACCAAACCCGTATTTTTAATTAAATAAAACAATTAAATGGAAATTTTTTTATAAAATAGAAAAAATAATAATGAATTTTCAATGTTATATATAATAAAATTTAATTTCAAGTGTTTTTATTACAAATAAAACATAGATATATTATTTATAAAATAATAAAATAAAAAGTGGGTATAACAATGAATAAAATACATGATGGTCGATATTTTTTAATAATGGTCAATTTTTTTTGTAAATTATGGAAGTGTGATTTTATTTTTAATACTATGTGAAATTTATAAAATAATAAATCTTGATTTCATTTATTATAAAAATGTTTGTAAGGATTGTTTTTGGAGATACTATTATAATCATTTGATATTTTTATGTTGAAACATAGAGGAATTTCTATAAGAGATTTACTAATTCAAGGATTCCACAATCATGAGATCCATCTTTGATGTTTTGATGGGAAAATTAAATAATAACCCTAATCTAAATTGATGAGTGGAGAAAAAAATAGAGCACTCTTTTAGGATCGATGTTTGTGAAAAAACTAATACAATATTTGAATGATTATTTTTCTATATCATAAAATAGTTAAAAATTAAGGAATTAATTTAATGGAAAAATTATGATAATACATAGGATGTTACAATATTTATATTTGTATAATAAGACATTATTTTAAACACCACAACGCCTAGTTTCCAATAAACTACTTCCCATTATTCTAGTATAGGAATGGATCACCATGTACCATGTTTGGTAGCTCAATTACTTAATATCTATAAGATATGGTCATGTTTTTCTAATATATATTATATCTAATATTAGGCCCATATATCTTGGATTTGTTTAAATGGACTTGAAACAAACAAAAAATTTGATATATATTGGATTCAAACTTGGTAGTGGCACTTTTGGTACATATAAAATTTTTTACCTCTGTAGACCCCATGAAATGTGTCACTTACACTTCTCTACGATTGAAGATGTATTTCCATTTTTCGCGACTGAAAATGACCTCAACCAGGCTCAAAAAGTTCATTGTGTGACAGAGCATTTTGCATGGGGGTCATTGATGGTGGCGAAGGCAGTGGCCTGAAGGGGTGGGACCGTGGGCTGGTAGTGATCCAAAGTAGGGGTGTGGGGGCGCAGCCACCGCGGTATGGAGTAATTATTTGGATAAGTCTCTAAATAGGTGCCAAAGGTACCTTCACGCAAATAATTGTGCGCCTCCATGCTGGAGACGAATGAACAAATTATTTTGGATAAGTCCTCAATGTGGCACCCTGGTCTAGCCAAAATACCGTCGGCACACAAGGTACATGCATGACACAATTTTGGTATGCAGTCTACTTGAACTCCCCTATCTGTCATGCAACATACTTGTGTGCCCAAAATACTTTCTCTCATGGTCGTTTATTTTCTAATAAATAGACCCATGGAGCCCTCATCTGCATGGAATAATTTCCGTGAAGCCCAATTGTTTCTCTCATCACCCTTGTAATTCGCCCTAGTCTTGTGATACTTTCAAGGTAGTTCTTCAACATCTTGAGCCAATGATTTAATGGAGGATCATTGTACATAAGTCATTTTAGTGTTTGAAAACTATAACACTTGTGAACCTAAAGCACCCAACCTATGCAAGTCAGAAATACTTGTGCACCACCCATTCCTCTCACAGAAACATGAGCACCCCACTTCTTGGATCACCTGTGAATAATCTTGAAGGCTTCAACAAGGTATCTCCAAAGTATTACCACATAGGTTGTTCATCTCTTAAGTGAACATCAGGTCTCCCAAGCCTACTTGTGTTCCCTTACATACGCGCCCTTACATACCTATGTGACCATACTTGCGTACCATTCTCTACTTGGGAACCCCTCCTTGATTTAATTACGTTCTTATCTCTCTTAAGTATACAAGACATCAAGACATCCCCAAATCAATTCATGGAAAGTCATATTCTTCATTGGATACCTTTTCTGAAAGGGATTCTGTTGAGGCCTCCACCAAAACATCATGACATATCAAACCATTAGGAAAGAAACAACAGTGCATCTCATATTTGGGTTTGTATTTCCATAGTCAGAGGCATCCCACGTTGTTTCTACATGGGGTTAGGATTCATAGAGTGTCTTTGGGTTTTTATATCCATCGTCACATGGACTTTTCTCCCAGAAATAGTGGTGGTACGTTCCCAATTTGGAGAAGGGTTGGGTCCTGGCCTCTCCCTTCTTGGAGGCATTACCTGAAACCTCATGTCTCTGGTCGGGTAAGATATGGTTCATACATAATTTTATATTTAAAGATAAAGGAGAAGTATCTATCCCCTTCTAGTATCAATTTTAGGGAAACCATCATGGCGTAATCCACAAGGTTTTCTTGTAGGATGTGGCATCGTTGCTCCTCTTTTCTTCTTCGGTGCCTATGACGAAAGGAATGATGGGCACATGGTATTTCATTTCCCATTCCCTCACCCTTTGGGATTTGTCACCATGGGAATCCATCATCGTGTAAGACCCTGACCTTCATCCCTTCCTCCATACATTAGACCCTTGTATAATGTAAATAGAACATATGTAATGCCTATCGTCTCGCCATATTCTATGGTCGATGTGCCCTCTTCCACTAGAAGATGAAAAACAATTTGAATGTGGGGATGCTTTTGTTGAATCATTGACATTCTCTTGTTTCTTACTACAAGAATGGCTCACACATGATTAGAAAGTTTTCATGGTCACAACATTTTCACAATAAAATGAACTAAGATAACTCTAATTCATGTTCAAACTAGGATACGTAGGAATCCCTTTTTAGGGCCAGAGCTCACTAGACATCCTATTTAGGAATCCAACCCTATTTACTTTAATCTGGGAATACCCCTTAGGAATAATCCCCAAATTAAACCCCAAATCATCAAGGAATCATTTTGAAGTATTAATCCCATACTCATCTCTCTCAGATGACCATACTCTCCAATGAGACATATCGAACTACCTGAAATTTTATTTTTATCTATATAGGATACGTAGGAAGCCTTTCTAAGGTTAAAACCCAACAATTCTAATCAGCCCAGTTCTCCTTGGGCCATATTCCCAACAAGGTCTTATCCTACATAGAAAAACATACTATTTTAAATGTTCATTGGGTAGCACCAATATAAGTACCACACTATGTTTTGACAAGGCATTGTCTGCTTAGATGTCCATACCACATCACATTAAACTCTACGGCTATGTCCTTATCACCTGACCTTAAAAGGTTTGATGTGTCCCATTTAGCGGCACTAAACTAAGAGGGTTTTGATTCCTTTCACAATGATATATAGGTATCCCATTTTATGGGAGTGATCACAAATTTAAATCAAGCCTTTGTCTCCTTGGATGATAACAAATTCCAGAGTTCCTCACTGAGCGGCTTAAAAACCAGCATTGTCACAATAATGATTAAAAGAATATCTAAGAAGTATATTAGAGGATACCATTGATGGAAAAACTCAAATACATAGAGATATTTTTATTAATGAAGAAGCTTGAATGCATAATAATGATTCTAAATTTTACACATGTTAATAAGTGATTATAAATTCGAAGGGAAACTTATGTAACAATTTGTTAATTAATAAGGATTCATGAATATAACATTAATTTACAAAGAGAGTCTCATAGTAGACAATAATCCCCTGAAAAGGTTGTGATGAGTCTGACCTCACATCCTCTCGTACAATGCACGTTCTTAATTATCATAAAGTTGAAACATAACGAACTCCTCCCTTTGAAAAGTAGGTCCCCTTGAGATTCAGAATTATTGGAAGTTTCCAGTTCTAGAAATAAATCCAATGGAAACTGCATAAAAATAAGGATTCATCAAACCAGAACATATATTTAAAGGTTCTATGGAAAAACCTCAATTTAATTCACATCAACATCTCTATAATCCCCCATTATTAAATATAATCACAAATGAAATGGAATTGAGTGTAAATATAACAATTAAAAAATTTAAATAAAAGTTTCATAATTATTGATGTAATGTATTTATTGTTAATGAATAGAGTCACTTGATTGAGTTTATTAACTGTCAATTATCCTATAATCCATGTCGGATATGATATAATTATTCAAAAAGAATAAAAGTTCCTCTTTATAGTGACTTTATTTTTATAGATTTTTAAAATACAAATGTACTATTTTAAATTCCATTAAATATACTTTTCTACCTTGGGACACATTATGGCTGGACACTCTATGAATCAAAATGGCACCCCGATAACATTTTAGAGATCTATCCAGATATATAAAGATACATTAGAAAAATCATTACGCATCAGCATTTAGTTTCACCCAATTATTCATTGTTATCTTCCACATATAGTTACAATTTGGTATCCATTGGATTTTGGAACCATAAATGTCTCCCTTGTGGAATTGGATTATAAATTTCTTAGCATATGCATATTACTTGAGTGTTTTCTTTTATATCCTTACTCCACATCAATAAAAGCATAATATGAGGGTTTTATAAAATGAATATTTTTAAATTTTAAAACCTATAGTCTTTCACAATCCAAATATCCTTGATATTTCTCCCTAAGAAAAGTAGCTGAAAAATTTAAATACCCAAAATAACACCCATCTACCTTTACCCACTCCCATATTTAGTTTGATCATATGAAAACCATTTTAATTTATGTTTTTAAGGCTTATTAAAATATAATAACACTATTATATTGTATATTATCCTAGAATAAACTATTTTAATTGAATTATATTATTTAGAATCATTTTTTTATTTTAAAGTACTATCTACAGACTTTTAAACATCATTTACAAGCTCCACATCCACCAATGTCGAATTTACATTCATATGTTATAATTATAATTGAAGGTTTGTAGCTAATGGATTAAAGAAATGTAAAATTTCATGCCTATCCTTTATACATAATAGCTCATAAAAAATATATGTTCATATATAATATATATCATTTTTGGGGTAATAATTTCATATGCTTGAAAATAAGCCCTTTGGAGTCCTTATTTTCCATAGACATCAATTTTGGTTCAAAGTTTTTGTGCCTTTAGGGATGAATTGTTAGATGACAAGAATTTTTATTCTCGATCGACTGAGATATTTAATCCTGGATTATTCATAAGATATTTTTATTATTGTCCCATTATAGTTGTTCCTCACATCGAAAAAGATTAGTTTTCCTATGATATTTATTTCTTGTCTCTTAAATTAAATATACAATATCTTATGGTAAAAATAATGTCTTAATATATACTTGGAATTCATTCAATTTCAAGTGATATGGATTGAAAATTATTCATTGTATCATTGAATGAATTTCTATGAGTGACCACTAGAAACTCCATTGGTATTAATCCTTCTTTCATACATAGAGTGTTTGTTTTTTATTTTCTAGCCACATCACTGTGTGATGTAACATCCATAGTACCAATAGTAGTTGTAGAAACAATCCCCACTAGAACAAGATGTATATCTTCTATTATGATGAATTTAGATAAATCACTATATTTATTATCCATACCATTCATGGCATCTCCACTCACAATATACATGAAAAATAAAATCACATTGTATATGTATATTTTTAATCGAGGTTTATATAAATTGTGGGCATAATATCCACCCTCTACACCATAATACACCATGTTTTTCCTGTGCTCATCAAAATTCCCCATATATAGAATCACTACCTTTTTAAATTATGTACACCTGAACACCCTTATTTTATTAAATGGCATTTTCCTTCTAGTCAAGGATATAAAATACATGTCATCATCTAGTACCTGTTTTAGATAATGGTTCAAAATTTCCACCACATGTCTCCCCACACATCATTATAATTTATCAAGGATCTATATAACATTGAGAAGATTCCTATTCTTATTTAAGAATTTTGGATCTATACATTAAAAAACATTTTATTATGTTGTTTATACTACATTGGTGATTCACATTATATCCCATTTTAACTCATAATAATGAACCCATTTAATATAAAGTGACCAAAATGATCAATTCTCACCATATATACCTTTTACCAAGAGGTATCACATTTTAGAGGGAAACAATTGTTGAAAAATAATGTTTTTTTAGTGTTTATCTCAGTGGTATTTAACCATATCAGGTAACTAAATTCATTGATAATGAGACGGAAATAGTTTTTAACAGTGATGGTACATGTAAGGATAAGTCATCATTAATCAATATTCATTAGTGCGAGTGGATTCATGACTCTAAAATTATCATGGGATTCGAATTAATTAATTCCATTATTGGTAATAATGAATGATTTATTTTTTTTATAAATGATGGGAATCGTGAACTCCATTTTCTACTCCGGTATGAGTATTTAGGGGCTGAATTTAACATGGTTAAATCATCATTTCCAATGATAAGAAACATTTTCATAAATATCTATAAAGAATACTGGAATGGGCCGATGTACCTAGGACTTATCTTGCCTTTCATTCCTAACCTTATGAACTTATTCCATGGAGATATGTGTAGAGATACCATGTATCTAACATGAAACTCATAGTCTCGTCGACGGTTATCAACATAAGTATTCTGTCGACTCTGGGCTGCCTTGATATGCTGCTAAATGGTTTTCACTTTCTCCACCATTTTTGGTCCTAGTAGCATACACTCACTGACTTCATCCCAACATGTTGGTGTTCTTAACAACTTCCCATACATGGATTCATAAGGTGCCATTCGGATGCTCGACTGGAAACTGTTATTGTAAGAGAATTCAACCAGGGGAGGATGTTGATCCCATCCTACATTAATGTTTATTCAACATGGTAGTAACATATCTTACAGTGTCTAAATAGTTCACTCAGATTGGCCATCAGTTTGAGGATGATAGGCCGTACTGAAGTTCAGTTTAGTATCCAAAGCATGTTGAAGACTCTTCCAAAACATAGAGGTGAATCTTGGATATCGATTGAATAAAATAGATATTGGTACTCTATGTAGCTTTACCACTTCCTTGATATATATCCATACCTATTTGTCCAATTATAAATACTCTCCAATTTTAATGAACTTTGCAGAGTTTGTAAGATGATCCCCAACAACCCAGATTGCATTTTTGCCTTTGGATTTCTTCGAAAGTCCAGTGACAAAGTCCATGGTGATGTTATCCCATTTCCATGCTGGTATGGGAAGTGGTTGCATCGTCCCCTTAGACTTCTTCCTCTTTAACTTCACTTGAGGACAAACCAGGCACTTTGATGTATATAAAGTGATATCATTCTTCATATTATCACACCAATAAATCTCTCAGAGATCTTGATACATCTTAGTGTTTTTAGTGTGAATAAATATGTTTGATCAATGTTCATCATCCAAAAGTTCCTTCTTTAGGTCCGAACTAGATGGAACACATAGTCCTTCCCCAAATATCACTATTCTTTCTTCATTAACATTTAACTCCTAGGATTTCAATTTTCTGATAGCTTCTACATTCCTTTGAATTCCCACATCATCTTTTTGAGAATCTTATAACCTTTATAAAAGAGACATTTGATGAATCATTTGTGAAAGGATAGATGATGTTCCCTTCTTTATGATTCCCATATCCATCTTCATCAAATCTAAAAAGATTGTATACATATCATTTCTCATCAATGATAGAATATCTAGGTCCTTTCTACCTAGAGTATCTGCCACTTTTTTCGCTTTCCTAGGGTGGTAATTGATTGAGCATTCATAGTCTTGGATCAGATCTAACTATCTTAATTGGCACATGTTCAACTCTTTTTGTGTGGATGTATACTTGAGGATTTTTTGGTCTGTATATATTTTATACTTCTCCCTAAATAAATAAAGCCTCTAATTTTTTAGGGCAAAGATCACCACAGGCAACTGCAGATCATTTGTTGGACAATTATTCTAATGAACGTTCAATTTCCTTGAATCATAGGCAATGTATTTTTCATTTAGAATCAACACATAGCCCAGATCCATCTTTGAAGTATCACTAAATATGAAAAAAAGTTCTCCACTTTTTTTAAAGTGAGAATGAGTGAAATGATAAGCCTCCTTTTCAACTCCTTGAAGCTTTCTTCACATTCATTCCTCCAATAAAACATCACTCCCTTCATATTTATCTTGGATAAAGGGTTGGACAATCGTGAAAAATTTCTCAAAAATCATTGATAATATACAGAAAACCCGAAGAAGCTACGGATATCCGTTACAGATGTTGGCCTTGGCCACCCCTCAATTTCTTCTGTCTTGGGGGCATCCATTGATATCCCATTACTTGTGATGATATGTCCTATTAATGAGACCTCCATCAATAATAAGTCACACTTGTTGTACATTCCATAGATCCTCTCATTCTGTAAGGTCTCTAGTATATTTCTTAGATGCTGCTCATCATCCTCGTTGGTTTTAGAGTATATTATAATATCATCTTTAAATACTACCACAAATTTGTTGTGGTAATATCTAAAGACTCTACTCATTGAGTCCATGAATATTACTAGGACATTAGTGAGTCCCAAAGGCATTTCAATGAATTCATAGTTCCCATATCTTGTATGAAAAGTAGCCTTGGATATATCATCCTCCTTCACCCTTACATGATAATATCCCGACTGAAAATCCACCTTGAAGAAGTATTGTTCCCCATGAAGCTGATTGAATAAGTCATCAATTCGTGGGAGAGGGTACTTGTTCTTTATCGTGATTTTGTTATGTTAATGATAATCGATGAAGAGGCGCATTGACCCATCATTTTTCTTGATAAAGAGGACTGGTGAACCCCATGGTGAAGCACTTGGGCATATAAATACTTTATTCAAATTTTCCTGTAGTAGTTTATTCATCTCTTCAAGCTCCACAACTGCAATTCTATATAGAGTCATCGATATTGGAAATTCCATATGTATAAGGTCTATTGAGAATTCAATATCTCTTATAAGAGTAAGAACATACAATTCTACAGGAAACACTTCAGTGAATTCCCTCAGAATAGGCATGTATTCAAGGATGGTTTCTTCGTTGGACTCAATCATCTGATCCAGATACGCGTGCTCATAGGGCAGTAATATCCATGCATGATATGATGGATCTAATGAAGTTTCATCTTCCTCCTTTCATTGTGCAGAATCAGGGGTCGATTCTCCACATGGGGAGTGATTTCCCTCTTATGGAAATTTATATTGGCACAATATAGAGAAAATCAATCCATGCTATGAAATTCATCAAATTACACTAGAGGGGGTATGATGAGGTTCTCCGGAAAGTTCCTTCAATCGATTATGACATGGGAGGAGTTATTTTTAGGGGATGAAATGATTTCCCCATTTTTCATACTCACCAACATCTTTAATTCCATGATTTTTTGTGGTGTTGGGATTATTCTACATAACATTATGGATATAAAAGAATGAATAACACCTAAATCAAAAAGTATGTTTTCTATTCATGAATGAATATTTAGCGTACCTATCATCACATCATTGTCGGGGTTCACTTCTACAGTAGTGATGAAGAAAGCTCGGCCTTGCTACCTTGGACGTTATTGGATGCCACAAAAAACCCTTCTCTTAGGGAACTGATTTGCATGGTGCCTGGGTTATTTGAAGTTGAACCAATGAACAACGACTTGAGATTAGAATGCAGTGTTCCTCTCATTTTTCACTGCCACGGGTTTTTCTTGCCAATAGTTATTAGTCAGGTGCTCTTCTCTTCCACAACTAATGCATTTCCTCATCATCTTCAGGAAATTTCCGAGGTTCTTCTTTCCGTAGATTTTTCAAGTGGGGTACTGGATTTTCTTACCACCATTGGATTTATCCATAGGACTAATAGAATTGATGTCCACCTAACTATTATTATCCACATGATACCCCTGAGGTTTGTCGATCTATATTTCAACCTTGAGGGCTAATCATACAATTTCCTCATAGCTGTTGTTGTTGTGGATCTCTAGGGATTTCCGTAGGCTAGGATTCATCCCACAAATGAAGTGGTCAACCCTGTATTCGGGGGTAATGACAAAGCCAAATGTGTATTGTGAAAGACTTCTAAATGATGCCTCCTTCACTCTGATAGATTCACCATCTTTTTACTTAAGAGCAAGGAATTCCCTTTCTATCATAAGCAAGAGGGTGCGTGGAAAATATTCATCAAAAAATATATTCCAGAAATACCTCCATTACAATGCCTAGATCTCCTCATTAGGTTTAGTATTTTTTATCAATCTCCACCATTGATCATCTTCACCCTTCTTACGATAAGTATCTTAGAGAATCTTCTCTTTTTTAGAACATTGAATGATGAAGAATATCTTCTCAATGTATTTGATCAATTGTTCGGTGATTGAGGGATCAGATGATCCATTTAAAGTAGGAGGCCTTTGTCTCATAAAGTTTTTTATAGTGACTTGTTCTTTCATAGGGGGGTTGAATGTTCCTCTTGACCCATGATTCTATTCAAATCTTGAGTTAACTAAGAGTGTATTGTGACAATGTTCATGATTCTATCTCCCATCAGATTGGGCATCTCATTAGCATAGTCATCACATTGATCTTCACATTGGTTATTAGCCCGATTCCACCTATTAATGACCATTGGACGGAATAAAATGGAATGTTAGGGGTAAAATATGAATGGTAGTCCAAGGACAAAATAGATGACTTATAATATGATTTCATTTCCTTAACTTATAAATCTATAGGATTCAATCTATGTAATACACAATATTTTATTAGGGTATTTTATTAAATCCTTTAATAATGGTTGATATTATGCTTGTGAATATTCCAATTCATATCCCCCAAGAGTTTCGTAACCAAGAGTGAAATAAGGCCTGTTTTCATGAACCAGGATACCCCGGGTCTTGCCGGAAACTTAATTCAGGGGTTTTCACTGGTAGGTAAATATGTGCCAGAGCTGCCTCTACCTGCACGTATCCAGATATGGATGTATTTTCTTGATAAACCACTTAATCAATACCCACAAAAACATCAATATGTTTTTATTAAACCTATTATTGTCTCTATGTATTCACTAAGGTTTTCTAATCCTAATCCCAAAAATAACTAAACCTACCCTCTGATACCAACTATGACAACCATGCTCTTTATTCCACACTAAAACATGATTTATTACATAAACTACACTTGATACCGCAAAGAAAATTGAGAGTTATAGTTTATTTGGGGATTATAATCATTACATAACAACTTAAAACATGAAATACAATATCTTTATTGAAAACTTTTATTACATGACCACTACATTCCCTTGTAATTAGCATTGGATGGGATAACCTGAGGACATACATAAGAAAAGGGTGAGCTATAAATCCCAGTAAGGGAGTAAATAAGGAATAAAATGAAGATTAAAATTCATGTTAGGAAATAGTCATATCAGTTGAGTATAAGAGAAACATGATCATAAAGGCATGACAAAGCATGATAGTCATATCATGGAAATGTGGCAATAACACTTAACATAGAATTTTCATGAGAGAAGGATCATTGCACATGGTGTATTTTTAAACCCTCGTTTCACATGAATTATCACGAGTTAACAACCATTTCACAAGAAATATCATGATACAATTCTTTACCCCAAGCATAGGAGTGCTATCTGGGCACACCCTTGTTAAACATTTCATTTCATGCATAAGTGTGCTACATGGATAATATAACATAGAATGAATCAAAATCATAAGTTATTAGACAATTAACTAATGTGGAATAAATACATGAAATTACCATTTAATATGTATATATGTATAAATGTGAATACCCTTGATAGAGACATGGGTATGGTATTCACTACACAATGGTCATGGCTTGGAAAAACACGGTGCAATTTCGGCAACATAACGGTGTGACATAAGGATTCTTGAAAATGGTTGATGAAAGGGAAATGGGTTTCTCATCATATTTTCATGAAATGGATATTAATGGGGTCATATTGATACATGTACCAACAAACATAATGGAATTTAGATGCATAATACAGAATAATTACTTGAATGTAAAAGAAGAGAGAGAAATCCTTCACTAAATTTCAACCAGGTAACAGGTGTAAATGGGATGAATTAATAAGAGATAAATTGGTCTTCCATCATAAAAAATTAAAGAGGGAAGTATGGAAGAGGTGAAAAATCATACCCCAACATATTTAATTGAAAAAATGGGATAACAACTTAAACAAAATTGGACAAAAATGAGAAATGAAGAAATCCCTTAATTGGATGTGTGATCCCAAATACTTGGGAGAGTTTTGAGAGAGGCTTCATGGGAGCTTGAGGAACATTGGGAGGATTATAAGAAGATGATGGTAGAGGTTGGATGAACTCAAAAGGCTTTTAGTGATGAAAAAGTGGGAACTTGGTTGGGTTTGTATAGGAAATGAGAGGAAATTCTTTATTATTTAGGTTTGGGTCACCACACATTAAACTAATAAATACCACAAACCCGCCCATGGTTATTGCCCATGGTTTTTTCAAAATAGGGGTGGAAACAATAATTTATAAGGCCAATGGAAAAAATTCTTAAAATAAAAGGGTAGCTTATGTGGTGGTGAGTCACACTCTCATTGAAATTGATTTAAAAACTAAAAATGTTTTATAACTCTTAGAGGGTCTACAAATGTTTTTTTAAATAAATCAAACAAACCTAAAATCAAATTATTTTAATGGGAAGACATATATTTTCCAAACATATCATTTATTGTATTTTATTACACCACTATTGGGTAATTATGATTTCATAAAACACATTATATATTTAAAAAATATTTATTTTTACCCAAAAAATCGATTGTCTCAAAAAAATTATGAAAAATTCACTATTGGATAATTTCGATGACCTGATTCCAAAAATAACAATCATTTCATCTAAATAATTCTCTAAACATGTGAATTTTTAATTTTAAAATAAAAACCATTATTTAATGAAAATTCATGGGTTTTGACAAAAACAGATTTCAAACCTTAACAAAAATTACAATTGCATTCATCAAATTTTACAATAATTTATATTTAATAAAATGTAATTTAATAATAATGATATTTTATTAAATTATTATTTAATTAAAAAATCTTTTAATTCATCAAAATATATTTCTTGGTTGAATACTTTCTAAAAATACAATATAAGCTTTAAATACTATTTACAATGTAACAATAATAAAATAAATGTATATTCACTATTATATTCAAAAATAATCCACATAATAATAGTGATAAGGTCTTGTTACATAACCCATTAAAGCACTCGCATAAGATGGAAGGGTAAGGTGTGTGATGGTTACAGACTCTTCGGGTGGCTCAGATAACATTTCTCGGGTGGTAATCTCTATCAACATCGACTTCTCCCATATGTGGTTTAATTCGAGTATAAAATGTTGAAGTTCAAAAAGGGCTTCGTCATGAGAGTAGCCCAATGATTCCACCTCCTTTCCGAGCTCTAACGAATTTTCTTAATATTGTGAAAGTCAACTCGATGAGGCAATCACTTCCTTTGTCTGAGTAAATTTGATTTGTTAAAGCCCTATATTTATACTAATCAGTTGATTACTTTTATATGGATATATTTGCAATGATCTCAATTCATAATGATATTTTAAAATCTAGAAACATAAAAAAAATAAGTGAATATGTTATATAAAATTTTTACATCATAAGACATTTAATTAGATCAAGAATAATTTTCATTAATGAATGTTTGGGTCATTACAACTCCAGAATTTTACTGAATAACTTAAAGATGGATTAAATGTATGAATAATTTATAAGGTGTGCATTTTGGCTAAAAAATGATACATTTTTTTCACAAAATCTCAAGAGATGGTACATTTTTGGATCTATCAATGATAGATGTTTCTAAAAGTTGTCCCAGACTAACCACTATGGTCGGGACTCGATTTTTTCATGGTTTGGTTGGATATAAATGATTCTTTTAATAAACCATATCATTCATATCTAATCCACTCACAAATATACAATGAAATGGAGACAAGTTTCTTTTGGTCTGATAAATGAGAATAAAATTTCAAGAAATTGAATAGATGGTTAGTTAGTGTACTTGTACATACATTAGAATGTAGTGGAGAAGGGTTTATATATTCAACAGTGATGAATCAAAGAATGTATTGAGAACTGTTTTCATGAAAAATTATAAGGTTATATCTTATGATTAATGAAAATTTATGTTCCATTAGAAAAGACATGCAATTAATGATTTCGAGTTAGCTATATTATTGTTTCTGTTAGAGATATGAGGAAATTATCATAATTTTTAATGTTGTGATATATATAATGTGAAGAAAATTTTAAATTATATATTATTACATAGATAATTAAATATGCCCCCGATAATTTTTTTTCTAATTAATGATATTAACTGCTAAATATTTTTCCCCTTGAGAAAATAAACAAGGTTTCCGATGATTTGATTCAAATGAACCATTCTAGAATATCCAATATGAGGATAAAAATGTTTCAATATTTCTATTTTTTCAAAGGGTAGTTCTATAACCCTAATGAAAGGGGAAAAATTGTATATTTATCAAATGAGTTTTCAACCATAAATACAAGTGATGATTAAAAAAGAGCATAAAAAAGTTGTAAAGATAAAAAATATGGGGAGAAGTGTTCCTAATTCTGTCCTTGATTGTGATTGAATGATATGGTCCATTAATTGTGTATGTATTTCATCCATACCCAATTTGAAGTAGGATCTATTATAAGAATCTCATAGTACATCATCCTTTATTAATCAAGGAATTACAAATATTTATTGATATTTGAAAGAGTATTTTTAGTAGGATATAATTTAGAGGGATATTAAATAATTTTTAACTTAGTGTTTTGTGTGTAATAATGTTAAGGGTATGATATAGAATTATAAAGGGATGTTACAACCATTACCCATACTAGAATGGATATGGGAAAACATCAAAATGTATTTTTTCATAGGACTACCAAAAATATTTAATGGGAATATTACTATATGGGATATTGTTGATATTTATACAATGTTATAAAACTTCATTGGTATCAAAAAATATTTCTTTATTTTCCATATCTCTAGGTGTACGATAATAAAGTTGTTTTGTTTCATGAAGTACCACATTCTGTTAAATCTAATCAATATCCATGGTATACCTCAATGTTTTGGGGAACCCATCAGAAAGACATTGACAATTAGTTATGTTTCAAAATCTTGAATCATCTTATGAATGATGGTTAGTATGAGTGAAAAATTAATATCCTTGATTATATGATGAGATATTTTTCGATCTATTTCAAAGGTTGTTTGGATCAATATCTTCCTCTAACAATGTTTTCTAATGAAAACAACCCTCACTTGAGCATTAATATCCCTCCTTATAAAGCTCCTTATGGAAAGAAGTATCAATATAAAATGTTATGTAATGAACTTAGAGAAATAAAGTTATAGGGAATAAATCTTGGTAAATTAATTGAATATAATTCTAGATCCATAAAACAAAACCTAAATGTAGAAAAAATTAGATTGAAAAGTTTTGCTGATAATCATAGGTGTCATGTAGAATTCTATGTTAGTGAAAATGTGTTTATGTGAATTTGTCCTAGAGATATGGTTATGATATTTGTGACGGATTGACTGTCAAGCCCTTGGTATATTATACCTTTTCATATTCTTAACGGAGTTGGAAAAAATTCTTTTTTTTTGGAATGATATCTCCTGGGGAAGTATATACTCGATCCTACACATGTAATACAATTAGAGGGAATTTCAATAGATAATGATCTCACTTATTAAGGGAAGCTATTGGGGATTCTAGACTAGAGAGAGAATGTACTATGAAACAAGACCACTCACCCGATTAATGTTCTCTAGTGAAACCACCTACTTGAGGGAGATAAATGGGAACCTAAGAATATGATGAGGTAGAAGTATCCATTGTATTTTTGTTATAGTCTTTCAATTTTGAGAAAAAAATTAATTTTAAGGGGGGGGGGTGATGTAACTCCATGAAATTTTATGAAACATCTATCAAAAATATATTTATTTTCATGAATATCCTTCATTACAAACAACACTAACATTATCAAAAAACAAAATACTATTTATATATTATTATTTAAAAGGAAACTAATATCATAGCTATTAGAATGGTTTCTATGAATATTATTAACTATATTATTAGTATAAATGGTTTACACACATATATAAAAGATTTTTTTTATTACTATGTTTTTTGAAATAAAAATAAAAAAATAAAAAATAAAGAAAATAATTTTCCAAAAAATTATTTTGATGTGAAAAAATAAATTTTAACCTAATAAAGTAAATAAATCATTTTTTTGAACATTTCCAAAGATATTTATATATTATTTATTCAATGAATTTTTATTATAATTCAACTTATGTGTTTTATATGTATGAGATAAAAAAAAATCTGATTTTATGCCAAAAACATTTATTTTTCTAAAAAGTAGTTTTGAAGCATTTAAACAATTATTTTTTTACATTCATAGAAAATATATAAAAAAAATATATTAATTTTTAAAATAATCATTTCAAAAATATCTTATATTTCATTTTTTTAAATATTTTTAAAAAGATACATTTTCAATGAATAGTTAAAAGTATTATTTTTGATAATGATTAGTATTTTCATTTATAGAATTTAAATAATGAAAATTTATTTTCATATAATTTGAAATTAAGTATTAGTCCAAATATTTAATTAATGATGGAATTTTATCCATTTTAATAAACTTAATGTTCCATTTATTCATAAAATAATTTTAATCTAATGCACACGTTTTCTTTATAAAACCATTTTTTCATCGCATTTGTAGGTTTATATTAAAATAAAAAACTAAACTTCTATTAATGGTATGTAAAAATATTGATTCCATATTTTAAATTAAAATAATATATATTATATAAAAATTTAATAATTTTTAAAAAAAAATATTATTATAAAATGTGACAATTAATTATAGTGGTTAAGGTTAAAACAGGTTTACCGAGGGTTAAACTAAATTTAGAAGGTTACTATTTCAAATAATAATCATATAAATAAAATAATATGGAAATATTTAAACAATATTACTTCTATATATTGAATCTATATTTATTTTGAATCATTTTTCTTTTTGAATTACTTTATCATTTTGGATTCTTTTTGTAAATTTCAAGGAAGATTCCTAATGGGTTCATTATCCCACTTATAAAAGGGAACCCATTATCCTATTATCCTCATAATTTCATAACAAATTGGATCATCCAATACCTATGAAAAAACATTACCTAATTCCCCAAAAAACATTTTAGATTACTTATTTTTATTATTAAACCCCCATATGACGGATTTCGGTATAAACCTAAAAAGGTTCTCCGAATAAGATGTAAAAATCATAACCATGGTTTTATTTTATTTATTATTACACCTAATTAAAATACAATGAACCTATGATGATATAATAAAATTATTATCTCACTTATAATGATATGTTATTATGTTAATTTAATAATCTACACCAATCCCCGACATCAAATTGGAAAAAATGCACCAATCATATTTAAATCAAACTACCGCATCACAAACTGATATAGTTTTTTTCCATAACAACCTCCCATGAATGGATATAATTATTTATTTAATATATATATATATATATTATTATTTTTATAGCATTATTAAAATAATGTAATTATAATATCACACAATATACCTTATTATCTTATATACTATTGGGAAATGATTATGTCACTCGTGTGTATTGTGGACGACCTCTTAGGGAAGTGATGTGATTTATTTTTTATTTATTCTTTACATGGAAGGTAATAAAGGTAAATTTAAAAATATTGGTCATATATATGAAATCATAATTACTATATAAAATTTATAGATTATTTACCATCCTTTCATTTCATCCATTGAGAAAATTGATATAGAGTTCATGCGTATGTACGATATACAGTCTCTTTGAACAATGTAATTAGTTTTATATCATTGAAATCTATCAATTAATCTAAACAAATGTGTGATTAATATATATTATATTTATATAATGGTAAAAATTATTGAAATTATGGAACCATAAACAATGTAAATTGATAGAAAATACAAAATGAAGACAAAAATGAATTTCATAGTAGTTATTATCTGAAATGTGATTTTATTAAGGAAATATTAATAAATGGGTAATAAAATGTCATAATTAAATAATATATGGTGCGATATATAAATATATGTACCATTTTTGAATAAATGTATAATAAAACTATAATTATTATATAACAGTATTGAATGTGTACGAAGGAATTTGATAATTATGTTAAGGAATTTGTTTCTCACTTTTATTCTTATCTGAATCATGTTTCATTCAACACTACTTTTTTTGGTGTATATAATTCCGAATAATTTATTTTATGATTATTTTCCTGAAATTTATGTGTTTTAGATATATTTTATAATGTTCTTTCTTTCTTTGGGATTATAATTTAGGAGATACCAAAGCAGTAATAACCATATGTTATAATCTGTTTTTCAATATGGATTGTTTATGATTATGATTCTAATAATGAGATATTGTTATATACCAAAAAAAACACACTACATTTCAACTTCTTTAGTAGTTTTATGAAAATAGATACTTTTCTTTATTTTCCATATTTTTATGTACTCATGAGTAAAAAATAATTTGTTCAAGGTAAACTAACTTCACATCTCTATTTCATCGAAACCCTTTTCCTATAATTCCTTTTTATAAAATTTTTTAAATATTTTTTTACAGATATAAAATAATTTATTATATAATTTTTACACATGTTTTACTTTTCATAAAATGGTTTAAAATGAAATTTCTTACATTATCCAAATATGTCCTTTTTTGATTTTTTTTTGAAAATGTGAAATGAATAATTATTTTAAAAAAATAAAAGTAAAATATTTTACCCCTTCATGACCGTATAAAAATTAAAAAAAACCTTTTTAAGATTAATATACTATTTTAGAATAATTTTTTCCACAATGTATTATGAACATTACGTTTTAAAAATGTTGGTTCTCAAAGTGAAAATGTTATTTTTTCTCTAGAAATGTTTCATGTGATCGTTCAAAATCAGTTAACAAAGTTTGGTGTAACATAATAATTATTGGGGATATTATCTAAGGAGACTATATGTATTTTTTTATAAGGTCAATGATTATGATGATAATATGTTCATGAAACCCATTATTTTTCTATGGTTTACTATATTTTTAAATAATAAAATGATTGTGAATCCAATTTATTTTCTATAGATTATACAATGCTAAAAATTTTATGAAACCTATTTATTTTCATTGGTTTTGATATGATGAATATTTTAGGATCTGTTGGCTCGTTGATGTATTTTTTTTATCTTGTTTTTGTAGTTATTTTATAACCAAGGATGGTGGTTTTGTAGTAACCAAAAAATGGCAGTGGATATGTTTTAACCAAGGATGGTGGTCATGTTAAAACTAATGGAGTGTGAGACCTATATAAACCTATGTTAATTTTGTTAAACTATTATATATCATTAGATAAAAATGGGAAAGAAGTCTCCAGGGCTAACCCAAAATGAGAAATAGGATTACGGGCTTGATCCACAATGGGAAACAAGGTAAGTGGAATGATTCAATATGTTGGATAGACATTATAGTTAACTATGAAATATTAAATTCTTTATATATATATATGATGGCACTAAAACTTTTCATACATGATCCTATGTTTCATGAATTATAATGATCTCACAATATTATGAATATTTTCTTTTGTAATGATTAATATGAATTACATAGATCATGTTTATGATCTACAATATGTTGGGTATTAGAATTGAAAGTAATGATTATGATCTCATACCCTTATTATCATCTTATTCTTTTATGTGATCATGGATTTTTTTCTCCCATGATTATCCTTATTTATAATATAATATCAACCTTACCTATGTTTCCATTCCCAAGGATGTTTATGAATGGTTTTATGCAGGGGAATCTATTAAGTGTAAAAAGGGGAATGATCTTTATAAGAGACAATAATGATGCTTTATTAAATAAGAAGATAGTGTTCCTAGTCTCTAAAGACAATAAACCATTATGGCCCTCAGACTTGTATTTCTGAAATTCTTTTTATATTAGTATAAAAATATTTCATATTTATATATGAAAATTCCAGTTCATTTTACAAGGATACCATTTTTCCCCTTACGACCATTATAATTTCATTCCTTCAGTTTATCTATTATAGTTATCCTATATTGATATCATACAACCATAATTGTGGTGATTATTTTGGTGTTTTGATATTTTTTTTAATTCAATGGTTAATTTAAAATATGATATTATCTTTTATACTATCATAATAGCGTATTTCAAAGTGATTTTTTGAAATATTTTAACTATTTCAAAGGTTATGTTTTCATGAAAACATATCGGTATGTTTTGTTTCAAATTAACTAAATCATAAAAATGTGAAATAATTTATTTTTTATAATGTCCTCTAGTTTTTTCCTTTAAAATGAAAAATCTTATTTTGTTTATTGTATTTAAAAATATAATAAAATTGATTTTATTTTTAATTTTATGCATGGATTTTTGTGTTCATACATATTGAGAATTTTTTCTGAAACCTATCATATTATAGATTTCACATGGGAATACAATATAGTCTATGGATTCTAGGAATAGTATTTTAGAGGCCAATTGTGTATATAATTAATTTAGTGCAAGTTTCTTAATGTTTGTAGTCTTTTTTTATTTTTATTTTCTTCTTAAAAACACTTAATTGGTTTCAACATTAATTTTACTTAGTTACATTATGTCTTATATCGAACATGTAATTATTGTTTAATTTTATAATGTGAGGAGATATTTCACTTATTCTGTCTGTTTTATTTTGGTTGATGTGATTTTTATTGATATTCAATATGTAATTTTTTTTATTATGAAACAACAATCAAATATACATGATCATCGAAGTTACATAGAGGTCATATCAAACATATGAGTTGGTTTTTTGTATTTTATGACCTTTAATCATGTGAAACTATTCACATTTGAGTAGGTTTTGATGACCATGAATTAGTTTTCAGTCCAAAGGGACCAAATAACAACCTTTATGAAATTCCTTGGGTTTTTTTAAAGTTACCATAGTTTGAGTACCTCAATTTGGTTCATGGAAGGAATATTTTATGGTGTGTTTAAAATTTAGAATAAAAAATAATCACAATTATACCCACTAGATTTCAATAATGAAAACCCTTAATAATTGGTGAAACCTTAAGAACATTTTCATGGTATTTTGAAGCATGGATAAGCTTATTATAATTGTTTAAATTACTTCAATTATTTTAACTAATGATGTTGTTATAAAATTTCAATATGGATTAATTATTTTCCATACCCATTGATCTATATTATGGAAGATTTCCGAAAAATCCATTTGGGGGACTTAATATCATATGTAGAAATTTTGAAATAAGATTTTGTACGAAAAATTTAACCCTAAAATTAGTGTTTTGTTCTATCATTATGGAAGATATTTTATTTTACTATGACAAAATAAAACTATATCTCAGAAAAATAAACATTTCTATAAATAAATTATTAATAAAATTCATCAAACATATCATCTCATTTGATAAATTATTTATAGGATAAATATACTTGTCACATGAGTGGATTAAGAAGATATTTTATTAAATCCATTTCGAAAAGGATTTACCAAATAAAATAATGAGGTTTATATAATTTATCTGTGTGTTAGTGATATGACAAAATGGTTATAATGATTTCTTTTCTCTATAGAAATTTTCTAATGGTAAATAAGGAAATATTTAACCTTGAAAACACCACGGAGTGTAAATAAATGAGCTAAACATTGGGAACATTATCTCAAGGAATCCATAGGTTTAAAATTGATGATCTCTTTCTTCTATTTGTTTTATAATTCAGAATATAATTTAAAATTTCATATGTTTTTTGAGGTTATTAAAATAGTGATTTAAAAATATAATTACATTGATGATAGAATGTTGTGGAAGTGATTAAAGAGGAGGACTCGTCTGAAAATATATATAATTAAGGTGATAAAATAAAAATGGTTTATCATAGTTAAAAAAATCAGGGTTCCCCCTTAACAATATTAATTCCAAAAAGAAGGTGATGTCTTCTTCCATTGAAAAACCACATTCATAAAATTGGACTACCAACTTATGGGAATGCAATCCATTTTATAGAGGTCTCTTTTGTAAATATCCATGTTATTTTCCTAATTCTACAATATAATCCAAAACAGATAACCACACTTTATTTACTATATCAAGATGAACAAAAATTAAGGACAATTAAATAATTTATAATTAAGGCGAATCAATCAACAATTTGAATTCACAGGTTATTACCACATCACATGAATCATAAATCAAAAGTATTGAAATAATTGGAAATATTAGCAAAAAACTTTAAAGTAAACTGAAAGAAAATCAAGCAGACTTTCATGGGATGTAAATTTTGGTTATTCCTCCATTAGTAGGGTCTAGAGATCATATAATAGTAAGAAAAGTGTCCCAAAAAATGAAAACAATAAATCACATATTAGGAGCATAATTAAAAAAATGACGTGCATAGATGAAATAAGTATAAGGTATGGGGGAGATAAGTATCACAAAAAACCATGATGACTGTGGAATTAGTGATCAAGATAATAAAGATTAGCTTAGTATTGACATTGAACCATTAACTAGAATTTTTATAATATAGGTAATGAATATCCTATAGTTAAGTACTCACATTGAGGAGGGGATTCACTAAAAAAACATAAAAATTATCCTTAAACAAAAAAAACTAAATCATTGCAATAATATCGAGAGAAACTCAAAATAAAATTATGAAATTTTATTTTTAAATTACACATTCAAAATGTGGGTTAGTATAACAAAAAAAGATTGAATCTTGAAATCATTCCATCACAAGGGAATTATCAACTTTGTATCTTTTAGAAAAAAATACATCAAGGAATCCCTAAAAATATATACATGTACATTGGTTAATGGGAGAAAACAATAACATTCATTTATTATTTTATGTATCACACATGTATGAATTTTAAAATTCCCCCACCCTGATGATCACCATAATTATATAAAATGAATGAGGAAAAAATTCTAGGTTGAATTTTAATTTAATTTAAAACGAATTCCATAACCATATAATTTATGTTATGGTATGTATGAACAAAAAAAATACATATCTAATATTAATCATGTTTTCTAATAGGATGGGGTTAAATGAATGAATTCTTGAAAATCCCTCAAGTATGTATACATGGATTTTAGAAATACAATATTATAATATATATGGTCTAACTCTCTAATAAATTTATCACTACAAATGTAATTTATGGGGTTTATAGTTACATTATCTCCTTTTCTTATTTCATGTACGCTTCCTTGACTAGGGAGACTTTGTAGAATGATATTAGAACCTTCCATATTGGGGAATGAATGTGTATAATTGAAGGAGATTTCAATGATTTATTACATTATTCATATAATAATGGGGAGTGGAACTAACATCATATGGCTGGACAAGAATTCTATTTTTTCAATCTTGAAATGGTCTCTTAGATATTGTATTTTTCGGGTATAAATAAAAATGGTGAAAAAATATGAAGGTAATTATCCAGACCTGGTTATTCCTTGATTGTTTCTTTTTTCAACCTCTAATCCATTTCCACCAACCTTAATTCTATGGTTTCCCATCACATATGTAACCTATCTAACAATTCCCCACTCCTTATCCACCAGGAATCAACAAGATAAGGTAGTGGTTATTCATTATTGTACAATCAGTGTACATATGATCCTAGTGACCAAAATCTGGTGTGTATATTCATAACAAAGTCTATGTGGGAGGGTTTTTGGATTGTATTTAATAACAATTTAAGGAATTTTACGGGGGAACTACACTCATGGAATTATAAATGTTCCCCATGCCACCATGTTTCGGATACTATTATGGCAGATATTGAGCTATCCAAGACCAAAAATACTAATGGCTACTAAAAATATTGTTTTAGTGGTATTATCCATTACAATAACATGCTATGATATATGATCCTATAATATTTTTTTCTAGGTTGAAAGGAGTTTAGATCTATATATATCAATTAAATATATAAAAACAAATAATATTTATATCAGTTATGTTATGGAAATATGGTTTCATTAATTCCTTCACCCAATTTTTTAATTTTAGTTCATGATTTCCCTAGTAGATATCTCACTTAGAACCATCATAATGAGTGTATCATCACTTTATTCAATAGGACACACATCAATGGTATTTCACACATTTTTTGAATAGGATATTGATTTCATTTTTAATGGAAGAAAAAATTCAATTCTATGAATCAATGAGGTATTCTAAGAGTATTAAAAATGGAGTGTCCAAAAAATTAACCATCTGAACAGTATTTTTAAGAGACATTATAAAATGATTCATTCCAATATGAGAGTTTATAGGAGGATCTTTTTCCTAAATTACATGGGAGTACTGATCTCTTATAGTAGATTAAAAATCCATCAATTTGAGGGATGTTTGGTAGTATTTATAACCCCACTAAAAACTAAAAGAACAAATTTATATCGTTTATATGTGTAATAACTCTTGTTAATTGCATCTATGAATCTATTCCCATGTACGTTCTATCAGTTTTCATGGTGCTGAAGGAATTCCGAATGGATATTTAAAATATAATGTATTCTTTTTTTTTTGTATTCTAATTTTTATGGGAGATGACTCTGGGATAAATGGGATAGACTTTCCTAGGAGATAGATAAATGTGACATCATTGTAAATATTATATTGAATATGATGCATTTCATTCAAGAAAAAATGGTGTGGGAAGTTATTAAAGGAACATCCATAAAGGACAAGTTCATCATGGGTAAGTATGGGAAGGACATCAATTTACTGTAAGGAAGAGTCACAAAATTATGGAAAGTATGCTGAGGTCATATCTATGCCTAGTAAAACAATTTATGTTGGATCTTTTGATTGAGGGGATAGATCAGTATGTGGAACCATGAATGGGTAGGTGGTGTTACATATAGGTTCATAGAGTGGACGACTCCATACCATATAATTAACCGAGAATGTAATCATTCCATTTTAATTTGGGAAATCTAAACACAATAATAACATGATATATTTCACATTATTATGGTGAAATACGGCTAGGATAAGTGTGTTTTCCTAGGATCATCATTGAGGACCTTTTCTAAAATGTTATAATATTAGATGTTTCATAGAACCCAAGATTGAGATGACTGGGGTGGCCTTCTTTGGTGTAGGTATATCCTCGTGAATTATACCTTCCTAGTATGGTGAAGATAGAAAAATTATGTTTCCACATACATAGAGTTCATGTGAATAGTGGTTATGTTTTATTCTATCTGCCTCTCTTTTCAACATCCCTGTGCAGTAGATGGATCTCATATATTCATTAATGTAGAGTAGGGAACATTAGTATGGTGATCTTTTGGTGAGGGTATAGGGTTTCAATATTATGAGTTTAATATATTAAATCTTCTCCAGATATGGTTTCATATAGTGAGAAATAAAAATCTAGATACAATGGTATTAAAAATGTTCACGACCAATAGATATCTCTGCTTTTGGAATATATGAAATAAGGCTCAAATTGAAGGCTTCCCTAACTGTAGGTTAGCTGTGGTAGCTCGAACCAAATTCATAGTCACTTATCTATTTATCCTTATAATATGTTCAAATAATTCACCTTATTTAAGGAATAACATGGCTTGTAGGATCCACCACTCATCCATTATGATCGCACTCCCACATGGTTATTTTATATTTTATAATCCTCTAAATTGTGGGATTAATCTCAATTTTTAGGGATATCACATCCTTTGTTTAATTGGGGGGGGGCATTCATGATCGCAAGTGATTAGGTATCATGGAATTTAGTGCCTCCTATGGGAGAGGTTACTTCCTCCTTTAAGATTAATTCTCCACGAGTAATGTGATTTATTTTTTGTAGTTCAAAGATAATTTATTTTTTTCAGTTTAGTTAGACTCTCTATCCCTCCAAAACTCTCTTCAAAGGGAAAATCCCCACCCACAGTCAATTACATACTATATTCAAAGATATAATAGCCTCATAGAGTGCTATATGGCATTATTTTACATTTAGTGACTAATTTAATTTCCTTAATGGAATCAAAGGATATTTTTTTACATACATTACATGAATAGGTTCCCTCCTTCTGGTTTTGTTGACCTTGTGAGCGATGATGATCTCAGTTTACATTACTTTATACAGCATTGTTTCCTCATTATCATTTTTCTTTTGATAAAATTATTATGTTATTATAGATGTAAGGGTATCAAATGGGTGGTGTGAAAATTAGTAAACCCTTATCATTAATCATTACAGTAAACCTCCACAGCCAAATACCATAAAAAAATTGAAAATATCATAATGAACAAATTACATAACAGAAAATTCAGTCATCAACATGATACCCCTTCTCAACCCTATAAGACATTGATCCAAGTCAAAATGGTCTCATCAAAAGTTGATCAACATTTATAATTACCCAATTAGATCTATATTCTCATCCCTCCCACTCAATTGGAAGAATTGATATAATTAATTAAACATTTATTATTATATTTTACTTCAATTAAACTATAAAATCATGTTCTGATCTTAATTCAATTTAATTCAAAGCAGTCCCATTATTTTAACCCCCTAATTCATCCTCGAATTCATCCATAAAAATCATTTACAAATATAGTTGTTTTATTTTAACCAGTATAGGGGAATATTAATCCAACATAGGTAGTAATTTTTATGATTCTATAGAACTTCTATTTTCACACAATGATCTTCCGAGACATTAAACATTATATGAGTGATGTATATGTAAATCAACTCTAATATACGGATTCCATATGGTTTACTCATATATTGGGATGTGGATATGAACTAATATTACAAGATGAGGGATTAATATAACCTTAAAGGTGTGTCATACAAATAATAAATGATACATTCATCCCAAAAGTTTTTTAACTATTTTTGATCCACCATCAGTCTTATGTAATATCATTATTTTTGAAATTAGTAATATATCATGAAAATATTCCCTATTTAATCTAATATAAGATCATTCCTATGTAATTTAATACAGAATTACATAAAATTAAAAATGCATTTTCAAAAAAATAAATGATTTTTCGTTAATCAATTCGAAAATATGACATGAATTATAATAATTCATCATTAAAATGATATATTAAATTTATACCAACATTTTTTATGAGTTTTCTAAAATAAAATTAAAAAGGTAAAGTAAAAGGATCTTATATATATAAATGAACTAAAAATGTAAAATAAAAAAAAATATTTTACCAATTATTTAAAAGGAATTAAAATAAATTTTATAGTAATTTTTTTCATAATATACATTAAAACTCATGATATCACTTCCCCACAACTTAATTATACACTATTTTAAAAACATCACATGAAATCCGTCTTCAAACATTATTAAAATCTTTTTAATGATCATTTATTCTTAAAATTTCATGATTGATCTTTCAAAATAATTTAATTAAATTTAATTTCCAACAAATGATTCATGTTAATTAAAATTTTAAAATAGTTTCCAACCTATATTCCATGATTTATTTTCCATCATTACTCAATATTGATTATTTTACTCCTATTCTCATTCATAGTATCACCCATGCATCACTATAGGCAGTATAGTTTTTGGGTTTATCCAGTAAGGAATATATTCACTATGTAACTCATAATGTCTTTTGAAGGATGTTCCATAAGTGAATTTGGGTTGTTTAAATTTTAGAATAGTTGTTATAATATAGGTTTATTTCTTAAATCAAAATACATTATATCAAGTGTGACACATAAAAATTGTTACTCTTATATAGTGAATAAATATTTTCACCTGCAACACCATTATAACTAAAAACAGGGACTCACAAAATTAGGACCATGTTAAATGATTCACAATCTCTTTAAAATTGTTTATACATTAATTTTTTATTTATCATTGTATACATTTTCATGTAAAGAAGGTAGTTTGAATATTGAGACAATTATGTGACACATTTTATAAAAAAATTTGACATCCCTCATAGATTTTCCAAAATTAATGTTTTAATTCAAATACCTAAGCTTAAATTTTTTTGGAAATAATTACTCACAAAACCATATCAATGTGTACATACTATTTTTGGATTGGTTGGTTAATGTAAAAAGATTTGTGGAGGTGGTAGCGTAATTTTTTTAAAACGTAAATATTGAAATGGGAATCTCATTACATGTATACACATCAAAATTACCCTAAAATTTATCATAGCTATCACACCATGTGAATTTTGATATGGAAGTACATAAATATTACATATGGATCACAAAGAATGTAATCCAATTATTCATTTTACTTTTTTTTACAGTTGTTTTAAAAAAAATTTACACATAGAGGGTTAATAAATTCCATAATATAGTATGGAGCACACTATCCGTGTAGAAATTCACTAAATACAAACATCAAAATAATGATCTAACTTTATACAATCTATGAGATTTTTTATCCTTCCCCAAATAGAAATTTTATTATATAAATTTCTTTTTACCTAAGAGGGGTGGGGGAAGGTATACTAGATTATAACATGAATCCCAAAAATTTTAATCATGGTCTCTAAGAATCTATTATATAAAAAGTAAATCGCGGCTAAATTATCATATATGTTTGAATTAATAAATTTTTTTAACAAGTCAATAACCCTTAACTTTTTATAGTTTCTAAAATCAAATACAATAATATCTATGAATAAAATAATATCCACTGAAGAAGATCACAAAAAATACTATCCTATAATACTTATTTTTAATGAAAATTATAAAAATATCTGGTTAAGGAATTATATTTCTATAATGGATACATCAAGGGATATTCATTAATTATATTAGATTACCTAAATGATATATTTAAATGATGGTTTGATGAAGAATAATTTATATAAAAAATATTCTAATCATAATTCATTAATCGTATTTAAATTGATTATAAATTTCCCAAAGATTTTTTTAATATAATAAAATGAATTTATAGCTACTATGAATTCTATGATATCCATTAAAAAGAGAATTATTTAGAATTCTAAAAGGTAAATAAACCTTTAGTGAGTAAGATTTTGATATTGGATAACAATAAAGTACATTGATTTATAAAACGAAATGAATTGATTTAATAATCAATTCAAAATCAGGTAATTTCTTGTTCCATAATCCGTTGAATTTTTAATCATGGAACAAAAATTTCAATAACTAAATCTTTAATAATTTATCCATATTTGTATTCTTTTTTTCCAAAAAATTATCTATAATAAAATAAAAGGTTTTATAAACACACATAGAAGTATACCCTAAACACTCATGAAATGCTCCTCAAACCCATCCCATGCATTGAACCACATATTGTCTTAAAAATTATTCTTATATTTTATCACAATTAATCTATATAAATATCAGTAAATGATATTCATAAAAATAACCTAAAAATACTTTTTAAAATCTATAATAAGATCTTATTTGAATGTTCTATAGTATATTAACCACTTCCCACTTTCTCAATATACCTAAAATAACCCTTAAAACATACAAAATAACGAAAATAATAATAAAATGTATAAATATTAAAACATCCATTGGAAATAGAAGTTTTACAATTTATTGTCAATTTGAATAAATTTTCTAGTGAACAATCTATATGAATGTTATAGTAAATTAATAATGGATGAAATATAAAAAAAGATATGAAAATTAGGATAAATGATATTTAATATTTTTTTCGAACCCCCAATGTTGTGTTCAAGTAATGTTATCCAGAATTAAAGTGTTTTAGTTGAACACCAGTAGTCCCAAATCGGGTATGGTATTTACAGTATGATCCACCACTGCCTATGTATTATAATGTATTTAATTATGAAATATTTATTATTCATTATGGACCCTAATGTAAGAAAATGATTTAAACCAAAAATATAGAAAAAAAATATTGTATTGGAGTGGTTATGAAAATCAATCATTCTACTTCTCCTCAACTTGAATGAATATTCTATCATTGGAGTGATGAATGTAGTTATTTTTTTTCAAATCATAATTAGTATGATGAGTATTTGGTTATTCATTACTCTATGGGTCATTATAAATGTCTTCATATGATTCATGAACTATTAATAAACTCCATCAATTATTCCCTCTAACATCCTAAAACTTAGTTATTATCCAATGGAATTTTATGCTTGAATACCATCTATAAAAATTTTCAATGGTTTTATAATCCAGAATAAAACATGTAAAATCACTAAAAACCCTTTTTTTAAAAAAATTAATCCAATTGAACGATGAATGAAATTACATGAAATATTTTATATATTATAGATGTACATATTTTTATTTTCAAAATCACTAAAAATCAAGATGATACAGGTAGTATGAAATTAATATTTTCTTAAAGATTATATTTTTCTTAATAGAGATCATCATCACTCTCTAAATAAAACATATGTTCTTTTAAATACTTTTTTATAGAAGATACACCATTTTAAATCTGTATTTAATTAAATTATTAATAAAATAAGTTCAATATGTATCACCTGTAATTAATTCAGCAAGTATATCACCTTATTATAGAAATTTTTATTGGTGATGTTTAGAGATGAAAAACATAAATAAATTATATTTCATTATTTATTTAGCATACCCAAATGTATTAGGAGTATATTATTCTTCTACAAGGGTGAGGTATAATATTCATTGTTAATTTGTTGTGTAGTTAATAGGATCAATAGACAATTTATCTTTAATAAAGTCAACAAATATATGATTCAAGGTTTTTTAACTCCATTTAATCATTAAATAACATGATCATCCCAATTTCATCCCACAGATGTCAGTTCTTTATCCTCGATAAGATGTTATATAAAAAAATCCTCCATTTATAGATTTTATCTATTATATATATTTAAGTCTCTAATATAGTAATATTTTATTTCACACCATCTTCATATTCACTCTAACTTCCTGACACTCATTTTTATATTCTCCATTCAGTGAATTTGTTATTGATTATAATTATTTTATATACACCTCAACCTATATTAATGACTCTTCATACTAAAAATATGTATAATATAAATATATTTATGATGAAATTAGTAATTTTTTATATGTGATAGCTTCTTTTATAGATCAAGTGAAATGATTTTTTTTTAATTTTAATGTTGGATATTATCAATTGAACATGTATCAGACAAATTATGTACTTGACTTTTATTTTTTGATCACCATTACTAGAACACTTTTAGAAGATTAATAAAATGATTTAACTATATGTAACAAAACATTCAAATAAAAATAATATTTTTAAAATACGTCACCATATATTTAATAAAAATATTATAATTAATGAAAAAGGCATGTAGTTATAACAAGGAATTAATCATGCCTGCTTGAAAATAGTTCTACAAAGTGATGATTTGGGACCTTATCATTGCTGAACTGATGTAAATAATAATTTTTTGATCAGCCAATATAATTTCATATGGAGAAAAAATCTGGGATCCTTTTCTCAAGGATGATAATAATTTTTATTAAAAAAAATTCTTATGAATTTTTATTATATATATTTATATATTTATGATTTAAAAGTATATTTTTTTAAATAATATTTCTTAAAAACAGATATAAAAATATATTGATGATTAAAAAAGATAATTAATGTAACAAATAATTTGGCGATGGAATGAAGTGAAAGAGATGTAAATGGTTGAAGTCAATTATAGAAAATATACAACAATGAAATTTCATTGTGAAATATATTATTATATATCAATAATTTATTATATCCGCCTAAAAATATTAATTCAATCATGTGGGAGGTATATCCCTCGAGTAAAGTTACACCATAAATAAAATTATGTGAATTATTTACATTAATGTAATCAAATTTAGAATAGTTTATACCAAAATTTTCAATAATGTCTCACTAATTCAATTAGAAAATTACACGAAACTTCTAACAAAAAAAATAACTATGTTGAGATGAAATTAAAATAGAGGGAATTAATGAATTTTGAATAAATGAGAACCGATTAATAATGTTAATTCATAAGACATAACCTTGTTACATGAAAAATAAATGCAAAGATTAGATACAAAAGTAAAATTAAACCTTAAAATATTTATTTGAATATCAAAACAAGAATCCAACATACCCCCTTAACCCTGAAATGTGAGTTATCCCTCCATTATCAGAGTATAAATATCCCTACCTCATGGTATAATAAAGTGATCATGAATATTGAAAATAAATAAAACCAATGATATGAGTAGAATTGAAACAAATTAATAGATGAAAAGAGAGTGTTTTATTAGAATGTAATAGTTATATAAGAAAAAAACTTATACATTATTTAAATGAAATTAGTAATGAATATGAATAAGACAAAAATAAGGAATTAATTTAATAAATTATTTCAATATTATAGATATTATAATGACAGAAAATGAAGTCCTCAGGAACTACCCTGTATTAGGGGAATTGTAAAAATATATATAAATTTTCCCATTAAATAAAAATTCACAATCCAGATGAATACCATATTGGAAAATAAAAACTATCTTCATAGATATTATGATTTAACTCCACATGTAATACAAGTCTCATGAACTCAAAAAAATTGATTCATTCTTGAAAATACACATTCAAGTAGAAATTATCTATATCCCATATTTCTAAAGAAGATACCCAATTGATTCATAACATATCATCATGTTATAATTTCTTAATGAGATACAACTACAGAATTCATATATTATTTTATATATCACACATGAAAAACAATTAGATGATTCAAAAATTCATTATGATGAAAATTCTAATAGTATGTGGTCACACCAATTCATCCTAAACCTCATTATAAACCATTAAAAATACTACCATCATCATAGAACTAATTAAAACATATAGAAATCAAAAGATAATGACCCATAAAATCAATGTTTAACTCAATTGCACTAATTTAATACTATAACATTGAGAAATTTATTGATGATATCATCAATCATTGATCAGTATATAAGAATTCCATTAATATATAGCTTATCAAATTTACATGTTAATTAAAATAATTAATGTAATATTGTTGAAACATGAACCAATATTACCTACCACTATATCCATTAAAAACCCTCTGAATGTACGTTTATATTCTTTCATCACCAGAAAATAGTTTTTTTGACTCAATTTTATCCTTGAATTCATTAGTAAATAAATTTTTTTTCATGTGGATAGGTTACTTTACCAAGTGAATAGCCAATTTGATCCTAATTAATATAAAATTAACATAACTATAATGAAAATTTATTCTAACATAGTGATATTCCTTTCTATCTAAAATTAATTGAGTGATATAAAATCCTATCATCTTCAATGTGACACTTCTACTGGGTTAATTGTTCTGAGAGTGGTGTAGAACAAATCATATTTTATGGGATTATAGATCATTAGAACTTAACAAGGCCACAAAATGAGTTATCATCACATGAGAATCATGTATTCAAGTTAATCATATGTTTTCAATAATAGTAATATAAAAATGAAATATGATAAATGATCTTAAAATCAAATAGTGAATATTTACATATTTAATACCATAATAGATAATTCTTTACTATTTTAATATAAATATTTACATAGAAAACATGAATTATAATTTGAATTAAAAAAAATCAATGTTTTTTATTTCATTATTATAAAATTAAAGTTTAATTTTAAGAATAAATAATCATATAGATGTTTAATTTTTAAACACACCATTTACATGCATTATTTTTAAAATGAAATCATAAATATTAATCATAATTTTTATATTTTCCAAAAAATCACTGAAAATATAAAATGAAATGAAAATTTATTATGCGTAGGTTTTTGAATAAATTAACAGAGTACATAAAACTACATTAAAATTTATATTTTATAAAATATAAATTTTTTTCACTTGCATAAACATACATAATACACATCGGAGAAAAATATAAGATTAATAACATGGTAAAATTTCAAAAAATTTGTTGTAGTGATCATATTGTCTTATAATATAATTATTCTTTTGGAGACCATGGTTTTAATTTTCATATTTTATAACTCATTTTTATGTTTGGGATACATGGACCCTTAAAAAGGTAAAATGGTAATTTAACTAAAAAATAACATCAAAAATTGTTTCTAATGGTTATGTTGTACATAAGACATTATATTTTCTATTGGGATAAAATATGTATATATGTAGATTTGGGCATATTTATAGGATTATTAAATACTAAATAAATAAAAATAAATAATATTTTTGCGTCAATGTTGATGTCTAAAAATGAGAAACCCCAATATAAATTCTACCTTCTCATTGGATTTATAATCATATTGTTTCCCTATTGGAGGAATAAATTTTATCTAGGGTCTATGTCCCTTGCCCTGGGTTAGGCCCCTAAATGGATCATTATTTTAATTTAATTTTTATTTTTTTATTTTCTACACACCCTATAACTTACCATATTCAGATGAGAGGAAAGGGATTCCATAAATTATTTTCACCACTGAACCAAGAGAAAGATTAAGGATAGGGATGGGGAGCTTCATTATAGGAGGATGAACAGAGATGGATCCCAATTTAGTGGTGATAGATCATTTATACACCCTCTAATATTTTAAGATTCACTATGAGATAGGGATTTTAATTATTATCTTATTATCTTCCCCATTTAATTTCAATATTAAACATTTTTAATGAAATTCTAGCCATTTCATGATGGATGATGGATGAAAAAGAGTGATCCATAGTGGAATGGTAGATTTTGGAGTTTTCAGGGCCCATGGACTAATAAATTTTAAACAAATGACATTTAGTTTGAATAAAACACATCATGTACTTATTTATGGATTGAATGATATATTATGATTTTCAAACAACATATAGGTTTTATCATAGTATCATATTTTTATGTTGAGTACAAGTTTATGGTTATATCTATGTACAATACTGAACAACCCAAAGGTGGTTCATAGAAAATAATATTACCTATAATGGTTGGTCTATTATATATCTATAGATCACCATATTATCATTATGAGTAGTGAAAACCCCATAGTAAATCATAATCAATGCCATATAGTGTGACACATTTATAACAAATTTATAACACAAATATTATGGTATCTATTAAGATTTTTGTCTCAATTTCAATTTTTTGATGCATGTGTTCAAATTATATACCCATTAATATTTTATTGGTTTCAAAAAATACCACATTGTCTTAAATAAATTATCTTGATATTATATTACTGGAATTTAAATTTATTTTCAAGAAATACCTCATCCATTTATTTAGAATGAATTGTTATCATATTCATAAGTGTTTTTTTAACTCAAACTTCATTTTAGTAAGTTAATATTTCTCCCTTAACTACACTTTCCAATGATTCTTATATTTTTTAATTTTTTACATTATATAGTAAATTCTACTTCTATATCTATAATTTTCTTTTTATCAACAGAATCACTTCTTTAGTGTATTTCATTCAACAATTGAATAATTTTCTTTGTTATTAATATTAATCATCCCCTAAAATAAGCACTTTCTCACCTAAGTCCATATTATATCATTCCTAAAAAGTATTATTTTATAATATTAAAAATAAAAAATGTATAATATCATGTGATATTCATTCCCCTTACCCATTTTAAATGGGTTTTTTTTATCGTTTTAATGATGTGGGATTATATAAAGGTATTTCTAAATAATAAAAATGTTTTTATCCATAATCATATATTTTATCTTCCACTCCATATTAATAGAATCAACCCTTATTTCAATATATGGATCTATTATTGATGTTTCCTTATAAATTCTGTGTGAAATATTATTTATCTCATAATTTCAAAAATATCATTAAAAATCACACGTAACATTGTATTTTTTATAAAAATGTTTAAAAAAAGTTTTATTCAATATTTTTTATGATTTAACTTATAATTACAACTATAAATTTTAGTGATATTTCTTATATAGTGTTTTGTTTCATGAAATATCCTCTAGAACTCCATATAACAGAATCTTATTAGATGAATCAATTTATGTATCAAACAATATAACCATTGAAATTTTTTTATTAGATACCATTTGGAAATGTTATGAAACACATTTCCATTCCATGAGTTCTTCATGAATTGATATATGATTTATTTTTGATGGAACACATGAATATATATTATTATTATCTCATGGGTGGGGTATTTTATAAACCATTAATACATTGGTTATGATTTTTCATCCAATTATAGAATAATTTCATGAATGGAAATGGTTTTTTCTTGATATGTTCACAATTCTATATTTGGATCTAATTTCAAATTAATAACCTTAAGTGTAGACTAGTTTTTATTTATAAATTTTTAAAATGTTATGATTTCCAATACATGAGAAAATTTTATATTTTAGATTCATATATTATTCACTACGGATAATGATTATTATATCATAATCTTGCTCTCTAATGTTATGTTATATGTTTGATCATTTGATATTACATGTTCTTCAATCATAGATTGTAGAAAAATATCATTGTTCGTTCTTCCTTTATTTATATATTTATATAATTATCCTAAATTCTCATATTCACATCTTCAAAATCGTAGTGAATAATTGATAATAACATCTTATAATGAGAATTAGATCTCACCCTTTCTTATTTTTATAATTTACCTATGAAATTATATATAAGATTACCTGTAGAGTGAGATCTTATATAGTGTTATTTAGAAACAATGTAAAATTATATCTTTATATGGATAATATAGAATTATAATAATCCCTTGGGTTCTATTGATATGAGAATATTTATTACATATAATGTTTACATTTTGGAATTATTACAAAATATATTAATATTTAGCAAAGGTAGCCACAATTGGTTTGAAAACATTTATATAAATTACATGGTTTTTTCATAAAAAATTAGACTATTGGTTTGGTAAATCACTTTCGGTATTAAATAAGAGTTTACATATTTTTTAGTATTATATTAAGAAATAATTTTTTAAAAAACAATGTTTATAAGTCAAAATATTGTAAATCATCCAAAAATTTTGGTAATGTAGAGACTTTTTGGTTTTTATGAAATAAAATCCCTCTACGGATACAAACATAATTATGTTGGCTCTTTAACAATTTATACTACATGTAATAAAGTAGGAAATGTATTCTTGAGTATTAACTCAGTTATCACTCGATGTATAACTAATGTTCATAAAAATAATATGGTTTGAAACTACTGGGGATGTTCTTTGGGTTATTATCATTATCTTTAGAAACAATTATAAAGGATTTAAATAAAATTTGAATATGTAATGCATAATAAGTTTGGTTTGGGAACAAAGGAATTTGAAAAAATAGAACCAAGATTCAAACATGTATAATTATATTTTAGGATATACATGTTTTATGAGAATATTGTTCTAAATTAATACATTTAAATTTATATATTTTTTAAATTATCATACCATAATTTTCATTTATGTAATATAATAGCTAGTCCTAAGAAGAACTGAGTTAACAATGGGTGTGATAGAAAATGTAGTGATTATCCCAATGAAAACCGTAATGATATTTAGATTTGGATAAAAATTCTAATTCAAATGTTTACTCAAAATTACCATGATAATAATAATAATATCTTTTCCAATATTGACCCTCAAAACACACCAATGATGGAGATACATGATATTGATCCCTTCGTGAGGAAATTTAGAAACCCTTTTAGTTGGCCTACCATCCCACTAATTTCTATGTAATGGATGAACATAATAGATTATATATTTTCTATCCTATAATGAATATGCCATGGAAAATTCAATTAATTTATTTATCATTTGGAAGGTTAGGTTAACCAATAGAGGAATATACCTAAGTATATTACAACAAATAAAGACATTTAATCCATAGATGGTATAAGTCCAAAACATTACATTATAAAACATCCTTAATTTTAGTCTATAATTTACATTCTTTAACTTTGACGATCCTTTCATGTCTATAGATTCAGAGAATTAGGTCATAAATCATACATAAAAAACAATAAAATATATAGTTAACACTTCCGATTTTTAATATCCATTTTTCTCAAAATGATTTTTTTAAAAATAAATCTTTAATTAATTTCATAGAAAATCAGCACTTCATCAAACATGACATATTTCTTTACCTTACACATCTATAAACCATGGGAAATCATTTTAAAAACACATGATGAGTAAAAACTCTCAGTGGGGGGTCTAAAAAAAGGGAAACCATTAGTTCCACAGAAACATGAAAAATCAAATAAATTTTTCCTTTATATTGAAATTTCAATGATAATATGAAATATTAAATTTTCAAATGAAGAATCCCCACAAATATTTTATAATGAAAAACATTAAAACCCATGAAAATCTGTTAATCCTACATTACGTGACTTAGAGAATCATATTTATAAAACCCTTTCAAAACCATTTTAATTAGAATAACCATTAGAACAAAATCCTATATAGTCATTACTCAATACATTGGAAATCTATAATGGGCTCACTCAGTGCTATATAGGACACACAATGTAAAGATGTAATTGGATTTCCCGGAGCAATCTAGTCCTCCCTATATTATGATGTAATGGACTTTCCTAGTGGTATTTTGACCACAATATGTCATGCTATACTGGGAATTATTATTTCCATCTACACACCCATCATGTAATTCCCATGTAACACTTTATAAATAAATAACTTTACTGATAAAAACCTTTAAAATAATATTTAAACTCCCATGAAAACAGTTTTGGATGAAAATATTATTTATTTCTTTTAAAACACCATTTAAAAAAAATACACTTTTCTCCTTAAAAATATTTCCAATACCAAAATATGAAAAAAGTTAAATTTATTTTTTTATTTATGGAATCATGAAATCATAAAATTATTACAATAATAAAATAAAGGCCATGGTGGTGGAAAGTTTATTGTCACCATGTATGTTATGAATCAAATTTTTTAAAAGATTTATTTTTCAAAAAATTGGAATAAAATTCATATAATACAAAGTGTTTCCTTAAAAATACTTATACATAAATAAAAATATTAAATATTTTCATGTATATATATTTGTTTGAAATTAAATCATTAAACATTTTAAAAGTTATTTTTAACTCTAAGTGTCCCATACCAAATTGAAACATTTGAATCAAAAAAACCCAAACAAATAGTAAAATTTAATTAAACATTAAATAACATTATAATGAATAAATTAATTATATTATATTTTAAATAGGTGGTACATACACCTCATAAAGATGTTGGGTATACAACCTCAAAAAATTGCTCAATTAAAGGACAGTGAGGAGGAATTGCTTAACTTTACTCTGAATTGTGTCTGGTGTCTTTATCATCTGGAATAATAAAATTTATTTAATTATATACCTTTTGAGAAAATTTTACAAGATTATGATTAATTTTATTTCACTTATTATGATGATTTAAATGATTGGATATTCAACCATATAAGATTTACGTGTCAAAAACTACATCGGTTTGTCGAACAAGGCCAAATGTATCATTATTTGAAACACACATATAATAATCATCATTAAAAAAAATTCATATTTATACATCACTTATAGTTTTTAAAATAATCATAAATGTTTTTTTAGAATGAACTCACATTAAAATCACGGAGATAGTAGGCCATATATACAATTGAGTAACATTCCAATTTTTTCAATGATCATTATGAAAAGAAGTTAAGTAAAATTTATCATTCCATAATTATAATGGTATCATAAACACCTTTTTATTAAATCATATATACTTACATATTTTTTTGTAAAATTAATCACATCATGTCAAAGTGGAGGTAGTCCACACATTCATGAAAGATGTTATCAATTTTTTGATGTGTGAAAAGATAATAATTTAAATAATATATTACATTTATCTAGAGGTAATTAAGGAATGAGTATCATATATATTTCATTTTTGACACATATTTTTATTAAATTTACCCTCAATACATTCCATGTAGTGTGTGAACGTATCATATCGTTGTGAGAAGGTAGTAATCCATACATCCACAAACGATGCTATCATATTCGGAAAAAATAAAAAGCATGAAGTAATATATTATATTGTAATTACATAAGTATTCATATATAATAAATATTATATATATCATATAAAATAGTAATTATATCATTATTAATAACCATTATAGGTAATAATTGACTAATGAATGACACGAGTTTGTGAGATGGTAGTCCGCCGTACACACGAATGATGATTGCATATCCCAATTGATGGAAGTGTTTGAAGGTTTTGGTAAAAAATTAGTAGAAAAGCATATAAATATATTTAGGATAATTATTTTATTATATAAAATAGGAATATGAGTAATTTAAGAGGTATGAGAAAAAAAGAAAACAAAACTAACCATTAAAGTATGTTACATCTTCTCCGAGTATATCCTTTTGGATTGAACCAATGGAATTATTGGATGGATTTTTGACCAAAGTAATAACTCTAGGGTGAGTTTAGGGATTTTGGTGGATAATTTGGTCATGTTTATGATGATCCATATGGATTTTGTGTGGTTAATATGGTGGGAGTTTGACTGCCATTCTATAGTGGAGGGGGATTGTCATGCTTGTATATATGAAAAGATAAACACTATTGGGATATATACCTTAAATAATGCACCAAAAATAATGATTTTTTTTGGATAAAATTGGGGATATGTTCAAGTCATTGAATTAAAATGTGATATTTATATGTTTCTAGGTCATTAGGACCCTTATGATTAAATTTTAACCACTAAGAAAAAATATTTTAACCATAGTTGTTTTAAATAATTTTAATTATTTTTAATAATATTTTTCGTAAATAACTAATTTGAAATTATTATAAATTAAAAGTTTTTATAATAACAATAAATTTAATCCCATTTTTCAAATTCCAATCACAAGTGTGGAAAAAATTAATTTCAATATAATCCTATATACGGGACAACAAAACAGGTTTTTAAAAGTAAAAAGTTCTCACATTTGAAATGTTTTATAACCAATTTAAATTTTAAATTGATTTAAATGACCCAAATTTTATTAAATGAAATAAAATTAATCTACTTATATATTATAACTAATTAGAAACATTATTTAACTATATAATTTAATAAGTTGAAAAATCATTTTTCAATTAAAATTCATTATTTTCATTATTCCTCAAAAAAGGAAACTTCTTAGAAAAATTAAAAACATTCACCCAAGATATATTATGATATTACACATCATTGAAATGAATATTATTTTAACTTATAAAAATTATAAAATTGTGTAAAATTAATATTATAGAAACCATTCCATTAAAGTTATAAAAACAAATGTATTATATAATAATATTAATAGTTTATTGTTGTTTTTTATAACATAGTATTGTGAGAAATGCAAGATATCAAGGAAAATCATGTTTAATTTCCTTTATTATTTTTCTCTTAGAATTTATTTTTATTTGTGAATTACTATCTAATTCATATTTATTAATAAAATTGAATAAGGAATATTCTATCATACAAGGGATGTAAAATCCTTTACATTAATTTTGTCATTATTTTCATTTATAATTAATTGGAATCCAATGAATTCATCTTATAAATGTGTGTAAAATAAAAACATCATAACTTTTTTAATCTCTTTAATTACTACCATTCCAATTACATGGTGATAAATATCATAGTAATGTTAACACTATATTGTTGTCTTATAGGACTCGGGTATGTGTGTAAAATAAGTCATCAAATGAACTCAATATTGCATAAAATAAAAGATAAACATAGTGGTGTGTGTGATTAAATATAATCTTTTTGAGTGTAAAACAATCTATTAAATAATTTAAATTAATTTAAAGGAATATATTTCATAAAATATATATATTTTATTGAATGTTAGGAGTTTAATATAATATGCATCACTAAATATTTTCACCAACCTCTTCACATTAAATGAGATATAAAATCACAATAGTTAAAAACAATTGGTTGATGGATCTATTAGAAATTATAATGAAAAATATATGAGGCTCATGGGGCATGAGTATAAAATTTTTATTAATATCCAATGTAATATAAAATAATTGTATATCATCACACAAACTATTTTGTATAAAAATTTTCAAAATAATCAAGAGGGGGTAAATTATGTTCTTGAAAATTGCATAACGAAGAAAACCACCATCTTATAGCTATGAAAAACTTAATGTTATTTTCTTATCACAATTATAAACGTGTTATACGAAAGGAAAATAAATAGACACATATATTTATAGTGTCATAGGGATTATTTTTACCCTTGTCCACTCCACCAACACTCATCTCTAAAAGTATGGTGATTTTCAATATATCACTCTAATTGTGAGGGATCACTAGTCCCTTTTCCAGAGATTTCAGGAATAGGTTCAAGAATTCAAAACATATTAAAATTTTATAGGAGTTTTCAATCAGTCTATAGAAAGGATTTTTGAACACCAAATGTAGGTTATTTTATAAGTATCCTTTATGAATGAATATATAAAAAAAATATTTTATACATGCAACACGTATTTATAAGATAAAAATGATACAAGGATGAAATATCTTGAATATGTGATAAAAAATTCAATTTATCCCAAGAAGAGTAATATAAAATAATATAATTAATGAGATATATTACAAGATTATAGATCATGCTGATTCTTCTTCATCACATATAAAATAGAGCTGCATTGAACAACTTTGACAGAGTATTCAAGAATATATATAGACACTAATATTATTCTATGTATCTCCCTTTCTTATATTTTTATGAGATCTCATGATATATTTTTCAATTTCAAGAAAAACATGTGATTAAACAGAGAACACGCCATCCATAGAATCGTGTATCACATACAGAACCATTTTGAAAAATAAAATGATAATTGTAAATAAAAATAAAAATTCCTTGTAGTTGTCTCATGTCATGATACGTTTCACCTATTATGGTGTTTTTTTATAAAAAGATTAAATATATAATTTAAATTTAGTAAACCAACACAAAAATATCATTCAAGTGTTTCAATAGAAATAAATATAAATTTCATCTTATTGTAGGTGATTGTATATAATCATATAGATTATTTTATAGTTTGAATAAACATAGAGAATATGACATATGTCTTCTTTACATATCTAATTTGAATCTCATATGTTTTTTATTTATGTTTCAAAATATGAAATAACATATTTCACTGATTACCTAATTCAGGTAGTTGATTACTCTACATAACCAATTTACATAGATGATCGATCTATGTTGATGATTACTCATATAATTGATCACACAGACATATATGGTTTCTATATAATAGATTTTTCAACATTTTTGTTTCGCATATATTAATCCTTCATGTATCTGATGTATGATTCCTAATTCTCAAAAAAACAATTTTTCATTAAGAAAATATCTGAAAAATATCTAGAATTGTTTACAGATTTTCTATCATTCAAAATCTCGAAAATAGTATACACTATAATTGACACACTTAAAAATAACCAGTAATTTATAAAGGGTATTTAAGATCATCAAAACCTAAATTATATGTGATATGTTGCCACAACATTGGTAGTCTAATAAAATTATATCTTTAAAGGTCATTATATAGAAGAAATATTTATATCTAGGTGATTCCTGGATATGGTTAAAATTAAACCATGAGACTATTATTAGTTGAAGAAATAAATGTACCATGAAGTTTCATGTAATCTATATGGAAAAATAAAATGGTAGAAATAAATTATAATCACCTACATGGGAATTTTGTTGGAAGAAACAACCACATAATTTTCTAAAAGGAACAATAATTTGTTTCATTAGTGGAATTATTTTCTGTTTATCTCATAATATTATAAGCTAGAAGAATAAACTTGTTAACATAATAGAATCTGATATGGTGAAAGATAACCCTCCCCCCAAAAATCAATGACTACGACAAATTTTTTTATGGAATTTTAAAAAACAATGACCAACTCTAGGGGCCAATGAGGATAATAGGTATCAAAAACCTCTTAGATCAAGGTAATAATTATGGGAAAATAAAATCACTAGCACTGATGTTGACCATCATAATGAATTGGTTAATGGTATGTCTAATCTCCACTATAGAGATGTCAATGTAATATTTGATTTTGGTTCTTCATATTATTTCATATCATGATAGTTTTATAATAATGTTTTGCACCCCCTCAATCCTTGGATATTGTAATATCATTTAAAACACAAGGTTACTTGATGATTTTGTCTAGGGTATATAAAATTTCCATATTTGGGGTTTGTGGGAATATACTTATTAAATTTATTATTCTTATCTCTTATTATAAATCAGTTCTATATTAAGCGTGGACTAGTTCACTAGGTGTCGATCTCATATTAATTTATATAGAACATAAATATTTTTTTCATATTCAAATAATTCAATTTCGAAGTATAGATACCGGGATGATAATGAATTCCATTTAGTATCAATCCCATCAATTTTGGTCTTTATAAAATAAAATATTGTTATATGGATATGATAATATAATATTAAATCAACACTGAATACATTATTGTTCTTTGAGAGTATATTAAAATATTTTCCAATTAATTACCTGGCCTTCCCTCAAAACATGAGGTCATGTTTTTAAATGTACTCATACTATGTTATCTGTATTTATGGAAAAAAAATTATTAAATATGTAATGCCCTGACCTTAGTTAACCAGAGTCGGTGCATTATTTTAATACATTGGCATGATTACTAGGAATCATGTACGGAAGGAACGATCAGTTTTTCAGTCTTGGAAAATATATTACATACATGAACATGACACTATAAAATGAAAAAAAAACAAAAACATTGTATCCATTGACCATTTTCATCTCCCATAGACTATCCCTATACGTCAGTCATAGTATACTTCTTTGCATCCTGGAAAAAATAAAACATAGAAAGTGGTGAGCTCAAACACTCAATAAGGGTAAACAATACAGCGGATGATAACATAAACATTATGCATGATGAATAATTGAAAACACATTCCTTTAAAAATAACAAACTTGAACACTTTATGGGAGGAATATGAGCTATGTAAATAATCCCATAATAAAAACATAGTCATGGTTATTCTACATGTTGAAAAATGACATGAACCATCAATAATATTTTCATAATAAGGGGATGTAAAATTTGGGACATTCTGAAACATTTTTTCAAGGCCTCATCCAAGAAGTCAAAAAATGATAATGGCATCATCCAAGACCATATATCATATTTGGGAAAGGCCTCTGCCAGTTTCACATCTAATTGTTTCATGATACCTACCGATGCATCGAGGAGCTATAGTGGGCTCCACTTATCACTTATTAAGGACAATACATTCCTCATATGAAAAGGATGAAACATAATATAAACATTCGTATTAAAACTGGCATATGAAATGTCAATACATTAACCCTAAAACAAGAAAGGTGTAAAAATAAAACACCCAGATTCATATATATCTCAAAACCTTCAATACAATATAAAAAATTTGTATCATCATAAATCAACCTCGATCAAGAATAATATCCTGTAAGGGATATTGACATAGTTGAAAATGATTCGTAAAAATATTAGAGAGAAATATCCCTTTTTCATGAAATCATTTAAAATTCACATTATTTATAATGAAATTTAAAATATGGTTTTGAATCAAAGTGCCCCATTCCACTTTGAAACTTTTGAGTGTAATTAACAATAAAAAACATTAACGCCCATATAAATAAATCATTAAAACCATTTTGAAAACATGAACATTTTTTAAAATGGTTTAGAAGAATAAATCATTAAAACATTTAAAATGTTGATTTTGTAAAAAGTCGCTTAAAAATACCTTAAAAAACTCTTTTATTAAACATGTACATGGATAATAAATATGTTCCAGTAGATACTTTTGTAAAAACAACCTCAGATAATAAAGAGATTGTGAAATTAACCCTTACCATGCACTTTCCTTCAGCCAAGGGTACATTTAACCTCCTGTATATTTCTCATTGTATGTTTTTAAATTATTACAGAACCATATTCACATTTATTATTTCATAAATGATTCATTAATGACTTTATACTACACATTAAATAATGATTTCATTTTTAAATTATCATTTCAGGTAATAATCGCTTTCTTTATTGCACGTGTTTTAACTTGTTATTGTTCATCATATCATTTAGATCAAGATTTAAATACTTCCAGAATATAAAAAAATATTTATATATCATATATATTTAGAATATGAATATGTATCATATATAGATATATGGAAGGGAAAATATAGTTTATGGAGACGGTAGGTCATACGTACGCATAAATGTTGTTTCCATTTTCATATCGTATTGAACAGAACTAAGTGAGTTTAAATACATATATATATATTAAGTAGAATTATTATGTCATATATTATGTGCTTATTAATAATATATATTTTTATTTTCATATTTTAATGGTGAATGTGGAAATGAATCAAATCACGCCGTAGATACGGTAATCCGTACGTAAGGAAGAGTGACGATATCATTATATTTTTAAAGACTTTGTTTGTAATTAAATGGTATATAATATATAAAGAGTCATTAACAAGTTATATTTATTATTTACATCAGTTATTCTCTTTATTATGCCCATCCAAATATTGAAGTGTTTCAATAAAAAACTACACCACGACATGGAGACGGTAAGTCATATGTACACACATATGGTGACATTGTAATTTATAGGATGGATAAAATAACAAATATGGTTGTAAAATATTTATAATAATATTACAGTATATAAAAGGTATTGGATTTATTATTTTGGTATGTAAAAAACAAATAAAAATAAGTGGAAGAAGAAAATAACTTGGAAGAGGGTGGTGAAATTATTACCTCTTCTTCGGGTGTTTCCTTTTGAGTTGATCAAAAGGGCTCGATAGGTTGGATTTATGATCAAAGTAAGAACTATATTCTGATGCAAGGGATGTTGGGAGGATATTTAGGTTGGGTTTGGCCATGCCAATTTTCTTTGGATACGTGATTTTGATATAAGGTGATGTTCTCTATTATAAGAGTGGTGAGGGTCACTTTAAGAAATGTTTAAAGTAATATTTTATTATAAAATATTATTCAGTTTCTAATTGATAAAAAATATTTATTTCGAAGATAAGGTGGGGATGGTTCCAAATCCTCTCAACAAATAGGTTTTAGACATATTTATGTCACCATATTAACCCTATCTTTTAGATTTAACTCATAGTTAACATGTTTAACTTTTAAAATATTCTCTTGTATTATTGTAATAAATGGTTAATAAAAATACTATAAAATGCCAAGAGAACCTAAAGTGGTTCATCAATTACATATTAATCATTATATAGGTATTTTGTACGAACCTTATATTTTTAGGAATCTTATATAATTTAATAATATAATATTTTAAAAAAACTAATTTACGTCAATTTTGAACATATTTAGTATTTGGTTTTTGTGAAAGTCATCAAAAATGGATTACTTCGAACAGAAACATTAATCAACCATAAAATGTCTTATGAACCTATAAAATTCGTGTATGTCATCAAAAAATTCAAATTATATTTATTTTAATATTAATAATATAAATCATTTTAATATTCCATTAAGAAGGTTATTACTTCATCATCATTGTGTCATAAAAGATTTTAATTATTTAATGTCTAAAAATTATAACTAAAATACCATTATGTAGTAAATTTTTAAATATTTCTAATGAATATATACAGTCAAATTTATCTTATGTATAACTTTATATTAAAAATGTTTTAGTTATTATATTTTGAATTTAACACTTTTAACTCTTCATTAAATAAAATAATAATAAATGTCCTAATCTAATCCAAGTGGACCTAAAGGATCATATTTTATTTCCAAGGTTGTTTTGGGTCGAATTAAACTTATCCAATATAATTTGGACATGTGTTAGGGTTATTATAAAATCATTTTTACCATTAATTACCCTATTTTCTTTTAACCGTGGTAAATAAAAGTCAAAAGTTTCTATTCGCTGAAAATTATTTTCATCTTATCAAACCACATTTTACTTTCTGATGTCAATCGTGTCTCTTGTATTTTTGAAATTAAACTCAAATAGGTAGTAAAATTATGTTTTATGCAAATTTTCAAATGCTTCTAGAACGTGGGTAAAAGACTGTAAAAAGTTCAATAAAAAGTTATACATATAATTTTTTTATAAAAGTATAAAGTGGATTACATTGAACTTATATAGGTACTATATATCTATTTTGACTTAAAATAAATTTAAATAAAATAAATAATTATTTAAATAAAAAGTTATATTTTAACAATAACGCATTATTTTTCACTATAAATAAAAAACTGGATATTTTCATAAAAATACCAAAAAATTACCTTATGTTAATTTTGATATTTTGAATTCAAAAAATAATTCTATTTTACGAAATTCAAAACCTAGTAGTTGCATTAATTAATTTAAAATTTATTCCTTTTTTCCAAACCAAAACAACATGTTTTTTAAAAGTAAAAACTATCAAAAGATTGACATGTGTTTATGTAAAATTTAAATGTAAAGTCTCTTGTAAAGACCTACATTGTGTTAAATGATAAAAATATAATCTAATTATACTTAAAAATCATTCAAATGAATAATTTATCACTATAAATTTTTTCTATTTAAATAAATTGTTTTCAATTAAAATTTAGTATTTTTCAATTTTCATCAAAATATGAATGTTATCAAAAAAGTTCTAAAAATGTATCAAAACTAAATTTTTATCTCCCAATTCAATAGAAGAATTTAATTTCATTAAATTGATTAAATAAATTTGTAAAATATTGGTTTAATAAAGGGTTCTCCATTAAAAGGTGGTAATATTTCCTTTAAAAAAATGGATTTGTTCTAATATTAGGTCTAAAAAACACATAATATGGTTGTTAAAATTATATAGATTAAATAAGATTCAAAATGTAGTTAATACTATTCATAATATCTTTTTGAACAGCTAGTTTGGTATGTTGTGGTGCACTCAGACTCGGTGTTGCATGTAGCGCAAGTTATTGAATTAATTTAATGAGATAACGTACTATGAAATCTTGGGGTGTTACTTTATCCCCTACTTCCATAAATAGAATCCTGACAATTTGAAATTGTTCTTGAAATAAAAGGCTAAAAATAGAAAAATACCTTTGTGGAAAACCTTCATCAAAAATTGGGTTAATAAAATTTAGTCTTATTAAGAGGGAAAGGGAAATGAAAAATACACCACAAAATTAGGATCCATATTAGGATAGAATTGGTGGAAATTGAAGACACATAATTAAAGAAAAACATAAATATTTATAGGGATTGATTGAGGTCATCAATTATAAACAAGTGTAAAATTGAGGGCCTCAAAACCATCAATTTATGATGATTTAAAATATCGTCGGTTCAATGGAACTTAATATATTAGGAAAAGAAATTTTTCATTTTAAGATCCCTTCCCTAAAGAATAATAAATAATTTATTCATTGAATTAGAGTGAAAATTATAATTTTGACATGTAGAGTTTAATCCTTCAACTAATTCCTACCAAAAACTCATCTCTCACTCAAAAAGATAATAAAATTCAAAAATATTCTGATTATTCTAATCGTGTAGGGTTCCAAAAATAATGAATTTATAATTCATTTGTCAAAATATTTAACAAAACTACATTATTCATACCAAGACATCACATATTCCATTGTTAGGTGATTACCCTTGTCGCCCTTCAGTTGTGGGTTCAATTCTCGAGGCCTTATAGAAAGCGATGGGATGTCGCCAATCCTCCTGGTTGTCTTTTTTATAAAAATCAAAAAATAATCTCAAGAAAATATTTAACCTTAACAATAATATCTAATGAAAAAATTAATCGAATCAAACCATTAGTCTTATCCAAAATACTCCTGTCCAAACTCACATCCCAAAATTTTTAATTAAGGTAAACATAATGATGATATTTTTTTCCAGGTAATAACATGTGAATACCTTCATCATGTATTCTTTTAAAACATTATAACACCATGAATTACCATAAATCTGTATTGATTACATTCATTCCCCCTTATTCCTTGTAGAATACTGGATATACATTTTCAATCCAAAAATGATGTAAACACCAATAATACTGGAATATACAAATCATTAATCAGTTTCAAGGTATTCAAGAATATCCAATATAATTTATCCAAATCAATCATATATTATACCAAAATCACTACCTCGGTATCAAAACCATATTATGGTTTATCATTATCTCAACCATATATTTTCCATAAAAATTATCCTCATATTAAGTCAATTTTATTAGTTCCAAACAATCTCAAGTCCTTAATGAAATAGTACTACAGTACAATCCTTATACACTCTATAATTCTTATAACATGTCCATCATTATTATAATACTCAAATAACACAGTACATTAATAACAACATAATAACTCCAATCATTCCTCTTCATCTTCAGTAGTATCATAACTTGATTGTTATCCAATAGCTACGTTTTGGGTATACTCTGATGATTTGGACATTGATTCGCATAGTGTCCCAACTCCATGTTGATGAATAATTATAAATTTGAAACATTTTTGTCACTCTAGAAATAATGTACTTGGTGTCCTTTTTCTCCACACATATAACAAACTTTCATTCCCTTCAATCGTTTACCAAGTTTATTCTTTCCACAGTTATCACATATGGTAAAATCCTTCATTCCCATCTTCCCTTTATCCATATTTCTCTCTTCCATCCTTTTCTTCTCTTGCTTCCATTAAAATCCATAGGACTCAGAGAGTACATTACTTATCTTATTAACACATGATACTATTTCTTCATATGATGAGAATATGTGGGAGACTATTTACCTTTTAAATGTCAGATTAATACCATGAAATATATGATCCTTCATAATCTTTTGATCATGCGTATTATTTGAATTCACATTCCTTATACTATGCACTATTTCTAAACAATGGCATACACTAAGCTACATTATGAATCACAATGCATAATTCCAAATATGTAAAATACCTAACAAAAATGAATAGATTATGCATATAATCATTAATAATAAAATGGTTTCTTTGAGGAAGTATTTATTCCTAATTCCTTCTTAATGGATTGTAATGAAAATGTGAATTATCCTAAGTATATCCCCCGGTAGTGTCGTAACCAAGAGTGCAACAAAGACCATTGTCATGTACAAAGATACCCCAGGTCTGCCCCAAAACTCCTTATCGTATATTTCACTCCTAGGTATATCTATCCTAGAGCCGCCTCTACCTGTTTGTATCAAGATAGGGATATATTGATTAGAAATTACACAAAATCACCACATTACCAAAATTCTAGACAGTTCTTTTATACTAATACTCAAAGTCTATATTAGGGTAATGTTATCTAATTAGAGTTTTTCTAAATAATCTCTCCAAGTTATATAGTAATCTTTCTCTGATATCAACTTTTAAGCCTCAACCCCAGTTACATAGAGTCGGTGCATTATTATAATACATTGGCATGATTACAAGGAATCATGTCCCAAAGGACCGATCAGTTTAGTAGTCTTGGAAAATAGATTACATGAATGAAAATTACATTATAAAATAGAAAAAAAACAACAACATTGTCTCCATTGACCACATTCATATCACTTAGACTATCCCTATAGGTCTGTCATAATATACTTTTCGCATCCTGTGATAAAATAAAACCTAGAAATGGGTGAGCTCAAACACTAAGTAAGAGTAAGAAACATATTGAAAGATAACATAAACATTAGGCATGGTGAATAATTGAAAACACATGCCTTTACAAAAAATAAACATGAACACTTTATGGTAGGAATATGAGATGGTTAAAAAATTCCATAATAAAAACATAGTCATGGGTATTCTAATAGCCGAATAACCACATTAACCATCAATAATATTTTTATAATGAGGTGATTTATAATGTGGGACATTCTAACATATTTTTTCAAGGCCTCGGTTAAGATGTCAAAAAATGATTAAGGCCTCGACCGCAACCATATATCATAATTGGGAAAGGCCTTGACCAATTCCATGTATAATTGTCTCATGAGACCAACTGATACATCGAGGATCTATAGTGGGCTCCACCAATCACATACTAAGTCTAATACATTCTTCATATGACAAGGTTGAAACATAACATAAATATTCGTATTAAAACTAGCATACGAAATGTCAATACATTAACCCTAAACCATGAATGGTATAAAAATAACACATCCAAAGACATATATATCACACAACCTTCAATAAAATATGGAATATTTTTATCATAATAAATCAACCTCTATCATGAATAATACCCCGTAATGGATGCTGACATAGTTGAAAATGATCAGTAAAAATCATTGAGAGAAATATCCCTTATTTGGAAATAATTTAAAAGTCATATAATTTATAACAGATTTCATTTAAAAGATGTTTTTGAATCCATGTTTCTGATAACACATTGATACTTTTGAAAGGAATAATAATTTCAAAACATTCATGTGAATATAAATAAATCCTTTAAATCATTTTGAAAACATGGACATTGAGGAGAAAATTTTAGAATAATAAGTCTTTTAAACATTTATAATATTGTTTTGGTAAAATGTCCCTTAAAAATAATCCCTTTGAAAATTATATTATGAGTCATGGACATGGTTAATAAATATGTCCCAGCAGATACTTACGAAAATACATCCTCGGATAATAAAGAGATTGTGAAATTAACCCTTACCACACACTTTCCTTTGGTCGAGGTTACATTTAACCTTCTCTATAATGACCATAGTATGTTATTAAATTATTCCAGAACCATATTCAAATTTATTATATCATAAATGGTCCATTTATGACTTTATACTACCCATTTAATAATTATTTCCATGTTAAATTAACATTTCGCGTAATAACCACCTTCTTTAACGTATGTTTTTTAACATATTATTATTGATTGTATCATTTAGATAATGATTTAAATACTTCCATAATATAAAAAATGATTTATATATCATATATATTTTGAATATAAAAATGTATTATAGATTGAATTATAAAATGGAAAGACCGATTATGGAGACGGTAGGTCGTACGTACACATAAACACTATTTCCATTTTCATATCATATTGAACAGAACTAAATGAATTTAAATTCATATATATATATATTCAGTAGCGTTATTATGTCATATATTACATATTTATTAATAATATATATTTTTATAATAATCATTGAATGGTGAACATGGAAATGAATCTCATCACGTCGTGCAGACGGTAATCCATACATAGGCTTGGGCGACAATATCATTATATTGACTATGAAATAATATTTAATTGGATGGTATATAATATATAAAGAATCATTTAAATGTTATATTTATTACTTATATAAGTCATACACATTATTATATCCATCCAAATAATTAAGTGTTTGAATAAAAAACTACACAACGTCATTGAGACGATAAGTCGTACGTACACACGTATGGTGACATTGTCATTTATAGGATGGGTAGAATAAAGAATATGGTTGTAAAATATTTTTAATAACATCACATTACTTAAGAGGTACTAGAGTTATTATTTTGGTATGGAGAAAACAATGAAAGAGAATATGGAAGAAGAAAAGAACTTGAAAGAGGGTGGTGAAATTATTATCTCTTCTTCGAGAGTTTCCTCATGAGTTGATCAAAAGGGCTCCATAGGTTGGCTTTCTGATAAATGTAAGGACTCTAAGTTGATTTGATGGAATTTTATAGGATATTTGGGCAGGGGTTGGCTGTGCCAAATGGATTTGGAGGAGTGATTTTGAAAAAAAGGGAAGTTCCCTTTTATAAGAGAGTCGAGGGTCAGTTTAGGAAAAGTGTGAAATGTTGTTTTATTATATAATAATATTCGGTTTCAAATGTATAAAAACTGATTTATTTCAAATATAAGGTGGGGATGGGTCGAAATAATCTAAAAAAATTGGTTTTATAAATGTTTATGTCACCATATTAACCCTATCTTTTAGATTTAACTCCAAGTTAAAAGTTTAATTTTAACAATAACCTCTTGTATTATTATAATCAATGGTTAATAAACATACTATAAAAGGAAAAGAGAACAAAAAATGGTTTATTAATTAAATATTAATAATTATATTATTCTTTTGTCCAAACATTATATTTTTAAGAATATTATATCATTTAATAATATAATATTTGTTCTAAACACTAATTTTTGTCACTTTTGACACTATTTAGTATTTGTTTTTTGTTAAATTCATCACAACTTGATTACATCGAACCAAATACATTTAATCAACCCTAACATGTCATATTAACCCATTAAATTTGTGGATGGCATCAAAACTTTCATATTATATTTATTTTAATATTTATAATTTCAATTATTTTAATATTTCATTAAGAAGGTAATTACTGCATCATTTTTGTGTCATAACATATTTTAATTATTTAATGTCAAAATATTATATATAAAATACCATTGTGTAAGAAATATTTTGATATTTCTAATGAATAATTATTTTTGAATATATATTATGTTTAACCCCACATTAGAAATGGTTTAGTTATTAAATTTTGAAGTTAACACTTTTAACTCTTCTTTAAATAAAATAATAATAAATGTCATAATCTAATCCATAAATGATCATATTTTATTACAAAGGATGTTTGGTTTTGAATTAAACTTATCCAATATAATTAGTACATGTGTTAGGGTAATTATAATATCATTTTTACCCTTAATTACCCTATTTACTTTTAGCCGTGGTAAATAGAGTCAAAGGTTACTATTAACTGAAAATTATTTTCATCTTATCAAACCACATTTTTACTTAATGTTTTATACCATGTCTCTCAGGTTTTTGATATTCAACTCACTAAAGTGGTAAAATTATGTTTTATGCAATTTTTAAATTCTCCTTGAAAGTGGTTAAAAGGCTGTAAAATGATCAATAAAAATTCATACATATAATTTTATTATAAAAAGACTCCAATGAATTAAATTTAACTTATATAGGTACTATATATATTTTTACTTACAATAAATTTAAATAAAATAAATAATTATTTAATTAAAAAGTCATTTTTAAACAATAACGCAGTGTTTTTCTCTATATATCAATAATTTGATGTTTTTATAAAAATACCAAAAATTCACCTTAATTTAATTTTGATATTCCGAAATCAAAAATGAATTATATTTTACAAATTTCAAAACCTAGAATTTTCATTAATTAATTTAATATTAATTCCCATTGTCAAAATCAAAACAGCATGTTTTTTAAAAGTTAAAACTTACAAAAGATTGACATGTGTTTATGTCAAATATAAATATGAAATTACTTATAATTACCTACATTGTATTAAATGATAAAAATATAATCTAATTATACTTCCAAAACATTAAAATACATAATTTATCACTATAAATTATTCTGATTAAGAAGGGTTTTTCAATTAAAATTTAGTATTTTTCACTTTTCTACAAAATAAGAAAATTATCTGAAAAGTAATAAAAATTTCTCCAAACTAAATTTTTATCTCCTAATTCTAAAGAAGAATTTAATTTCATTAAATTGAATATCTAAAAGTTACAAATATTGGTTTTAAAAAGGTTTCTCCATTAAAATGTGGTAATATTTCATTTTTTTTTAAATTGAATTTGTTCAAATATTATGTCTATGAAACACGTAATATGGGTGTAAAAATTATATAGATTATATAATATTAAAAATACAGTTAATACTATTCATAACTGCTTTTTTAACAGCATGTTTGGTAAGTTTTGGTGCGCTCGAACTCAGTGTTCCATGTAGCACAAATTATTGAATTACTTTAATGAGATAGATTACAATGAAATATTGGGGTGTTACATTATCCCCACATTCATTAAAGTTCATCCTCACAATTTTAAATCATTATTTGAATATAAAATGTTCCTAATAGACAAAATACATTTTGGAAAACCCACATCGGAAATTGGGATAAAAAAAATAGTCTTGATAAGAGGGAATGAGAAATAAAAAAGTCACCACCAATTTATGATCTCGATTAGGAGAACATTGGTGGTAATAAGAGACACATAATTGGTGGACAAAATAAATATTTAGATGGAGTGATTAAGGTAATCAATCAGAAACCAGCGTATAATTCGTGGCCTCAAAGCCATCAGTTTGTGATGATTTAAAATACCATAGGTTCAATGGAATATAAGGTATTAAGATAAGACATTTTTTGTTTTAGGATAACTTCCCTAAAGTTTAAGAATTAATTTATCCCTTGAATAATGGGGAAAAATATACTTGATAATTATAGTTTCACCCTTCAACTAATTCCTACATCAAACTAATCTTTCACTCCAAAAGATAATATAATTTTAAAATATTCTATTTATTCTAATCATATTGGGTTACAAAAATAAAGAATATATAAATCATTTGTCATAATATTTCAGAATAACTTCATTTTACAATCCAAGACATAATGTATTCCATTTGTAGGTGATTACCCTTCTCGCCCTTCAATTGCAGGTTTAAGTCTCGAGGCCTTGCTGGAGGCGATGGGTTGTCACCCTTCCTCCAGGTTTTCCTTTTTATAAAAATCCAATAATAATTTTAAGAAAATATTTAACCATAATAATTATATCCAATAACAAACTTAATCCATTCCAACTTTTATTATTTTCCAGAATACGCCTTTCCAAACTCACAGTCCAAAATTTATATGGAAGGTAAACAAAATGAAGATCTTTTTTTTCATGTAATAACATGTTAATACCTTCATCATGTTTACTTTTAAAACACGGTGACACCATGAATTACCATAAAACCATATTTATTACATTAATCCTTCCTTATTCTTTATATAATATTGGATATACTCCTTCTATCCAAAAATGTTATAAACTCCAACAATGATGAAATATAAAAATGATTAATCAGTTTAATGGTAGTCAAGAATATCCAATATAATTTATCCAAATTAATCATATATTATTCAAAAATAACTACCTCAGTACCTGAACAATATTATTGTTTATCATTCTCTCAACCATATATTTTCCAAAAACATTAACCTCATGTTGAGTCACTTATCGAGGTTCCACACAATCTCAAGTCCTTAATGAAATATTATTGCAGTACAATCATTATATACTCTATAATTCTTATAACATGTACATCATTAATAAAATACTCAAATAACACAATAATTTAGTTAAAATATTAGAACTATAATCATTATTCTTTATATTTGGTAGTATCATAACTTTATTATTATCCAATAGCATCATTTGGGGTATACTCTGATGATTTGGGCATTGATTCACCTAGTGTCCCAACTCCTTGCAGATGAATCATTGTACATTTGTAACATTTTTCTTACTCTTGAAATCACGTACTTGGTGTCCTTTTTTCCACACATATAATAAACTCCCATTCCCTTAAAGAATTTATCAAGGTGATTTTTTGAACAGTTATCACATATGGTAAAATCATTCTTTCCCCTCTTCCCTTTATCCAGTTTTCTCTCTTCCATCCTTTTCTTCTCTTGATTCTGTTCAAAGGCATTGGACTCAAAAAATTCATTACTTATCTTATTAACACATGATACTAATTCTTTATATGATGAGAATATTTGGGACACTATTTCCCTTTAAAATGTTGTATTAATACCATGAAATATACGATCCTTCTAAATCTTTTTATCATGCATATTTATAGAATTCTCATTCCTTCTACTAGGTTTCATTTCTAAACAATGGAATAAAATAAGTTAGTTTATGAATGGAAATTCATAATTCCCAACATGTAAAACACACAACATAAGTTGAAATGATTATACAGATAATATTTAATCATATAACGTTTTATTTGAGGAAGTATTTACTCCTAAATCCTTCGTAATGTCTTAGAATCAAAATGTGAATTATCCTAAGCATATCCCCTGGGAGTGTCGTAACCAAGAGTACAAAAAAGACTATTGTTGTGTAACTGGATACCCCAGGTCAAGCCTGAAAATATTTTTCAGTGTTTTCACTCATAGGAACATCTGTGCTAGAGCTGCCTCTACCTACTCATATAAAGATAGGGATGTATTTCTTGGAAAATACAAAAAATATATACATTACCAAAATTCTAGAAAGATCTTCTATAGTAATCCTCAATTTCAATCTTAGGGTAATGTTCTCTAATCATGGTTTTTTAAATCTAGTTTCCAAGTTATGTACTAAACTTCCTCTGATATTAACTTTAACACCCCAACCCTAGGTACCCAACGTCGGTGCATTATTTCAATACATTATCATGATTACAATGAATCAAGTCCAAAGGACCAATCCATTTTTCAGTATTGGAAAATAGATTACATACATGAACATTACATTATAAATTTAAAATAAAAAACAACAACATTTTCTCCATTGACGACATTCATATCTCTTAGACTATCCATGTAAGTCAGTCATAATATACTCTTCGAATCCTGGATAAAAATAAAACATAGAAATGGGTGATCTCATACGCTTAGTAACGGTAAGAAAGACAGCGGAATATAACATAAACATTAGGCATAATGAATAATTGAATAAACTTTCCTTTAAAAATAATAAACATGAACACTTTATGGTTGATATATGATTCGAGTAAATAATGCTATAATAAAAACATAGTCATGGGTATCCTGCTAGTCGAAAAACCCCATGAACCATCAATAATATTTTCATAACGAGGGAATGTATAATGTGATACATTCTAAAACATTTTTTCAAGGCCTCGGCCAAGACGTCTAAAATTGATTAAGGCCTCGACCAAAATCATATATAATAATTGGAAAATGCCTCGACCAATTCCACATATAATTGTCCTATGATACCACCCAATGCATTGAGGAGCTATATCAGGCTCCAACCGTCATTTACTATGTCCAATACATTCCTCATATGAAAAGGTTGAATCATAACATTAACATTTATATTAACACTAGAATACAATATGTCAATATTTTAACCTTAAACGATGAATGGTATAAAAATAACACATCCATAGTCAAATATATCACAAAACATTTAATATAATGTGGAATATTTGTATCATAATAAATCATCCTCGATCAATAATACTATCGCATAAAGTATGTTGACATGGTTGAAAATGATCAGTAAAAATCATTAAAAGAAATATCATTTTTTTTCATGAAATCATTTAAAAGTCACATAATTTATAAAGGAAGTCATTTAAAAGATGTTTTTGAATCCATGTTTCCCATACCACTTTTATACTTTTGAATAGAATTATCATTTTAAAACATTCATGTCCATATAAATAAATCCTTAAAACCATTTTGAAAACATGAAAATTGATGAGAATGGTTTAGAATAAAAATTCTTTAAAAAATTTAAAATGAATTTTTAGTAAAATTTCCCTTGAAAATAATCCATTTGAAAAACATTTATGAATCATGGACATGGATAGTAAATATATCGCAGTAGATACTTACATAAAAACATTCTCAGATAATAAAGAGATTGTGAAATTAACCCTTACCACACACTTTCCTTTGGTCGAGGGTACGATTTACCTCCTGTATAATGACCGTAGTATTTCATTAAATTATTATAGAACTACATTAAAATTTATTATATCATACAAGGTTCATTTATGACTTTATACTACCCATTAAATAATGATTTCCATGTTAAATTAACATTTCACCTAATAATCGCTTTCTTTATCATGCATGTTTAAAATTTCTATTCTTGATCATATCATTTTTATAATGATTTACATACTTATATAATAAAACAAATGATTTATATATAATATATAGTTTTAATATAAAAATTTATAATAGATAGATTTATGAAATGGAAACACTGTTTACGGAGATGGTAGGTCTAACGTATGCATAAACGATGTTTTCGTTTTCATATCGTGTTGAATAGAACAAAGTGAATTTAAATACATATATATATATATATATATATATATTCTGTAGAATTATTATGTTATATATTACATACTTATTAATAATTTATAATTTTATAATAATATTTGAATGGTGAACGTGGAAATGAATCTCATCACGTCGTGGAGTCAGTAACCTGTACGTACACTTGAGTGACAAAATGATTATATTGATGGTGAAATCATATGTAATTGGATTTTATATCATATATAAAGAATAATTAACATGTTATATTTATTATTTAAATAAGTTATACTCATTATTATACCCATCCAAATAATGAAATTTTTGAATAACAAACTACACCAAGACGTGGAGACGGTAAGTCGTACGTACACGTGTGTGGTGAATTTGTCATTTATAGGATGGATAGAATAACGAATAATATTGTACAATATTTTTAATAACATCACAGAATGTAGGAGGTTCTAGAGTTATTATTTTGGTTTGGAAAATACAATGAAAGAGGAAGTGGAAGATGAAAAGAACTTGAATGAAGGTGGAAAAATTATTACCTCTTCTTCATGTGTTCCCTTTTGAGTTGATCAAAATATCTCTATAGGTTGGATTTCTGGTCAAAGTATGGACTCTAGGTTTATTTTAGGGAAGTTGGGAGGATATTGGGGCAGGGTTTGGCTAAGCCAAATTACTTTGGAGATGTGATTTTGAGAAAAGGGAATGTTCCCTTTTATAAGAGTGGTGAGAGTCACTTTAGGAAATGTTTAAAATATTATTTTATTATAAAATCATTATCAGTTTATAAATGGTTCAAAATTGATTTAATTTGAATAAAAGGTGGTTAAGGGTCGAAATAATCTCAACATATAGGTTTTAGAAATATTTAGGTTACCATATTAACCCTGTATTTTAGATTTAACTCTAAGTCAAAATGTTTAACTTTTACAATGTTCTCTTGTATAATTATAATCAATGGTTAATAAACATACTATAAATGGCCAAGGGAATTTAAATTGGTTTATTTAATGACATATTAATCATTATATATGTCTTTTGGCCAGACCTTATATTTTTAGGAATATTATATCATTTAATAATATAATATTTGTTCTGAAAACTAATTTATGTCAATTTTGACGATATTTATTATTTGGTTTCTGTAAAAGTCATCACAACTTGATTATATCAAACCAAATACATTTAATCTACCCTAACATGACATATTCACCTATAATATTCGTGGTTGGCATAAAAACATTCAAATTATATTTATTTTAATATTTATAATTTCAATTATTTTAATATTTCATTAAGATGGTAATTATTGCATCATCATTGTGTCATAATAAATATCAATTATTTAATGTCTAAAAAATAAAAATAAAATACCATTGTGTAAGAAATATTTTATCGTTATAATGAATAATTATAGTTGAATTTAATTTATGTTTAACCCTATATTAAAAATTCTTTAATTATTAAATTTTGAATTTTAGACTTTTAACTCTTCTTTATATAAAATATGAATAAATGTCCTAATATAATCCATGTGGATCCAAAGGATTTTATATTATTATTCAAGTTGTTTTCGGTCTAATTAACCTTATCTAATACAATTAGGACATTTGTTAGGATAATTATGTTTTCATTTTTACCCTTAATTACCCTATTTACTTTTAGTCGTGGTAAATAAAAGTCAAAAGTTACTATTCACTAAAAATTATTTTCATCTTATTGAACCATATTATACTTACTGATGTAAATGGTGTCTCTAGAATTTTTTAAATTCAACTCACATAAGTGGTAAAATTATGTTTTATGTAAATTTGCAAATGCACCTAGAAGGTCGGTAAAAGGCGGTTAAAAGTTCAAGAAACATTTATACATCAAATTTTATAATAAAATGAATCAAATTAATTAAATTTAACTTATATAGGTAATATATATCTATTTTTACTTAAAATATATTTAAATAAAATAAATAATTATTTAAATAAAAATTCGGTTTTAAACAATAACAAAGTGTTTTTCACTATTCATAAAAAATTGTATGATTTCCAAAAAAATACCAACAAATCACCTTAAGATAATTTTAATATTCAGAATTAAAAAATGAATTATATTTTACCAAAATCAAAACATAATAGTTTTATTAATGAAATTAAAATTAATTCCAGTTTTCAAAATGAAAAAAGCGGGTTTTTTAAAAGTGTAAACTATCAAAAGATTGACATGTGTTTATGTCAAATTTAAATGTGAAATTACTTTTAATGACCTAAATTGTATTAGATGATAATAATATAATATAATTATACCTCTAAACTATTAAAATTCATAGATTATCACTATAAATTATTTCGATTAAAAAAGTTGTTTTCAATTAAAATATAGTATTTTTTCACTATTCATCAAAACATGAATGTTTCCAGAAAAGTTCCAAACTATTATCCAAAGTAAATTTTTATATATTGATTCTTAAGAAGAATTTAATTTCATTAAATTTAATATATAAATGTGTCAAATATTTTTTTTAAAAATGTTTCTCCATTAAAATGTGGTAAAATTGCATTTTTTGAAAAATGAATTTGTTCTCAGATTTTGTCTAAGAAACACATAATATGGGTATTAAAATTATATAGAGTATATAATATTAAATATTTAGTTAACTGTATTTCTAAATTATTTTTGAACAGCTTGTTTGGTATGTTGTGGTGTGCTCGAACTCGGTGATTCATGTAGCGCATGTTATTGAATTACATTAATGAGATAATGTACTATGAGATCTTGGGGTGTTACCAAATCAACAATGTAAAATTTTTATAAATTAACAATAAATATAATCTGAATCTAGATAAATATCTTTTATACATTAGCACTTCACAATGGGTATGTACATACACTTTTTCATTGAGAAGGACATATCAATGAGTCATTGCACCAACTATCATTAACTAAATATGATCCCAATCCAGGTAATATATCTTCCCCAAAAAATTTATGATTTATTTATAAAAATAGAATAGATCAATACTTATTTAACATTGATCATTCAATTGGATAGATAAAATAAAATGTAAATCAAGATGACATACATAAGAAAACTTTTCAAAAAATTTATGATCACTATGAATTTATTGTGATTCCTTGTGTTCATCGAAATTAAACATTTATATTTATAGATTTGGTCAATTAATATGTTATTGACTACCTTGAAAAAGTCGTTTAATTTTTTATTGATGATATTCACACATATATTAAATGTAAGGACGAATGCTGAGAATATTTTTAGATTGTGATAAAGGCCATATAAAGTGTAATTTTTTTCTTGTTTTGAAATGTAAAATTTCTGTACAAATAGTTTCCTTCATCAGCCATGTGACCACACATGAGGGTATATATGTCGATTCTTCAAATATTGAGATTATTGAGGAATGGATGATACTAACAACAATGAAAAAAGTCCACTAGTTTCTTGGACTAGTTTGATACTACCGTTGATTTTTAAGAAATATTTTTAGGATTTTCCAATAATGTAACCCTATTAACATATAAGGGTGTAAATTATTATGGGTAGATTAATATGAGGGAATAATTAATTATATTACGAAAATATTATTCATTATACATGTAAATTCATTACCTTATAATGGAGAAGGGTATTCATTATAAATGGGTACTTGTGTGATAGGATTGTGAAAAATCCTTTCATCAAATAAAAAGGAAATATCTTTTTCATCACATATATTATTGAATCATTAATTAAATTACCTAACACATCATCTGGAACTAGTGGTGTCAGTCTTTTCATTGAAAAATTTGGCATTATTTTCTCTATGGTGAAATTTGGGATATCTTCACATACTAATAGTTATTAACTTATATATTCACACAAATGGAGATGGATGGAATCGATCAAAGGATATAATTTATTATTACATTACCCCCATAGTAAGGGGAAAAAAGGTTATAGATTTTCTATAATAAATGGATTATGCTACCTTATAAGGAATGTGAATTGAATGGTATAATTCTTTTATGGATATTCAGTGGATGAATATAGAGATCATAATTTAGTGGATTAAATAAAACCTTTACCAAATTCTTTCTCAACTATCCAGTTAAATAAATATCATGGAATCCTAGATATATGATTTCGAGCTAAAAAGGATGGTATAAATTATCCAAATTTTCAGTATTGGTGGAGTTGAAGTTATAATATTGTGAACTAAGATATATTTACCTTGAATACAAGAACATAAGAATTGTACTTTGGATGATTTACATAGATTGTCTTTATTTATTAATCATAAATGAGAAATGTTGTAAAAAAATATTAATTTGAAGTTATAGAAGGTAAAAATGAAGAGGAAAATTTCACTGTATATATCTAAATTAATGGTATTATAGAATGTAAAGATAAAAAATATGAAATCTAGTAGGTTGAAAAAACCATTACCTATACCAGTATGTAAAATAGATAAAAGTTCCATGGATTTCATCGATAGTATTCCATATACCTCTAAATCCTTTAACTCTATCTAGGTAGTGTTGTAAAGTTTTATAATATATGAAAACATCATCCTTAATTGGGAATAAATCTCATTGGATAAATGATTATTTTTTAAATAATGTAATTATGATTACTATGGGAAATACCACATTCAATTATATTTGATCATGCTAAAAGGTTTCTAGAATAAATACAATTAGGTCTTCATTAAGAATCCCATACATAGATGAGCATTAGAATAACATTTCATTCTACAACTGATGGTCAAAATGAATGAACCATTTGAACATTAGATGATATAATAAGATATTTCTCAATGGATTCCATATAAAGTTGGGTTCAAAATCTAATGTTGGATGAATTCTGAAATAATATCATATTTCACTCTAGCATATTGATAGAAACAATGATGATTTATATGAGATGAGATCTCGAACTCTAAAATATTTGTATAAAGTGGGAGAAAAGAATCTATTAGGACTTGATTTTATATTTTAAATTATATAAATTGTTCAATCCATTCTATAACACAAGAATGAAATGCAATTTTTGTTAACTAGTTATGTTGATAACCATCAATGAGATATTTATATTGAATTTGGTGTAAATTTTTCTTTTATATATCTCATTGGAAGTATATTATGAGATTTGGGAAGTAAGGGAAGTTGATCCCTAAATACCTCAGTCCCCATAATATTCATGATCATGTCAGGGTTCTATCTTATAACTTATCATCACACCAAATATCATAAAGATTAATTTTGTTATTCATGTATCAATTTTCAAATATTATATAATAGATCAATCACTCTCACTAAAATCCAATGCTATGAAAATATAACAGGATATCTTTTATTATGAATCACTTATAGAGTTCTTAGAATGAATGGATATAGATATATGAAGCCAGAACACCAACCCAATAAAAGTAATATTGAGAAACCATATGTTTTAGTAATATATGTGGGGTCACTATGATGTAATGAGAAAAAATATACAATCATAGTTTTTCATTTAAATAAAAAAATATTAAAGGTAAAACTCCTTTCAAGTGGTAGAATATAACACATAAAAATTAAAACACAATCAAATTATAATATCTCGTTTTATGATTAACATTAAATTAAAATGAACTAAATTTAAGGAAAATGATTTTTTAACATATCCATTTAATTATGAGGTATAAATAAAAGTAATTACATTATGAATAAAATATATGAAACAATATAAATGTAATCATTTAGTAGACCTCCTTCTTATGAGAATAATTTTTTTAATATTTGTAGGGAGGTTGTTTTACATTCATTTTCCATAGACCATCCCATGAAAAAATCCAAAAATTGTATCTTGAGAAAAATCCATTGTGTTAGAAGTTCAATATCATATAAATATATACTCTATCTATTCTATCAGAATCACCTCCTATGAAGACAAAAAATTCTTATATTTCCATAATTTTTATGTTGATATTTTTAGGGATTTTGTATATGAAATATAAGAGGATGTATTGGTTTAGGTAATTAATTATATAAATATATATATGGTGTACTTTTATATTTTTAAATTTTTTACTTATATTGAAGAATAATGATATTTTAATAAATATATATATATATATAAATTATATGATATAGATAAATGACTAATAAAATCTCTTTTTTTTATGTTTACTAACCATGTCCTTCTTATGTGTTGCTAATTTTTATTTTTTGAAACTAAATATTCAATGTTTATATAATGATAAAATATATTTTTTCTATAAATAATATATTGATGAAAATATCATTAGTTATTTATTTAATATAAGAACAATAATTGTTAATATTAAAAATTTCATTTTTATGCATTTTTCCTATATATTTCAAGATTTAATAAAAAATTCTTATTTCAATAAATTATATTATAAAATTTTTTGTCCAAATTATGAAACATCATAATTAAATTTGGTATGGCAGGTCATATTATATTTATAGTTAAATGATATTTAACAAATTTAATATTTAGTAATGATTATTTGGTAAAAATGATGTAATCTACCATTGCATGAATTTTACAAATAATGCATGACCCATAGACAGTCTAGAAGAGAATTATTAGGTATTAATTTAAATCACACATGTATCAAAAACAATCCAGCGCCTCACTCACCAAACCCCCATGAGATTCCATCTTTACCCATCATGTAACATTTTGTTGCTTAGAAATTTCCAACATTTTCACTTACAAAAAAGCCCACATCCACTCACATCAATAAACAATTATCCTATGAATTTTTCTTAATCACTTCTCTATTTTACCTCGCCCTAGATCCCTCTTCACGATTTTTCTAAATCTGGTTACATGAAATGGTCGAAATTCGTTCACTTTAAATAGGTCTATTAGGATGTGATTAAAACTTTCAATGAATTTAGATAATTCAAAAAATGAATGAATCTAAGACAATGGTTTCTCATCATGTTTTCCTTTCATTATGATCTATACAATATTAACATTTTATTTCATCTTATTTTCATGATTTATATACTCTATTAAAGGTGTTTTTTTATATCATCCATTCAATTAAATATATTTACAAATATATCCCTTATTCTATCTCTACCAGGCTTTAAATTTAATAGATAAAAATGTTTTAACAGTTTACATAACTAATTTTCATTCGTTTTAGCTATAATGTGTCTTCATAAATTCCATTCTCTTCATATTGTTTTATTTTTATATTTTGATACTGTCAAATTTTATTAAAACTTTATTTTCTAATGATTTTTAATCACACTCATAAAAACCATTTCAATTGATTTTTACATTAAATAATATTATATTTTTATGTGTTTTATCTTAATTTTTATACATTGAGGCTTGTATTCAAAATTTTCACTATTAATTTTTATCCCATGAACATAAATATTCATTTTATTTATAGTTACTATTAATGATTCATTCATGGGGTTTATATGCCCTTTCCTAAATTTCTCTTCAATATTATTTTCAATTAATTGTTACAAATTTCACTAATAGAAAAATACCCAATACACACAGTTTGGAACCATTGGTATAAGTGGCCAAACCATTGGTATAGCCTATACCAATAGTTTAAATGACCATTGGATGGATTGGAATAAGGATAGGTCTATGAAAATGGTTCTGGGAAAACTGTTTGTGTTGGTTATATGAAAAATCTATACCAATGGTTTTATAGAACAGT